>CM062576.1:18406642-19657892 GCA_031468815.1 Morus bassanus | reverse complement strand
ATTCACTTACCACTACTATATCTCTTTCTATTGACAGAATTTGAAGGAAAAATTCTGTGGGCTACTTAATGTTTGCACTGTTGGTTTTTTCTGAGGGCAGCAGCTGTTTGGTGAACCAAATAATGCATCACAGGCACCTTCTTTTTTGTACATTATACATTTACTGGCCTTTATTTTTAGATGAATATTTTCCTAGTAAAACTTAGATTTGTTTAGCCTTGGTTTAAAACATCTTGAGATAATTCAGCTTGCTTCTTGGAAAAAATGCAGCAGATGCTAAGAATAAAATATAATTTATAAAAAAATATATAGGCTTGGAATTTGTTTAATAATTTGGTGAGGAAATAAAAGGCTAGCTGATAGATTAATGTCTTACACGCTAAGTGTAAGTTGGAGAGACATTTCGCTGGCAAGCTGTAAGCTTCTGGATACAGAGGATTATAAGGCAAATGCTCACACAGCCTTAGCAGCATTACAAACAGCAATGCCACAATGAACAGAACAGCCTCATTGCAGCGATCTAAAGCCACTGCTGTTTTCTTTAAGGCAAACATTGTTTTTATGCCCTACAGATAAATCCCATTTTAAGCTTTGATCAAAGCAAATACACTCACTTTGAGGCTTTGGGCAGATGTAAATTGCTTTGTTATACACGTGCATTTGCATACATTTGCAACAAGACAGGGTCTACACGTAATGGTGCCTTTTTATTTCTGATGGTGCGCTGAAATTCAAGTAACCGGTGGTTTTTCTGCCATTGAGAAGGCAGAAGTTTCTATGCAAAGGCAATAAATAACACAAGTAAGGTCATGTGGAGGTGCGCACAAAGCTACATCATTGCCAGAGCTCTGAGAAGAGGCCACACAGGGCCCTGCACATCAAGAGTTGTTTTATTTATTTTGCTGTTCCTTGTGGTGAACAAATGTAAATAAAATAATTCCTAGAGAGGAACATTTCTCTTGTTTGGCCACTTCTGGAATGACTGTGCCAATAGTGTATGAAATGTGCAGATTGCCAAAATACTGGGAATCTGTCTTTGTTACAGATTTCCATTTGTTTTCTTACATATTTCTCTACTTAGTTTCCTGAATTAAATTGGATTAACTTCCTCTCTCTCCCAATTAATGCTGTTAACAGTAATAACAACCATAATGTGTGAACATCTGGCATTTTAGTACACAGTAAGCTTTTAGAAATACCAGATATGAATCTATTGAAATCTGTCTCTATAGTGATTTTCCCAGCGTTTTGTGGCTTAGACGATGAATTCTTCTTTCCTCTCTGGTTTCCTTCCATTATCAAGGTTTGTTAATTCTTTAGATGCCAGGGTTAGATAATTAAATACCCCTTTGTAATTACCATGGTGCCTGTGGGTTTGAGACCTCTAGCTCATTAGGCAGTATGCTGTCCTTCTAAGATATTTGAGGGAAATACTTTCATACTCATCAAAGATCTCTGTGGCAAATTAAGGTCACAGCTGTCTCTTTGACAGGCTGATGGCTAAGGTTTTTGGTTTTTTTTTTTTCATTAGTTAGGGCAGTTCATATCAGAAAGAGCTTTCTGAATCCAAATATTGAACAGCCAGTTCTTAGAACTTTTGTGCTTTTAGTGGCAAACATGTTGCCCTTATAAATTACCCCTGGCTTTCTCGCTATAGTGAACAGAGAGATTTTGCAGGGCTGCCTGCACTTCCATTTGCTCGAAGCTGAAGATTGGCGTTACAATGTCTTTTATTTCTACCCTGTTGCAGCTCTTGACTGTTTTCCAAAGTTGTTCATTATGGCTGAAGAAAGAATTGGAGCAAACTTCCAATTATTCCCCCTTGTAATTTTGAGACAGTGCTAGTTGTCAACTGCAGGTGAAAAATATGAAACTCACACTGGGGTTGCCCTTCACTGCATTACGTGTCCCCAAGATTTCTGTTGATTTTTTGTTATCTATTTAGATGTCTTTCTGTACTTATCTTCGCTGTGTTCAAGCAGTTGTTGTGAATGAGATGAGGCTGGGTTTGCTAGTGAGGATTTGGACTACCATGTGTGAACTCCTGGTGCAGTTCATCGTTGTACTTTTGTTCAGTAAAACTTTGTCAAATTCGATGTCGCCTCACTAAAATGGGAAGGAAAATACTTCACTATTATAGAAGGATCATAAAGAGTTGGAATACTAAAATGGCAAATGATGCAGCATTGCTTGCTTATTGGAAAACAAGCAAATGGAGCCAATGAACTCTAACATGAAAACCCTGGAGATACACTGAAAAGGAGAAATGGGAGATGGATGTCGCTGATTTAGGAAGTAAACCTGTTTTTAATCTGCAGAATGGTTGGAAAAGAAAAAAATCCTTTCCAAACAGAAGGATGGGGTGGTAGGGGTGCAGGTGTAGCAAATGAAATGGGTTAATTTTGTGTCTCCATCCCCACCCAAGCTAGATTGTCTCCTCTGCCTGGAAAGAATCAGGAAGGTAGACTGGAAAGTGAGCAGGTCTGAGGCATCTAGAGAAAAACCTGGGTTGGAGCTTGTTTAAAAACTCTACAGAGGCACAGTTAATTTTTGTGTGAGGCAAAAGCCAGCTTATGAGCAGCAGAATGTGCTCAGAAGGGAGCCCCAAGTTGTTTTTCCCCACTGGAAGATTAATAGGGAGTAGCAGGCCGCTCTTCTGCTGGCTTGAGGCAAGCAATGGGAGGAAGGGCGTCCCAAAGCCTGCCGTCACAAGCCTACCAGCACGTAGGGGGGGAAGGGTGTCACCATCGATCTGCCAGATGGAGCATATTAAAGGGCAGCCTGCTGAGCAGAGAAGGCAACAAGCTTGAAAAGCCAAGCACATTGACGAGTGCACTGTCTCCCCTAGGAAAAAAATGAAGCTGCAGACAGTGTTTACAATTACATCACACTGATTCATAGAGGCAGAGTTGGGGGTGCAGGTATAACTTTGATTTGTTGGGTTGTATTAGGAAACAACTGCATTTGATTGTGGCTTGAACCAAAAAGCTCCCCAACTTTAGGGCTGTGCATGAATCTGTGCTTGGAGCCTGGCCAGTTGAGCTGACAGTAAAATTCTCATCGACCAATGTGGAGCTCAGACTGGAGTCGTTACACTGCAGGAGGGATGTCCTACGGGGCAGAGAACTCCAGCACCCAGGAATGAGGGCTACAGAGATTGAGGAGTACCTGAAGAACAAAGGAAATGCCATCAGGCAAAGCTACATCCAACTATTAATCTCATGAAGAGCATTATAGTCTCTTCTTTTTGCGTCTCCATGATTTTTATTTTTTACCACCCATGAATCCCATAACAGGCATCAGATTAAAAGAAAAGCAGCACATTGTCAACTGTATTTCAAGAGTGCTGTGCCTCACGTTGGTCATCTCTAATGCTGGGCTTGACCTGTGAACTTCTGTTTCCAAGAATTTTAACTCTCCAGCTATGATGGCTTTTGCTGACATGGAAGTTGAAGGCCATAAATAACACTCTAATTTGCAAAGTTTTCAGTTTATAGTGCTCTAGTGCATGGAGCTATGAAGCAGATTTTGATAAATCTTCTCTTTTTATCTTGTCTGATGGTTTCTTTTTAGTTCTTACCCTGCCAGCAATTTTCCACTTTGCTGGACAAATGAATGCATATAAGCAGAACGTCCATGGCAGTTGAAAGGTTAATGGAAGGAAAATGTAGCGACATCAAAGTAAGTTTTATTAAGTGAAGCTTTGATTTTCTCCGTTAGTGGCTCTTTTGTATGAACAAACTTAAATTCTATATAAAGCACATGAGCACAGACTACTCATGAGCAGAAAGCACAAGAGTACAGCAAAGAGTATTAATTTGTTGTTTTTCTATCGTTCCTTCCAGCTGAAGGTCACAATGAATGCATTACATTTCAAGTGTCTCTGCTGGTACATGTGTGTTAAATACTGCCAGTTTCTTATTATAAATAAATAAGAGACTGAAGCAGAGAGTTGCATATTTAAAGATGAGAATAAATGTCTAAGGCAGCCCTAGGAGGAGATGTTGGATATTTTGGTTCCCAGTTTTGGCCCTTCCCCGAATGAGAATTTTTTCTTTATAAGGCTGTTTCAATGCAGATACTGGGCACAGCACTCTGTCAGCACTAAAGAGATAAATAATAATCATCCGTCAGATTCATGGTTGCACCTGACATACCAAATTTATTTGAGAAAACTTCTACTGCTGGCAAATACCGATTCCTTGTCTGCATGCCAATTATGGGATAACTACCTTCTGTGAAGAAGAGGAAAGCCTATTGTTTTAAGGGGTTTTCAGAAAATTATACACCTGAAAGAGGTCACTTTCCATTATGCTGGAACAATTTCAGTTATCTTAAAAAAGCCCCGCACATAAAAAAGAAAAAAGATCCTATAATTTTCTAAATTGCAGAAAGAATTCTTCTCTTTTCTCCTGTTCATTCCACCCGGGTTAGCTGCTATGTTATTAGCACTACAAGAGTTGAAGGCTGTAAAATGTAGAGGCAGGTTTCAGTTTTAAGCCAAGCTGTACAGTACTCGTGTCATTTCTTGTTCATGCAGTGTGTGGAGTTTGTCTCACAGACACCTGCGATGGTAAAGGTTTCTTGGGCAAGTGAGGATGAAGAGCAGAGGACGGATAAGCATAACTTAGTAAAGGTTTCTAAATATTGAGAGGGTGACCCCCTCTTTCAGTGACTAAAGTTTGATGATTAGCTTTAAAGAAGTGTTTAAGGGAGAGAGAAAGCAGGAACTCGGCATATGTTACAAATATAGATTTTTTTTTTTAATTTTTAAAGAAATGCATTGACCTTTTTGTCAGTAGCTTTATTGAGGGATTTAATCTTGTCTTTTTGACATAGAATAATATGAGAATAGAAAATCATTATTGGCACATACAGTATTTAACAAAAAAATATAAGCAATGTTTTCCATGAACTTTTTCAGTTAATAGTAGATAATATATCCATTTCCAGCCCTGATGAAGTAGTATTGGATATTATTTTTTACACTGTTTTGGAAGGAAGAAAACCAAGTTTCTATTATTGCCAGTGGTAGCATGTAGTACTTCAGTGATGTGGTTGCCTGTAAATGCAGGTTTTGTTACGACATACTCATCTGTTATGGGTCAGATTACTTTCACCCTCTGTGTGATGGCAACTTCCACTGCAGATCAGATATATAACTTGGCATGTATGGGATTTATACTCACAGCTTGTATCTTGTCCTATGTGGAAATCAACTGTGTCAATATAAGCATATGTATAGCTAATGCCATACTAGGGATGTTATTCCACTTTAACTACACCAGTACCTTTAAAAATGGTGATGTAGGGAGGAAAAAAAAAGGGAGGAAACAAAAAAGAAGAGAGACAAAACCACAAAGATCTGAAATCCCATTGAAAGTCAATAAAGCTTTAGCACAGGAGTTATTTATATGCTTTTGTAAATGTTACCCACTTTTTCTGGGTGCAAAATGCAGATTCTCAGTGGAAGGCTGGCTAAACACAGTGAGTCTTGAGGAGGAGGATGGGAAGAAGATAACAAGGCCACTGGGGAAAGACACAAGGCAATGGAAATTGTCTCAGGCATAGCAGAGTGGGGGGTAAAGAGGCATGAAAAAGTAGGTGTGAGAAGGGTAGGCGCAGAGGAGGGGCAGAAGAAATGAGAGGGTTTAGGGGGGAAGTAAGAGCCATCAAGCACTTGGGAATGCTGGCTGGGGAGGAGAAGCCTGGCTGCCCTTTGGTGGCAGTGGGGTCTCAGGAATAAGCTCAGTTGTTCTGCTCACACAGTTTTATTTCACATCATTTTAAACTGCAAGATTTGAAGGTGGCTGGTATCTGCAGTTTCTGAAGCTGTTGTGTCCACCAGTTAACTGTATGGCATTGTTTCCATTGCAAATGAAGGCCAACCTAGTGAGTCCTTCTGGGATGAGGTGTTTGGTTGCACAGTTTGGGTCACACCATATGCTGGGTCGGGGCATCCCTGAACTGAAGGGCCCTGGGGGTGGCAGCTTCATCAGCCAGGGCTGTGCAGGACCGGCGCTCCTCAGGCTCTGCTGGGCTTACTTCCACTTACATTCAGGTAACATTTTCACATGGAGGAAGGTGGAATGTGGGAGAAGACAAAATAGAAGTTTGGAAAGATATATAAAAATTGGCAAAAATTACCTGCTAGTCTGTGATTTTATTAAAAAAACCCCACTTTATATGTAGCTTTTTTAATCCTTCATAGCAAAGAATTCAGTCAGGGATTTTATTCTTGCATTAAACCCCCCAGCATCATTGAATTTCATTTTACTGTAATTGCTAAATTTGTTTAAGGCTGCACAGAGTTTCATGGTCAAAATGGAAATGAGTTGAAGAAAACACAGCATAATTAAGAATTCTGCAATTTTACGTATCAGTTCCCTTATGATAATTGGCCTGCAACATGAAATATTTAAAAACGCAATCAAACTCTTCTCTGTATACATGAGGATGTGTTTGTGTATCTGTATCTGTTAACACTGCGCGATGTATTAGTTGCTTGCAACTAATTAGTTGCTAGCTACTCAGCATCTGTATTTCAGGTCCCATGGGACTCTAAGGAATGTGACCTTATTTTAATGCTTTTCTGTGCTTTGAGAATCACTCCTTTGTATCTGCTACTAGGACGTGTTTTGTTGCTTTAATAACAATAATGCTTAGCACTCTTTTTAGATTTAGATCCCAAGGACATCTACAAAAGTAGACAAACATTATTTCTATTGTAAAATCACATCTCCTACTTTAGAGCTGGCCACTTAAAAACAGAGTGGTCTGATTAGTTATTGGGTGATGCTTGTGCAGTGGTTACAGTAAACTGTGCTGGAAGTGCCAAAGATGGGACTCTGCCCTGGGTCCCAACTGCACAGCTCCAGTGGCTTCCCTCAACTCCTTTTACGCCTCCGGTAGCTTCTCCCTGTGCCACTGATGGGGATATCTGCCCCAAAGTGAATGGGCTGCTTGAGTAAGGGAGCACTGTGCTCCATCACAAAACACAATGGGAAAGGAGCTACTTGGAGTACATCCATTTACACGCAGTGGTGACTTGCAATAGAGATTGTGGTATCTGTTCAGACAAGGGGAGAGAAGAGAAATAACAGCTCTACTTCTAAACAGCTTGTATTTCTAAGGGTGCCTGACTGCATTGCAATCATACAAGGTACTGGGGTTTTGCTCTGCTTTCCCTAATGCACTTCTGTCTACAAGGCTGAAGAGAAGTTTGAGCTCACTAGAACAGATTTATTTCCACAATAAAGAATCATGTCAATGTTCTTCAGGCCCAGGGAAGTTTGATTAAAGAGGTTCATTAGACTTTGTCTAGAATTTGGTATAATGCTTGGTGCGTAGTTCTCGAATACACTGAAGTTTGCCAAATCAGTACTTAGCTTGTATTTTTATGAGAATGTTGTTTGCATTTAGTAGATGATGCAAGATTTTTTTTTTTTTAATTCAGCACTAGTGCCACATTAAAATTGGAGCTTGTTCAGTGGCTATTTTCTCTTTAAAAGGCCATATTATATAGGATGCAACACTCAGGGATCTTGTCACTGTGTTCATTAAAGATCTCATGGCACTTCTGGCAGGAACTAGGTGGCTGGACTTCATGTCCTGGCTTGTACTCCAGTTTGCACTGGCCAAAGTCCAGTGTGAGTAATTATATTCTGCATGCCTTAATTCCCCATGTAATTTCAATTAGAGGTAGTATTGTTCTTCATCCCTGATCTAAAATGTTGCATGGTGTTGCTGTGTGATTGAACTGTTCCGACATTCCATCCCAGAGGTAGGTAAAATGATCTTGGCTTCACTCTTTGTAAAGCATTTCATTGGGATGAATAGGCAAAATAAGTGTAAAAGATTGTTACTGTTTATCTGAGACATATTGATGGCAAGCTTTTCTGCTTGTTTGTTAGTCTTTTTTTTTACACTAAAGCAAGGAGTGTTTGAAACTCAAGACATGACGAAGAAAGTATAATTAGGCTTGTTGCTCAAGGTGTTTTAAAGGTTTTAAACCAAATGAAGATAATGTACCGTAATTGCATTTGCATAAAGGACAAAGTTGAAATCAGGTCCCTTTTTTTAATGTCTGTGACTTCCTCAGCAATGTTTGCGAGAGCCAACTTTCTACCTATGGCAAAAAGGAAAATTGAAACTAAATCTGGATGGAGTTTAGTATGTGAGCAGAGTTCAAATGAAGATGTAGCTGTGCTTAGTGCACAGGGAGGCAGCCATCCTTATTCAAAGTGGTCACATGTTCGCATCTGGGATTTACCAAGTCCTTGATCTTTGAGATACTGAATGAGCTCATTCCATCTGACTGCACACTCAAATCAAGCCTGAATTGCAGAAGATAAGACCTGCTGCAGAGTGCATACATGTTTTTTTTCCACCCCACTATTCACCTGGCCCCAAGATGTCACACCTAAGCTGGATTAAAAAAAGCTTTGATGACTAAGAAGCATAAATAATATTGCAGCAGTCTCCTGGAGTCAAAGGAGTCACTGAACAAGGGCAAATCACATGTGTGTTAGTTCCCGAGCGGGGAACTAACCCAGGGGAACTGAGAGTACGTACAAGTTACCTTCATGTGCTGTCCCATATCAGCAGAATTGGCATGCTGCTTTTTAAGCCTACAAACCCAACTTGTTCCTGGAAGTAATGTAGATCCTAGGGGGAAAAAAACAATCTTCCTTGCTCCAGAAATTGTCCTTGGTATCAGATGTCAGTAGCTCCCCCTGAAGCAATCTCAGCAAGGCTGAGACAATTGACAGCCATGCATGAGCACATTAAAATACCACAGAAAACACTGTTAACTAAATGAAAATTTTTGGGTGCTGGGTGATATTTTGGAGGAAAAGGTTGCCTTCTGAGGCTGATAACACAATGGTTCCCTTGAACCATTGGCTTTTGAGGTTAGTAAGACTAAAGAGCAGTGTTTTGGGCAAGGTGTTTCTTGTACCTCTTTTATAGTTTCAAAAGCTTTGTAAAATGCTCCTGAGCTGCAGTTTCTCAGCTTTAAATAATTCAGGACTGAAAGCAGTTGTCTGTACTGAGGCAAAGCTCTTAACTGAGGTCAGGTTTTTTGCTTGAGCGGATCAGACTTGACTCTGAAATAAAACCTAGGACACTTGATAGGAAACAGGCTTTGTTTAAAAAAAAAACTGTTAAGATACCAGTAACTATTCTTTTAATAAACAAACAAATGTCCTTACAACAAGGGCAAAATCACAAGAGCTCATGTAGCACTCAGATGTGTTTCTTCCTTCAAATGTTTAGTGTGTTTTGAAGACGAGCAGGAGGCACAAATGTTGTGCTGTTTTTCATAGACTGTGCTTGCTTGCAGAAAGCAGGTTCCTCATGCAATAGTATTTAGGTTTTTTCATTCACTGGGGCAGTAGCTTGGTAGAATTCAACCAGCAGTAGTGGTGACCTCCCATAATTGTTCATGATAAACAAATTATCTGATGAATGGAGCCTCTTTCCTATTTGGGTAATGTCTGTTGACAGGATCATTTTAGTTTGGTTTTTTTTTTGGTTTTTTTTGTTTTTTTTTTTTTGTGATTGCCTTATGAATGTGTTGGCCGTAACTGATCAAACTCCTCTAGCCAGTATCACCTGCTATGCTCTTGCTCTGCGCTGGGGTGGAGTTAGGGTACCTCGCCACTTGGGGCCTTTATCCTCCTGTCTGTGTGGGCTGTGACTCACTCTTTGATTTTGTGCACACGATTTTCTGGTTTGGCACTGCACTGTTCACTTGGTGTTTGTAGAGGGTCAGTAGTTCTCTAGTCCCACGATACTGTTTGTCCACCAAGGCTTAAGGGATGAAAGCAGGGAGCTATAAAATGGGGATGAGTCTTTGGAAACCGTATGAATTACATGTTCTAACGTGTCAAAATAAGGACTTAGGTGAAGAATTCCCTTTTGACAAAATCACAGCTGCACTCTCAAAATGCAGATGCAGATAGGACGATAACGTGGATGAACTAAATAGAAGTTCATTATTGCAGCGATGTTTCTCCCAATTGATCTTAGTTAATAGAAGCCACACTTCAAAATCTGTATTGCTGAAATGTGGTATGTCCTAGGGGAGACTGTTCCTGCAGAAGAGAACTATACTTGGGCTAATGACATTTTTTCTGAACATTAGTGTATATATCCATATGAGATTTAAATTCCATTTTACTTAAATTTGCAACTTTTAGATCCTGTCTTTATTTGTTTGAAGAGGGGAAAAAGCATTTTGGATAAAGGGAATTTTGGTTTTGTTACTCCTTTTGATTTTTGGTCTACTCCCCACAGCCTTTTTTGAGTATGGTCTTCAGTAAATCACATTGATTGAGTTCTGCGGTTGCACTAGATGTGGCCAAAGCATATTACCCCATGAAAGATTAACATAAAGCATTATCTGTTCTAATGGATAGTTGTGACAACTTTATTGTCAGAAGTGACTTATGCAGAGGGCATGCTGTGATTTGCTGCTTGGTAAGTAATCTGCAATATTGATTCTTAAAATGTCTGGATGTCTCTTAAAGAAAATAATCATAACTGTAGTTGAGACTACAGCTGTAAAACACAAGATCTGTTCTTGGGTAATTCAGTAGATGCTGAACATGCTCAGGCTCAAGCCCGTAAGTGGAAAATAATATATGATGGTGAATCTATTTCAGAAAGCATCTTGAAAAAAAAAATACATTGCTGCATTATTCTTTCAGTTGATAAATGTTTCTGGTATATATCTTATTTGCCTGGTTTATGCCATCTGTTTCCTTTCCAAGTTTAGTATAATTATATTAGTTACCCATCAGACTTTAAAAGTTTTAAACACTGCCTTGAAAGTGTATGAAGAAAGTTGAAGTCATTGTTGTCTTTTGGCTTTGAATTCCACAGCTTCTAAGTACAGTATGTCAAAATAGCTGCTTTAAGAAAAAACACAACTACCACCTTGAAAAGTAAATTGAGTTAATAATGGTATAGATAGTTATCTAACTTCTGTATGCTGCAGATGTGAATTGTGAGAGGAAAAAGAAGATAAAGCAGTATATCATCAATAGGACTAGATCTTAGATGATTTTTTTGCATAATTTGCATAGTAATGAAAGACAGTTACACTCTTGGACTTCATTGTAAGCTCATGTGAATCACCTTCAAAATAATTTATAGTACATGTATGGAAAGAAAACCTGTATAATTTTGCTGATGTTTCAGCTTGGCCATGTCAGCCTGACCTTCAATCACTGTCAATTGTTCCATTCAAACCAATCAATGAGAACATTATTAGTAACAGTAAGTGATCACTTATGACAAATCAGTGCGGTGTGATTAAATTGTCAGTGCAAATATACATGATTGCAGCTGTAGGTGCAAGGAAGTGGCCCAACGGCAGGAATACTTAAATCTGTTCTGTAGACTTAGGTGTGTAAGTATTTCCAGAAAAAAATGTGTGGAAAGGGTAGTACACTGAACACCAGAGACGAGTAGATGGTTTGTTGAAAAAACTGCATGTGAAACTTAAATGACAAAGAGAGCAGCAATAGCAACCTACACTCAATCAAAGTGGCGTGTTTAATTTCTACTCCAGATTAAATTCAGGTCTGCTTCATGGCATTAATTGCATGTTCCCACTGCTGTAATGCAATTACTTTCACAGAGTAGCTTGCTCTTCTTGAATCTGTACTCAAGCTTTGAACGACCTACTGATAGAAACCTCTCAAAACTGTCATCCATCCTAGGAGGACAGAGCCTTTGCCTGAACTGCAAGGAGGACATGCTGCTGTGCAATGCAGGCTCTTGCTGAAAGGTTTGGGCAGGGTCTCTGTTTCCCAGATAGCTTCTCTGAATAGTCACCAGCCCGAATCCAGCTGGAAAATGGGACTGAAGACGATCCAGCTTGACAGGTGCATCTGTGATGTGCAGTGCGAATGCAACCTTCGTATTTTTTCTGGCTTCTAGGAGGTGACAGCAACTATTATGATGACTTCCTCTTTCCCCAAAGTTGTTATTCTCAGGACCAAGGGGCTACTGCACTTCCAAGTTGCAGAGAGCATGCTGTTTCTTTTGGGCCACACCTGTCTTGTTCACAGTTTTCGTTGCCAAATCGAGTTTCCCTTTAGGACCCTCCATCTTTTTGGTTTAGCTACTACCAAGAGATTTTCTTGTCTCCTCTCCCTGCTGGTCACTTAGGTCTTCTGCTTCCTGTGAGAAGCCCCAGTCAATTGAAGGGTAACAGGCTTATTCAAAGCAGCCATCAGAAAAGGGGATCCGTTTTTAATCAGCTGACAAAGGAAGACCACTTTTACCAAGGGCTGCGTGCTGCTTACATCCTCCTTAGCTGGAAAAGGGTTGCTGAGAAGAGGAGCCAGGGGATCCAGAGGAAAGAGCAAAGGAGAGGAAAGAGAAAGGAGAACTCTTGGCATTGTTTTTTATGCATGTGTGGTAGAGTAGTAAATGTGGAAAATGATTGTGTGGGGAGGGGAAAATTATTAAAATAGCTGGAAATTTCATTTAAAACTTTTTTTTTTTTTTTTTTTTTTTTTTTTGATTGAGCGGTTGTAGGCGGGTCTGGATCCAGTTTAGGATCTATTTTGGTTCCTCCTTCTGAACAAATATTATTTCTGGTGTTTGTCTTAATCAGGATGCATGCCAGCTCTCCTGCTGCTCAGCTTCTCACACTTGGCTGAGCTATGGAGTATTGCTCATCTCTGGGAAGGGTTACACTGAACCCTCTTACACTTGTGAGATGAAGTGCTGGCCACCTTGGTTGCCGTTTTGTTTATTAAGAGGTGAAATAACGGAAGGCCCCTTCCTAAAACAAAGTAGTGCACAGCACTGCGGTAGCAGAAGCATGCTGTGCAAAGTGAGGATTTCCAAGGGATTGATGCACCAAATACAAGAATTACATCACTGATGATCTGGGACTGAGTGGGACTGTGTTTTGGAGACAACCAGATGAAACAGTGACACTAAAAACCAAGGGGCTGTAGTGAGAGAAAAGCCAAGAGTAAATATTTGGGTTACATGCTGGCTGGCAGAAGGGCAATAAGGTGGTGTCTTCTGTTTCTATGCCCATAGAAATAGGGTTTGTAAATAAATAGGATGTGTTAAAGGGACTTCAGAGTTCCTCATGAGTTCATCTTTCATGCTGGAATTACGTCTGAGATGATTTGATTCAAAAGGGATAACATTACTCTTGGGCACTAGTAAATGACAAGTGCAAGCTCTTCACATGTTAACTAATTTGTCCCAGCAGTACCTCATTTCTCATTCCGCAAGGACTGAGATATTTCCGTGAGTGTGCATTACTGTAGCACCACGGATTCACTGAGTTCCTGGGCCCTGGTTCAAGTCTTCTGCCTGTGCTTTTCCAGCCTTAGAAAACAGACCCTGCAGTTACACTGCCAGCTCCCTTTCTTCTAGTAGTGTAGGTATCTAAGAGAAATGCAGGCGTCCATCTTTGGACAGTATCAGCTTTATTTTTGTTACAAACTTAACATTAAAGTCCATCGCACTCTGCCTAGCTGTAAGCTTGGTTAAAACTGTTGTCACTCCCACACTTACTTTGTATTTATTTGCCCAGTGCTTTGTGAGTCGTAAGGAGGAGGTACAAAGGTTTAGTATCATTAACCTTTATTTCTGAGGATTGTCGAAAAGGAAAGTCAACACAAGCGTTCTGCTGTGTTACAAACTATGGTTCATATCAAAGAGATGACCAGTATATACATTACATATGTTCAATCTGAATCTTTGCAGTAAATTTTGACCTAGTGAGGAAGACAACTAGATTAGAGATGGCGTTGCACACCAGATCAGATCAAGCCAGGAATTAATATGCCAAGATTTGATATTAATTTGATAGTTAAAGCACTGGCTGCTTTACTGAATATATTCAAACAGATTAAAATCAGCCCCAAGCTCCCAGATATTGTGCACAGAAAGTAAAAAGTGGGTTATTCACAGGCCTTTAAACTTCACTGCAAGAAGCAAGCAGAAGCTTGAGTTGAACAAACTCGATAGCCAGCGATGACCTTCTTGTGGCTGCAGCAGGATCGGAGAGCGAAGTGTCTGGGCCAGAGAGGTGATACAGTCTGGTGTGTGCAGGGCTGCTCTGGGTGGTCAGGAGATGGCCCTGGTGATGCCACTGATTTGCAGTGTTGTTGGATGCAACTTGGCTTCTTGCTGTCCCTGCTTTCCTGGCTATGAGGAATAACCTCTATAAAGAGTCTTGAAGTCTTTACTGACTGTAAGGGCTAATTATTGCATAGTATCTTAATGACTTATTCCAGTTGTTCCAGCTAATGGATACCCATGTAAGAATTTGAAACAGTATGTCAGTTCTTTTTACTGATAAAAGAAGAACCTTGAGTTTTTCAGTGTCACTAGTAAACAGTAGATTAAAACAGTATTGCCAGCTGCCACATGGTTTCCTGGTAGCTATAACACTACCAAGATCTCAGAGCTGAAAAATCAGTTTAAGAGATAAATACCTTTTTTTAATGAACTTTTTTCAAGTACTGCCTTAGCCCACCTAATGCAGAATATATTAGTTAGTAAAACTGTTTTTTAATCTTCCTTTACCTTTCCCTCCTCTAGATCTGATTCCCATCCCCATCATCCGTATGCGATTGAGAGGAGTTTGCCTGCAGGTGTTGTTTAGGGGTCTTTCTCCAGAACAGTTAATTGTCCAAAGCTAGGGCTAACCTTTGCTCCCATGTTTCATGCACTCTCACCGTTATCCAGACTAACACTCTGCTTTTTTACAAATGTTTCTTCCTGCCATTACCTTTCCTTTTACTACTTGAAACAAAACAAAACAACCTCCCCCCACCAAAGCCCCAGGTTTCACCAGCAGGTATCTTTCTCTATTCCCTTTTCTTTGCTGTGTTTCACTCCAACTACATGGTGAATGTGATTTCCCTTTGAAGTTCCCTTGCTGCTTGGTGCTGTATTGACTGTCCCCCATTGTTGCATATCATCAGCAGATCTGACAAGCTCACAGCTGGTTTCTCCACTGTAGTTGCTGCTGATTAGAAACAAAAAGGGACCTTATTGAACGTTCCCTCTCTACTTGCCCACTTACCTGCTCCTACAGGCTGTGTTCTCATTGTTTCTTTGGGAGGGTTCTCCTCCACAGTTTTGGTTACTTCACCCCCAAAAACAATGGGGGGAAGAGACATTCTTTCAGTGCTCTCTAGGATTACAGCCCAGCAACCCACTTTTGTGTGCACACACCCTAAAATGCACACCTGTGCACCACATCAGTTGGGTCAGGCAAGAAAATTTCATAGAATAACACAGAATGGTAGGGGTTGGAAGGTGGACAGCCTGTTCCACTGCTCTGTCACCCTCACAGTAAAGAATTTTTGTCCTCATATTCAGGTGGAACTTCCTGTGTTCCAGTTTGTGCCCGTTGCCCCTTGTCCTGTCGTTGGGCACCACTGAAAAGAGTCTGGCCCCATCCTCTTGACACCCACCCTTTAGATATTTATAAGCACTGTTAAGATCCCCGCTCAGTCTTCTCTTCTCCAGGCTAAACAAACCCAGGTCTCTCAGCCTTTCCTCATAAGAGAGATGCCCCAGTCCCCTGATCATCTTTGTGGCTCTCTGCTGGGCTCTCTCCAGTAGTTGCTTGTCTTTCTTGAACTGGGGAGATCCAGAACTGAACACAGTACTCCAGATGTGGCCTCACTCAGGTGGAGTAGAGGGGGAGGATAACCTCCCTTGACCTGCTGGCCACAGTCTTTTTAATGCACCCCAGGACACTGTTGGCCTTCCTGGCCACAAGGGCACGTTGCTGGCTCACGGTCAACTTGCTGTCCACCAGCACTCCCAGGTCCTTCTCAGCAGAGCCGCTTTCCAGCAGGTCAAGCCCCCAACCTGTACTGGTGCATGGGGTTGTTCCTCCCCAGGTGCAGGACCTTAGTCTTGCTTTTGTTGAATTTCATGAGGTTCCCCTCGGCCCAGCTCTCCAGCCTGTCCAGGTCTCGCTGAATGGCAGCACAGCCTTCTGGTGTATCAGCCACTCCTCCCAGTTTTGTATCATCAGCAAACTTGCTGAGGGTATGCTCTGTCCCTTTGTCCAGGTCATTGATGAATATGTTGAACAGGACTGGACCCAGTGCAAACCCCTGGGGAACACCGCTAGTTACAGGTCTCCAACCAGACTCTGCGCCGTTGATCATGACCCTCTGAGCTCTGCTGTTCAGCCAGTTCTCAATCCACCTCACTGTCCTTTCATCTAACCCACACTTCCTAAGCTTGCCTATGAGGATGTTAGGGGATACAGTGTCAAGAGCCTTGCTGAAGTCGAGGTAAACAACATCCACTGCTCTCCTTTCATCTACCCAGTCAGTCATGCTGTCATAGAAGGCTATCAGGTTGGTCAAGCATGATCTCCCCTTGGTGGAACCATGTTGACTACTTCTGATAACCTTCTTTTCCTCTACATGCCTGGAGATGAGGAGATGACCTCCAGAATGAACTGTTCCATTACCTCTCTGGGGATGGAGGTGAGGCTGACTGGCCTATAGTTTCCCAGGTCCTCCTTCTTGCCCTTTTTGAAGACTGGAGTGACACTGGCTACCCTCCAGTTCTTGGACATCTCTCCTGTCCTCCATGACCTTTCAGAGATGACAGAGAGAGGTTTAACCACAGCATCCACCAGCTCCCTGAGCGGTGGATCCCATCAGGACCCATGGATTTGTGAGGATCAAGTTGGCCTAAGTGATCTCTAACCCAATCCTCCTCAAACAGGGGAAGTCTTCCTTTCTCCAGATTTTCTCTCTCACCTCTGGGGGCTGGGATGCCTGAGGGCCAGCCTTAACAGTAAAGACTGAAGCAAAGGCAGCATTCAGTAACTCTGCCTTCTGTGCATCGTGTGTCACCAGGGCACCCACCTTGTTCAGCAGCAGGTCCACAGTTTCCCCAGTCTATCTTTTACTACTGATGTATTTGAAGAAGCTCTTCTTGTTATCCTTGACATCCCTTGCCAGATTTAGTTCCAAGTGGGCCTTGGCCTTCCTTGTTGCATCTCTGCATACCCTGGCAAGATTCCTATATTCCTCCCAAGTGGTCAGTCCGTATTTCCACATACTGTAAACCTCCTTCTTCCATTTGAGTTTTTCTAGAAGCTCTGTGCTCATCCACACAGTTCTCCTGGCTCCTTTGCTTGATTTCTTCCTCATAGGGATGAACCAATCTTGAGCTTGGAGGAAGTGGTGCTTGAATATTGACCAGCTCTCTTGGACCCCCCTACCTTCTAGAGCCCTAACCCATGGGATTCCTCCAAGCAGGTCTTTTAAGAGGCCAAAGATAGCTCTCCTGAAGTCCAGGGTTGTAATCCTACTTGTTGGCCTGCTTCTACCATGCAGGATCCTGAACTCCACCATCTCATGGTCACTGCAGCCAAGGCTACCCCCAACCCTCACATCCTCAACCAGACCTTCTTTGTTTGTTAGTATAAGGTCCAGCAGCACATCTCGCCTCATTGGCTCCTCCACCACCTGTGTCAAAAAGTTATCCTCGATGCTCTGCAGGAACCTCCTGGATTGTTCACGCCTCGCCCTGTTGCTTTTCCAGCAAATATCAGGGTGGTTCAAGTCCCTAATGAGAACCAAGGCCTGGGATTATGAGGCTACTTCCAGCTGTCTGTAGAAGGCTTCGTTGACTTCCTCTTCCTGATCAGGTGGCCTTTAGCAAACACCCACAACAGTGTCACCCATATTTGCCTGCCCCTTAATTTTTACCCATAAGCTCTTAACTCCTTCTTCCACCGCCCCTAGGCAGAGCTTGATACATTCCAGTTGCTCCCTCACATAAAGAGCAACTCCCACACCTCACCATGCTGACTTGTCTTTTCTAAAAAGTATGTAGCCATCCATGACAGCATTCCAGTCATGCGAGCTACCCCACCATGTCTCTGTAATTGCAATGAGATTGTGGCCCTGCGACTGCACACAGATCTCTAGTTCCTCCTGTTTATTCCTCATGCTGTGTGCATTGGTGTACAGGCATTTCAGAGAAGTAATTGAGCATGCAGGTTTCCCTGGAGGGGTGCACGAGGATCCACTGCAGCCATACACTCACTTGAGGTGGTTGGTCTTCTTATTGTCATCTCATGAGGCAGCTAAGGCACATTTGTCGCTGCTGTGGTTGGCCTGGCTTATTCCCCCATTGGATGTGATGGCACTAGCATTGCCACCTTGGACCCCATCCCCCAAGTCCTTCAGTTTAAAGCCCACCTCACCACGTTGGCCAGCCTGCTGCCAGAGTTTCCCTTGCCCCTTCTAAACAGGTGGATTCCATCCCTCCTTAACAGGCTATAGTTGCTGGGGAATGTCCCATTGTCATAAAAGCCAAAACCCTTGCGATGGCACCAGCTACATAGCCAAGAGTTGATTTGCATTATTCGTCTATTACTGGCTGCCCATTTTTCTCCGAACTGGTAGAACGGAGGAGAAGATAACATGGGCACCAATATTTTCCACTTACTCCCCCAGGGCTTTATAGTCTTCTTTGGTTCTGCCCAGGCTCTGGCTTATAGCATCATTTGTGCCCAGACGGAAGGGTAACAGCGGATAGTAATCTGTGCTCTTGAAAGGTTGTGGCACCCTCTGAGCGATGTCTTGGATCATAGCTCCCGGAAGGGAGCAAACCTCTCGCGACTCCCTGTCAGGTTGGCAGATGGGCGCCTCAGTGCCTTTTAACAGTCACTCACTATGAGCATTCGTCTCTTCTTTTTATGGTATCCACTCTGTGCTGCTGGTACAGTTGCACCTTGCAGACCTTGCTTGTCAGTGTTTGCAGCTGTTAAAGCGTCATATCTGTTGTTGGTAGTGATGCTGGAGGGTGGAGACTGAAGCGGAGCCCTGTTTTTGTGGGTCACCAGGGTCCAAGATGCCTCGTTCTTGGTGGTGTCTGCTACAGGAACATGGTTTTGAAACCACCTACCTATCTCTGCTTCAGCTCCACTAATACTGTGCAACCTTTTAACTGCTTCCTGCAGCTCAGCCACCTGACACAACAGATCATCAAACCATGCACACCTTGTGCAGTTACTTACCTTTACACCAGGAGAAGGGGCTGGCACTCACTGCAACCTACCACCTGTACAGAAGCCTCCTTCCTTACCAGTTCTGTCTGGGTGGGTGCATCAGACATCTCTGGGGCTCTCTCCATAGGAACGCTAGTTTTAGCTCTGAGGCGAGTGCCCACCATTTTGGCAGAGACCTAGAGCACTTCCCTGGGCTGTGGACCTGTGAGCAGGGTGCAGCGCCCTCCCTGCGTGCCCTTCCCTGCGAACTGCCGCACCATGCCCTGGTCGCTCGTGCTCCCTTGGGACGTTTAAATCTCCCACAGTTGCTCCTGGCAATGCCCAAGCTGTGTCAGCCTCGCCCGTGAGAGCTGCCGGGAACCTGGCGGGCTGCTCTGCTCCTCCGTGGGTTTCCCTGGCTCTGGGAACCCCCTTGTCCACCCCAATCTAGCGCCCAGCCATGGAACTTACTGTTGCCACTCCTGTGTTCCTCTCAGTTTGACAGTTCTTGTAGGACAGATACCCAATCTCCATCCTTCAGTGTGCTGTTAACTATAGACCTGGAGGTCCTGAAAGAAGTAGATGATATTGCTGTGTGCTAGAAAGCTAGAATGAACAAGGAACCCTGGAGTTAGGTGAATACGCTCCTTAAATTTCCTTCGGGAAAAATCAGACTAATTACAGCTCTGTAGGATCTTTGAGGAAGGTGCTTTGTCCTAGTGGAGGTGTCTGCTTGTACCTTCCTCTGCTTGGCAGGTAACATTTAGCACGGGCAACACAATTGCCTTAATCTCTAAAAGGGCTCCCTCTCTCAGGGTGAGAGAAGTTACTAATTTTCTGTATTGTCTGGGTTTTAGTTACTTTGCTGAAAGTGTCCACAAGGGGCCAGTCTACAGATTACTTGGGGATGCAAATACTTCTCTGCAGGGAGCTAAAGGGAGACCCTCTGAACTGTGGTCATACCTACGGTACAGCCTCGCAGCTGTTAGCAGGAAAAGCATCTGGTCCTTGCCTGAGCTACATTGAATGAGACACACTGATGGGAGAGGTTCTCTAAATTATTTTTTAAAGCCACCGGTCTCCTATCCCATCTAGTTTTTTCCTTATTGTGTAGCTACTTTGTGGTTTTAATTAATATTATGATTATACAGCAGACATGCTTCTAGAGCGTCTGTTGCTGTGGCAGCTAGACACTTTAATTACAGAGATTAAAACACAAATCAAGGACAATACAGAGTTGTTATGATGATAATTACCAGATTTGAATGTTTGTAGAAAACTGGCCGCTTGAGCCACTGAGGTTAATGTACAAACACATGCCACTTGGTCTCTTCTGGAGACCTGTGTTCAGGTGGCTGGTTGGGACAGGGAAGGGAGAGCATCAGGCGCCTTCTTGCTGTCACCTTCCTGAAGCGTTTGAGCTGTTGGAAGAATTGATACTTCTGGCCTAGGGGGTGACAAATTTGCTCACCCAGGGTCAAGACCACAGTTTAGGGCTTCAACTGTTCTATTCTGTAATTTGTTTTAAAATAATTTTTTTAATCCTTAAGGAAACATTTTCTTGTTTCTTACCAAAATGAAAATGCTGGAGGAAGGAATTTTAGTATTTACTTAAAGGAACCTTGAAAATTAATTTCATGTTTAAAAATTTGAAATACTAATATAAGAATTTTTACTTTTTTAGAACATGAGCTGTTTGGTGGGTTGAAACAGTTTCATATGTTTAAGAGAAATTTGGGAATATTCTAGTCCATTTCTATATGCATTTCTGATTTCAGGGGGGAGGGGCAGGGTTGAAGATTGCTTGAAATAATTAATGTGGCTTTAAAATCACCATATAATTTAGGCTTGCAGATCCAGCCCAGAAAGCTTTCATAAGGCTTAAGAATGCTCACCAGCCTCAAAATAGGGTTAAAATCTTTGTCTTCAGTTATTTTTATTTTACAAAAAGAAATCTGTAGTTTAAGAATCTTTGTATATTGCTCTTGTCAGCTTGTAAATACCTTCTTTTTTGATACGGGAGCGTATGTGTTCTTTCCACTAAATTTTCTGCTTGCTTGCTTTTGTGTTCACTTACTCTTTAAATGGAAGGAACAGAATATGATCTCTCCTTAATTCTTGGCCCAGAGGTCTGTAACAAATCTGTTGTTATCTGGCAGTTCGTAGCTGTCAGTATGCTTGTGCACTGGTCACTGGGAAATGTAAATGCTGCTCCTTTGAGTGCAAAGGACCCTGATACTTTGGTCGTACACTCCCTGATTTCACCACCATTCATCCTCCTACATCATTGCCAAATCCCACTTGTCTCATGCTGTCACACTGGCAGGGAACTGAGAGTCATAATCATATTAGAAACATGGCAGGTTAAACTCGGAAAGGAAAACTAAAAAAGGTCTCTCCGGAAGGATTTCTGACTGTTGAAAAACCTCCAAGTGATCTACTGCCAGCATTGCTAGACACCAGGGGATTGTCACCTGTGGTGCAGTAAAGGAAAACATTTCTTTTTTGAAAGAATACACCACCACATTCTTCCTTGACTAGGCAGAAATAAGGGGCTACCAGCAGGAGCTAACTATAAACCTACAAAGAGTGACAAATACACCAAACAGAAGCAATAGAGTATATGTGGTCGTTCACTACTCGTCTCCCTGGAGAGCTGTAGAGATGCTGTGTGCGAAGGTGGAAACAGCAGCATGTGCATGGTCTTCCCTTTCCTGCCACCCTCATTTGATCTAAAGTATCGCTCCCTCCTAAACTCGTGCTTGACTCGAGAGAATGAAGCACAGAAAGTGTTTCCCAACCATATTCTTTTCCTCTGCATATTTCCCATATGTGGAGGAAGGAAGCCAGGTCTGTAATTGTTGCTCTAATGTTTGTCCCCATGGATCCTCTTAGGGAAACAAGCTGTGTCCTGTGGGGAATTTCCCTATGTATTTTCAGCAGGAGTGGGTTTTTACTTGCAAGTGAAGGAAGACTTCAAGGGACACAACTGAATTTTCATACTGTGGTCTGTCCAGGGGAGTGGGTACCTGCCTACTTAGAGCAGGTGAAACAAGAGCTCTTCAGGCCATGCAATGCAACTTTATTTTGAACGAGTTATGTCATTTTCGAGTATCTCCAACTACACTCTAGAATTACGCAGCAGAAGGTATGTGGTCTAAATCAGAGCAGAGTACAGGCATGGAGCGGTGCATAAATTAAAATCATAAATAACTGAAAGAAGAAGAGCTTGCAAGGTAGGGTCAAAGAGAAAACCCACGTTTTCATATTAAGTTTCATAAAAGATGGTATTGCTAAGCCAAAGAGATAAAAGGTCATTCAACTTGGTGAAGTTGAAATGACCTTTCAACTGGAACCTAGAAGGAAACGTTCTAAGTGTATAAGAGTGGTGGGAAGCATCATTTGTTTCACAGAATCACACAGAATGGTAGGGGTTGGAAGGGACCTCTGGAGATCGTCTCATCCAACCCCCCTGCCTGAGCAGGTACACCTAGAGCAGGGTGCACAGGACTGTGTCCATTTGGGTTTTGAATGTTTCCAGAGAAGGAGACTCCACAACCGCTCTGGGCAGTCTGTTCCACTGCTCTGTCACCCTCACAGTAAAGAATTTTTGTCCTCATATTCAGGTGGAACTTCCTGTGTTCCAGTTTGTGCCCGTTGCCCCTTGTCCTGTCGTTGGGCACCACTGAAAAGAGTCTGGCCCCATCCTCTTGACACCCACCCTTTAGATATTTATAAGCACTGTTAAGATCCCCGCTCAGTCTTCTCTTCTCCAGGCTAAACAAACCCAGGTCTCTCAGCCTTTCCTCATAAGAGAGATGCCCCAGTCCCCTGATCATCTTTGTGGCTCTCTGCTGGGCTCTCTCCAGTAGTTGCTTGTCTTTCTTGAACTGGGGAGATCCAGAACTGAACACAGTACTCCAGATGTGGCCTCACTCAGGTGGAGTAGAGGGGGAGGATAACCTCCCTTGACCTGCTGGCCACAGTCTTTTTAATGCACCCCAGGACACTGTTGGCCTTCCTGGCCACAAGGGCACGTTGCTGGCTCACGGTCAACTTGCTGTCCACCAGCACTCCCAGGTCCTTCTCAGCAGAGCCGCTTTCCAGCAGGTCAAGCCCCCAACCTGTACTGGTGCATGGGGTTGTTCCTCCCCAGGTGCAGGACCTTAGTCTTGCTTTTGTTGAATTTCATGAGGTTCCCCTCAGCCCAGCTCTCCAGCCTGTCCAGGTCTCACTGAATGGCAGCACAGCCTTCTGGTGTATCAAGTGGTTTCCCTTGTCTCTTTGTTGATGGGGAGTTAACATAAGTAGAGTAAGAGACAGCTGAGAGTTTTCCAAAATGTTAAAAGATGTTCAGTCCTGTGGCTTGTGCTTGTGCTAATCATCAAGTTACCTCTTGTGAGCTGAGGAGAAGTGTTTTTGTGCAATCTTTTAGCCTGCAGGAAACCCAAAAGAATTCAGCTTAGTTTTGATTGCAGCGAAAAAAGTTTAGCGTGCTTCTCGATATCTCAGTGCACGGCTAGTGACTGTTTATATGTGCATAGGGGACTCAGTTCTTGCTCATTTTCAATGAGGAGTAACTACCAACTTTTAAAATCTCATAATCCAGGATAATGGGATGAAGAGGGTTGTATGGTTTCTTTTTAAAAGGAAGATAGTTTGGAACGAGATCATGTTAAAGACAGAGGGACACTGTGGAACAGCCTGATGACTGTGGTGAGGCTGGCCTCCTTGGTGAATCGATCGACTACAGGAATATTTGTGCAGTAGACCATGAGAAGGCTCTAGAACAGTAAATTGAAATACGAGACTCAAAATCAGGAGTACAGAGGAATGATACAGCACCACAGGCTGTCGAAGTAATTGCATGCAGGGCTTTCCAAAATTATGCCCCAGAAATAAGTTTTTTTATTCCTTATGTGAGTTTTCTACAGCATAATGTCTTCTGTATTGACTGCATTGAGCTGTTAGCATCCCAGCATCCTTGTCTCTGGGACTTTAGGAGAACACCAATGTTTTCTGTTTGCTGAGAGGACACAACAGGACCTGGTAATAAACAGCTCCCAAAGGACCGTTCCTTAGGTTGTCCATGCAGTGTCTTTGTTTCTGAGTGTGATGGATCACTAATCATACTGGTGGCATTAAACCAATTAATAATAGAAAATCCAATAAAATGTTGTGTTCCCCTGAACTTAATAGAGGCTTTATCAAATACTTTTGTAGCGCTGGGATTTCATCCTTATTGTTTAAACATCTAAAACATTTGAATTGCAGTTTAAAATTGTGTTAGTTAAATGCTAACTATTTAAGATCAGCAGGTGTATGTGTGTACATGCACGCACTGTGTTCCTGTGGATGCACACTGTGTATGTAAATGCCAATAGTTACACGACATGTATATTATGTGTGTATCCACAACTGCCTACAATAGATCCTTTGTCACCGCTCCAGCCTTATTTGTCAGACACCATTGGACAACTTAATTCAGAGCATTAACAGTAGTTTCTTTTCATTAACAGTCTTGTTAATTTGGCAGGCAGTGTTCATTAGAGTACAGTGTGAAAACAACAGTATTGTATCTCAAGCGTTAGAGAAGTTCTTGATGTTTTCAAATCCCCAACTCAGTCTTAACCTGTCGATACTCCTGTGCCACTGTGCATTGAATGTCTACAGCTGGATCTATCCCTTCGTTCTTCCTTTACAGACAGTGTGAAGAGGGAACCCCACCTGCCATCCCCATGAGCTGCTAAAATGCCTCTTCATGCTACCTTTCTCTTGTATTGTGGCATACATAAAATCAGCTAATTCTGCACCTTACTTGCCTTCAAGATTTTTTGCATGAAGAAAGGCCAGACTGACATTTGCTACTAAGGTTCAACTCCAGAAAATCAATTCTGCCACTACTGAAGTGGAGTGCCCACGTCCACTGTGCGTATATGGGGAGAAGGAAGGTAAAACCTGTAGTCCAGATGTACATCCTGCTTTAGCTGACATCTGCAATCTAACAGACACGACATATGCCTCTATTTCGTTCAGATCCCCTCAGCCCTTTAACAGTGTGAGTCCTAATTTCGCCAGAAGTATGTCATTTCTTCAGTGTTTTGGGGGTTTGAATCTAGGACAAGAGTATCAGCAGAGAGCAGCAGGTACAAATATTCAGCCTGTATATCTTATCAGATATTCAAGAATGCAGTAAGAAATGTCAGAGAGAGCTTTCTACGAAATATTTAATTAACAGCAACAGCTACAGAAATGAAAAACAACATCCAGGCAATTACAATGTTCAATAAAGCAACTCTCAGAGGATAGAGCAGCAACGGATTAGTGACTGACTGGCATTTAAATATGTTATCAACCAGTTAGGGAGACCAGAGTAAATTTGCTCCCCTGGGGATCAAGCTAGTAGAAGTATTATAACTATATTATTGTTTCTCAGGGCAATCAATTGAATTATATGGTGCAGTAGTCTAGGACGTTTGGCTGTTATTCCAGCAGCTGGTTACATGATTTATTTCACTGGACATTAATACAATGTACTGGGCAAGATACTTCTGTCAGTTTGGAAACAGCGTTTTCTTGTTTAAAATCAACAATGTATACGTTCCACTTCTGGATTTTAAAAGCAGAGTGTGATGGAGACTATGTAATTTGTAAAAGTGGTGGAATATGCTACTCTTTGGACGTTAAAATAGAAAACAATAAAGAATGTTGTCTTTACCTCCAGGGCCAAATATTTGCTGAGAAGGCATATTCGTCTACCACTTGTAATGCCTTCTTTTCTTATGATCATGCAAAAGTGTGGATAGTTTCACTGACTGGGGATTTTTGCGGTTACAGATTTTACATTTAAAAAAATGGAAGCCCTAGAATAAATAAGTGTGCTTTTAGTATGATGAATGAGATAAAATGACATGAACTGCAACCATACTTCATTGCAAGCTAACACATTCCTTTTACACATATATACAATCTTGATGATGCAAAAACCCCATTTCGTGATGAAGCTGTACAGGAAAAGCATACTCCAGTGTACACAGATACATGTGTAGCTGAAATTGTAATTGCATCTGGTGGTTGAGTCCATTGCTTCTCTCTTGGTAGAGTCCAGGGATGCAAAGGAACTTGTAGAGAGTTGGCAATTTGCAAAGTTGGACCTAATAAATAGGGTTTGTATTGATTTACATTAGATGCTGACCAATTTGGCAAGTAAATTAAAATGAATCAGTGTCCCTTCAATAAATAACTGGTCCAAAACCCACAGCGTATGAGCCAAAGGACAGCAAGCCAAAATGATTCGGTAAGGGATCTACATTTCTTTGATATCATTTATTCTTTCTTTATAGCAGCAAAGTTGCCTAGGATAGCCTGTTGAGCCAGTAGTGTAACAGACTCTTTCTCATACGGAGATGCAGAGCAGCAGAGAACAACTTATTATTTTTTTTTCCCATTGCATTTATATAGATTAATTTTCTCCCATGGCCCCTTTCTTCTCAGTTTCTCTTCCAAAGGTGAGAGCAGCCTTTGCTCTGAGGAGACTGGGAGACAATATAATGGTCCAAGATAGAGCAGCTACCAAAAGTGACACCACTATGAATTATTTCTTTCACTGTAAGTGCATGTTACTGATGGCTGGAAGTGAGGAAGAGCCCTAGATAAGTCAGCCTGTTCAAAACCTACGTGTCTAGGAGTCCCCTGGAAGAGCTAAACAATTTTCCATTAATTGCATGTTTAACCCTAGAAGAAAAGACTGCCGTTAAAACACACAGGAGGCTAAATACCTTCAATACAAATAAAAATATTTATCTAAAGACTGTAAACCCCAGAACAATCTAGTGAACAAAATAATACATCAATATGAACACATCTATGTTCATGAACAGTCATGAAGACAATTACAGACAAGCATGTCATGCTAGTAAAGCCCACCTTGAATGATGGCTTGTATAAATGAACATGTGTCCCAGATGCAATGCTGGTTACATCCAAAGCAGGTAGAATGGGTGGGATGGTCTGATCCAGCTGTCAGGAGAGGAACTAAAGCACGGTTGTGTTGTTCACTGCTGACTAGCTTGTCGTGAAGAAGAGAGTGGTTTTGTATGTTGCCTTGGCTTGCAGATGCCAAGATATAAAATACATTGCAGAGTAAGAAGTCCTTCACTACAAATGGACTATGTGCTATATTTTGTAGCTGGGAAATGGCTAATCAAGAAAAAAAGGGGACCACCTGCCCTGAGATGTTGCTGCTGGAATGAAATTCTGGATGAGATAAAGTGCAGACTGAAGAAAATGCGTGTTTCATCTCTGTTCCCATTGCACTAACCACTGAGATGTTTTGAGAGCTCCCGAGCACCGCTCAGCAGTCTCTGATAATTCCACATCGCAGCAAGGAAAGGGAAGCAGTGGTCAGGCAGGTGAGAAACTCATAGAAAGGCTGTTCGTACACCGCTCAGTCTGCACAGTCCCAATTAAAAGGGGCAGTGTGGATCTACTCTGGTGTCTTACAAAGATACCTTGGAGAAAATTTATCAAAGTAGAACCTATTCTCACTGTGAAAATTATGAAGTGCCCTTCTGAAGTTAAATGTTAAGGATCAAGTTGCTTGAAGCTCACATGGTTTTTTTTTCCTGTTACCCCTGTAACGGAGGGAATTGAGGGAAGCAAAATGAGAAAAAGAAAGATGTTCTGAATAACAGAAGCCTGAAGTTAATTAATGCTCAGAAAGTGGTTTGAAGATGAAAAGCACTACTGCTAAGTGTTATTAATCGTGGAGTAACCCTGCTGTTAATTATAAATAACAATGATGTTGCAGAGCATGCTACATGCAAAGATCTCAAAATCCTTTTGAAATATGAATCACTGATTTATTCTGATATTCTAAATGGGAAGAATGAGGCGTGGAGGGATGTAACAACTTGTTCGAGTAAGACGCTAAATACAGAAGTAGAGGAGTCCAAGACTGCAGTCCAGATCTCAGACTTGCATTTTACAGGTTTAATTCCTGCAGACTGTTTCCTGGCTTTGCAAACGCTGTGCAGCAGAGTCCAACCTCTGACCTCTCTTGAGTTACACAGGAGTTTGTAATTGTGCAAAGTATTACTGATGAACTGAGAAGATGGGTATCTATACCTCTGATTTCTCTTCTGTAATGTTAGGAAGTGCAAGGAATTCTTGCAAGGAGTCTGAAGCTGTATAAAATGGACAAAACAATCCAGCTCCAATGCAGTAACTCCCCTGAAAGCATCCCTGGGATTCCAGTCTTGCTGTGCATGTAAAAATAAAACGTTCAGTATTGCTCCTCCTTTCCACTGCTTTGTTTTCAGCATAGAGTGATGCTAGGCTGATCTCTCAAACAGAGGTTTCCTAACTCAAAGCCTGTTACTTATTCCTAAAATTCTCAAAAATGAAGTCTACAGAATAAAGGGACTCAATCGGGGCTGAGCAAACAGTGATTGAATTTCAATCAGAGGAACTAATCACACCCAAGGACCCTCTTAGTTTTAGGAAATGACAACGTGAAAGTAAAATAAAAAGAAGCAGCTCCGTAAGAAGCTGCCATAAAACGAGCATCTCATCTAGGTCTTGCACTCTTGTTTCTTGTGGCTAATAGACGTTCACTGCCGTATTAGTTTGGCTCTCAGTTTCATCAGTCCCTTTTTAAATGAGATTTTTTAGTTCTCAAACTAATCTTTTCCTGTGAAGGAGAGTTCATTTGTATGCTGTTATTGTCATCAACAGTGTAATCTTCAGTCTTAATGTTAGTGTGTCTATTTTGTTCTTCCTTAGGGTAGCTGTGAAGTACTTCTCCACTAACCCATGAGTGCCTCTGTTTTCGCATCTTACTGAGGACTATTGTGTATTGTGATCATCTGCTAATAGAGGAGATTAGCTGAATCACAGCAGACTCCCAAGCAAGAGATATGACACTTTTTTTTCTTTTTCCTCTTCAGTTGATGTTATAAGCTTGTCTTTTTATACTGGGAATAATCTCTTTGTGTTGTTCTTTTTTTATTGCCATTTCTGCTCTAAGATTTCTAACTGCAGAGTCCTAAAGCGCTTCCTTGTTTCATCTTCATTGCCATTCAGTGTGTTTAATGGGCTTACAAGCAAATCGAGGCTTCCATCTTCCTTGAATGGAGCTTTTGTTGGAGTCAATCTGCTTGCACAACTGGGATCACAGGTGTATGCAACCTTTCAAGCAGTGGTTTCTTGTACTCCAGACCAAATTTGCCCAGATGTTATTTTGAGAGCAATCAGAATTATTAACGTATAGTTCAGCAAAATGTTGACAGAATACAAAGCATAAAACACCTTGTGCTGAAATTCCAAACCCAATTAAATGGGCTAATTCACCTACTGCTTAATTGGCTGGAAGCCATATGAGTAATTACACCACTGACATCTTCCAAAATTATATTCTTAATTGTTACATTTATTTGCATCACAATGAAATAACCACATCTCAGTTCAGCACAGCTCAGCTCCTCTTATAGCAACAGCCTCACCAGTGTAAGGGAAGAAGCAGTTTTGCATTTCACAGGGTTGCCTTCATGAAAATGGCAATCGGCAAGGTAGCAAAGCAAGGCCACTGGGGAGACGGGGCAGGAAAACGCAAAGTTGGTCTGTTTATTCTTGAACATATGTAGCTTGTTATTGTAGTACGTGGTGGCTTTTATTGTAGCACGCTGTGGAAGACTCCTTTCTTTTCTTTTTTTCCCCCTCTCTGTTATTGTTCACTAAAATGTATGAATGTAGCAGGGCAATACTATATTGGTTGTGCTTGCAAACTGCAGTATAATACCACACTCCGGAGATGCAGTGTTTCTATTTGCTATCATAAATTTATTTCGTGTTTTCTTTCCTTCATAAAATATACCCCTACTTCTTTATACAAATAATGTCATTCCAAGGAAAATGTATGCAGAGCCACTTTACAGAAAACCTCTATAAGCACTGTTTGGTCTTGCTGTGTAGCTCTACTCTCTAATTGCTTTGAATTTACTTTATTGCAAGGCTGGGGATTGCTTTGAAGTGATTATGAAAGAATAAGCAGGCTTCTGCAAAGGGAATTTAGGAAAGAAAAAGCTTTTAAGAAATCCTATTTTGAAGTTCCAGTTCCAGAGGGTCCCCTGTTACTGAAATGTAATGCCAATGCATTCCCTTCCCATCGTTCTCTTTAACGGTGCACTCTTCTTCATTAATAAGTCTTACACTGGCATGAAAATTGTTTCTTGAGATACTTTTCCAGCCATGTCATTTTGTTATAGGGGGCCACAATATTACTGTATTTATTGGCTTTTTGAAAGTCCTTTATATACATTCAGGAATATTTTTATCCATCTCACAAGAGCTTTATCCAATTCTAACCCTGTTCCAAAATACAATAGACACATGGTAGGTTTGCTGGCTGCATGGTATCTTCTTTCTGAAGTACATGAATTAGGTACAAAGTTCATCCGAGTGTCTCTTTGACCAAAATAAATACTGAATACTGAATACTGAAAATAGGGACTTAGATGGAACAGGTTAATGTTATTTAAAAAAAAAATGGAATAATAAAAAAAGGAAGTGAAGATTTTGACTGAAGTTTTTTATATTTATGAGCAGTCAGGAGACCCAGGTAAATGCTGCTAAGTCTGATGACTTTCTATTAAAGAAAAGGGTGGGGCTGTATTTTTCAATGTATAATCAGTTAGAGGTTTTTTTAAAAACTGAGAAGCAGATTCAGCCATCTTTCTGTCTATCCCAGCATGAACATTAGAGGGTGATGAAGAAGGCACAGAAATCAGACCCATGTTGTTTTCTTCAGGCCTTAAGAACAGCGTGATTCCCAGGCAGTGTTCCCTTTTAGAAACTCTCTGCGTTCATTTATGAATTGTTTATTTATCAACAAACACAGAATTTCCATCCGTGCATAGAAGACTTGTTGGTTTTCTGATGCAAAGCTAATAACGTCTGCTCTTAATTAAACATTAATAGTAACAAATGGCTGCCTATCAGGTTTTTATCCCCTGTCAATCTGTGCAGTACCTGAACGTCTTCTGGAAGGCAGATTTCTTACCCTGCCTCACTTAGGGTGCCCTGAAGCCAGCGCTCGCAAAAGCATCACCCTTACAGGCATGCTCAGGGCTGTCCATTTCAGGCATGTCACCCACATTGATGACGGGAATGAGGTGAAATAGAGGTAAGCCCACTGCCTCGTGATGCCTCGCGTGGGACTCGCACTGAGGAGGGTGTACTCAGGGATGCACTTGGATATAACTGATTTGATACTAATTTGGGTCTCCTGTGTTGCAGTGACTGCAAATTAATAATACTCAGCTTTAGATCCTTTTTTTTTTTTTAAATTGTCTTTAAAATTGATGTTTGGGAAACACATATCAGGAAAAAAACAGGTCTGCTAATAAAATGAAAATTAGCAGGCATCACTGACGGTCCCACAGCAGATAAATAAAGAGAATAAAGCTGCTGGCGTAGAAGGAATTGAAAATTTTTGTAGTACATTAGTTAAGCATTAAATTCGTGATAAGTCATGTTTCTCTGGCTGTCCTATTCAGACAGCCTATGGAAAAGTTTAAACGGTAAGTGGTTTACAAGCCGCGCAGCAGCTCCTTCCATGGTGGGGGAAATTCGGCTTCTCCAGCTCCCAGCTCCGTTTGGGCTGTTGCCTCCTGGGGGAACTCTCCTTGACTGGTTCGGTATTGATTTTTTCCCTGCACAAAGACCAGACACCTTTTCTCCTTTTCATTTACATACATCTCCATAGAAGTCAATCAAACGCTCTTACCTATAACTCACGCTTGCTAACTTCAAAAACACCAGTTCAAAGAACTCTGGTATATTTGCTGGTTTTGCAGCAGTTACAGCCTAAATAATTAGCTAATACCTTTTAAGTATGTATATTAAAGACTGTGGTTTAAATCCCCAAACTGTGTCATCATTTGGAAATAAGTCTCCTTAAAATTGCAGAGCAGCATAAATTACAGAAAAGCTCCAGATGGTCCAGTAGTTTGCTGTTTACAGTAAACCGGAGCCTTCCCCTCAGCCTTTTATCTCAGAAAATACAGTCAGTTAGCAAAAGGCGAGGGGCTTTCCATGAGCTCTGTAAGGTATCTGAGTCCTTTTACCAACCTGCAAGTGAAAAAGCCACCTTGGCTGAATCCGGTGCCATAAATCAGAGAGGAAAGTCCGACGTACATTGAGCTCTTGCTCGCACAGGCACCCTGGGCAGCGTTACTGTCCCACACAGCTGACAACACCTGTGTCACACCACCCTGAGCCAAAGGAAGAGCTGCCGGTGGGGGTCTGTTGGTAAGACACCCCTGAATTTTTTATTATTATCTTTTTTTTTTTTTGCCCTGGACTGTTTGTTTTGAGGATCTTGACAACAGCATTTTATTATTTTATGATCTATGACTTTGAAGGTAGGACTACAAAATAGATTTGACTGAAATATCTGGGATATTTGCAAGTCTCACATCTCTAGCATGGCTCAGCTCTGCTTTCTAATCTTTCTCAAATAGTCACAGTTTTCACCGATCACAGATGTTGCCCTAAATCAGAAGAAAGCCCTGTTGTCCATCTATGCCAAGATCTATAGAGAACATCTTTTGGGGTCTCCCGGTACATTTTTTGTCAACTGTCTTTTTCTTGTATGCTTGTTTGTGCTCCAGCTGGGCCTTCTGTGCCTTGTACAGAGACGCAAACCCTGCCAGCACATTACATTATTTATAAGGCAGAGATGCTATCAGATCTCACTCAGGTTGGAAGAGACTCTGCTTTCAAATAATTACAGAATTTACATTTATGTAGTGCCTCTCAGGGAGACCTTGAAGCGCTGTGTCAAGTGTCAGTACGAATCTAGGATTGTTAGTTTACTGCCGAATAGAAATAAAATCATTCGGGGGGGATAGGGGAGCAAATACCCCAGCAATGGCCGGCTGCCAAGGGTTATGAGGAGAGTTTAGGTGGAAGATACAACTATGTAAATTGGAATTTAAGTAAGAGAGCAGGCCTGAAGTAATTCATAGAAAGAGCTCTGGACTTGTACATGACCAGTGGGGACAGAGTCCCAGTTTTATTTTTCATCTAAAAGAGTTATTAATGGCTGCGTAGTTCCTTATGCAAAGCAAACTGGGACTTCAAGTCCAGTCTACGAGACAGGGATGAGCAGTCATCTGGTTTTGACAGAAAGGAGGGCTTAATGTGGGGTGGGGCAAATTCAGGGGTACACCGGCGAGTTAATCACAGCTGCTCACATCTGGGCTGTTTCACATCCCATCTATTAATGTCTTTTTCCAGTTTTAGCCACGGTTTGGCATGTTTCTAGCTTCTCAGCAGGGACAGGCACAAGCTGCAGTTTCCTCCAAAGTTCATTTTATCGGGATGTTTGTAACATATGCCTGTCTCTAGGAATGTGTTTGTTGGAAGGAGGGTGTTCTGGAAGGATGCGAAAGATCCGTATTTTAAGTGTAAAGCCTAGTGAAGAACTTAATTTTAGTGCATTTGCAAGTGGAAGAAGAGCTCTACTTGTTCTTGTATTGGCACAATACAATACATTAGTTAAGCAGTTTGGAAAAGTAGATTAACTTAGTGGAGAGGACCCAAGTGACACCTTTTTTTCTTTTTCTTTGGAGAACCAATTTTATAGAGGAAGCTTTAAAAGAAAAAAAAAGTGAGGGAAAAGGCCCAGGAATGCCTGGAGTGGGATGCCAAGACAAGAGCTGGTAGGACCCAGTGTCTGATTTAAGATAAACTGGATTCCTGCTGTAAAGGCTATTTCACTGCTCTGCTCCTGTGTTGCCACAGTTCTCATGGGAATATCTGAGCAGGGGTATCTTCATCTGAAGTGATCAAAATACATTTGATTACTACTTCTTGAAGATGCTGTGGCTGATATAAAACGTCCTGGTTTAAGATCATGAGGAACCTTTGTGTTTGGTGCAGCACAAACAAATATGGGGGACAGTTCGAGGAGACAACAGAATCTGGGAGCTTCAGGCTGAGAAGATGTAATTTTGAAAGCTGGCTAAATGAGCTATGATATTCTTGTTGATAATTTCTGATCAGATTTATAACTAGTGGTTTTTAAATCATACAGAACTCCCAAACTCTGAAAATTAATATTGTACTGATGGACCTGCTTGAACAAACATAATAAAAAATGTGCTCTCTGTCACGGCAAGCTGAAAAAGCAGATGGCAGTCGGAAGCTGAGCAGCATACAGAAGTTTGAAATTTTAAATTAAATCAATTTGAAGCTTTGTTTGTGCCTAAGGCAAGCTTTCCCCTCAGATGAAGGAGAGTGGCTAGCTGAACTCTTTTATATGGGCTCTGGTTTTGAGAAGGCTGCTGAAAGATTTGAAATCCCCTACAATCTACACCACTGTATTAGTCTGGGCTAACAGTGGAGCAGAAACATGAAATTGAGGTTGGTCTGAACAGGAAGCCTTTCCAAAAATGTAAACTCCTGTAATGAGATGGGTACAGAAGAGGGGCTTCTGCTTTTACACAGCGTGCCATAAATATTCAGATTATGTCATATGTTTCCTGTGCTCTGAAGAGATGTAAAAAAAAACCAAAGAAAGAAAGATTCCTGAAGCAGACATACACACCGTGTTGTTCTGCTGCAATAAATCAACTTGTGCCTTGATTTAAACATCATGAACTGTCTTGACTTTCCTGTAAGCTCACAGGAGATCGTGGAGTAAAGCAGGGAAGCTGCTCCCTGGGCAAAATTTTGTTCTCTGTGTCTGAGGGTTCATTAGTAAGATGGGATAGGCTGGGCCCTGAGGTCCTTATTTTTACTTACTCAATGCTCTCCCAGATTTTAATGAGATCTTTACCTGAATAAAAACTACATTTTATCGCAGGCCAGTAAGATTGCTGTCTTGTGCAGAATTGTAAGCCTTTTTCTGCTGTCTCCTAGCTTTTTGATAATTGTGCCTTCTGTGTAGTTAACCAGCTTTGTGTAGGGACCCTTGGAGCAGGTCTCGGGCTTCTGCTTCTTGGCCACTGACTGCTACATTAATTCAGTGTTGAAAAGTTATTTTATTTCTGCTGGTTTGTTTTTTGGCCTCTCCTTTTTGGAAATCATCCTGTCAAATTGCAGCTGTACTCATCTGTTGCCTTGAGCTCTACAAACCTGCTGCTGATAGTTCGTGTGATTCCTACCCTGATCAGCAGTACTAAAATCACAGTCCCAGATATTTTGTTAGCTCCTGAACTCTCAGACCTGCTTTGAGGTGGTGGGTGTACAGCTGGTTTTGAGAGGATACATACATGCACAGAAGGGAAATATTCATTTTCGCAAAGCACAAGAGTCAAGAGACATCAAAAGAAAATCAGTTTAAAGACTTTCAATTTTGCAGAAAGAAAAAAATAATATCACGATTCTCAAAAGATGGCTGAATTCTCAGCCAGCCTTTTAAATAAATGAGTCAGTCTGTTCCCTGCTCCTTCTTAAGGGATGCTGGTCTGCTGCGCATCCATTTGGTCAGGATGAGTGGCTTGTGCTGCAATAAGCATTCACCTGGAATCCACTGTCAGTATAAACTATACCTTTATCTGGGGAAGTATGTGTTGAACTCACTAGAAATGTAGCAAACTCAATTATATTGAAATACCAGCTGTAATTACTGCAATTCTCCTGAACAGAAACATGAAGGAGAAAAATTTATGCCCAAACCTACTGCTTCAGTTCTGTGGGACAGGCCAGAGTGTAAAATGAGTGTGGCTATGGGATGAAGAGAAGCATGGGCTGTGCAAAGGAAGGACTGCGCGTGGCTCCCCCCGTGAAGCACCCAGGTTAGGCAAGTTGTTGCTTTGCTTGATTACAGGAGCCTGTGGCATTGTTTTAGCTGCAGATTGAGCCAGGGCAGATCGGCAGCATTGTGTCGCTGAATGCATTCACTGCACAGCGCTTAGAAAGGGGGACACGTGTGTTACAGGCTTAATTTGATTTTTCCCCACATTTTTCCTCTCAAACACACCAGCTTTTGCAACAAGTTTTTACATGGACAGCCTGGATCACTGGAGCCTGCAGCTCTGCCTGTGCAGTTGTGTTGTTCCCCACTGTACGTCAGTGGAGAGGAGTTGTGAGCTTCTGCGCCTTGGCGCTGTGCTTGTGCTGGTAAGTGGGTAATTTCTGAATCCTGGCAGACTTTGTGGGCTTGAGCGGTTGTGTGCTTCATGTGCGGTGTTGGTTTCCAGAAGGCTGCAGCAGGACCACACCAGTGACCTTCATGGCTGTGCAGCGTGTGTTTCACAGCAGTCACACACAGTTGCCTTATTCAGTGTTGTCTTTGGTGGTATGCTGATTTACGCTGAAAGGCTTGCTACAGATGATAGGTCACTGCTGCTATTAACATTTTTCTAGTGCTTAACTACTCGTTCTTCTTTCTGATACGCAGTTTCTTTTGCATCCTGCAGGTCAGAGAACACGATACAAAGAGCAGTGGACCTATTGCTCAGTGTTGCTGGCATATTCAATACATGCTTCCCTGACCACTGATTATTATCCTTGCTAACGCCCAGGGCTCCACTGTAGTGAAGCACTTGGCATCACTGCCAGCTGCACTAGGTACCAACCAGCTGGCAAAGGACAGGGGAAGGGAACTGAGAAAGGGAGAGAGACCACACTAGAAAAAAAAAGGTATTTTAGACCCAAGTACATTATTTTTGACAGTACGGATCCAGAGGGATCACTGTGGCTCTTTTGGTAATAAGTAGAGCTCATGGACAGAACAGAAACTGGGTTTGACTTTCCCTTCATCAGTAAATCCCAGTGGTTCCATTTGGCTTTAACGATCTTACTCTTTTTGAGGACTTTCTATAGAATTTACAATTAAAAATGGGCAGAGAAAGAAAATTGTCCTCTTGCTCCTTCTACTCTCTTGCTCTCACTCAGTCTGCTTTGCAGGTGGAAGAGCTGCTGCATGCTGATGAGTGTAATAGGCCCAATACAGCTGTGTGGTACCCTGAGCTGTTGGAGACTGGGAACACCACAGCCTGGGGACCAGCTGCTCTTTTGGAAATTTATTCTGCTGTTCCAGCTTTTTGGCCAATTTCAACATATTTTCTTTCTGTAGTCCTAGATGATTTTTAAAAATCTTCCTGCCTGGAAACTATGGATGGAAGAGGCTGGACACAATTGTCCTGATGTTGCCAGTGTTGTACATCCAGATTAGGGTTTGGACCGAGAGGCATGTCCTGAGCTATTGGGATTTGCTCTTCTTGCATGGATCGTTGTAAGCCTAAAGCCTGAGCGTGAAGCAGATATCTGGGATGTAGGGTTCAAATATTCACCAAAAAATGTAAGTGAAGTCATAGACTCCTGGAGCCAGTGTTCTAGGTCTGCCTTCCCGTATGTGCTGGGAAGTTTTTAAGGAGATACCAGAGGTATCCTCTCAGATACCACTTTCCAGATATATAGACATGGACTTTTCTTGGCTTCTCTCCTTTTCTCAGCTTCTCTCCTTCTCCCTGATAGGAAACCAGCACCAGGTCTCAATCCAGCTGGAAGGCCACTGACGTAGTCTAGCAGAGCAGTACATGGGTATCGATGTGTGTGGGTACAGTCTGATTTTAGCAAGAGGGAGACCAGCTGGTATTAAGATTGTGCCTTGACTCCAGCGGAGCTATTTTTCTCACCTCAGCTGAAGATCTATACATTTAATAGTTGGTCTGGCTCCTCCAAAGGCTCTTACACACATCTTGGATTTAGCTCTTATCTGCACATCTTTGATTTAGGTGTATCTTGAATATGAAGAATCAGAAATTAGCTCTGTCATTAAGTTGGATGTTATGTTGCCACTGCTACTGGGCATTTGTGTGATGAATTAACCTGGCTAATGTAGCATCAGACGCAGGCCCCTCTGCAATGCTGTCTTGCAGGCTTTATAGGTATAAACACACTTATAAATGTAGCAGCCTAACTGCATAAATCTTCAGACGTGTTTGCTTCTGGCTACCCTTGGATATCCACATTTAATTATCTTCAGATAATTAAAAATAATATATCAATACACTGCAATATGAATAAAAAGGATAGGGGTTTGGGAATTCTCAAACTCCTCTATTGTTTCTTGATAGATGCACATGCTACGCGCTTTTGTGTGTGTGCCGAGCAAGCTCTGCATGCCCGGGTGATGTATCGAGTGATGTATCAAGTTTCCCATGTAACAACTCCCCTGCCCCAAAAATGGTAGCTATTTCTTCTTTCTTTTGTGTGTCAGGAATATGTGATTTTGTTGTCAGCACGTTTTTTGTAATGAAAAGCAAATGGTATCCAATATGTCTTGGAGAAAACGTGCAAACAACAGCAAAATTATATGTTGTTAAAAAAAAGATACGTAACTTGTTTGCTGTCAATACAGCTCTTAATGACAGAGTACAAGGAAAATGTACTCAGTGTTCATTGCATGTGAGCAATGATATGTATAGGATTGGAATATATATATGTATTTAAAAAGGTATACCATGAGAAATTAAGTTGCAAATATTGGATACACATCTGCAACATTTCAGAGAGTTAAGAGTGTGTGTGGACTTTGTGAGTAAGGACTTGGTTCTGTAAAGGATGGGTGAATTGAAAATCCCTGGCTGGTCTCTTCAGAGAGAAATCATAGACAGCTCCCTGAAATTACTGCTGTGCAATTTGCTGTAATTTTAAGTTCAGACATGGGGAATAATGTCCTAAATCACAAGTCTGAACAAGGAAAAAACCAAAACAATCAGTATATTTGTGTGTGTGCACGTGCACACACACATACATGTGTGGGTGTAGAATAGGTATGGGAAGAGCCTTCCCTGTTTTTTTGCAGTATTCCATTAACTTCGTCCAAGCAAGTAGCCACTATATAGAATTTATCCTCAAAATGGAGTTGATTTTATGTCCCTGTGTTATTCAGTGTAACTTGGGAAATGGATTTTGTTTCAAAAGCTGTCTCATTCTAAGAAAGATTATGAATGATTTGCTATTCCTATTGCCAGTAGAATTGATTGTTCTTGCTTTGAAATCAGCTAGAAGACATCTGGGGTAAAATCTCAGTGTTTTTGAAACACACAGCAAAATTCCCATGGACTTCACAAATGTCAGATTCTCCCCAAATACGAAAACTTACTGTTTGCAACCAGTATACATATTTTACACAAAGATCTAGTCATGCTGAACCTTGCTCATGCAGTGAATTTTTGCAAGAAGTGAATAAAAAGGAGAATGAGTACTTGAAAGGGAGCTCATGAGCCTTGATTGAATGACTGTCCATAAATATTTGATGCCAATATTTGTCCTGCTCTTGCAGAGACTCTTAAAGAGCTTTTCCTCTGTGATCTTTACTGACTATTCTTTTCTCCTTTCTTGCCCCCATCTGTTGGATGGCTCATTTCTGTTCCAGTTGTGAAAATTTACATCTGAGGAGTGGAACTTCTCTTAAAAATGATGATCGTTTAAAAAAAAAGATTTAAAATCTGTAGGCTGTTCCTGGGAGCATGTTTTTAATAAAAAACTGTTAAACTCTCTGTATCTGCCCTCCACAATGTTATTTATATGCTACTGATAATACTTCTCAGTAGACCCGAGTTTCAGATAATTACCCCCAAAACTGTCCACATGTTTCACACACATCTACAAGTTCCTTGGGGTTGTATTTGATTCCTTGTTTATAAAAACATGGGGGACATGAAGATTTCTCTCCTCATCCTTGCTGGAAGCCAGCATATCAACCCCATGATAAATTCAGCTGGGAGGGTCCAGTCCAGCTCATCTGCGCGTTCACTTGGTATCTGCTTTCTGAGGCTTTGTTTGTAGCCTCTATTTCTGATCATCCCTACATAAAGCAAGGGATGCAACCTTGCAACCCCTAAAGGATTCTCCAGGCACTTTGAATAGTGGTATACAATCCCCCAAAGTAGTACAATAGGGATATCTGTAGTAAGCAATTAAAAACTGCATAAAACTTTATTTTAAAATAATTTTTATAAATCAGATTTTCAGCCATAACATTCAGCCTAGGAAAGCCACAGAGTCTGGCTGCTGTTACTGCTGTTTTACGCTGTTGTAACCCGTTAACTTCCATAACAGCAGTCTTCATTTACACACTCCTCATGTGCACCAAACTGCTTGGAAGCTGTGGACAATGGGATGATGCTTGGCTGCTCTTTGCTGCTAGAAAGAACCATGTAAACAGACGGTGCTGAAAAAATTACCACAAAGGTGGCTACCGTCAGTGAGAGCAACCTTGCTTGCTTTAGTTTCTATTCACTAATATTTTGCTTAGTTATCTCTACTGAGTTTTTACATGTGGTATGTTGAATGGCAAAAAATAGGAAATGAACAATTGCGTAATTGTAGTTAATCTTTTTTTGCAGCTGTAAAACAACAGCGATGGGGGAACAACGGGGGTGTAGTTTCAGCTCTGCTATAACAAGTATTGGCCTCACAGCTCCCATTAAGCTAACAAGAGATGCATACCTAACGGTCCATACCCAATAATTAGTAAGATGCAAGAGGGAATTTGGACCCAGAGTATTTTTTTAATTATTTTTTATTTTTATTTATTTAAATAGTTTTTTGGCATCTAAGACTTGCTGTTGCATATATTTCGGGGGAAGTCAGGGCTTTTTGGTGAGAGTGGCTCACATGAAACATTGAGGTGCGTAATGTTTTTAGCAAGACATTGTTACAGTTGGTGGCCTTCCCAATCAAGAATGACATTAATGAGGGAAATGGTCTTAAGGATGCGTGCCATTTCCCAGTGAATTGAATGATATCTATACACATACTCATTTGAAATGTACAAATGCAAAAATGTGAAAATTAATTCAGAATATCTTTGTGATCATTTTTGAATAATTAAAAACTCTGTCATAGGCCCTTTCATTTCTTGATTCAACCACTATGACCACTTTTTTTTCCATGGTAAATTGTATAGTGACCTTAATTTGTGATACTGAAAGAATAGACTTTTAAATCAAAATAAGCGTAAGGGAAAAAAAAAGGAGCATATTAATTGCTCCTTCTTCCTACACAGTTTTTTTCATTCTCTTTCCTTCAGGCATTCCTTGCATAAAAATATCCATTCACCAACTGTTCACCAACTGTTCCTCTGCTCATTGCCCTACCTTAGATTTCATTTTAAGACACCAGTGAATATTTGCTCTTCAGCCTCACAGTCTTTGAAGTTTTCTTCAGGTTTTTAAAGGTAGCAATTTGAGGATATACCAAACAGGAACAGTGAGTTAATGAGCACGTTCTGGAAGGGGCTTAGGTGTTATTAAACTTATGCTTTTATGAAACTGTTACTAGAGACATGGCACAGATTAACCAAACTGCCAACAGCGTATTCCTCACTTTAGCATCCCTCAGTGGTTTAATTCCTGTCACTCCTACCCTTCAACTTTTGGCATTTTCCAGCCACATACTTCATCATCATATGATCAAGAGGTGCCTTTTCAGACTTGGGATTTGGTTTTGGGCGGGGGGTGTGTGGGCGAGACGGGAGGAGAGATCATACTTTGATGCTTGCAGTGGCACATTCACCTCTTGGTGTTTCTTTTGTCAATGGTGAACAGACGGAAGAGGGGTTTTGTGGGCTTCACATGGGGCTATGTCTGCAGCTGGGTCTCTATGGGCAGATGCAGCTGGAGCCATAGCAGTGGTCATCGCAGGCAGCACATCTGCTTCATTCGCTCAAGGCAGGAGTGGGACAGGACACAATGCAGTGACCAAGGGTGGAAGAACCCTTCAAAGAGGCCTGCAGAGCTTCTGGTGGGAACGAACTCCAAATCCCACCCTGTGCCCCGTTATTTATATCCTTGTTTTCCAATAGCTATTTACATCGTTTTCCCCTTTGGAAATAGAGAAGCAGATTGAAAACTCAGGCTGTATCTAGAACCATTAAAGTAGATGTTCAGCCTCTAACAATGAACTCCTGCAACTACCTATTAAATTATGCACAAACACACCAATTCCGTGAAGACTGTGGACAAGCATAATAAATATGTTACCAGCCAGGGGGATTGACTCTGCAGTTTCTTTCCTCGTTTCCACATGGTAGGCCAGGTGGCCTTCTCCTGGAAGGTAGCTGAGGTGAGCAAGGCATTTGGGAGGCAGCATTGCTTAGTTTTTCAGAGCTTTCTATTGAAGTTCTAGGGAAAAAAAGTTATCAGAAATTAAATACACTGTACACAAACCTGTCTCTTTTTCCTGGGAATGGGGTAGGAGTCCTAGCCTTAAGAACTATGAAGCCATGCAAGGTATTACAGCTGTGCTTGAAAAAGGAGGGGAGCAGGAGCAGATGCTGGCTGAACTGCCTGCTGCATCATTCCTTTTTTTCTGCCCTTTCATTTTTAGGGGCTTCATCATCATTTAGACACCTGTGACAGCTTCTCTTCTAATAATAATATAGGCGCAGGAATTGAATGAGACCTAAGGTCCATCTATTCCAGTATCTTGCCTCTGACAATATCCATTACAGTCTTTTGGGGGGGAAAGTGTAAGCTGTGCAGGAGGGAGATACGGAATAATGTGATTCCCTGCATGGTCTCCTTTGGATCTATAATACTTAGAGACTGACCTAACCCCTGAGGCACAGGGTTTAATATCCCTTCAGGTTTTTTTGCTGTCATTAATTATGACAGCACTGGATGTAAGAGTGGATGTGTTTGTTGTTTCTGTGGATTTTCTCCTCTTTCTGTCTCTCGAGACATGTGATCTTGCATCTTGTTTGTCTGAGCGAAGCAGGACGTGCCCCTTACAAACAAGTGAATTATAGGGGCATGAAGGGACATTGCAAAAGGACTAATGTGCCTCTTCCTCATTATTCTTTATGTCTGATTATAAATAACCCAGGTTTTATGATGGAGCCCAGAGAACTTGCAGAGCAAGTATTCGAACATTTTGTTGTGTCTTTTAGCTCTGTGGATTAGTTTGGCCAGTTTCAATATATTTCCTTATCTCTCTAAAGTAGGCGCTTTTATAGAGCCCCTCAAAGGAACATTAATATGCTCCACACAGAGATTATTTTATGTGCAGAATGAAATCCCTTGCACCTCTACTTTTTCCTCCATTGTTTTTAAAGCCACAATATGCACTGGTAATTTTGGAAAGCTCTTGAAAGAATAGGTGGGATTTGCTCATAAATCAGCTGTGCTTTGATCTGGCTGTTTGCTTCCTTAAGGCACTCTAAAAGATGATAATATTTCAATATTTTTTTATTTTCCCCAGCATCCCACTTTTACGAGCGACATAGGTGTGTAAGAATCATCAGGTTTTATTAGGCTCAGACTTCCCTTCCAGTGTTTTCTTTCACCTTTTGATTAGCAATTCTTTGATGTATCTGTGTTGAGGTTTTGGATGCACCCCATTACTGAACCATGTTCTCTCCTAATGACTTACTACAGTCACTTAAGTTCTCCGTGCTTAAATGTGTAAGTGGCAAATGTAGACTCTGTGATGGAATACAGAAAATATTGCTGTAATATTCAAGATGCTTCAATTTGGAGAACAGGGCAGGCAGGGTATGGAATTTTTTTTTTTTATTTATTCTATTTCTTTTTGTGCTTGTTCCATGAGTCTGGTAACAATATACTGTATTGTGCCGCTTTGATTTAGAAGAAGCTTTACTTCAGGAGTGTAATTACCCTTTCTTTAGCATTAGTTCATTCTCTGCACATGGGGAAACTGTTTCCATATTTCTTCTTTTGTCCTTGTTGGTACTTTCTTATGTGACATTCTCTCCATTCACATGATCTCTGACCCTAGTGATGCACAAGTCGCTTCTGAGTCAAACTACAGATGAATCCTGTTCAGAACAGCTGCAAAAAATAGTCTTTGCTTCAGGAACTGTTTGATGCCAACTCCCTAGGGAAAGATGTTTGTTTCCCAAAACAAGAAAAAAATCTTGCTGCGAACAAAAGAGATAAAGTATTAAGCATCATTTTACCACTGACAAAGAATAAAAATAATTTAAGTCTGGACATGAATGACTTCAGCAGAGCATAGATTATTTTTCAGGTTGAATGTGCACTCTGCAATTCAAAACACAGTTGAATATTCAGACTTTTTTTTTTTTTATTCATAATTTCAAAATGCATCAAATGTATTTTATTTATTTATTTTTAAACCAAAAAACATGCTTAACCGTGCATTTTCTAAGGCTGTTGCTGGCTTCTAATGGTGAGTCAGTTTGTCCTTTATCAGAATAGCAACACATGGCTAAACTAACATAAACTCCTTCGACTGTCTTATGCATGTGGTTAGTCTGCTAGCATTTGTGTTCAATTGCAGAGAGGTGATAAGGATGCAGAAACCATTTCATCCAGGTTTCCATTATGGAGTTGAATTTCAGCAACATCCCTGCTCGCCCGCACTATTCCCTTGTAACCTAAAAGTGAAAAAAAAAATAGTGTTTCAACTCTGGCTGGCTGGATCCTCACTGGCAAGGAGTATCCGTTGAGATAACCTCGGCAAAACCAAACAGGTTCTTTGGAGATATAAAGCCTCTGCATTGGTTCTTTAATTGTTATTTTTCACATGTTATTTAATGCTTCTGTATCCCCTTGCAGCCCATCCAGTTACTGAGTTATATCACGTACGAATCACAGATGATGGCTCCTGCCATTCCAATGGCATCTTCCAGGTCTAGATGCAGACAGAGTGCGAACATCGCCCCAGGGAACATAAGATGCTCCTGATTCATCACTGAGCTCTGGGATGCCATCTGCAGTTCCCAACACTCCTTGCCCTTTCGGGGCAGCCACACTTCCAGCATGGAAAGTTAATCATATCTGCCTCAAACTTTTCTTTCCTAAGTCAGTAATTCATTACCGTGGCCCACAAAGATCAGCATTTTGGCTGAGAGCTGTTTCGATAAATTAGTTACGGACTTTATTCAGTAGTTGTTTGAAAAGTAAGAAAGTTTTGTGCCAAATGGGGAGAAGATTTCAGTGCAGTGACAAGATGCATGAGGACCTAATGCAAATGTGGATTACGCTTTCTTTGGCTGTCGACATTGCCTTGAAATTGTGAATCTTCCTGATCTTTTAATTGTTTCTAGAGGCTGCCATTGATGTGAAATTCACTTGATTAAATTTGACTGCAGCTTGCACATTTTGAAAGTTTTATTATGATCCAACACTGCCTGGATGTGCTGAGTGCCTATTGAGTTACCTGCTGTCGTCTTCCTTCTGGCTGGTCCTGAGAGAGAAGTACTCAATTTATTTACAGTGGTAGGACATCATTTTAGCTACTTTCTGGGCTTGCTCCTGATTTCCCTCCCAATTCTGTTAATACTCACTTTCATTAATACAGTACGGAAACAGACAATCATCTCGGGGTCCTTCTTGTCATCTTAATGAAAATGAAACTATAACAGTGATACACTTCCAGTGCAAGGTGATTTGACCACAGTGGGGTAGGCAGTTACTATTACATTAACATATCCACGTGACATTAATGACGGAGTGCCACGCTTGCTATCAGGAGGCTATGGTTTACTTTTGTCTTGCATACAGAAAGGGATCATTAGAGTTCCATGAATAATAGAAATGAGAGAATCAAAAAAACCTATTAGGGTATTTTATCTATCTTCCTGCCAATATAAAATTCCTTTTTTTCAGTACATACTCTACAGTTGTGTTCTTTTTCCTGGCAAAATGTCTGCGTTAAAATTCCTGAATAACTCTCTGTGGGAAATGTGATCTGAGTGCTGTTAGGATCAGCAGCAGGACTCCCACTGATTTCAGCAGCAGTTGAATCAGGACTGTAAAAACTTGAACACGTCTTGGTAGGTAGCTTCTTCCAAGCAGAGTTTTAATCTGTAAATTAGTAGGAGATGTACAGGGTCTCTCCATTCACAGACTGTAGCTATAGAGCATTTGCAGGACTGCGGTAGTTGCTGGATCTAGGCAGCTAGAAGGCAGATGGAATGCAAGTGTTTCCACCCACGTTGCCTATTGATAATTCATTATTCTTTCACCTTCAGAAAATATTTTCAGATCTATTCTGGTAAAAAAGGCACCAGATATTTATTTTAAAATGTCTTTCTGCAGGGGTTACAGCTTTACTCCCCAGCTGCTGTTTTATTTGTTACTTACGAAGACAAGGCATCATGGAAAGAAGAGGATCCGAGATGCAAACAACCTTCCTGTGTGCCGCTCCTCTGTTGGCAACATCCAGAGGTTGTGAAAAAGTGTCACAATTTCTGCAATATCCAGGCGGAAATTTTCTGAAAGCAGGACCATTCTTGTTTTTCATCTACCATTTGTGTTTTTGTCATTGCTCTTTGGACCCACTGATTTCAATTGCCAATGTGGGGCGCCTTTACGCAGCTTTGCTGATACCCTTGTGAAGTGCCTCTGTCTTGCTGTCCTCGGAATTTTGCATCATCTGCTGAGTGAGAGCTGTGCCACTCCTCATGTTTTCCTCATGTGCGAAGTCCGGTGCATGCCCATTTTCAGAGCATTTCAGGAGTCCTGAGAACAGGCAGTGCTTCCTGCACACTTGAAGGTGAAATCCCATGTATAACTTAATTCTGCCCATGTTTCATGTTCTTAGATTACATGATACTATATACCTGCTAGGTCAGGACATGGAGAACGGTACAGAAAGCAGCAACTTTCAGATATCTCAAGGAAGGCTGGAATGAATAAGAGTGCTTTATACCAGAAAAACCTGCTAACTGCAGGGGACAACATTGGGCTGTCCATCTGCATGAAAAAAAGCCACCTTTGAATGCTGAAGTGCGCAAGAGGTGCAACAGCTGTCTGTGATTTAGAGATTTGAATAACTCTTATACTTGCCAATAGCTCTTATGTACAGGGATTATCAACCCTCTCAGATAAAAATATGGTTTATAAAACGTGGAGTATAGGGAAGATCGGGTAGCCTGGAGCAGTGCTAAAGCTCCTGAGAGAGGGGACAGTGGATGGTTTCTTTGGTTGACTCTCCAACCTTCTCTTATTAGGGCTGTGCTCACTTTCAAGATTTCTCAAAGTCTGGTGTAGCAATCTGACTGCAAATCAACCTAGGTAAAGAAAACATCCTCTGACTTTGAAGTTATTCCATAGGCTGAGTGGTTTCCTGTTTTGCCATCCCAGGTGGCAGTTTTCCCCTTGCAACGTGAATGGTGAGCATGGGGTGTGGTTGTGTGGGTAGTAATTTTTACTAAGGTGATAAATAATTGATACGTGCACAAACAGAATCTTTATGCTGTCAGAGGTAAAACATTATGGGCTATAATATTGCTATTAGGCTTTTTGGCTGAGATCGAGTATAGTGTCAGCTTTGGTTTTTTGTATCTTCCAAAGCAGCCTCGCAACAGATTCAGAGGTTGTGAAAACATGGTCTTGTGTTGGTTTTTTACGTTGTTCTTTTTAATGATTTTATCAGAAAATGTAGTTATTTAACTAAGTACAGGAGTCTATCCTTCATATGCTAATAAATTGACATTTACAAACAAGAAACATATATGTCAGTAACCAGATCAGTAACTGTAAAATAATTTCTATTTATCTCATCTACTAATATCACTCAAAGAAGGCCTTGGGCTTCCAGACAGCAATAACATAAATACCAATTTAAGAGGTCTAGTCAATAAAGTGCACAGCATACACACTCCAAATGTAATTAGTTACTCTGTTCTGTTCCCATTGCGTTACCTATGGATTAAGTCTATGGATTAGGCCTTCCAGAAATGTTTCTCTCCTGCTATTTTCCCCTTGCTATAAATAAGGGAGGTCAGGAGGTAGCTCCCACCTTTGGGTGGGAAGCATTTGCCTATGAATGTACCTTCTCCATCGGGCACTGCCACCTCCAGTCTAGGGAATTTCACCTGGGATTTTAGTGCACATGAGTACTTATCTGAGCACCCAGGGGAGGGATCTGGATATTCTATTAGGATAACATACAAAAATTTGAGTCATACCGAGATTACTTTGGAACTCTTACTCCATTTAAAAAATGCAGGAACCAATTTCTAATTACATCTCTTGCATGTCAGAGCTACAGGTTTTCTGCCGTCAGACGGAGAGTGAGGCAGCGTGAGACTGCCCGCCTTTCTTTGTAGTTTGCTGATGGGGAATGTTAACCTCCTCCTTCTCCAGCACTTTCAGACTTGAGGCTAATTATCAACAGGGGCCCATGTCGCATTTCTTTCTAAAGCAGATTTCAAGGCCATGAAATCCAACATAGTAAGTAGCTGAACCTTAAAAGAGAGAAAAAAAAAAAGATTAAAAGAATCTGTAGCATAAGTTTGATTTAGTAGAAATAGGTCTTTCGAGTTTTGTTTGCTTACTTTAGCAGACATGCATGAGCCAAAAATACACAGCGGACTGCAAAAATAATGAGCAGGAGAACAGTACGCCATTGAGGAGAGTGAATAGCTAGAATGGGAATGAAAAAGTCTCCCTTTTCTGACCTTATGGATGGTATACTGTATAAATTTGACATCTTTGGAACTGGAAAAATGTAAAACTTGTGTTGGTGTACTAGCCTAAATCTTGTAGGCTGTCTTAATTCATTTTCAAGTAAGTTTAATTGCAGAAACTTTGTAAACCGTATCCTGTTGAGGCCTGCAGTTGTGTTAGAAAGGAAATATTTTGTGAAATTGGTTGAATTTGCTATTATTTAATTTAAAAGAAATCTAGGGAAAGATGTTATGATGTCTAAATACCTCGTTTCAAAGTTTTTGGAACAGAATTTCTTGATTTTTAATTGACACTTATACTTCCATTTAGAACAGTTTTGTAGTTTTATGAAAGTGGATGACTCAAATATGGAGCATTTTACTAATTTTATGAAACACTCTTTTCTGCAGAATTTTCCTGCATTGAAAAATTCAAAATAGGGATGATTTGCTCTTAACTGGGATGAAGCTGAATGTCAAAATTTTAAAATTTGTTGGTGTATCAGAACATGGATCTTTTGGAGAACTCAGTTTGTAATGTAAAAAAAGAGTATATGGTAAATATACCTCACTGTGTTGTTAGTCACCATCGGGTAGAATTTTAATAGCATAAAAACATCTGGAAGGTATGATTTATTTCACCATAGATCAGAGGAGTGGGTGGGTAACAGGCAGCACAGCTGCTCTGCCAGGGTGCTCTGGACGGACCGTGGAACAGCTAAGGCTGTGTACCCTGCAGAGCCGTGCCTGTGTGCATGTTCTGAAGGTGCCATAAACCCAAGGAAATTAGATATAGAAGTAACATAACGAAATCATCTGCTGTGCTCATTCTGTCTGCTGTCATACCCTGAGCTTTGTCCACCTTCTCTTTAAAAGCCTGACACTTGAAGACTTCCACTTGAGTTTTTTTAGACTGTTTCTTAAACCAAATGGCTACGTAGCTGAGCAATTAGTCCTGGCATTATTGAAATGCCTCTGCTTGCTGGCTTTCATTTTCCCTGCTTGTCTCCCTAAATATTAGGATAGTTTACAGGCTGGTTTGCAAAACAGTATGAGAGACTCTAAGATGATAATTTTTTAATTGGTATGAAGCACCTCATGATTCTGCCTAGAGAGAAGATGCTTAGGAGGGGATCTACGACGGTTGGTATAATTCCAGATGCTGGAAATAGCTTCCAAAGAGTCAAAAACCAATATGGAAATGTTGGACTTTTACAGGGAATGATTTCTGATCCAGACCAGCGCTCCAGCAGTAACTCCACAATCCATGAGTAATATATTTCCATCCTCAGCTGTGCTTTATACACTCCTTCTGTGAGGCATTGGAGCCCCCAAATGCAGGAGGCCTTAGCACGGCTGGCCCGCTCTACCTAAAGCTGCATGAAGGCTTTTATATTTTATTTTCTTTTAAGGGCAGCTTTTCCCCTGTACGACCTTCCTAGAGATCTTTCCATTCCCCAGTAGGTTTTAAAAAGTTAATCAGTGCCTTGTACAGCTCTCAGTGGTAGAAAGTGCTATAACACAGGCTATTTGTTCCTAAATCTACACTTGATATAAGAGGCAGCAAGCAATATATATCCTTATATATATACATGCACACACGCTCACACCTTCTTTGGCTGACCTGGTTATTCCTGTGTTCCCATTAGCCTGCTAGGCTGTTCAGTTTAACCAGCTGCATGCACTAAATAATAGAAACATTTAATGTTTTGCCGCTTGAATGGTCCCCAACAACAGTTTGGAACAATCTTGTCCCAGCGGATTGTGATTGCGGAGCGGCTGGATGACAGCCCTGCTTCCTTCCAGCCATTTGCAGGGCTTTGGCGCTGCCGTGAGTGCAGTGAGGTGGAAGCGAGGGAGAGAACATGTGCTATTTTCTGAACACTCTCGGTGCAAACAGGAGCGGGGTGTCTATGTGTGTGTGCCTGCGTGTTTACACTTCATGCAAATTCAGATGTTCCTATAGCAGCACAAGCTTCTTGCTGCTGCTGGAGAAACTCTCAGAAGTTGTTTTCCTCTGTTGTTAAATTTAATTTCAATGTTTTACTGTGTCACAGAATGTGTTCTCTGCCTTCCTACTGGGGAAGACCTTCCTGTGCAGTGCTCACTGGCTGCAGGCATCCCAGGGTGAAAGCAGAGCTGCAAATCCACTGTGTATCTTCTGACAGATTTTATGAAGAGAGTGCAAGTCTTGGTCCCTCCATCCCCCTCTCTCTCCTTCCCCTCTCCTTGGACAATGCATTTTCTCTGCAAACGGAGATCCTTTCCCTTCATTTATCCCTCAGCCTGATGGCCCACATGGTCAAGTTCTTAAAAAACCTGAAATATCCAACCAAAGCAGCGCAGACCACCTGTGAATACCTTGCTCCTGCCAGCAGGTGTGGCAGGAGGCTGGCAGCAGGCTGGTGCCTGCGCTGGGTCCTTCCTGCGGTCAGTACACAAGCTGAATCCTGGGAGCCCAGCCATTGTAGACAAGCTTTGTTTAATGCACTGATCAGCCCTTCTCCGGCAGAGCCAGCCTCTCAGAAACTAATTCAGGGTAACTTAGGTGTGCTGAAGGGCCGTGCAGAGCAGAGGGTGCCTCCGTAATCTGCTGGCAACCTGCTGAGATCCCATAACACTGAGACTTAGCTGGAAAGGGGTTAGCAACCCTGCAGAGGGGTTGGTGGCCTCAGCTTATCCCGGGAGGGCTCGGAGCTGCCACTTGCTGTGCAGTGGATCATGCAGTTTCACAGATTTGGACAGGCTGCAGGAGGCAGAACCAGTGAATCACCGCATGTGAAAGAGCACATCCCGCAGAGGGGCACGGAGGCAGGATGCTCCCAAATAACTCTTGGTACAAAGTGCTGCCACCAGACGAAGCTAACTGCTGAACTGTGTCAGCTGAGACCGACAGATGAAATACCCCAGCTCAGCTGATGCTCCCTCCAAATGAAGTGTTTTCTTCTCTTTGTCCAGACAGAAAATTGGAAAATGTCAGCTTTGTTTTCTGATGAAAATTCATTGTCTGCCAGCTTTCCTGAAAGCCATTGGTAATGCCTAGCCCCAGCCTGCATCAACAGGAGTCCTAAAATACAGCTAGTGGCAAATAGAAGTGGTAAAAATATAGGTTGCTCTTTTCTTGTCGGTGCTATTACTCTTCCTGCCCCACCCCCTGTGGGTGCCTTATGTGAGTGTGGCAGCTTCTATTGATAAAGGACGCTGATTCTCCCAAAAGAAGAGGAATTTATTATTTTTTGCTACATGGACAACCTGTCGTCTGACAAGTATTTCCCTCTCCCAACCTCTGTTCTCCTATTCTGTACATAAATATAGTGCTTGCACCCTTCCAAATGCCCCAGCTTTTCTGAAAAACCCGGTGTTGTATACATCAAATTGGCCCATGCATTTTTAATGCAGTCTTATTGACTGGATTTGGGAAACATAAGGATAAAACAAATTGCTATACTACGAAGAAAAAAGCCATTTGGCCAAGTGCATCTGCTCACCTTTGATTTATTTCAGCAACTTTCTCCTATATTTTCACTCTATTTCTTCCCCTTAAAAATAATCTATTAGTCTTCTAGTATTTTGGCATTTGCATCTGCAGTCTGCTTCTCAGCCTATTCCATATTCACATTCCTTTGATATATACATATGCAATAATGACCCAGAGCTGAAATACTAGCTAAACCTGGTTTCTGATATAATTCCCGTGGTATTTAATTTTACTTTCTCAGGCATCTAAAATGATGGCTTGTGTGATTGGTATCTAAACGTATAGTAGTGTATCTTGGAGGAGTTAAACATTGTGTTCGAGCTGGGAGTGTGAAACCTAGCTGAACAAAGCCCCTCCAGATAAATGAGCTGTGTGCTGTTTGCTCAGCGCAGTGTGGGTAACCTGAGCCTTGCAAATGCTGCCTTGGATAAATGCTGTGGAGGGAATGTAGAAATCCGCATTTCAAAACCTCGGCTGCCTCCAGAAGCCATCCAGGCTGTTCCTTCAGCCACCAGCTTTGGGTGTGTCACCTTCCTTGTGGGCTGTGGGACGTGATGGGAAAAAGGAAGTTTTGAAAAGGGGTTTTGTGTGTGTTCGTGTCATTTGGAAAGAGTACTTGCTTTTTCAACAGAAGTACTAGTCTCCTCTGCCGTCTTCAAGCAGGACATTCATTAGGAGGTGATGGAGGATGGTCCTGAGAGCAGCAGTGTGAAGGGGCTTCTGGATGAGCTTACACTTCTGGGATGCCTTTTGAGATGTGGACTATTGTGTTAGCTTTCCACGCATTGCTGTTATGTGGTGCATAGCCAGTCCACATCTTTCAGAAGCAAAAGTAGCTCTGTTGTAATGGAGCAATGATCAGATAAAACCCACCACTCTGATAACTGCCTGACAGCCAGCGCAACTCTGTCATACCAGTGCAGACTGAGTGCGGAAAATGAGAGAGACTGTGCTTGCAGCCAGCCCTCGGAGAGTACAGGGAGCGGTTCCAGGCAGGGTCTGATAAATCCACTATACTTCGACAGCAAGAAACACTTTTTTTCCAACCAAACCAAAGCGGATCTTGGTCTTCTTGCTTCTCTTTTCCTTTCCTTTACTGCAGAGCTTTAGGCACCTGCAGGGCTCTGTTTAAAATCTGTAGTAACAAGTACTTGTCTTGATGAGCCCTCTCTGTGAAGGAAAACATGTAAAACACACAAATTCCAATAATCCTTCATACACTGAGATAGCCAGTTAGGGGTCGAAGTGGCTGTGTGGCCACACCAGCAACCCATGATAGTGTTTTGTGTGAATTAATAATATAATTCCAAACGTCAGTGCTTGTTATGGAAGTGCCTGTGAGGTCCATCTGAAAATGGACACTGTGCTGATCACTCTACAACCACTGCAGCAGATCATTAATATACCAGCCTGTCCCCAGAGCTGTCAGTCTGAGCAGGTAAGATGGACAAAGATGAGATGACAAGGAAAAAGAAGAGAGAAGGAAATTATCTTATACAAGTCAAAGCACACTGACAGCAGTTAGATCCTGGTCTTTTCAGTCCCATCCCAATGCACTGTCCCTGGACCAAACAAAAGCAAGCTTCATGTCTATTTCCTCTCTAAAATACAGAGTCTTGTGCTTTTCTGTATTATGTTGCTGCTATGAGTCCGTGAGGCTTATGCTCCATATACAGATATAAATTACTATCAGCAGCATAATAAAGAGTGATATACACAGCCATGTCAGCCCTTCTCACACTGTAAGCTTTTATGTTGGTTGTTTAAATCCACCAACAATATTGCTGCAACTTCACAAGATATTGGTGCTTTTTAGTCTAATGGGAATGATACGGCTTGTTTTCAGCTGCCGTCAGGAGCAAATACCAGTGCTGTGGGATTTGAAAATAGACTCTCAGCATCATGAGGATGGTGCTGACCTGGGGACTCGAGCAGGTCCTTCAACAGGAGCAGTCTGGCAGGCCAGAGCGCTGGTGCAGGACTGTCAGTGAAAGTAACCTAAAAGGTTCGTAACCTTGTAGAGGCAGGGTATCATCATGCTTTTGCAGTTTACAGCCATTTAGTAGTGTGGGAAAGGATAACTTGTGAAAAAATATATAAAAAATTCAATGGAATGTAAATCCTTCTGTATTAGGATGCATTTTCCCTAAAGCATCCCTTAACCAAATGGGTTGTGAGGTTCCCTTTGTCTCAGGTGGTATTTCAGCCATTCTGAGTTTAAGTGATGGATGTGTAATTCTGTGACATGTCCTTAAAGAAACATATTGTGTCTGTGTTCAGTGTTGACCCAAAGCCAAAAGTGAGAAAAGTTTTTGCAGATTTTTGTATCCAGTAACTTCAGGAAATAATGCTCTTTAAAGTATTTCTTTCAATAAGCTTAAGTGGAGAAAATTGAAAAACATCATTCATACTTTGATGTCCTAAAGTATGAAATCTGAATAGCTTACTTGCAACTAAATTCTATCCCTTGACCACGGAAAGAGGCAAGATTTAGGAACATCTTAAGATCAAATAAAATAGGATCAGCTTTGTGATGTAGTGGCTGTGCAGTTCATTGGCATATGGGAGTCATGAGTTCAAGCTCTGAGTTCAGTATTTCTCTTACAAGCTGACATTCCCCCAGAGGGCTGCAGGGTTAATATTTTAAACACAGTCCTTGAGAAAGGCTCGGGACCAGCTGCATGGGGAGGCCAGTGGTTAGAAAACTTCCCTAAAACATGGGACACCTCGGTTTGAACCCATTAAACTGCAGCTTTCTCTGAGATTTTGACTAAGGTACTTCTGTAAAACAAAAATAAAAGCACTGTTGTGTCTCAGTAAGGTGTTTTGAGCACTAAAGACACCCCAGACCAGCGTTTAAAAGGTGTTTAGATGCCTGAAGATTCAGTTAAGCAATTTGGAAAATCACTCAGGATTCCCAGGTGCCTAACTTGTTGACTTTGCTGAGTGTTTCATAAGCTGCTCAGCCAGTATTGACTGATACACCCAGATAAATGAACCTGGAGAGATTTTCACTTCATGGTATGATTTTTAGAGGTAGCTTTAAAGGCTCTTCATCTGCCATGGGAAATGTAGCATTTGGGAAATAGCTGTAAAGCATGGTTAGACCACTGCTGCAGTTGGCTAGTATTCTTTATGCAAATCCATGTGGAAAAAGAGCTCTGAAGATACCTGCTTAGGAATCTAAATACTGACAAGCTTGCCACAGACTGCAGGAAATCAGACGTACAAAATCTCTGGCCTGACCTTTGAATAACCCTGTTACTGAAATATTCAGTTTGTTGTACACAGTCTGCTTTAATTCATGTTAGAAGAAAACTGGTGTACCCCAGAGCAAAGAACCTGGCCAGGTGTGAAGGGCTGCAGCTGATGTGTGTCATCACCTTCGTAGCTGAACTCCAAAAGTCTGTAACTTCATGTGAACTTCAGCATCTTCTTTCCAAAATCAACTGATCAAGAAGTTGGCTGTGAAGCATTTGAGATTATGTATGTTTGTATGTATGTATTCAACAGGAAGCTTTTTATGAATCAGGCAGAACTGAGATGGTATCAAGTATGCTCTAAGCCTTATGGATGTGGATGATTTGGTCACAGCTTTATGATGATACTACTTCTAATATATGTACTACCTTATGCTGAGAAAATGTATTCATCTTTTACTAGCATGAATATGTTAACATTTGTGGTGCATTGTGTTTGCCTTCAGCTTGTTTAGGAGGGTGTAAAGGAGCCTTATTTTGGTAACTGCGTTTTGATAAAATCTTAATACCTTGCTGGTTATTGACTATAGGCAATAATCTAGCCTTCATTTATACCTGAATTCCTCAAAGTAGTCTTGCCTGCCTCCTTCTCCAAAAATACTTGGAGGAAGACAGTACAGCTCTCTTCTTGGGGAAGAAGGAGGTGGATTCAACCCGCAACTGAATGCCTCGCCTGCCTAAGACACTTAAGGTAGGAGTATGGGTGGCCAAATTTTGCCTACAGTTTATGAAGAGGAATAGACCCCCCCAGGGATTCAGTGGATGGATCATTGCTCTTTCTGCTTTGAGTGAGGACAACTGAGCTCCTACCTGCCAGGTGTTATTCAAGTGCCTTAGGCCAGGAGGCATGAACCCAAACCACAGATATGGAGGGAACAATCGTTTTTTGACTTTGTGTGAGGAGGCCCACCTGTGGTTCCTTGATTGACTTAGTTGTGGTGGCTGTAGCACTAAAGGCATGGTACTTCAGACTTTACCACAGGCCGTAAAGGCATTTCCAGCATCCCTGGATGCATTTTTATGTACCTTAATAAGCCCATCTACCTGTGGTTTTAGTGGTGCAGGATTCTGCTGTTAGACCAATGCTTTGCTTGTGCCTTTATGCATTGCACATTACATCTGCTTTTCAAGTATCTCTGTGAAGAGACAAAACTACAGAGCTGTGTGCAGAACACAGCATTGGACCTCTCCCCCAAGTTCTTGGGTGAGAACCTAGCCAGTGGACCATCCCTCTCCTTGCTCACACATGTATTGTATTATTGTTCTTCTTTAATTCATAAAAATGGATGCAGAGAAGATAAGTGACTTATCTGGTTCCCATCCGAAGCTGGATAAGAACTTCCTGGCCTGTTCAGTAACCCATAGCAATCCTTCCTCAGGGCCTATAGAGTACAGAAATATTAATGCATCCTTTTTTCTTTATGGCTTTAATTATTGTGTGCACTGGGTATGATGATAAGTGGATATCTTTGTGTTAAGCAGCTAATTAATGTTTGGAACATAGTCTTTTGTTTATTGTAGAGTTTTGCATGAAACTGTTCTCAGCTGTAATGGAGTTCACGAAATATGTACTGTAGATTCAAAATGTTAGAGACAAAAAGATGAGGTGGTGCTAAGGGCCATCAATGCATGTTGACTTCTTTTGGTCCTACATACATCAAAAAAATGAAGTGAAACCCATTGCTGGAGGACTGATTGCAGCTAAAGTACCTTGTTTAATCTCACACGTTCAGGATGCCTTGTGAGCCAGGAAGGCTATCAAGATACAGTTTTAATTAACATTTGCTTTTTAGATAATGTGCACTGCTTATTTTGGCAAGAGTTCATTGAATATGGAATTTCCATAATTAAGATACTTAAACCTGCAATATTTTGTTTTCTGCAGTATTTTTTCCAAAATAGCATAAATTCTGCAGCGTTTATTACCCAGTAGACAACTACTACAAGAAAGAGCAGTTTTTCCCCTGCTTTTTTTAATCTGCTTTTAACTTCTTAGTTTTGGTGCCTTGTTAGGCAGCATCTTTTCACAAAAGTGTTTAAGCAATCACAGAACAAAAATAAAGACGGGAAAGTATAAATATAAATACCTATTCCTAAGATAATTAAATACAAATCTTCTATTAATTTGTTTTAAGATGCACATCTGAATGAACTCATCACTATATCATCTGAACACCCCTCAAAACTATGTAAATCAGTGAGTCATCACAGATACGATATTTCTCTTCTGTCGTTCAGAAGGAGCCAGGCTCTTAAAACAATGTTTTGCATGTTTAGAGTATTAAGTGCTCCTTTCAGAGATATTATCAGCCTCCTGTTGAAAGAGGAACAAGCAAAAATAGATATGAGAAACGTTCCATGGCATAGATGGTGAGCCGGAAGAATTCATGGTTCTTGGATATTCCTCTTATTTTTAATGGTGCCTAAAAGGAATTTGCTGAAGAAACTTAGTTGTGCTTTATATTTTTCTGTCACAGATTTTTAAGATTAGTCTAGAAAGCTCTAAAACCAAATAGAAATGGTTGATGAACAATGAGACCTCATATCTTAGCTCTATATAATGTCAACAGATTTTTGCAAGAAGCAACATTTTTAAATAATGTCAAATTAAAAGGGAGAAAACTGCTTCCATTCTGGTGCTGGGAGGGGTTAAGAGAGAAGAGAAGGATAAAATCACTGTTCAGAGTGATTGCTGGAAAAAATTAGATTCTTCAGAGCACTTGATGTCATTGGTAGGGGAGGAAACATGCAGATCCATTGTGGCACTCTGACTTTATTGTTTATTGAGGGACTTCCCGATAAGCTCAGGAGGAGTGTAAAATTGAAGAACAAATTAAGGGTAAAAGGTTATTTGTGTTCTGGCTAAATCCTCTTTCTTTTGGATATTGTCAGTAATTCAATTCTTAGCTACGACGTAGCCCACCCTGAGAAACTACCAGGAATCCAGTGCCCACCTGCTCGGCATGTGTGTGTTGATGTAAGGGTTTACAGACTGGGAGGAGAACAACTCATTAGTAAGAATACAGGTTTTTCTGAACTGCCCAGGTTATTTCTCTGTTGTCCAAAGAGTAACTGTGAGGGGAGTTGAAACCACGCTGGCCTCCCTGCACATGCTATGAAGGTCATAGCTTAAATCCAAACTGCCAGGTAGCCCCTGCTTCCCCTGGGCTGTGAAATAGCTCTAGCTTCTGGTCTCTGGAAGGAATTAATCTGCACCCAAAATTTAGTGTGGTTATGACTTTTTTTCACAGCTTAGCCCTTACACTTAGCTGTGAGATAGGTAAACGTGGTCGGTCCAGCAGTACCCATCAGAGTGGCCCTGGCAGGTCATTAGCTTCTGCCGAAATATCTGGGGGTCCTGGACCACATTACAGCTCAGGGGAAGGTCCATGTGGGACCTCAGTTCTCACCAGCTGAGCTGGGCTGAGCTGTTCCCAGCTGCAGTCGAGAGTACCCCTGGGAAAAAACACAGGTTTGCTCAGCAGAGGCGCTGGCTCGAAGAATGCTGCATTGATTGCATCCGCAGTATCTCAGAGGGCATAAATGCTAATTAGCATCAGCGATTGCTAGAGGGGAGGATGGTGCCGGTTGGACTCGAGGGGTGTAGCTTGCCCTTTCTAAGCAATAAATCTATACTGGTTAAACTGCCTGTGTTGGAGTGTTTGTGGAATCAAAAACAGTGCCGGCAAATTTGTGTGAAGTTAATAGTCTCCGTTAGCGCATCATCACAGAGATGGGTGACCCAGCTCAAGCAGATACTCTAGATATTAAAACAAAGTTGAGAAGCTGGAATTACGTCCTTTGAGCAAGGAGGGGAGGAGATGAAGAACAGGCCTTACCAATGGATGCAAAGTACTGCAGGGAACTGGCAGAAGAGAGACTGAGTTTATTCAAACTAATGCCAATGTTTGCATGAGGGTCCCCAAATGGAAATCTAAGCTGCTCGCCAAAAGATCATGGGAATTATTTCTCTACCATCAGAATGACAGCTAACAAGACTGTAACCAGCCAGAGAATGTATGTGTCTTTAAATGACCATCATGTATTATCCTCAGAAAATAATGTAGTTTCTTCACAGCTTCCATATCCCTAAAGTATGTACTAGTCATTAGCTGTTACGATGTACATAACCGTCCTTTCATTTTGAGGTCTCTTCTTCGTTCATTTTCTTCATTGTACATTAAGGAAGATGTAAAACTACATACTGTTTTAATCCAAACAAAAATTGCTGCTAAAAATAAAATAAAATCTATCATTTTATATGCTGCTTAGGAGAACCTTTAGTACAAATTGTTGATGCCTTGGCCAGGTAATTCTGTAATTCTGGCCTTCGCACTCCTGCTTTACCCATATCTTCACATTCTTGCTCAGTACTTTTTAATCTGTATTAAATATGTTTACATTTAATTCCATTACAGGCTCTTAACTAATTTTCTGGGGCCTTCCACACTGCATGAAAAAGAGCTAGCTGTGCCATATGCTGCATCCCATTTATCAACCTAAAAGTGGGTGGACCAGGCAGGCAAGACTCAGGGGAAGGAGAAGGTGGATCGGTTATAAGCTAATGGCTTAATAATGACCGTGGACTGTGCTATGTCTCTATCAAGTTCAGCGCCTTTGTAGATTCAGCTGGGAAATTGTACAAGATGGGTTTGCTCAACCACAAACACGCTCGCACAATAGAGACGAAAATGAAAACCAGAGATAAAAGAAGCAATATATTAGCTTCACAGAAAGCTGCAATACAAAGGTTTCAGGAAACCATATTTTGAAGAATTAAGAAAGTTTTAGGAGGTAAAGTGGGATGGCTGGAAGGTATATATGGAACAATCAGCGTTTGCTGTGCCTTAAAGAGGGACTTCTCAGAGACTGAGGCTAAAAGTGTATGCTGAAACAGCCAAAGTAGTGAAAGAGGAATACAGAGCTGAGTTAAATGCGAAAGGACAAAGATAAGCTGGAGTTAGAGTCAGCAAAAAGAAGAAAAAGAAGCTCCCTAAGAAATAATCTATAAATGAGAAGGAAGTTCAAGAAGGAGAGCAGGCCTGTAATAAATGAAGGGAAGGGTCTATTTAAATGTAATTCAAATGGCTAAGGTGCTAAAATAATTTTTAAACATTTCTGTAGTGAAGATTAGTTTCTGGCTCCAGGGAATTAGTATTGATAGCCATATGGTTTTGATGGGGCAATATTTTGCCCAACAGTTGTGAAGGGGTATTGCGTATGTTATCTCTGGCATCCAAGAATATACTAGGAAGGCTACAGGCAGTAAATGTGGATTGAAGTGGTGAAGGGTGGGAAGGAGCATGGTGAGAGCCCTTGAACCTTTGCAGCTCAGGAAGGCCAGATGCTGTGGAGTTACAGGGCCCAAGGAGTTAAACTGGCGACTCTGCAGCAGAGCAGCAGTGGAAGAGTTGATGGGCTTGTCTAACATTTAGAGGTGCAATGTTACAAGCCTTGATCTAATTAGCACCTTCTGAAGCAGTAGCCAGGGCAAGCCAACGGGATGTCTGTGTGTCTAAAGTAATTGAGAGAGTCTAGGGGGGTGCTAAAAGTGTGACAGTATGTCTAAGTTGGCATTAAGTGGGATTTTCAACTGAAGGGTGTAAGACAATGCCCTTGGGTTGGGTACTCGGGCCAGCAGGACACATGCCTACGGCAGCCCTACACCCTTGACTGACTGTGCTTGCTGGTTTTTTCCCTCTTGGTTCTTTTTTTTTTTTGATGTAAAAATAAATCCTTTTCTCCCATTTGAAACAACACTTTAAAGGTAAACACAATTATGTTGGTTTTCTGCAGAGGAATGAACTTCACCTGCAGGGATTTAATTAGCGGTCACTGTGTAAACAAAACGGGTAGATTATAGTAAAGTAGAGCTGATAAAATTGGAGGAATCATGGGTTACCTGGCGAAAAGCTAGTAGACTATCAGTTTGAAAACAGTATGTAAAGCGATTCTGGCAGTTCCATTTGAAAAATATCTTCTATCATCAGTAAAATAAATGGAGTTAAAATCACTGGTGTTAGAAGGCTAATGAAACTAAGTGCAATAAAAAATACAAGTTTATAAAGAGTAAATTCCACTAAGAAATTGCACTGTGGTTTAAAACAGAATCACCGCCTCTTTTGGCAGCATATAATGCAATTAATGTAATAAATTTGGATTTTTCCAAAGCATTTGATATCACATTTCAAGAAATCTATTTGACAAATTAGTTTAGTGAGGCTTGCGATGTGAAGCATGGCCAAGAGACTGCGCAACAGAAGCTGAATGATGAATAGCCAAGTATTGCAGTCAGGAGAGGTACCTAATGGGGTTTTCTGGGAAAGGTGTTAGGTCCGGTTTTATTTAACCTCTTCATTAATGAGCTGGGAGAGGGAGTAAGTGTGCAAATTAATGATCTCAGTTTGAGAAGATTTGTAGATAAAAAAGAAGAGAGAAATAAGGAACATGGGCAAAAAGACAACAAAATGCCTTCACCTTGAAAATACGAATGCAGGTGTATATACAGCTTAGGTGAGCTAGTTGGAAATGCACAGCTGGCACTGAAATGATAGACCAAGAGGGCAATAGAAGGAAACAAATTAGACGTAAGTTTGCAATGAAGTGTGCCAATATGAAAAATAAATATAAATTGTAGGTGTATTTGGCAGCATTTCATCATAGTGCAGAGGATGTGCAATATGAATCACATCTCTTAGGACATTGGATAGTCAGATGGGAGGAAGTATTAAAATATATACTGTGAAAAATAATCTTATATTGGCAGGTGGATGGTCAAAATGATATTCTGGTCTTTTATCTATACTCTCTATTTCGCTAAAGTCGAGAAACAAATAGTTTTAGTCTGGATTTGTTATGCCATAAAGCTACAGGAAATGCAAACCGGCAGATAAATCACACAGATGACAAAAGGGATGAAAAGGACGAGGAAGAAGTACAAAGCCTGTTGCTTAGTACATGCAGTTTCCAGCTCTTGTGACTGAATTTTTCTCCTTGTAGAGAGTTTATTCATATGTGATCTACACTTTCTGTGGTGCATCCCAGCTGATGAGTGCTGTGGAGTGACATCTGAAGGATTTGGGAATACAGAAGAAATAAAAAAAAACCAACGGGAAAACCACTTAAATTTAAGAAAAGATAGAGATCAAATGCAGCCTAACAATAATATTTTGGGGTTATTTCAATCAGGTTGCAACACCTCTTTGTACAATTGCAGAGGGTGCAGGATTTTCTGTGAAACAGGTGCCTCATTAAGTTAGGCTTATGTTAGGGAAGGCTGAGAACGAATTTTTTTGGAGAGGGTAGGGATAAATTGAAATAACAGTTCTGGGCAATTGTTACTTCAGAGCAACCATCAAAGTCCTGAAAATGTTATTTTTAGTTGCAGATGGCTGGAAAAAGAGAACTGAGTGAGCTCCTCTTGTTCTCTGCTGAGGGGCCGGGTGCTAATGAACACACCGGTTTCGCAGGATGGAGAAGCAACAGCTCACACTTGCTGTGCTTTGTACTTCCACAGCTCTTCTCATCTTCCACAGCTGTTGCGACTATTTATCCAGATACTTCGTTAAGTGGAATAATCTGCTGAGCAGTGAGAGAGCTTGCAATTCAGGTATAATCTTTGATAAGAACAAGAACAAACCAATGGAAATGAATCCCACGGAAGGTTTTTTGACCATAGGGGTGAAGGGTAAGAAATTCAACTTGGGTTTTCTCTGGGAAGATATGTAATTGTTCTTAGAGAGTTGCTGATGTTAAGGTCACACATATTTTCCTTAAGAATAAGTTACTCAAATTCATATATAAACTATCCTTACTGCTTTTAGTCCAATGCATGCAGCTTAGACCTGGTTTGAGAATGCATTTGTTATTTCCATGAATTTGGCAAACAACATAGGTCTGCTTTGGTCTGTAAGTGCTGGTGAATTGTTCCCTCTTCGTAATTTATGATGTGTAAATGGCTTCTTAAGACTCCTGGCAGTGCTCCTGTTCCCTCCTTGGAGGACTGGAGTTTTCCTGAGTTTGAGTGGCTTTTTAGAGGCAGGACATGTAGCATGCAGTAATTTCCAAGCAATTTGAGGCATTTCTCACTGACCCAGGCTTGTCACAAGTGTACTTTGGAGGTTTTATTTGCTGTTCATCTGTGCTAGTCTCCACCATCTCTTAGGCATTTTCCCATAAAAAGGAAAGCACTGAACTCATGTCACATTATAGGAAAATTTTATGCTGGTGGAAGGTAGAGCTGATGATGGCTAGGGCTGGTCCCACACTCCCCATGTACTAACTCCTGCCTCCATTCTGCTGCTGCCACTTTTTCCTGGGGGACAGCAGCTGTGGCACTGCTGCATCTTCAGACTCACACCTCCATCATGCTCCTCTGTAACTGACACCATGGGCTGTCCCTAAGGAAGCAGCATCAATAGTGCATTCTGGTAGGACCTTCTTCGTCAGCTGTCTACCATCATGGTCCTCCTATTTTCACTCTTTTCTTAAAGAGCAGGAGAAGTCCTTTCAAAATGTGATGGAAGGAAACTGTGATGGCACTAGTGAATGATAACACTTTGGAATGCCTCTTTGGAAGACGACAATAACGCTTTCTCTGCATTATTTTTATGGATGCTATGGGGAAATCTGCAAAATGCACTGTTTCCCAGTGTATGCCTGTGTAACTGATTGGTAAGGGAGAGTGCTGAGATGCATTTTCTCTATCTGGTGTTTGATCTTTTTTCTTTTCAAGTCCAACCTGCTACTGCATTCGCTTATCATAATCTATTATCATGTACCCATTCACTGGTTTTGTCCTGCCATTTATATACCTGCAACCCTCTGTATAGGCATCATTAATATATGAATGCAGAATCAGCCCTTATATGATGCGTCGTGATTAGGTTCAAGTGTACAGCGTGTGATAAACCTGCTGTATCCAGGAGATGCATTAGAGAACTCTTTGTTGCAGATGAATCACCTACATGATCAACTGATGCAAAATATTTTTTCCATTAAAGAACAGTGCCCTTCTCCATAAATAATATTCCATTTTGTACATGCATGCTACTGAACAGGAAACCAAAGGAAATATTTATAAGCAATAGTAATAGTTAATTTTTTAAAAAGTAGTATAAACCCACGTGCTTCATGTCACATGGCAAGCCTCAATTGACATAAAATCAGAAGAATCTCTCTTTTATGGACAAGATATTCCATAAAAATCAGGGGTTTTGTGTATTCTCCAGAGTGTCCGATCCTGTCTGCTTACAGCTGGGCTGCCGTCCCGTTGTGGCAAGGCAAATCCTGTCTCCTGATTGTGTAGTTGCCTTGCTATGCACTTGCATTCCTATTTAGTAAAGGTCATAAAGTGTTGGTATTTTGTTTTGCGTGGTCTGTTGCATCTGCCATTCAGCTGAGCACATTGTGTGTGGGGGACAAGAAGTGGCTCCTTTGTTCAAACCAGTGTTGCACGGGCAAGCCCAAGCTGTCTCACTGCTGAGCTGCCCAGAGACCTACATGTGATTTGCCTATTTGTGATGGGAAATCATAGATGCCCTGGCCCAGGGAGCTGTGATCCTTTTGCAGTTGGATACGCTTTGTATTACTAAACTGAAGATTGTGTGAAATCAATTGGGAGGGTAAAAAAAAAATCAATGCCTGGTTTTTCAGGATGAAAAGGCAAGATAGCCACACAATTAAGCACTGGAACACATTTTCCACACTCTTCCTGTCATGTTCTCCTGATTCTGTGTCTTTGCTGTTCATCAGAAATAATTAAACTCTCTCCCATGGGCAACAATTACTTGCTTAAAATATTTGAGTAAAAAGAATGCATTTATAATTACCTACCCTTTTTGAAGGTGAAAACGGAGATTATCTTTTGATGAAATAAATATATATGGGGAGACTTCCTGACGACCAGAGCATCGCACCCTATGGCAACAGGAACGGTGTGCATCGTCAGATGTGATGCACTCAGCAATGTGTCTCCAGCCCTCTGGTACGTGTTAGTTCTGAAGAATCAGTGGAAAGATTTTGATTTCAGAGTTAGGCCCAAGTCTAAGCCCCTGCCCATTCAGTACTAGATGTTTTGTCTGGCAAATCTGCATATGGACTTGACATTTTTAAGCAGCAGGAATGAAGCAGGAAACATATCCAATTTGTACCTATCAAATATCACCCTTTTATTTAGTCATACCGCGTCTTCCCTTTTCATGCTAAGAGTTGTCTTTGTTCCTTTTGACTCTTACTCCCAAGGGAGTTTGAGCTTTGAAAGTGTTTCATGTTTCAGAGCAGCCTTTTTTCCCCCCTCAGATTTGTTTACTGATCCATCCTTGGTAAGACCTTTTAGTGAATGTGATAGGAAGGTTATTAAAAATAAAATATTCATCAGGAAATCAGCCATAAACATGTGGGCTGGTTAAAATTCAATTCCTAATTCTTTCAACCTTGACATCATTCTGCTTTTTGCTTAATTTCTCTGTACACAAATTTCTGAGCTAATTTATCTTATCAACTTATACTTTTTTCAGTTGTTCATACAACTTGCTCTTGCATGCTTAATAGCATCAAATAACGTGACAATGGTAAAAATGACAATGACAAACGGAGGATTGTGACAGATTGGTTGAATTTGAATGTCTCTTACTGGGAAAAATATTTCAGGAGTGCCATTAATTGCTTTCACAGCAGTGAGTTATGTTGGTGCATCTTGTCTGTCACTTGGTGCCTGTTCCTGCTCCTCCCATGCGAAGGGGTGCCGACTTATTTATTTTAATTGCTTGGGACAATCTTGCAGGGAAGCCAGGGCAGGGAGTGCAAGAGAGAGTATATGGGAGGGAAAGCAAAGAATTTGGTCCTGGGCAGAGGTGGGAGTTGGATTTATCTGGATTCTTAAATGCAAGCGGGAATGGAAGATTGGTACAAACTGGCCATCTCCGGGAAGCAGCATGACAGCAATAATAGTGAGTGGCTGCCACCTGGTAGCTCTGGTGGGTCACACCATTTCCACTACACAATCCCCACTGAGGCCGAGGCTGTCAATAATGCTCATTATGGTGTCTGTGTTCTGAATTTCTAGAAAGATGGTTCGGTTCTCTTACTTCCTCCCACTGGCTCTTCCTCAACACCTTCTCTCTTTTCAGCATCTTTCTGTTTTCTCCCACCACTATTCCTGCTGCAGCGCTGGGCATTCACGCTGATGTGGTTGGTCACTGAGACCTTCAATCCTGTCATAGGGAAGAAATAAAATTACCCTCTCCAACACTCTGTTCTCCCTTCCCCATGTGGGTTCAGGTGCATTGGCTGCCAGGCAGGGTAGACCCTTGCTCCATCTGACCTCTAAGATGCGGTTGGGCTGAGGAGCAATACAAAAGCACATGGCTCTCACTTATCCCAGACCTGGAAGCTTGTACAGGGCTGGAAGAGCCATCCCTGTCCTCTCTACAGGCAGATTAACTGAACTTCAGTCCAGCCTTCAGTACTTTATTATGGTTACTTCTGCCTGTCACACTGGGGTTCAGTAGTGTACCGCTTTCTTTGTCAGCTCCAATTTCAGGTGGTTTATGCATGGATTTTAGACTTTTTTTAATTAGAGAAAAATATGCTTCAATCCTTTGGACATCTTGCTTTGCAAATCAGTGACTGCAGCCAACAGTTGCCTGTCAGCTTGCAGTATGTGTGATGATTTTAAAGGTCAGGTAGGAGCCTGCATCATCAGAGAACTACTAGCATTCAGCATGTCCTCAAAGACTACGTGCTGCTGGCATGCTAGCAGGCAGGACACACGGCAGCTCGGTGGGGTAAACCAGGGCTCGAGCAGTACCTATTGGAGAGCATCACTGCCGCCAGGCACCCCTGCCGCTTGCCCAGCAAGGCTGTGCCTCTGATGGTTGTTCTGGGGAGTCCCTGTGGTCTTCACTGCTAGAGGTGGGGAAGAAAAGAGCCACCACTGAAATCATCACTCTGACAAGCACTGCTAGCAGAGGAATGATCTAGGCATTTAATTTTAAGTTTCATTTCAGAGCGATTCAGACCACTTCCTTGGGGTGACCAACATATTTTGGAGCCTGAGGAACATTTTTAATCTTGGTAATTTTTATTTTATTAAAAAAGAAATAAGAGGTGACCCTGAAAGGGCTGGAGCTACACACGAGGTATACATTTCTGAGCCTCTCCTGAAGCCATCTTCTTCAGAAACAAGAATTTGCTGAGTCTGTTTCCGACCCATGTGTGTCCCTTAGACTTTTGCGAGGGTTTAGTGTGCCTAGGAATAAGAAAACAATTATTTCTTTTTATTGCATGAAGGTTTACTCTGACTTCTTTCCTTCAAATCTCCAGGTTAAATAATCGGGAGATATCAAAGGGCAGGTTTTGAAATATATGCGCTCAATTGCTCAGCCATCTGCCTTAGTTGAAATCATGATTATGCTTTAGAGCAGAGATTGATTTTCTTCCTTGACCGCATTGTCTTTTGCAAGAGGAGAAGATGCTCGCCAAACCTGCATAAACTCTTGCTCTCACCTTCAGTAGAGGTGAACATTTTTTAAGTGCCACAGGTACTTGAAAGCCTTATTGGGTCATGAAAATCTATTCAGAAGCCTAAAGAGCTAAGGCTTGGAGTAAAATATCTTTTTTGATAAATCCACCTCTCCTTCTGTCCTTTCCTCCAAAAGGTCAAAGCTAATGATTTCCCATATGGTTGGCACAGTGGAAAATACAGTGCAGAGAATCAGAGTTTGTTTACTACTACTTTGTATATCAATATGACAAAAAAACATAAATAGTTTTCCTTGCAGGCTGGTGCCTGGGGAATAGAAATCAGGGAGCAATTTGCTAGTCTTAGTGTATTTGTGAATGTGCATTTCTGCCTGATGGCAAATGTTAAATCAGCCTTGGAGTCAATCACCCGCCATAAACTTTCTCTATCCTAATATACACAGAAATGTATTTGCATCCCAGTAGAGAACAGATTTTGAATTAGCTTTAACCAGGCAGTGTCTCAGTTTTGCTCATGATCTGCAAAAAGCGAGAGAACAGCTAGGAAGTGCATATTATGAAATTTGATAGACAATGAGTGATTGAAACGTGAAGCTCATAATGTATTTGCTTTCCCACTTATCTGTAATAGAAGCATGAGGAAAGCAAAGATTTTCTTGTTCCTTTTTACTTAAATGGAGGCATTTCTCATTTATCTTTTCTTGCTGTAGAAAATTGGGTTTTTTCCATTAAAATATAAATGTACATTTCTCCTTTTCAGATGCTTCCTTCTGAAACAGGTTGTTTTAAAACCTAACAATTTAGGGATGGGAATATGTTAACGGCCAACATAATTTTTTTCTGATTTGTAGATATTTTTTCCCCATCAGAATTGTTTTTGGTGCCAACTGGGGACAGATTCTAAATCAGTCACTGGCAGAATTCTTAAAAATTGGGTGTTTTAACTGATTTGAATGAGGTTACCCAGGAGAGTTGAATTTGCAGCATCTGGACCTTGCAAAATGTATGGACAGGGGATGTTTGTTAAAAGACCGGAGCCACTTTTTGGCTGAAAAAAAATCGGGGCTTGCCTTCTAATACAGAAGAAGGTTGTCTTTGTTTCTCAGATCAAAGTGTGATCCTGTAGTTGAGCCTGTAAAATGTCCGGTGCCTCCCCCTCCTCCCCTGGATCCTGTAATGCATTGATTCATCAAAATCAGTTGCACTTTCATGAATTAGTCATTTGGTTCCTCGCATCTGGACAAATTATGTACTTCTTCCTGCGTGCCGATATCTCGGCTCTGGTCTCTGAAGCAAATGCCGCTGACTGGCTTCTTAATAGGCCAGGCTGCTTCTGATATGGAGCTGGCTGACAGCAAATAAACAGTTACTTTGTAGGATTTTGTTTGATCACCTGCAAGAATCACCCCAAACATCTGTGATGAAGGGACTCCTTGCCTTCTAGTAGCAATGGCAGAGAGAGGAGTTTTCAAAGGCATAAAGCGCTGTTGCTGTTTAAGGATGGATTAACTGCCACGTTATCACCAGCAGCTTTATCACGGTGAAAAGCACAAAGATGTGCCTGTCGGTGTGGCAGGTTGGCCCGCGGGCCAGTCCAGGAGCCACGTCTATGCAAGGTGCAGTGCAAACCCTCCTGCCTCTTGGTTACTTCTTCCTCAAAAGAATCTGAAGCACAGCTGATGACAAGCTGCCTGTAGAGACTGGTTTGTTACCTGTGCCCACCAATACCTATTACAACCTGTACGCTGTGCTAGAAGAGGGTTCAAAAGCAGCAGCATACAGCAGGAGTGCAGGATGCACCCTGTGGAGCACACCACGGGAGTGACAGAGCCTGGTTGGTGTGGGGTGGGAGTTTGAAGCAGGACCTCCCCAAACCCCTTATAGCACCATGAGCCCCAAAACATCCGACCATTTTCTGTGTTGGGAAAATGGGATGTTGCTGTGAGGCTCCCCCGCTGATTGCGGCACAGTCTTGAAGACATTGATTTCCGGGCACAAACTATTTTCTCCTTGTGAAGCCCAGCAGTGTGTGAGCAGGACATACCTGCAGCTACAGCTAACTCATCTCGCCAGGGAGCGCAGCATGGGGTGTGGGCATCCTTCCTGACTCCTGTTGTTTCGTGCATAGAAGCATGAAATGTAATCATCATTACCTTATTGCTCTCTTATCTCCCTTGGGTGCTGTGCCCTCTATCCCATCCCTCGGCACAGAAATCATTGCTCAGAAAAATCCTCTTACCTCTCTAAAATCTAGCTGGAGCATTTGACTTGATGGCCTTCCATGATAAGAATTCTTCAGGCTGGCTGTGTGAACAAGTATTTGCTTTTATTCCTTCCAAATTTACTGGCAATTATTGACTGACCACTTTGCTCTTGTGTTAGGGGATGGTATGAAAAGAGGGGGATTGATCAATCTTCAGTATACTGCCCTGCAGTGTTAATGATATTTTATTTTCCTGTATTACAGGAGAGAGAGAGAGAGAGAGATATCCTTTTTCATTACAAGTCTGATCAATTCCTAAGTTTTTTAGGGCATTCAAGTTCCTGAACTTTACAGATAGTAAAGAATAAGATGAAAAGGCATAGAGTTGTTCTTGAAATAAATCGTTGAAGAAGATGAAGAAAAATCAACGGTTGTTCATTTATGTGTATTTCTTTGTGCCTAAATATATTAGAATCAAAATTGTCCAGAGAAGGAAATGCAGGCCTCTGCTGTCTCTGCTGCATAAGATCTTCAGGCAATGTTTATGGAGCTCGAAAATAATGTTTCTGGTAATAAATGGCAGAAATATTCTGTTTTCTGCATCAGCAGATATGAGGATTAAAGGATTTGACCATATTAAACAATTTTGCACAGCTTTGGCTCCCAGGGCTTGCCGGCTGCATTATCAGAGTTCATCTCACGGCATTTCCAGACCTGATTTAAGAAGAGAATATGTTCCTGCTTTGCAAGTTGTCACTCCCTAATTTAGGCCATCTTTGACAGAGTTAAAAAACCAAAGATAAAGAGATTATTTCTCTTCTATTGGAAGTGGGATGGCTTCCTAAGGCTCCCCCAATCAGCCATTTGAAATGATGGAGATAATTGAATTGTATTGTTTCTCCATACTCCCCCGAGCTCTGCTTATGCTGGCCTATCACATTGCTATGGAAACTTGAAAACGATAGCAGCTGATCTTTGTTTGGGTGAACAAGAAGGTTTCCTCTGCCATTTGTCATCATAATCAAGCTGGACCTGGAGTATAACAACCTGCCCTGTGGTCTCTCTGAGGCAGGTATCCCACTCTTGTTTTTTTTTTTTTTTTTTAAATTTATTTTTCAATGTCTGAATTTAAAACCATGGAATAATTTTTTGTTATTGTAGCTATCCAGCATGAAGATACAACACAGATGCCAAAATAAGAGTGAGATGCCTTTGAGGTAACTAGGTGTGAAATAAATCCTGAGCATCCTCCTGCCTTCAGGGTTTGTATCAGAGCAAGGAAGTTAGTCCCTGCTGTGCTCCAAAAGCAAATGTTCCTGCTTTCCTCTGCCAAGAATGGGGTGGGGCAGGTATGTGTTTAACTCAGTTAACCAAGTACGTTTTCTTAAAATTGCTCTGAAGACAACTGCTAACAGCAAACGTTGATGCAGGAAGCTGGCCTGGTTCGTAACCTTAGTTAAAAACATCCCACTTGCCTTAGTGCTGCTCCAGCACTTTTTTTTGCAGTGTCGAGTTGCCTGCTGTGAAAGCACCAGCCTTCCTGTGCTTTTGAAGAGTCGTTGCATTGTCTGTATGGATGTTTGACTTCCTTTACACGTTCTTCAGCTGGCTGTGCTGCTTTGGGTCTATGTATCAGGCACACCACAGTAAATACATCATCACCCATTTGTATCACATGTATACTGAGGAGTTATTTTTATGATCCAAAGAGCAATATTTTACATGTTATCACTTTCACTTAATGTGTCATTTATCAGATAACCATCTAATAGATTCCTGAGAGCCCTAGAGACTGATTTTATTTTAGAATTATTTTTTGCATTGAAGAATCATTAAATTTTAGGTGAAAAATTATGTAGATACCCATTAAGCTATGCTTGGGTAGACCCACCAGCTCCGTTTTGGCTCATCCTTACTCATCTTCCAGTTTCTTTTTCCAGACCAAAAGTTTTCAGTCATACAAGCCCTTTTTTTTTTAATTTCTAGCGAACTACAGCATCTGCTGCAGCATTAAAATTCTCTCCCAGTGCTGCATGTCACAAGCCACATTTTACAAAGCTTCTTTACCTTTATCAAAGAAAACTCTTAGAACTTTGAAAGTCCTGAATGCAGATATCTGCGCACGTTGACTCTTGCTGTCTGCACAGGATTAATCAAGGCTGTCACATATCTAGCTGTAAAACCTTTAATATTTTTAAAAGGTTTGAAGCTGCTATATTTATCGCATGCATCAGGGAGAATAAACTGTTGAACTGCTGTATCAGTAGGAAATAGTTTTAGTTGTTGCAAAGTAAGGCAAAGATGAGCCCCAAATGCTAGCCAGCTGGAAGAAAACCCCTCTAGATACTAGACTGAGATGCTGCTCTTTGAATCTTTCACAAATACTTCCTCTCCCATACACACACATGCAAATTGCACTGTATCGGTGGAATTTGCACATGGAGGCTGGTGAAAACATTAATCAGTTCCTCTAAATAGGCAATAAAAAGGATGGCGTGCCCTTTACTCTGCTGGTAAATACCTCATTTCTGAAGAAATCCCATTGTTGACTTTGTCACTAGATCTTAATTTTGACACACAGCTTCTGATATTGTGCATATAACATCAGAAGTGGTCTCAGGTATTTGTAGCAGCCTGTGTCCAATGCAAGCATAATGTAAAAGTTTGTAATTTTATTTTAATTCTTTTCTGGACTAGCCACCTTTTCAGCCTACTGTTGGACAATTTCTATGAGATTCCAACCTAGAGGTGGAAAAACTTTGTCAGAATTTTTGCATTGCATTTGAGTAATCGCAAACCAACAAATAATGGTGATGATTTCTCAAACCTAATTTGAAATTCTTGAGTCTGCAGAGCTAAATTGGAAGTGCCACCAAGACAGATGTTGCTTTTACCTTAATTTTGCACTTCAGATTTTAGCTTTGCTGGAGATTTGAACAAAAGACAAATGGTGGGGAAGAAGTAAAAGTTCATGGCTCCCTTTCATTTTTGAAACAGGTTTGAGTATGGAGAAAATGTGGGTAAGTTCACTTTTCCTTGTATATATTCCCTCTGTACACACATTATGTTATGTGCTCAGAAATGTGTAATGCACGGTAAGATACAGCACAAGTAAAATACTGGTTATACACAACCATTGATTATCTGTCCAGAGGATAACCATGCTGAAATCACATATGGATCTGAATGGCCGTTATCGTAGACACTGATCCCTGCCCAGACACGCTCATGCCAGAACCAGATGGGCTTTATTCTGTTCAGCTTAAGATGTTTGGGAAGGCACAGGCAGAATCTAACTAGGGAAGAGCTAGTGTTGGGGCCATACCAGGTTTTCCAAATCTCCAGGAGGAGTGATAATCATACTGGTGTAAATGGCAAGGTGTGTGCACTAGTGCTGAGAGATAGACTGTACTTTGATGTCCCTTTTATGAAACCATAGTGATTTTCAGCGTTTGGTGAGTTGTAAGGGGGCAGATCCTGAGAGTTGTTCAGATCCCCTGAGAGCTGTTGAACAATTTAATTCCTTATGCCTACTGTCAGAGCTGAGGATGTTATGCACCGTATAAGATGAGCACCTACCTGATTATGCATGGCTGCAACACTAACTTCTCAGTTCTCCCATATGCCTTTCTTACAATTGAAGCATTGCAAAGGCTGAATTACCAAAAAGGTGTCCAAATAATGATGGCAATTATATGATTAATTAGGCATGCAAGTGCAGTTGCTTAAAAATTTTCAACAGGTGGTGCTTAATAGCAAAGAAACCATTGTGCAACCAAATAAACCCCCAGAAACGATCAGGTGGATCTTGGGGCAGGTAAGTCCATTTAAGTATGGAATTGCAAAGTCAGTGTAATTAGTTACCTAATTGTGTGCCCAAACTTGTTTGATGCACTTAGTGTGCATGTATAATTAATGATGATTTATTGAAAAGCAGTCTTACTGTACATGCTTTCCTTATAATTTCCTAAAAATCAAATTGCTGAGGGAAAGACTAGTATCTGATTTAATATATATGGATAGAATTAGAATTTCTTATTGTGTTTTTTACTAGCTTAAAATAGATAAGCCTAGACATTATCTGCATATAAACTCATATGTAGGAATGGACCTAATACACTCAAGTTCAATCAGTTAAACTAATACTAATGGTTCAAATCCTTTTCTCAGTTCACACAGGGAAGGAGAGAAAAAGCAGAATTTTTATGCAGGTAGCATAGAAGTGTGAATAGCATGCCTTCTTTCATGCTTTATCTTTTCCCCTACCTTGAATGCTACTGTGTATTTCAGTAAAAGTTAAGCTGAGCACCATCTGCTTTCTAGGTACATAGATTAATGTTGGGTTATGGCAACATTAACTGTTACTGAGTTTGCATTTCTTCGGGAGCAAGTCTGTGGTGCAGTAGCAACTTTGCTTCTCATAGAGCTGCTGTTTTGCTGGTACAGGGAGGAAAGTATGACAGCACTGCGAAGAGGCAGCTAGCAGGGCTGGTGCTGCTTTTTTGGTTGTGTCTTCCTCAAGTCTTGAAGCTTCAGTGCATCTGTAGATGTAGCCAAGTGAGCAGGGTTTCAGAAGCTCTCAGAAGCCAGGCTTGCAAAGCCTTCTCAGCTTCCCAAGTCATTGGTGTTTAAACTGTTTCTAGAAGATTGTGTTTTAGAAGAAGGCAGGAGAGGAGAAGGAATTGTGATGTGTTTTTCCCTGGTCAGCTGGGGCCCTTGGAGTGAACTCAAGCTGGCCATTAGACTTGCTTCTAATGGGGAACTTCACAGGGAGCTCAAAACCAGGGGTGGACCCTAAACTGAGCTTCATGGGTGGCATCCTATTTCACTATCCAAAATAAAAGCTTCAAGTGGGGTGGGCTGTGGACAGTAGGGTACATGGCAGCCTAGAGAACGAGGGCTGCCCCTTCTCCCAAAGCGACAGCACAGCTGTGCTCTCACCTCTCAGTGGTACTTCCCTGGTCTGAAGACAGTGTCCAAGCACATCCATGTTCCAGTATTAACTTCATTACATACTCCTGCTACTCATGTTCCTTCTTTCCAGCGTTTCCTTTTTCTGTGTTGGGTAAATCTCATTTCTTGGACATTTCAGACAAGTTTGAGAGCCAAATGATGGAAGAAAATTCATCATTGATTTCTTCAGGTTTCCTAATAATCTTTGCACTATTACCTCTTTCCTTCCTATTTTTTACTTGACACAGCACAGATCTGTCATTGCTCCTTTTTCATCTTATTGTTTTCAGGTTTTGATTTCCTGCCTTGCTTTTCTTGTGGGCTCAGCACTGCTACCCCTGAACTTCTGTTCATCTTTGTTTTCACTGACATGCACAGATCCTGTATTTGTTCTGGCATTCAGATCTTTCTTCATTTCCTTTCTATCTTTTAACAGTCTTCTCTCATCTCTTCAGATATGACTTCCAAACTCTCTGGCGGCTCCTTCTCCTAGCTACCCCATAGTACAAGGAAGAATAACGTGTACTGCGCGGCAGGTCCAGTTGGGGAAAGCAGAGCAGATTTATGTACAACAGAGATTGCTTGATATTTTGGTTTTCAGTTACTGGTTTAAATGAAAATTGGTTTCATTGCCTGAAAATACACATAATCAAAGAAATACTTTGATCATCTGAAAATACAGTTCTATTCTGTGAGTACAAATTAAAATATGTCATGTGTAGGCTATTTACTGCCATTCTTCTAATATTCGAATTCAATTTGCTATCTCTTATTCCTACCAAATTTTTCTCAATGTTATTTTTAAAGCACATTTCATAAGCTGTGGAAGAAAAAATAAAGTGTAAATTATTACAATAAGGAATCTGGAAAATTACTTAGGTCCTAATTTTCCATCCTATAATATTTGTATAAACAGGTCAAGAAACTCATTGATTTCAGAACTGTTTCATGTGGAAACACATATGTAACAAATTTTGTGCTTTAATCACCACTAGAATCCAAATCAGCCTGAAAAAGTAAGAAACAATTGTCTCCCTTTTTCTCAATCTTTGCCTAAGTTGGCTACACCAGGACAAGCTGCGATAACTCTTTCCTTTTAGCACAACTAGGGTTCTTCTGCAGAGTGCAGTGATATGTGGACAGTAGGTTGACTGGCTACCTAAAAATTAGTGCAAAACATACCAGTAATAATGCTTCACATCTTCAAAGCACTTTACAGACATTAACTAATGAATTGTCACAGAAACCATATAACATAGACAAGCATCTTTGTCCTCATTATAGAGATGGAGAAAGTAAGGCAACAAGGATAAATCATTTGTCCTGGACGCCAGAACAGCTGACAGCAGAGGAAGGATTTGTAAGGGAGGAATTTCTGGCCAAACATGTGGGAAGGCTGAGATTTTGCTTTCCTTGATGACTGCGTCTCGTACAAAATTTGCCAAAGGTGGATAAATACCATCCCTTTCCCCCATCCTTTTCCTTCCTTTGGCAAGTTTTATTGCCTCTTGCTCTCATAGATGTTTCTAAAAGGTCTGCATACAGTAAGTTGGGAGAGAGTGTAAAGGTCAAAAATCATATCTTAGAAAATGGTATTTTTTTGAATTTCCCAGTCTGATGAGTCATTCATTGCTATGACATATCTTGTCTGCTCTTGTTAGTCATGTCATATTAGACTCAGTGAGCGAGAATGATCCTGCCTATTCCAGGCTGGCTGATTTCATGAAAAAAATTAAATTGAGAGTGACACTAAAGTGCAAAAGAGTAATCTGAGGGAATGCAGTTAGTTTGCTTCAGATCTTATTTCTTCTGTATGTTGGACTGACATGAATGTTTTTCTTCATAACCCGCAGTTCACAACCAGCTGAGTTCTCTAATATTATGCACTTTACAAAAGTGACACTACTTTATTAAATTAAGTAAACAATTTGTCACTGCTGAAACTCGGTGTTAGTAATTTATTAGAAATTACATCATTATTTTACAATACAGGACAAGTGAGTCAGATGAAATGCATCTAGCTAATTCTGAATTTCAGGATAATCAATGAAACCTTTGTTAGATTAAAATATGTTATATTATCTAAAGCCATTTAGCTGGGCCTGGGCTGAAATTTGAATATTTCTATAACAATCTAACTCTTAATTTCAAAAACAAGCACATGTTTCCATTAGTACTTTCAGTGAGTATGTGTCATCATTTTCTGATGACCAAATCCATGGAGAACGTGCTTTATTCATCACAGGGTCATACTTTGTGCTGTGATATTGAGGGTTTCCAGCAGAACAAGAAGTCGTGCCAGTTGTGCACAGCAGGATGCCTTTCCCTCCCTGACTGACTCTCTGAAAGTCTGTGTGCTTCAATGACATCCTTCTGACAGACAAGTTTTCCATCAGATTGTTGAGTTTGTATATAGGAGGTGTTGAATTGAGCTTTGGCTGTTGAGTGATCTGAAGCTGAGAGGGAGGCTTCGGATGGGATTTGGTGTGTTGTGGGACGTGCGGCAGAGCGGATGGGCAGAGGGCTTCCTGTGCGTTGAGTGCCCAGCAGATCTGGTGCCATGCTCTGCTCCAGCTCGCTTTGGGCTGATGGCTTCATTTGTGGGTAGGTTGTATTGCCACAATCCTGACAGGAGAGTTGAAAGTACATATGGCTGAAGTCAAGTCATCACCTAGGAGGTTGAAGTCCTTTACCTCTGTCTTAGGCTCTAGAAATACCTATTTCAGAACAACTCCCAAATTACTCTCTGAGTTGACTAAAGTCAGGTCTAGCATTACAAAAAACATCAACGTGGTTCTAAACTTATACCTGTGACCATGACCATTTATCTTGCTGTAATCACCTATTATTCACGCTGTTTCCCTGGTTTGCACCCATGAGATCTTTTTTTTGCTAAAACAATGGGAAGGTTTAGAGTAGCTGTGTGCGTATACATGGTGAGAGTACCTAGACATACCTTAAGTGAAGCACACTATATTGCTTTTCACTGTAGTGAAATCTGCATTTTAAAGTTCTAAAATTACAAAACTAAGATTTTAGTGAGATAGAAAATAATTTGTCCAACCACAGGAAAAAGGAGGAATTTTGAAAATGTTATTGGGTGGTCAAAAAGCTGAAGCCTGGAATATTTTCGTTAACTGAAAAGAAAAATAAAATTTTAGAAAGAAAGAAGTCAAATGAGTGAAAGATTTCCTTTCAAGCTATTTTAATAATAATTTATATGTATGTCTAAATGGTAAATAAATTGAAATCAGAGATAACAATTTTTTAAAAGTCAGTATTAAGTGATTATTTTTATTTCCAAAACTGGTTGATAAATTAATTGAAAATTATTTTTCCTTCAAAAGCAATGTTTTAACAAGTCTCTTATTTTTTTAATTTCAAAAAAATTATGTTCTGAATTTCCCAAGATTCCTTTTTTCCCCAGGGTTTTTGCATTTTTGCCATGTATCTTTCTGGGTCAGTATAGCCTTACCTTCTATCAGGAGAGAAAGACATGCTGGCCAATAGGTGTAAACAATTTCTGCAATCTAAAGCAAGCTTGTAAGTATAGGGAGGAGAAGCACTCTTCTAAATCAGAGTGAAAACATTCAATGATAAGGTCGGTTTCTGAGGCTGTGGCTCCTGCTGACTTCCTAAGGGGAAGGCCCTCTTTTTTGTAAAGAGGATTTTTCCTCCCTCCCTTTAACCCAATGGCAGTAGGAGTTGGATTTCTTTCTGTCAGAAAGTCCCCTCTTGGCAGTGGGTGTGCTTGGAATACTTAGGTGATTAATGACCCTAGTTAAGGGCCTGTTACAAAGGGAGAGTTCAATTCATCTCACTTCACTGGAGCATTATATACTGTGTATTGTCATCAATGAAGATACGATCTTTTGCAATTATGGTAGGTAAATTCTCCTTCAGCATACAGGTGATGAGTCTTCCTTTAGCTTTCTCCAAAGGACAGGGATGTGAAATAACTCCAGCTGTGTTGTCTAAGACATAACCTCCCTAGATTTTGTTCTGCTGGGACATGGCTTTTGGGGGGAAGCAAGGATTGCATTACTTTGTATTTAGAATTTTGAGGTACAAGATGAAGGTTTAGGCAGTTGCTGTTGAAGATTGAAGGAGAAAAATAAGAAAAGTTGTAACCCAGCCTTGATATCTCGGTTTCTATTCTGTCCCTTGGCATCTTTATTAGGTTATGGTTTTCCATGTGTGCTGTCTGTCTGCAGTGAATTGAAATGAATAAAAAGAACAGCAGCTTTTCAGCTACTTTTTTGAAGGCGGCAAATGGACTTCCCTGACTGCTAAAAGTGATTCCCCAAGCAGTTTGTTTAACTTCCCCATAGTCACAGCTGCAGGAAATGCAAACTGGAATGGGGAAAGAAAATAAACTGTAGCGTGAAATCCCCTATGTCTGCTGATGGAAGGGCAGCTCCCTTCTGCAAGTGACGTCCAGCAGCCACCACCTTTAGTGCCTGGCTTTGTGGGGCTTCACAGCACCCTTTATTCAGCCAGAGAGTGTGAAAGAGAAGCAGGCAGAAGAGGAAATTCGTAGGCCATTTATGTCTCATGGATGGGTGTAGGTCACTTCTGTCTTCCTGACTGGTCCAGGCACCCACAAGGTGGGAATAGGGGTGAGGAAGGAAATGGCAAAAGGTGGTTTGCTTCTGGCAGACATGTGGCACGGTGAGTAGCCTGGGGGCTGCTGTTCCTCAGGCTGTGCCCAGTGCATTGCTGCCTTCTGCTCGCCTGGGGGAACAGGGAGAAGCTCATGTGTATGTCCTGGGTTAGGCAGAAGATGGGTTCATAACTCTTCCAAGGTAACTTTTCCAGCAGCTGTACAGTTTTGCTGCAGCCCAGGTACAGAATTAACAACTTTCGGAAGCAGAGCATAGATGTAACAAAATTCATTTGCAGCTCCTCTTTCTGCAAAGCTTACAGCATCACTGGGCTGTTCAAGGGAGTTAACCAGCTTGGTGAGGAGTTTGTGAATCAGATTAGCAAATAATCTAAGATGGATTTGTCAGGATGGCTAATGGGTTGCATGCCTTTCTGATGCCATTGCCTGGCACAGTCTATGCTTTTTGTTACACGATAGACATGAGTGACATTCTCCTGTCATGGCATGTCCCAGTCCTGGTCACTTTTAGGTTTCTGCACCTTGTAGTTCAACTAGCAGCATGAGCTCCAGCTCAAGAAAAACAATTTATGAACTGTTTTATTTGCGATATTGCCTAAAGTTGCTTTTGAAAATGGTTGTTAGTCACCTCTGTCACTTTGATGCTTTTCAAAATTTTATTTCCTGTCCAATTTCTCACTTTGTCAGACAGCAGTAATTAAGTTTTAACATGCAGAATTTAAGCCAGAAAGGACTTGCTGTGCAAAAGATGCATGCAGACACTGGGGAGTAAATTTAGCAACCTTCTAGTTGTAAATATTTTATTGCTTTATCTGTGAGATTATGACCATGATACACAATGGGAGTTGAAGATGTGACTGAAGATGAAAATGTGGCTGTCTGCTGAGGGTGTTCATGCGCTGAAATGCAGTGGTATCTCTATTGAGCCTATTTGGCCACTGGGTTAATTTATATTCACCAAACCTCTAAACCTGGGAAATGAAGGGAAAGTTGTGATAGTTCCCTAGTTAAGGAAAGAAGATTCTCTCCAGAAAGACCCAGCACTGGTCCTAGCATAGCTTTTTCCTGTCTCTCCCTTTTCTAAGTCTTAGGTCTTGAAGTAAGAAAAGATGCCTTGGTTTGCAAAATGCAGGAGGGAGGAATCACTGGGGTTGTGATGGCTTTGGCAAATCGTATTGAAGCCTGATGGTGAGTAGACGGCAGCCAACGCTACATCCCTCACCTGGTCTGTCAGCTCTTTATTCTGTGGGTGTTGTCAGGAGCAGATCCAACTGAAGAGTGATTAAGGAATACTCTTTGAAAGTAATTTTTCTGAAGATTTTCCTGCTCTGAAAACAAGACAAGGAGCAGATGCAGAAATTGTCCTCCAGACCTGGGCTCACACAAGGCATCAACACTGTAGCTTGATTCGATCAAGTGCTTGGTCTGTCTTACAGCACAGGAGAGGAATCATTGCTTACCAAAGCCTGTGCTGTGTTTGGAGTGCAACTTCTCTGCTGGGTAACTCCAATGTTATTTGGAGAGCAGGACAGAAGCAAAGGATTATGAATCTGGATTTCAGTATACTTATAGTTGGAGCTTTAGTTTGGATAAATCTCTAATTAGAGCCAACAGATGAAAACACTCCTGCAGTAAGGTATTACACTGTTAATTCTTTTACTTGTTCAGTTGCATGAGAGATATGATAGATTGAGCTACCAGGTAGTTTATACTTATTACATATGGGTTTGTTTTTTGTAGCTGAGCAGAGCAACAGCTCTGGGCTTGCCACTGTGCTGAGTGTTGCAGATTGCATTTAGAATTCCTCCATCATTCCCTATTTGCATGGACATTTCAGTGCCTCTGGACCTTTGCACAATTATCTCCCAGGATTATTAATCAAGTCCCACAACATTTATACATCCAATCAAGTTAATTGAAAGAGACAGGTTTTATTAAAAAGAAATCCTGGTGAGGCCTGTAGCCTATATAATAAGATTGTTCTATAGAATCTCTACATCTGATGCAAAAGAAAAACCTCTTATGTGAGATACAAAGCAACTAGACCAAAAATAGTTGCTACAACTGAGATCTTGCTGTGGTTGGCTAACCTGTGGCTTTACAGCAAATAGCAAGAAATGTCTTGAATGATTTAACTTTCCCCTCATTTAAAGCATAAGTTCTCTGTACAATACAAAGTTATGTAATACCATCCATAGGGCATATTTCTAGCAGCATTCAGGGTCTTCACTTTCAGTTTATACAGTTTGTGTATCTTCAACATGAATGGATGGTTGTGGTAGCTGCATTAATGAAACATAACATCTATCTCAGTGAGTCAGTGAAAGCCAGTAAATTTATTCACCATAGATTTGCTAGTTGAAGTGTAGGTAATACAACCACATCTACAGTTCTGGTTTTGATTCAGAGCAGTAGTATGGCTGTGAAGCCAGTCCTTTCATTGTCCCCACTGATTGCGTGCTGATTCAATTCACAGCTCTGTTTTGCTGTGCACAAACTGCCCCAGGCAATGCCTCCCAACCTCTAATGGAGATAAAAGGTCTGAAACAGTGGTAAGTTTTGAACCGCATTCATGGTGGGCATGTTTGGTTGAGGGGAGCAGATTAAATCTAGTCCCCAGTGAATGCCTGAAATACATACAGTGTAGACTAGAAGCCTCAGTACCATATTGAAACTAATGATTTACTTCTGCTGTGTGAAATCACCTGTTAATGTAGATATAGTGGTGAAACTACAATGAGGGAACTGTTTGCAGTTGGTGGCTCTGGATGTAGTAACTAAACCATTGTCACCTGAAGTTTCCCAGCAGGTCTACTGTTGTATATTGGACCGAGCTGGTGAATCATGCATTTACTACATGCTGTGCCTGTGCATCTCATTTCATTTCTTGAAGTCTTTCCAAAGATACCATAGGACCAAAACTGGACAAAATCATGCATTCAATGTACATTACTGTAGAAGTCAAGATCAGTGTGTTGGCAGGTGTAAAGGATGAGACTTGCTTCAGCACCACCTCAGCACCAACAGCTACTGCCTTCACATCCTCGTTTTTCTTGCCTGTAGAATGACAACGGCAATTGTCCTCTGTCAAGTTTTGTTTTCACCAATATTTCAAAGAAAATGAGGTTGTAGACATATTGAGGACCTAAATTAGCAGAGACTAAGAAAATGCAGCAGCTGGGAATCTCAGCCTGACCTAACTGGGGTGGGCATATATTTGATGAGGTTTCAGTGGTTGGAAAATCTGAGTCTGAAACTTCCCATGAGCTCCAACTCTTTGCTTTTCTCACTGTTTTGATGCCATATCAGATAACACTCACTGCCTTAGAAGAAAGAGGCCTGTCTTAACCTCGTAGGTAAAACACATTTTCTTGTATTTACTACATCTTTCCAAAATATGTCACAAAATAATTTTCAGTCCTCAGGGGTCATACTAGCTTGTCCGTATGTGTTTAAGTGGTAATACCTTCCAGTAATGGTTGGAAGACCAACTGGTTGTTGTAGTTCTTGTAGCAGTTCCTTTAGCTCAGCTGTGTGACATGTCTGCTTTAGGAGAGATATTCAGGGCCAGGATTTTAGTCCTGAATGCTATGTGTGTGCATGCTCATATACATTATTAACCATGTCTTTTGTTAATAATTCTGTGCAGTTGCAATATCTTATACGTGACTGATAAGGGTTTGATACAACCAGTTGTGATCAGCACTCCTTTGCTGAACAACTTCTTGCTCATCTATGTCCAGGGAACCTGTAGCTTTAATGTGCTGGCTGTAGTCAGTAGATGGGCTTTTTATGCCACAGTACAGCTTGGAGACAGTTGTGTGGAAGATGGAGAGTAAAGCAGAGAAAATGTGTATTGCTGGTGTAGACTTGTTATATTCTACCAGGGAGACATTGAGCAGATCCTTACCAAAATCTGTCATGTTACAAAAATACTGTAAGATCATAAAAAGATATGAAGCACCAACATAGAAAACATCCTTACCTCTTTATGCACCATCTTGCATTACTAATGCCAAAAGGATATTACAAGATGGTTTTATTTTTTACCACTTGTGCTGTTTCTTGTTTGTCTTTAAGACTGATTACTTAATTCACTGATTTCACATCCCATTTCTCATCTCTTAATGCCCTGCTGCAGTGACTTGGCTATCCAACAATGCAGAGAAATATTACGTCTAGATTTTTTTTTTTCTATTTTGATCACTTATTTCTGACCATTTCTTTAACTTTTAAAACTCACAGTCATGAGTCTAAATTTTGGACCCAAATGAGTTGGAACTATAGCTTTAAAAAAAAAGTATTTAAGTTACCCCAATGTTGCTGTGTCAGCATCAGTGTGATTAACCTGCCAGACAAATGTGGGTGCTATAAAATGAACTTGCTCCAGGGCAGCTTTGATTTGCATGCTCAACACTTTCCAAGTGTTGCATTCATAAATCAGTAGTTTTTGTGTGTGTGTCTGTTCTGGGTAAGTGTTTTTCCTTCATTCTCCCCTCCATCCTGCAGCCCAACATGTATATCATGGCCATATGAGACCTGCCCAGCATGTAGATTTAGAGATTATTTCTTAGGTACAAGGGAAGACCTATTGCCCAAGCTTTCTAAAATAAATACACAAATCATTAATAGCATGTGGGAAATAAAAAATAAAGAAAAAAAGAAAAGGAGAACGTGACCTGCCAGTGCATTAGCAGGAAATGCAGTATTACAGAAGGTACGTGTTTCTACCCATTGCAGCATGTGGTATGCTGCATTCAGCACATCAGAGTTTGTATAAGCAGAATCACTAGCAGGATACATTTAAGTTCCCTTTTATTTGAAATTCTGCATTTCTTCCAGAGCTGCTGTTCTTTCAGACAAATATAGCCCAAAGTCTTTCACTTCCAGATCATACTGTTTTCTAGGGAGTGCCTCACTTGGGTGCTGTGTTTCTTAGCAAACAGTCCTAATTGTTTGTGGTGGGGAGTATGGCTGGCTCTGCCCAAACATTATCTATGCCAAGTTCATTTAAATTGCATAAAGTTAATTGACTCATTGTTGTGTAATGGGATTTCATTCTTCCCTTATCGCAGCACAATGTCCTCCTTTGATGATACTGATTAATAGATTTTCAATTCCTGCAGATAAACTTTCTAAGCAGAGTGGTGGTGGCATCTTAAAAAGTGGAAGAGGTTATTCTGGGAGAGGTGGAAGGCTGATCTGAAGCAATAGTGTGTTTCCCTATATTTTATCCGTAAGACCATAGCACCCATAAGAACGGGCAGTAGCTTCTGACTCAGTATCTCTGTTGGAGACTTAACATTAGTGTATCTGCATAAGATCTGAAGACTTATTCCTTCTTATTCTCTTTCACCTAGAAGACTCAGTTTTGTGACTGTTTTATCCCTGCCTTCTTACCACTTAGTCGTTAGAGACAACCCACAGTAATACCGTCTGCAAATGTAGGATCAAGAGTATGGGAATACTGTAAAATATTGTTGATTTGAATATTTGTTGAGTACTATTGAATACTTGTTGACTTGTTTTCACCTCCTGATGAAGATCCTTCCACAGAAGATCTCTCTGGATGACAGTAACCTGGGTTCAGCTTTCTCATTAGAGATTGTTAGATGGACAAGATGGAGCATAACTATGTTTGATTTAAGTGAGTACGTAGGATGAAGGTGAGAGAACAACAATAAAAAAGATAGGAAGGATTTAAGTTGGTCTGAAATGAGCAAAATTATACTGGGATGCACCAAAATTACAGCAGTCTTTTTCACTGCATACTACAGTTTTGTATCGTACAAAAAAAAAAAAAAAAAAAAAAAAAAAAGAAGCTTAAAAGTATATTATGAACCCAAATTGGTATGTAGCTCAAGAAGTTCCAGATCAAAGGATCTGGAAAACAGTATTTTCTGGACTCCGTGTGCTGCACAGACTTCAAACTTCAAGAGTGGCTTGGCTTTAAATTTAAGAAATTTGAATCAGGATTTTCCCTCTAGCTCCTTAACTACCTAAGGTTAGATGTTGAGCTTTGGGAATTGGTTGGCATTTGATCCTGAGCCACAAGTCTAATTTTTTTCAGGCTCTTCTGAATGGGAGGAGTCAGGAAATGTATCACATGATATGCAGCTGATGAAGTAGTTGATGATATTTTAATATGTGGAATTTATTTTTAGCCGTAAGTATGGATTATGTATAACGCATATTTAAACCATTTCTGTTTGAATTCCCTCTGCAGCTGACAAGGTGCGTAATTAAAAAGAGAAGCTGGTTTTTGCCAACTAGACCTGGCTGATGCCATGTGGTCGGCTTGTGAAGAGAAAATTACATTAAGGAAAGATGGGTGTTAGATCTAATGTCAATTGATTAGAGCAAGGGTGGCTAAGTGCAGTATTTACTAGAGTAAATCAGGAAAAGGTTAAGGAATGAAAATGGCAAGAGATGAGATGAGGTTTGAAAGCCGTTGTGTTACTCACATCCCATGAGATAATCCCAGCAAGTCCATCAGGGTGAATGTGATGCGTGGTCCTGAGCTGCAGGTCCCACCAGGGACCAGGCGTGGAAATTGGGAGAAAAATGACAGCAAGTGTCATGTTCCGTGCATCAGATATGGGAAGGATAATAACAACAACAACAGCTTCAAAGGACTTTTGATATTATTGTTTATTTAAATACTTAGTCTCTCATTTACAGCAATGTTTCAGAGCAGACAGGAGAAGAGAAGCTCGCTAAGATGGCCTAATCAGGCTTGAAACACAATACGCACAATGTGCCTTTTTTTTTTTTTTTTTTGTATTTCACAGAAGTTTTTCTTCGCTGCTTTTGCTACCTTAATTTTTCCACAACAAATCTTGCACCACAGGATCTGCAACTCTGCATATCAATACAGAAAGCACTACATGGGAAATAGTCAAGTAGTGCCAATATTTATTACACCAAAGATACAAATTTGCTTTGGTTTGGTTTGTTTGGGTTTTTTTGTTGTGTTGTTTTTTTTTTTTTTTCCTTCTAATATTACTCTCTTGTCTCCAGGCAAGAAAACAATTCTCCCTTTGCCTCAGAAACATGTGGTATAACCTCATGTCTCGCTGGCAGGGGATTTAAAACAGCCACTATAATTTACATGATAACTGTGTCATATTTTTTACTTCCCATAGAAGTTCCTCGTCGTTTGAGATTGTTCTGTCCTTTAGCAAATAGCGCACTTACCTTTGGCTCTGCAGGGAGCTCTTGGCAATTTTGAGTAAGGAATGTAATGGAAAAATGGTTCACCTGATGATTTCAAGGGGATTACGGATTTAGGGAAAATAATATGGTGGATGGGATAGGGAGGAGAATTCCACAAGGTGCTACCGGAGCGCAACAAATATTGAACTCTGTCATCATTGGCTTGCCCATCTTTCAGTACATCATTTTTTTGCAGTGCTGCAGAGGGTGAGAGGAAAGCGGCTGGAGGGCCGTTCGGGATGCGCCTGGTACATGTGCAGCGAAGATGCACATGCAGAACCAGGTATTTCCTCTGTGCTCAACTGCCTGCGAGCAGTTCTTACATCACAAGTCCAGCTTGTTTTGTGTTTTAAGGGGGATTGCCAGGCTAAGGGGAGCATTACAGACTTGGTCTGAATTACATTTTTTCCAAGTTTGGACCTGAGAATATGCTGCAGGAATGACAACTGTTCCATGTTTATACTACATAAACGCAAACTTTGCTAGGAGCTGCAGCGCTTGTCCTGGTTGCAGAGGAGATTCATCATTCTGGCCTTTGCACAGCTCTGCTCTTCACCATTTGGCTTGTCCTGTTTGAAATACAAATGATAGAAATTAGTGTATTAGCAGGAGACTGCAGGATGTAATTGTATGTTGACTGAAATGTTTCTGATGGATGGACCTGGTGAGATGACATCTCTTATTTATGGAGAGGAGAGCACAGGTAGTTGATAGATTTGACGAGAGCACAGTGGCAAAACAAAATAACACTAAGGCAGAATGAGAATGTATTTCCTAATGGCCTCCCTCGCAGCTGTATACACTGATTTAATCTCTCCAAAGCACTCCGTTGTTTATGAGGCCTGTGGGTACAATTTTATGCCTGACTGAAGAGGTTGCTAATAGCTGCCATATTTGTGTTTAAGGACCTGCGAAGGATTAAACTAAGTATTTTAAAGCAATGAGCCATAATAAAGTAATAATATATTGAAAATAATAAACAGCTTTTTATTCAATAATTGGCTGCAAAACCAGTGAACTTTAAATGACAAAACTACTAATTACAAATGCAATTGCTAATCATATATTCATTGGGGAATGCAAATTAAAACCATGGCATAAAGTCTCTATATGTGCCAGAGGCAACAAGTCACAGAGCAGGATGGTAGGCTCCTTTAAAAAAACACAAAACCCACAAAAAACCCATAAGGGAAAACAAAGTACTCCTGTAGAAACAAGTTGTGGTGATTACTCGGGTTTGCTTTGTCTCGGGGATAAAGCTGTTGCAGGAGGGGAGACATATCTGTTCTTCTCAGTGCCAAGGTGTGATGTCCCATGTCGGGACATTTGGTGTCTCAGTCAAAATGAAATGATCTCCAACCCAGGAAGTACTCCAATAAGTACTGGAGCGCTGGAGGTCTCCTTTTCTCATTTTTGAAGAATGATTCTTCATCCCAGTGACCTTATTCTCTTTCCTTCTCTTAAGAACTACAGTTCTTGTTGTTCCCATCCTTCAAAGCACAGCATCATGATTAAGACTTCCTCTCTTCTTGAGTAGCCTTTTTAATAGAGCAGGTCTGGTGGAGATGATCTGAATAGATGATAAGAGGAGGAGGCTTCCTGAAAGCCTCAGTGATGAGGTATTTTGTGCTTTTCTTACTAAAATGGGTCTGATTGGTGCTTACCAGGGTCTAGGCCAGGTAGACTCACTGCCTCCTTCCTGCCTCAATATGGGGCAAGATTGCAGATTAGAAGGCACTGTAGGAAATCACTTTCTAGTCAGACAATTTCTGGGTATGAACATATATTATGGTTACCGAATCAAGTGTAGCTCTGTGCAGACATAAGTACACACACAGAAACATAGGTGCAGAAACTATGAGAGAGGCTGTCCCAACAGAGAGCCTGCTGAAGGGTACAGAACGTTCCTGGAGCTGAGACAGCTGACTCATGGACTACCTGCAATATTGCTGATAAAAGAAGTATTTCACACAGCCTATTAATAAAATAAACTTAGTCTGAACCTACCCCTCAATATTGAAATATAATTTGAGTTGCACAGGTCAGGAAGTGACCTTAAGATCTGTGAACCAAGAATGTGTGAAGATGATGAAGATAACCCATCATCAGCGCACCTGCATATTCAAGGGCAAGAGTCTTTCCCAGGCTACTTCTAAGCCAAAAGCCATCATCTCTATGTCTGTGCCATCTGCCCATCCACAGCTTGATAACAGGTAGTAGCTGATACTATTGATTGCAGTTCAGTGTTCTACATGAAATTAGTTTGCTGGCCCAAAATAAGCTGTTTGGGAAAATCCTGCCGCTTGCTAAATGGTCATTTCCATGTAGTCACAGCAATTGCTGCTGGTTGCATGGCTTTGGTGCAGGTGGTCTCACTGTGATTCTAGATGATATTAAAAGGAGACAGAGCAAACTCTTCTGTTGCTGTTTGTCATTGAAAGCTGTGCTGGCTCGGTCACACCTGAAATCCCTGCCGGATTCTCTGTGGGACTTGCACAGCTGAAGGTGTTAACAGGGCTGTGTGTCTGACAGGATGAAAAATGTGGAGGCATGCCTGGATCCGAGTCTCCACTAGTAATATTTGTCTCCTGCTTCCAGCAGAAACTGTATACATGGCTGCACAGGCATATTTCCTTTTCTTGATGAATATATAAAATATATATGTCTATTAATTTGCTCTTAGGAGCCTTCAGGTTTCCATTAATGACTTTTGTCCCTCAAGGACCTTGCAATACCAAGTTTATATAGAGATGCCAGAATAATAGCCTAAGGGACAAGCAGCACATCACATGGTTTGTGCCCTCAGGAATTCACATGAAGGGATAGTAACAGTCTGAATGTCTTGGCAGGTCACTGAGTCAGCAGTGGCTCCTCCTGTGCAGCCCCAAGTGCAGCTCCTCCCAGTTCAGCAGCCAAGGAAGACATCAACCTGCAATGAGAGCACCAACTGGCTTTTGGTGTTACGAGCCATGGGTGTTGAGCTCCCTGGAAAAATGGAATAGGTACTTAGACACTTGCATATGAATTTTAGGTCCTTACCTTAAATATACATGTTAGAAATCCTTCAGAGAAAAAAAAAAAAAAAACTTCCAGGCAAGACATGGTTGGAAACGATAATTTGTATTCCGCTTCCTATAGATTCTGTGTTGATTGTATTTTCTTATTTCTCTGGCATCACTGGGCTGGGTTACATATGCCTTTGTAGCTAAAAAGGTAGTTACCAGTTGAACAACTTCCATACAGGTTTGTTGGAAACCCCATCTATTTTAAACGTCACTACTGAGGTTGGACAGCCTTCTAGAAACATGCAGTCAGAAGTCAGGCTTGATGCAGAAGCTACCAGATAAGCTTTCAGCACAATTGAATGCAGAAGATTATATGAGATGATGGTGGAAATCTGTCTTCCAACTGGAAGATGTTTCTAGTGTGGCCCCTGTGTATCTAAATTACTGACTGACTGCAGGATTGCGCGGTGTGGAAGCTGCTGGGTCATCCTGGTCCTCTTTCGAGGGAGGAAGGGAGCCAGATGGAGCTCCTGAGGCTGACAACCAGCAACCCGGATTCGGAGTTGCAGAAAGTTAATTTTTCAGTGACCATGGGATAAACCTGATTTCTTTTTATTTTTTAGTGTTACAATTTAGCCTTCAGAGAACCAAAACATTAACATGTGACTTGTTTGTCTACAAAGCTAGTTAGCATAGCTTGACCACACTGAATTACTTGGGAAGAATTTTCAGACCCAAAAAAAGGCAAATAAATAAAAAGACACAATAAATCTATGAACATTGTAACTCATTAAAAGGCAATTTATGGACAGTAAGGGGCTGAAGTCGTTGAATAAATTACTATCACTGAAATTCTTCAGCCCTGTTTAAATTACGGAAGATGTTAGCAGGTTGTTGTCTCAAGTCATCTTGCATACTTTATATCCAGTCTTCTTCTGAGATCTCCTTCATCAAGCTAAACTGTCAGTTGAACCTTTGTTAACATTTTCAGTCTTTCCACAAAAGAATCATTTTACTGCAGCTTGTGAGGAGGGCCTGTCAGAAAGTGACACTGTACAAAGGTATTAGTGCAGGTTTTAGTGGCCCTGGCTCAGCTGGGCTCTCCAGACTGGCTGGAGGAGCAGGTTGCTGGGGAAACTGCTGTGGGCAGAGGCTGGACTTTTCTGGGTGCTGGTTTGGGGTTGAGGAGCAATTCCCTGCAGGGATACAGCAATTATCAGTCTTCCCTCTGTTGTGGTTTAACCCCAGCCAGCAACTAAGCACCACTCAGCTGCTCACTCACTCCGCACCCCGCGGTGGGATGGGGGAGAGAATTGGAAAAGTGAGAAAACTCCTGGGTTGAGATAAGAACAGTTTAATAATTGAAATAAAATAAAGTAAAATAGTAGTAGTAATAGTAATAATAATAATATACAAAGCCAGTGATGCACAATACAGTTACTCACCACCCACCAAACAGTGCCCAGCCCATCCCCAAAGAGTGATCACTGCCCCCTGGCCAACTCCCCTCAGCTTACATACTGAGCATGACATCATATGGTATGGAATATCCCTTTGCCCAGTTTGGGTCAGCTGTCCTGGCTTTGCTCCCTGCCAGCTTCTTGTGCACCTGGCAGAGCATGGGAAGCTGAAAAGTCTTTGACTAGTGTAAGCACTACTTAGCAACAACTAAAACATGAGGGTGTTATCAACACAATTCTCACACTAAATCCAAACCACAGCACTATACTAGCTACTAGGAGGAAAATTAACTTTATCCCAGCTGAAACCAGGACACCCTTTCACCAGTGTTGAGTGTAGGTATCACTTCTTTAGCCTACCTGGCACAGAAACACCCTGCAGGACACACGTGTATAAAAACACTGTGAATGCAGTCAGGAAGATGTGTTCCTGAGCTGCCCTTCGTCATAACATTCAGTTGTGGCAGGGGGTGGGTTGGGACAGGGCTGGTCCATGGATGTTCATCTCTTTCAGGAATGAAACCACAGACTAGTCTTGTCCTTCAAGAAACAACCATTGCTTGGCCTGCACAGCCAACTAAAAAGTGAGGTTTCTCTGGGATCCCAGCTAATCAAAGTTATACAGGAGGACTCAGATGTTTCCTTAAAAAATCATACTGAGTTACAAAGAAGGAACAAACCCATTTCCCTAACCACCAAAGCAACTGCAGCTCTAGAGATTATTTGTTAGTTGAGGTGGTAACAGTGAATGGTTTGTATAAGGATACAGGTGATACCAATCACACATCATTTGCAATAAAGCTACCCAGCCATGTGCATGTAATAATCACCAGCCATGCTGACTCATTGTGGGGGCTGAAAGTCAGCCTTGTTCTATAGAGTTTATGGCTGCTGCAAGCCCTCAGCTATACCTGGGCAGTCCCAGCTGTTCGGGGGGAGCTCAGCTGGGAGCAAGGGCCTCATTTGAAGAGGAAGGGCTTTCCTAGCTCCCCCTTCAAATGCTGGCTGTGAGCAGCTTGCTTTAGGTGTGTGTAGGGTAGAAGAGAATTTGAGTTGTTACTGTGAACTATTTGGAGTGATAATAGACATATTTTATTCTCTCTGACTGAATTGGTTAACAGTTTAGATGCTGAGAGTGGGAGCCACTCTGCAATGTACAAAGGTACTTTTTCTTTTTTTTTTTCTTGATGTACTTTCTTGGAATATAGTTATATAGAAATGTAAATGTCCTGTAAAATAAGGGCAGGTGTGTAATTCTGTTGATCTGGGGGGAATTGTGGAAGTATTTGTGTACATACTTGCATGAATTAACTTTGTGACAAAAGTATTTACATAAGCAGCAGTTCAGCTACTTTCTGGATTTGAAGAGTTAAATCATTGAAATATTTAATAACTTCCTTACCCCTGTAGTTATGGCCAGGACAGGTGGTGAGTTGGAGGTAACTTCTTTGTGCTGTAATGCACAAAGGTGTAGAGACACACTTAGTTACGGTGGTGGGGAGAGCTAAGAGTTAAAGACTGAAGTCTTGGAAGTAAGGATTAAACATGTTTTGTCTTTTTGTAGTCTGTAGAGCTCTGCTTTTTTCCAAGTTCCAGATTATTCTCTACGTTTTGTATGTCTTAAGTCTTGCATCATGGGTTTTCTAAGGAGGCTATGTGTTTATCATGTCGTTGGCCTTGGGGATCAATGTGGGGAGTTTCTCTCCAGACTGCTGTTTTTTGTTGCTACTTTTGCTTTGCATTATCTCCCCATGGTGGTTTGGTGTTACTAAGGATGTGGATGCCACCAAATCATTCCTCTGCTCCTCAGCTGTGCCATTTAACTTTGCCATCATTGTTTTAGTGATATCTTAACAAATTTACAGACAAAGGTGGTGGGAGTGTCACAGAAAATATGGGTTTAATAACTGCTTGTAGAGAACACAAAAGCAAATCCAGTGACAGCCCTGGCAATTCCCCCCTTCGTTATTGCTGACAGACGGCACAAGAATAAAAACAAGCCGGTTTACATGCACTGATGCTAATATACAACCAATGGTGATGTCCCGAAGGAAATGTCACCAATTAGCATGAAAGCTGCTACAGTTATCAACTTAGTCAAGATTTGGCCATGGAAAGTACCCGGTTTTAAGATGAACCTATGACTCCTTCTCCCAAATGCTTTCCTATCCGAACACGTGAAGATTTGTAAGACAACTCAAGTGAACTTCTTGGTAGGCTGTTGTGGTCTGGTGAAGCTGTTTGCTATACCTGTCTTGCTTCCAATGCCTGTAGTTTCTGGGAATGAGGTAGCACAGTGTTATGGTGAAAACAAATACGTGGTTTTATATATATATATATAAAGTGTAAAATAATGGGATTGTGTGACAAAGTTCAATGTTGGAAAAGTCTTTAAAAACGAAGATGGAAACACTGAGATGCGATGTGTGTTAGGGAGATGGAGGATAGCAGGAGAAGGATTTGGGTTCCTTTTGCTTTGTATAAACTGCTCAATACCCTGTGTTTAATCTGAAACTGGACAGGAAAAAAAAGGGGGGGGGAACTGCCACACCATCTTTAAAAACTGCCGGAACAACTTATACTGCATTAAAATCCTTTCCCTGAAGCTGTGCTTTAATAAAATTCATAGTCAGAAGTCAAACTCTGCCTAGTAATTCATTCTAAATTCTCATAATGCATTTATTAGTGTCAAAATAGCAGAAGTGAAGTGACCAGATTTGAGGTTCATATTAAAAATTAGCAAAATTTAATGTCTTTCTGAGTTAAAAAGGAAGGAAAACAAGTGCTGTAACATGAGTGAGATGGACACAGAGGATCTTTTGCATTAGTAGGTGGCTAAATGAGCATTGTTTGAAATAACATTTTTATTAGGTTTCCTTAAAGTGGATACTCAATGTGATAAATTCTTCTTTTATCTCAGATAAAGTTATTGAAATGAGAATTGTTCCATTATAAAGGAATTTCTTGAAAGGCAGTGATACATTTTATCATACTATAGATCTTGCATCATATTAAATGCTACTTATGTGTTTTGTTGAAATCCAAACCTCTTGCTTAGCATTTCTTTTCCAACAATACAAAAGCCTATGATTCACAGCCTTTTACATAATAGATATATTAATGAGTTTCTGCATATTTTATTGCTTTGTCTTATTCTGAAAGCCATTAATCTGTTTTTCTTGATTATCAGTTATGGCAAAGATGCTATAATCTTTCTCTTAATTTCATTGCTGCCAACCCAGTTTAAGACTTTTGGAACTAATTTCTTTAGCTACCTGTTGGACTCATTAAACCTGATCCCTTTCTTCTTCCTTTTTCCTGTTGAAAATTGTATCTAGCCAAAGATGCAGCATATTTTTATCTGAATACAGGAGGATAAATTCTGCTTCGGGGTACTTGCATGTTCTTTCATTCAAGTAGATTAGAGTTGTGCGTATGAATCTCAGGCCCTAATTATGTTTCTAATAATAGGAATTTCTTGCTACAAATATACAGGAATCATTTCAGTGAGTCATGTGTTTAGTCTGCAGACATGACTTCTGCATATTCATTAACCTTCCAGTTCTCCACTTGAGATAAGGAAGTGCTTGATGATTAGTGGAGAATGTGTTAGGAGGACACGGGGAGAAAGGGTATGTGCCACCTCTGTTTGGGGGGGGGGGTGGGGGGGGTGGTTAAAGTCAAACTAACAAATTGTGGGAGCAAGTGGCAGTAGCTTCAAGCTGGTTTTGTATCTTCTCTGTCATGGACCAGTTTGGGGTGGAGTAGATCCTGCTGTAACTTCCGTCTGGAGAGACTTTCAGGCCTGGGGCCACCTTATGTGGTGCAGTTTTGACTCTACATAGCGCTTCTCACTCTATCTTTTTTCTCATTTTCCTTAGATTGAACTAGTTTATTTACTTCATTTCTACACACACATGTATACATTTTAACTTATTTTTCTGTTTCCTGGAAGTCATATAAGCTAGATGCTTAAGTTACCTGGTTTCTAATTCATATGTGGACTTCAAGTTTCACAGGGATCTGTGTGGTTCATAGGCACGTAGTAGGTAGTTTTGTGCACGTACTGCAGCTTGCTGTTAGTCTCAAGAACGTGTTTTTGCTAAGGGTCACTGGCTGCAAAGGCCAGAACAGTGGTTTTCATATGAATGGGAAAATACTGTATACAGTATATATTCTGTACTGTATTTCTGACAAGGCTATATCATAGTATTTTTATATATTTTCTTTTCCTCCTCAATGGCTTTAGTTACTATCAAAACAGAATGTCAACAATTAAGTAAAAATACCCTTTGTTCTTACCCATAAAAATGAATGGCAAAGACATAAATTTCCACTATGCAAAAGCAAATGTGTGGATCGTAGACCACTTAAACCCCATTTTAACCTGCTCTGTGGAGCTAAGTGATGCACAGATCTCACACTGTCCCAGCTCCAAGGGGCCCATGTCACCCGCAGGGAACAACCACATTCTCACTGTGAGCACAGGCCTTAATGGTGTGGGTTTAATTAACAAATCACGTGAATACGATAGGGCAGAACGAACTCTCATTTTACCCTGGCAATTATTGATTTATGTTCCTAGAGTGACAGAAAGCTTTTTTATTTTTATGTCCAGTAACAAGTTGTTGCCATGGCAACATCAGTGTTGGGTACCATTCACATCCCATCCTCATCCCAAAGAGAAACCCAGTAGATTCTGAAAGTCTTTTAAAAATGATTACAGTAATAAATTTTTTAAGATAAGTTTTACTACTTGTCTCCTTTCCTGGGGGGAATAATTTATATTCCAGGAAGGTAATACATGAATCTACTGCACCTTCTGCCAGCCACTGTCTGTATTGGGCAAAGTCCAACATTCTCTATAAAAAGAGCTGAAAAAGCTTCAGTTTTGCTCTCTGACCCTTTGCCTACTCCTTCCCTCCTGCTTTCTTTTGGAAGGAAAAGAACTCCACCAAAACCTACCCTCAATGCTTCCTTCAATTGTACACTTGCTAAATTATTTGGAAAACCTGCAGCCTGTTTCTACTATGCTTGAAACCAATGGTAGAGTTTTCAAAGTCAAGCTCTTGTCTTTGCAGGGTGCCCGGACAGGGTACGTGTAACATCTTTTCTGTTTGCTGAGTACAGCTTTAATACTTTCCAGTTTTGCTGGATGATTGTCCTTGTTTCGTGGGGAATCTCCCCAAAGCCAGAGATGAGGTGAGTAGGCTTATTCCTAAGGCTCCAAGAATTTTCTTAATCTCTTGCAGTTGCTTCTGTCTTTACTGCTGAATTTCCAGGTCATACTTGTCTTACAGCAGCCATGGTTTATGCTGTGACTGAGAATAGGTTGGTTGTTCTGACTATATAGACTGCTGCTGCAGAGTACCCATACCCCACTCTGAGGCTTGCTCTGCTGAGTGCTGACCTGCTGCCATCTCTGTTGCTACAACAATGTATGTTTGGACTTAAAAAGTTATGCTTACATTCTTCTGACTATGCCAAAGTACTTGCTTGCTTGGGCAAAGGGAGGGATAGCTAAATGGCATACCTGAAGAACAAGCTCCTGTGGCAGCACCTGTAAACTCGATGTGAACTCTTCCAACCAGCACTGGGATGCACGTGGTTCCCCTCTAGATACTCACAACCAGGGTTTGCTAATAGAGATTCTTTCTGCCTAAACTATTTTTTTATTGCTGTTTCTGCCAGCTGCTGTCTGCGCAGGCAGGTTGTGAAGTCTGTTTTTGGAGCTACTCAAAACCCCGCTGGACCCAGCCCTGAGCAACCTGCTCTGGGGGGACCCAGCCCTGAGCAGGGAGTATCTCCAGGCATCTCTGCCAACATCAGCAATGCAAGTAAATAAACCCAAACTATGCCTTAGTGCAGGTGCCAACAGTCTAGCTCCATTTGTGGGTTGGCTTAGGGTAAAATACTGACAGCCTATGTAGCTCCAGCAGCCTCCTGCCACCCTGGGGTGCCCCATAAAGGCTGCTCTGCTGCCTGCCTGCCTTGCTGGGATGGGACGAACAAGCATCATGACTACTTCTTCGTCAGTGCATCAAAACTAGCAAGAAAATACCCACGCTGCTGCACCTACTTTTAGCGTTGACTGGCTGGAATTATTTACTGTTAGTGGATCAGCAGGTATTTGAACAATCTTTTCTTTTTTCCCCATCTTGCAAGGTTTAAATATAATTAAAAAGAGATTGACTGAAAATCAAGTTTGGTTTATCTGTGGGTGACCCAGCAAACCACATCTTTTTAATTTCATGCATCAATGAGATGATACGTCATGCTTTGTACAGTGCGACAGCTTGCTACATTGCATAACTCAACATGCTGATGCAACCAGGCATGCAAAATTAACCTGATAGTCAAACCCAGGAAATTCAAGACAACAAGCGGCTTCCTCTGCAGCTTGTGTTGTTCAACAAACCTGATTATTCCCCATCTTCCCTCTTAGTCCTATTATTGTACAAATCAAGACAATGGGGTATTTTGAAGGATATTGTTGGGTAAAAATTGTGTGAATAACTCTAGACTGGACTGGGGTTGAGCTGACACCATTTCTCTTTCAGGGGCTGCTCAAAAGGATGGGCCATCTCCTTGGCTTTTGGGTTAGCTGGGAAAGGAGAGAGGCTTACTGTGCTTGTTGCAAGGGCTGTGCTTAGGTCTTTTTTTTTTTTTTTTCAAACAGTGCTATGAACCTATACTTCCCACATCTTGCATCCTGCTTACCAGCTCTTAGGAGTACTCCAGTGCTGCAGAGAGGCTGCAAGTCCAACAAACCTCATATGAATTTGCCTTTCTCCGTTTCCACACAGCAGTGTAAGCACCAGCTGCCATCTGGCCTTTGTGGCCAACATTTTTCGAGTGACATGGAGAGGGATGTTGCTGCAGGTCTTCTGCTTCTCTGCAATCCTGCAAGGCACTCAGGCCATCTCATCTTGCTTCCTTCCCAGGCAAGGGAACAGGAACATTGCTCAGCACATGCAGGGCTGCTTTGTGGGACCCTCTGCAGCCACCCCTAAAAGCCGCCAGCAATGCATGCTCGGTCCTGCTGTGTCCTAATCTTTGCTTAATATCTCACATCTGTCAGTGGCTCCTTGCACATTCCTGGGTGAAACAAAATAGAAATTCTGCAGGAGTTTGTCATGGTTGCAGCCGTGGGAAGCCCTGAGAAACGACTCTTGATGACCACATGTGAAAGTATGGAAAATGGGGAGGATTTTCTGTGCAATCTTACTTGTCTGCTTGTGCTCATTACCATAGCATGTGAGAGCAGCTCAGGGAAGCCCCTGGCCACAGTAATGAGTGGCATGAGCTTGCCTCAACAGTGAAAATCAAAACTTAGTGCTTAGTGATCCAACTAAGGATCAGACTCAGTGTTGGGATTATTGCAATGACTGGCATAGTTCTCGGTAATGGTGACAGTGTAGTTGTTTACCTGCAAATTAAAGTAATCAGAATATGGGCTTGGATGTCTCTGGGTGAGCAGTGATGTACAGATGCTGCTGTTCTGGCTGAAGAAGTCACTTCGGAGCAGAAGCTGCAGTCTGTTTGTGTAGTGCCTGGTGTGATGGAGTTCAGCTCCTTCAGCTGTCCCTCTGATTTTCATGTAAGTTAAGAGGGGAAAATGAACTGCTTGGAATCTATTTCTCACCTTAATCCCCATATGGCCAAACAGGCTCCTCTAAAATAACAAAATTAGTGTGTCTCGGAGAGGTAGAAGAGGGCCATGACAGTTTGGAGTCCTTAGATATTGTTCTTGCTTGAGTTACTTTGCATTTTCTCAAAGTGTACAGTGCCCTCTGGCACAATATACATCCACACTGCATCGCTAAGTGCTGAAACTTCACATCTTAATTCTATGTGAGTGGTTTTCTCTCGAGGCTGCGATGCCTCTGTGGAGAGGGAGCCTGATAGCAGCACTGAGAAGGTTACGCATTATGCAGAAAAATGCTGATGGTGTATTAAAAACTATCTTCACTAATGTCTTTTTATTTTTGTTTTTGTCTTGTACAATCATATTTGAAGTACATCCACTTTGAGGTTCAGTGAGGAGAAGCCTGTTTATTTGAAGCTGATGGAGATACTTGAATGGAGGATAACTGGGATATAGGGTTCTGGGATAAATTACTCCACTTGTATTTTCTTTTTCTTTTCATCTGGAAAGCACATAAGCCACACAGCAATATTATCATCACTTTGCACTTTCCTTAGGACGTATCTTAATATTCTATAATCCTCTTTGCTACAGAATGGGGACTGAACTAAGATGGAATTATATTTTAATATTTTAATGTAATTCCTCGTGAAACAAAAGGGGACCGTGTTCAGAAGCTGGCTAGATATATGGCAAATGGGAACTAGACAAGCTGTGTAACATCATGACCAGTTTCTATGGCAACAAAAATGTCAGCTATCCTTTTGGCTGATTCTATTAATCTGTGGTAGAGGCACTGATACTGGCACATTCGGAATTTATTTAAACAAGAAGGTGAAAAGATAACCTCAGCATAGCTTATAAGCAAGGGGGAAGTTAAGCCACTAACATAATGTTATCTGACATGTATATAACAGTGTAACAGGCAAGTAAGGCATTTCCAAGGCAGCCACTCTGAATTTTATCAGAAAAGTGAGTGATTAAGCTGTTTACCAAGAGGAGTTACCCACTATTGTTTCTTTTCTGACAAAATTCTATATTTGCCTCCAGGGTTGCCATGCCTGAAAATGCTGCCCCATGCTCACACGTGTGCTGTTGAACCAGTGGTCAGGTAGCACTAAGTCTATCAAGTGGGGTGAGATCTGGGCACCTTGGACAACCTAAACTAGTTGCCTGTTTTTTGGGGTCTTGCCCTGCTATGCTTGCTGGATTCTGTCCTGGTTTTATTCATGTAGTCGGAGCAAAGTGGCTGGCTGACAGAGAAAGCTGTAGTACTTGGTGATTAAAATGCTGGCCACTGGAAAATGGAAAAAGCAGTTGCAAGGAAACAAACTCTATTCTCTGTTCCCTCTATGTGGGTCAAATATTTTCCTAGGGATACTCAGAAATGATTGTGCTGTGCTATTTCCCTTTTGGTTCTTTATTCTCTTGTTATTGAAATAGCTAAATGTTTTCCTACTTTTCAATGTACCGTGACAATACAAACTGTACGGTGATGTCGGAGCACAAAATAAATATGGATGCAGATACTTGTCATTATGATAAAACAACATCTTTTCATCTTTATCTTGGAATTACAGGCTCCTCAGGAAGACGACAGTGTCTTGTTATGGAAAATGAATTTTCGGTAGTAGAAAGATATCTTTTAACTTATTCTTGAATTCTTCCTGTTTGCCAGAGGCATGTAGAAAAATTAGCTTCTTTTCCAATTCTTTTGCTGGTTTTATTAAAATTCATAGTATGAAAAGTGCTATATAAAAGTGCTTGGTGTGTGACTGAGAAAAAGAGCTGGAAAATGCAGAGCTGAAGTTATAATAACATTATTAGCTAGTTGCTGTCTGGATTTTTTTGTTAGTTTTTTTAAAAAAGAAGAGTAAGCCCTCCCTCAATATTGTCCATTTCTTCTGAGGATTTTAATATACTGAAAATAGTTTAATGCAATATGTATTACATATTTCTGATTTTTAAAAAAAGCCAAATTCCCAAATCGAAAAATGTCAGAATTGTAACCACAATATAGCTCCTGCAAACAGAGTTCACATGAACTTTTGTACTCTTTCAAATTTAGAAAAGCTTTCTGATAGGGACAGGAATTCTCAAATTTATTCCATGTTTCTGTTAAACAAAATCATCTTCCTACAACCTGTACATCTGCCTCTTGCATCCCTGTGACTACTGGCTTTGTTAAGCAGGTGTTGTTGCAAAATTGCATAAATGCATTATGTTTTGAGTTTTTACTATCACTACTTATCTTTTTGACTTTGTATAACTGGTATACAGCAAAGTTTGGTTCTCCTGGTTTCTAGTCCAAGAAAACAGTTATCTTAAAAGTAAGCTTGCCATCAACCTATGTATTTAATACCATCAATCAATGAAGTTCTGCCTCTAACTGCTGTGGGAGTTTGTCAGTGTTTTAGATGGCTCTTCTTTCCGTCTTTGTAATGCAGTAGCAGAGAAACATAGGTCATGTCACTTGATAGTACAGAAAAAGAAGCAGATATGACTAAGACTGAACCTGAGAGCTTGAAATAGTATTGCTCTGCCCCCATGTAAGGGAAGTGAGGATGGAGCTGCTTAGTGAAAAACTCTGCTCCCTCCTAAATCCCAATGTAGTTTGACCTAATCAGGAGCTTTTGCTGAAGGCTACCTTGATTATTTTGCTTTTCTTTCCTTTCTACAGGAAACTTTAACAAACTATAGTTGGAAGGTTTCTCTAGTCCTGGTAGCAGTGAAAGTGGGCCTTGGGTTTCTTCCTCTCTTGGCATACTTTCAAGTCTGCCTGTCTCTTCTGCTGGAGATGCTTCCTTTTGTACCTCCTCACTGAAGACCCACCTGAACTCAGGGCTCCCACAGACTGTGCAGTGTCCTAACCCCAGGAACCTCACTAGTCTAGATCACAGGGAAAAATGTCACTTTAAGGTTTTCTTATTCTCTGTTTTTCAGTATTAAACTTCTTAAATGACTAAAATAAAGGAAGGCTGTTCTTTATTCTGGATTAATTGTTACAGTAAAAACAGACCTTCTCTAAAGAAGGTGAAATCTACTATGAGGGGAGAAAGTGGGAGAGTGGAATTTCTTCTAATCATTTTTATTCTTAAGCAGGACTGACATACTGTATGCAACAAACATTAACAAATCTTAATTCAGCTGGAAAGTCATGCCAGAGACACTGTGAGAAGAATGCAGTCTTTCCTTCTGAAGCCATTGACTTGGAAAACTTGTGCACACAGAAAGGATGACCTTTTGAGGAGTCACAGACATTAACTTCTGATTAAGTACTGTACGTAATTTCACTGAGCGTCTAACCTGAGGGCAGGCTCTAGCTTAGTGTACTTTGAAGTCAAATGCCTAGCTGGTCTTATCATGATCAAAACATGCTTTGAGCCCTAGGTATTAGCAAGGGAAATACCTCTGGTGCAAAAGCAGATGTATCTTGATTTGTTTTAAGTCCTCCTTGTATGATTTTGAAGGCATTATTTGGGATATCTCTTGTAGTGCTTTAAAAATAAGGACCCTCACTTATTCTTTTGTCTTTTCTTCAATAACCCCAATTCTGATGTGGCAGAAAAGGGTGAACCTACTCTGGTTGCCTGAGTTGCCATCCATGTACACTGAGGTAGGACTGGCTTTTTGTTAGTGCACTTGGATTTCCTTGTCTGCCTTGCCTTCTGCCCTTCAAACATAGAAGCGCTGATTTTTATTATTATTATTTTTATGCATGTTTATATATACATAAACACACAGGTGTGTATATAATATTTTGTATAATCATGTAGGTTATATAATATTATATATATTGTCTTATAATGGCATATTTCAAGTATCAAGCATTGTTTTTAAAATCCAGGCATTCCTCATGAATAGCGCGGTAGTGGCCTGCCAGATGCCTGTCTTGTCAGCCAGATGTTGCTAGAGGAGGCCTTCAGTAAAGCCTGCCAAAGGACTAGAAATCACATTGCTGGCTCTTGACAGATTTTGATGTGCATTGGAAGTAAGGGCCTCCAGTACGTGTGTGCCTCATAGCAAAAGGAACAGTGTTTTCAGGGTCACGTCAGGGCAGGATAGGCCAGAAGTGGAAGGTGGTCTGAGCTGGTGTGGAGCAGCATAGAGCTGGCCTGATGTTCATTAGCAAGCTTCATAGCTAATCAAGATCCTTATTTGACACTTCTGAAAATGATGGGTGGACACATGACTTAGTCTGTGCTTTAATATCTAAAGGATACAATCAGACCACTTAATTGTAAGCTGAAGGGCCACCTCCTGCTAATAACTAATGTTGGTTCTCCATCTGCTTATGAAACAGGTGGCCAGGTGGTAAAACAGTAAAATCTCACAGAAAGAGGAGACAGGGCGAACTTCATGTTCTCCCTTCCTTCTTCCTTGCAGCCTTTTCTTCCTTTCCCCAAATCTGCCCAGCTTGAAAAGTCAACACAAAGGCAGCTTTTGCTTTGTGAGGCTAGAGACCTGTAGCCTGGGACTCTCCTCAGATTGCTGTTGTCCTGAGCTTGCAGTGACACTGATTGCAAGGGTTTGGGTTATTGCAATTTAAAAAGCCAACACATGTTGTTAGGGTGCAGGTGCCCTTATGTAGGCACTCAGACCAGTTCTGTTCTACAGGGTGAAATGTATTTAGTCCAGGGGTTCATAAGTGTTTAGCTTACCCTCCCAGATGCGCCTCGCTGGTTATGTACACAGTTGCTTGGTGTGGCTCAGCCAACAAGGAGTCAAATTGCGGTAACATGATGGCTTGCAGCAGTCTACCACTACCTTGGAGGAAGGAAATCTGTTTTCTCCTTTTGCCAGAAAGTTCTGATCAGCCTTGGGGTGTAATGCAGGGAAACCCATTAAATTTAGAGCTGTTACATGTTCACTCCAAAATATGTTCCCTGTTGAATTTCCTTCTGCCAAAGAAAAGCAAGTCAACCAGGACCTGTCAATAGTAGTATCATTTCTCCAAAACTCCTGATCTTTCATTGGTGCACAAGGGGAATCATTTAATGATCACATAAACCTACCTCAGCTGCTTCTGTGTCAAAGTGCCCCTCAGCAGTCAGCAGATTCCCAGGACAGCTGAACCACGGGTGAACAGACAGAGGGTTTTCTTCCCTCCATACTATGTCATGGCACTGTAGGACATTTGCCCCAGTCAGTGTGTGAATTGAAGTCTTACCTCTGTGTGATACTTAAGAAAGGAAACACTGAAACATACTAAAGTGAGATGATATCGCCTTTAATTAGGCTGGACGTGTGCTGAATTCACATTAGACATGTTGGGTCCATATTAAATCAGGCACGATTAGAGCCTCTGCTAGCGCAAACTGTTGGGATGTGGTAAAGTCAGTGCAGACGTGCTGATTCACTCCTCTTTACGTGTGGCATTAATGCTGATCCTTGTTACCAGACTAAAAACATCTAAGATGATGCAAGACTGTGATACTTAACATTTTTAGGCGATTGCTGTTTTTGTCAAAACTGTCTGTAGCTTTTCTTCTTCAGCACAAGATGGTAAGTAATGAGCTATTGGAATAATGTCTGTTTGAAACATCGGTAGCCATATGGCAATGTGGGAGGCGAGGATAAAACCGGGATCAGTCACAAGTGTTTACTTTGAAACATAGATAAAAAGGCAAGTTTTGTGCTGCAGCTTGGTTATGTGTTGGATCAGGTACTGGAAACAGAGTAGTTTTTTAATTACTTCTGTGTTTAGTGAACTTTAAAATCCCAAGCGCTTAAATCCATTGTGTATTAGTCCTCCTGACTGCTCTCTTCAAATCTGCATTGTGAAACAACAGGACAAACTGATGTTTGAGTGAAACCACAACTGACTAATCCATGTATACATTGGATGTTATTTTCAATACTGATATGAGCTGTATGTTGTTAAAATGGGGAAAATGTTGTTTAGTAAGGTTTGTAAAACTGCCTGGCTGCACTTGCAAGATGGCTTCAGAAGTTTGGGGTTGTTTTAAGAGCAGTTCAAGACCCACTGGCAAGCACTTCGCTGAATAGTTAAATATTTTCCCTAAGAGCTGAAAAACTTGTGTTCCTTCCTGGGGTGAGCCACAGCTGCAGGAAGCAGAGTCCTCTGGGAAAGTAGGTGGGTTATTTTGGTAACTGAAGTGGTTTTGGAAGTGACAATTTGTAAAAATATCCCTCCGGAGATAACTCCTCATTTGGGATCAGGGGTTGTACTGATTTTTTTACTTTTACTGAGCTTTGCACTTGTGCTGTCAGCTCCTGCCTGACTCCTGGAGCAGAAGCCCAGAACATCAGCCGTCTGCTCCATCCCCAGGCTCCCACGTAGGAAACCTTTTGGGGGTTGATGGAAAAGAGGCCTTTCTGTACCTGTCAGTGTGGTGGGTTGACTCTGGCTGGACACCAGGTGCCCACCAAAGCTGCTGTATCACTCCCCTCCTCAGCTGGATGGGGGAGAGAAAATATAATGAAAGGCTCATGGGTCAAGATAAGGACAGGGAGAGATCACTCAGTAGTTACCATCATTGGCAAAACAGAGTTGACTTGGGGAAATTAGAATTTATTAACAATCAAAACAGAGTAGGGTAATGAGAAATAAAACCAAATCTTAAAACACTTTCCCTCACCCCTCCCTTCTTCCCGGGCTCAACTTTGCTCCCAATTTCTCTACCTCCTTCCTCCGAGCAGCGCAGGAGGACGGGGAATGGGGGTTGCAGTCAGTTCATCATATGCTGTCTCTGCTGCTCCTTCCTCCTGAGGGGGAGGACTCCTCACACTCTTCCCCTGCTCCAGTGTGGGGTCGCTCCCATGGGAGATGGTCCTCCATGAACTGCTCCAGTGTGGGTCCCTTCCACAGGGTGCAGTCCTTCAGGAACAGACTGCTCCAGCATGGGTCCCCCACGGGGTCACAGGTCCTGCCAGCAAACCTGCTTCAGCGTGGGCTCCTCTCTCCATGGGGCCACAGGTCCTGCCAGGAGCCTGCTCCAGCATGGGCTTCCCACTGGGTCACAGCCTCCTTTGGGCATCCACCCATGCTCCAGTGTGGGGACCTCCACAGGCTGCAGGTGGATATCTGTTCCACTGTTACCTTCCATGGGCTGCAGGGGGACAGACTGCCTCACCATGGTCTTGACCACGGGCTGCAGGGGAATCTCTGCTCCGGCGCCTGGAGCACCTCCTCCCCCTCCTTCTTCACTGACCTTGATGTCTGCAGGGTTGTTCCTCTTGCATATTTTTACTTCTCTCTCCAGTTGCAATTGTGCAGGTTTTTTTTTTTTGTTCCCCCTTCTTAAATACATTATCCCAGAGGCATTACCACCATTGCTGATGGGCTTGGCTTTGGCCAGCAGTGGGTTAGTCTTGGAGCTCACTGGCACTGGTTCTATTGGACATGGATGAAGCTTGTAGCAGCTTCTCACAGAAGCCACGCCTGTAGTCCCCCCATCCCCCTGCTACCAAAACCTTGCCATGCAAGCCCGGTACAGTCAGTGAGGCCTCTGGAATTGAGTGATATTAAGGAAATGCTTTGATTCAACAAAGAAAACCTCACGTAGCCTGCATGCATTTCATGTTTAAAATACTTCTGCATATTAACTAGATTGATGATCCTGTTGGGTAGGATGAAGGTGAATATGTAGGTGAAGAGGCAAACTTACTGCATCAATATGGCCCGGCAGTTTCCTCTGGGAATACATTATTGGCTGCTGATCAACTAAAGGATTTTAAATGGGAATTTTGTGGAGGTGGAACATTTTATTTGAAAAGTAGATGAGCAGAACAGGGAGGAAAAAATACCTCAAACTTTGCTAATCCTGTGTGGGCTTTTGATTAGAGACTGCTCTGTATGCTAATTGAATGTTGTCTTATATTAGCATAATCTTGGGGTTATGTCTGGTCAGTGTTAATGATAAGTGACAGACGCATTTCGGAAACTCTGTCCCATCAGATGGGAATTATATCCTATAAATGCAAGCCCAGATTGTATTATTTCATCTTTGTGTTGATTTATCCCGGCCTTAGACTATTTATATTGATTTGCTACTGGAAAACTTATAATCTTGTGTGTGATCTACTAATTGCACACATACAATACAGACATTAAACACCGTTTAACGTATAAATATATAAAAGATGAAGACTTCTTGAAACGTATATAAGTGGATTCTAAATCAGTTTCAAGATAAAACTGCTTCATAAAGGAAGCATATTGTGTATATGCTTATATGTACAACATGTACATATGTTTTTATAAACTTTATAACCATGTTTAATGTGTGTACTTTAAACTTCTAGGGCTGTATTGCCTAGAGAAGTATGCTTGTAATTGTTCACAGGGTAAGTGTTTATAATTGCTGTGATTTTTGAGCACAATTATTGTAAGTAGCTATGCATCAAAATGAGCATTCAGAAGAAATGGGCTTTTTCCATATAAGAATGATCTCTTTAAAAAAAAATATCCTCAGAAAGTGGCTTTGTTCTACCAGCACCTAGGTAACTTCACTAAAATGAAACAGAAACAAATCCAGCATCTACCCATCAGTTTTAGTGCCACATACAAATGTCTTCACAGCTATTTGCACTTGAAATGCTTCATTTGACAACTCCAACGTGGCATTTGCAAATGAAGATTAGTTATGGGAACACTATTGGCTGCTGCTTCTTCCTCCTTTCGGATGTGGCTCCTACTGGACACTTCCTGCCCAGACTTGCAGGCAGCAAACATATGGTCTGGTAGATAGTTTATGGAATAACTTGCTGGAAGTACTTCGTGTTCCAGAAATCTCACAGGCAAAGATGCACAGTTTTTTAACATAACATTCATCTGAAATGCCAAAGTTAGGATATTCATTTGCTCACTCGTATTGTTGCATTTCATAATGATAGCACAGGCAGAGATAGATAGTGGATTAAATTAACAGATATAAATCTCTGCCTTTATTAGCTGTTTGCTTGAAATGTGAATACTTTCAGGGGTCTGCATTACAGGAAAAATTGCTATATCTTATTAACAAGTAGATTCCACAGTGTCAGTAGCTAGCAACAGTGGAATTGTCTGTCTGTCTGAAATTACAATTTCCCACTTCACACTGTACAGCACATCTGTTTTATCAAATGTATTCAGTGCCTGCCATCACTAAGGGAACTGTCTAATTCTTCCTTGTACTTCTGAACTGTGTCAAGTGTTCTGGGAATCAGTTTTCATACAATTTTAGTTTTTCATAGCCTATAGCAAATGAGTATAGCACACCAATTTTGTATTTTTGTATTTCCTCCAAGATCTTTTTCTTAAACACCCTGGTACCTGGGGCCAGGATTCAGCTGATGTAAGTCACTGTAGCAAAAAGAGTTTGATTTAAATTGCAGGACGTATTTATTTATGTCGGCTAATCTTAGGTGAGGATCTGGATCAGGCTCTGCCTGAATGTGATATTTAATACCCCAAAATGTGATGCAGATCAGTGCATGCTAGAATAACTCACCATTTTATCCTTCTTGTGGCACTTGTACGCGTAGGTCCTTTACATGGCTCATCTCAGAACTGCACATGAAGGTGTGGTGGTGAGACTACGGTGGTTTAGGGCAGCTGATAACACAGGGTGTGTTGGTTAGCCTGCAATGAGTTTGTGCGTGGGTGGAGAAGTGATCACAGGCTGCCTGGCTGTGGTGCCAGGGAACTGTACCTCAAGGGTGGAGAGACTCCAAAAATGCCTGTAGAAGGAGAGTTGGGAAGGGCAATGGAACTTCCGTGTGAGTTTAATAGCTATTGGGAAAGAAATAATCCCTAACTTCCATTCCAGTGAGCTGAAACCATATAATTTAATTTTGTCCAAGCACTCTTGTCTCTTCTGCAGTCTTTTTTCCTGGATGCATGTACATCAATAGAAACCCAACCTGATGTTTCTTTTCCCTTTTTTCTCCTTGCTGTTCTTCTTTGGAGCCAGATACCTACTTTTGTTAGGAGGATCAGGTAGTGGACCTGGGTGAGAAACAGGCACACAGTTCAATTTGGGGTTATTAACAGTAAATCTTTGTGCCTTTCAAGTTGTAAACAAACCAGCTTCCCGTTCAAACTGTCTGGCCCCGTGGGTGCAGAGGGGTGGCCGAGTAGTGGGACTCAGGCTTTGCTACTTGCAAATCAGAAGGGAAATCACGGTTATAGTTTGGAAGCTTCTTTTGGCACCTTGTCTGTTGCTCCAGAGGTCCCAGGCACTCCTGCTTTCTTGGCAGCTGCAACACAATATTTGTATTTTCTGGTGGCTGGCTTATTCATGTGATTCACCTCTCCTGTGAAGACAGGCTGAGAGAGTTGGGGTGGTTCAGCCTGAAGAAGAGAAGGCTGTGGGAAGACCTTATTGCAGCCTTTCAGTACTTAAAGGGGGCTTACGAGAAAGCTGGAGAGGGACTCTTTTTCAGGGAGTGTAGTGATAGAATAAGGGGTGATGGCTTTAAACTGACAGAAGGTAGATTTAGATTACATATAAGGAAGAAATTCTTCGCTATGAGGGTGGTGAGGCACTGGAACAGGTTGCCCAGAGAAGCTGTGGCTGCCTCATCTCTGGAAGTGTTCAAGGCCTGGCTGGAAGGGGCTTTGAGCAACCTGGTCTAGTGGAAGGTGTTCCTGCCCATGGCAGGGGGGTTGGAACTACATGATCTCTAAGGTTCCTTCCAACCCAAACCGTTCTGTAATTTTTATGTGATCTCTTTGACTGCTTTTTTCATAATGTATCTGAAGCTGGTCCAGGATCATGCCTCCAGTAGCCTTTTCTGGCTGATAGTGTTTGTGTGTTTGATCAGCCCACGGTTGATTTCTACAAAATATTTTTAGATAAATACACAGCATGAGGCAAAATAACTTGAGCTTCAAGTGGTTTCATGGTTTAAAGGTCACTTCTTAGGTGAAAGTTGAGAACCACCTTTGTTCTTTTCTTCTGAGTAACTTGTGACAGCGTAGCTCGAGTGAAGTGACTGAGAGCACTGCCTTTACAAAAGGATGTGTTGCAAAAGGGTGAGTCTTCTCATATCAGGACAGAAAAGCAGTCCCTCTTACAGAAAAGCATCATCTTCCTTTTCCCAACCCATCCCTTTCTACTAGTTTGAAAAGAAAGGGTCAAGCCACTTGCCTGCATCAAAAGACACTTTCAGTACTTGTGTGGTTAGGTACCACAGTGAAACCCAGTTTCATGTCACCATTTTATTTTAACATAGGTTTTGGGGACTCCAAAGGGAGGTGGGCTTACAAGGTTTTTCTCTGGCCTAGCTTGGCACCATGCTGCTGTGGAGAGTCTTGTTTTGATCTGTCTTTTTGTACCACCAGGGAGGCGATGGTGCCCAGCTGCAGGCTGGGGCACCCACCCGCAGACTGCCTGCTGGGGATCTTGCTATACCCTACATCCCTCTGTGGACCTAGCACCTAGACCAACTGGGTTACTGATATTTCTAAGTTAGGCCCTTCCAGTCCCAAACAAAACATTATCAAACTTTGCAATTCTTTTTCAAGGTTAGCATCCTAAGATAGTAGGGAGGAAAATCAGAACCTATTCAGTATTGTAAATACAGCAGATTATTATCCTAATATGTTACATAGCACTAACAAGCTAAATAATTCAGTGTACTTTTAGGTTTCTATTCAAACTGATGAGCTAAAATAAAAAGTGTTAATTAAGCTAAGGGCATACCTCAGTGTAAATAGATATTGCTGTTTTGTTTGGTTCGGCTTTTTCCGAGTAGGGGAGGCCTCTGATAAATATATAGCTATGCTTGTAAGGCTTCTTGTAAGCTGCATTCCTTTGTCTTACTGTCTTTTCAGTGTGACCACTTTAAACCCACATTGCAAAACTAGGTTTTTCTATCACAAGCTTGTGTGCTCATGATGGGTTTTATTTTTTTAATCCTACCTCACCGCTGGAGTTCAAGTGTCACATAAAGAAAACCTGACTGTAGGATGATGATAAAGCATAAGCATCAGCTTCTTGTATTTTCTTAAAGTATTTCATAATTGAGAATTAAATGTTTCTGTTTTACTTTCCCTCTGTGGTTCCCCCTGTTAAAGATCCCAGCGTTTCTAGAAAATTCAGTGTTATTGTCACACTTGAATAACACATCTATATTTAACAGGCCCACTCTCGCCCTGTGGGGAGCTTGTATGAGGGGAGGTAGCTTTGGGGGGGGGGGGGGTGTCTTTGGTCACTTCTGTGCTTCCATGAAAACCATGAGTGTACTCTTATGGCTTACGGTACTTCAGGAGCTGTGAAGGTGGCTGTGCTGCCTTCGAGGTGTGCTGCCATACCACGTTAGTGGGACCTTGGCAGAGAAATGGAACCCTTTCTAGTGGTCTTGGATAGATTCATCATGAATAGCCAATGTCCTGGAGTCATCCCACTAGCAAACTGATTTGCAGGGGTATAATTGGATCTATTGAACTAATATTTTGACTGTTCGGACAAGTTTTTCTGTGTAATGATAGGTGTTTGCTTCCTGTGCACCAAGATCCTTATTCCAAGAAGGCCTGTGGGGTTGGAATCCAGATCTATTTGTTGCTCCTCTTTAAAATGTGAATTGTAGTATGAGGTAATGGTTAGACACGATCTGCATGTGCGCTAGCCACACCTTTCGATAACCTACTCCTTAAATTCTCAAACTAAAGCTTACATATAAGAGGAAGAGAAATATGTGATTTTGAATGGTGTTTTATCCAGTGCAGTAAATCTGTGGAGGAGGACATGTAGGCAAAGATAGCTGGCAGTCTGCTTAAAGCATTGTGGTGAAGAACAAAATAAATGTTTCTTTGGCAAGCTAATTTTTCATGATATGTGGTACCTGGATGGAACAACACTATACCTACTGAAATGAGCTGTCATCCTTTCTGTAATTAGCCCTATGTTAATGATATGACAGGAGTTCACCCTAACTTCAAAGACATGAAGTTGTATACAGAGGCTCTGTTCCCATAAAATTGATATAAAAATCTGTAGTCTTGGTATCAAGTATTTAGATAAATGAGCTTTCCAAATAAACTTTTATGGTGTTTGCCTAAATTAGACAGCCAGTTGCTTATGTAAAAAAAAAAAAATTCAAATGTAAGGAAAAACCCATCCACATTCAATTAAATCTTTTTTTAATATAAATGCTTAAGTATGAAATGGGCAGATTTTAATCTGAGTTTTTATTGTGGAGACGTTATCTGTGGAGATATTTCTGACTTGCACCATTTCAATCAAGTTCAGAAGCTGATCTTTTCCTTCTCTGTCAGCACAGATACAGAAAAGCTGTTACAAAATGATCCCTTTAATCCTGTACCATTTTTATGTGCGGATTAGAATCAGGGTAATTTCAGCCTGTGTCGAAGGAGTTAATCTTCCTGATGGAGATGTGAAAAGTAGGAGCCATTTTAAATCTTAATTCCACACGCTGCCTTAGGGATCACACTGTGCTAAAACCCAAGATAAAAAGGCCTGACAAAGATTATTGACGGTTTACCTTTTAATGAGCAGCTTGGATTGATTTTTATTTCCCTCTGAGGCTGCTTGCTTTGCCCTGTTTCCACCCATGATGTCATGATTAACAAAAACAACAACAACAAAATTAAGGCTTCATATCTAAATAACTGCAGAGAAATAAAGAGTAGCCATGGCATTAAAAGGAAACCTGTGCCAAATCCTGTTGAACCTGCTAGGAAAAGCTAGAGCACTTGAGTCAATGGTTTGGTGCTTCTGTCAGAGGAAATGCACCTTTCACCAAACACCTCGATTCTTCATTTATATTATACGTTTTAAATAATATAACATTCTGCAAATCAACAGCAAAACAAGAAAATGCCTTCAAATGTATTTAATATTGCTGAAAAAAGCACTGATTTATCTTCTTTTGCCAAGCCCCCACCCCTCTAAAGCCAACACTGAACAAACCGCCTCTGGCTACGTTCCCATAATTTCGTTCAAATCCTTAAGCTTCAAAAGAGAGCAGCTCTGCTGCCACAAAACTATCATCCCAAAAGCTCTTAAGCTCTGACACCATCTATTCTGTTTGAGTCCTTGTGTATAGACCTTGCCAGAAAATAGAAATCCCTCTTTCACATGAGAGAAAGGGTGTGTTTTTAAAAAAACAAAAACAAACAAACAAAAAAAAAAAAACAAAAACCAACAACAAACAAACCCAAAACCAAAAAAAAAACCCCACAAAATTTCCCATTCTGCATCAAGATGGAACACTATTTTAAAAAAGGACAAAAAAAGAAGAGAGAGAAGGAAAAGGCTGTTTTTCCCAGGCATGGCTTTCCAGAACAAAAACCTTGTTTTAGTAGAACAGGCTTGAGCGAAGCCTTCCAGGCAGGCAGATGGGAAGCCGGCGGCACAGAACCGTTCTGCAAAGTAGAAACTTTCCTGTGGAAATCTCCTGTTTTCTGAGTGCCAGAGAGGCGTGTACCTTCTGCGCTGGGTTAGGAGATGGCTCCAGCCTCCTGGGCAGGGCTGGACAACCTGTCTGTGATTAGTAGGTGGTTTTTGAAGCCAGCCGCAGTGAAGTGTAAAGCGTGACAACGTGTGTGTGCAACCACTCGGAGGCTGTAGGGGCTGGAAAAAGGCAAATCTAAGCCCGTTTGAGAACTGAAGGAGCCTGCTGATATATAGGCATTCCTCAGAGTTGTGTTAGGTGGAGGTGTAATTGGAAATGTGGTGGTTAAAAGCACTTGAAGAGTGGTACTCGTGCGAGGCCATGCAGAACTGGACGCTGTAGAGCATCATTCCTTAATGCACTTTGCCTGTTGCAGGAGAGATGCTGTTGGGTGGAGGATGGAGAGGGGAAAAGCAAACATAGAAGGGAAAGTGCTGGTTAAATTGCTTGAACTATCACTAAAATCCTCTTAAACTGTGTGGGGTTTTCTTTCAGTTTTGGAATTTTTTTTTTTGGAAGATGAGTATGTTGAATAACTACAGGCTATTCTCAGCAGTGTAAAATTTCAATTCTTTAAAACATGTTCTCGCCTATCAAATTGGCAGGCTCGAGGAACAGTTATTCTGCTGCAACTTCAAATCACTGCTTCAAAAATTGATCTAGGCTTAGGTATGTCTTTGCGTGTCCATGCTTATTAGCTTCATGTTGTGATTAACTTAATGGGCTATGGAATTTTACATGTACTCTATGCAAATGCAACTGAAAACCCAATTATTGAAAAGTGAAAAATGAACTCTAGGAGACAGTCATTAGACTATTAGAATCCCCAGTTCCTTTGGAAACTGTATTTGGGTAATACGTGGTTTTAATACTGATTTTCAACCCCAGAAAAAGCAATTGGCAATTACTTTTTTTTTTTTTCAGGCAGTATGAAAACATTTTGACAGGCCTGTCTGCATGGGCTACTAAGACCCACTGGGCTATAGGAGTTGGAAAATTAGTCACGGCTTCAGTAAAATGTTGTAGTCCACTTAGTACCCTATTTTCAAGATCCTTAGATGTACAAGCATCTGTGAATTTAGCTTGGGTGGCTGGTGAGTAAAATCCATATTAGCTGGGCTGGATCCAGCAGCAGAGATGTTCCCCTGGCTGCTTCCTTGCAGGACTATCTTCCAGTGAGTGTGTTTCCTGTGGGTAGATAGTGATGAAAAACCTCCTCTAAAGCCTGATTAGGTAATTTATGTGCTCAGGACCACGTGGACAGGTGGTGGCAACATCTATTGAAACAGCAAGTACATTAATGCTGTTGTGTTACAGGGTTGTGGCCCAGATGGAATGGCTACTGTTAACTGGAAAATGATGCTGCTGATTTTTGTCCTCCTCTATAATAGCTCTGTTTTTTAAACATGTTCCTATTTGTGTGCTACAGGTGGCTGTTGATCCCTGCCTTTCTGGCATTTACAGGCCAGAGGCCACCAGCTTTGGTTAAAAGCATCATTAAAATGAAGCTGCTGGTGGGGGCTCGGTTTACACATTGTCAGCTGCAGTGAATGCTGACACAGTGATGCCCTGAGTTTGCAGTATCTTGCTGCTCTCTCAGAGAATGTAAGTGCTAGTGTTTGAGCGGTACTCTCTCAGGCTGGAGGTCATGTGAGTGTTTGTAGGGGATGGAGCTCAATGTCAAGTCAAACTGATGCAAGCCCTTTGGAGAGAATACTGTCAGTCCTTGAATGTGCACAGATCAGTGCCATTGTGCCATCTTTCTTTCTAGCTGGTGAGCTATAACTAGCATTCAGCATGCCGAGATGCACATTTGGACCCTTTATCATCCCTTAACTTCCATTTCCATCACAAGTTCATCTGGCTTTTACTGCCTGCAATTTCCACCCTCCCTGTGCAACAGGTTTTGCACGTGCAGATGCCTACCCGCTGGCAGGCTCCCTGTCCTCCACCATATAGATGGTGGTGGTGTGTTACGATAACATACTCAGCGTCTCATGCTTGGCATCAGTGGGTCCTGCATAGGTCCGGGGCTCCCCATGTAGAAATGATTGCAGAACTGGGGACTGCCAGTTTATACGATGGGCTGTGAGTGTCCATTCAATGCACATGCCGCCTTATGCCGCAGGGAGCGTGGAGCCTGATTCGGTTCTTTGTTCAGCTCACTGCATCTGCTATAAAACACTCTTGTAACAGGGTGACAGGCTGGAAGACCTTGTGTAGGAATGAGTCACCCTGGGCTCCACGGGGAGTTGTGCAAACAGATTAGGGGCAGCATCTGACCTTACATTTTCAGTAGTGCCTAGACAAAATTGGATGAACAGGTGAGAGGGTATCCAAAGAATACTGGCTGTAATTTAATCAGTTGGCATTTAGATGTGCGGTGATGAGTGTCTGTAAATGCTTTGGATGGATGAATATAAGGTACGACCAAAAGGAAGAGAAATAAGGGTGTGTAAATTCCATAGACCAAAGTTTGGAAGAACATAGTAAAGAGTAGATGAACAGGAATGAAATGTGATTAATGTAACAGAAGCTAAAAACTACTGGACATATATAGTATCATATGTAGAACTGTTACAAGTCTATTCAGTCAGGTAGCTTAAAGCCATTTAATATGTCCCCTATACAAATGAAGAGGGGAGAATAAGAATAATCAAAGTATAGATAAAGCATGTATCAAGAATAAAACACAGTGGTAAGGAAGACTATGAAGCAAGGAGAAGAAATAAATATCGTGTGGAAAGCAGATGTGGAAACTGAAGGGAAGGTGCATAAAAAATAGACAGAAATAATAAGGCATTTGTCAAATCCTTGAATGTAAAATGTCAGGGCTTCAAGAACTTGTAAAGGTTATTTACGAACTAAGGCCAGAGTAAAACACTGTTTAAGTACATTGATGCAACACAGGGATGTGTATGTGTGTTTTGCTGAATAGGACTGGTTTGATTACTTAGCACCTAAGTAAAAAAATAATAATTCTTTTTCTGTTTGTGGCCAGGGAATTGAAAGATAAATGCCATAAGAAATTAATGTAAATTTCTGAGCTTTTAAAAAGAAGCGGGGGGTGGGGGGTGGGGTGGAAATCACACCAGAAATGACAGTACTTAAGCTTTGAAATCTATATTGGAAAACTTAAGAGATAGAATTAACATAAAAGATTTGGGATTGAGAAAACTGTAGAATAGCATTGTTTTAAGTATGGGAAGGCACTAATAAATTTTCAAAGGCCCTTAAGGAATACATAAATTTTTCTAGATCCTGTTTATCAGCCTTTATATCTGACTCTGGAATGGGAGAGTCAAAAAAATTCTGTAAGAGCCTAAATAAGGTATAATGTGAAAAACTTTTAAATCGGGATAATTAGTATTCATGCAAAATTACATAATCACATGCAGTATTTAATTCTTTTTAGGAACCAATGTCAGTAGCTAAAAGAGTCAAAATATATTAGGAGTTTGGTAAAGTGGTCTTTAGACCATGTAGCATTCAAAGGCTCATCTTCCTCTGGTAGCTGAGAAGGGCAGGTATCATTAGTCTCCACTTCAGAGACTAGGATTTCACTTGGAAGACTCGAAGCAATTTTGAGTTATTGGCATAGAAACAACAGAAGGAATTGTAAATGCTTCATATGTTAATAACCTGGAAAGGGGAATTTGCAGCAGGATAAGAAAAAATACAGTAACACAGAACTGGGAAACAAAGAGTTAGAGCAGAGGAGGTAAGCAACCTATAATACTTCTGAATACATCACATAGATTAAGAGTACAGACAGATAAGCAGCCCGCACAATTCATGGTAAAGCAAGATAAGCCTATGGACAGACAAAAGCATGAAATATAAAAAGATGCAGCAAATAACATCCATGGCTGTACACTGACAAGATGGAAAAAGAACAGATGAGAAAGTTAGTTGGATGACGTTGCCTTCACCGCAAATGTTATCATCAGTGCATTACAGCAAACAATGTATTAAAGCACATGTAGCAGAATGACATTTAAATCGGATGAAATAATCTGACACCAAACAAAGGACCAGGGACTACCTCTGCAGGCATGTGTATATAGCTTTGCTTGTATCTTTCACAGCTGTAGGCCCAGACAATGTGTGGCAGAGGATAGCCATGTTTTTCTTCTGGACTCTTCAACCATTTATATGTACTGTCCTCACATTTACATATACTGTATTGTTAGACGTTGTATCACACACGTTCATTAAAACTAACCAATTTGTTGTAATGGCTTCTGGTTACATGCACACAATTGCCATAGTCTTGCAAAGGGAGAGAGTATCAAGAAGAAATGCTATAATTACCCTCAAGACTTCTAGAATGAGATTTCTGTACTTGCTTAATGTAAGTTCATCCCTCAGATTCTCAGAGGATAAACAGCTGAAAGAAACTATTAGCTGTTGCTATTTCGGTGTGGGTAGTAGGATGACTCTTTATGAAGAGCTGTGTAGATAAATCAATAACATTTGCAAATCTGGTGAACTAGGACGTCCTGCAGGTTGCTGTGACCAGGCTGCTCTGTGGCATATGTACAAGTCAATTGACTCACGCTCTGTTCCCAGGTGCAAAAGTGCGACTCTCTTCTTTTGGCCAGTTTTCTCAGTGATACATTCTTTTTTCGTTTCTTTCTGGTGAAGCAGCTGCAAATTATGGTACAACTCCCAGCTAGACCAGGGTGAATTCCCTTCCTCAGCCTTCTCACCTCTGTTCTCTTCTGACAGATGACAAGGAGGCAGTCCTGGGCATGCCGTGAAGGCGGTAGGTGGATTGCCCTTTGCTGGACATCTGTATGGCTTGTGGCTTACTTGCCATGTGCCTCAGACCCTGAAAACCCTTTTGTAGATTAGTGATGGGAAGCTGCTGCAATCTTCTCTGCATCCTGCCTTTCTTGCCAGCTCAAAGACATTGGTTGCTCTTGAGTGCATCTTTTGAAGAGACTGTGTTTCTGCTTCCTTATGTGCAGTTGTGCTTTTCTAGGTATTATGATAGAGTTGCTCAGTGAGCAAGGTTCACATCTTTGAACTAAAATCAGCCCCATTCAGTTCTAAGCATATGGACTAAATTATTAGACCTGCAAATCTTACTTCTGTAGGTAGCAATCCTCCATGTTTTTTGGATGTCTGATACTGGATTAGTGGGGGAAAAAGCTGCTGCATCCACACAGATCAACTGAGCAGAGACAGTGCATGGGTCTGAGGTGACTCATATTGGACATGCTGCTTTCAAATCTAAATCTGCTAGTCATGGGACATCTGGGTTGCCAGCTGTATTGCACTGAGGATGAAGAGCTCAGCAGCTCCTTCCTTAATCTTTTATACAAGTGATGTAGCACACCCAAAATAACCCCAGAAGAGTTTGCTCTGTAGCTTCCTTTAGTCACGTACTTGGAATTTAATGACAGTTCCTAATCTCATCGCAGTGTAGATGTTCAGCAGATTATGGCAATAGTGACTTCGTGTGCTGTACTGGTTGTGTTTGCCTCTGCTGTAACAGCACGGGAGAAAGGTCTTTATTCACCAGAAGATCAATGATTAATTCCAAGCTGTAGTGTTTGGAGCTGATCCAGCCTAGAACTTCTCCAATATTTATGGTGTTTAGCTCCAGGATTTTCCAATTTAAGCATTTCTGTAGTCCAAGAAGGGTTATGAAGTGCTGAAGCGAACTCTCAAAATAGTTACCTTGCCCTAAGAGGAATAATTTGTGCAATAACATAAAAAGGTTTTAATCTATGCACTTTGGATAGCAGTTCAATAGTCTCTGAAGACGTCCCATTTAATTTGGAGTTAATTCCACCTTCATTGCTCCATGGATGCACTTGAGGTGCTCTGTGGTGTTTAATTTGGGTTCTTTTGAATGCCAGATGCAGAGAATTGGAGTAATTATAGTGTGTAACTCAGCTTTTAAAGGCTGTTTCCTTTTTAGAGAGTATAAAGAGTATATAAATTGTTCTAAATGTTTTAGTGGGTATTGATGTCCTGGAAGATTATCCAGATGGAAATAGAATGCAAGTTCTTTGTGTTTCTCTACCCAAAGATAACATCACTGTTTCTGGCTGCTTTCTTAAGAAAAAAAAAAAAGCCAAAACCAACCCTGTCTCGGGGGGGGGGGGGGGGAATGATGTGTATTTACATGCGTGGTGCTCTTTGGGGGAAAAGTGCCATTACCTCAATGGAAATAATCTTGTAGCATCACCCTTTACTTTAGGATCTAGGAGACATAGTGATGGATTCACAACCTACTGTGATGAATATTCTTTGGACTCAAATATAATGCCAGTACCTATTTTCAGGTAAATATTTTATGTCACCTCAGATGAGCTGTTACTCATGGGGAGGAGATTGCCATATGTACCTGCCAAAAAACCTTCTATTTTGCTTCTGAAAACTAACTTTTGTGTCTACAAAACCTCAATGAATACTGTTTTTCCTTTGTGCTAGTGCCTACTGTGGAATCTTACCCCACTGTTTCTGTGTGCTTGCTCTTATGTCTGTCCTGAAGCATGAATGCAATCCTACAGTCATTTTTGTGTGGTTTCAGAAGTCGGGTTTGGGACGTGCAGAACATGTTTGCACCCATTGGCTGTACAGCGAGGAGCAGCTGCCATGGGGACTTTCACTGCATCAAAGAACTGACTCCTGGGAGCAGTCCAAAGTTTTCTGCACATCTAATCAGCTCTCCCAGTGGGGAACTAAAACAAAAGGAGTATATGTACTGCTAAACCTAAATCAAATTTCCTGTGAAAATGTGAATCTGACACTTGGGTATGACCTGTTTCAGTGCACCATAATTCACTTGAGCAAAATGCGGTCCTGGAGCTGCCTCTCACAATGCACAAACTGTGATGAGATGCACCATCTCTGATGGGGGTTTTTGAGGGAGTGGCTGCAGTGGGAATTGTCTGACAGCTTAATATTTTAGTTGCGACTGGCCATACTTACAGTAATGAGGATGTAATTTTTTTTAGCCTGGTTAGAGCCACAAACATATGGTACAGTAGCAGAAGAAATTATTTTTGGGTAGCAATCCTTAAGTATCTTTTGGCAATTAAGTGACTAGACCTTTCCCAAGGGAAAGTACAGAACTTCCCATAAAAGCAACTGGCAAGCCTTTGTCACTGCTCTTCCACCCAAAGACAAGCCATACCATCTTTCACTTGGTTGCAAGTCTGGACAATATCATCACTGTCGGCAATGCTTGCTTAGCTTGCTGTCACCTGGAGGAGAGGATAGCACAGTAGGGTCTCTTTCCTTGCTATGTGAAGGGCTGGTGTGTTGACAGAACTATTTTAGGTTTGTTTTATTTTTATTTTTTCCCTTTGGAACGTAACTATATGGAAGTTTATCATTTGTGCAAGAGGAGGTGACTGATTTTTGGAGTGTCAGTAAAGTTTTATAAAGATCTATTGAATAAACAGCCATTTCTCAAATGTGGATGACTATAGTAAAGCATGCAATTACTGAATGTTAGAGACTGAGAGCATTGGGTCCATGAGTCTGTTTATGGTTCTCTGGTCATCCTTGTGCCCAGGGCTCTGTGCAATACAATACATAAACCTTGTTTTCTCTTCCTACAGAAATGGGAAGTTCCAGTTACAGCATCCCATAATGAATCTGTAATCTGTCTTGTCCTTAAGGCAGGTTACATATATGCCACTTCCTCATTAGCATGTGAAACTGCCAAAGAGAGCAAGTGTGTGCCTGGGGTCCTGAGTACTGCATGGTAGCTGATTGCTCCTTGTCTGTCTTCTGCATAGAATAATTTCTGTAGCAACTCTGATGTGGACAACGCAGTTTGCGTGAACTATCAGACAGGTTTGTGTCCTGATGGCAGCTGAAGGGGCTGTTTTGCTCAGAAGCAGAGGGGATCTGATATCAGGTAAAAGAACGAAGTCTGGTGATCCCAAACAATATCTTTGTCAACTTTTATGGATTTATGGGGCTGTGAGTATATTGCCTCAGCCCTGCGAGAGCCTTTGTAGGAGTAAACAAATCTAGCATGAGTGGTCCTCCAACCAACCTTATTTTCCCTCCTTGTTGGAACAGGGCACATCTCCCAGTGTTTTTAGTGTAAAAGGCTTGCTTTGAAAGTGAGACTTCTGACCTTGCTCTATAATGCAGTGATTCCTGGAAGCTACGTTTTGCTGAAAGCTTTTGCTTTTAAAGGAGAGAGCAAACAAGGATGCTCCTTGGAGTCAAAGCTAAAAAGAATTTCTCCTCTTTAATGTTTGCTTTTGAAGTTGGAGAGGAATTTAGGGCCCAAAATTAGGTCTTGAGGTGTTACTATAGGGAGAGCTGATGCCTTACATATGTTGAGATGAGTGTTGTATTCAGAAACACATCCTAAGGCAGGTTCTCTGTTGTTCCGTCCTGCAGTGTTAACAGCCCCGACCCCTATCCTGAGCTCCATGTTTACATTTATTTCTTGAAAGGTGGAGCCAGTTGCACTTTTTTTTCCTGCTACAGCATGGCTGGAAGAGGTAGAGCTGGAGCAGGAGGAGCTCCAGCAGGAGCTGCCATGCTCGAGGGGGGAATGATGGCATGAGTCCTCTTGGGAAAAGCAGGGAACTGAAGTCACACTTTTTTCATTTGGTGGGCAAGTGGTGAAGGCTCCAGGCTGTTCTACTGAAGGAGTGCTTGTTATGCCCTTAACCTGCCGTGCTAATGAGGAGGGGGAAAACTACAGAGCACAGACAGGTTAGTTGATAGCTTTCCCAGGAGTTAGAAGGCCATGGAGACAAGTCAGGTATCAAAGTTGCTTTGATTTTTTTTCTAACTCATAAAAATGATAGAAGGATCTGTCTTTGCTAATAATTGACCTTAAATTTGGATTTCATTCAGGCAAGGAAGGTGCCTTCCTCCCTGCATCCCCCCCACCCCTTTGAGGATAGTAAGGACATAGTCAAACCATTTGGTTTCCGGTAAGCAAAACGGAAAAGGGGGCAGCAGGGTGAGAAAATCCTGACACGATTTTTTTTTTCCATCTTTTAGCTGATGCTGTTTCTCTTAGAAGCTTTCTCATAAATGCACATGTGTTTGTGAATACATTCTGTGGAAAGACTAAATGATAAATTGGATGTAGCAATAAAAAGTCATCTATTCCTCTAAACTGATTTGTTTATCATGTGATGTGCTGTTGTTACAGAAGACTACTCTGCCTATTGATTTCACACAGTTGCATGTGAGGACTTATTCTGGAAGAGTCTGGGTTCCTCTCTGCTGCTGGGGATGGCAGCGGAGATGATGGGTCCATGGTTCCCCACTGATGCAGTGCAGTGTTTCAGGGGAGCCAGATCCCAAATTCAGCCAGCTGCTTGATATTAGTTCAAATCTTAATTCTTAAATAATAGTTGAGATCAGTTCTCAGAAGCTGTTTTGAAGTTGTGTCCCCTCCTCCATGTTCAGTAATTTGCTGATAGTCTTGTTCATTAGTTCCTGGGGGGAAGGAGGGGACCTTTATTGGGTGATGTAAACTGAAACAGGCTCAGAAAAACATACTTTGCAGGTATCTGTAGAGTACCTACCAGCATAGTGATGGATGGGGAATAGCAGGGCTGGAAAAAATCTTCTTTAACCTTTTTCTTGTGTTAAATAGCTTGGTTATTGGGGAAAAAGACTTGAAATTGGGTAGGTGTGGGGGGAAAAAACCCTCCCACAGGAGTGCAGGAGGGTGATTTTGTGATTGTGCAGGAGTGATTTTGACTGACTGCTGACAATAGTCTGTCAAGCAAGAGGATGCTTCATGTGGCAGCAGCAAACTACAAGCAGCATTTTCTGAAGTAAAGATGTCAAAAGAGTATATGCGCTTTGCTAGGGAAGTGCCTGGTAGCAAACTATTTTAACTCAGCTAACACTTGTCCTCTTGCTCCTTCCCCTCTACTACATAAATTGGTGATGGTTTATCCTGCTTTAGTCTCTAGGAAGATGCACACTGTCTGCAGGTGGGACAGATGTGGAGTCAGACTGGCTGCAAGTGTAAGCAAGGCCAGCCAATTGCCTTGGGTAAAAGATTGCCAGGAGCAGCAAACTAACCATGACCACAGCCTTGCTGGAGCTCAGGGAGCCAAAATGAATGGCAGAAGAAGTGGGAGGAGGAGCAGAAACCCTTTAGTCCTTTTGTCAGGGTCGGTATGTTCCTAAGGGTGTTCTCTTATCCACAGGTAATAAAGCTTAATTCTGCCAATGGTCCCAAGAAAAAGTGAGCCTCTTGCAAGCTAGAAACAAGACACACATTTTGAATAGGGAGGATAATTGAAATCATTGCCACAATGTACCATAGGGTGTGGCATTCTCCATCAGTGACTATTTTCAAGACCTTTGTCCTATTCAGCGCAGATCAGGTGAGATGTTCCAGTAGTTACTTCAGGTTTTATCACCTACAAAACTACAAATGTGACAAAGGAAGTATTTGCTCTCTTCCCGCCCTGCAATTTCTCCTAGAGTTAGTGGGGTTGGTTATTTAAAAAAAAAAAATATCTGTTTACACAGTCTCAGCTGGGTCATGTAAGATGTCCATATGCCACAAGATGTGCTAATGGGAATGCTACTGGCCCCCTTATAAATCCATAGTTGTAATGGTTGTAGGCACAATGGCTCACTGGCATTCTTCACCCAAGCCAGAAGCTGCTGCTGCCTTTGGGCTGCAGGTAATAAATTGTGCAAATCAACAAGGGTGTATCTTATGTGTTTCTGAATGTTTCCTGGTTTTCTTCACGTTCCTGTTAAAGTGAAGCTGTAGCTCACCCCTGCGCAGGAGGCTACCGTGAGGCACCTCTCCTGCCTGCCCTTCAGGCCCTTGAGGCATTTTGGTGGGCATCAGGTTATTGGTGTGGAAAACAATTGCAAGAGCAGGCCTGATTTAAATTATTAATGTGTCTCAAAAAAAAAAAAGAGACTCTTCCATCATTCACAGCACCCGAAATATCACTAATTAGTGTCTGAGGAATACAGACTGCGTGGGAAGTTAGACATTCACCAGGCTGTTCATCTGGGAGCCGTCTGAGGAACAGCTCTTCCACACTGGACATCTGCAGGATTAAAAAAAAGAGAGAAAGAAAGACACAGTTCATTAACTAACAACAACATTACCCGTAAAGCAACTGGGGAAGCTAATCACTGCCACTACATCTTACTCTGTTTACCATCAATTAATATTTAGTCTCCCAAATTTGGAGCTCTTTTGTTCACATGTTGTGGAGAGTTGCCACAAATCTGGGAATTGCGACTGGCGGTGGTTTGCATCAGCATGCCCCATGGGCCACAATGCGCTCTGCAAAAGCCTTCAGGGTGCCGGTCTATTAAAGAGATAATAGTACAGATTTGAAAGCTTCAGCTGATTAATTAAATGCAAACACAAGATTGTGCTTGCAGTTCCTTTCAAAGGACTCTGAGTCCTTTTCTTAAGTCGGTTCAACCTTGACCTGAGTAAGCGCTTGTATAAAAGATTAAAGGTGACCCGTAAAGACAGAAGAGGGATTTGTGTTGTTTTTTAAACCAGTTTAGTATGTTTTGAAGAACTGTTCCACCGCATATGCATGCCTGCTCACTCCCTTATAAATACGTGGAAAACAGCATTTTCTGTTTCCAGATGATGTGGGGGGTTAGGGTGGCATGTCAAAAGAAAGCAGGCAGGAAGAACTTTCTGCCTGGTTTGTGCAGCATGCTGGCAAGAAGCAAGCATGGCATAAACTGCGTTTCTGGTGAACTGCTCCAAAGGAACTAAACTATTAAAGACCTCTGGCAATGTAATTACTGACTTTCTGCTTTTGGTGTTGGCACATGCATCAGAGCCCATCAAGCACTGAGTTGCCTGTTCTAGAGGTTCCTGGATGTCTCTGATCAGGTATACTGCACGTGCTGCTCACACAATGCAGTATATATACATCCAGTGTGTGGGAACAGCGTCAGATCTGTGTGGTGCAGATCAGCTTTATGCTGAACAAGCAAGGACTCTGACATGGGATGCAGCAGACTCGCTGCACCTCTGCCACACAGCTGCTCTGCACGTGTGCTTGTAGCCACCTGGCTGGGGTCTCCAGGCTGCGAGACCCCAAGACAGCCAAGATATCACTGCTTGGAGAAGTTAATCACTGCCAAAAATAGTAACCTGCATTCTGAATCAGTGGGGCTGTAAGGTCTGTGTATCCTTCACCCATGGAGGTGGGTGGCTGCCTCTCTGAAAGCAGTCGGTTTTGCGGTGGCGATGAGGGTGGCGCGCTATGGAAAGGCATCTGCTCTGCTGAGCCCCTGATAGGGTAAGGCACTGAAACCACCGGCTGCGCCTGGGCTGTGGGAAACCAGCAGTGCTGGGACCTGCTGTCTGCCTGGGAAACGCACTTCCATTCTACTTGTTTGGATGGAATTTAATTTTGGAAAATGCTTCATTAAAATAATTTAAATCTCTTTTGGGACCAGAGCAGACTGTTGCAGGAAATGTTAATATACTTGGGGATTCTTAAGATACGGTTTCATTTGTTTTGTTTTGCTGTTTAATTCTGGTTGTACTTTATATTTTAAAGGGCTGAGCTCTATGTTTAGCATTCGCTGAACAGCATGACAATTTGTGAAGTATGTGATAATGTGGCTTGAGGAAAATAATGCAGTGGACATCATAAATCATCTCTTCAGTTATATTTCTGAAGCTTTTAGAACAACTGAGATTTGATCCTTTTTAACTTGAATTGGACCTTATGAATTGTAGATTACTATTATTTTTTGATCAGAACAAAAAAGGTTTTCATTTTTCAGGCCACATATGTGTATTTCCAGTAGCTATTTCCTAATCTGTAACTGTTGTAACCCCTTGGACTGTTTAATTGGGTGTTGCCAGCAAATATACAGAATTATAGTGTTACCAATCATTGTACTACATTACAAAGCTGAGTTAATCCAAGTGTCCAATTTTTTTCTCGGTACGTTTGTCCCTGTAGAATTCTTTTTAAAGTTAACATTTGTCCTTGACAGTGCACATAAAACAGAAGTGGTAGAAAGGACCAGATGTAGTGTTATGGAGCTTCTTTGTTCTTTCCTTCATGATAAAGCATAAAAATCCTACATAGTTTAACAAAACTCTAGTATCTGGTCCTAATTGCTGTAAGTAAAGCACGTGTGATCTAAATGTTAATCAGATTTTTGCATTTAATGAGGGAAAAAGCAGCTATTATATGAGAAATGTTCAGGAGCAGGAGCTGTTCGTGTTCCAATCAGGTGATTGTGCATTTGAATAGTATTTCCATTTAAATAGCTTTATCGCCCTGCTGATTCCTAAGCACTGAGTCAAAACAAAAACTAACAGCTAAATTGATATTATTACTAAGGAGGAATGAATAATAGGCAGTAAATCCATACCTGCTGGGAATTGTCAATGTGTTCACGGACTATGTAGGTGTAAGGGTTTGCACCAACTCTGTGAAACTGTTGTATTTAGAGGAGCATCGTGGGCATGTAATTCTGTCCTACTGAGTTCGTGTTATGTTTCCATTAAATTCTTCCTCTACTCATTTTACTATTGATTCTCATGAAAATGCTTGGTCATGCAGTGGGCTCCCTTCCCAGTTCCCAGCATTTGGAGAAGCCAAGCCTTTCAAGCAGGCACACTGAAATTCGTAGAGGTCCTGCAGTACGCATACTCATTTCCCCAAATCACGTTCGCAGTTAGAGCATTTCCTGGGACATCAGTGCGACTCTCTTGCTCTGGCCACCCTGGAACCACCGTATCTCCTAATGCTTCTGAAAGGATTATTTTATAATCTTATACTGTGAATGCAACAGCTGTAAGCCCAGATAAATTGCATTCCTCTAGGGAAAGTGAGTTGGGACTCATTTTAACTGCATCCCAGTGGAATTACATCATCTATAATGTTAAATGGTATTTGGCTGACTGTTATTGTGGTTGATTCAATGGAAGAGCCACCTTAGGATCTACTGGCCTCTCTCTGTTTTTATAAACCAGGCATAAAACAGGCTGGTATATACTGATGCTGAAACCAAGCCAGTGGCTCTGATGTATTTGCAGTGGGACTGCCCTTCAAATAATGGCCTTTGGGAGAGTGTCACGAGAAACACATTTTATTTTAGATTTGGCTATTCTTCTAGCACGTGCAGCTGTCATGCTAGGTTGGATACAGATACAATTAGACCTTACGAATGTTCAGAAGCTCTGGTTCTTTCAGGCTACGCTTCGCAGCTTCACAGATGATAAAAGCCAGATGAGGTTATATCATGATCATTGAGTCCTGCCTCCTGCATAGCCCAGGCCAAAGGATGTCACTCAGCAACGCTTTCATCAGGCTTGATGCTTTGTGCTTGAACTGGAGCGCTTCTTTCAGAAATACACTCAGGCTTCTGTGAAATGATGGCGAATCCAGCCTGCCCTGCTTGTCAAAAATAAAAATAAGAGAGAAAACCTGCTTTTTCTCCCAAATGGGAACCTTAGTGTGATACCTGATTGGAAAATGTAATATTAGAAAGGACCTAAATCAATGTGATTCAGAGCATGTGAGCTTTTGGTCCCTTTGAAGAGACCAGTCATTTCTTCCTTTTAACTGTTGAGGTATTTTATAGGATATTTTATCACAGTTGCTTGAGAATTTGCTCACATTTTAATACATCTACTTGTTATTTCTTTTTCTCTTCCAGCTCCCTCAGGAACCACCAAGTAGAGTACTCCTATTTGTGCAGTACTTCTCTGTTCTTGATATTTCTGTTCCAATCACCCTCTGCTTTCTCATCACCATGTTCTTAAAAGTTCAGGCCCCCTGTGCATACATAGAAAGTAGATGAACACTTGTACCGTATTTAATGTAGTTAATTAATAATGGCTAAAGAATAGGCATTTCTTCTTCAGGCTATTTCAGTTTTTCAGCAGAAGGGTGATGACTTTTTTCAACTCTTCTGGTTTTGATTTTTGACTAGAAAACAAACTCCCAACAAAATGTGATTGGTATTGATTCTTAACAATATAACAGTGGTAACATCAAGCTTTGGAGGTGGGGACCACACTGATTTAGAAATTTAGTAGGAAAGGACACAGCAATTTCTGTAGGAGAAATTGCAGGACTGGGGCTCATCCTATGCCCTATTGAATACAAAGGTGGAATGCTGCTATCTGGGAGGCAGAATTCTGTGAAACACCTTCTCCTGTATGTATGTATATAAATGTGTATGTGTGTAATGAGGGAAAGGTGGAAGTATGGAGTATGCAGGTCTAATAGAATCCCATCACTATGAAGACGATGCTCGGAGAGGGTAATGGCTTTGTATGGGGAAGTCCTGATTCGGTGTGTTTTAACCAAAATTTCTTCCTTCCTATTGTACATGCAATTATAATAATTGCATGACAAATAATAACAGGCTGCCTGTAAGCATTGGGTCCTAACAGAGAAGGCTCTATTCCTGAAAATGTGGTTGAAAGTCTCAAAGATGAACAGAGCACTCTCAGGAACTAATCAGAAATGCATGTATCAATTGAATGAGAAATAAGTATAGTGATAGTGCAAAAATACTTAGTGGTGGACTATTTTTGCCATTGAGTTTCACATTGGGCTTGGCAGATACATTTGGTTTCAACATTACAACTTAACACCTGGAAATCAATTCTTATATATAGCCTCTTTCAAAATGTTAAGTGGAAAATATTTTCCTGACATCTAGAAAAGCCACACTTTCAATGATTAAGGCTGGAAATGTTTACTAGAAATTAAATCAATGGTGAAGTCTAGAAGGGATCTGATTGCAGGTTTGAAATCTGGGATAGATGCTTTGTTATTCTCCCATTACTAATGATTGCATTAGTAAAGAAAGAAATCAATAGTGTGACCATACTGACAAAGTGAAATAAAATGGTTGAAAGATTGGCAAAAAGACTTATTATTAAGAGACCTGGAGAGACCTTTGTACAAGATGAGCATCTTAGAGTAAGGAGCAAATAAAGTGTTTGCATGACAACTCTGCAAAATTCCCCAGCTCTAGGGGCTTTCTGTAGGTCTAGCTCAGCTTATCTATGGGAGCACTAGAAGGTTCCCCTCCAGTGTCAAGCTTAGAAAAAAAAACCTCATGTATTGAGTCAATAGTGCTGAATTGCATTTGGCTTTATGTTGAAGTGACAATTTTTGCATAGTTTTAATGAGAGGCAGCCCTGGGCAAGAAACTTCAGCCTAGGATGCTTCTTGCATTCTGCCCTAGTTTGTTTTCCATTGGTCCAAGACTGTTTTCATCCCTATCACATGAGAATGCTGTCCTGTAGTGCATTAAGCAGCGGGACTAGCATCTATCATGTGGTGTTTATTCTGTCATCTCTCCCCAGGAAGAGAAGTGTGAGCAATGGAGTGTTTTATTTTAATAGCATTTTTGTTTAGTTGGTTTTGTTACTGTGGAAATCTTTTCTGAGGCAGGAGGAGGAATTTCTTTTTGGTTTTTAATGCCATCAGTTGCTGTGATTGAAGTTAAAGCAGGGAGGATCAAGGTTTGTATCCTGCATTTGGTGTGGATGGGTGTGAATTTTCTCCTAAGCTTTGCAGTTTATTCCACAGCCTTATGCTTGCCTTCAAGAACATCTGCCTTCTGCCTGGGTAAGCTTTAACTCATCGTGCAGAAAGAGTACCCAAAGGATGGCCCGTAGCACATGCAGTCTGCAGAGTCATTCTGTGTGGCTCATAGAAAGACTTTTTAAATAAGATATTGAGTCTCAGATTAATTTTGGTAGGCAGACACTAGCCTAGCATTTTAATCTTTGTCCCAGACTTTAGGGTAGTCTTTTAAATACCCTGGGCCAAGATCATGGACTACTGTGACAGATAGGGACAAAGCTGTCAAAAGATGACAAAACCATTAATATCTTGGTTCTGGTCATCATTTCACATTAGTGTCCTAAAAAAACAGAGCTGGAAGAAAAGGCCTTTCCCACAGTCCCACAGATGGCAACATGAGAGCCCATGGCTGCAGAAGACCAAGTACTACATCTTGTGTCCACAGCAGCCATTGGACACATTGACCACTGCAGGTGGGAATATTTGAATGAAATATATTTCTTCGTGGTGGTACGCTCTCCAGAGCTTGGTGTGGATCCAGCTACACAGTCTCCATACCTCTGTTTCTTCATTTATAAAATTGATTTTTTTTTTTTATTTTAATACCACTGTTGAAGAATAGACTTTTCTGTGTTACAAAGCCAGGTCAAAGGAAACAGCTTCACAAATCATTTAAAGTGTTGTGGGGCTAAAATGAAACGACTAGAGGGGTATCCAGGCACAAAACTGGGGGAAGGGCAGAGGAGAGAAAGAAAAGGGGGCAAGGAACTAAGCACATCGTCTTCAGTTCTTCAGAAGGCTGCCAGTGGTAGAAAGCCTTGGGAACATATAATTTCAAAGCTTATACTCTGCATTCAGAACATGAATGCATCTGGGTTTTATGGTATTAAGCAGTAAAGTTTACTGCAGCTGGATATGAAGTAGAGAGGAGGAATTAATGGGGGAAAACAAAAAAGAACATTGAAGGTGAATTATTTGGCAAAAAACTGGTTAGTTAGCATGATATTTGATAAGGAAATTACTAGACACTTTCTTATATTAAAAAAAATTAACCTGTGAAGGTAAAATAAGAACAAACTTCAACATATGTGAATAAGAGAAATAAGTAAAAACATGTTTTCTTGCTGTTTGTAGAATGCCTTAAAGATGATGAACACAGTAATAATGCTAAGATTATTGTTGGGCACGAAGTGAACTCTTAGTCCCGCATAAAACCTCTAGCCAACCCAAACGACTGGGTCAGTAGAAATTAAATCAGCACTGAGCTCCAGATAATATCTGATTGTGGGTTTATGTCTGGGTGGATGGTTTCTTTCTTGTTTCCTCATTATGACTGATTGCAGTCACTGTAGAAATCAATAGGCTGGGCATGGCTGGGAACTGAAACAGTATTAGGCAGAAAGACAGCATCACACAAGAGCTTTCTTGGAGGCTTTACAAATCTTGGTAGCAATCTGCTAAGGTGCACAGTACCTTCTAGCAGGGACTGAATATAGAAGACTTAAAGCTCTGTCTTGCTTGGACAAACAGTCAGGCAAAATATTTCTTTGTATAATCTTGTGTCAGCGTACGCTTCATCATGGCACTGGAATTCCTCCCAGGACTTCATACGAAGTGTGTGCAAGTCCAGCGGCTGGTGGGAAGCGTTCCTTGGAGAATCTGCATTAGGTACAGCAACACAAAGCTTGCTGAAAAGTTCTTTTTGGTACTGTAGTTAACAGAGAAAGAACAAATTATGATTTCTACTGGGGGGGGGGGAAGCAACTAAAAGTTTTGAATCTGGTCTTCTGAGAACAGTAACTGAAATTAAATGATAAAATTTTGCTCTGATTTTCCAGTAAACTTTTAAAATAAAAAATTAAAAAAAGGTTATTTCATTCACTACATGCTCAGTTTCGTTTTACTATTTCATTAGTCTTATCTCTACTTGGATTTTTATGGGGTATATGTGAACAGCAGCAAACATTCCTGTAAAATTAATAAGTAAAATCCATTTTAGATCTGGTGGCTTATCATTTATTAGTTGATCACTAGCATATGCTTTAATGGATTTTTAAATCAGGCTTTCAGTTTGTAATTCATGAATCTGCATACCCCTGAGTTTTATAGGCACATTTCACACAGAAGCTAGACTGGGTTATTAAGTTTTCTTTCTACAGAATCTTGTGTGATACTTGCGTATTGCGTTAAAACCCTGTGTATACCATTGAAATGCCTACTGATGCAAAAGCTTGTAGCAAATAGATTGAATGAATAGGAACACAGGAAATTGATTTTAAACACCACCACCACCCCCCCCCCCTCCGCAGTGTTCTGATGAGGTAAATTATAACAAAAAGGGAAAAATATTTAAACCACTCTTTTATGGTGAGGACAAAGCTACCTGATATACCACGTGGACTGCACTGATGAGAGAGCCAGTGCTCCCCGTGTGCTGTCCGTCATCTGCAGCAACACCTGGGGTCTTCCCTACCCTCTGCAGATGGTGGGTTTGGACTTGGGCTTGGGAGGGGAGTATGAGGTGGGATCTGCCCATGTTTGTCTCCCAAGACGCTGGGGGGTTTTGGGTCTGTTTTTCTTCCGACTTCACTGCATTTCAATATTCAGCAACTTTTAGGGGTATGCTGTGTGTGCCTGAGGCTGAGGATAAGTAGAGGCTTAATTTGTTCCGAATTATTTTCCACCCTTTTTCCTATTGTTTATTATTTATTCTGCTTTAATTTATTCACAAGATTAAGTGGGTAAACAACATCACAACTACTTATTGCTACACAGTCCAGTAAGCATAATGATGCTAGTTTTAAATGCTGAACGGTGCTGATTAGAGCTGTTATGTTAATATTCATTTGTTTGCTTTACCTTTCCACTTTGCTCACATACTTCACAAATTAGGGTATTATTCTTTTTTTCTTACTGTTTTTATCATCAAATGAAGGTAATTTACCATTTTTCCATTTGAATTGTGAAGCTAATTGAACTTAATGGCTTTAGAAAAAAATCAATAATTTCCTACTGTTATTGATACAATGAAGCACATGTAAGAGATTATCCAATAAAGACACAAACAACTTAAATGAAGAATTCAACTCCATGTTGAACTATTTAAATTCTCTACATGGACAATTAAGGGGAGATCCTTGTATGTGGGGAAACAACAATAATTTTAGTACATTTAAGTTATGACACAAACAGTGCGAGTCAGAGGCTTGCACCACTCTGTTCGAAAGCCATCCAGTTATACCTAGAAAATGCATTTGGAGCTCACTCCTGCCTTCCTTTGGAAATCATATCTCCCATGGTTTGCAAGCTGTGTCCCCTCACATGCCACTAACTGACATTAATATCCTTCTTGTAGTACAGTCACGAACCTCTGATGGGTTTGTGCTTGTCCCATGCAGCTGACGTACATGAAGGTTTACCCAGGGGAGTTGTACGTTTTCTATGTGTTGTCTGTAAGAAATACTGCAGCACTTTGTTATAGTTTGAACTTGTAAAGTGAGAAAGGACAGTATCACCAGCCTGCCTTCCAGGTGTTCACCCGTCGCTGCCTGACAGTGTTGCAAGAGAAGCAGCCCACGTTCTGCAGAGGGGATGGAGTCCAAGAAATTAATAAGGATCACTGCAGTCATAACAAGCTGGTTTTAACATCTGGTGGCTGGGCTTTTGTGCTTTAATGTACTCTGTTTTTCATGGCTTGTTTTAGAAAGTAATAAAAATCATGTATTTAAATGTGTTTAGGGTTAGAAGTCATCCCATGAGAAGCCTCCTCAGCTGCACTTCTCTGCCGTGAAAAGGGAAAAATGGGAGTCGGTTGGTTAGAAATGGAAAATGTTGAGGTTTCTTCCCCAATTTAAAAATACAGATTTATTCGGAAACTACCATTAGCTTGCACCCTGGTCCTGGCAGAGGTTTAATGGCTCCTAGGAGAGCATATGAAAAAGTCCGAACAAAACACTTTTAAACCTTTAAATCTGGATCAAAACTATTAAATCTGTAAATGACATAAGAGACATCAAGGCCCTTAATTTAGGGATCAGTGTAGTAAAAGGTAATGGCAAATATGAAATTAATGACATTTAAATTACTGTTTCATTAGAAAACAATTTTGCTACAATATTTTACTGAATTTAGGATACCCACAGATCAATAGCAATTCCCTTTATTTAAGACACTTGTGATGTTTACTGTGTCATTTTTTTTTTTGAAAGGAGTTGCTATTTGTGAAAACATTCTTTGTGAAATATTAGTGGTATTAAATGCATTTTTAATTGCACTTTAAAGCTAGATTGGTTTGGCACTTGAAACTTTTGCATTAATTCATATGAGTGGATGTTGAGAATACAGAACAGACAATTTCTGCTGGATCTGCGAAAGGTAGACTGGAATCAGTTCAACTCTATGTTAGGGGATGAAGAGGAGAGGGGGCATAATGGGCTTCTTCAGCTCAAAAAAAAAAAAGTGCTAAATACTAAAACCTGGAAACTTTTAAATTATCTTCCCCGGAATTTTGGTAGGTGCCTTGGTGATGCTTTCTGAGCACCACCAGGATGTCCACATTACCTCCATTCATTCCATGTGCCAGGACTGTCATCCCATGGGGCACTGGAGTTCCCCATCAGCATGATGAGAGAAGGCACATCCCAATATACTTAGGTCTAGACTGTACTGGAAAATAATCTCTGTGAAGTAATCCAATTAAACCCCCACCCCCACCCCCCGAGGCACTAAGGGAGAATGGCTGAGTGGAAACACTTTAATTTAGGAGGTATCGGCTCTTGTTGCAAATACCTGAAAGATTCCAAGGAGGATGAATACCTATATGGAAATTGCCGGTCCACAAAGCTGCATCTACAGAAGAAAATGTTTAAATGAGCTGTTGACAGTGGGCAATAATTGCCTGAATGCTGTGTGCATCCACCATTTGATGTCTGATATTTTTACCTCCACAGTGTAAAGAGGAGGGCAGCGAGTCCTGCCATGCACAGTCCCTGGACTTGCATATGCTTTGGGAGTGTTTTCTCAGATTGCAGTTGAGGTTTTTCTCCTCCAGTGTTTCCCATAACGTTTTCAGGATGACGCTTATGGGTATGAAAAAACTGACAAAGAACGATAGGAGCAAACCACTCTTTTTTTTTTTTTTAAACACTATAAAAATCGTGGCTATTACCTTCCCAGCATCCTCTCAGCTAATGGCCTGACACAGAACCAATATTTGATTTCTACTGGCTGTATTTACTTTATAAATAGATACTTCATGGGTTTCATTCTTTACTGAGATTGAATTAGTGGGTTAAATAGACAGAAATATTTCTTACCCTGGCATACTGATCTCTTAGCATCTTGCACTGACCTGATAACAGGCTAGCAGGAGAGAAAACGTAATTATTTTTTAAGCTAGAGACTGACAATAGAAGACACTGAATATTTCTGAAACCAAGATCATCTTTTTTGTCATTAAAAAGCTGGGGAAATCTGAAAGGAGTGTGAACTCAAGGCATATATCACTGTGATTATTGAAGGGGTTTCGGAGTGGCTTATCACATCCCTGGCTTATTTACCTGATAAACCAAAGCCTTATGCTTCAAAAACCCCAGCTCCTCAACCCTAGCGTGGTAGTCACCTCTTAGTGAGGATGAATCCAGTATGACGGTGTTGGCAAGCAGGACATTACCAAGGCCTTTTGTTGCAATTTGCACTTCACACCACCTGCACCCCAAAGTTTCCATTTTATTATAAGCAATAACTGCATACAAATGAGCTTGAGAAGATGTCTGGGGGGGGGGCTTTGCCTCCCTCGTTTTGCTCTTTGAACTTGACTTCTTCATGAGTAAAGGTGATAACGCTGAGGGCCTGAGGTTTTGGGGCATTTGAGAGGATGCGGGATGCATCCCTGTGAGCTGCTGAGCCCGAGTGTGATCTCTGCCAGCCACTGGGGCACGAGATTAAGGTCGTATTTCAGATGGCCTTTACCAATCTTGGTGTGAACAGCAGTAGTCTGCAAAAGCAATAAATACTCCTTTTATTGGTGTTCACTGTCTGGCAGGGCACCCCAAAGCTGTTTCTGTCCCTGGGGAGGTTTTGTGAAGGGTTCCCGTTTCCCCACGCATCCTTTATCGCTGCTCCCTGGCTGTGGACCCAGCCCCCCTGCTTCAATGTGCGTGTTAATCTTGATTCTAAAACATCCTACAGACGCTGCATGCAAATGCACTGAGTGATTCAAATTGGTTTTCTGTTTGTAAATGTAGTGTTCTGTGACTGCTCAGGGCCACTTCAAACATATGCTCCTTGATATCTGACATTTTTCAAAATTTCGAGCAAGGAGGATATTTGCAGCATAGGCACGTGTGGGCCTGTTGTGCTGCCCTGCCTCTCCTCCCAACCTGCAGCGCACACCCAGAGCCTGCCATGTGCAAGAGCGGGTTCAAATCCTTAAATGAAAGGCTTTTCTTTCTGGATGTGTGTATATATGGGGAGGGGGTGCAAGCAGCAGAATGCAAATTCTCTGTGAATTAAGTAGAAAATCCCTATCCCGTTCCCAGAATTTCAGTTACAGCAAAGTCTATTATTCAGGAGGTTTGCATGAAAATAGCATTACTTATCTTCTTGCCTTAAATTGTCTCTGTAGAGACCTGCTCTCCGTGGGCCAGTGATCTGGGAGGGGAGAGCCTGGCTGCTGCTCTCAGCTCCACGCTGGGGCCCCCAGCGCTGGATGAGGGAGTCAGGGAGCAGGGAAGCTGCCCCGTTTCCACACCAAACCCCACATTTTCATGACCTCCACATGTTCCTTGGTGCTCAGGGTGAGACTATTCAGTTCCTCCTCTCTCCTTGAGCAGTGGCACCTGAAGGGCCTTTAATAGCTCAAGTTACTGGTCTGAAAGCATGGATGGGTGCAAGTAGCTGAAACTCCTGCTGCTCTTACCTGGTTGTCCTGCTGGTCTGTGAGAGGTTCCTGCTCTCAGATGAGGCATCCCTGAAATACCTGTGAGGCTGATGCTGAGCTCGGTGGTGGTCTGTTTTCATATCAGCCCTAATGGGCCCAGCTACAAACTGAGAGAGATGAGGAGCGGGCTGATGTGCTGTTTGGCCACCTCGCTGCAGGGATGATCCTGCATGGAAAGACAGCCTTCAGTCATCCGTGTTGAAGCGACCTGCATTTGCAAGCCAGCACTGCTTGATTCCTCTGGATGAGGAAGCTGAGGTTGCTAGAGAGATAGTGCATTGCCTGTTGGGTTCCCAGGCGCAGTCCGCACCTTGAATGTGAGGTACGCATGCGGCAGCCCAGATTATGTGACCAGAAATCACTGCAGTGTATCTGGCAAGAGGCTGCGGTGATCATAGTGCTGCTGGGACAGAGCTGGACTCCCTGGGCTCCAGAAACGCACAGCCTTGTTCCTTGAATGCCTGGCTGCACCGCAAGATTTTAGGCACGCATTTTAACACTAATTCCTTCCACTGAAGAGGAATAAGTACTCTAACAGTTAGTTTGCTACAATAATTAAAATTCATGTTATCTCTCTTTAAGCTCAGAAGGCTCTCTGTTGTCAGCACCTCCAGAGGTCCTAGTTTAGTTTCTTCTGGTTCATTTAATGATATAACAGTGAGAAGTAGAGATATTCCTTTTAATGTTGATGTTCAAGGTTTAGAATTAAATGTCTCTGCTGGTTGCTGGGTACTTTCTGCTACTGCCAACCCCATGAACTCTTTAAATACATGCTAATGAGTCTGACTTGCTCCCATTCCTTCTGTATAATCCATGAAGGAAGAAAAGTCAATCTTAGTCTTACTGCCTAATGGTCTCTATATGTTGTAGTTAGCACAAAAACACTGTGAAGTGACGGAGATCAAGAGTTAAATGCATGAATTAAGCAGAGTCCCTCTGACCACACTGCGTTAGAAGAGAAACTGTCTCTAGGGAGACAAAACAAGATTTCTCTTTATATGTACATTATGAGAGTTGCCCACTGATCCTCCAGGCATTTTGAAACATTACTGGCACCCTAGTGATGTGGACAGAATATAATTTATCAGTATCACTACAACTTCCTACCTGAGATGTTGCTGGAATACAGATGTGCTACAGCATAATAAAGTTTGAAGGAGTACGTGCGTTATACATAGCATTGCTTTCTATCATGCATCTGACCTCTCAGTCCTGATAGAAGTCTAAAAGGTTTATTAACTGGCATTGCATTTATGTTAGCAGTCTATGCTACTTTTTATTTTTAATGTTGCTTTTGAACACCTGCACTTGGTTTTCTGGCTTGGCCAGCAGCTATTTGTGTGTGATTTGTTCAGAAAATAGAGAGGGAAAAAGTTATCCAGCAAAGCTCCTGTGATGGTTTAATGCAACAGAATTACAGTGGTAAACCTCGTGCCATGGCAGTAGACTGGTGAGATTTAGCTGCGGGACAGCAAACTCTTCCACAGTTCTTTCAAGCAAAATCTTTTCATCTGTAGCAGCTGAGGAAAAAACAGTCACCATAAAAGACTGCCTCTACTCCAGCTCTATGATGCTATTCTTAAGCATTGTTATGATTGATTGCAGCATTTTATACGGTCATTGGGTAAAAATAAGAGACTAACAGACCTCATCCCCTGCCTCGTGTTCCTGCAAGTCCATTCAAAATGCTGCTGCCCTAATCAGCTTTTTACCTGGAGAGTTTGATGAGGATATGGGCCAGTCTGCTCTGTTGGACGTGACCATCTGGTCTCGACTTTTAAAGGTATTGACAGTTTATTTCTCTGTGTTTATCTTACTGTGATCCTCCTGCTCCTCCTCTCATGTCAGGCATTTCTCACATAGCACCTTCCCCCTTGCCGCCCCCTGCCCAGGACACTGCCCGTTGCTCTGCATATGCACAGCTCTTGCCTCCCCGTGCCTTTCAAAGCCTTCCCCCAGTGCAGGCTGTGAGCTGCTGACTGTCCTTGGGGGGAAGTCTCAAATTATCTCTAGCCGGTGTCAGCACTGTTCCCCACTTCTTTGCCTACCACATCCACAGGAACTGTGCTGCTACATCCATCTCCTGATTTCTGTCCCTATTTAGGAATGCAAGAAGTATCTTTTACCTTATGTTTTATAGGTTGTTGTGTGTAAGCACGTTATCTTAACTGGGGTCTCTGGACGCTGCTGTAGCACAAACAGTAACGTTTCCAGCAGCAGGGGTGACCACTGTGTTAACTTCTCCAGGATGCTCGAGCAGTTGGCCTCGGCATTTGTGCTCTTCCAATTTTAGTGTGGGCAAAGAGATACCAGTTAAGAATCTGGAACAGAGGGAAACCTGCTATTTTCATGTAGAAATTGTGCATTATGGAATGGGGTTGTACAAATCTTATGAGTTATTTGGATAACATCTTGTTAGTGCCCCTTTGTAGGTACTGCATGACCTTTCAAGAAAGGGTCTGCCATCATCTGTGCTCTTTAGTAGGGTTTGGTACCAGTACCAAAGACCCTGTTGGCTGCTTTGGAGCGGAAAACTTCAAAGAATAAAAGTACGAAGAGTGTAATACCAGAGAATATTTATTTTTCAAAGAAATCCATGAACATGAGTTAGTTCTGTCACAGTGACTTGGGCACATTTCTTTCTGTCACTCTTTCAGATTTCCCATAAGCGTTCTCAGAGGGGTCTCCGATCTTCCCCAGAACACTTCAGGGCATTTTAGCCCTTCTAGTAGATTATATAGAAGAAATTTCTTAATCTATAGCACAAAGCAATGCCACTTGACGTTGTTTGTCTTCCTTTATATACCTAAACATGAGAAGAATTCTGCATAAGTTGAGTGTGGATGTTTATGGTGGAGTGTGATAAATTGTTTTCAAGAACTATATGCTGAACCAGTTTGTGATGCCTTTCAAAACAGAAAAAAAAAAATCTTTAAGTGCTATTTTTATCAGTAATTCCTTAGCCACAGGATCTAAATGCAATTATTAAAAGGGAGTAAAAGAACAGGAAGAGCTAAATTCAGTATGCATACTCTTTCTGCCAGATGTAGTGTGTAAGCCTGAGTCCATCGGATGTCAACATGAACTTTGTAAAGTTGTAGTCTGCCGTAGGACGCCATGTTGAGCCTCGAGTGCAGCATGAAGCTGTACAGCATTTACAGCTATTTTCTTTCCTCTCCAGGTGCCAATAGCCGCCCTTTAGAGAAACCAGCTGGAAGAACGCTCCAGTAATCCTTTTAGAGCTTGCGGGATCCGCGTTTAAGTACTCCTTTTGCTGATTCTTTCTTAAAGACAATTCCTTACAGTAGGATCAGTGTGATCAGATGCATTATTGCTGAGGTTTTGTATAGGGCGTGCAGCCTTTTTTCCAGCACTAGCATTCCATGTGTATAAAGCCATCGCTCCAGGAGGTAAGCTTCCAGATCCCCGTTGCCTTGAACTTGAAGATGGTCACACAGGAAGGTTTTTTGTGGTACTTCTTGTGCTTGCTCATGTAATGCTACGGATGCGTTTGTTCTATAAAGGCGTGGAGTTTGGTTTAGTTTTGTAATATTGCTGCATTTCTGGGTTTCTTCCTGATATTTATTCTTTGTGCTCTGCTCTCCCCCATATGTTTTGGTTTGATGCAGCTTCTTAATGGAGAAGCAATTGCTTAGGGAAATACGATGCCTATCAACTGTCTGATCACGGCTATCACTTCATGGAATTAAACTGAGATTGTAGCAGTGTAAAGGCTCCATGAAGAAAATTTGCTTCATAAAATTCATCTTGCATATCATGACTCTCTTTGTCCATAGCGTTCAGAAGCACACTGTTCTTTTCCCATAATCTACTGAATAATAACAGTTAGCACTTGCATCTGCAAATCAATACGTAGGCTTTAGCTCCCGACCGTAGTGAAAGTTGTGTTATTGTATTAAACAGTAACCATTACCTTTCATGCCTATAACTGATCGTTGTGTTCTGTATTTCTGTCAAATCTGATGACAATCACTTCCTGAAGCTTTAACAAAAAGCAGAAATTCCCCGGGTGCTTCTGGCAATTACACATTAGTCTTCGCAGAGACAGATTACTTGCTGATTCCTGTTTGCTGATTCCATTATGTATGCTCTAGTACATAATGGTTTGTTAATCCTTTAAAACAGCATAGCTAGAAATATTCTTTTGAAATTATACTATTTTGGTTCTATTAAAAAAAAAAAGCTATCGAAAATGATGTATTCCATAGAGTCTCTTATAACCACTGGCGTTTTTACTGTGATCACTATCAAGGAACTTATCATTATAGTAACTGGACTGTGTGCTATATGGTGTACTGTTTCCTTTTGAAGATATTCATTTTCCTTCCGTCGATTTGATGTGATATGCTTGCAGTCTAGCTGGGCAAGAGTAACAGTGGCGATGAAGACAGCTTGGTGTTTTATAGTGCTCTAAAATAATTCCATTAAGATCTAGTCTCTTTCCTGAGATGAATTCCTGTTTTCTCTTTGCTGTGTTTGCGTTCACCTGCAGCCTTGTCCTGATGGAGAGCTACAGGCTATTTTGGCCCTATTAAAGTCAGGTTTTACACTCTCATTAGGGTGCACCTAGCCTTGCTTGCAAAAAATACAAGCTGTATAATACTGTGCTCTGTGAAATGGGATTAAGACCTGGAAAACAGAACATGATAAGAATTTGGCCTCGTCTTGCTTTGTGCTTCGGTGCAAACCTCACCCTGCTAAGCTCAGCCCTGCGCTCTGCAGTGCTGTTCTACCCTGCACTGCTGTGTGCAGTTCACATGCCCACGCTTTGGAGTTAGCTTAGCAAGCAAAAAGCATTCCTTATGGAAAAATGGCCATAACAATCGCTGGGAAGCCCTGCATTGCTTTCCCTTGAACCTATTTTACATTCCCTGCATACATGCTTGGCTCATATGAGGATGGTGATGATGCCATCCCGCGAAAGGATGCGGCTTGTTGCTGCCGCTGTGAGTTTGAAGGGGCAGAGCAGCAGGAGGTCCCACTGTGATCCCATCCCCATTGTAGCAGATATTGTCCATACAAGCTGTAATAGATAGTCCTTTCCCTGCAGAGCTCGCAATCTAATATATGAGATGGAGTCTGTGAGAGTAGTATTATCCGTCTTCCGCAGATAGGGAAAAGAGGTGCAAGGAGATTAAGCCCAAGGTCACAGAGGAAGTGTGTGGCAGGACCAGGAATTGAATTCGGCTCTCCGGGGTCTTCGTCCAGCGCCTTAATCACAGAACCCGCCCTTGCCTCTATGCTTTTCTATTATTTAATCAGCTGAAGAAAAAAATGCAAATTGATTTAATTAAAGGAGCAAATTTCTAATTTCAGCCTAGATTTGTTCTATGCTTATGGAAATTTTGAAGAATGGAGAACAAACATCTGTAATTTCTTTTCTCGACAGATGTGTTTTCATTTACACAGCTGTGCAAAAATTATATATTCTGTGATGTATAATTTTAGCCTAGAAACAGATCTGATGTTGGACTACCAAGAGGTGTCATTTTCTGGCTTGCAGAATTATCCTCTTTCTGGCAAAAAGTCGGTCATGTTTCTTCCCACAGATGTGGTTTCTTCCTTTAAAGTGTCTCTCAAAATTATTTTATACTCGATGAAGCAAATCCTCCAAAGGCTTTATTATTCTGATGGTAGCATCATCTGATTGAATATTTCAATCATAGTGTCCTTTGGAGAATTTTAGCAGTTTCCACTTGGGATTTTGGAGGCTTGGATTCACGTGTGTTCCTGAGGTTTCGAGGAACTGGTGTAGGAAATGCAGATAATTTTGGATGCGCAGAGTTCATTGGGGAGGTAGATGTTAATGTTTACTCTAGTCATTAATTAGAATACATTAGATCGCCTCTTTCTAACATGAAGAACACAAATATGGCTTCTTTGGGCCCTGCTCAGCAAAGCATTTAAGCATGGGCTTATTTTTAAGCACATGAATGTTGTCTGAGCGTGTTCCTGCCACGCATTATTAGTAAATCGCAAAGGTTAATGCAATAAAGTGTCACTTGTCAGATCTGACTGCTAGGGACATCATCAAGAAAGTGCACGCTTCCTGATGCCAGGAAAACATTTAATATTTGTGTTGCATGCTACCCAAGGCTCTCCCCGTGAGTGCTCTACGCTGAACTCCTCTTATTTTGGTTTCATTTCCCCTTTGTATTGCCATGTTATTCAGAAGCCACGGGCCCTGACGCTGCAGGCACTTGGGGACACGCTTCATTTCTATGCATAGCAGCAGCCTTGTTGGATTGAAAGGAGCTATGCATGTGCTTTACGGTTGGTGTTTTGCAACTGTTGGTGGGATCAGGGCCTCTGTGAAGAGCAGAAGGGGAGGAAAGCAGCTTTTCTGACTTTATCCTTGGTGTTTCTTCCTCATGCACTGAAAAAATATCTTTATCTAATTCTGAAAAAATCCTGTGTTTATTTTGATAAGTGAGTTCCTACAAGGCTGCCAGTTTTAGAGCCTTCTAGAGAACAATGACAACCATTGGTGCCCCGTTGCCTCATTTCCCCCTTGCAGCCCCTGGAGAAGATATGAGAGACTTTGGCATCCACCTTCGAAGCAGAAGCTCCTCAGGCTTACATTGCTGCCTCTGAATTGCTGTGTAGCTGAGGACTACTTGTTAAGGTTGTTCTGCTTATTTCAGGCTCACATTAGGTTTTATGAACTTTAATGAACAGTAAGTAATAAATTTGCTGAAGAAATTGGGTTAGCCTGTGATTAACATTCAGAGTGATGCAGATGAGTGTACCAATGATGAGAACATGTGCTCACATCACAATGAAATGCAGATGAGAGGCCCTGGAGCAAGCCCAAGGATGTGGGCCAGCACAGTTTCATCTCTGTCAGCTTTAATCTGATCTAAAGTGCGAGTGCTACCGGCCTGCAGAAGGAATCTCAAACCCTGGGAAGACCTAAATACAACTTTTGTTTTCTATTAGAAACTATTAAAACATTTTCTTTACAATCAAAGCTCTATGACATAAAAGCACAAGATGCTGTATCTAAAAAACAATATTTCTAGTGGTAGGAAAGAGAGGGGAAAATGGTTGGAAGATGCCTCTTGATTTGGTTTAGCTTTTATAACACGCTGCTTTACTGAGCAGTCATTTTAGTCAATTGAAACCCAGCTGAGCCTCATCGTCTTATGACAGCGCTGTTGTACAGAACAGAGAAAAAAATCCACCATCACCCCCCCCTTTTAAATGAAGTGCAAAGTAATGCTAGAAAGAGAAAGAATAAATCAATTTTAAGTGGTAATCTATGAAGTTGGACAGAAAATGATGAGAAATGAAGCAAGTGGTCATAGGAAATTGACCTTGAAAATGGTGTTTATCTTGCGGACGCAGTGGCAGGGCCCCGCTGCTGCTGCAGGACGGTGGCTGGGGTGGGGATTTAAATAAGAGTTTCTTTGCTTTGAACCTCAGTTGGGTTTTGGGGGAGTTTCTTTTAAGACTGTGTACTGTGACGGTTATGCCAGTGGTGCTGCTTGACAGTATCTGGCAGGCAGAATTTATTCCTGTGTGGCAGTCTCATATTTTACTCTGTTGCTTGAAAGGCTGCGTATGTTTGGGAGCGGTAATTGCCCAGGGTCAGAATAATAGCCGTGATTGTGTAATGCATGCATATGCTAGGAAAAGAGATGGTATTTTTACCTGACTTTAATTTCCATACAAATAAACACATTAAAGTGAATAAAAGGATAAATGAGTAACACGTCACCTCTGCTATTTTAAACTATAACACCTACTTACACCAGAAGGATGGCTATTGCAGTATTATATACATCTTTATTTACAGTAAAGGTACAGGAGGATGTGGGAGGTGGAATATATTGAGTTTTCACTGAAACTCCTCTAGCGGAAAACAATTGGAAGTGTATTTGCATGATTAGTGTCTTCCTAGGGCGGATGGTCAGGAGTCCTTCTGATTAACTAAATGCTTTCTGGTTCAGTTGACGATGATCTTGTTCTGCCTTTTTTAGCATCAGCTGTGTCCATAAGTGAGCCATATGCAACTCATTGTGGTGGGTCATCTCCTGTTCTCAGGCACCTACTTACTGGGTGTCTCAGTTATTCCCCACTAAAACATGAATGTACAAGTAGCCATCTGCCATGCCGTGGAGACTTCATGGTTTTGATGGTCAGCAAAATAACCTGATATTAACGCATTAATATTTCAGTAAAGTTAATGTGTTAGAAATATTTGTGTCAATTCTAATCTGAACCCTACAAACAGGCTATCTGGTTTACTCAGGTGGTTAGTATAATCACTGACCTCCTTTGGCAGCACAGATTCTCTTTCTGCATATGTCAGATTGTAAACACAAGCAGGAATGTTGCTGGGGCCGCCCAGGTGTAAATGAGACCAGGTCAAAGCTCTTAAGTGCCCTATATTTTGTCTAGTGACCTGTCATAGACTTTGACTTCTACCTGAGCTTCTAAGAAGCCTGAGGAATTGCTTGTGTTAGCCAGTAAAGATGAGGTCCAGGCAATATCTGCAAGTAGCAGTTGCTTCTGCTTGTATGGCCAGCATCCACCCTAGCTCGATGTATGTAAGAGCTTATTTTCCTGGATGGGACTATGCAGGGTTTGGAAATGCTTCAACTCAAGAGCTGAAGGTGTTTCCCTTGACTGGGTGCGTTTCCTGATCCATTTGGTCCTGCATGTGTCTGCTAGGATAGGGTCTGGTATGCGCATCCAGAGCAGGTGAAGGGGAAACAAAGGGAGAGAGGTGGGAAGTGGAGATGCGGCGGTGCTCGCCAGCGAAGCTCCGAAGCTCTGGGAGGAGGAGAGGGGAGCCCTGCTTGCTGCAGCTCTCTGTGGAAAACTCATATTGATCAAGCACCGGTGACATTTGGGTTGGTTGCATTATTATAGTACTTGTGCTCTGATGGAAAACTAACAAATAATAAATCTAAGCAATGTTTTCAGACTCTGCAAAAAATTAAGAATTTCGAAGCAAGCCTTCTCCAGATATTTAAAATTCAGCGAGCTTTTTTTTGTCCAGGGTCTTGAGATGTTAATGACTTTGACTAATTGTCAACACCACCAATTACTATGACTGATACCTTATCATTTTGCACAATGAGCAATGCTAATTAAAATTGATTGTGCTGCTGTTCTGGCACAGCAGCAAGTTTCCTTTTCATTTTTTGTTTAAACTTGAGCTTATTGTGCCGATTTGGTGAATTAAATAAGGAAGGCTCATTATTCTGATGTTTATTTTTGAGCAGGGGTTTTAAGCCACATTGGAAGCCTGTAACAAGTGTCGAAGAAATAGAAGAGCTTGAATGATTTTTATTTTTGGAGTACCAAAACATACACCTAATAATAATATTTAGCACTTTTATACCACAGTGCTTTTTACATGATCACGTTTCTGTACAAACGTAACTACTCCTATTATCTCTGTAAGGTGGGTAAACACTATTACTTCTGTTTCCCAGATATTGAAGCTGAGATGCGGGAGCTTTTATTCTCTAATAGCAGTGCACTTCAAGCTATTCACTTCAATTAGATTACAGATCTCTGTCTTACAGCAGTGTGAGCTGGCTAAATTATGATTTGCAAGACTGGCTTGCTTTAATTTTATACAATCTTGGCCTTTTATTTCTCACTTATGTTTCTTTAAAGTATGATTATTTATTTCTCCCAATGACTTCCCTACTGCTGACCTGCCCTGTGCTGGCTCCTGCCAGTAAATGTTGATTCCGTACATGCAGGGCACAGCCGTACAGGAGGGTTGAGTTGTGCAGCCTTGTGTCCTCCTTTTTTGTGGTCTTTGCTTCATCAGCTGAATCTCCCTGTGTCAGGAAGGGTTGTTCTTTATTGGGGAGAAGCTGCTTGCAGGGAGGAGAGATAGCTGGATTACAGTGTGGGACAGTACCCTGTAACTCATGTGTTATATCTCTCCTGTGCAGCGCTGCAGTTATATTCTGAATTCAGCTGTGGTTTTATGTGAACTTTTCCATGGGGAATGTTTATGGGATAGGTTGTCAATGGAAGATGTACCTGGTTTTTGAACTGTTCTGCTGGTATTCTCTTCTTAAGTGGCTGATTGCAGTTAATAGCACAAGTCTGTGACCTTATCCTGTTGGAGATTGATTTAATCTGAACAATTGATTCCTTCCATGATCGATATGTAATGAATTATTATGTAATGGATATAAATGCATGGAATTGCCCGAGAGATTCTTCACTTCCTCCTACTTAGTCCATAAAATGAGTCAACTACTTCATGATAGTTATTTAAAAAAAAAATCTTTTCAGCAATTCTACATGTTGCACTTTTTCATAAACAAGATCTCTCTTAGGCCTTGACAAAAAGGGAACCCATGTTTGCCTGCATGGTATCTTGTATGAGCAGTTACAGAGGAGTATGTCAATCAAAAAATGTTTTACGTTTATTGGGAAAAAACTTTTAAATGTCTTGCACTTGAATGCAAGATAAAAATATGTATATTACAGAAACACCAATAGCAAAAATCATATCTGAAAAGTAAATATTTCAGTCCTGAACACTATTTCTTGATTATTTACAGCTATATGAATTTCCCTTGAGCATTAATTTCTTCTGAACCTGATATGAGCTAGGAGCAACCTTATAAATGTGTAGATCTCCTTATGCCATAGTGCCACAACTGACTCCAGTGCAAATCCTCCTTGCTGCAAAAAAGGGGAAGTCCTGCCCTCCCCACCCCTCTTGGTTTGGCTCCCCTGCTCCATCAGTAGTGTTCACAGGGACTTAGATCAAGTTAAAAATCTGGCTGAAAAGGAATTTAAAAAATAATAATATAAAGAAATGTTTTCAGCAGTGACCAGTTGTTTGATGTGGGGTTTCTGCATGGTTATATGAAAGCCAAGGTGGCACCAGGCAGTGGGGGCTTGGGTGTGTAGTCTCCGAGCAAGCCCACCTCCACCGCAGCAGCACGGTTTGATGCCTAATTGAGCTGACCCTGCAAGTGAGGCCTCATGCTGTCTCTCTAATGGCGCTCTCCTAAGCGTTTCCCCTAGATTAATTTGTTTATGTTGGGAAAGTGCTAGGAAACCATGCTGGAGAAGTGCAGAGTGTTCTGACTGGATGTAAGCACTCCCCTTTTTTTAGCAGTAAAAAAGCTGAAAAGAGTGGTGGTATATGTTCAGCTGACACACACTGATGGCACCATGATCAGAAGGTAACATGTTGCTATTAGCACATGAAGCTGTGAAATAACATGCCAAGTGTGTCCTCTTGAAGCACATTGGACCTAATTCTCCTCTCATCTGTACTGGATATGTCTCCATGGACTACACCGAAGTTGCTTGTGATTTACACTGTAGAAAATCAGAGAGGAATCATGGCTGACTGACTCCCTCAGTGTAACAAGCTGTACGTGGAGGCAGAAGTTTTTACTTTCTCCTCTATTTCCAAATGTCCCCTGGAGTTTTGTTGTGAAAAGTCAGTTATGAAAATTGAGAGTGTGAAGGGAGGGAATGTGTCATTTGGGTTGTGATTTGCTGTTAATTAAAGTTTAGTGTGAAACATCCTTTATGTCAGGGGATTCCTGATTCTCATCTCAGTGGCCTGGTAGAATGGAGGAGCATCTCCATCGAGATCAATGCTCATTATTATTTTCCTCATTATCATCATGATCCTCATCAGTATTTGTTCTACGACACTAGCTGTGGAACGGAAGCGTAGGCAGAGATGACCCTCGTCCGTTCCCGTTCAAAACCTTTCATTTTTAACAGATAAGAGACACAAAGGCTTGGGAGGGGGAAGTGACAGTGAACTCCTGACAGAGAATTAGATCCAACTACTTGGAAGTCAAGATCAGCCTTTTTTTCCACTGCAAATGGCATGATGAGATAATCAGTTTTCATTATTTTCATCAGAGTACAGGCATTCACACACAGGTTGAAACCCACAGCACACAAGATGGTGATGGATGTTATCAGACTGGTTTTGGCTGCATGAAGCTCACACATTTGCGCGAGAGGGACTCAACAGTAGAGGGGAATGGAATCTGCCCAAAAAACAGGCGAGGCTGGGGGGAGGGTGGTCAAATTTAGTAAATGTTCCCTAGAGAGAGAAGATCTGGCATGGAAGATGAGGTCCACAGTCTTGAACTGTTCAAGTTTGGTACCCTAAATGGGATTTTGAGAACTGTTCTTCTTTCTCCTCAGTTGCAGGGGTGTTATTGTGGGGAAAATGTTCATTTTACAGTCTCAGGCCTGAACCATGGCTTTAGGGTGACAGCCCAGTATGATTTTCTTGCCTAGCAGTAGCTCCTCCTTGAGGTGCAGGTGGGCTGACGTCAGGACAGGGGAGCTCAGCCTCAGAGGAGACCCAACAGAAGCAAGGTTCAACTCCTGCTCAACACCACTTGAAATAACCTCCTCAGACCCTGTTACTCTCACCACAGGGATGCTGCTGGTATGAAACACCCAGAAAAGGCAGAGGCTGCCAGAAGCATCTGGGGATGAAATTCAGAAAGATTGCCCAGATGTGGAATGACATTTGGGGGCAAATCCAGGGGCAGAAGACCTGACTGACATCCCACTCGTGTCTGAGTGATAATGAATGTAGGGCTGGAACGAAGCTTGGCTCAGACTGTGATTGCAGACATGCCCTGGCAAGTCAGCCTGTTTCTGGACCTGTTTTGTGCTACATGTGGGACAGCAAGAGAAGCATCTGCACTGACGTGTACCTGCGGGAGACCTCAAACACAGCAAGCATTTGATGACCTTGTTTTGCTAGGGGACCTCTGGTAAAATCTGTAAAAAGGACCACAGAAAAAGAGGTGTCCCTTTGATTTAGGGACCTGGACCCTTCTGCTTAAAATGCTTAATATCAGTTCTTTTGGACGCTCTGGAACAGAAAAGACTCTTGCCAACCTGACAGCTCATTCCTTCTGGTTTGAGATGTAGGAGGAGGGGTGTGATTTCTGTGACTTACGTTCTGACAACCAACTGATAATCCCACAACCATCCCCTTAGTGCCAGTAGTTTCTCTTTCTGCTGATGGAAAGTCATCTGGGGGTTAGGAAGCGGTTGGAGTTGTTAAGGCTCTCACATAGAAATGATGGGATACAAACGTGTTGAAGTTGTTGTAGGCTGTACCACGGGAAAAGCTGCAGCTTTCTCTTTGGGGAAAACCACAGCTCAGAATATATCAACTATTGAAAGCTTTGGGGTTCCTGGAACAGATCAAAACCAGTCAGGATCAGTCTTACTTCCAGCCTGATGAGAGAGGTGTTAATCCTGCTGCTCATAAAGAATTTAAGAATATAAATGTATGAGCTGCAGCATGGAAGATTAGAAGAACACTTAAATAAACGATAGAGGCATTGACAGACAGGTTGGTATGCTGGGATCAACTTTTTCTCTTTTCTGGACTAGCCAGTTCCCGGTCCCTAGAGAGCTTCCGGTTATGGAGAAGCACTTTTGTAATAGTGGATATCGGGATCCCTGCCTACGGCCAATGTCTAGTGGTTCCTGTCATGCCATTCAAACACCATCTGCAGGTCCTGTACAATGCACTTAACTCTCTGTGGGATGCTGGTTTGACAGCAAGCTCTTCCTAATAAACTCTTGGAAAGAAAGACATACCTGACAGGGGATGGACAAGCATGGTGGTTTGACTTTGGCCGGCTGCCAGATGCCCACCGAGCTGCTCTTACTCACCCTCCTCAACAGGATGAGGGAAGAAAATGTGATGGAGAAGCTCATGGGTTGAGATAAAGACAGGGAGATCAGTTACTTTCATGGGCAAAACAGACTTGACTTGGGGAAAATTAATTTAATTTATTGCCACTTAAAAATAGAGTAGTACGGTGAGAAGCAAAGACAAAAGCTAAAACATCTCCTCCCCTCTTCTTCCCAGGCTCAACTTCACTCCTTCATTCCCAACTCTTCTACCTCCTCCCCCCTCAGCACTGCATGGTGGGTGGGAATGGGGGATTGCCATCAGTCCGTAACAGCCCCTCTCTGACACTCCTTCCTCCTCAGACTTTTGCCCTGCCCCAACATGGGCTTTTCCATGGGCTGCAGTCCTTCAGGATAAACCTGCTCCAGCATGGGCTCTCCATGGGCTGCAGTTTCTTCAGAAAATATCCTGCTGCTCCAGTGTGGGGTCTCCAGGGTCTTTGATGTGGATATCTGCTCTGATGTGGTCCTCCCCATGGGCTGCAGGGAAATACCTGCTCCACCGTGTTGTAGGAAATTTGCTCCCATGACCAGAGGCACCTAGAGCTCCCCTATCCAGGAGCAAACAACTTCTGCTTGTGGGGGGATTTGCAGCTTGCAGCAGTGGGGATTCACGCAGGGTTCATGGATCCATGAGGCAAAGCGGTGGTTTTGATGTGTTTTCCTGGTGATTTCATAACACCAGCTGTGTCATGTGTCTGTGGTGTGGTAGCTGTGGACTCCCCTTCTGGGATTCGTGTTAAGTTGCAAGCATTTTGTAGGTAATGTTTTTTTGTTTAAATGCTTATATAAGGGATTAGCTCTATTTCAGAATATCTAAATATAGATAGCATTATTTTATGAAACAGAGGATAAAACAGAAAACAAACAGAATACTTTTTTTTTCTGAAAGAGAAGGTGATAGCATTGCAAGTTACAGAATTAATGCATCACTCAAAAAAAAAAAAAAAAACAAAACCCAAACAAAACAAAAAAAAACCCACCAAATTTCTTCCTCCTCTGCCTCTCCAAGACAGTGGCAGTGTTGAACATCTGCTCAGGTTCACCTTTTTGCTCATTTGCACTGCATGAGTGAACGGTCTCTGCTCTCTACTTTGAGCCCTGTGTGCTCTCAAGTTTGCTACAGGAACCTGGTTTGGGGAGATGTTGTGGTTGCACCAAAATGTTTTGTGGGTCAACCTCTGGAGGTGAACTCATGTCATATTAAAATGTTTGCTGAATGTAAGAAGAGGTTTAGGGCTGTTAAGGACCCAGAGAGGGTGGCAAGCTGCCCCCTCTCGTGTAAGTGTTATAACCCAGTGTGTTTGCATAGCACATGGGTTAATGGGCCATGGCTCAGACGTGCTGGAAGTTGCCTGTGACCGTAGCACTGAAGTGGCGTTTGATCTTGCCTGGCCCTGAACCAGAGTGATGTCCCCTTTTGGGTGAGATCTCTGCGGCTCTTTGCAGCAAGCTACAAGTCTACAGCTTTTTATGCAATTAAAATGGCTGCTGGGGAGAGGATGCACAAAATACTTTCCTTCTGTGAAAACCCCATTTACAGTGATAGGTATATTTTAGCATTATGGATTTTCCTAACATATTTTGTTGAAAGGCAGCGAGATTGCCAATGTGCATCTGTATGTGCTGAGCAGCTGCTGGCATACAGAGGTGGGTGTTGGGCCGTCAGCGAGGTTTGTGTATGGTAATTTGCCCCTCTAGAGCACAGCACAGCTAATGAGCACAGTCCCTCCAGTCATAGGAAGCACACAGACACTCATCAGAACAGATCGGAAACAGCCTCTGCTGACCAGACTCATGAAAAAGCTGTATTTTGTGCATGGCAAATAGCAGGATGTTGCATATTTTTCATTATTAACTCTGAATCCATACAATTAGGGGTAAAAAAGAAAATAATATATTTTTATCTGTTAATTCTAATGATAAAATAAGACCCAGGGAAAATATTGATCCCTATCTTGACCTCTCTCCCTTATAAAATAGGAATTTTCATTGTTTCACTGGTTTGTCAGTGCATTGCATGTACTGGAGTTGGCAGTATATCTTGTATGAATATCAGCTCTGCTGTCCTGTTCCCTTCACTTCCTTCCACTGAGACTTACCTCTTTTTCTTTCCCTTCCTGTGGGTGATGAGGAGTGTGTCTGCTCGATGGATAGAAAGGACAAAATGCCTTCTTGTGACACAAGGAAGAAAATGATCCAGGGAGTTACAGACCACTAAGCCTTTCATTTGTACCTGGTAAACTGGTTCAAACAGTAAGAAAAAAAGAAAACATTTGGGAGATGCTGATAACATCAGGCTTATCTAGTAGAAAGGTACTGTAGGATGTGGTTGGAAGTGATAGGAAAAGCCTAGGCTTGATGACCCAGCAGGTCACTTAAAATCTTTCACTCTTAATCTCTTAGAAGTCTTTGAACTTGTCAATAAGAAAAGAAGAGAGAGGAACTGGCTTATCTCATTTATTTACGATATTGAAAGGTCTTTAACATGGCCTCTTGTAGAAAGCAGTCAAAAAGACAAGGTAGGTAAGTGAAAGGGAAAAGTATAGTTGTAAATCAAAACCTGAAGCAAAGATTAGGTATAACCGGGCAATTGTCACCATTGCAGAGGGTTAAACCAGGTGTTCCTTGTATGTTCCTAAGTCCTGTATCAGATCTTTGATCTGGAATGGAGAAGAGGTGGAAGGGTAGCCAGGTTTGTGGGTAGCAAAAAGCCACTGAGGTCAGTCGAGTTCAGGGAAGGCAGTGAAGAAGGTCAGAACAACCTAAACAAGCCAATTAAACATGTGACACAACATCCAAAAAATGTTCAGTGTTAATGTATGGCTTTTGCCCACCCTGTGGTTTCTGTTTGAATTTGCTCTGATCAAAACAGAAATAAACCAGCCTTCAGTACCAGAGTCCATGTAGGAGAAGATCTTGTTGGGGCTGCTAATGGGATAAGAGGTGACCTCTCCCTGATAACCTCCCCAGTAGGGTCCGCATTTCAGGAAGACCTGTATCAGTGACTTGATTCCGATTAATGATCCTTTTTCAGAAGTACAGAAGGGTTACACAAACACTTGCATGTAGTATTATCTAAAAAACCAGCAATGGTACTTAGCATCAGAGTAGTCCCGTTAGTCAAAAAACCCAAATTAAGAGGCTTCACATATCAGTATGAACAATTTTCCAAATTATTCTGGAATTTAAGTTAGATTTTCTTCCTCCCTTTAGACACTGCATCTTGTTTCTTTTAAATAGCCATGTCTTTCTCTTTGTCCTAAACAGAAATTTTGAATGAGTTAAAAAAATACCGTTTGTTTGCTTTGCCTGCTGATCTGACTGTTGCAACTGTGTTCCCTGCACCACTGATTTAAAAGAGCACTGCATCTCTGAACTGATGGAGCCTCCTGCCTCCCTTCCCTTCCCTTCCCTTCCCTTCCCTTCCCTTCCCTTCCCTTCCCTTCCCTTCCCTTCCCTTCCCTTCCCTTCCCTTCCCTTCCCTTCCCTTCCCTTCCCTTCCCTTCCCTTCCCTTCCCTTCCCTTCCCTTCCCTTCCCTTCCCTTCCCTTCCCTTCCCTTCCCTTCCCTTCCCTTCCCTTCCCTTCCCTTCCCTTCCCTTCCCTTCCCTTCCCTTCCCTTCCCTTCCCTTCCCTTCCCTTCCCTTCCCTTCCCTTCCCTCTGCCTTTCCCTCTGCCTTTCCCTCTGCCTTTCCCCGCCACCTTTTAAGCCAGAGAAGAGCCACTAGATGTCCCTTTCAAAGCTGGGAACCGAAGTCCTGAATGTTGCTAATTAGCGGCGAGAACCTTTTAAGGAATTGAAACGTTGCATTGTTATGATTTGGAAACAAAAGCTGAATAAGAACTGTAACACTAAACTATGGAATTCCACTTTATTTTTCTCTAATGCAGGCTAAGCTGCCTTACAGCAATCTTTTAAATGTAATGATTGAGACTATTATAGGAAATACTATACAAAGCAACATTTTTTTTGCAGCCTAAATAATAAGTAGGGCAAGGTTTTAAATGAGGCTAGAGTAATGAATGCTGTACAATAATTTTGATGATAAATTTCCCCGGAGGATGAAGTGGAAGAACAGAAGCAGGCTGTATTTAATCATGCAAAGTTAAAGGAATGGAGACCAACAAGTATTTGTAGAGATGTACAGGTTTTCTAACCTTTTCTCAGATATTCTTGCCCCTTTTCACCTGAGAAACTTAGCAGAAATGCAGGTCTTTTGGTGTATAGTAATTAGGAGGAGGAATTGATCACATAGGGTCAAGTGTTTCTTTGATGTAGTGCACAGAAATTCCAGCTTCCTTGCAGGCTGGAGGACTCAAACAATAAGACATTTGTTTTGCACAGCTATTTCATTCATCAGTGAGTCTGAAAAGCTTGCTTTGAGCAGATATACAGCCTGCGATGACATATTCTGCAGCTGCTCTTCACCTAGTGTTGACCCAAGGAGATACATCCCCACCACAGAGCAGAGCACTGACCAGAGATCCTAACTTTGCTCCCCAAAGCAATATAGTTGCCTTCATGTAGTGCTACATGCAGAATGATAAGAAGGCCTATGTATTGCATTGCAGAGGCAAGATCTGGGCTTCCACATACTAAGCAAGCTCAAAATCTTTGCCCCACACTCCATTACCCAGTGTAGACCTGCCCTTCCCGTGCACATACCAAAACTATCCTCATCAAAGGTGGTGCTCCTTGGCTGTGATTTCTTCTCGCTTCTGGTCTTTGAGTTTGTCTTGAGGAGGCAAGCACGACTTCAAAAACCAAGAGATAGTAAAAAAAGTCACTGCTGATGTCTGGCTTAGCATATTCCTGGGTCTTCTGCACAGATGCTTGTGGTAGTTAGGCGATCATTCCATAAAGCATAGGATTGGGTTGGTTTGTGGGGTTTTTTTTTGTTTGTTTGTTTGTTTTGTTGGTTTTTTTTTTTTCTAATAACTGTTAAAAGTAGGGTGTTTCAGTGGACTTTAGCTCAACCTATAAGAGTATTCACTTGGCAGAGGCAAAAACCTGAAGATTTCTGTTCTGCTGATCAATACTTAAAGCATATATTGATTTCCAATTTAGGTGTTAACTTTTTAGCTCTTAGAAATGCGCCTGATATCAATTTTCACCTTGCCTGACGTTCATTATATGCTGAACATTATGACAGTGAGCAAGCTAGGATGCAGTGTGCAAAGATTTACTTGCCTTGTGTAAGCATCATGGTAGCATGAAATATCTATGTTTAAGGCAATGACCTGAGAAATGCTTTTATTCAGGCCTGGCACAGGCTTCCTGTAATGTTTCTTAGTCTGTGTAGTCGATCCCTTAAATGATATAATAAACTAATTAATAGCGCTATTTATTACATTCATGTTGTTTTTTTCATAATAATTCATTGAAAATGAGCCTGAGATCCACAGCTCAGGCTGCTGCATGGCTGGACCTTATTTAAGCAATACGACACACATGATAAGCAGTGCATTCCTATGTGATTATGCCTCCAGTAGTGTTAGGAGAGACAAGGTCAGAAGGCTCAGTGACTTTACCTGAGAAATGCCATGTAATCCCCTGCAAATGGGCTGTCTACAGTGTCTTATTGCTGTATCAGAGAGGGAATTACTTCTTTTTAAAGGCAGCAGCATGAATTACATCTGTAATTGGCACAGGTATGACATCACTGACTGCCAATCAGAAATACTCTTTGTCTTGGATTTTAACACCTTAATTTCAAGTTCAGGTCATCTGAACAAATTGCTTTTGTTAAAATGGTGTTTTGTCCTCGTTGTGCTCCGAGTCCCATCTGCTTAAGTGAGGAAAGTACCATTTGTGCTTTATGTGTGCGTGTGTTGTGAATTGCTCTGCAGTAGCTTTTGTATAAGGCACTAAACAATGACTGCAGAGTCTTTCAAGAGCTGGCGACTTGTGAGCCATGGCCTGACTTGCAGTGCCTAGAACATTATTTAGACTCAGGAACTCAAGCAGTCAAGGAAGCAAGGGGAGGGCAGACAGTGAGGTAAGCACTTCAGGATCCAGGCAACATGGCTGGGATTTCAAAATCAATGTGTAGCCATCAAATTCTTTCAGCCTAGCACTGTCTCTTCCATTTTATTGGGAAACATAACCCCAAAATAATAAAATCATCCTGATTTACAGTTATTGTTGATAAAATAAGTACCCACAGGTTACAGCTTTACTAGCCTGAGCAGATGAGGAGCAGGCGATGAGAAGGATGGTATTTGTCTTGGTGATATCGAAGGACTGTAGGCAGTTGCTGCCATTTTTGAAGGGGCAGATGAGAGACCTTGGATAAGGAGATTTCCCCTTTTTTCCCCCCACTTCAAGGCCCAGCAGAAGAGAAGGTAAAGGCACAGTCGCTAGGAAGCTCTCTGCAACCCCCTGGGCTCATTTTGCTGGCTTCCAGCCAGCAGTCATTCCTTCAGCAGGGGAGAGAAAAGCCTACACTAAATCCTGTGGTCAGTCCCAGAGGATGTTTTTCCTTTGGGAAAATGGGAATGGGTGTCAGAGGTCATGGCTTGCCTGTGTCTCATGTCTGCTGGTGGGTGGGATGAGGGCATCTGTGCACGGGAAGGTGCAAAACCCACTGGTCAAGGGGATGCTGTGAAAGTTGCTGTTCAGTTGCAGCGGGTTTTGGGGGCAAAGCAAGACGAACCGTCATCCTGTTAGAGGGCAAAAATTTAACAAATAGTTTTAAAGGCTTAAAATAAATCTATCTTCATAACCTGACTGCAGTGCTTTTTTCCTTAGATATGTTATAGAGGTAACGATACCTCTACAGTGAACTCAATTAACCTTCTGCAGCCTTCCCTGTGACAGGGAATCCTAAATCTTCTTTTTTATGAGTGTATGTGCAAGATTTGAAGCTACTGTGAACTTAGTATTAATAAATGCCATTTCCTAATTGGTGCCCATTTGTGGTGGGTTTTTTTTTTTTGTTTTTTTTTTTTTTTTGTGTGTGTTTTTTTTTTTGTTTTTTTTTTTGTTGTTTTTTTTTACAGTGAGAAAGACATGGTGTCTGTGAGTGGAATCTAGTGTTCATGATTGAAAAGAGCTTTCCACACAGGAGTGAGGTAACTTCTTGTTGTTGTTGTTGTTATTGTTGTTAGTGCAAATCTGTTCGTTGTGTGTGTGTGCCTCTTGGGGTTTCCATTGCTCAGTTGATGTTACAAGATGATCTTAAGGAATTTAGCTTTGTTTCTCTGCGTTGTTTGTATAAATGGACATTCATTGCCAGTAAGAACTATGTGACTCTCCTCTGTCTGAGAGCTGGTGCATTGTGAGTGTCCTTTTGAAATGCTACGGGGAAAAGGATAGGAAGAAAAACCTGTGTATTTAGGCTTCCACAGCTCAGTTTCCCTACAAATCTTCCTTCTGCTCTGTGATACATCCTAGTAGGTGCACATCATATCAGGAGACTCAGTAGCATTCACTCCTGCCTCACTTCTGAGATCTTTGCATGAACATATGCTGTATGGAGCAAAATGTTTCGTCTGGGAGAGAGAATGTCAGCGATAAATGAGAAAACAAGAGAAATGGATGATCCCCCATAATGCATACCCTATAATATAATCATTGTTGTTTGATAGAAGAGACAGTTCTAGCAACTCTCAGTGCCCTGCTAGGTATGTCTGGATTTATTATTCAAAAAGGCACAATCAAATCTCTTCATTCAGTTGACAAATGGGAGCTATTCAATTCAGTATCTGCCTCTTATTTATAGCATATAGTGAGGTGATTTATATGCTAGCTGCAGATCTTCCAAAACAGTTTTAATTAGCAGCATTGGCTATTAGAATGAGAGTCCTGTAGCTTCCCTGTCATATGCATCCCCTTAAAACTGAACAGAAATCTTACTCTTTACCAGGCAATGTTTCTCTCTCCTTTTTTTTTTTTTTTTTTTTTTTTTTTTTTTTTTTCCGAATGCCAGCAAGAAAATGTACCTGTGCTTTAGTAGCTCAGAGAACGCATTCATGTTTGCAGCTCCGAGGGGGCAGGCAGGGGAGGTCGAGGAAGGTAATGCCATTTATAGCTGTGCCTTGGGGGGAAACCGGGCAGTCCTTGGGGCATTAGCACTAACATCACACGGGAGTTTGCAAATGTCATAAGCGACTTCGGTTTTGCAAACAAAGTAAGCACCAAAGGTGCCAAGGCTAGCTGCTCAGGCTGCCGGCATGGGCATTTCTGGATTCTGCTCTGGATTTCTGTGCTTGGAGGAGGATGGATCTGAGAAGGCAGGAACCCTCATCTCAGCGTGTCCTGTGGTTGGAGCGTTCACAACATTATTTTTCCTGTGTGCATTGTCTGATGATATAAGTAAGCATTTCCCCAAGCTGTTCCCTCATCCACAGAGCTGCTCTGGCTTGTGGTCTAATTGGTACCCCTGAGGTACAGACCAGAGTAAGGCGCAGCGCGGAGGTGAGTTCAGTGAAGGCACTAGTTTGAGTCCCTATTATTTTCACGCATCTAGTAGGAATGTAATCCCTTTGAGACCTGTGCCTATCTGTCAAACCTGAGATCAGCCAACAGGTTCAAAAGTTATTTGGGGAAGCAATGACTGACAGAACAATTGCATGTCTCTTGGTTTTTTTCTGAGAAACCAGGCTAAAAAAGCACAGAAAACATAAGGAGTATTTTTTGTGCTTTATGCAGTGTGTGTAGCATGCAGAATGGTCTGTTGTTACGCTTCCACTGATCTTTTTTGACATGAGCAATGCAGTCATTCTGTCTTCGCATCAAATAAGCCTTTGTACTACTTGTCACCAGTGTGTACTGTCTCTGTATCTGTGTAAACTTGATGTTTACTACATCCTCTCGTCGAAACTCTTCTGCGGCTGCCTGCAGGTGGGTGGTTCTGCTAGGTGTTTTACAGCAGCACACTGTCAGTGACATTTACTCTAGAGAGCAAGAAGACCTTAGAAAATCTTAAGTTTGAGGTTGACAATCACATGAAAAGAGAGGACATGAGCACTGGACCTGGTCACAGATGCTTAGTGTCTCTGCGTGTTCATCACTTGGAGGAGGTCAAGGAAGCAAGACACAACTGAGAGAAAGGAGGCTGAACAAAAGTTCATCACTGCCCTGCCAACACTGTACATGTGTGGTGCTTAGGAGACTGATGGGAAAATGAGGAGATAGGGGAGATGAGGACATAAAAAATCCTGCTACAAGCAAGCCTGAAATGAATGTGGTCAGAAGGAAGGGTAAATAATGTAGTGAACACCAGGGAATGGAAATGCTTCGTGTGGTTTGCAACTGGGAGATGATGGGCTCTGCAGCCAGGACGGCAACGCAGCCACAGGTAATTCAAAATCGATGCCTACACTGTGAGAAAGTCACAGTCCTCTGGCTCTAAAACAAGTTAGATTTTTTTTTTATTTTATTTTTTTTTATCTACGGAAGTTCTGTTTAGGTATTTTATTTCCTTTTCTGAGCATATTGATAAAGCACATTGTTTAAGGAAGCTTTCAGTTTATTAACATATTTGGGCTTGTCTCTGAGCCAAATGAATAGTATTTGGTAAGCTGTCTTTGGATATTACACTAAGTGCTTTTCTACTGCAATTCTCATAGAGTGTAGGGCTGAATTTGATAGTGTTACCTATTAGTGATTAGAAAGTGAAGGGTTTTCAGTGCATCTGTCATGCAGAATTGGCTTTGATTGATAGGTAAATCAGGTATTATGCATGTCATAATTTTTAAATTTGGCCTTAAAATAATGAGATTTCCTCTTAAAATTCCTCTTTTCCCCAACATTTTGAAAACATTGTGAAGGCATGAATTGGGGAGGAAAAGAGAGGAGAGAGAACAGTGCTGTTCGTAAACACTTAAATTGTGCATTAGTCAGTGGTACAGACTGAACTCTGCTGGAGAAAGGTACTTCTAAAATACCAAAATATTAACATTGTAATTATTGAGCACAGATAATAGTTATGAATTATGGATCAGTCAGGTTAGCAAAATCACAGCTGCCTAATAGAGAAAGGTATGATGGGAATGTGAGGGAAGGTGATTGAGGATTCCCTCTTAATATTTTCATATGCTCCTCTTGGCAAAGGAGGTTGCTGCTCCTTCTGCTGGTCCCTGGGAGCTGCGAAAGCCCACAGAGGGCTGGAGCATCCCTGCCTGAGTGGCACCTGCTCTGCAGGACAGTCGCTGTGCCACCAGGGCTTTTCGATGTGCCAGCCCAGCTGGACGGCCCTAGGTGCTGTGCTTTATTTGACACTGTCGCTGTTTGTCACCACTGAAAAGTCCTGGCGTGCTCTGAGGCACAGCACCTGCAATGGGAATCGCTGCCACTTTTAAACCTTGTCTTCCCTGAGGAGGCTGTGGAGGGTGGCAGTGATGCTGGAGTGGTTAAGGACCATGGCTCTAACTTTGCTGATGACCCACTATCTCATCTCGAGAAAATAGCTTCCCGTCACTGCCTCTCAGTTCCCCTGTCTGTAGAATTAAGATAGCGTCATATCATACCTCTGCAAAGTGTTTTGACACCTATAAAGGAAAAGTGCAACCTTGAAGCACACAGAGAATATCCTGCTACCAAGTGACTCCAACAGGAGCTCTGGGCAGCGCTTGCTGTTAAGATATATTTTTTTTCTCTCTGTGATTGGTGAGCCCTCGGGTTTGCTGTGGCAAGAGGTCCTGCCCTGTCCCCTGTTCATTTTTTAAGAGCAAGTTGCCAGTGTTGTTAATAAACAGCTGCTCTTCCATCGGTTACTCAGTTTGTATCTGGCCAGCTTCTTGCCTTTTCTTCAGCCATATCTATTTTCTGCAAACAAAACCGGTTTTGCTTTTACTTCATTTTTTAGAGGAGAGCTGTAATGTGTTTGAATTGTTTGTAATAAACTTTTGAGATTCAGTGACCTTTATTAATCAGGAAGGGTTTTTTTTGAGGTCTACAGGAAGAATTAATCATATGTATACTGTTTGCTTTAAAAAGTCTCTTACTGAATTTGGGATTTCCCAGGTAGCCATCAAAAGGTCAGAGGCTGGAGGCAGAAGCTGTGAGCAGCTGGGAAGAGGGGAGTTGGAGAGTGCTGCAGGAGGACAAACCATCTCAGAGCAGTTTCAGAAGTACGGAGAAACCTGTGGTAACACCTGGCATTGGGGGGAGCCCAATGTGTTTGAAAGACTGGCCTCAAGCCAGAAATTTGGAGCATCTAAGGAAACAATAGCAGCATGCCATTGTACCATGCTCATATTTGCTTGCAGTATTCTGTTGTTTGAAAAGCAAGTTTGTGCTTTCAACAAAACGTTCCTTGGCCCTACAAGAGTTTAAGTCATATGTGGCTCAGAAGAACTATGAGGATTTTGAAGAAGTGTGCAGTCAGCTGTTGGCGTCTCAGCTGGCGGTACAGCCCCTTCTCCCAGGTACACAGGGTTCAGGAGTCTCTAAAGGAGAAGGTCTGTCTCGTGGACACTGACGCTGTCAGCTCTTGGTGAGAGCAGTGTGTCTATCAACCTTCCCAGCGTTGCAGTGCTGTAGCGAGGACCATCCACACTCCAGTCCCCTCCTGTTGCTGAGAACAAGTCCCAGGGCTGTGCCAAGGAAGGATGTCCAGAGTCTCTGCAGGAACTAGAAAAGGCACTGCTGCCTGCACATTTTGCTTGATTTACTGGGGGAGAGGTTAGGTGCAGTTCATCCTTGTAATTGCAAAAATGGGTGAACTGCATCAAAAGTTACCATCAGCATGCTGAAGTAGCAATGGCTGTAGAAGCAGAGAAATGGTAGGCACTTTCTAGGTTATCCAGTCCTATGTCCTATACCCTCATGTCACACTTGGGAACTGGATTTCTCAGAGAGTCCCCTTCCCAGAAGCTCCCTGGGATGAAGCAGAGCTATCTGTCACGTTGGGTAGTTCATGGTCAGAGTGGTGGAAGGTGGCTCCAAAGCTGCCAGTGAAGACTCCTTGAAGAGAGAGAAGGCTTTTCCCTGCAGGTCTGCTTTGTGTTGTTGCTAAATATGTGCGATGAAGTTTAGCTTGGGGGATTTCACAGTATAGCAAATCCCCGTGGTGTTCTTCTCTCCTACCAGCTTCTAGAGCAATGATTATGGGGACCTTATAGCTCTGAGTTAAACCCACGGAGGAAAAAGTGTTTATGGAGAAAAGGGCAATTATCAAAAGAGAAGAACAGTCAATGTCATTGATATCCTAAAGGCTACAATGTCTTGGTGTAAAGGGTCCTTACTAAGGAAGGTCTTTCTCCGAATTTTACAGAATTTTTACAGAATTATTGCATGTTTATGCCAAACCCCTTAATCTTGTTTTAATGCATTTTGCTGTATTCAGTAGTGTTTTTTACCTGTGAGCCCTTGGCATGCTGTTTCTCAATGAAGATAATGTTGGGAGATGTCTACAAATTAGTTGCAGTGCAGTGAAGCCTTTAATTTCCTGCTGTGCAGCTCTGTTGTTCGCCCCACTTAGCTTCTTCAGACAATGCAGTGGAGCCTGTTCTCAAATTTGTTTTCAAATTTTTATCAAGTTTTGGAGAATAATTGCATTACGTGTTACAGGGAAGCACATTTGGAGAGTTTCATTCACAGAACTACGTCACTTGTGTGTGTGTGTGTGACATAAAAGAGATTTTGCCTAACTAATTCTGCACCCATACAGGGGGAGGGCATCTTGAGCACTGTTAACCCTTTCTTCCTTGCAAGCAAGCAAAGGGAGGGAGATGGCACTTCATCAGCCATCCGTTTGCACTGTGTGCTTTTCACTAGGGATGTATTTAGGGCCTGATTTCTTCCAGTGTTCAGAGGGACCTTGCCCCAAGATGGCTCTGAGCCCAGGGGCTTTTTGAGGTTCATCCTGCAACAGTGAAGCATGGGCATTGCTCTTTCTCCCGATGATTAAAGAACAGAGCTTACTCTTTAAAGAGTTCGTTCCTCAAAAACATTAATGGAAAAGTTATGGGCAGAACACACAGGAAGTCTGGATGTGAATGATTTAAAGACTATGGGAAAGCATAAAGATGTTGAGGTGAATTTACTGCTTTGTTCAGTGCTGCTGATTGTGTGAGGGCTCTTCAGCATGAATTAAAGAAAGGTTCCAGTCATGAGATATTACAGTTTAATTCAGACATTAGTACAGTCAGGGAGATGACAGTAATGTATTTGCACAACCAAATAGGATTTCCCATACTGGATCGCACTTTTGATGTATCTGGTCCTGTTTCTGTATGGGCAGTGCTATGTGTGTCAGGAAGAATAATGTGATATAGGATAATAGGCAGCTGTGGAAGTCTACTAATAGTTGGCTCATATCCCAACCCTAACCGTGAGAGTTAATTGTTAAAAAGCCTTATTGGATGTGAGTGAGGATGTTCTCCTGACCTTCATCCACCTCAATGCATTAATGAATCACCTACAACTGCACCTTGTTCATACCGAATAGCAGCACATTCTGCAGGGCAATGTTGTGTTTAAAAACATACACGGTGTTTTTTAAGGGCATTTTTAAATGTGATGTTTGTCAGAGTCATCCATTGCCCCATTCTTGTACTGAGAAGATGGTATACTAGAGAGTCTGCTTTATCTTAAACCACTTGCCACCCAAGTATACTACCCCCCCCCATCACTTTTTATTCATCCCTTCTCTAAACTGAAGAAGCTACCAGTTTTCCTTGTCTCTGAAAAATATTTGCAGCTGGTATCTAAGCTTTTAAACAGGTTGGTTTTTTTTTTTTCTTTTTGAGGTCAGGTGTGCCAGTGTTTCAGTCGAGGTTGGATACATTTCCTGGCTTGATATTTTAAATGTCATTTCCTGTTCTAGTCTTTCTAGATCTTCGCTCTGACTTTCTGACCACTTCTGTTTACAGACCTGTGACCTTCCTGAAGCTTATATTTCTCCTAGAAAATGTGGAGGAAATAGAGGTGGCCGAGGAAGAGCACTGTGCCTGTGTGACTTCTGTGCTTGAAGATTTGTTTTAGCCTTCCAGAGGCTTTCCTTGCCCCTGAATTTTTTTTTCCAGTTTAAGAATTTCCAGCAATGGCTCTGAAGTAATCCCAGTGCTCTGTCTTTTTCCATTTTTCGGCTGAGAAAGCTTTGCACTGTGTGTTACAGAGGCCATCAAACTGGGCTCTATTGCACATCAGCGGTCCGTCGGGTGTTTGCTGCTCTCTTCAGAAACAGCATTCCCGGAGCCAGGCCGTGAGGAGCTCAGTGAACAGATGGGCCAGGAAAGTACCTTGTTCTCGGTGGGTGTGGAGAATGAACTCATTATACAGCCAGTGGTCTGTTGCATGAGCCTCGTTTACCAGTGGCTGGTGTGAAAAACAAACCCTGGAAAGTGGTGCCTTGCAGGCTGTGAGTGCTGCGGTGCCAGCCCTCTCGGTGTCATTCAGCGAGCAAGCTCGTTGGGTATGAGGAATAGGGCGGAAGCCTGGAGAGGCAGAGAGTTTACAAACAGGCATCAAAAAGCTTCATAAAAAATGACAGAAAGTCCAGCATTTGGGAATCAAAAAATGTCATGTTGAGAGGACCCAGATTTCAGGGCTCGCTCTGCGATTTGTACACACCTAAGATGAAGGTCCCCTTTCCTTAGGTGGTATGTCCTGCCAAGTATTTCCTAAAAAAGCCATAAAGTATTAACAAAACATGTTAAAAAAGCACTATGTTCAAACAAACAAAAAGGACCAAAAGTCTCCAGGTTATGTTAGACTGGATAGGTAACTGGACAGCTTTCCATCTTTCTCCTGTTCACACACCAGCTGGGAAATATCTCTGAGCTCCATGCGGCTCGGCCTCCTACGTTGACAGCCGGGGGACAGCTGGGGAGCATCCACGGGGCTGCTGAGCTCAGACCACCCGAGAAATGTAGCGTCTTCCTCCTTGTTTCTTGCCCACTCATCATCAGAGAACACACTTTGCTAGAAGCATGGTGCCATTTTGAAAAGCCGGGAGAGATGAGACTCTGGGATTTAGCCAAAGGAATTGTTTGAAAGTTTGGGGGTTTGGCTTGGTCGTTGTGGTGATGGGTTGAGGATTGCAGGAGTCCTCAGTAGCTGCTGCTTTGGTTGCTGTTAAAGATAGGGAAATTTTGGGCACTGGTTTACGCAGAGGAATATAAAAAATGTCAGTTAGCAGCAGTCTTGGAAAGGGAGAGTGCAGGGTGGGAATGCTTTTGTTTATTTATAGTAAAATCCATTAGGAGTATGGGGGAAATTGCTGTCTCTGAGGTGCTCTGTGGGTTTGTAAGTGAATGATTGATAGCATGTTAATAGTTTTAAGCTCCCTGCTTCAATAATATCATTGGGAAATTTGGCTGAAAAATATTTGGCTGCCTGTAAAATCCCATGTTTTATGCAGGCAAAGCACATAGTATCCACCACTATCATGTGGAGTGGGGTCCTGCACCCACATGGGAGGGTCTCACGAAGTAAACACATCTATCTGATCAGCGCCGGTAAGATCTCTTGTGTGGGGAGAAGTGGGAAGATACTTTAGCTTCAAATTAAGCAGAGTACTGTGATTTTAAAATGTATGAAGATGCCAAAAATATGTCCCCACAGCCTACTGTTGGGTTGGGGTTTTTTAATTTTTTTTTCTTTTAATTTTTTTTAAGACTAATACCTGACACAGCTGGCACCGTGACGGTATGTAACCTTTATCATAGATGAAGAGGCTAGAGGCAGACAGATGTTCCAGTGTTGTTGGCTGCGGATTCTGCATTCTGTGCCCGCACGTTGTGCCCAGATGGTCCTTTGTAGTAATGCGGCAGCCTCTACCTCCTAACGCCCCGTCCCACCTGTTGACACTTACAGTATGTCTCAAAAGAATAGCCGAGTTGCTGGGGAGAGGAAGACAAAAAGATACAGCAGCACTTCTGGCTGTGAAACAAGGCAAGCTGTGTTGTAGCACATAGCAAGGAAGCTAACAATCTCTCCAAAGCAGTAGGCTTTATATAAATAATACATTCTGGTAATTCACCAGATTGCGGCTTGTATGGAAATACAGAGGATTTTTTTTTTTTTTTTTTTTTTTAATGAAAGGGAACTTCTGTCCTGAGAGAAATTAGTCAATGCTGAATTGGATTTGGTTCTCCTGCATGCTCAGCTTTATACAGAGAATAAAAAAGGGCAGAGAAGAACAAATTGACTCTGGAAACCACCTCTTTACAAGACTGGCTTCCGTCTTGCCAACCCTTTAGAAATGAGCCCCCTGTCCACTTGTTGAAGTGGACAAGCCCCTTTGCAGAGGCAGCTACGGAGTTTTATTAGAGCAGTTTCACAGCAGGTTTCAGCAGACTGCACCCGTGCTGCCTCCCAAGGGGCCATCCCCCTCCTGGCTGGCTGGGACGAGACATTTCTCCCCTGCGCCCCATCTCTTGTTCTTGTCCTCGCAGCAGGAGCAGGAACAGGACTGCTGCCCGATCCCTTCCAGCATCGGCACAGGTCGTGTTGGATTCAGCCCTTCACCTAACAGCTAGAAATAAACACAGAATAAGCTCAGACCTCAATGTCATTCACGTTACCTGACTCTGCACGTGAAGGAAGTGTCTTCAGAAGTAAGATGTAATGCTGTAGCAACATCACTCAGTGCACAGGGTTTCACTGCTTTCCTTAATGGTCTGTGGGGAATTTGCCAGGCTGGACAGTGAGCTGGTACAAGTTGGCCTGGCATTACTAACTTCAGAAGGACTACGCTGACTCCCAGCAGCAGGAAAATAAAGTAATAGTTATTGTTTTCTAATAAATTATAACTTGCAGTTATAAAATTGAGCACTGACACAAGCTGACATTTGAGTTGATTTGGTTTGTACCAGTTCAGAGCAGGAAAGCTGTACACCAGGGAATTTGTTAGCTGATGGACCATGCAGACCTTTGCAGCTGTTTAAGAAATAGTACTGTATGATGCAAAATATTTTGCAGGCAGGCACTTTGCAAACCCAGGAAGTGTTTTACAGATTCTTCTGCAGAGGAAGTTGCCATTCAGTAGCATGGTTTATTTATTTTGTTTGGTTTATTTGGGTTATTAAATATGTTTTATTTATAGAGTGTGCTTTCTAGAGAACCATCTGCATATATGTTCTTCAATAAAACACGTGGGACTCTGAGTTTGCAGATGCTGGGTTGCTGTTTGTGTGTGTTGGGCCATGTTGGGTACCAACAGCCAGCTCTGTGGGATTTGTAGGAATGGGTGGAGGTGTGCATGGAAGTACTCAGCAGTCACCTGAAGAAAAGAGCCAATGTCTCTGAGCTTGCGAAGAGAACATGCGTGTGGCTCACTGTGCTCCATCCATGCCTGCAGATCTCTGCCAATTCCTTGTTCCACCATGCGGCTCATCATCTGCTGGAGTCCTTTTGCAGCTCGATTTTAGTGGCTAATCCAGAATGACTAACTCTAGCCATAATGCTTTTAGGCATAAGCATGGAAGGATCTTACTAGTAACCTTGTGTCATAAAAAAGTGTGAATTTGTGTGTGTATGAATTTTTTCACCATCTGTTCCCTTTCCTGCAGCACAGAGTGAGATTTTTGTCTCCTTTGCTCAGTTCCAAACAGGTGCATGTGATACTGATGTCCGCCACAACATAGTACAGATTGCACAGATTTTTTCCACTAGAACATATCAATACATGGACATAGGCATATCAGTTCAATGCAGGTAGAAATCTATTGTGATAATAAACACCTTCCTGCCTTTATCTCCTCTTGTCTTCCTCTTAATTAAATTGAAATTCCAAAGAGGTATTCAATTTAAGATTTGGGTTTTTTTCTACTGAGAAACCCAAGTAGAAGGAATTACGTGCATAATGGTGTGGCCAGCTGGCAGAGCTGTACAGCAGTACAATTTCTGTATTTTTGGGTAGGTTTTGTCCTAGTAATCTACAGAGCAGCCAGTGGGCAAGAAAACCCTGCTTTTATAAGAGCAATTTCACATGATTATTAATGCCCTGAAAGCTGAAATCAAATATTGCTAATCAGTGCTTTGACACTGAGCCGTCGCAAGGAAAGAGAAGTGTGGCTTAAGTTATACTTTGATTTTAATGGGTTTTGAGAAAACTAAGATTATCATCTAGAACAAAAGTCTTCAATTAGTGTTGCAGAATGAATTTAAAACTCTTCTGCTCTCCATCTAAACCGTTGGCCATGCAGGACTGCTCATCTTTGCACATCAGCTAATTTCTCCAGAGCAGATCATCTGTAGAAACCTTCCAGTAAAGTTTTAGGTGTGGTTCAGGGCATCAGAAGCTGTCTGCAGCATGACACACATTTGGCTGCTTCTGCAAACTGCTTCTGGGGCAAAGGACTTTGTCTGTTTGGCGGTCTATGATATTCCTGGGAAGAAAGGCTTGCATTTGGACTGCGGTCCTTGCAAAAATGTAGCAAAATGCTGGCTTGATCACCCACAGGATGAGGCAGCGATGTGCTTTCAAGGATGCTCGGCTCTTTGGAAAAGCCACCCTTTCCAGGTAATTCTGGCGTGCTGCGCTGCAGTGTTGCAGGTTGCTGCTCCTCTCAGCTAAACCGAGGAAGCCTTAAGGACTCAGGAGTTAAATGGGCTAATGCATTGACACCTTGCAAGCTGTGTTTTAAAATTTCTCGTCTTCCAATTGCATTACTTTCTCAGTCATTGCAGCTCCCAACAGAAGCCCAAGTGCTGTTTTACGCAGTCATTGATCAAATCAGGATGCAAATGAGGTCCTAAAAGTATATGTATAATGTGGGAAAAAATTTACATGTATAGATGGAAACTTTTCAAATGACAAAATTTTGTAGCTGAGGCTATCGTAATTTGTTAAAATGAGCTGCAGATTTTGTATGGAAGCATAATTTAGAGTTTTCACATCTTGGCATTTCAAATAATTTTAATTAAGCAATAGATTTACAATTTGTTCCACAAGTAATATAGTCTGCTCAGATTACGCACATTTTCTGTAGTTTTGATTTTACTACTGTATTCATTTAGCTCAGCAAATTTATAAAACTAATTAAAACTGAAGTACTTTTTTGATTCAAATTGTAAATGAAAAACAATGATCTAATGTAAAATGATGCTTGCAGAGAAAATAAGACCAATTGCAACTCTATAGGTATTTTATAACTTAGTTTTTTAAACTAAAAGCAATTATTTTTATAGCAGATTCTTGGCATGGTCTTACTTGTTTTCATGTTTTGAGATGCCAAGAGAGTGAGAGATTAGGATCTGATTCAGCAACATACTCAAACACGTCTAATGTTAACCATGTAATTAGTCCGCATAGAATTTGTTGGATTTCTTGTTTGCTGAAGCACTTTGCTGAACTGAGATGGTGTTTTAGAGCTGGCACTGACCCCCAGATTACCACTTCAGGTACCAATGCATGTCATGCTGCTCCCCAGTTCTTGTTAAGTCTCGTGTTGCTAAGGGATTAAAAGGAAGCTGCAGTTCCTGGGCTTTCGGCATCCCCATGCAGCATCTCCACACCAGGATTTTTCCTTGTCTTTGGAGTTTTCCTGTTCCCAAGTTAGCACTGGCAGCTGAGCTTCGTTACGATACAGAGAGCAAGGAACATGTAGCGTTGTTTGAACTCATTTGATGACATGCCGTTGCAGGTTTAAACACCAATTACCACGTTTCAAGTGACAAATCTGGAGGGGAAAAAAAGATGATCATTTAATAAATTTATTATGAAGGCAAATGACTCATACATAAATCAAACTGCTTCATTAAGGGAGAAACTCAGTCAGCTAAATACAGAGGTGACAAAGGTTAACTTCACAGTCATGACACCAACTCTTGTGTCATTTCTCCTGAGCTCTCACAATGAGTCAGTATTGCAGCAGTGCCTGGTGTTGCCATCCTCAAGTCCTCTGGCAGCAATGGCATTTCTCACATCATCTTTCGCAACATCAAAACCAGTCTAAATGTTAGCAGTTTGTAATCCTGTTTTTGATAGAGGTGGAATTAAGGACTTTTGTTCTTTTTTCCTGTGAGCACCTCGTGCAAGCCACAGCATTCCCAGCACCTCCGTGATATCTATAGCTGCATGCGTTGCAGTAACCCTCCCAGAGCACGGTCCTGGTCTAGCTGTCTTCCGGATCTCTTGCATTAGTAATGTATCTAAGCTGATGTTGGAGTGCTGTGAGCCTGTGCCTTTATCTGAACTGCTATCCTATACCATTCCCGTGTCTTCTCCTACTACTCTAAGACTGATCTTTGCCCACTGTACTCATGTGGTGGCTGTGGCTGTTGCAGGGCAGCCCATGGGAAAGGCATTTTGCAGGACCCGTCTCCCACGTCTGGGCACCTATGGGCCACCCCGCACAGGCCAGGATGTTTGGCTGACACTCTGGGGCTGTTCCCAAGGACAGTAATGCAAGTTTTGGCCTATTTCAGAAGCTGATGTCTATCTCTCTGTGTCATAGTTAATACACAGAAAGAGGCTGCAGGGTTCTTTTGGGGATGGGTGAGCCATGTCAATAATTGTCACCTTTTTAGCAAATGCCATGTTATTCTTTTATGCTCTGTGCTTTGGGAGTTTGTGAACAACGATGGCAATGGCGCATATCAGCTGCAGTGACAACAGAAGAAGGTGCAGGAAGGTTTTGGCCACACAAAGACAAGATGGGATTTTTTGGTGCCTTTGGCACTTTTAGAATTGATGAAGATGCGGTAAAGATTTTAAATAACCCTGATAAAGAATTTACGTATCCTTCTGAACCTATTCTGCTCTCTGCGATGCTCTGCTCACATGTACGGCCTGACTCTCTCTTAATCTACTTATACCTTGAGCAGAAACAGGGCAGGCATAGAAAGGCAGCATGAACACCAACCTACCATATGTTGTTTCTAATGATTGAGAATAGTGGATGTGCGCGTCAGTCTCCCAACATACTCCTTAGGCCAGGGGCCTGTGGCACTACAGCTGTTGTGCTTTTATTTCTCCCTGTATGCTCCCCTCCGCCGCTGAAATCTGCAGCCTGGAAGTTGAGGATGCTGTTGCTGTGATATGCCTTTGGAAGACGGCTCTTCTGCAAGGGTGTAATTGCCACCACCTATTCCCTTCCGAGTTATGCAGCCCAGTACCAGTGCTAAGGGGCAGGGAACACATTTATATTCTGGGAATTCCAGGTTTTACCAAGGCTCTGGCATTGAATACTTTTGTTCTCATTCGTGTGGCAGAATCCATTGCATTTTCCAGATTTTGGGTTGGTCCCAGTGCACTGCTGCTTTTCCACAGCAGTGTATTGCAAGGTAGTGTCTGAAATCAGCAAACGGAAGAGGCAGTAGAACTGTGTTATCGTGCTATTAGTTCATATTTTTATAAAACGGCAGGAATTCAGAATATAGCTCTTTTAATGTCTCATTCAAGCAGACAGTAACATTGAAATGTATTTTATTTGATGCCCAAGAGACACGTACTAGCATTTATAGTGACAATAGAAACCTACTTGTATTCCAAACTCTTCAGGAGAAACATTGATAGCTTTATTCAAAATAATGGCATTCAGAATTGCTGAATTGCGTTCCCAGAGTGTCTATCCTGGAGGAAAGTCAGCGGCATCATTCTAGTCATAGTTCCAATAATTAAATAACATCTAAGTGAGTCAAATGTGTCTTCTGGTCTGTACCGCAGGGAGGGGATAACCCATGAATACAGAGAGGGGAAATGCATCAGGATGGTCCTGGCTCCGCTGTGGTCCCTCTTCTCTTCTATCCCATTTTTGGGGACAGGAGTTTTCACCCACTAGAAGTCACTGAATTTTGTGAGTTAGGCTGGCAGGGATGCTTAATAACAAGAAATAAGGACAGTTACACATTAATGTATTATTTATTAATCTGACAGACAGCATTTATTTGTTATATTTTTTGATACAGTGGTGAATTATCCAACAGTAGTGAAGCCTCAGGCATAGGTGACCTTGTGGTGAATCTTGGCTGTTTCATTTTGCTAAGGGCTAAAGGGAGGCTCGTTTCAGTTTTATAGACGAGCTCTGAGGTCTCTGTATGAGCTCTACAAGAAGTAGCGAGATTCTGCTATTACATTAAATATAAGACCTGCTATGTGTTAAAATAAAGTGGAAGTCTGTGTTAAACTGGCACAAGGCAGAAATTACCCTCATATTCTGAAAGAGGCACTGATACCATGCAGAAAATAGTCTATTTGGAGATCATTCTGCTGATATTTTTCTCCACTCTATCTTTTTGGGGAGGAAAACAAGCTCTCGGTGGCTGAGGAGTTCATTTTCTCCTGCTGCTGCTTTTTTTACTGAAGTCATCATAATCCTCCATTTGTGACATCAGAGTTACTGGCTAGCAATATAATTATGATTTCAGAAACTGAAGATTATGACCTTCAAATGAGGAAGGCACAGCGGGGAGGACAGATTCCTAAGCAACAGCCATCAGATATTTGTGAAATATTTGCGAAAATGCCCTTGCAGTTTAAAAAAAAATGAGGGAGAGAAGGCAGGAGGGAAACATCCAAAAAATATTATCAGCAGAATGAGTTGCCAGCCAGTGTTTTTTTTCCCCGAGTTTTCCATTTCGTGCCCATGATTCTCTAACCTGTCTCATTTAGCCTTAATGAACACAAGACATTTTTTTAGCATGCCATATGTGCTGTGGTCCTTAGGAAAAAAAATGCATCCAAATAACTTAGTTTTTATGTTCTGACTGTACCCAATCATAATTTACATTTTGCACAGTTTGATGCCCATCTGCAACGTGTTTACTATCAGAAAAGGTAGTAAGAAAGGGAGGGAAGAACCATAGGAACATGTTGAACGACTGACACAAGAAAACCTGGTTGGAAGAAAATTATTTTTGTCCCTGTGTGAATAAACTTGGAAAATGGGTTGAAATCCTGTCTGCAGTGGTGGGGCCAGCTCCTGTATCAGCAATGCCTCGACAAGAGCCCCAGCAGTCATCTGTGTGTCTCTGGGAAGTCTCTTGCTCTGTGAGGGGGTGGGTGAGTGGTCTCCCCGTGGCTGGGGAGGCTGAGGAGCAGCCACACATCTTGAAAATGAGCCCTGCCTCTTGGCATGAAGTTCAGAAACAAGTTTTCTCTATAGAGGAGTTGTGCCTCAACTGGATTCTTATTTGCAGTTATGGGACAAGCTATTTAATGACCACAAACTCTCCCCTCTCCAAATCTCCTTGCAAACATTTAATCCTGAAAAGATGAAAGGCCTTGAAAGGACATCTGTTCCTCTTCAGTCTTCCCTGTCCTTAAAAACGCCGGAATCATGTATTTTCTCTTTGGAGCTTGACAGGAGGAGGAAGAAAGGAAGGAAACATGAAAGGGAGGTCCCACACCAACAGCTCCAGGAGCGCATTTCCATCTTGGGACTTTCTGCCTGATGGTATCTAAGTTCCCAGAATGGCACTGATGCACTGTGAGCTTCTCTGCATCCTTGAGTTCTGCCGAGTGCTACGTGGGGCCTCGTTCTTAATGACTGCAACAAATTATGACAATTAATTACATTTAGAAAACAATGAACATTTTCCAAACAAAGCTCCAACTGTAACAATCCAAGTTAGTCATATCAAGCCATTGGAGAGCCCCGATATGGCCAGGCCAGAGGTCTGGCATCTCTGCAGCCCCAACTTGGCTTCCCTGCAACCCTGTGCAGGGCAGGGTGTTGGACACAGGAGCAGGGGCTCTGGTTGTGTCACAGTTCCCATTTTTCTTCCTAATCACCTTGAAGGTCTATTTTTAACTTCAGTAGCCTGAGACAGAAAATGCTGTGTATCCCTTGCCTGTAATGGTACCAGTTCAGAAATGTTTCATTTTGATAACATGAGCTGACGGGAACTATTACAGGCTGATGAGACCTTCAGTTACTTCATTCCAGATTTTACAAACTCAGAATTTAAAGATTGGTTACAGTAGTCAGAGTGGTGCTTTTAGCATTTTCCAGCCCCTGTGGAAAGCTAGCCATGGTTTTACTACTTACAGACTCTTTAAATTTAGCAGGTGATGTAAATGAGCAAAAAAGCAGCACTTCTTTTACTTATATGACACATAGAAGAAAAACTCCTGGCATTAATATTAAGTTCCAGTGCTCTGTTTGGATGTGAGGAGCAGCGGGAGGCAGAGGACTGTACTGAAGGGTGCCTGAGGGGGACCATGCAGTGGGTGATGCACAGTCCCACACATGGGTTAGGCTCTTTTGTCAAGGTGAAGAGGAAAGGTTTCTTGACATTGGGTATAAAAGTGAGAATTTCTCGTAGGTCAAGACCTCCTCCACAAAGCCTTCGCTTCCCCCACTCTAAAATAGGGATGTGGTATTTGTACGTAGCTCTGAGACTTAGGAGGTACTCACAGTGTAGATGATGTACTGGGGATATTCGAGAGTGATCACAGCTAATGTAACTTTCAGCTTGGCCATCTGAATGCTGGAGCCTGAAAAACCCCAGCTGTTGTCATGAGGGCTGCTTTGAGAAGCAGAGAAAGCAAGCTGTCTCCAGGAGCTAGAGGTAGCCAATTTACAGTCAGAAGTACAAATCCAATCCAAATCTTCCTGTCCCACTTGAATCCGCAGCAAACTGCTTGTGATCAAGATACAGACTAATAACTACATATAAAATATTTAGTGACTAATTTCTCATTACAGATGCTTTCGGGAACACTGTAAGCTGGATGCAGACAACTGAAAAATTAAAAAAAAAAAAGGAAATTATTGAAGACATTATTCACTGCACGTGATTTGTCCAGCTTTAGGAACTATGGTGTTAAACCACAAGACAGGGCTCTGCAGAGCATCTGGAGTGTCTTTACCTGCTAGTAGAGAACAAAGTAGTAGCAGTACCATGCCAGGTACCACAGGAACGAGTATATGTATTGCAAAACAGAATTCACTTAAAGTTATAGCTAGAAAACCTTGCTGTTTGAGTGAGAACTGAGTGCAGAATGGAACCATGACCTCCCCGAGCCTTCCTTCTATGGTTGGCACTACTAGAGCAATAGAGTATAATTTTTTTTCTAGTTAATAAACAAACAACTCAGTTTTCTTCTTCAATTTCACTTTTGCTAAACGTGCATCTGTGGCAATGAACTGAAAAAAACAGCAGAATAAATAAGTACAGACAAATACATGGAGGAGTTAAATTATCATTTTCCTCTATTGCAACTGCCTTTTAACAACTACATCTTCTGACTGACAGCTTATTAATACTAATTACATTAGATATATGCAACATAACTAATGCACTGGTACTTTCAATTATCTTCCCTTGTCTTCATTCCTTTCCCTGCTCTCCCATCCTCCCTTTTCATACCCCGTAACCGCTACCTTGGGCTGCAGCTCAGAGTAAATGGATCTGCCTGTCTGTGAGCAAAAGCCTTTTATTTCTTACATGGGTAAGAAATGCTGCAAATCTGGGCATGTGTTTGCGAGGCTGTGTGGGTGCTCACCAAGACATGGTGAGAGGGGAGCTTCCAGCCCCAGTGGCAGTCGGCAATGCGTGGCTGTTGGGGTGAATTTCTTGTGAAGGTCCTACGAATTTCCTGTAGTAGTCCTGTGAATTTCCTGTGGAGGTCCTATGAAGTTCCTGTGCAGGTCCCACGCTGCCTCAAGCTGTCATGGTCTCCAGCCCTGATTTGTACATCAATTTTCACAGTTTTTCCAGAGCGCAGTGCAAACCCAGTGCTAATCCTGGAGAATCTCCAGTAGATGTTTTGGTGATCTGAGATTGAAGCAGCACTGATTGACCCTCTCCTAATTAGGAGCTCTGCAGAAGGACTCTGTGCACTGGCCTTTTTCTTTTACAAAGTCACAGTCACTCCCCCAGGTCCTTGTTTAGACCAAAGTCCCTGGTAGTGTCTCAGCTTTGCTTTTGTCTGTTTTTTTCCCCCATATCTAATGAACTGTCAATCGCTTATGCAAATCAGGGCAGAAGAGACATTTAAAGGTTATTTATAATGCCTGAAAACATTATGAAATCAATCATTCCAGCTTTTACAGCTCTCCCTATTCAAGTGTCATTTAGATCTCTAACTTTTTACATTATATTGCTATAATTGTTTGTGTAAGGCGACAAATATGTTTTGATTTTTTTTTATATAAGCTTGCTGATTGCTAAAACATCTATGACAGTTGACATGGAAAGCAGGGTGGTTTTGATTAGGCTTTTCTGATACGTAAATGTTTGTAAATGAATTATATATATTTTTAATTATTTTTTTAAGTTCTATTTAAAAAAGCAGGAGTAGAATCCCATAGCAATTATACTTTAAAGGAAGAGACTGAAATGAATGTTTGTGTGAGTAACATGTATTTAAAGGAACCCTAACAGTAAACATTGACTACTCTATGCAGAAAGTTAGTGGAGACAGCCTTTATTATTCACCAAGTATTTATACTGGGCTCTTACGCAGTGAGTATGCCTTGGCTATAATATTCTGTAATTGCTAAAAGTTAGACTGGAGCCATGGTCAGGCACAAAATGAAACGGTTGTCCAGTAAAAAACTCTCTAAAATCGGCCTATTACCATGAACTTGCAAGTGATTTCCTATGCCAGGTCCTTACACAGCAATGTTAGGACTTGCTCCTTGTACTGTTGATGGCAAGTGGAGAGTATGTCTCTCTACAGCAGGTTTTGTGCCTGCTGTCTTTGAGATGTTCTGAACGGTGCTGGATGGCAACATAAGTGTTAATAAGATTACCACATCCCTTGAGATTTAATTTAATAGTAATTTTCTATGGAGTACACTAATTTTTTACCTGGTGCCCCTGAGAAAGCACCACTGGGGTCATGGGGAGCTTGAGATGATGTGGGTGGTGGAGATCGCCCCTGTGTGTGATCCCACTGCAGCACCATGGGGCTTTGAGCAGCCAGGCAGGTATGGTGGGTGTTGCTCAGGCAGTTCAATTTTGCAGGATTTTTCAGTAACAAAGAAATCCAGCTGATGACAAATCTAACATCTGTCCTCTGCAGAAAAGACAAATAATTTGTGCTCGCTGATTTAAGTCAAGCATTTGGATCCTTAGGCACAGAGAAAACTGACAGCATTTTTCTGTGGGGCGAACACATCCCTCTTGAGCTTTTAAACTGAACTTAATTTATAGGTACAGCCATGTTTTTTCCAGGAGGTGAGATACTGGTTAACTCAACAGGAGTTGTGCCTTAGAGAAGAAGAGTTAAATTCGATATTTTGAGCTGGATGCTAATTAAAGCCGAATCTTTCCTAGTCTCAGTGTTTTGAGCCCATTAAGCTTTTCGAATGGTTTCAGAGTGTGAACGCCAGACTGAAAAGAGAAATATAGTTCAGTGTTGGGGTCCTTGTGTTAGCTCTCCTTTCAGTTTCTGCCTCAAAGAGCCAACCTGATGTTTTCAAATAGCAAGTTTGCTCTTGTGGAGCATCTGCCATCTTCTGCAAATGACACAGCTTTGGATCAAAGGACAAATGAAAAGCCAGGATGGAGGAGGTTGAATCCAAATCTCCCCCAAAATGGGGAGGTGTGGCAGGAGGTTCTCATTGCTGGTCCATCTGCAGCCTTGGATCTCACATTTGTATTGTGCCCTGCTGGCATTTCTGTTCAGTTTGATGGAGTTCAATGCTCTGTTAATTCACCTGTTTTCTTTCATCTTTCAAAGTGAATTAACAGCTTTTTTAGCAGTATCATGGTAAACCTGTAACATTTATTTTGAAAAGGCAAAAGAGCTCAAAAGATTACCTAGGTGTCCAGCTGTGATAATATTACCTGCCTTGTAAAATGCTGTAGGTGACTTTGAAGATGTAAAGCAAATTGGGGATTACATTAACTTCCTTCTGATTTGCTAAAATTATTGATTCAGTATCACTAACTATCAAGTAGTGTAGGGTTATTATTTTTTAAGTATAAATGCCTAACTATTTTTGATATGCATGGCGAAGTACTGCCTTCAACTCAGTAAAACCTGTTTTGATTATACATGTGGTAAAGGTTGGTACGTCTTTTTTGGTTTTTACTGGTGTTTTCTTTATAATACAAGATTATAGTAGCCTGCGTTCACATTCAGCCTAAACAGTCAGAAGAATGAGTATTGCATAACAATGTCAGTTTGTAATATAATAGTTTTACATTGAAGATTCCCAAATTTTTTTCAATCTTTTTGCCTCACTGCATGGCAGATTTGTGTTACATGTTACTCAGTGCAGCAAAAACCATGTTCACATCCAAAGCAAGTCAGTGGTGGAACTGGAAACACGGTCCCTCTTTCCAAAACTTTCTAGTCTAAAACATCCCTAGCAATTCTGGAAATCTAATTCTCCCTTTTTCCAAATAAATAATTTGAGTGGTTTTTCTGTTCTATATAGCATTTAATGACAGTGTTGGAAGGTGCTCTGGTTGGTTTCTATGCAGGCAGGCACTTTTTGGAAGGGACTTACTGATTCAATCTGCACTATTTTAAGGGATGCCATTGCCAGGCAAGTGCTTGAGTGGTTTCAGTAGTTTTGTTTCTGCCCCTTCAGTGTTGGCTTCTGACTCTTCCCAGAAGTCTGCATTCCCAGGGGCTGTGGGAAGAATTGCAGTTCTTGTTATCGGAGGACATTGCAGTTGCAGTGATTTAGAAGAGGATGGCTGACTCAGAGCTCAGATTCGCAAAGCTGGAGTGGATGACACAAAACTGTATTTAAATCTTTTTCAGCTCTCCTGTGTTCAGGCTGGAACATTTCATTTCTCTGGTGGAGACATGGGCTTATTGTTTATTCATTGTTCCTTAATCTCGATGCACTAGAGCAGGGAGTAGAAAGAAAAAATGGGAATGCTCTGGAGCGACTATTAACCACAAAATGTAATGACAGTTTTTGGGATGGTGAGCCTCAGCAGTTAGGGAGACTCACACCAGATACCTGAGCTCCTGTACTAACAGTGAGAAAGAAAAGGGAATGAACCATTCTCCTGACAGATTAAAGAAATATAATTATCTGCTGGGGCAGAATCCTAAAGTGTCGTAACCCCAGGATTAATACAGAAACATATTTTCCAGTGCAGGTTCCCTTTTTAGCCAGGCTTGGCTAATCCACGTTTCCAGGGCAAGATGTAAGACACCATAGTCAATGCTATAGTCACCTCCCTGCCCATGCTCTTCCTGCCTGTGCTCTGCCGGTGATGCTTCCAACACAGTGAGATCGTTGTTTAAATTTCATTGCCTCTTCCATTACTCAGGAACAATTTGAAATCGTAAGAGCACTGTAGCATTTCTGTTAATCAATAACTAACTGAGCTATTAATTTTCTACTAATATATTGCTCTTTAGTGCGCAGAGAGTGAAAACTTGTCGATCACCTGTACTGATCCTACCCAGCGCCCACAAGGGTCAGTGGAGAGATTTCCCGGGACTTCAATGAATGCCTAGGGATGCCTGAGATGCCCCAATGGAGGTGCTAAGGGTTGTGAGAGAAGCAGGAATTCTAAAGCCCCTCACATCGCTGCTGTTTATTACTTCAGGGTTTTAAAAGCAGCCCTAACTCCAATTAGTATTGGCAGGCTTGGGTTGTTTAAGTCTTAGGCTTTTTTGAAGATATCTTCTGCCTTTATTTTCCTTGAAAGGTGCTTATTGGTAAATTTGATGCAAAACTGCTTTTTTAACAAGGAAAGGAAATAGCTGTGACACTAAAATACTTTAAATGGGGTTATGATGTGTATAGTAAGTTTGGGCAGACACTGCTGACCCTTGTTTGGACCTGAATATACATTCCTCCTCTGCCACTGATTATCATTTCTATAGCAGGGGCAAGGAGGAAGCATCCACATTTTCACGCTCCTTGCAGTTCAGTGTGACATGTTAGTATGTATCCACCTTTAACGTCTGCAACTGCCCCAGTGAGGTCTGGCGGAAGACCTCTGGTAGAGTCCTTACCAAATGTCTCGCAGCAGGATGTCAGCTGAAAAATTCAATAGCTGTAAAATTTTACAGTAGCAGAGCTCTGATAATGAGTTTAAGAAATAATTAGCTGCAGTACTGCTTTGTTTTATAAAAGCACAGTACTTGATGAACTTGCTATGCTACAATTAGGAGCTCATTAGCAACCAAAATTCAAGGGTAACAAATACCTTAAGGGGATATTTTTAGGAGTATTTCATGAAATCCTAAAATCAAAGGAAGAAGAGTAAGGAAATGTAAAATCTCTTCCCAGACATGCTGCGTACCTCCTGAGGGTCCGGGGACAAGGCAGGATCTGGAAGTCGGGAACGAAGCTCACCTTATTTGGTAGGGTTTGCATTCACTTACAAATTTTAGGCCTTTCCATGTCATTGAAATGGCACTGCATCCCCAGTTTATTTTGCCCAGCTAGAAAAATCCATATTGTTTTTCTACTCTATTGTTTCATTTGATGATTTTAGAAAAAAGAATGCATTCCTTTTGCTATTGCAAGAGGACCGTATTTCAGGAAAGAGTTTTTTTCTTTGGTTTTGATCATTTTTATTTTTCAGTCTCATTGAGGAAACAGTAGTCCTAACAAAGCTGGCAAAAAGTGTTTCCTGGACTGCTCACAAAACAACAGGAGATACCTTCCATGAAGCCATGTACTCCATCAAAAAGTGTTTCTAGGAAATTTTTGCTATTGTTTTTACGCTTATTTGAAGATGTCTTTTTCTGCGGTTAACTCCACTTTGTCTCCAGAAATCCATCCCTCATTCTCTCTGTGATGGATAAAGGACTAGGACAAAGAGAGCTGGGTTTTACCCTTGTCCTGAGAAAAACCTTTTAGAAAATGATAACGGGCTTCCAACGAATGAGAAAGCTGGTTATCATTGGGGAGAATTAATCTTTGACTTGACTGAGAACACCTATGTCAAATTACAAGCTACGATATCCATCTGCTTGCTTTTATCCAGCAATATAGATTTATTGTGACATTTCAGAGAAGGAGTAAGAAAACATATGAACAACTGTTTTGGTTCATTAGCCCTTTATTGGTAAAGCATGGTGCTCAGTGATGTTAGAGGTGTACGAAAAGACAGCCCTTTGGCTGAAATTGGTACAATTGTTGCATTTACAAGGCTGTGCAGAGCATCCCCAAGGACAAGCTTACAAATTAGCTGCTGCTTTACGTTACTTGACTTGAGATTGTTCTTTCAGTTGATACTGGAGTGATTCAGCCAGTAGCTCCAGGAGATGGGAGAAAATGTTGGGGTACATCCAGACCCCTCTGGATAGCAGCTGCTTAGGACACCAGACTCGCCCATCCCAGTGTCAGATGGATAAAACAACCTCATCTTCCTACAGCTCCTTTGCCACAACGGCTCGAGAGGGCTGCTGGCAGGGCCAGCGTGGGCGCAGGGCAGCCAGAGTCTCCTGCTCTGTGAGGGCCAACCTGTCAGACCCAGGACAGGCAAAGGAAGTACCACCGGGACAGTGTCTCCCTGAATATTTCTAGTTTAGTCTCTTATCTCTGGTTGTCATCATCATAAGCCCTTCATTTGTGGCAGGTTTCTATGAAGGAAAATCCATCTGTGTTGTCACTTGCTTTTCTCACAAGTATTTATTTTTAATCCACTCTAGGGGGCTATTCCATGGGTACAACCATGTAGGCTATTGATTTATTTACAGTTAAGGATCTCAGAGTCAGGATGTTAAAGCCTTCTAAGCCAACTCCCTTTTCATATGGGAGAACCTTTAGAAATGCACTTTAGGTTTATGACACTGGCTTGGCTTAATTTAATTTACTGTTCACTTAACCGATCATTCAAAATACCAGATGTGACAGACAATAGATTCAGCTGAAATATTACCTCACAGGCATGTTCAACATATAGAATATGCTCTCCATATGTGAAGGTACTGAATGTCCCCATCTACATCCAAGAGCAATCAGTTTGGTTTTGAAAGGATAGTGAGGCTGAGTGGGAGACACGGTCCCTCATTTCTTCTGTAACCTTTGTAGTAGCTGATGTGTGAGTCTAACCAAAGCTCTCTTGCGTGAGATAAAATGTGAACATCTAAAAAGGCCAGCAGCGAAGGATTTGTCATGTGTAAAACATTTGTTGTTAAGTATTTACTGATGTGAGGCTAAGTAATTCTGCTAGCAACTTTAATAAGTACAGTAAAGGCAGACAATAAAACAGTGGCAGAAATGTGGAACATCCCAAGTTTTTAAGAGTGCATACCTTCTGATGGCTGGGATGGTCTTTCTGAAGTGAGGGGTTGGACAGAACAGTGTTGGTAACGTGTACGTCACAAATACTTGCTGACTTTATGGTCATTGGTGCACCAAAACCTTGAGCTAGGGTAGGGTGCTTTGAGAGCTGGTCCTTAGAGGTGCATTGGCCATCAGGTAGAAACAGAAGAGTTGCAGCAGTCTGCTGAGGCCTCCCTCTTTTTCTCTCACCACTTCATTTATCCTTTGGAGCAGGATGATATGTGTGGTCAAAACAAAAGCAATGGAGACGTGATTAATTCCAGGAGTACCTCTAGTTCAGCAGGCAAGAGACCTTGCTTCTTTTGGAGAAGCAAACATCAGATGCCCATCATCAATACTTTTGAAGTTTATGGTCTGAGGTTCCTTCACGTCAGGGCAGGACCTACGTAGGGTACTCATCTAGACCTTTTACTATTAAAGAAAGATTAAAAATTAAACTTACAGTAATGCAAGAACCTGAACTTCAAACTCCCATCTGCCAGTGGAATGTTAATCTGATCTCAGCAGTACCCGATAAAGTCAATCTGTCTTCCTTGCCTAGTTAATTTTTAATCGTTTCTATGGAGTAGAAGGGCTGTGGTAGGTGAGATTAAGAGAAGACTGCCTTACCACAGCCCCTAGATCCTAATATGGACTGGGGAACAATATGAACTCAACTTCCATCATTTTTATGGAAGTTTATATTCTGTATTATACGCCTGTGTTTATTTATCCAAGACTTGGTATGTAGGCGTGTTCTCTGAACTGACTTTCAAGGGTAATAGTACACAAAAAAATCTGGTTATGTGTACATGTTCATAGTATACTGTCAAGCAGTTAATGGGAACAGTATTTCCTAGGTCTTCAGCAAATGTTTTCAGCAGTGCTACCTGGGAAAGAGGATTAATGTGATCAAAACCAAAAACACTTTTAGCTCCAATATTGGGGTGATTCAGTAGTCTATCCTGGGGTACTTCTCTCGAACTTTACAGAAATATTTAAAATTGACTTCTAAAGCATTATTTTTAACATAATATTTCAATTTCACTATTGGTGAGTTTTGCAATATTTCTGTCATTCCGCATCAACGCTTACAAAGCATGCAAGGATGTAAAGATTAATACCCCGTGTCAGCACAGCACTTTACGTGCTGAATTTTATCATCACTGTGAAGGGATGGAACTCAGAAATTTTCAAGCATGTCTCCATTACATGGACAGTCCCAGATTACAGTGCTGAGATAATGGCAAGCCCGGGCTTAGACTCTTGTTGAACAAGGGCCACCTTAGCCAAAATGACTCTAGACCTTCCTGTGCTTGCTCTGCCACGTCTCCCTGCCCTGTACGGAACAGGGCAACTATTAGTGCCACCGATTTTTTTTGTGGGTCTAGGCAGTTCCCATGAAGAAACCAGGCAAGGTCAGCAAGACCTAAAGGTTTGGGTTGCTGCCAGGGGAAGTGTGTTAATGATGGCCATAGGACCTCAGCAGAGAAAAGTGGGAATTAGAGGGTCCCCAGGTTGCTGCAGAAGGGGAAATGTCTTCTCTGTTTCCTTAAACATGGACTTTTCAGAAGGATTTCTGTGCCTAACTTGCGCTGAAGTGCGAGCTGTCAGGCAGCTAAAGGGCTTTCAGAACCTAACCCCAATTAATTATCTGTTTGTAGAAAAAGGCTGGATCAGCAAGAAAATGTAGAAAAGATGAAGCAAGATGCTGCAGATGCAATACAGAGAACTGAAGTGTGCGCTTCTATCACTGGATAACCCCAACATGTGCATAACTCATTTAGGCAACTGTAACCTGAAATACTGTTGAATTCCTATTTTTTTCCCAAGGTAGGGTGCATAGAATGATTTTGTTTGCCTGGTCTCAGATCCGACCCCACCATGCCTGTTTGTCCAATGCCCTTTAGGGGATCTAATTCCATCTGACAATGTTGGAGGTGACAGCTCTGTGCAAATAATTAGCAGAAATGCAAATCAACATAAGTATGTTTTTTAATACTTCATGCCTGGAGCTGTGCTAAACTTAGCAGCTATGAATAAACAGCATCAGCGTTCCCCTCCTTGAAAGGATGAAGAGCCTCCTGGTATTTGGGATGTCTGGTACATTTGCTATCTCATTGTAGCCAACCCAAAACATTTAATAATGTGAGCAGGCTCTCAAAAATTACTGAGATTCATAAATGTTGAATGTTTTAATTTCTAAGCCTTGAAGGTGTACGTAGCTCACATCTGTAAGCTTTCCTTTGCAACTGAAAGGCTGGGAAATTACCCCTGGTTAATGAAAGTGAGATTCTCGTGTAATCACCTTATTTCAGGAGCAAGGCTTTTACATAAACTCCAAGAGACTTGTGATAAAATAGTAGGAACTGGTAACATTGAAATATGATCTTTTATCATTAAAACATTTGCTCTTAATTAGTTTTTATTTGCAATATTGGCAGCTAATCTCCTCTCTCTATTATACATGTGCGACTTCCAGTGATTGGCATAGCAGAGTGTGTATGTAGCTGAAGACATGATTTGATCATCCCCACGTAAGACTTCCAAACCACCCAGGATTTTTTTGGTAAAACTGAGGTGTCTTTGTATAAGACCTGTGGGCAAAAGTTAGTAATTCCAGACCTGGCCTTGATTTCCCCTGGTTTAGAGATAATGAGAGGCTTATGGGACCAGTGACTAAATGCTGCAGAGTGGCCTGGCTAAAAAAGTGGTGGATGGTGGAATAACTGTATCTGTCTTTCAACATCATCCAATCTTTTTGAAAAATAAATAAATAAATAAATACATTTTCGTTTCAACAAGGTGACATTTGATGATGTTCGCTAATTTAAGAGAGACTGATTTATGCATGTTTAATCTTCACTAATGATGACTCCAGGGCAAGAAATGAAAATAAGTTCAGTTAATAATATGTGTATATATTATTAACACCTTTACAGATGGAGATGGTTCTCTTCCTGGTAGAAAATGTACAAGCAATTTGTGGAAGATCCAAATGACTCAGGGCTGTCAGAGCCTCTCTCTAACTTACCAAAATGTAGCGAGCAGGAATATTTGGGCAGTAAAAATTCTCAGCTGATCAACTGTCATTCAAAACTTGTATGAAAACTATAAGTACAGTAAGCAGCTCAATCCCTTATGTTTCGGGGTGCTGTATAAAAATAATATTATGTGTATTGCTGTTATTATTATACCCTGATTGTGGCTCTCCTACTGCCACACAAACATTAAGAAGGATGCAATCCTTGAATTCAGTCTGTGTGCTGACAGACAAAACTTATTGGGAATATTAATGTGCTTGGTCTAATCATCCTGCTATTTTTTGTGTAATTTACTCGGTCAGGGAGTTGGAATTCCCTCTTAGCTGTTACAGACTCAAGCATTTATGCAAAATCCTCCCGTCTTGAGATTTACAGTGGATTATCTACAAATATTTGAATGCATTAGTGCAGTCCTTTAAATGCATTCCCTTTATTTACATACAGAACAAATAACAAGCAACTTGAATGACAGCACTGTAATTCCATCAAGGAGCTCCTGTCCTGAGAAACTACAGAAATAAAGTGCTAAGAGACCCATGTGTTTGGTGGAGCTCCGCCTTGGAATTACAACTCCATAACCTGGATTTCATTAATTTTTCATATTTAAAAAAAAATCCACAATTTCATGAATTGAGGAGCTGATGTCGTGTTTGGAAGAGGAAAGAGCCGGAGAAGGGTGGGGGTGGCAGTCTCTCCTCTCATCCACTTCTACCATAATCAAGGAAAAAATCAGTTATTTCCTTGGTATCGCCATGTCTGTCAGCATAACACCAGATCAGAGAGTAATCACTGGATTCATGTTATCGATGGGGCGATAGAAGGTTTAATGCAATTGATGGTGTGGGTTTGAAGAGCTCCTTTCAATCTGACCCACCTGGGCTAAGGATGGGTTATCCTGCATCTGTGGTTATTTTATGAGCTTATGCTACTTGCATTGATTTATGAGGCTGCTGCACTCATGCTCAATTGCAGATTATTGCAGTACATCGGCGGGTGGATTGATGCGAGAAAACCAGCCTGGGTTTGGTTTCTGCTCCAAATCTTCCCCCTGGAAGGAAGGGAGAATAAAATCAAACCCAAAGACTTGCAGACTTACCTGTGTAGTAAGAGAGATGGGTTCCTGCCAATCCCAGATGTAAAGCCTTAACAGTTTCCATGGAATAGTCAATTATCTGTTTCATTGCACAAGCCAATATCTTTTCTCAAAAAGATGTATTAGAGTGTTTAGCCATTCAAGTGATCCATCTGGCTGAGCATTCTGAGATGCTCTTTAAACTTGATTTATCAGGCCCAGAAGTGGTGTCCTTGATAGCTTCTGGGACTGTATAGGGACTGTCCATGCATCTGCTTCATAGTCACAGGGGTTCATGACCTTCAGTTCCTAGTGGAAATAGGGCCTGTGCCATCACGCTTCTCAGTCAGGACAGCCTTATTTCACATTAGCATGAGGCTGCAGCGTAATGGTGGGATTTAAAAATCGCCAGTGCGGATGAGGGTCAAGGGGCCACCAGATGCTTCCAAGGAAAATGCAAGAAAGCCCTCAGGCAGCAGATACCTGATAAGACACTGTCTTTTACTCCAGCAGAATCTGCACCTAAATCCTAATGGAGGCTGGCTAAACCCCTGCAGCATAAGATTGTATATCGCTTTTAAATCTCCTCTATTTATAAAATACACATTACAGGTCCAGTATTCACTTTATCCCCATTTCCATTGGGTATCACCTCCAGCACAGTTAAAACGTGGCACAGTGCAGTTACTGGGTAAGTCACTCTTCTTGTGTTCTTGTCTTGTTGCGGCAGGGCCTGTGCTGATCTGCAGCCATGAGGGTTGGGCATAGCTACAAGGCGCCTGTGGGAGAAGGCAGCTAAGCTCCCCTGTAAAGCAGGGAATCGGGATTGCAGCGTATCTGGGTCAGGCATCGTTGGCGATTGCTGCCGAGCACATGGTGAGATGCAATCCCAGAGCCTTGGGCTACAAAGCAGGGGAGGGAAACACACCCCAAGGAGGTGCTGGCTTTGTATTCAGGACCAGAGGGATGCTCAGTGTTGAAGGTAGGACCCAGCTAACTGCTAAATACAGGGCACTGGGAACTGCTGTAACATAGGAGCAGCTAGAAGGAGGCTATATGTAATGTTTACATCCTCGAAGTGCATTTCAAGGCAAAAACATTTACTGTTACACAAGTAAATTAAATCAATAGTGTAATATTTTAATTACTAAAAACTTCAGGCAAAATTCTATGTATTTTCTTCTGGGCTATCATCCAGCTTTACAGCATGAATTCTTTAAAGCTAAATTATTAAATTATATTAAGCTTTGGTTCCCACTTGCTGCTTTTTGAAACTGAAAATTGCCACTTGGCAATGATTTATTTTTCTCCCCACCCTCTTCACCCTCTTTTTTTTTTTTTTTTTAGCAAGGATGGCAACAAAGTTTAAGTATGAATGCATTTTGGAGCAAATGGAGTTATATATTTAATATAATCCAAAACAGATTGTCTACTCAAACACTGTTCATTAAATGAACTGTCTGCAAGTGTGATTTACAGCGCAACGTGGTCATGTGAATGTCTGTGTGTATTTAATAACTGCACAGTAATAGCTTATTGGCAGGAGTGGTAATTTGATTTTGGAGTTTTATCTTATTTTTGATTTCTGGACCATGAAATCCTGCTGTCTGACACACTTTTCCATTGCTTAATCTCCTGAGATTTGTGTAAAGAACAACTTTCCTTCTTACTGAAGATCCAGAGCCCTGCTATATATTTTTTTATGCTAACCCCCCAGTGCAGCTATTCACATACACCCATGTCAAATTTATGTGCTTGGTACCACAATACAGACTGGAGTAATAGACCAAAATATTGACATTTAATGAGCTAAGACCTCCAGGCTTGGAGAAGATAAAATCATACAATCATAGAATTGTTTAGGTTAGAAAAGACCTTTAAGATCGTCAAGTCCAACCGTTAACTTAGCACTGCCAAGCCCACCACTAAACCATGTCCCTAAGCACCACATCTACATGTCTTTTAAATACCTCCAGGGATGGTGACTCCACCACTTCCCTGGGCAGCCTGTTCCAGTGCTTGACAACCCTTTTGGTGAAGAAATTTTTCCTCATACCCAACCTAAACGTCCCCTGGTGCAACTTGAGGCCGTTTCCTCTTGTCCTATCACTTGTTACTTGGGAGAGGAGACCAACAGCCACCTCGCTACAACCTCCTTTCAGGTAGTTGTAGAAAGTGATAAGGTCTCTCTCCTCAGCCTCCTTTTCTCCAGACTAAACACCCCCAGCTCCCTCAGCCAGTCCTCATAAGACTTGTTCTCCAGACGCTTCACCAGCTTCGTTGCCCTTCTCTGGACACGCTCCAGCACCTCAATGTCCTTCTTGTAGTGTGGGGCCCAAAACTGAACACTGTATTCGAAGTGTGGCCTCACCAGTGGTGAGTGCAGGGGAACAATCACTTCCCTACTCCTGCTGGCCACATTATTCCTGATACAAGCCAGGATGCTGTTGGTCTTCTTGGCCACCTGGGCACACTGCTGGCTCATGTTCAGCTGGCTGTCGACCAACACTCCCAGGCCCTTTTCCACTGGTCAGCTTTCCAGCCACTCTTCCCCCAGCCTGTAGTGTTGCATGGGGTTGTTGCCACCCAAGTACAGGACCCAACACTTGGCCTTGTTGAACCTCATACAGTTGGCCTTGACCCTTGAGCAGATCAACATTGCCACCCAATTTGGTGTCATCTGTAAACTTACTGAGGGTGCACTCAATCCCCTCATCCAGATCACTGATAAAGATATGAAACAGAACTGGCCCCAATACTGAGCCCTGGGGAACACGACTTGTGACTGGCCACCGACTGGATTTAACTCCATTCACCACAACTCTTTGAGCCCGGCCACCCAGCCAGTTTTTTACCCAGCAAAGAGTATGCCTGTCCAAACCATGAGCAGCCAGTCTTCCAAATCTTCCAGTATTGCATAAGTGCAAAAATTTTCAAGGATCATTTTCTGCATAATCTGTTGTGTTCTGTATTTAACTTTCTGAGCTTTTCTATTGATTTAAAGTCAAACTCTCTTATTTAATGTAGTTAAGGAACTAAATCAGTAATTCTGTTCCATCCAGAGACTTGTAAGTACACTCTCCTCCTTATGGCTTGCAAGTTTGGCAGGTTAGCTCCTGAATCAACCCACATTATACTGCACTTGTATTTTCTGAAGGCCTTGAGAAACAGTTTTAGAACCAAGCATTGACATTTTTCCTTTGGAGCAATGTCCAATGTCTGTACATCACAGCTGTGCTTCCCAGAGAAGTTGGTGGTCTGAGGGGCTCTCCCATGTCTATGGAGAGCTGCCTCAAGGCTGCCCTGCAGAGTAGGATGATGACACAACACTTAGGATGGCAAGGAGGACACAAGGCTTGTGGTGGCAGCTTTCGTTAAGGAGAAGGGGATCTTTCCCATGGCCCCAGGGATGCAGCAGCACACACTTGGGTGTGTGTGGCTGACATGGTTACGGTTTAGGAAGGCTGCGTGCAGTCAGCCAATATTGTCTGATAGGGGATTATTATTAATTTGCTTTTTTTTATCATATGTCTTTGCCGTAGCTGTGGAGAATGATGGCTCATAGCAAGTTCAGCTCCCGGCTTCGCACCCTTTCTTTCCTTTCTTGTAAGAAACGCACTGCATGATTGAACAAAATATTTTGAGTACCCATAATGAAATATAATTCCACCTTCTGAATCAGTCAGCAGTGTAAAGGCTTCATAAAGGGTTCTAGGGGCCCAAATAATAGCAAACCCACCCTCTACGTGACAACACAGGCATCAGCTGTCATCTCCTCATGTTGGTAACACAGGTTCTTTAATTCACTTGTCATTATTTTAGTGTCTTTCTGTGTAGTGGAACACTATTGTCCCCATAAATACATGTCTGAATCAGCTAATTATTCATCCAGGATTAGAACTGAAATCCTTGCTCTAAGGCTAGCTCCACTCCTGAAATCATACAATTTAAGATTTTAATTATTTTAAATCATATATGTTTCCTTTGAGTGCTGGAGCCAATTAGTCATCAATATGGTTAGGCAGTGTAGATCTGATGCAAAAAAAAATTTTTTTTTTTCTTTTTGAAAAAAATAGGTATTAGATAATTCCTGAACCTGTAACCAGCTTGATAGTCCGGGGTGTGTGTGTGTGGGTGTGTGTGTGTGGGTGTGTGTCACAAAGCAACTACTAATAGAAAAGTAAGATGATGCAGAAAGTTAACTAAAACAGGGTTCATTTATGGGGAATTACAGGTGGGAAAGTTAGTTTTTCAGCATAGAGATTTCCTCTACCCCTACAACAGTGACAACCAAACCTAAGGATCCATTACAAAGCCTTTGGAAGTCAACAGATAACTTTTAGTTAATAGTGGATAATTCTGAAGTTTTATTTCTATTTAATATTTGTTATGAGGAAACAAACAGAAAAGTAAAGAAAACAAAATGGGAGAGGTTTGCATTAGCTTTTTAAGCAACAATCCATACTGAGGGCCAGGACTGAGAGGGTCATTGGAAATGTTTCAGTTAAAGAATTGTGAAGAGTTGTTGAGCCTAAGAAGTTTGAAAACTTTCTGAATAGGAAGTCATTTCAAATCATTGTGATTTTGTTGTTGTGTTTTGATACTATAAAATATTTTCATGTTGCTGTTTTGTTCAGATGGATTTTAATGCTTCAGATTAATTAAACATTAATTCTCATGATATGTATTCATAGCACATGCATATGTACTCTTGGTTTATGATCCAAAATTATCTTTCATTGTCTCAAGCTGAAGCATTTTAGCATTATTACAACAAATGATTGTTTAAAGTAAATTATTTCTCCATTTTTATTTTACCAGAAAAGTTGAAATAGAAGAAGAGTTTGGTATTCAGCATGGCAGCATCTCCTGCGAGAGGCTCCTACTTGAAGTAGCTCTGGTGTTTTGTGAAAACAACAGCAAAGCAATGGTAGAAGATATTTTGCGAATGTGTTTCAAAGTAGCTTTTGCTGGCCAATCCTTCTTTCCTTGAAATCAGTGATGAGACCCTGTGTGGCTAGAGGGAGGCCAGCACCAAACAAAAACCCCATTTGAAAACCCCATTTTAAAAACTAGTGTTTATTAGAAGAGACAGGGTGTTTTTCAGAGCCAATATAACTCATAATCATCACTTAAATGCACAATTTTCTTTCTTCCTTCCCCTCAAAAGAAGCTTCATTAACACTTGTATGTAGTTTAAGAGACATGAATATTCACCTTCCATTCTCTTGACAAGGTGTCTGGCTAAGATGTGAAGGCCCCTATGCCATTAATGTAAACCCATGCACAATGCAGATTGCCTCCTATATACGCTATTTTTTGATAACCAGAAAACTAGGCAAGACAGGAAAGAAAATATAACTGGTGAGACTGGAGCAAAAGCAAGCTTGTGTGTACGACTGCAAGAAATGTATGAGGCACTGGTGGCTTGGGTGGAATTTGGTGACCTTGCTGTAACTGTTCAAGGATTTTAAAGATTTCCTCCAAGTTTTGTGGGTTTTTTTAGTTAAAAGAGCTGTCAGTGAGAGCAAAAGAGGTTGGTGAGTCTTAAGCTGCTGTCTATGCTTGTGGAGTTTTATCAGTCTTAGCTTCTTTCCTTTGTATGTGTGTATGTTTGTATTTTATCTCTCTACAATAATAGTATCTAGCCGGCTAGATAACTATTGGTGCCTGTAACTGTGTTATCTCTATGCTCAGAAGTTTTCTATCAGGTAAGTGAATGCAAACTGTAGAAGCTTTGCAGAACTGATGTGTGTGTTAGGGGAACGAGGAACCTGACTGCATTGCTCCTGACTGCGTTTCTACGCTGTTACCACATACTGACACTGTCTTTGAAGAGTCCTTGTCCTGTTAACTCTGGCTTTTACTGTTCTAATTGATACACCATAGGGTTCAAAAGCATTAAGGCTATATGGCAGCACCCAAGACAGTGGTCAGAATCCCCCAGAGCCACCACAGTAGCAGTGAACCCCTGATTTGCAGTGTGTGCAATCTATAAAGCATGCAGTCTTATGTTGATACCTTCTGCCATCAAATCAAAATGCTTCTGTTTACCAGCTCCTGACAGTGCAAAGCACAGAAGTGTTTCAGAGTTAAAAATGGGAAATAAAAGTGAAAATTCAGAAATCTGGTTTCCTGAGTGCCAGAAGCGCTGACTTGCTTTGCATTTTTAGACTGTGGGCTAGTGCAGACATGACATAGTAGAGGATACCAATACTGCAGGAGCTCCAAATGCATGCAGCTAATGCTGTCACAAAAAATACCATTCTAGTACCACTTCTCCTTTTCCTTTTTCCCCCTTCCCTTCCCCTTCCTTTTCCCCTCTTTTCAAAGCCATGTGCATCAGAAAACATCTGGTAAAAGCAGCAACAGCTGCTCTTTGGGCTTGGAGAGGACCGGCTCCCCACAGAAAAAGGTGTGCTGTGGAGGGGACTGAGTGGCACTGAGGACTCCACTCTGCCTCTCCAAAATGAATTTTGGCATCCAGGGAGGAAGGGAAGGCCATCTGCATGAGGCTTAATCATACTAGTGTATGCTCAGCCGTGTCAGCTGTTTTATCTCGCCATTGCACTCTGTGTTCGCTTCTTCCCAGTGTGTCATCCAGTCCTTCAGAAATTGCTGAAATCATTCATTTCGTCCTCATCTTGAGGCTTTGTCCTGACTGTTGACACTGCTGTGAAGCCAGTACCTGCTTCTGCATACATTGAGCATACTAGGTACCCAGTCCCAGCTAATATTTGATATTTGTTAGAGAGCGCCTCTGAATCCCTCCCACAGCCACTGTTGTTCCCTATCGATCCTCGTGAACCTCTGAATCCCTCTTGCAGCCATCCATCCTGCTGTTGTTCTCTATCAATCATCATGAACAGCACTTCTGCCTTCTTCTGGGATCCAGGCACAGACCTGGTTTGCTTTTCAATTGGTCACAAAATGAATCACCACCACAACAACAACAAAAAAAAAAAGCAGAGTAAAATAAACACAAACCTGCCATTTTTTGCTCTTGTGCTGTTGATAAACATGCTCTCTACTCATACCTAAAAGGCTGTTGTACATACTTCTGCTGTTGGTACCATGCCATAACAAAACCCAAATCATTCCTCCCAACTTCTCCATATCTCATCTGTTTAGACCTCTCAAATGTTCTTATCTTAATGGAATTTTGCCTTACAATCCAGAAATTGTACCAGGGGGCTCTTGCATATCCCGGGCAGTGCTTGAGTATGCATATTATAGCACTGCATTGTCATATGTTACTATAAATAGCTCTCACAAAGAGTCCGTATTTTTGCAGAGATTTGCCTGTCAGCTCTTAACAATGGTAGTCGTTCATAATGGGAAAATAGAATACCAGCTCCATCAACCTTTGACAGACTAATAGGGGTTATTTGACTTTCAATTTTTCATTATCAGGTTTGGCAGCCACAATCGTCATGTTGAAAAATACAAACTGATCCTCACTCCAACAGGAGAAAATGCTCCTGGTCCTCCTTCAGCAGGTACACGAGTGCCTGTAGTGCTGTGGTATGTGACCACTGATAGCACAGGACATAAAACTAGCTTGTAATGCACCAGAAGTTCAGAGACCCCAGTACTGGCCTTTTTCCCCCTGCTTTTGATAGATGGAGTAGAGTGGAACAGTCTTGTACGCTGCAAAAACCCCACACCTGAGTCTGACAAAAGGATGCTACCTCTGTCATGAGGGCTATAAACCACCTGTTCAGGACCATAGCACTGAACTGCAGCTCATCACCATCCTTTTGGCCATTGTGGCTCCTCAGTATGTCTCCTGTACTCACACTGTCACGAGGTGTTACGTGCTTTTGTAGAAGCTGCTTTTTTGGGGGGAGTGACATTGTCACGAGGCAGCTGTTCTGGGCTGTGCAAAAGGTGAATCACTTGATAAACATTTTAAATTTAGCTCAGATTTGCCACTGGCAAAAAATGCCATGAGGGTTGGAAATGCAAAGGCTTTTACTCTGTCTGATGTGAAAAGGCATCTTTTTACACCAGGATAACTGTCCTGATAGAAAATCTGGCAGCAATAAAAGACAATGATCTACTTAAGGTCACTGCTTTTACCACAAAGTAATTAGTCAAGTCCAGCTTTATAGGCCCTTTACAGGACCCAAACTGCCTATTTAGAAGGAGAAATAAAACATTGACCTTTTTTCCTGGAGAAGATGTAGGCAGTGTGTCACACATTTCAGTAAGGTCCCCTGTGTGCACAGGTCAGCACCGTAGGTGCCCAGGCCCTGTCAAGCAGTTGGTTGTCAAAGCTGGGTCAGAGTTTGGACAAGGAAATGTATAATAAATAAGAGGTATCTTGCAGGTTTCATTCATACAGATGAAAGGGGTTAAACTGGAATCAAACAACATAGATAGTTGTCCCTGAAGAAGACATGAAGTCTGATGTGCTTTGGTGATACCCAGAGCACAGGTGCTCAGCGGCTTTTGAATATTGGCCTTTCCCCTGGAAAGTTGCCCAAAAGGCTCTCCAACCTCCTGCTGAGTATCCACAGTCACAAAAGAAAGCACCCTAGGAAAAAAATCTAAAAATGGATTTTCAAGTAGTCAATGTTCCTCCAATTACTTAAGAATAAGCACCATTAGTAGGTATGTCTTCTAGCATGAACCTCCATGTAACTCAGGAAGACTAAGAAGGGGCTGCCCCGAGGACCTTGATCCATTATCCGAACCTAAATCCTAGTGGCTTTATATTTAAGGGCCATCCAACACATTTAAATATAAATGACTGCACAACTCTCTTAGTTCATGGTCTAGTGCTGGCTTATCTTTATAAATTACAAGGGCTTACCCTTAAAAATCATGGGAAAACCCACTTTAATGGGAACCACAGCCTAAGGTACTCAAAGGCCATCCTCTTCTACAGACAGCAGTGGGGTAGCTTAGTCCCAAAGCTTAGAGATGGAAAATTTCTTTGTTTCTTTCTGACACTGGCACAGCAGCTGTGGGGATTAATTGAACTCATGAAATCTATTGATTTTCTGTAGCTGTTATTAAAAAAAAAAAAAAAGGCACTTTTGCACCCTGTGAAAGGTATGACTATCACTAAATTGTGTGCAATAAACCAACAAGGCTCCGGTCTGTGGAGAAACCCAGAGTCACATTAGTCTCCTAATTTTATTTCATAGCACAGAGACTTTTATTATGTTACTGAAACTTCTGAGATAGTCCTGCTGTGCCATCAGCATAATCTCAAAGGAAGAAATCCTTCATGGTCCCCACATCTCCCTTGCAGATGAGCAAGAGATGCTGGAGAAGCCATCCAGCCTTGCCAAAAGGAGGTTCTCACTTCTGCAACTAAAACCTGTTCAGCACAAAGGCTTGTGCATTCTGTGTGATCAGATGTTTGAGGAATAAATACGACACTCATGTTCTTTATCTCCTTGCAAACTGTGATCAGTATATCAGGAAAATGAATTTAATTTTAGAAGATTTGAAATATTCCACTAGAGATAAGACATTAAGTTTTTTATTGCTAACCTCCCTGCTGATAGTTCAGTAAAAGGAAAGCTGCTTTCACCAAAGCAACTCAGCAAAGTCCTCTCCACTCAGGCCTCGGATAGTTTCCAAGAGCTGCATGTGTTTACAACATTGAATAAATTACCTCCACTAATAACAGCAATGAAACCAAATCGCATGGTGTGTTTGGGGCTCATTCTTCTTTGTTGCTTCAGTTGGCAGATCTATAGCACTGCAAATAGATTGGTACACAAGTGTTAGTTTTTATTTTTAAACACAGTTACATTTATCTAAAAAACAAGTTGTATTTTAAGACCAGACCAAAATCCAAAGGCAGCAATGTAATGTTTTTCATCCAAGGTTATCTATCTTAAAATATTTTGCTTATGTATATTGTCATCTTAAGTGGCATGTGGTGGTGGTGGCAACAATCTATATATTGCTTTAAGGCTGTCTTAGTTATTTTAGTGATCAGGTTATGCATTGTGTCATCTCTACTAAATAATGTGGTTAAATAAATCCCATACCCCATTCTTTATAAACTAACAATTTATTGAGTCTTATATTAGTCATATGCACGACAATATATTACGAGCAAATTCCTTTCTGGCTTCTGCATTAACTAGAAGGGATTTTAGAGCATACCTGTTAGTTTTGATTTCCCAGATCACCATATACATACTGGTTTTGGTTTTCTATATTTTGGGGGAGTTTTTTGCTGAGTAGTTGTTAGATAACTTAGCTAATGATTGGAACGTGTTTTGCAAATGAAAAATATCGGGTTGGTGGTCATACGTGATTAACACTTTAAAAACTAATTCTAGTATGCATGTCTCAGGCAGCAGGAGGAAAGGAGTCCACAGCCAGTCTGCGTGTTGTATGAAAAAACAGTTCAGTCTTTTGTTTAAAGTTTTCCAGCTTGTATCTCCATTGGCCTAGGTCAAAGAGCGCTATTTTATTTCATTTCATTTAATGTAAAGCTTAGGAAGGGTATACATATTTATTAAGATTAAAGGCATTTCTAATTCTCTAAAGACAGGCTTATGGCTCTCATTTCACATAGTGAGAAGTGTGTGAGTATACATAGAGGAACAAATAGACTTCAGTTATGTTTTAGCACTCCTGATGGAGTTTTGTGTGTGTGCATCTCCTTCAGAGGAAACATCAGCCTTTCAGGACTGCTGTAATTGGAGTCTGTTTTTAAACATTCCCTCTTTGAGCCGTTTTAGCATATGGAGCCTTTCCCATTTTTCACTCTGCTCTTGGCAGCGGTGCCTTTGCAGTTTCAGAAGTTGCCCCTTTTCAAGCATGGCAGGTTGTGTCATAGTTGAGAAACATGACAATGGTGCGCGATTGTCTTGATTAGATGGATACCAGAGAGTCAAAGGCTTAATGAGGTGCTCTGGTGCGTAATCATCATCACTAATGGGTACTTGCTTAGAGTCCATTATTCAGCTAGGATATATTGCGTCCTGCACTCTCTGGCTGCAAATAATATTTGCAACATTGCACAATTTGTTGACCAGCTGAACGCGCTTTCAGTCAAAACGTTTAAAAATCATCTTTATTTTAAATAAGAGTCTGTTTCTTTCCATACAGTACCAGTGAGAGCTGCTTTCAGAAACTGTGTGGGCTGAATGTGGGAACTGGCTTATTTTGCCACAACAAAATGACTGTGTAGTGCTTAACTGAGCCTGCACGGGGCTTGAATAGGCTCAGGCTTGGAGTCAAGGGACAGGAGGAGGAAGATGGGGAAGAACTTTTTCAAGAATGGGAGTGTTGGCCAGATCGTGTCACTGATGAGGAAATATGGATGCAGACAAGGGCAAGTCCTGCATTACCATGGGACAGGGGCTGAGGGAAGCTTATCTCAATGACAGAGTTGTCTTTTAATGTCAGGACTCAATGAACTCTTTGCGCTGGTGGCTCCCTGTATCTTTGCTCCTTAGCTGACACCCTGCTCTTGTGGTCCTGCGTGCCAAAAATGGTTTCTAATAATGCTACCCTTTAATTAAATTGCAGGCTGTGACTGTCCTTTAGGGGAGTCAGCCGTGCTGTTGTCCCTGTCCTCTCCTGGTAGCCTGGTCAGATGGTTGCTCCAGTAGACTGTGTCCAGCTCCTCTTTTGCAATAGCGAGTTGGTTACAGAAAACACTGAGGCCAGCTCAGGTTTAATTACCATTAAATTAAGGCAGCAGTTGTTATAGCTTTAAATTGCATATTCTAAATGAAAGGAGAGTGGATGTTAAACTTAATGACCTGAAGGAAACACTCAAGGCCAGAGGTGTAGGAACAGGGATTGATCTAGAGACCTGTGGTTTGTAGAGCCAGAAGGGACCAGTGTAATAATCTCTTCCAACCTCCTGGAGGCTACCCTGAATTAATCCAGCTGAGCTGGGGTGTATCTGTCAGAAAACATCCACTTGTGAAATACGGGTTTACAATGTTGAAGAATGTGGCTTAACTCACGATAAATCATTTCCAGTTGTTAATTACTTTCACTATTGAAAGCCAGAATCTCATTTCAAGTCAGAACTTGCCTAGCTTAATTCCCAGGTACTGGATCATGTAATAGCTCTGTTTGTTTCATAAAGGGGCTTCAATTATTGAACTTCAGTGTCCTGTGTAGGTATTAATAAGCTGTGATCAACTTGTGCCCTCTCTATTCTGATAAACTGAATAGACTGAGTTCCTTACTTTTTGCACTTAACACATATTTACTATTCCTTTAATCATTCTTGTGGCTGTTTCGTGCATGACCCATCATGGGGACAGCACCGCTACATTACTGTTGTGGTTGTACCAATTCACATTAGCAGTGTGATATAATCTTTCTATTCCTGTGTGGCTGCATTTTGCTAACACAGTTATGGAATGCATGAGCCCCTTTGATACAATGGCAATGCCTGGTCATAATTTCCAAGTTTTTCCTGTTTTTTAGCCCCTGGCTTCCCCATATAGGCTTCTCCAACCTGTAAAAGTGCTCTGTGTTCTTTGTTCCTACGATTCAGTTTATCCTAATTCCTTATTAGGATTTAGGACTCATTCAGTAGCTGTACTATAGAGCACATAATGTTTGCTTGTGTTGATCTTATCAGGTTGCTTTGAATCAATACCTTCTCCACTTCATTATTTACCATTCTCCTAATCTTTGTCAGTCATTTGACATTTTTATCAAATAATGTTTTCGTATTTTCTTCTAGCTTGTTGATAAAAATGTTGTATAGCTGAGGGTCAATTATTCAGGGTCCTCGCAGGATCTCATTAGAAACATCCACTGCTCTGCGATTCTTGTGTGGAGTGATTGAAACACAGTAAAATAAAATGAATTGATTAGTGAAGTGATATAGGAAATAGACAATTAGGAAACTGCCACATTAGAAAGTGCTGTGATGGTAGAATTCAATGGGAAACCATTTGGTGGCGTCGTCTTTTAAAAGAATTTTGACTATCTCAATAGAGAAAACAACCTCTTGTTATACTCCAGTTGTTCTGGACTGGGACTTTTGAAGGCAAAATTTTTATATTGGAAGAAGCTTCAGTATTGACATGGCTGTGATTTTTAAAAGGTTGGGGTTTATTTCAGTTTCTTTTCTTTTTGGCCTTGTTTTTTCCTTGAGGAGCCAATATGTATTCACCTGCATAGGCAGAGCCATTTTGACAATAGGAGGATTACCTAAATAGCTGGTGCATTTTGAAATACCTTCTTTTTCTACAGTAGTTTGCATTGTTATTTAAGTATAGCGGGTGAGGATGGTGAGTTACCTTGCTAGAAAATGGAGGTTTCTGAGTGTTACTTTAAACAGCAGCAGGACAGGCATTGCAGGGGAAGTTCAGCACATGCTGTTGGATGGTTGTTGAGTTTAGGGTAACATATAGTACTCTTTCTTCAAGTGTTATTGTGGAAACAAGATACTTCCCTTTTGTCTTTTGAGTAACTGAAGAAACAGGTTTAAAGCAGAGAGTCGTTCTTCCTCCATCCTCGCATGCCCGGCCAATGCAACCATATCCCTTTTTCCTTAGCCTGCTCATGCTCCCACCCCTGTTCAGGTTCCTTTTGCATTTGGGCTCAGAGGAGGCACCTGCTCAGCCACTCTCATCTACTGTGCCTGCTCTTCTCCTGCATGCCAGGATGGGCTGTTCTTGTGCAAGTTGGTTCCGTGCTGTAGCACGGGCATCCATGTCCGTTGGCAAGTCCCTTTGTTGCTTTGTGGATCAAGGCTTAGCTCTGTTACGAAATTCCCCCCCAGACAGCCTGGTGGGCTGAATCTCCAGTGGAGAAACAGTGAAAGAGGTACTCTGCCAGTGTAGCTACGCAAATAAATGTAAGTACAGCTGGTGGGCAGGGTCTTGTCAACCTCATTCCATTTACATCAGAAACTTTGCCTGTTTTAGTCATGTAAATTACGGGATGTGATTTTTCACGCTCTGTAGTATCAAGTCAAACCCTACCAACAAAGCTTTGTTGCCTCAAGACTAATGAGGTTGTAAAACTCTATCCATAAAATCAGAATAATAGTATTCCCTTGCATCACGAGATAGCTGTGAGTACACATGTATATTCTGCACTCGCATAGCTTAATGTTGTGTGCTACACAGAGAACAAAACTTCATTTATTAATGCGAAGGACAAGTATCTGTAGTGTACAAGGTTACAGTTAAAACCCCAAGGTCTTCCACCCCCATCTTGCTATGTAAATAGAGAGGAGCACTGATATGGTTCATTTTATAGAGTGAATAATATAACATCAATTATTGCTGAAATCTTTATTTGTCTTTTCATGTAGTTATCTGCTATGGTTTCTTTCGTATGTTCTCATTTAATTAAATTACATTTGGTCTTTTCGGAGTCCTTTCTGTCCCTACTTGTTGTGGACATTTATTAATAGTGTCACTTGGTTGATAGTCTGTTAATTTTAATCTCGTCTGAATTTGATTATCTTTATCTATTTACAGTTCAGAGACTTTTCCCTGAATTCAGAAGGACCTGCTCTTTCTTCCCACTGTTATGCAAGGCAAGTTGTCATGTGTACTCTGCTAGGTGCTTTAATGGCACTAATTAATCAAGAAGCAGTGCAACAGAGGAAGGAAAACATTACAAATGAGTGCAGCCAATTTATATGCAGAGGACCATGTCTGACCCATACTAGTAGTCTGAAGGGACCGTCCTTACTCTGGCATTACCCCTCAAGCAAAATCAGAGTACTGCAGAAGTAAGGTGAATAAGATCACTGACAAACAATTAGCGGCCATTCCTTGGTACCCATCCCTTTTGCTTTAGGTCAGGTTAGGTTTTAAAGCACTATTCTCTAGTGCTTTAGGTTTCTGAAATCCTGTGGTAGCGCAATGTAAGTACTTGAAGAAACCCAGTCACTTCTGGACATGTTCAGTGCAGTTCAGTGTAACAGCATCATGTCAATGTTTAAATGAGTTTTGTCAGCTCTCAGGTGTCTTGTCTTTTTCTCAGGGCATCAGGTCTCAACCTCTCACCTTGCTCTGCTTTTAAGTTTCTAGTTGATGGACACAAACTTTAAAAATGTGAACTTGAAATATTCAAAAACCTCTCTGCAAAACAGGAGATAAGTGTAAATATAAACACTCAAATGCATTAATTGTTAATTATATGATCTCAGATCATTCTCAGAGGGGCTGAGAAAAGATTGAAGGGAGCCAGGGAGAGCTGTCCCAGGAGGGCAGCTGTGGGTGGGTGAGTGAGCTGCCCACCTGTGAACTTACAGGCTCACCTGCAGGGACAGTTGGCTCTTGAGCTGGACTGTGAGCAGGAAAGGAGACCTCTTGGGGACCTGGCTTTTTTGGAAACTGGTGGGTGCTTCCAGGAGTAATTAGAAATTTGTCAGGGTGGGGAAATGGAGCAGAGGAGATGTTGGCATTTAGTTCATCTGGAATTTGCTTGAGGGTAGCCTGCAGTAGGCAGGATCTCTTGCACAAGATGGGGAAGATCCTCTGGGTAGAATTTCCTTTTCTGATGCTGTAAGTGCTTCAGCCACCAAGGAACACAGAGAGAGCAAGGGACGCTTTCTCTAGCTGGCTTTGAACAAATACAGTCACCTCTCCTTGTTTATCCATTTTTAATAGAAATGGCGCAGGCAGTGGACTCAAGGCAGGGCATGTTGAGTGGGGGCAGAGCCTCTTGTGCAGGAGAGAGATCGGACACAAGGCACACGTGTCTCTTTGCTGGTTGTGTTGAGTGGTTTTTTGCCCTAGAAATTTCAGTTATGTTGAAATTCACTATTGGTTCCCCTTGATCTCTGTCGGAAAGTGAAATACCTCATTCTTAGCTCTGGATTGCTCTGTAGGATTTAGGAGTTTTAAGTACCATAGCCCAAAGTATTGTTGTCCAGTTAATAAGAGTGTTCCTTTGCATTGCACCAGCGAACAGTGAGAAGAAAACAGATCTTTATATCCATGTCTATTCAAAGACATAATGTGTAATTAATAAGAAACACTCTTGCCAATTGTCTCCTTTCTCTCTCACAATGGAAGCATGGGGCAAGGATCACACACAATCACCTTTCCTCATTTTATCTAACGAGGGTGAAATTCTTCTGTCAGGCATATTTTCCAGATTAAGTCGTGATGTACAGCAGATTGTTATGCATGGTTATAAAGCCTAATAAATTTCTCACCATCTCATTTTTCCTAGCTGGTAGAAGTCAGGGATTAAATGCAGTCCTGATGGGTGGTAAGGTGAGGTGGAAGGCTGCAGTCATAGCTCAAAGCACAGGGCTGCATCTCCCCCTTACACACTGTGTCAGGGATATGTCACTTGTGTCAGCTAACATGGTGGAGGCAGTATCTATTTTGCAATTTCCCTACCAGTTTGGGAGTTCACAAGCCATGAGTGTGTGAGTCAATACACTGAGCCTGGCTTGTGGGCCTTAGCCAGAGAGACTGGGATTTGCTAGTGCCACAGGAGCAGAAAATTAAGAGCTCATGTAATGATCATTCAAGTGAATTTTGTTTGCTAAATGTAAGGTGAGGTTCTTTGGTCACTTTGTTCCATCGTTAGTTCACATAGGCAGTTGATAATCTGTTGAACGATATAATGTCTGTTTGGGTTATCTTGAGTACGTGGTAGTGCCTTAGGCAGGGCCATGTTACTCTTATAAAATTAATATGAAATGAATTCTCATAGCAAAATGGATGAATTAAGATCTGTGAGTGCTCTGTTAGCTGGCTTCTCCTTGAGTGGTGTAATCCATACTGATGCTGGCTTTCATCATACAGAACAAAAGCTTTTGTAGTTTTCATATTTGTTTTCTTATCAACAGCCTATCTCATTCAGTGCTTCACACTCCCTGTGACTACTTTTTTGCTCATGAGAAGGCAGTCGTGGTAGGAAATGTTTAACATAGTGATGATCGGAGGGTGAGCCTGGAAATATTAGAGAGACTGTTATATGATGAGGTTAGGAAGGGAAAATAGTAAGGAAAAAATATTGTGATCTTTGTATAGCACTAACTATTTCAAAGGTACTTGAGAGTTTTTGGCTCCTTTTAACTTTGTGGAGTTGTGAAAATGTTAATTGAGTATCTCAGAGGATGACTAATAAGTTTCTGGACCATAACATGTTGTTAAATTGTTTATCTTTGCTAAAGATAGAGATCCATAATGCTAACAAGGGACAGACTACAGCTGATTTTTTTTTTCTACAAAGTTCGCAGCATGGACAAGTGGCTTTCGCGGTACCTATGAGAAGACTGGCTTGGCTCAGCTCAGCGCTGTCAGATTGTTTATCTCAAGGGAACTGTCGGTGAGATAGGCATTTTCCATTATTGCTTTCCTAGTGTTAAATTTGATTTGTTCTCTTACCTAGTTCTTGCTACAAAGACTAATCATGCCCTGATTTATTTCCTTTTTTTTTTGGTTACACAACCATTTGGAAAGAACACTCCAAATGATCTATTCAGCTTCAGACTGGCACAACTCCACTAAAAGGTTGGAGTAATTTAAACTGCTTTTTTATCTTCTTTCTCTCTCTCTCTTTTCTACTCTTCAGGTTACTTAAAACATCAGCAAGAAAAATCTGCTGCACCAATAATTACTGGAAATAAAAGTTCTATTTAAACAAATATATGCATCATACTAAGCATTGATTTTCAAGAACTGCGTAAAACACATCCCCTGTAGATGGAAAAATGAGGGGGCAAAGTGGGAGAATGGCAGAAATGGGGTACAGCTGGGTGCAAAGACTGGGTTCTTTGGGTCAACAACTGAACTGGAAATGCAGCTGGAGGGAAAATTGTGGGAATGAAATGGAATCTGTGTTGTAACAAAATGTACTATTCAGTACCTAAGGAAAAAACATACCACTATCAAGTCAAACCACCTATATTTATGGCTAATACTGACAAGCAGGAAGTTGCTATTAGAATAATTTGAATGACCTCAGTGGAATAAGGTCACTCTTCCCACGACTTCCTTTATTCTTTGTAATTGTATGCTACATGTGATTTTCTGAAATATAATTCCTTATCCCTACATACAAATTTCTTAAAATTATCCACCCTTATAATTTTATGTCTTTATTAGTTCAAATCAGTTTCTGGTCACTTTCACTTTTTTCTGTACTGACATAGTGTTTTCTTGCTGAGACATGTTTTCACCTGAACCACGTATTTTTGAAAGATCCTGCATGTCTGAGATTCTACCTATTTAAAACTGTAAGTGCTGCTGAAGTTGCTAAAATATAAATTCACAAACATGGATGTCCTAAATGCATTTTGCACAGCCTTTAGCATGGGTCTTTTTTGTTCTGAAGGGCACAGGATGGAATGGAGTAAGGTTTAAGGCAAATCATGAAATGGTAACATCATTAACAAAGGAAGCCTGTTAATTGATAGGTTTGAGAGGGAGTAGCTATTTTGGTTCACTGATCCCTATAGATTTATTGGCAAATGCAATCTAATCATTGCTTGCAGTGCAGTTCCAAAGGGGGGGGGGGAAGCTTTTCAGAGCTCAACTTTATTTTAATAGGTTAGACCGGTGCAAACCTGTGTGATAGTGTTTCAGATGAAAGGACTTAGACCTAACAAGTCTCCTTTCTGTCAAACTAGAAAGGACATGAACTATTATTTTTGACAGAGGAGAAGTAATCAAATATTTAGGTCTTTTGTTTTCATTAACAGGAACAGGAGGATAAAAAATAGATACCAGAATATTCCTTTTGATTTGCTTCAAGAGTAAGTGAGGCATAGCTATTCATTCTTCTTCATTTTCTTTAAAAGATGAAAATCAAGAGTAGTGCTGTCCTCCCAGAGTGTGCTCCAGTTTGTTGTGGTAGGAGCATTTCCTCTGTCAGCTTAAAGTGTCCATACAGAGCACTTTGTCTCTCTCTGTCTCTCTTTTATTTATATGAATGGTTTTTCAGCAGAAATAAGTGCTTAAGTGCTAACTTTTTTTCCCTTGAAGATAAGATGAACTGCATGTCAGGGTATACAGACAATGGATGAAAAACAAAGAGAATTTTTTTCAGAGGTATTTTCATTTACACATTCTCAGAGCTTGATGTGAATGTGCCTTTAAAAATGCCATAGGCACACCGGCTTTTGTACTCTGAATGAAGACTGAAATTCTTTGCATTCCAAGAGAGCCATTTGAAAGGGTAAAAACTTAACAATCATACATTGATCCCTCTACAGGAGAGTTTTTTATAAAGATATCCTGATCCCCATATTAGAGGTGGAGAAACAGAGATACGGGCAAAGAGACTTTTGCAGGGCAACATACCAAAGGGCAGTGGCAAATCCAGGAGCATAACCCAGGTCTCCTGAGTCACAAATGAAAGATGGTTAAATTCTTTATACAGCAGAGTCTGGACTATAATGTAAGAATCCATTCAGGGACTGCTGGGACCTATATTGCAATATGATAATCATTTGAATGGACAATTGTCCCACAGGCTGTCATTGAATGATCCTAAAGTATGGTTTGTCTGCTCAGCAAAGAAACTGTAAATGAACTCTTTCTTTATTCCTTTTGTTTTGAAGACCTTTTTAACTGGAGAAATCATCCTTATGATGTCAGCAGGGAAAGATTAACGCAGTACATTCTTTCTGAAGGTGAAAAAACATTGAAAATCGCTGTAAGAAAATGACATATTATGTCCTGTTTAAAAGCCATTAATGCCTAAGCTGTTGGAAAAAAAGACATTGAGATTTCAAATATATTTGACAATTTTTGTCCCTGGTATTTAATGGAACGAGTGTATGCTAATTATTTTCTTACTCAGATTGGCTTTTGTAGATTCGGTCCAATATTTCTTCATTGTGTGAGAATTAAGCGTTGCAGAAACATACCACTTTTTTCTTTCTGCAAGATATCCTGGACAATTTCTCATGAACAAAGAATTCAGTAGCTTACAAGTTGTGTAATTAGGGGATTAAAATCTAAGTGTAAAAGGAATTCTGAGACTCAGGTAACAGCTGGAACAAGCAGGTTTTCTTTGCAATGTCTGTAGGAGGTTGTCAGAATTAGGATCCATCCTACTAAAGAAAGGTCTAAATCCTGGAGCCAAGGATTGTTCTTTCTGCATGCTAGTGGAGAGGACCTCTTTGATTTAAATCCCAGTTATGTGAATGTTGCAGGGGAATAAAGTTTCTAATAGATCCAAAGTGTATTTCATATATGGCTTCGTGATTTGTATCAACACTCTGACTTGCACTCGGAAGCAAATTGGATTCACTGCATTAAAGGACTGACCAGAAGAGCCCATTATTGGTTTGGAAAAGCTGGACTATCTAGTAGTGGTTTTAAATATACTATTCATGGGAAAGGGTGGGAGAAACCTTGGAATAAATGTATTTTAAATGTCTACCACCGATGTTATTTTCTGATAAGCTGACCTTCATGCTAAGAAACGATGGAAGATTGGCAGTCTTTTGCTTTCTCTCGGACTGAAACAAATAGCACCAAGATAGAGGTTGCTGCATGTGAAATGTATTTGACAACAAAGTTGATGAAGAATTTTTTTTTTTTTAGTTCTCTACCCTGGCACCATGAAAAACATGCTTCCCTGTGTGAGGAGAAACAGCCTTTCGATAACTAGTGGCATGTAAGAATGCAGGATCAAATCTGCTGTTCCTTGGACAGGATTTACCAGGTTGCATCTTCGCTGACCCTATTGACTGCGGAGCAAGAAAATGTAACCAGCTGCCAGCAGTTCACTTCCATTGCTTTAAAAGCTACTGCCCCCAGCTGAGATGCATTGACTGATTGTGCGTGTCCTTCTAGTCCTCTGCAAAGCCAAGTGAAACAGCTCAGCTTAACCTGCCACTGGGCTGAAGTCTGTTTTACTGTACGTTGTGGTAGATGAGGAGCATTAGTACCACTGCCTCTTTGATTCCTTCCTCTGGAGGAGGCAGTAACTTAAACTGCTCTAACTGTAGCTCGTGCCTTTAGGCAGGCCTCTGTCTAGACCTATAATTGTTATGGACATGATTCTAGTCTTCAAACCCTTCTCTGCATGATCTGCAGTAAAAGAAGAAGTGCGAGTATAATCATTTACATGTGTATATAGCCAAATTCTTCCTTTAATTGTGTTAGTACAACCCATCTTTTGAGTTCAGTAAATGCAGGGTGAGCTTTGCCCCAGCACATTTTGATATGGACTGCTGATGAGTCCACAATACATATTTAACTTTACCACCAATAGCACCTTAACCTCACTTAAAAAGAATAATGACAAAACAGCCCAATTATCTGTTCCTGGAGAAAAAGTCCATTACTGAGGGGGAACCAAAATTACCCTTTCTGTTCAAACAGCCCAGTTCTCTATTGCATTTGCATTAAAAAAGGGTCTGAGATTAGGTTACCTTTGTGTTAGGCACTGTATGAACACATAACAAGAAATAGGTCCTGGCCCAAAGAGGTTACAGTGTAAATTAGACAGAAGTGGAGAGAAAGGCAGTGGCTTTTTTTCTTTTCCTGAGGGGAAATGAGGCACAGAATGTGTTACATAGCAGAAGTGCAAAGAATTAACTGTGAATGAGCTAGAAAAGTCCAGATACATGTATTATACTGCCAAAAGGTGAGGCACGTAGTGATCTGGTTAGTTTGCTTCTGGAATCAGGACTCTGGGGCACTGGAGTGATGAGTGGACATAAGCACTCATTTGAAGCTTGCTTGGGTTTCTATGTGGAGGTAGTGTTTTAAAAAACATTAAGATTGTGGGACCTGCAGTGTTTCTTCTATCTCTGTCTCTCTTATTGGGAAGCACAGAGCCCCAAAACTTCGGGGCCCCTGGTTGTGAGTTAGGTACCCCTGCATTGCTGTCCCTGGTGCAGAGAGAAGTATATGCCAGATAGGACTGCCCGAGGCAGTGGACAGGGAAGTCCTGATTCCTGAGCAAACCAGCAAATGAGCTATTGGGAAACAGGAGCATTGAAGGTTAAAACATCTTAGTGTCAATAAACCCATATTTTTTGCTGAAAATCTGTTTTGTCAGAAATTTGCTGATGAACACTGCTAAAAGCCAAGCTCTGTCTCTGTTCATCAAGGGAAGTTCCTAAGGGGTAGGCAGTAAAGTGAAGGTAGGAAGAAGCCAAGGATGGCTGTGTTCTGCTCCCCCTGCCAGGGTGCTCTGGGTCCCCTTGTGTCAGGCAGTGGGCCCCAATGCAAAGCAGAGCTGCCTTCAGCTCCTGGTCTTGCCCTCTGCTCCCCTGGTTTGCCTTCCACTGAGAGGGTGAAGCTCAGAAATAGCAGTTTGTGCTAAAACAGCAGCACTGACTCACTGATTCTTTTTCCTTTTCCTTTTCCTTTTTCTTTCCCCCTACACCCCCCCCCTTTCCCTCTTCCCTTTTCTCTCCTTTCTGTTTTCTAGCTAAATTTCCATGCCTTACATTGGCTTTGTACTGCTGGGAGGATAATACAGCCCTGAAGTAATCATTCATTTCAACACCTCCATATCTTTGTCTGTAGTTACGAGGTCATTTTTCTGACCTGCAAGAATGAATTCTGAATCTTCAGTGAATCTCACTTTTTACTTAAAAAAAGTTGACCAGTTGTTGGTCATGTCTTTTCTTTTTGACTGTCTTCATTCCCTTGGAAAATCCATGGGTAGAATCCTGACTTCTATGAAATTATTGGCAAACAGGCCAACAGCTCACCTCACGTGTTTGGTAAAAGGCCTTTCACAACTGCTACAGGAAGAACTGCCCTTGGACAAGAGCTCTGAAGAGTCTGGAGCACAGCCAAATGGGGAAATAAGGTTGTTATTGGCATGATTTTAATCATGATAGACAATTAGCAAAGCTTAATTATATTGAGAAAGAAAATCAGAGCAAGTAGCAGTAATGAATTTTCCTAGTAAATCTCTTGTGCTTCAAAATAAAACTAGCTGACCTATAAATACAATGAAATTTGAAGAGGTGTTTGCCCATACGGCTTAGCTCTGTACTGCTTGTTTTGTGAGTGTGGCTTCTCCTACATGTCCCTTCTTAAATATCTTTCTGTCATGTAGTAATAATCCTAGGAACAGTGTTGCATTTTAGCCATTTAGATGACATCCGGTGTCGATAAGAGGCAAGAGGAGGCTTTTTTTTTTTTTCCCTGTAGCTCAACTTGGTAGTATTAGAAGTTAATAGGCTTATAGAACAAGGATTTTTAAAATACTGCCATTAGCTAAAATAAATATTATTTAGAACTTAGTAAGTGGGTTATTTTTTAATACTGTGGAAGTCTTGAATATTTCCAGAGGAAATATTTTCTGCCTAAAATAAAAATACTAAATTCAGTTCTATCTGCCTTAAAAGATTTCAGAGAGGATTTCTTATGTTTGTGTTAGTAGCCTATAGGTCTGATACTTGGTGGAGAGTGAAAGCATCTGGCTTAAATCAAGAGTGCTATTTAAATCATCAAACCTTTCAACAGTGCCACAATAATGGAGCTTATAAAACAAAGAAGCTTCTGGTGAAAGCAAAGAAACCCCTGTGAGTAGTTCTATGTTAGATGTCTTTAAATGAAAGCTGTGCTTTATGGAGATATGAGCGGTTCTTTCTCTTACTTGTTTTAAAACCCAGGAGACCAAAATGCGTCTCACTGGCCAAAGATAGGTAGGTCCCACTTCCCATGAGTGCGGCTGTGAGCCTGAAGTGACCTTGAGAAAGTCAAACCCGCTCATCTAGATTTGCATGATGGCAGATGACTGAGGACAGAGCTTGTCTCTGCTTGTTGCACTGCGGTATGAAAGCTGGAGGCTTCTGGTCCAGCGATTTATTTGAGTCTGGGTAGCTTGAATGCATCTCATGTAAGGACCCATCTGTTCCATGGGTGGCAGTGCTGTGTTAAAGTTGTAAGCTGTATCAATTCGCTCCACTTTCACAAATGGGGTTGCTATTTTCCAAGTATTTAAATATGTGCGGAACTGCAATTTCAGTGGGATTAATTGAACGAGAGAAGTTCAGTGGGGGTGCATTTGCAGCATCTACACCCCAAGCTTTCTCTTCTTCTCTCTCATTTGTGACTTGCATTTCTCCTTACTGAAAGATGAGATGAGATGTCTGTCACTGCCATGCTAATTTGCACTGCTCTTCATGCTGCTCAGCAGTTTGCAACACAGCTGGATGCATAGAATAGGGGTGTGCTGGTCCCAAATGGCATCCAGCATGAACATGCTTGAACCGGGATCGCACTTTCCTGTGTTTTGGGAGTTCTCTTCGTGTTGGTGTCCCTGGGGAGGGTACCGAGTGCTCAACTTGATTGAAACCAGAGAAGAAGCAGGAAAAGTACGTTTGTATTTTTCTGGCAGTTATGAGAATGTGCTGGGTTGCTTTACCGCTTCAGATTGGCTTTTCTGTTAAACTCAGATATGGATCTCCATGGCAAGTCACCTGCAATAAGTTCAGTGCAAATTTAGATTGAACTCAGATATTCAAAACCGAGAAATTGCACATCTGAGGCTTTACTGTGGAACTCTTCTCAATTTGGCTTTTTTAGTCTCATCTCGAGACTATCTAAGCAGATGGGAGTGAAGGTCTGCTCATGCTGCCCTTCCTAACAGAGATCCTAATTTTGACTGGCAAGTCATATTTCCCCAAACAGAGGAGAAAACCTGAGAGTCTCTTTCCAAACCATTTCTGAAACCCAATTAACTCACTGGAATAATCTCTAACTATTCTTGTTAGACACTCCAGTGCCTAAGTAAGGATACAGAGCAGGATTCTTGTTTTTGTGAAAGGCTGCTGTGTGAGTAGTGACAAACAAGCTCTTGCCTGTGGAAAAATCTTTTACAACTGAAAGAAAAATGTTCTAGCACTTCAAATAGCTAATGCTCTGAGATCAAGTGAAGTTCTTTGCTTTAGGAAGTGAAATGAATCTGTTTGACAGGATATTTTATTAATCGGTTTTAAGTTTTAGCAGTTCAATTTTACATTTCCATTAATATTGTAGTATCATAGGAATTTGAGATAATATTATCGGGATTATTACATGCAAGTCACTAATAGCAGAGAAGATGTAAAAATTCATTACCATCATTGAATTTTAGAGCGAAGTTAAGTCAACCTAGTTATGCGTGATTTGTGCGTAGAACTACATAAGCTGAAATAGCTCAAAGCCTTTAATCTGCATTTTGTTGTGTTACTGAACCAGCAGGATTTCAGTTGTGACAGTGTTTGGACAGCTTCTGCTCTGTCTTACACTGCGGTAAATCCTGGGGAGCTACCTCAGATCGAAAATGGACTGGAAGCTAGTCTTGTCATATGCCGTGTATTACAAATATTTTCCATCTGTAGTTAAGAACACAGAGAAAGTGAACAAAGTCCCAGTTTTACTATTTGCTTCAGGAAAAATCATTTGATTAGTAGAGGGATAGGTTGATATGCAAAAAGGAGCAGTTTGTATTGCTGTCTTGTTTGCAGTCCCTGTTAAAGGGTTGAAGTTCTAGAACCAGAATTAATGCTGAAATTATGAAAGAAAGAAAGGAGAAAATATGTATATAGCTCTGTACATCATCCTTAGCTGTACTGTTACAGCTTCATTGACTTCTGTGAAGCTATGCCATTATTTCACCAGCTGAACAATTACACATCAGGGTGTACTAAAAGCACACAAATATCTGGGATAGCACCTAATAAAGTCATCATTTGCTCTGGTTGCTGAATTTAGTCCCTCTGAATTATGTTATTGCATGGGCACCAATTCTCTTTTTTTCTATTAAGTTTCCTTACTGATATAAAGCTGGATTATCTAATTGCAAAGAAAACATTTACTCACTGGGAAGTGTGTGCCCTGGTCCTGCCATTGTGCAATTGGTGAAGTGGATTTTTCCTCTATAGCTCCAATGATAGGAGCAACTGAAAGCAAGATCTTTATATATCCTGTCTTTTAACTGTTAGGCTTATGTATCTGTGGTGAGTGTCGGTCTCTAGCTGACTTTGGGGAGTGGGAAAAATTTTCATGCAACACAGTATGGCTTTTGAAAATGAGGTGTGTGGGGGGGAAGTATTTGTTTGTTTTTGTAATAAGAAGTACCCTAAAATATTCGTGACCTTTTCTTTGTAGATTCTAGCCCTTTGTGCATTGGACTACACACTTAAGAGCTAGTCACTGATTTTGAATGCCTAAATCAACCTTTTTATTGGCTTCTTTTCTACAAAATGGGATAACATGTTCTCTTCTATGGAGGTTAATAAACACTTGTGGAATGCTTGTATTCCATAATGTTGAGTGCCTGGAACAGTCTATAAAGAAATGAGCAGTCTCTCTCTTCAGAGACGATTTTGAATGGCATGCAGTAAATACAGTGTGGGATTACAGAGTGGCCAGGCAGATGAAGTACTCTTGCATAGCTGCTCGCTGCATGAACAGCCCTCATGGCCTCTCTTTGTATAACCAGCCTGCAACCAAGAAATGAAAAGCTGTACTGAGTGGCAGCATAGAAGAGGGCTGAATTGAAATTGTGTGGGAAAGACATTCCCAAAGGTCTCATTTCTAATGCAGCGTGGGAGCTGCAGCTCTGGGTCTGGCCTGAACCTGTATCTCCCTTCTGTCTTTTGGCTCCTCTGTGGACAAGAGACTATTTCAGGTTTTCATATTAGGTTTTGTTTCCTTTTCTTGGTTGCTGTGTGAAAGACCAAAGAGCAAGGGAATGCATATAGAGTTGTTTACTAACCTGGATTTATGGAAGGGCGCTCTACTACTTACACATGTTTAAATTAACACAGATTCCTGTAGTAGAGCCAAATGGAAGAAGTGAGTGATCAAACATGGAGCTGTACCAGCAGATCAGCATGGATAGCACCTCTGGTGATGGAGAAAGGACTGACATGGGTGCAGGAACGTAACTCAGCTTCTCTCAGAATCGTGTAGTTAAGGCAAAGGTTACAGAAGTGTTTCTACAAGTTTATAACAGTAGAATTTGTGCAAAGCATTACTCCAGTCTGCATTGAGAGGTCTTATTTTCAATACTTCTTTCATTTGGGGGCAGACGGCAGACTTCTGCTTGTATCTGTAGTAGTTAAGGAAATTAATGCAAAAGCATCCTTGCATTTAAAGGAAGATCCATAGTGGGTGAAAGCAATGGAACATTTATACTTTTATTCTGTTTTTGTCAATGGCTAGTAAGTCTATTTCAGATAGAAGAAACTTACTGTGAAATACTATACCTGTAAGTGCCAGACTCATGTCAGCTTCTGGTTAGCACCTCAGGTTTTCCATTTTTAGGAGAGAAAAGAACCATAGCAAACCTAAGAACAGTAGCAAATCCATATTATCCTACTACGCTTTAATGTTTAGCAAGGGCTGGGGAAAAGGGGTCCATGGGTTAATTATGCATTGCACAAAAAAAAAGGAATTTCCTTTTAACAAGGTTTTTTTTTTTTTCTGAATTCCACAGAAGTTATTAAATAAATGGCTATATGCCTGCATTGTACCATTCATTTCCTGCCCTCTCATTTCCTCTCTAAACTAAACAGGCTCAATAATATAAGCTCAGCCTTTTGAGAGTGCTCCTTGTGCCACCAACAACATAGAACAAGTGTATGCTGTCCTGGCAGTCACAGGGCAGATATGCCACTAAGTATTATCACCTCCTCGGAGCTGTTTTGGGTCAGACCACACCTCTGGATGGCTTGTGTTGGCTCATGTCAGTGCCTGCCCAGGCATCTGGCCACTGTGTCCCTCTGCATGGTGTAGACGTGCCTTTCATTCACCTCTATAGATGCGTTGCCCCATTGTGCTCCTTCTGGTCAGTCAAAATAAACCTGAGTTAATACAAACTGTAACTGGGTTCACCCACAGCGGATGGTGTGAGCATTACTGCGTGGGTCACAGCTCCTAGTGCGATCCGCCTGCCAGATCAGTCCCGCAAGCTGTAAAACTGGGCAACTTATTTTTAGCATATTCCCAGTCTGACTTATCAGTAAAGCACTTTGAGGTAACGACTTCAGTGCATTTGATGATCGTTCATTTTGAAAGATGTCATTTTAAGAATTTCTGGAAGTTTCAGAACTGCCCTGTGGGACATCTGTTCCATGCCAAAATGTCATTTCAGATTCTAAACTACATACTCCCTCATACTTTCACTTTATAAATGTTTCACAGCACCTGCATTTTTTATCATTGCACTTTTACGTGACCTATGAGTTCTTCGTAGCTAACCTACAAGGCCTGTCTGAGGGAAGTATTTTTTTTTATATTGGCTTTTTCTTCTGTCAGAAGATAAAACCACCACCCAGTTATTTCTTCCTTGTGCATAGATATTTGTATTAATATTTTTAACAAATGCAGTGTTTATAGTGTCACTCATAGGTTTGTGTTAAAATTATAACAGTTGTGTCCTGGAAGGTGAATGCTTAGTTTCATTTCTAATAGTTGTTAGAATCAAGCCCTACTTCTTCAGTAGTAAATCAATCTCATGGTATTTTCTGCAAGTCATCAAACTTCATTCTCAGGCTGTAATTACGTGTGAAACCCTGCCTGATCGCTTTGCTGGCAACACTACCACTCAGTGTGCAAAGCTAACATAAAAATAACCTGCGCTAATATTTGCATTGCTATCCTGCGTACAATGAGCACCACTGAATCGTTAATGGTGTTTCCCTTCAATGAGCCGTCATTAAGGGGAAAGATAGTGAATACTTGAAATGTTCCTACAAAGGCTGGTAGGATGGGGAGATAAATGTCAAATGGAGACATGCAGCTCTAAAAATGGAAATGTTATTAATAACAACACAAAAAGAGATTAATAGCATGTGTAATGACCAAGAATCAGAAGTTCTTTTCTATTCACAGCCCTGTGAAGGCCTTTGAGATGGTGGTGTGGATGGGGAGAAGCACCCCCAAGGAAGCTGGGTGGGCACGTTAGCTGGGAGCAGGGGCTTTAACCTGTCCTCCTACAGCCCATGAGGAGGGGGACTCAGCTGCAGGGCTGTGGATTTGTTCTGTTGCTTTTGACCTCTTCTGTTTAAAGCCCTTCCACTTTGTAAGAATAAATATTCATTGAGCTAAAGGGGAGGGAAATGAGAGACTGAATACTTGGACTTCAATTAGGGAGGGCATGAACTTAAATTTGGATTTCTCTTATCTCAGTCTCTTTCATGGATTTTGATGAGAAAATTCATCCTGGATCTATGAAATCTTTGCAAAAAAAATGTTTTAGGTAAACTGATTTCTCCCCAACCTCCCACAAATGCAATGTTTTTAATGAACCAGGTTGTGCTGGTTAGTGTGCAGTTAAAAACTAGTACGGAGGGCAAGCCTGAGGGAAATTTGCTCATCAGTGTGTCAGTCACACAAAGATCATAAGGATGTAAGCTCTCCAATTTTCAGTGGGGGTGTCTGTACTATGCAGCTGGAAAGTTAAACCTGCTCCTTTCACCTGTTTGGGTTTTGCTTTTTGGATTTTTTTCCCCTCCATGAGTAACTTTTCTAGTATTTCTTGATCCCCAGAGTCCTGAATTGGATTTTCCCTATCTACTGAGTTGTGCATAAGATGGTATAATAAGATCTGATGGCTATATCTTTTCTTACAGCTGCAAAGTCATGAACTCCAGGGTAGTATTTCCACCTCACAGCAAGCCTCAATAGAGCAATAGTAATGCCTCTGGTAGCCTTGGGCTGCTGTGTTAGGAGGAACAGTGCTGATTTAAGCTCTACAGTTAACATTATTTTTAAGGACTCAAGACACAGAAAACCTCTGAGAATAACTGGTCATTTCTGTGTTCTCCCCACAAAGCTGACACTGAGTACCAGTTATCACAGCAAACCTTTTTGGGCAGTACTGGCTAAAATTGTGCAGAGGTGTCCTAAACAGCAAACAACTAATTGCTTAAAATCAAGGATAAATCCTGGGAAATAATTCTCCATAATTTAACTGTCAGGAGGAAGAGACTCTGGTCTCAGAGGTTAATAGGTCCTGTGGAAAATATGTTAGTTTTGTGATGCTAATGGAAACTAAAATCCTATAATGTCACCTCTTCTTCCATTTCCTATTGTTGCTTGCTGATGAAGACGTGTGATCCTTCCCACCACACCCTGCACTTCCATTTCCCCGGCTCTGCTCTCATAAAGATGTTTTCATAACCAGGCACGCCACTAGATTTCCAACAGTGGAGAAGGTTAATGAGCAATTGGCGCTGACTGCCCTTTTCCAGGCCTGTGAAGTAGGGAGTCCCAGTAGGGATCAGGGACGCCTCCCCAGTCGTCTTCCCCGGGGACATGAGGGGTCACTGGCCAAATAGCAAGAGATTGGTAGCACTTTGTTTGCAAGTTGTGCTCCCTCCCTACTCCACTGTTTTCTGGACCAAGCTGGCAAGTGCTGTAGCTTGAGAAGCAATTAATTACAAAAACTAGTCACCCTGTAGCTGTTTATTAGGAAAACAAATTTTGTGGTTAAAACAACTAAGTCTAGGAAATCAAGAAATAGGTTTGTTAATACTTTGAAGTAGGCTCCCAGACAGTAGTGAAGCGGACAATGGTACACCAGAAAGTTATAATATTATTTGCAGCAGCTTGCAAGACTTTATGTAAGCTTGTAGCAAGAGCACTGACTGGAAAATGATAAAACTGTTTTGATGATGTCCCTCCACCAAGCACAGATCTGGAATAACAAGACAATAGGGCTTGTTCTGAACTCAGTAACCAATTTTGTTTACTTTAAGCTTAAAAAATGGCTTTTTAAACAGTGAACAGATTTTGCATGAGACAAGCACTGAGGAAAATGACAAGTTACTGTTTCTGTTGAAAGATTAACTGAATTTGCATTCAGTTTGAAATTAAAACATTGAGTTAATATACATTTAAAATGCACTGTTACCAGGAATCAGCTCAGAGGCAGTGCTTTACTGTTTTTGTAGAAAGTGTCTGTAATCTAATTGAGAAATAATTAAAAAAACACAACACAAGAAAGCTAGAGGGAAGTGGTCAATGAGAATAAACAAAATTTCAGACCGTATTTGCAGTGAACTTGTGACAATATGGGGAAGTTTGGGAAACCTTAGGGGAATTACTCTTTCCTACAAACCCATTTATGGCCAAATTTGTTCCAACCTGCTATGGTAATTTTTGTTGCGCTCTTCAAAATAAAATCTGCATGATGCTAACAAACCATAGAACTTAGAAGCCCATTAACGGTGTAAATCAGGAATGTGGCCAGAACAAATCAAAAGCTGTTCTTGACATGTTTGTTTTTAAAAAGAGTAATGAATTTGTTGTGCATAGACCTGCCTGTGCAAATGCTGCTATTAGAAGAGTTTGTGTTGTTTGCCCACCCACAAGCCACGGAGGGACCTGTGTCGCAGCCTTGCTCTGACTGTGTCTGTCCCTTCGGCACTGTGTCCCCATTTCAGCTTGCACGCGTACCTCCCTCACCGTGCTTTTCTCTGCCAGACTTCCCTACCCCATCTCCTTTTGTTTGTATCTCATTAGGGTTACCTAATAATGCTCTTTTTCTTCAATCAGAAATCACAAATTAGAATAATAAACTTGTTACTATCAAAATATGTGTTCCAGGCTCTCTTCCAGCCAAAGACTGTATCAACTATTTAGATGATAGGCTCCTCAGGGCACAGGTCTTCCTGACCTATTTTTATTGAGTGTCTCTAATAGGACAAACTCATAGCGGGCCTTTGGGTCTTGAAGCCGCAACTTCTGTACTTTTTTGTAGTGTTCAAAATTCCTTGATGCAAGCATTTAGAAAGCGCATGCTTAGGTGAAGAAAGTTACCCCAGAACCTCTGTCTTTGATTTTTTAGCAATTATTTGAGAATGCAGGCTATGTGAAAACTTTCTTTCCAAATACTTATACCTTTAAAGGGATACAGAACATCTAAAGTATGATTAATATGTACAAAATTACATAACTCCAGCACTATGGATAAGACTTGACATAGAGTCTGCATTCATTAAGAGAAAATAAATAACTATTGTAAAATGGCCTATGAGGAAATCCTTTTTCCCTTGATCTTTTAATGGCAATATAAGTTAATAATCCCTGTTAAAATGTAAACATATTTAGTGATTTTATGATTTTCTGAATCATATTTAATGACTCAGAAGTCTTGCTAGCTTTTAACTTCATGATTTTTTAAAGTCTTTTAAATACATTCCATTCTTCATGAACCATAGCTTCCCTTGTCCTGAGAGAAACGTAAACAGACAGTGGTGATTGCATGTTCTGTAAAGACTCAGAGGGAAAGGCTGAGAAAAGAGTAGGATGATTGTACTTCCTTGCCATTGCAGCAAGTAATGCACATTGTATTTTCAAAAGAGGGGAAAAAAAATTTTGGCAGGCTTCACTAGAATAAGTAATTTAAAAGCTATCACAGGACTATCTTACCAAAAAGACTGTTTTTAATTATGCTTATGGGATAAAGTAGTATAAACAAGAAAACAGTTTGATCAGATTGGGTGGATTCTTACACAGTTGATTCCATTGTGAGATGATCCAACTGGAACTCATTTTCCTGCAGTGCAAGTTATGTTTATTGTACATTATCCCCATGCTGTACCATGTACCTCATATATTTTGCTTTATGGGACAAATCAGATAACGGTTTAAGGCTGAGTGGTAGCTGACTATATATATTCCTGGCTAGTTAACCTGCTGGTTGTCAATGGGCATCTTTCATGTGAAAGGCAATTTCAAGGGGATGAGATTCTATCTAACAGAAGTATCTCAAGTACATTTTTATACTTGCTCACATGCAGTATTTATTTCATAGCTATCTATGCAGAAGATAGATGTGAAAGATACAATTACCGAAAATACCTCAGCCTGCTTGTGTCATGTGATTCTTTTCAGCTCAAAGAAAGGTTTCAAATGATCGTCCCTTACAAAAAAATGATAAAAATGATCTTGGTTTTTTTTATAGAAGCAGTTTTGTCTATTATTCAATTTCATGTTGCTGAAGAGGATTTCATAGTATGTGTGCAAATGTTTGTTTATATTTGATATCCCACAAGCAGTGTGAAAATTACCAATTTTTGCTAAATCCATTCCAGCAAAAGATAATAGTAGATTTTGGTTACTTTGTGGCTGCTAAGTTCAAAATAATTCATCAAAAGTCAAAAATATAAATTGGAGATCTTTATGGCTTTTTTGAACATATTTAATTGGATGTTGAGAAACAAAAAAAAATGTATTTACAGAATAAAAAGGTTGTCTTATAAAGAGAAAACTGGCTGAAAGAAATAATCTTTAATCCATGCCTACGGTGATGTAGAAAATGTGAGGTTGTGACGTTATGAGAGTTATGTTGTTTATTCTGTTATACTGATATAAAATTATATTGATCGTATTAACTTCTGTGTTTAAAATGTTATCCCTCCTGGCCGTTGATATATGTAATACCCTTCCTTTTCTAATTTTCTATTCTTTATATAAAGGGATGAAAATGGGCCAATGTCTATTCCAGTTCAGCTGTCTTGAGACACTTCTCTCTGGATTTTGTATGCCTTCCAGAATAGTAGTAGTAACAAACTTTCAACCAAATCTGTAAGGGCAAGATACTTTATAATTATTAACTGCACATTCCTTTCAAGTTTCTCAGTATGCTTTACCAACACTAACTCATCAAAGCTTATAGTGTGTCTTGAGGTGGCTAGAAGTACTCCCATACCCAGCAGAATAACACAGAAGACAATATGAGACATGGCTGTGAAGGTTTTTACGTACTTAATGTGTACTGATTTAGATAACATTAAACACTTTTAAAAGTTAGGCCTTACTGTATTTTCTCAGGGTCCTTTGTAGAGCGAGGAATACAGCCTACATCTTCTACGGGGACTTTGTTTATAATTTCCTGTGGTCTCTTTGTGCAATGGAAGAAAAATTCACTGCAGCAAGAGTGCAACTTGGATGCTCTGGCCTGCAAACTGGTTGTCAAAAACAAGGCAGTTTCAAAGCTGCCCAAATGTAAAAAGGCAACGAATTGAAAAATGTGACATTCTCCTCTGTTTCTCTGGAAAAATTTCTTAAAGTATAGTAACATAAACAATATCTTTTTTCCTACTCTTTTAAGGTGATAGATGTGCTGGTCCATGAGCAGTATTTTACCACATGTATATCGAGTACTGCAGATGTTTTCCTCCTAAGCTTATTCTATAACCCTGTGCTACTCTGCATTGTGTAATTGTACTGATCCATAGCATACTCTTTTCTCCCAGTTGACCTTTGCTTTTCACTGACATTTGCAAAATATGACTAAATGAAACCAGACTAAATAGATGTTAATAGTAAAATCTTTTTGCTGCTCTTCTATTAAAAAAATCTGTTTTCTGAAACTGCAGAATGTGAGGAGAAAAGCAAAAGTTCAGATATTTGCTATTACTACACTACATCCAAATGCAATTAAAGGCATTGACCACTTGCTTATTTTTATGTGCTGATTTACACAAATCTATTCAAAGTAATGAGAAGCCCAGCTGGTACAAATCGTTACCAAATGCCTTTCATAGCCACCTTTAGCTGGAGAACATTTGTTCTATGTTAACTGAGAACAAACTGTTTGAAATCATGCTGGAGTCTCTCAGAAGTATTAGACAAAAGTTTATCAACTGTTTTGAAAGGCAAAATTAATTTACATCTTCTCTACTGCCAGATGTGTGTTTTGACAGGTTGTGGTACAACAGATTCCAGTGTCTCAGTGCAGAGCCCCAGCTTTTGGGTGGAGAGGACATTTCCTTGCTGGGTAAAGCAACCTTGGCAGCAAAAGCTGCTCAGCAACCTATTTATTAGTATCTGTACTCCTCCCCTGCTGTTATATTAATATAATGAATTGTTCACAGGTGCTTCAAATGAGGTTTAGATGATCACTGGGAGCTTTGTTACTCAAACAAGCCAAATTGAAAAGAGCAGATGCAACAGTCCCCTAGCAAAAGTATAAAGTATGACTTCATGAAGGTCGTTTTGCACATTTTGGCCTTGGTGACCCTAAGAACAATCAGACTGTCATTATTTTACTGTTTCTAGACAGAAAGGTGATTGCTTCTTGCCCACTTGCCTTGATATTTTTTTTTTTAGTTGTCTTTATTACATCATTGGGAGCTCTTAATTGCATTTAATCCTCCTCCCTTTTAACTAAAATGAGATAGTTCCCATATGATTGTTGTTAAACCGTGCTCTAAGTCATGTTAATGCTCTTTTGTGTGGCGATGTTTAAATCACAATGAGGAATCAAACACTAGGCTAGGTGAATAGATAGTAAAATGGACATTCTCAGCTGGATTTGCAGACTAGGTAAAAGCCAGGAGTTAGAGGTTGTGCCAAACCCATGGCCTGAATGCTTTCTACAGCTAATATTTGTACTATCCAAAGCTTGTGGTTTTCTTCTCTTTCCTTGTTTTGCGGCAAATACAGAGAAACTAGCAAACTGCCATTATTCTAGAAAGGTCTGTGTATGCAATTAGCTTTGTAAATGTTGATTTACTGGTCTACAAGGTCTCTCCAAAGGCTATGCACAATGTGAAAGATGAGGTCTGTGTCACAGATGTATGGTTCTGATGTGGAAGTGTCAGCCTAGCAGTTGCCAGAGACCTGGGTCTTTCCCCCTGGCTTTGCCACAGCTTTCACTAGGATTTGGGGGAAAAGTTCACTTATTCCCTATGCCTCCTTTCTTTATTAGGGAAACAGGGACAAGGATGTTTTCTTACCAGCCTTTTTAGCTGTGTTTAGTTTATGCATTTTTGAGATAAGGCTTTTCTCTTGCTTTGTGTCTTACACTGCTCATCATAAAGGGATTCCGGTCTCAGCTGAAGCTTCTAGGGGCTATAATAATTGCAATAAATGTGAAGGTTTCTGTACTCAAAGAGCCACGCAATTCCCCCCTCCCTCAAATGGAAAAAGAGAAGAGGCTCTTTTCCTTCCCTTTTTTTATATGTTTAAAGGGTATGCACCAAGGTCACAATGTGCATCAAAGGCCTATCTTTGCATTGCTTGACTACCCACTTGGCAAGCTCCCTAATGCATATGCTTTTGATAGTTCAGTGACAGGCATCACTGAGGAGAAAGAACGGTATTTTAACTTTGGGTACACATTGCAGGAGAAAATCACACAGGTACAGAAAAACCATGTACAACTCCTGTGCAAAGAGCCAAATAAAAGGTTCTTCACTGGGCTTTTCATCCAGAGAGGATTTTGGAAGGATCTACCAACTGCTGTTTCGTAAGAGGGGGTTTACAGCATGTTCATACTGGCTGCAAGTGGTCAGCGATGGAATTACCGACAGGATACCATTCCTGCTGGCAAATATTACCAATGAGAGTAAAATTATAGTGTAAATATGGGCACAATATTCTTTGTTCTTCCCAGAAGAGACATCAGTTTTGTTCTTTCTCCAACAGTGTATATCCTTCTTTGCTCCAACAGGACATAGTGTATTCAAGATTAGATATAACCCAACCCTTGCGTGGGTTTTAGTGTGAAAGATGTGTATTTGGATGGTTTTCTGGCTTATGCCTTGCTAGACTTTTTTATAAAAGTTTACACTGGACTCCTGGGGTAGGTGTCTCTTTCATGCTTATTGGGCTTTATGGCAGAGTCCACAGAGTGGAGCACAGAGGTAATTGTTGAATTCAACCATGAAAACTGCTATTACATGGTTTCTCTGTGACATCTGTTATATCCTGTTGTGCATGTGATGAGAGGTAGATTTTGTTTCATTTTGAAATCTGTTGGTGAGCTTGAATGGTATCTAAAATAGTTGATGGCTCATCAAAACACACACAAAATCCATGCTTCCTGCGTTCGATGCAAAATCATCTTCTGATGGTGTAGCAAATTAGTGTTCTATAGAGAGAGGGATTCAGTTTCCAGACTATGTTAGAGGCAAGGGAGTGAGTAGGCGTGTCAGACAGACTGCAAAACCCCCCATGGATTAGAAAAGGAAGATGTTAATAAAATAGGAAAAGTGGGAAGGTGGATTTATGGCTACCTGGACACAAATGTTAGCAACTTCTAGTTTCGTTTACTGGTACTGATTAATTTCAGCAGATTTTTCCATGAACTCTACTTTCTCCAATCCAAGTCATGCTCGTGTCTTTACAGGAGATTATGTACCAAGCACATATATGGACAGCAATATACAGGACTGGAACATACATTACTACAGATCTGAAGTTAACATGTGGCTGAGGAGGCTGCATGCTTCCATTTTCTCATCCAGTATGCACCCTTGCATACTGGTTCAGGTTCCTGGTCACACTCCTGTAGCTGTGAGTTTTACAGTGCTCTTTCTTCCTCATCAACAGGCCAGATGGATCTAGTCTTACCACCTACTCCTGAGCTGTATTATTTATTGACATTTGTCAGTCCCAACCACTTGTATTTCAACAAAAAGTAACTATTCAGTCGAATGCTATAGATCTTTTGTAATCCAGTATCTATTTAATAGAATTTGGATTTTGTTCCTTGCTAAAGACGATGTCTGTGATGTATTTGAAGTCCAGAGTGAACATGCCCGCATGTTCAAAAGCCTTGGTTTTTAAACAGCATGGATTTTTCCCTGCTCTGAAAGCTGACAAACATGTTGGTGTTCTTGTTCACATTTGTTTTTATGTTGAGGAAATAAGTTTCAGTGTAAAGGGAGATACACTTAGGCAGATGTTAATGAGAAATGAAGGAATCAGAAAGGAATGAGTTGTTCAGCTTAAAAATAACTTTGATTTCTTTTTATTCTGTATGTAACCTTGATTCCATGTAACAACTTCTCTGGATACTGATGCTGCTCTTTTTGTCAGTTTTGCTAGAGGTTGGCATACAGATTCAGTCTTTGATGCACAATATATATGAAAATAAACCTTCCAAAAGTTGCAATAGTGCATGCTTAGCATCTAAAACTGGAACTTGGTCTTCATATTGGATTGAAGGGGTGCCATTGTGTTCTCTGATTTGTTGAGTGTTTTCCTCATCTGGAGAAATACAACCTTAGCCAAAGGAACCACATATCTGAAAAACTGTCATATCTTCTATGTATATGCTGCATAGTCCCAAAAGGAGCCTGAAGCATATGACAACCATCAGTCTTTTAAAAACCCTGTTTGTTAACAATCTTTGAAATTATCCTGGTTTTGTGGCAGTGGATGAGGATTCCTAAATTGGGTTGTATAGGTTCTGTCATAATTTCCTATTGAATGTGAATAAGAAAGCCAGGAATAAAAAGTGACATAGACATTTAGGAACCTAAACTGTACCATTGAGCAGTTTTCTAATATAAATAAATAGTATGCATTTGAGATGTTTTGTTCAACCTCTGTGTTCTATCTCTTTCAAGTGAAGGATTGTCTTTTTAGATAAACAGCAAAACCCCTTTATAAATGAAGCCCTGATCTAGTTGACACCTATAAATTTATTACAAAATAAAAATACTTCAAACATCCTTCATTTAAATTGTTATTTGAAGATTTATATTATTGCATTGAGTTGCTGTGGTGGCACTTAAAATTTACATTTCTGCCTAGAAAGCTTAAAGAGAAAAAAATATGAGTACCAAATGTCAGAAAGTAATGAATTGTCAAGTTTTGAAATGCACTACAGAAATATCAACTTAGGCAAATAAGTTTGGATGATCTCTGGCATGCTGCATAGAGCTGAGGTTTCCAGACTTGTGCAAACTGTCACTGTGCAGAGTGTGTGGGGATTGGGAGCACCAGGGTCCAGCCTCCTTGCTGGACAAAGACAAAATTGGCATCCCAGGAGCTAGTTTTACCTGTACGTTAACTTCATGGTGTGTTGTAGGGGTCCCAGAAGCGCAGAGATCTTGTACTTGAACTGCAGGTGTCAGCCCTGGCAGATGTTTACTGTTGAGCCACATACGTGGAAGTCTTGAGTTCATAAGCAAGTGAAGCAGCCTCACATAATTCCTCAGTCTGTGGCCGCAATGTACTCCACAGCCTGAAGGGCGGATGAGCTTTGGGAATGGTCCCATCAGTGTCAGTTCCACTTCTACCACGAAGGACCAGTGGTAAAACAGTCAATAATCAGCAGCTGTTGAAGAGGCATTATATCTGGGTTTGGAAATGCTGATGTTGGTTCTGAAATGGCAAAAGAAAAAGTCTATGCTTTGGTACCCATGAGCTAGACTGAGAGGCTGACCACTCAGAAGCAAAACGAGAGGGTAAAAGGAGGGATCAGAAATGTAGACAGTAAAGGCAAAGAAATGTACAGGTTGCCACTTAAACAATAGATTTTAAAAGTACATTATTATTAAAAGGAAAATGATTAAGAATTGATTTCATAGTTTCAAAGATAGTTTTACATAACAGTGGGCTCTTGAAAGTGGGCTAAGCACGTTTCAAAGGAAAGTGTTAGGTATCTTTTCTAACACCTAACAGAAATAACACATTAAATCTTACTTGAAAATGCCTTGTTCAGCTAGTGCTCATAATACCATGCTGAGGGCATTTTTCAGGATGAGTCTGAGGTTAAGAAAAACACCTACTGAATAACTAGTGCCACTTACTTCAGCACTTGAGTTTTCCTCAGAGGTCTTCCATCCAATTACTGACCAGATCCAGTGATATTTAACTTATCAGATCTGACAAGAGCTGGACCCAAGGTAGAATGACTGCTTAAACATTTATTTGTGTCAATGACATGTTTAAAACTCTCTGCTCTGTCTAAATATTTAAAGGAAAATATAAAGAGGAAAATGTAATGTGACATAAGAGGAAATTAAGAACAACCTTATTTGTTGAGGACATTTACTACACACAATTGCTGTCTTCTGAATAGCTGTTATTTTGGCAGAAATTGAGGGGAATGCAATCCTCAATATCATGTTTGTCTGTCTCTTTTTAACAAAAATTATTTTTACAATGGCAAGTGGATCTTTTGCTGTCAAAATCACAGAATATAACAACAGCCAAGATCTTCAGGAACCTCTGAGTCTGAAGTTTTTGATTGTAAAGCTAACATCTGAAAATGAAGAAATAATAAAGATAAATATATACTTAGGAAAAAGAAGTTGCAGCATTGTCCAAATCAGAGAGCTTAAATCTGTCGACTGCTTGTTAAAATAGACTACATCTTAAGAACAAGCTGCAATAACCTTTCTTCCTGGAGAGTTTAAAATTTTCAAACCCCCTTCTACTCTCTAATTCAGAATAAAGCCAAATTTCAGAATTATCTATAAAGCAGGTCTTCTGTATTTTCCATAGTAGATATACATTTTCCATAGTAGACACCCTTTGCTGTCAGTTTACATGTGTTTAAACTAGAGTGAGTACTTCCCAAAGTAATACAGAACATGAGGGCCTTCAGCATATAAGGGATGCTGAAAATTTTCTTCATCTGTCAACTTTTCCTAGAAAGGAGCTTATTTAATTCAGAGATTGCTCTATGTGGATCATCAGTGATGTCTGGGGGGGATGAGAGAACAATGGAACTCAGAATGCGTGCATATATCATGCTTTTAGCAACACGTTCTCTGCTGGAACCTGACACTTATGTTTGCAAAAGCAAACCGGCTCTAAATTAGTTTGCAGTTAATTGGCTGTGAAGGAAAATGCACCTTGCCAAAAAGGATTTGAAATATGAAGCAGTTTGGATTTGTGAAGAAGTCGATCGCTGTACTTGAAGAATCCCAGACTCTTTCATGGGCATCTGGGAAACAATGTGGTTTATAATCTCCAGTGCTTTCGCAAATTCCGTTATTTGGCAAGATGGGCATCTGCTTGCTGCCATCTACTTGAAGACTAATTTTAGAAGGACAGTCTTAGACTGTATGTTGGAGCTGTTCATTTGCAGTTGAGAAAGAAATTTCATTAGGGTTAGTTCAGTAATGTTTTGAATATGTGATGGAGAATAATAGGAGCTAGCAGACACAACAATAAGATCTTTTTTCTGTTTTTCCTCCTGGGACCGAAAACGGAATGAATGGTCACATGTATAACAATGGTTAGTGTCTACGTAGTGTTATACATCCTTGCATGTCTCTGTGGTCTTCCCACATACTACTGGAGAAAGTCTCATAGTAGGCCTGTGAAATAGGTGTGGTAGAGATGGACGTAAAAAAAAATATAGGTTGACTGCTCTAAGGTCACACAACCAGTCAGTGACAGAGCTGACAAGCTCCTGAATCCTTTTTGCATGTCTAACTACAAGACTGTGCCATCTTTGCTGACATGCATGAAAGGAAGAGTTCCTTCTGTGACCAAGCTGTAATACAGTAGGAGCATACGCAGGTACCTCTTCAGAAACTGGTGATGAGTCTCTGGAACTTTCAAGACTTAATTTCATTTTCAGCATTTTCATGTGCCTAGTTTTTAATAGATATTGGGGACTTTTCAGGATAATACATATTTCACCAGATTGCACTGTGTAGGCAAGAATTATCATAACCTCTTCCTGATGTGCCACTGCCAGAAGATAGAGGGGCTTCTCATTTTCCGTGAAGGATCACCAGAATTTTTCTACATAGATCTTTTTGACAGGCAAGAGTAGTGTTCAGCAACATACTCTGTTCAGTCACCTGTCAGCTGAGTAGGTATAATTAGGTAAGAAAATATCCATAACAGATCTTTAGTGAAGTTTCTTCCCATTTGAGAAAATAGAGGATGAATACCAAATCATGATTAATTTGGCTCAATGGCTAAGGAGCTAACTGTGTGGCTACAATGGTAAGAGATGGGCTACCATAGCTACTGGTAATGCAGCAGGTATTACTTTCAGTTAGTGCCTAATTGCTTTAGAGGAACTTATTAAACTGAAACCACTATTGTGTGAGGAACTATTCACATAGAGTATCTCCAGAGTGATCAAGATGATCCTGCTGTGGGCTACAATATAGATCAGTAAATGTGAAGAGTGGTTTTGTGAGGAAGCTGACATTTTGAGAGCTCAATTGGCAAGGGATGGTCTGCACATTGTTCTGTATTTTAGTAAGATGTTAATAGCAGAAATAATGGCTGATTCTCTTTTCAAATATTTGAATATTATTGTGGTTTAACTCGGCAGGCAGCTAAACACCACATAGCCGTTAGCTCACTCCCCCTCAGTGGGATGGGGGAGAGAAACAAGGGGGTGGGGGGGGAAGGTAAAAGTCATGGGTTGAGGTAAATACAATTTAATAGGACAGAAAAGAAAGGGAAAATAATAATGATAAAAGAATATACAAAACAAGTGATGCACAATGCACTTGCTCACCACCCGCTGACCAATGCCCAGCCGGTTCCTGAACAGCAGACCCCTAGCCAGCTCTTCCCCTACTTTATATACTGAGCACGATGTCATACGGTCTGGAATATCCCTTTGGTCAGCTGGGGTCAGCTGTCCCGGCTGTGTCCCCCCTCAGCTTCTTGTGCACCCCCAGCTGCTCACAGGTGGGGTGGGGTGAGAAGCAGAAAAGGCCTTGACTCTGTGTAAGCCCTGCTCAGCAGTAATGAAAACATCCCTGAGTTATCAACACTGTTTCCAGCACAAATCCAAAACACAGCACTATACCAGCTACTAGGAAGAAAACTAACTCCATCCCAGCAGAAACAAGGACAAATGCCCACTCCAAAAATCACACTTGAATCAAGTAAGGTGTAACAAATATCTTTCACTTCTAGATTCTTTGAAAGCACCGCCTAAAGCTCCTTCTTGAACATCTCTCAAAATTTCTCTGTAACATTGTTTGGTAGCCCTTTATAATTAATCATCACAGCTTGAGATATATGAATTAGTTTAATGAAAATAAGACCTATATTCTATCTCAGAGAATGTCTAGTTCTCATTAATACTAATGGATGTTACACATGTGCACTAACAATAACCGTACAGGTTTTATGGCCTAGTGATTTACCATTTATGCAAGATGATTCTAGTTCTACAGCGTGGATACTATCTTAGCATTTCACATGAGAAACACATAGGCTTGCAGCTGGGCAAAAGCCAGTGGATTAAATAAAAAGAAAACTTTCTTCTTCTTGGCCAATAGAACGCTAAAAATTTGGATCACCAGAGCAGATTTTAGGAGGGGAAGCTCTGGAGATCCATCTTTCAGCAAGTGGTACTCATTTAGGTCTGCTCTGAAAGGAAACAGGTCCATTCTTAGCCTGTCTGCCTAATCAGGGTTAGCTGATGCTGATTAACTTTCTTATGAGGTGAAAGCAGGAAGTTTTTTAAGTACCCTTTTCCTAGGGGGTTGGAAAACTTGACTGTGAATTATCAGTGAATTCACTTTCAGTAATTATCCTGCAAATTATCTCTTATTTCCAGGCAAACATTTTGCTCTGTGGGGTACTTCTTAGAGTGGTTTACTAGCAGCTGCAGTTCTTATTGTAAATTGGGTAGTATAACAAATTACTTAAAATCCAGGTGTGCAGGTATCAGTAGTGGATATTTTAATGTTATTTTGAGGCAATTCTTTAAACAATTCATGCAGTGCTTTTGGTTGTAATGTTGAATTCATCCCTATCTCAACTAATGTGTACCAGAACACTTAAATAGCTTATGATCATTGTCCTGTTAGTGCAAATCTAATAAAAAACTAAGATGATGATACTACTTTCCCTTCAGCTATTTTAGCAAGCACTATGGGACTGAGATAACTATTCAACACATTGGAAAAATAGTTTAGAGAACTACTTTTTTAGGTTCCTATCTTCAGCTCATCCAGCTGGTCAGTGATTAGTGGAAATGACAGCTTTGGCCTACAGTTCTTGATATGTCACTCTTAATGGTTTATCACTTAATCTGTGATGGTATAGTACATCGTCAGAAGGCAGAATATAGGAATGGTGAGTTTAAATAAGCTTTACGAAAGAAGGCTATGCTAATTATCACACTAAATTTCTTGCTCCTTTGCACCTTGGTCATGTTTTTCACTAGAGAAGAGGAACTGTGACTTTATAAATGTTCTCATGTGAGAATTTGTGTTGTAAAGGTATGGCCTAAAAAATATTTTACATTAAAACACAGCAGATTGCTTGTGGCAACTCCTGCATAATGAAGGAACACAATGAAGAACTGCAGTTCATATTGCTCTTCAGGTCTGTTCTATTTTCATAGATTTTTTTTAAAAGTAGAAAATTGCACAGTATAATTACAAGTTCATTTGCATTCATATTAGAAGCTGTGAGCTAGTACAGTCTTTTATATTTAAAAAATAGTGTTAGCAAGTGTGACTTGCATCCATAAATTCCAGAAATCGGAATGAAGTTCACACTTATTCAAAGTTCATTCTCCTCTTAGTCAACTGCTAACGCCCTTCCTGTAAACTGCAGGACCTCAGAGAGGCCAGCAACATGGTAAATGCAACTTCATTTTACAGTGTAATGGGCAAGGCTGTAGAGCAGCTCATTTACTGTTTCCCCAACAAAAAAAAATATGCCTTTTGGGAACTGAGGATCACCAACATTTCATTGGACTTAATACTTACAGACAAGCATAGCCACATGTCATCTAGAGGATGCTGTCTATCATTTTCTAGATGACTTGTTACTTTATTTTTTTCTTAAGTTCTTTGTCTTCGTGAGATGGCAAAATTCTCACCAAGAGGAAATATTGCTGCAGTTAAGTTTGCTACTAGGACTTAATTTTTTCAATCCACATTAGAATAAGTGGGTTCAATTGATAATCCCGCCTTTCATTTCTGTAATAAATGGAATTGAAGAAAACAGGTCTATAGTAAAAGTCTCCATTCCATGAACTACTTCTATAAATGTGGTATGACTTTTGAAGTGCATTTTTGTTACATCATAAAGGTCATTAGATGACTTTATCTTTTATCCTTAATACCTAATCTGCTATGGAAAGAATAATTGAGGAAGATGAAACTGAAAATACTTGAGAATGTTCTCAGATCTCTGCACACACTTTCAATCAATCTGTTTGCTCAGCCTTCCCCTCTGCTCTTGGATGGGCACTCCCTGCCCTGTTAAGCATGTTGCCACATGGGTTCAGGTCTCCTGCCTGTCAGTTGGAGGTAAAATAACCTGTAGACATCTTTCAACCTTGTGAGAATCTTGGTGATCACGCCTTAACTGTCATCTCGAAGAGTGCACATCAGCAGTTAGATATGGGCATGCCCAGTATAACATCTCGCTCGTAATTTCTCATCAGATCGGATACTCTGTAATGGTTTGAGCCCTCTTCCCTGTCGGCCAAAGGAGACGCTGCCACTCAGAGCGTGGGGGCGAATCAGATCCACCTGGAGGCTGCAAAAAGCTCTTCTTTAGTCATTTACCTCAGTTAGCTGGAGAAGAGCTGCTTTTATGCCTTGATTGGAGATAATACTAGTGAAATAGCAATAACCTCGCGAATGTACTTCTCTTCTGTATGTAAATCCTTTCAGGAAGTGCACGACAGCCTCTGTTTTCCACGGGTCTCCGTTTGCAAAGAAGCTGTTATCACAGAATAAGTTTAATGGGTCGTGAATTTTGTGTTGAAAGGCGAGTCTCTCCATGACTCCTGATCTGCCTGCAACAGACCTATTGGCTCGGCAGCAAGTGCATTAGGCTAAATACGCTTCCTCCATTGACTCTGAAGGTAACAGCCCTAAACGCCTCATTAAATTTTCATGGGTGACTGAGAGAAGCCATGAGAAAAACACCAGGCCGGCAGCGGCGTGACGGCGGGGCCCCCGGACCCCCTCTCCCCCGGCGGGCGCCACACGGGCCCTGAGCCACCAGCTGCCGCCGGCCGCCGCCGCGCGGGCACGGCGCCCCGCGGCTGTGAGGGAGGGCCGCCGCGGGGGGGGGGGGGGGGACCGCGTCCGCGGCCCCACGGGCGGCTTTCACCCGTGGGCAGGGGCCGCCGGCCGCCCTCCCGCCCTCGCCGACTGACTGACTGACTGAGCGCCCCCCCTGCGCTCCTCCACCCCCGCGCCTCGGGGAAGCCCCTTCCGCCGACACCGCTACGGCGGCGATGTGGGAGCCGGGCGGCTGCGAGGGGCCGGGCGCCGAGGGGGGCAGGGCGGCGCTGGAGGGAGTCGGGCGGCGGGGCTGCCCCAGAGGCGAGCGACAGGGTGGGGGCGAGCGGGCGCGCCGTGCCCCCGTCCCCCCCCGCCCCGAGCGGGGAGAGCCCAGCCAGCCCCCCGCCCCTCCCGCCCCGGGCGTCCCTCTTCTCCCTGCCCCGCCGCACCAGCGGCGCCGAGACCCCCAGCCCTGGGAGAGGAGGAGGAGACCGACCCCTCAGCAGCGGCTTTCCTCCGCCACACGCCTCCCCCTTTCCCCTCCCTCTGGCCTCAGCGCCGCACTGGCGGAGGCCGGAGAGGGCAGGCAACGCGGGAAGGCGGCTCTCCCAGCATGGACGAGCCATGTGTATCCTAAGGAATAACAGCAGCTGCTGCGCCCACGATGGGGAGCAGAGGAATGCGAGGAGGAGAGGGCTCGCTGGGGCAGGTGAGGGCGCCGGCTCCCTTCTCCCGTCGGCGGCCGGGGGCTTTGCCCGTCCTCGGGGCGGGCGCGGCGGCAGGTGCGGGGGGGGGGGCGGGAGCGGCGCGGACGGCTGCGCCCCGGGGTGCCCCGGTGGCGGCGGGCGCGGCTCCCCCGTGGGAGGGGAGCCCCTCTCCCCGCAGCAGGCGCGGGGGGGCAGCTGCTCTCCGGAGGAAGTTTTTCTTTTTGCCCGACCCCCTCCCGGCGCTCTCCCGTCCTCCGGAGCGGGGAAAGGGCTGAAATCTCCCGCCGGTCGCGGGAACTTGCCGCTGCGGCGGGGAGCGGGGTGCGCGGCTTTCCCCCCTCCCAGCCCGGCCGCGGGGCAGAGGCGGCTTCTCTCACCCCCTCCCCCAGGCCCGGCGCACCGTCCCTTGCGGGGAGCGGCAACAAAAAAAAGTCGGGGGATCCACAGACGCGGTGCGGCTGCGGGATTTCCACCGCCGCGACCCCGTGGCCGGGAGAGCCGCGCCGCCCCCGCCGTGCCGGGGGGGTTCCCGGGCCGCGCCGCGCCGCCCGCCCGCTGGAAGCGCCGCTACACCTCGGGTCGCGGCGGCGCCTCGCTGCCGGCGGGGAGGCGCCCCCCGCTGCCCGGCCGGGCCCCGGGCCCCGGGCGGGGAACGCGGCGGCTCGGCTGCGCCGCCGCTGCCTTCCCTGAGGGCTCGGCAGGGGCGGGAGGCGCCGCGCTGAGGAGCGGCGGGGAAATGGCGCCCGGAGCGGAGGGGCCGGTGGCCGGGCTGGGGGACGAGCCCGCCCTCCCGGGCCGGCGCGGGGCCGGGGCCGGAGACCCCCCTCGGCGAGGAGCCCCCAGGCCCTCGCCTTGCGGCGGCGTGCGGTCAGCGAAGCGGCTGTGACGCGGGCGGTCGATGGGTCGGGTGCCGTGCGTTCACGTACCTCACCTTTACGGCCCTTACTTTGGGAAAAACGACAAACAGAAAAAAAAAAAAAAACCAAACCGCCCAAACCCTGTTCTGAACGATTTGGGTGCTTTTTCGTGTTCGCGCACGGCCACCGAGTCCCCGGGAGCGCCTCAACAGACGCCCCTGAAGGAGCCGGAGTTCAGAGCGCGGCGCTCGCCGGCCGCGGGACCGGGACCCCCCGGGGGCCACGGCCACCGCTTTCTTTTGTTTTTGCGGGGTGTTTCACACCATGGGAGCTCATGTTCGTGACTGCCACATGTGCAATGCCTCTGTGGATGGTAAAGTAGTGAGGTGGGGAACTGGGACCAGTACTCATCTGAACAGTAAATAACAAAGCTTGTTTCTGGTTTGGACAGTCGTGGAGTTCGCAGATGAATGTGAAGTTTTTGATTTCCCTGTGAACTTCTGTTTTATTGTACGTTTCAAAGCAGTTAGGTTAATTTTTAGGTCTTTCCCCAAAGTAGTTTTAAAAGCAAAGTCCTTGGAACTCTTTGCCATTTGTCTAAATTCTGAATGCATGTCTGAAGCATTTAATCATGTTTATTGTTTTCAACCACTCAAACGGAATAAAAATTACTTATCGTTGATGAAGCTTATCTTGCAAGCTGTTTCACAGTATGTTTCCGTTGCAAGACACAGCGCTGCGTTAAACTAGTGATGATTGTATTGTTTATTGTTCTTTCATTCTCCGCTGTCCCCCCCCATAACGCCAGTATCAATCTGTTCCTTACCACTATACTCAAATATAACGGAAGAGCGAGTTTTCACCAGTTAGTTTGATATTTCTGGTCGTATTTGAGAGTTATATCTTTTATATTTGCTCTTAAGCTATTTTTCATTGAGTGTGCTAAAGGCAGCTGATATATTAAAAAGGAATTGAGGCATAAAGCTAAAAGGCACTTTCAAACTCTTGCAGTGAAACTGTAGGTGGAATTAGTGCTGGATTCACAGTCATTGTTTATTTCTTTAGCCACATTTGTAACACTGTTCTGAAACGTAAGATTCCTTGCCCCTTTGTCATTACCACTTTGTTTCATTACATGTTTAAAATGCACTATTCACATTGGTCTAGAAGTTCAGATTTATTGTTTGGAGTGTTCTGATGTGGATGCTGATCTTGGACTATACCTCATAGGTGATTTTGCAGCACTATAACAGTATCTCAGCACAGTGATGGAGGACACCATCTTGTTTTCCGTAGGATTACCTTTGGGACTTTAGTGACTGCACACATCAGTGGTTTCAGCTTAGGAGGATTGAAATTGATTTTTTTTTTTTTTTTTTTAAGCTCAGCTAGTGAAAGACCCTGTGTATGTCCTTTGACCCGTGGCCTCCCGTGATGAAGTGATGCCAATAGTGGAGGATGTAGAGTTGAAGTAGCTGCTACTAGGGCTTCAGAAGTAGAGGTACCAGAATGAACACATTGTCCAGGTGGTCAGCCTGCTTGGTTCTTTGGGCAAGGCATAGTTTTTTAAATATATGTTGGAAGACCCCTGCATACCCCTGCCATGTATGTATGTTGTGGTTTAACCCCGGTCAGCAACTAAGTACCACACAGCCGCTTGCTCACTTCCCCCAACCCTGTGGGATGGGGGAGAGAATCAGAAGGGCCAGAGTAAGAAAACTCGTGGGTTGAGATAAGAACAGTTTAATAATTAAAATAAAACAGCAATAATACTAATATAATGAAAGGCAAAATAATGAGTGAGAGAGAGATCAAACCTTGGAAGAAGAGGGGAAAAACAAAAACAAAAACAAAAAAAAACAAACCCCAAAAACTAAACAACAAATGCTGCAACCGCTCACCACCTGCCAACCGACGCTGCCGGTCCCCGAGCCGCGATCGCTGCCTCCCCTGGCCAACTCCCCCCAGTTAATATACTGGGCATGACGTCACATGATATGGAATATCCCTTTGGCCAATTCAAATCAGCTCTCCTGGTTGTATCCCCTCCCCTCCCGGCTTCTTGTGCACCCGGCAGAGCATGGGAAGCTAGAAAGTCCTTGACTAGTGTAAACACTACCCAGCAACAACTAAAACATTAGTGTGTTATCAACATTATTTTCATACTAAGTCTAAAACACAGCACTATACTAGCTACAGTGAAGAAAATTAACTATCCCAGCTAAAACCGTGACAATGTATCAAAATAATTTTAAACCATGAACCTTGTGATTCTGTTTTAATACTTTTGAGAGGTCCTTGCTCAAGCAAAACACAGGAAGATTGACCTTTCCCTCTCATCCATAACAGGCCCGTTTTCTTTTAAATATTTTAGATTCCAGATTTTGCAAGATGGTTGTGTTGAATTTAGCAACAGCCAAGCTACCCAGTTAAATATTGGTTAGGTGGGAGAACCTCTATTTTTACAATTGTGTTTACATTTTGAAGTGATAGCAAATACTAGTAAAGAGGACCAAGATTTTCTAGACTTGATAGTTCAAATCAACTTTCCCAGTCAATATTTAGTCAAGGTCTTGATGGTTGAAGTTAACTGTCCAAGTCAATGTTTAGCCAAGGTAATGACTTGGTTTTTACAAACACTACCCAAGCATTCTTGCAAAATTAATCAGAGTTGCTGAATCACAATACGTTTGCTCAGCCAATTGCTTAGGAACAAAAGTACGTTACTTGGTCTGTCATCTGTCCTACACTGTTCGGTATTATTTCAACGGTGCTTGCCTTTGGCCCTTCTGTGGCTTCATTCTTACAGTACTAATTCCGTCTTTAAAGCATTTATCTGCCCAGTGGATTTGTGAGATAAAGTCATGTACTGCCCTGTTTTTATGGGTAGGAAGATGAAGCACGGAGGTGCCAGGTGCTGGCTCCCAAAAGGAAGTGTAAAGCTTTGCAACGTGTAGTGCAGCAGCAGCAGCGTTTACATACGAAGTTCCAAGAAAGTCTTTCAGGAGCCTGTGCTGGGCACTTAGCTCCTCTTACAGTGTACGGGAAGAGGTGGGCAATTGTGATAAAGCAATCATGAGATAAAATATGAAAACAGTTTTGGTGTCTGGGACAAAAATGATGAAATTGAGTATGTTGACACTGGTACTTACAGTGCAAGATTGAAGCATGTTGTGATACATGATTGAAGCATATATTGTGATCTGGAAAAGAATTGGAAATCTTTATTGCAATTCTTCCTTTCTTGGGTTTGAACCGGGATCTTCATTATACTGGGTTGTCACTTAAGTCTCTTAAACTGATGCTAAAATCACAGTCTGGACTTCAATTATGCCAGTGTGTTTTTTCTTTCTTTTTTTTTTTTTTTTTTTTTTTTATAATTGTGCCACTTGCAAATGCATTCCATGCAATTACATGGGTATTAGAGTAGATATTCATTAGGATTTTGCTAATCTGAACCTCAAGTGCTGTTCTGCAAATTTGCCAGCCTTTGTAAGGGAGTGCTTGACTTCATCAGCTGCACTGTTTTATTATGAGTATTTTGATACAGTAGAATGAAAAGCATGTATTCTAAACCAAGTAATTAATCAGATTTAAACATTTCCATTTTCATACTTTGACTTGTCACATAGAGGACCTGCAACTCTGTATTTTGCCCTTAACACTAGTTTTTGCCCAGTCTGGCTAGAGCAAAATTACATTTCATGGTGGTGGTTTAAGAATTTCATCCATGAATCAATCTTCCATTTCTGTTAAAGGCAGCAGAATTGTCACAACTTAGAAAAAGTGAGTAAACCCAATACTGTGAGTTACAGGAAAGATACCACGTTACTGTGTACAACCTCATCTGTGTATCTAATCTTACACAGCTGTCAAACACACTTTCAAGTGTTACAGGTATAAGCAGTGTTCATTGGTTTTAACTGTGCAGTGTGAAACTTCCCATTCTTCTTTTTGGAAAGAGCTTTCAGTTGTTTAAGCAACAAACATTAGAAGAACTTGTGTAAAAGCAGCTGTAGTGAAAAGTCCTTAACTGTCTCTGTTTTCAGTGGTTCAGTCACACAAGTCCTCTCTCAGAATCTGCTAGCGTGAGCGTTGCTGGTTACAGTGGGGTCTGTGCAACCTATTTGCAGTGGTGGATCTATTTCAAGATGTGTGCCATTGTGAAGAACCAGATCAGAGGGAGACCTGTCAGCTTTTGTCTCTTAATCAGTATATTTCTTTTTGAGGAGTTACAGTGAAGCTCGTACCCTCGGATGACCAGTTGTGTGTCTGGGCAGGTACAGAGGCTGTAGGCTCTCATGTCCCCAGCTCTGGGTCAAGCAGCTGTTCCAAGACCTATCTCTTTAGACTCAGCTGCATGTCCTAACCAGATCCATCCACAGTGGAGCAAAAGGACTGCTGAAGGGCTACTTGTCACATCTTGCTCTGACTCAGTCCTCTTCTTAGATCTGTGAAGTAGTTGGCATGATCTTATGGCCCTTGGAGGAGTGAAGATTTACTTTACTTGCTTAGAGAATCAGGAAGGATGATAACTGTGGGTAAGCTTTTAAAAACGCAGTGTTCCTGAGCAGGAGAAGCCTGCCAAGGAGGAGGCTCAGGGCAGAGTTTCCAGCCCGTAATCCTTTGCACTTTCTACCGATAGTGTTTCTCCTGCCATTCCGTTACTGTTGGTTTAATGAGGATGCATAAATTGTTACTTTTCTTAATGTTCTATACAATGTAAAAAAAGGGCAGTGTAATACCTAAGTACAGAAAAGCATTTGCTGTATTGAATTTTGTATATCTCTGTGTATGGATACATGTATGTATGTGGTTTTTATATATGTATATATCTATGCAAAGATTTATTAGCTGCTCTTTTTATTATACGAAGATTTTTCAGGTCTCCAGATATTGTCAAGCGGTTACACTGAGAGATCTCTTTCTCCCCCCTCCCCCCCCCCCAAATAGTGATTACTCTTGTGGGTAGAACATCATCAGTTTCTTGAGAGTCTTTGCAATTCCCCAAGCCTGAAGGCAAATGAATAGAAATTTAGTGGACCACCTAGTTCTTGACACGGAATTCTCCAAAGAGGAGTCTGACCTAATTTATGTTGTATTGAATAAAATAATCTTATCACACGTGTGCTTGCCGTTTTGTTTTCTTCTAGCAAGCGTATTGCTGTCTTGCAAAAACTTCAGATTTAGATGTTAGGCAATGTCCCTGTGGTTTTAGGAGGTGCTTTTCCTCAGTGAGTAGTTACTGGAAAATTACATTTAGAGGACATTTGTGAAAAGGCAGACAATTCAAGACGTAATAATAAGGCTGCTAGAATTAGTCATACCTGAATGTGAGTGTATCATTGTTTAGTACTGAGGGTAATCAAGAGTCCTCAAATACAAAGTCCTCCTGTTATTACTAAAGATGGAGCTGGAATCTCCCCAAAATGCTTTTTGTAGCAAAAAGCAGTATAAATACTTCTGTCATCAGTGTGATACTGGTAGGTATGCTTTGCTGTGGGTGATTGCTACATTTTGTCTTTACTTACATGATAAGTGGTACTGAATGTAAGTGTTGGGGCTAGCATGCTTTGAAGCTAATTGGGAGCTGATTAGTATCCAGGCACTGCAGTTGTGGCCTCTTAAAGGAATTCCTGGTGTGCAGACCCCTTTTCTGGTGTTACTTGCTAGGTAGTAGGACCCATTGGTCTGTCTGTGTTAGGTCCCAAGATGCACTCTGAAGCTTATCAGTAGGTCTGTGTATGTTCATGTTTTGGAAAAGAACTTTTTAAACCTGCAGGGTTTTATTCTTGGAAAGCTTAGGAAAGTTGTGGGTCTGCAGAAATTCAAGATCATAGCAACAGTTACCGGAAAACAGTTCTTTGCTTTTAGAGCGAGTAGGTATCCCAGCTGCAGGACTCTTACTCTTGCTCATTGTCATTCAGGGAGGTTTTGCTTCATCCCTTCTGACAAGAGTTGCTTTTTTGCTTAAAAGTGTATTTCTTTTTTAAAATGTAGTGTTTAAAAGCTTTGGCTTTCCAGTTAGACACTGTTTTCGCCTCTACTTTCATTCTAGGACAGCTGAGCATGAACACACCTTTAGCATGGGTGAGTGTTTATCGAATTAATAGGTTTGACAGTCAGTGGGTGACTCTTCTTGTTTTAGGACTCTGCAAAATAAGAAAGGTCTTACTTCTTTTCCAGCTGTGGAACAAATTGTATGTGGTTACACTTTCCTTGGACTGTGTGTGGCCAGCACAAGAGAGAGAACAGAATAATGCACTGTATAGTGTTCTTAGCCCATGTAAATAATATTCGAAACCAAAAGAGGTTCTTTGACGGATGCTTTCCGAATTCCCACAGTGTTGAATTGCTGCAGTTTTTCTCTTGTGGCTATCTTTAAGATTCACAACATACTTGAGTAGGAAGAAAATCCACAGTCTGAAGATAATCAATTCCGATTTACATTTACAGTTTACGATTACACTTTAAAATAATTTTTTAAAAAATGGAAAAAATATGCATACTGAACAATAATGGGTATTAAGAAGATCAGTTGATATAACTTTTAAATAGTATTAAATTATTTGAAATCGATGCTTTCCAGTAGGTGCAAGAAGTTTCAAAGTTGCAGTGGATTCTGCAGTGTTACTATATTCAAGTCATGGGAAAATTTCTTTTTTGTATCTGGTCATCTGGTTTCATACCTGCACTCATACCAAGTGCTGTTGGTTAAAAGGTGACTCACTAATGCACAGCATAAAGTAGCTTCTTAAACACATGGCTGTCTTAGTTGTACCTACGAAAATAATTTTATCAGTCAGTTGAAATGTTTAAATGAGATTATTGACATTTGTAGCTTCTCATTTGGAATTTGGAAATGCAAAGACTTTAGCTATGCCCATTTGAAAATTAAGAACTTTAATTACTGGGAATCATATTTTTCGTTTACATACCTATCTTCTACCCTACTGACAGATTGGTTACTTAAAGAATAGCAGGCATCACATTGGTCATTTCTCAACCTAAAGGATTACAGATTTTTTTCAGTATGTAAAGTAACTGATGGAAGAAATGTGAGTGATCTCTGTACACCGTACCAAAAAAAAAGTTTCATTTGTCTTCCTAGTTACTTTAGATGCATCTCTTAATGAACTATGCTGAAACAACAAAGGAAAAGAGCACTTCAACTTGCTTAACCTTCACTGGATTTGTTCAGGTGCCTCAAGTAGTTCCTGAGATCAAGTCAGAATGGAGAGATCCAGGGCGGCAAGATTCAGTGCTCAGGCAGAAGCAGATAGTGTATTAGTAATTTGACAGTGTTTCCAGGACCTGTCACTCTGCCTGGAGACTGGCCATAACAGTTCAATTGGTATGTGCTTTTTGCCAGATTAACATGTAGTAGGTCACTTGAATTCTCCCCTTACTGAGTTTATACCTTTCCTTTAATTCTCTCTCACAGTAATCTATCAGTATTGACGGGAGGAAAGAAAAACTTTCTCTGTGTTTAGGATGGTGGGTATTTTTAACAGGTAGCTAGCATGAAGAATTTCAGTTTTATCCTCTTTTGATTTCCTTGTATAACCTTTATCAATCAAATAACTTGTAACATATTGTGTTTTGCATGTGGCTGTGGTGGTATAGGAGACTGCTTCTTTGATCTCTGCTAGCTCTTGAAGTTAACGGTGATGGGCTGCTAGCTTGGACTTCAGTGCATTGCTGAAATAGAGGATTCAGGGCTGGAATTTCCAACTAGCTACATGATTAAGCCAAGCATAAAGGTAATTAGGAAAAGAAACCAAATACTTTTAAACTTTAATGAAGTCCGGCTGATGTTCATGAAGTTGTACTGCTATTTAGTTCATCAGCAGTCAGTGCAGTGAATATTTTATTACTATTTCAATTTTCCCTTTCATTCCTTTCTGTAACAAAATATACAGTTAAGTTAGTTTTATTGTTACTGCCTTTTAGAGCTTTTCAAGCTCTGAGGCATATTAGCAAATTCAAACCTTTTAATGGCAAGATAAGATGACCTGTTAGGTGTTCGTGTCTTAACTGTAACAGCTATACCACTAATATCTAGAGTCTTCCTAGTAGGAAGGGTTTTTTCCCCCTTTTTTAACATAATGAAGGTTTTCCCATGCTAGGATTTTCTTCCCTAAATGTGCATATGTTTTAAAATTTGGTCAGTGTGCCACAGTAACACTGGCAGTACCATTTGAAAATGTTAAAGCCCCTGTTTTAAAACACCTGGTAGTTGATTGCAAGACTCCCCTTTTTAATTACACTATAATTAATACAGACCAAATCAACAGGAAGTGCTACTTGACACAGCATGTTGGCAGTTTGCTCAAGTTTAAAAACAGTAAAAAAAAGTCAGTGAGTTTAATAAAGACTATTTTATGATTTTTTTTTTTTTTTTTTTTGTGGCTGCTGAAGTAATCAAATCTCAGATTATGGCTTCAGGACAGTTTTCCAACCACCATCCCTGTATGACACACTTCATATATTCAGCCCCGTTTTTCTTCCTTCTGAAAACAAGAGAAATAAAATGTTTGAGAAGTCCTAAAGAGGATAACAAATTGAATTGACCACTTACTGTTCCTGGCACTCAAATTTTATGATCCTTACCTCCCTAGAGATAGAACGAGCTATTCAAAAGCACTGTGTGAGAGTTACAGCTGATGAAATTCGGTAAAGTTCTTTCAAATCAGAAGAACTACACTGATTTACATCAAATGAGGGCCTGCCCGCTGTTGCTATGTTACGTTTGTAGCAAATGCTAATTGATTTTGGTGCATACAGATCCTCAGAGAAAAGTGAGAATTGTTATTGAGTGAATCCCACTGTGCCAAGCTTCAATTTCTGGATTTCAGTGCAGGATGATCCTGGAGAAGACATGAAATCCTCTTTATGCTGTGAAACAACACTAGAAAAATAACTCCGCCACAGCCGCAAAACTGGTCTAAGACTTCAGCACTCCCAATTTTGGGTTTGACAAAGAACAGCAAGTGATTTTCGTAAAGGAGCTCTCTGTTTGCAACTCCCTCTTTTGTGGCAGGACTGTTGATCTGATGAGCTACTTATATGTGGCTGTCCCTTTTGAATGTAGCATTTCTCATGTTTCACTCTTGTATAATTTGTTCTCTTGGGCTCTTGGATAAGGTGAAGAGATGGCAGAGAGAGAGGACTGTCCATGAGATGGTTCTGTCACACACCGTTCTTTGTAGGAGCAACCTAGTTCATTAGTTTATACAAGATGCCCAGTTCTGACAGCAAAAATTTAGGTGAGAAGAATACTATTCTCAGTCACTGAACTCTGGTTGCCTTGTTTTTTCCAGACAGCAGAAATCCAGGGGAGCGGTTCATATGCATCAGTCTTCGAAATATTGCTCAAGCCTGTGCAGAGAACTAACTCTGTTCTTCATTGCAAAGATCATCTTTAGTTCAGAGAACAGATTGTAAATGACCTGTAAATATCATGGGTGGCTGCTTCTGCTAATCACTATTTTTAGATGGAACTTTTTGGTGGAGATGGGAAGTCATACAGTACAGAGAAGGAAAATAGTACAGGTAGCTATCATTTGTTTTGTGGATCCAGTAACACAAGAATAAATTGTCTTGATGAATACAGTGTTGATTTTCTTCTTTGTGGCTGGAAGTGAGTGCATAATTTGCAGGTAGACAATGAGTAAAGCAGCTATAATATCAATTTTAATGTCTGTAACAGTATCTCTGAGATTTTTTTTTCTTATTTTGGTGGACTACATGTAGTATCTTTGGCTGCTTCACAGTGATTATTTATTTATCTATTTATTTTTTAAAGAGAAGTACTCTTACGTTGAATGATAGCGAAGGTATTTCATTTTCATATGTGGACATATATTTTCATGAGAGAGACTAGTATGAGATTTTTTTTTTTTTCCCAAGACTGTCTAGGGTTTGATTTGTTAGGAGAAACAGGACTCAAGAAACCCCCAGGAAGGAATTGTGCTGGTTTCTAAGAAATTAGGGTATGTATGGTTTCTTCTACAAAAAAATGTTCAGGAGATCAGTGTAGGTTACTGTTGTGTATTCAGACAATATGGGAAAAAACAAACTGGAACCAGAATCTCTGAGGATTCCTTCCCGTTTCAGACATGAATGTTGCAGGTGTTAAGTAAAAAGAGCAACTTAAGATTAAGTTACAATCAACAAGAATAGAAGTAGTTTTAAAGTTTTAATAGTCCTCTAGTTTTTACATTAATAAATCGTGAAAAAGTTCAGCCTAGAGTTACAGAAGATTGTTATACAGGTTTTGGTCACTGCTGATGTACTCCTGTTGGACCGCATCCTTAACATTTTAGTATCACTGCATGAGATAAGATGCAGACATGACGACATAGTGTATATGAATCTTGCTAAGTCCTTATGAGAGTCCTAATTGTTCCAGCAATTACTTCCTGTAAGAAATTGGTTATAGTGGATGCATCAGGGAGAGCGCAGTGCTAAATAGAATGAATTGTATATTCAGATGTACTTTAGCTTGTACTTCAGTTGCAAAAAGTGGAGAAAATCTTGTCTGCCTGTCTTGAAAGTATGGGGGATGATGTCTCAGGGAACAGCTCCAATGCTTGACAATTAATAATGGCACTTTCAAGAGAAGCTTTTAGCAGAAGAAAAGCATGTAGGTTACAGAGCAGTACAGAGAACAGTGCATTTTTGTGCTGTTTCTAATATGTTGAGATGAAATAACTAATTAACAGGAGGACAATTGATAAGGATGGTGCAAGTAGAAGAGTAAAGTTCTAAATATTCATCTACTGCCTACATTCTTTATTGTTGTAGTAAAAGCTTGAGGAGTAGACGTGGGAGACTGAAATGCTTTGCAACTTGTAGTAGAGTTCACGAAGTGCTTTTTTTAAACAAATTTCCTTTAAATGAAAAATGCTGGTGTAATGTTTTGGTAAGATGCTAGTAATAACTTGTAATGATTCTTAATGCATCTCTGTGCAGTGATGTGAGAGGGATGATGATCTTAATCATGGTGCAGCAACTCAGTGTGTCTGGAGTGCTACGAAAAGAGCTTGGAGCTAGAGGAGTTACGGTCACTCATTCTGAGGGGCAAATACTGTGTAGGTGACTACTACAGCAGGGAGAAGGTCTAACTTACCTGTGGAGTATTGAACTAGGCACAGGAGAACTGAATGCTTGTGAGCGTAGGAGTCTGGTTGTGGATTGCAGCTGTTTTGCCTGAATGAACCAAAGATGTTTGTTCTCTCCACTTCTTTAAAGACTCTTCTAAAGCTTATGAAAAAGATCTTAATAGATGTTATATATTCATTATGTAAGAGATAGAAAAGCTTTTCTATAAAAGTAGGAATCACTAACAGGGTCTGTCTTACAATTTCATAATGATATACCACACTTAGGAAGAGAAACTCTTGAGTTTTGGCACCTGGAAAACAGTCTTAATGACCCTTCCACCTCCAATCTCACATGCCAAAGGTTACCTTTTTACAGTTAAAGCAGCCTATTACATATTGTTGTTATAGCATTAGAAGTTATGCTATAGTGTACCCAATATTATTTCCAAAATATAATGTGGAAAACAGATTAGGAAAGAGTCACAGTACAGCAGAGAAACAGTTGCTATTATAGGTGTAATGTGAGACCCAGGGCCTCCCTTTCTCTTCCCTGAATAATCGTATATTTAACTAGTAACTTGTGAGACAGTGTAATGGTCTGTTAATCAACTGGAGTGGGATACCTTTTAATTGTTGGTGTTTTCGAAGGTGTTACCTGCTGGCCTAAGTCTTCAGGAGCATGTGCATGTGTAGATAAATGTTACGTATTCTTTTGTTGAACAGCCCCATCTTTTTGTAGTACAAAAGCTTACGTATTTCTAGCATTCAAAAACCTGACATAGTAATTCTGAATCCTCTACTGCGAAAACTCTAATTGATCACTGATGCTTTTAAGACACTACTACAACAACCTGTAGAAGAATTCTTAGCATATGACAGAAATGTGTCTTGCTTATTTTGAAGAAGTGGAGTTCACATATGTTCACAAAGATTTGTAAAACAGTTCCTTGTAAATCTTTGCAACTATTGTAAGTCAGACAATGCGTTGTAATGGAGACTTCGGCCTTCTTCATATTTTGTGAAAGCTCTTCCATGTGTTTCTTCTTTTTGTTTCGTTCTTGCATGATTTTCTGGCACTTGTTGATGTTTGAAAGATTGTTGTCACATTTCAGTACAAAGGTTTGGGTAGAAAACAGCTTTTCTGATGTTAACTAATGTTAGCAGTTAACTTTTCTGGTGTTAGTCAGAGGTGCTCTTCCTGCTATTAGGTAATGTTTATATATTATTGTTGTTGATTCAGTTGTGTGTAGGAATGTGTTATGCTTAACATAAAAAATGTTACTTGCCCTTGGTTTTATGCTGTGGTAAAACAGACATTCTCATGCTCTCATTTAATGCTTTATGCTGTTGTGTAACTAAATATTACAGATGGGGATTCTGTACTCTGGGGATTCAGTTTTTCCTTGTACCCAAGTGAACAGTAGAAAAGTTCTTGCTCTGCACAGAAACCTGTAGGCCTGTAAGCTCTGCATTCACTTCTGACTTTAGTGCTTTTATATGTATTGGATGTAGGTAGAAAATGTAACACTGCTTTCCGAAATGGCCATCATAGCTTCCTAATTAGACATTTAGATTTTTTTTTTCTCTTGAGACAGAGCTTAAATGTTACGTATTAGCAATAATGCTTAAATTGATGAAGTGTAAAACTAGTGAAATGGGTTACAGGGAAAGGAAGTGAAAATATTATGAACCATATGCCCTAATTTATGTCGTCTTAGAAAATTTGTCTAATGAAATGAAGTATTTGAAATAATTCCACTACAATATTCAACAAGAGGTACAGCAGTAATGGTAGGATGATCTTGATTTCAACATATTAAGTAAAATACAACTCCTGTTTTGTTTTGGGGAGGAAGATTAACATCAGATCACATTGTATTGAGATCCGTGTGCATCATCAAGACCAGATATTTTTTTTTTGTCCTTCCTATGGACAGGCTTACACCATTGGGTTTAATTGAGTAGCTGTGACAGCAGCTTCTGCAATGTTCTTTGTGACCCTAAATCGAGGCAAATGAGATGCATGTTCTTCACGTTAGTTCTTTATCCCAATTTCCTGGGTACGATGAGTTAGCTCTCATGTCCTCTGAGCTCCTTATCTGGACACAGCACCTCTCTTATATCTAAGCCTCCCCCTCCCCTGAAGCCATTTTTTGCCTCTTGTCTCCCAGACTAAACCTCCCCATTCCTCCATTATTAAATAGCAGTCACAAATTCTTTTCTTCTGCTTCTTGTGATACAAGACTTCACGTCAAAGTCTATTCCTCTCTTGTCTGGTCTGATTCTTGTACGTTCTGCATTCAAATCCGGCAGCTTCCTGGCTGCCTTAACAGAAAGATGAACCTCTTGCTGTCAGTTTCACTGTTTTGTATAATTTCAGTTCAGAGCAGTAATTACAGGGATAGCCCATTTTCCAGGGCAACATTTATAGGAATGTACATGCACATTGTAGTTCCTTCTGGAGGCTGCAGGAGGTGTGATAGTCTAGAGGGATTTTAGTATAAAGGAGGAGTCACTGAACAAGTGTAAAATGTGTCGTTCTTTATTTTAGGTAGTTTTGGGTTTGGGTTTTGGGGGGGTTGTTTTTTGGGGTTTTGTTTGGGGGTTTTTTTGTTGGGGTTTTTTTTTTTTTTTTTTTTTTAGGCTTAGCAAGAGAAACAGATGCATGGTATGAAGACCAAATCTTATTCCCAGTTTCAAAACCGAGAAGGCTTTTCAAATGGAAGTTCATAATGATTATTTAACATTGTCAAAACACAATGTTTTCCTACAGTCTAAATCTTGGAAGTGATTCAACTCATTCCCTTTCCCTCATATCCTGAAAATCACTCTGAAGCAGACACGCTTGATGTGTAAAATTGTAGCCTGAACAGTTAAAAATCTGGCAAAGTTGCAAGCAACTGAAAGGAGACTCTCAAAGCGGGAAGTGCCAGGCAACCATAATAATAGATGGTGCTTCCTGCCCTAGCTTTGAGTAAATTTAAATAGGTAACTTCTTTAAAGGGAATTATTTAGCAATGTAACCGTTCATAGCAGCATCTTAAATAAATTGCTTAAACTTTTCAGTGAGATGTCTGACCTTGAGATCAAAGATTGAAGAGGTAGTTGGAAAATATTGCGTACAGAGTGTGTACTCATTAAGGTGCTCTGTGTCTGGTCATTTCAGTCAGACAACTGAAGGAAAGCCTACCACCTTCTATCAGCACATATGACAGTGAATATTTTGAGAGCATGTGTTACAGCTGATGACTGCTGTGAGGTAGAGTGCAAAGGTCATTGATACAAAGAGTCTTGTTGACTCCTGTTGACTGGGGAGAGCAGAATTTAAATTACTCTGGTGTTTGGGCCTTGCTGAGAAGAGGATTTGAAGTGTGAGGAGCTTGGAAAATGAATCCAGCTTGATGAACTCTTACACTTGAGAAGTGATTGAGAGCTTCTGAAGAAGAAGGAATGCTGTACGTGTAGTCACAGCACTTGGGCAAATTCAGATGCCTTGCCTTTTGTTTTTGTTTCGCAGTTCTAATGCTATGAAACTACCCTGCAGTGATTCAAATGTGACTTACTAGAATTTTCATAGGAATTGGTATGTCATTAGAAAGAACATAGTAAATGTATCTTCTGCCACATGATACCAGTGTTGACTGTTGACTTCAGTTTTCAGGAGCATAATAAAAGTACCTCCACCTCTATCTTCCGTATTCAGGAAAACAATGTGTTTTTAATGGCTATACATGTTTGAAGCATTTTGCTTAGGTAAATGGGTTTGGGATGTGGTGCTGGAATTTAGGAGGAGGAAGATATATGAATAATAATAAAATTACTCTTCTTGGACCCTCACTAGAGAATTCAAGACATGAAGGTACTAAGTCAGTGAGTGGAAATGTCATCCTTCAAAAATGCAGGAAATGCAAGGACTATGATAGAAGTGTTGTGCACTTTAAGGTATCTGAGTTACAAAGAAAGCTTGTAGTTCATGGAATTATATCTATGAGCCCTTTAATATACTCACGTTGTTCTTTATCTCCTACAGAGCATTGCAGAATTTGTTTCCCTGAAGGTGTCTGAAGTAAGGCTAGAAAAATCCTACCTGATCTTTAATAATCGCTCGCATGCATGGTAGTACTCCAGAATTGTACTATCATTGTATAATTTACACTTAAATCCTTTCATCTCTGTGCTCCCACCCTCAGAAAAATCCTTTAGTGTTATATGGAGCCAGTGATGGCATACTTGAAATACCTTGGCCTTTTTGCCAGTTTAGACTCACCTGCTTAGACTGATTTATTATGGTTTGGGTTTGGGGTTTTTTTTTTGTTTGTTTGTTTGTTTTTTTCAGAGAGTAAGACTGAAAAATACATTTCTCCCATTATAGTTAATAGATGCAGGAAGTAATTTGCAGATCGGGAAACAATGGATCTCATATAATAAAAGCACTGCCTAGATAATTCATAAGGAAGATAAACTTGTATTGTTAAGCTTCCACATTTCACTCTTATTTGTAGGCCACATATTGCTCTCCTGTGCTTTCCACCATTAAGCAGTAATGTTATTGCATTAGTAAAAAAAAGCACTACTACTTTGCCTGGCTTTCAAAAACACACACAAAATCAAATAATGTATTTTACTGAATTATGAAGAACTGTGTTATTTGTTTATAACCGCTCACTTAGTTATTGCTCTCAGTGCTCCATGTTACAATTTAATCACTGCTCTGCATCTCTTGAGTTCATGCAAGCTGGTGTGAGGCAGCGAAGGGACAAAGCAAAATGACTGGCAGTTAAGTGTTTCAATCAGTCAAGATACTGATTTATTTCTTAGAGGAGGAGTGTAAAGGAAATGAGAATGGCTGTTTTTTGTAACTGATGCACTGAATAGTCGTCAATTAAACTATGGAGGTCATATATACAAGTTGAAATATTTCTTGAGAAAGGAAAAAAACCCACTAGAGTGTGTCTTGTCATCCACGCTGCACACAGTCTTTGTGAAGCTTGCGATGTTCAGCATGTCCGGTAAAGGCAGCACAAAGGAGGAGTCTGGAATCCTTTCGCTTACAGGGTTTTCATCGCAAAAGAAGTTCTATGAAGTATTAAAACACAGGGTGTTAGAAATTCTTTGTTGTCTGTCTAGTTAGTTTGTATAGCTACAAAGTTTTTAATTGTATTCAGGATGATTTATGTGTTGATATTGCAGAATGTTTAAATTGGAATGCCACTCAGCTAACAAATAAATCCTGTGTCTTTGGAATGGGGCAGGTGGTATGAATATCTGTGAAAATAGATCCTTTTTGGAGTACAAATTATAACTCAACTGGAGCAAAAATAGGAGTAAAAACAGTGGTGGAATTTTATATCTCTGCTTTAAAAATATTCATAAGTATGCCAGAGATATGAACAGATACATTAGTTTTCATTGCCCACTTTGATGCAATAGAAAGCACATAATTTTACATTTCTCTCCCCACCTGGCTGAAATTTCTCCATTTAGTAACAATAATTTTTCTTTTCTTTCCTTGAAGTGCTGTTTTTAATCTGAAAAAAAAATCTTTTTTGGATTGTCAGAACAATAAATATTCCTTAGCAACACTGACAGCATTAGATGGTATTTGTAAGATAGAGAAAATTCAGCCAAAGTTTTTTGCTCATGATGTATCATCATTTCTTTTGTCCAATTCTCTACTCCATCTGGACTCATACAGATATAAAATCCAGAGGAAGCAAGCAGATAGTTTTGAATGAAATTAGGCCTTTCAAAGACTTTAAACCTCCAGAGCCCACTGAAAAATCTGTGCTCAACAATCACTGCTTTTACAGCAAGAAAGATATCTTACCTATCAAGAGATTGCTTTTGTGGGGTATTCCCTAGAAAGCCCACTATAGCCTAACCTACATTTAATGTTCTTTTTCAAACCTAAATCCTGAGGTTTTCAAACAGTTTCATAAAATGTATGAACTAAAATTTGATGGAAATGTGGCTACGTACAAAAAAATAGAACTACTTTAAGAGAAGCTTTCACTGCTGACAGTCAAGAAACTTCACTGTCTCGTGGGAAAACTGCATGGCTGAAACTGCAACTACAGAGGGAAAAGGTGACTTGCCTCTTGGTCAGAGGAGAAATTTCCAGGCTTGCTACTAAATGCACTCTGGGGAAGTGAAGGTATCTGTGGTATGAAATGATAAAAACAGCCCTTACTATCAGAGTGGCTGGATGGCAAAGGGGAAGCCCCACTTTTTACTGATGCTGATTTCTAGATGTTTTATACATGTCCTGCATCCAAATGAATTGGTATTTATTTTGATGACACCCATCAAGACACAGATTTTTTGAGAGTTATTTTGTCTCTTTCTCAGGGAACGTGCAAGATACGGTGATGGATGTATGATCGTGATAGTTTTGGAAGATGAAGGAGAAGAGAAAGTGTGCTGTGGGCAGGAAACAGAGCTATTTCAGCATTTCTTTTCCCTTCTGCCTTTTTTTCTGAGCTAACAGTCCATTCAGTCTGAATACAGATCTGTTCTTAATGTGTAGAACTGCATTATTTAGCCCAGCACTGCAAGCCAAATTGTTATCCCCGGAGATAAAATTGCTAACTCGATTTAACGGAGCTTTGTTAATCTAGAATTGCATTTATATCTTCTCTTGGATCTGTCCATTGTAGGTTCTTTGTGTTTATTAAGTATGATTTTGACAAAGAGACACAAATATACACTAATAGTAGCTATTTAGCTAGCTCCTCAATGCCCGGGAGAAAGCTGTCGAGGAGACTCTTGTCTTGTAAGAAGCAGTTAGAACTTGCTATTAAGCCCTGTAGTGCCAGTGTTCACACCACATCGATCCTTTAGAAGTGAGACACTGAAGAAGCAGATCTCTATTATGCTCCTTGGCTGTGAGTAATTACTGAGAAATACGGAAAAGAATACCTGAGTGTTTTATTCATAACCTACTTAGTGGCTGCATTCCTTATTCCTGCATGTTTTGAATACCATTTGCTAGAATGACCAGTTGAATACACAACCGTCTGCTGGCTAAGAAGGGTCTGCAGTGGTTAAAAACACTGTGAGGTGTGCTTGCTGAGCGAGAGATCAAAATAGTCCCCTGGAAGATTATGGGTAAGGATTACATAAAAGAGAGAATTTGCAAGTCTGGAATGTGTTTTTCCTACAGTATCTATTTCCATTTTCTGTGAAATGAGTTTCAGTTTTTAGGTTATTTCACATTTTGTTATAATCTCTCAGATGGAGAGCAGATTTGAGATTTACAGTCTAAAAACAGGTTGCCGTGGTTCTTGATGATGTCTGGAGTATTTGCAAGGTTTTAGCAGCCGATATGATGTAGGTGAGTGATAAAACGAATAATAGCATTTATTATCAATGTTGCCATCCCATTTCCAGAACTGTGGAGGTGGATTGGGGCCCTCCTTCCCTTCAGTTTCTCTCAGTGGTGTTAGGCACTGTATAAAGCAGAAAAACCCCAAAACCTCTCTCTCTGAATGCTTGATAGTAGATACAGTAGTTGTTTCCTGATGAGGAAATACCAAAATGGTGGGACTCCAGTTATCAGCTAGTCAGCGGTGTCATTACTCAGATACCAACACCCTCTATCCCTTTCTTTCTCTTTCATTTAACCACACAATAAAAGGTGTATTCGAGGTGAAATTTTAACAACAAAGAATTGGTGTTGGAGAACTGTGTGGCCCTGCTTTAGGAGGGCAACCGGGACTGCCCCCTGCTCCCTCCCATGAAGATGTTTGTTTGGCAGGAAAGTGGGATGATGTAGATAGAAAGGGTCAGAAATGGGATGAGTACAAGTTATTTAGTGGTTTAAGAATATTACATGTGAAAAAAATGGTAATCCCAATATTCATTCTCATACATCAAGGAGAGACATGATGAAAGAGGCCACTAAAATGGTTTTTGCAGTAGCGTTTTGGATGGATTATGAATGGAGCAAGACTGAGATTTACAAACAAGCTGTAGTAATTGACTTGTGAGACGAGCTCACAGACAGGCTGCGTAGCTTTTAAACCAACTTGCGGATTGTTCACAATATGGTACTGAACCTGGTCACTCAGTATTGTCTTTAAAGAGGGAGGGGGGAAAAAGCTTTCAAAACTGCTATAACCTCTCAGCTTTCCTATTTTCTTCAAGCAGATCTTTCCAGGTTGAATTTTGTATGATGCTTGATCTGCTGCAGGCTCTGGCTACTGAGCAAAGTAATCATCTCACCTGCCTTGAGTAAGACTTACCATGGTCAGTAAGTCTTTCTGTAACAGGTTTTTGTAGGATCAGGCTTCTATTTGCAGGATTTGTTTCTGTATTTCTTAATGGAAGAAGAAAAAGTTTTGTATTACCTGTAAAATGTTGAGCGTTTAAAGCTTTCTGCTTGCTAACAGGTTTCTAGTTTGTATTTGTTTTCCCATAAACTTCTAGTCTTTCCTAAATTATTCTATCTCCTCAGAGCAATCTTCAGCAGAATGTGAGGACAGATTTACACCAGTAGCAATACATTGTCCCGAAGCTGAGATTTGCATTAAGGAAAATATGACTGTTGTGATGTAAGGACAAAATGTGGTCTTGCTCATATTGCCTTGTGTTTTCGTAATTTATATATTTCTTTCCTGTTAGTTTCAAAGGATTTCTTTCTAGTCAGGAGTTAAATGGACCCATGCAGTGTTTACATTTATGCAAATGATCATTGTGTCACTAGGGTTGCAACATTTAAAAAAAAGTGCCAGATATTTTATATGCCTTTGAGTATTAAAGTGATTACAATTACCTACATAAAAGGAGTTGCTTTATTAATTAATTAACTTGGAGAAAAAAGGCTAGTGACCCTCTGAAGGAATATCAATAACTGAAACATTAATTATGCAAATAAGAACTGTCTTTACTGTTCATTATTCATAGTTTAACATGAAAATTGCCTTTTAAAATAATGCTTCATTCATATATTTCAATAAACGTCTAATCTGCCTGGGCTGTCACTTGGATCTAGATTTTGAGACAAAGGCTCTGCAGTGACATTGATACAGACAGACTGCTCGTTCCCTGTGGCACTTTGTTCAAGTCGCTGCTACCCAGTTCCTAATTGCTGGGCTGGTATTTTTTTAAAGGCTTGCTCTCTGAGGCAGCAATCCCCTTTGTGATTGAGTTCTTGCAAAATTTGTATTCAGTGAGACAGAGTTACTACATTTCATAGGTGAGAAAGGGAAGGGAACAAGCAGCAAAACGTTTGAAGAGCTTTTGTGACTTTCTTGTGGTTTCAATACGGAAGCTGTAGCAGGGCTCCGAGTCCTGTTTGAGGCTGTTAAGTTGTGGGGTTGTCTTTTTCTTCAGCAAGTCAGTAGACATAGTACCAAGGCAAACAAATAACATAAGGAAAACAAAGTGAGACCACGTTTGATTACTCTGAACTTATGCACTCAGTCAACTCGCTGGTCCTTTTTACATTTTGAAAATGTGACTATATGCCACCTGTCAAATGCTGCAGGTGATTTCATGCAGATTATGAGAATACTGTCCTTGTGAAGAGGTCTGCCTTTTTATTTTCTGAAGTTTCATGACGTTTGTTAGCAAACTCTGAAGGATTTCCTTTTCATATCCCTAAAGACAACAGTCAAGGTTTCCAGGGCTACTTCTTGCTCAGGTGTCTATAAGTATTTCTACAACAGGAGAGAGAAGAGCAGCTGTGATTTCTTTTTCATTAACTAAAAGGCTGTGCTGCAAATAATCTTGTTTTTGTTTTGAGTGTGCAGACAAAAAGTAGTAGCTATGCAGTCCCAGAAAATCTTTTACTCTCCACTCCCTGAAGATTCAAACATAACCGCTTATAAGCGTAAGACGTTAAGATTTCCTTTTTTTTTTTTTAGTGCCCTAGAACTTGCTATGCCAATCGCAGAAGGGGCTGATGAAGAAATATGTCCCCCCCTTCCCTTGTAGCGTGATGAATTGTGGAAGTCCTGATTGAAAATTCTAATCACAGCCTTGCAGTCCTTCAGATCACAACCCTTGACAGTTGATTCACTCCTTTTCATGCCTGCTTCCTCTGACTGCTTCTGGTGCCTCTTATGCATGAGTCTATCATTAGCACACAAAGCATGATGGATTGGTTGGGGTACCTCTATCCTTAGAACCTGGGAAATGCTTCTTTTTCAGAATCAAAGAACCTGTGTGTGACATCGTCATGAATGAGAGAAGAAAGTAATACAGTATTGGATGTGCCTGTTTGCTGCCACTGTTTAGAGAGAAAATTATGCATTATGGGGAATGTAAGTATATGGCCTGTTTGTTTGGGTTTTTTACTCCTCTCTAGTGAATGATGCAGAAGATAATGGATCTTAAACAATGCATAAGCTGAGTCCTGCAAATGCATGGAAGTTGTAATACTTTTTGGAAATCTGAACTGCAAACACTTCCAAAATTCTACTTAAAGATCAGCTTGTTTCTGAAATCTCTTAACTTTCAGTGTGATCTGATGACCAAAAAGATTAGGAATAATTGGTTTGGGTTCTGACTGTGGATTTCATTCACTTTTGTGGATTCTCTTCTATAGACCTTTTCTACAGGAAACTTTTGCAAGTGTTTGCGACTGCAAATGCAGATGTTAAACTTGCAAATGCTTTTATTCATCTGTGTGACTTGGCGTGTAATGTTTCAGTGAACAAGACAGTTAAGCTTTGGCTCCAGTGAAAGATTGATAGGAACAATTTTTGAATGTGGTATCAAAACAAAATGAAAATATGTCAGGTTCAAATACAGAGCTCTGATGCGTCATGTGGTCTTGTAATAAATGAAAGAGCACTACAAACCTGACAGATTTGCATGAAAATGTTTTTAAATTTATGATGATTAATTTTCAAGATGAACTGCCATTAAAAAAAGCGTTAGTAGATACTTAAAGAAGGTAAGGGGAAGCAGCTTTCTGAAATGAAAACAAGCAGGTAATGATAAGGCTGCCTTCACTTTTATATCATGCTTTCTAAAATTTGTGCAGTAGGTAAATTGATATTCTGGCTGCTGCAGCTGGCAATAACAGCTACTCATGCAAGTGTAACATCTTGTGGAAATTCCACTTCTTGGATTTGTACTGTTGCTTTGTACTGGTTGTCTCAGAAACAGGAGTAACACAGACCAGAACTGAAGATTTTCTACCAGGACTAGTGATTCTCTCCGAGCCATCAAAATAAAACAGCACTGAACCTTGTGAGGAAACAGAAGTAGCTGTGTAGTTCCTTGAAAGAAGACCAAACTTTTCTGAAACTCCATGTCCATTCATCTTGAGCATTTGCCACTTGAAGATTTACTTTGTTTTGCCTTAGGACAGTTAAATGCAAAGAATATTATTTGGTAAGATATAAACTGATTTATTTAAACATTGTTAGGCAGTATTGGGCTAAAAACATACCTTGATACCATTTATACTTAGCAAGAAGTCAGCCATACATGCCAAGTGCTTAACTTTTATTTGTATTGATTTAGGTTTATTTTTAACGGTAGGGTTCCTTGCTTCAGTTCTTTCCATTTCATTGTGTTTGCACAGATGCCTTGGCAATCGACAGGTGCAGAATAGCTTTATGCACCTATTAGTACAATGTAGCTGCTGGCAAACATGATTTAATGGAGTGAATGAAGGAACTATGCACTGGGACAGATCCTGGATCCAGCGTAAATTGGCATAGCTCTGTTGCACCAGCAAAACTGTTTTGAAGTTTTTTGTTCCATGCTGTTACAGATCAGGAACTACATTAAACTGAGTGACGATTTGTATGTTAACTCTTTCTTTGGTAGCATTTAGTTTAACCAACACTTGCTTTTTGAGTTACAAATTGCCAGTTGAAGGCTATCTTAAGTAGATACAGGCTTTTATACGTATACGCACGCACATATAGAGACCACATAGTCAATATATAAAGTAATGTATTGAAACAGTGACATTGTTTTGCTGCTTATTTGAGCCTGTGTTTAGCAGTTTTTCCCCCTGCAAGGCCTCTTTACTGTATCTAATGTCTCTTGTACTATCAATTCCTGACAAATGCAAAAAAGTAAAATGGTATCACTTCTTAGCAGTTAGCCTTACTTTTCCTTTCTTTCAAGAAACTGCATTGCTGTGAAAACTGATACAACTTTTGCTCATGTCAGTTTGTCTGCTCTTTTAGTCAAATCTATAAAAATATGTATATATAGGCACTGAACTGGTGTTTCAGATGTTTGTTTTAAAACTAGGTACTGAAATATATATTTATGCATCTAATTCAATTAAACTACTACTAGTGGTTCACGCTTTGGTGGGACCTGATTGTGCTCAATGTTTCTTTATATCGGGTATCTTTTTAACAATTGAGGCTGCATTTCCATGAGCAGCTCATTGCTGTTGAAAGGGCAAGCCTTACTTGTCTCCTACACATGCCAGACTGTTGTTTGTTGGGTCTCTCTGGTTTAGCAGCAGAGAAGACATTTCTGTAGGAAGATGTGAGAAACTTTTTGAAAGAGGGGGTGTTAGGAAGGAAATGGGATGCATTGTGACTGAAACTGAGAAAGAAAGGAATGAGCTTTTATGGCATGTTTGGACAGAGACCTAGCTTTGTCTTAATGAGGCCAGAAGTGAGCTTTCCGGTTGGACATGGGGGAAAAAGCTTCAGAAAGGATATGAGCTGCACTTTTTCAGAACATGAATTCAACAGGAAAAAGAAGTCAGAAATATCAATGTCGTGTTATTTTGAAACAGCTAAAATGCATTTAAAGGGAGATGTTAGTTATGATTAACACTATAAACTTTTAGATGGGAATGTTTTGTGTTGATAAGGAGTTACGTGGGAAACCCCAACAATTGTCTGCCAGCTGTTAATTTCAGGCACTTTGAGGACACCAGACCTGCAGCAGCTTCTCATATGTTACCTTCCTCATCTTCAGCAGTGCTCCCTCTTCTCTGTTAAAGAAACACACTTGATGGTCTTAGAATTTTCCCTGGTGCTCTTGGGACAGTGGGTATGCAGCTCAAAAGCAGTCTTTTGTCTATAGATTATAATTTAAGTTCACTTGGTAGACAGTAGAAAAGAAAAATTCTAGAAGCCATTTTGGTAAGAAATAATTTTGAGCTGGAGTTACTGTCTGAAGATAGATATGAATGCACTTGCCCATTGATATTACATTTTTTCAGCAGAGATGCATGTCATGAGCAAGTTCCCTGCTGGTCCCTCTCAGGTCCCTATCTTACTGTGCACAGAGAAAAGAAAAAAAAACAAGGCCCATCTAAAGAGGTTAAGGATCCAAAGATAAAATTAGTGTAATAAGCAGGTGAAGGAATGGATGAAATGTGTATGCCAAGTGTACAGTATATTGTGCTTGCTGCATTTAGTGCACTTCATAATGGCTTTCAAATGCAAACAAGTTGCTTTGGTCCTCAGTCATTAATATCAGTAATCGGTTTTATCCACTGAGATTCCCAAAAAATAACCAAGATCATGCTGAAATTGCATGTTCTTTTCCTCCAACTAATGCCAATGTCTGTGCTGGGGTCAAAAAAAAAAATCTGTCCTTGCAGATGCTTGCAGTTGTGTATTTTATTAGTAACCATAGAAGGGGAATGCCTGTGTTCTGTGCTTGTCCAGAGAGCATGTCACTTTTCAGATGGAATCAGTATTTTTAAGGGGAGTATCTTTCAGCACATACATATTTTCATGTGTTCAGTAGAGATCAGCATAAATATTAGTTTCTCAAAGTTAAAATACATATGGATTTTCAAAAGTTGAAATGCACTAGGTGAGGCTTTCAAATGACCATAAGAAATTTAGCCATGCTGCTTATGTCATTTATATGCTCTCCTTTGAATGTCACAGTCCTGGTATCTAAAATGTGTCAGATTATGTTCTGTATCACTTAACAACTGGATAGCCTATACATTTACCGCTTACTATTGCAAAGCGTTGCAGTTATCCTACATGGGCTTGTTTATACTGGGGCCGTTTTCCATTCCCATTGAATACTTTGTCCCCGCTCTGGAATTGCCAGTAAGCCATTGATGATTCACTTTCACCAAAACCTGAATTTTTCACAATCTTAGTTTGTTTTAGAAATGAGAATACTCTGGAAGACTTTCATGATCATGACTGATCAGTTACACTGCAGCATTTACATTTGGATAGAATTCAAAGTTTCTTAAGCATAAATATTCACAAACATATGATGTCTTATGTGAACGTGTTGTTTAGTGATTCTGATGTCTGTTAGCACCTGACATGAAGTTGACCAGAAAAGTGTACTCGTTACTTTCAGTAACAATTGGATTGTATCTCTTTTGCAGTTTCTGACATGTTTAGCTATCAAATAACCTGTAGTTATTTACTATCTGAGCTGATAAAGCTTTACAAGTTTTGGAAGTTAATTCAGAGAACATTTGAGTTGTACTTATCAGTGAAGAAGTTCCATACATAGTGGGCTGGATTACACTTACGAGTGTAATTTGTCTTAAGGGTGATTGTTTGTTTTAAGGATTTCTGTTATGTGTAGTTACACACAAAATCTAGTGATATAAAGGCATTAGCAAAGTAGGGATTTTTTTGGATAATCTCTTTTCTCAGTTCTGTATTTTTTATGTGTTAACTTAGATTTTTCCAAAACATTTAGATCAATGAAATTTCATCTAAGTATTCTGTTACATAAGCATCATCAGAAAAGATGTCATAAAATGAATGTAAAGACTTATCCAAATTACTTTTTATTACTGTGTATAGCTGCAATTCTGGCCTTTGTAGCTGTACGAAAGTTAACTTTAATCTAGGCAGCAGGAATACTGCTGATGTGCCAACTGTGACAGCTCAGGTCTTAAGGAGGCTGTGCAAGCTTGCCCACCACTGTCAGTGCTCACTCTTCACAGCCTTCTCTTGGCTAGTTCAGGGTCTGACTTAGGAATGCAGCTTGTGTGAATATAACTATTACCTAGACTTATGTGTAGATGATTCTTACTGCAACTGGAGATTTTAAATGCAAACTCATCAAACTTTAATATCACTGAAACTAAGCTAGTTTGTGGATCTTCTGTGTGGTCTTGTAGTGATCCTGTGTGTGAAGGTTCTCTTGCCTCCAGCCGGCTGAGGGACAGTGATACATTTGTGCTGAGTCTCATTGACTTGTCTGGAGTTTTGCATAGCACTGGAATTGGCTTGAAGAAAGAGCTGCATGATTTTTTTTTTCTTTTTAAATATCCTGTAAATAAGTTTCACTAAATAGACAATGTGGTTTCTGTTTTCAAATTTTAACAAATACAGATTTCCTGATACCCTTTGCTTGCAAATCTACTGTGAAAGAGGCTTCGTATTTACAGAATAAGGTGATACTTATGATCACTGTAATGCAAGTATGTAACTTAGCACAAAATAGAAAATACTTGTAAAACTAGGTTGATGTTTGACATTAGTATTCTGAATCCTATCAAGAAGTGCCTAAATTATATTCACCTCAGTGACATAACATTTTGACATTTACAAATGGGCCTTTGACTTTATAGTTTGTGACCTGCATGTTCTGGGCTGTATAAAATCTGGAATCTGCCGTTCGAAGATGGAGTCCATCTGTGCATGCAGAAAAACCCCTATAAATTTATTTTTAATAGTTCAGTATAAATAACGTTTATACCTTAAGATAGTTCCCATCTGTGATGTGAGTTACCACTATTGATATAGCTATTAGATTAGAATTATTAGTTATTAGAGTATTAGAAATAATTTGAATTAGAGTGATTATAAGTTGCGGACCTTATGTAAAAACTTCTGAAGGTAATGGAAGGACTCACACTGAAGTTAGCTGACTTTGATCTCAGTGTATGTTATTTCTTCTGATACTTAAGGCTGCGGTTGTGCAGCCTAGTATGCATGAACCACATTGTAAGAATGGGGATTTAGGATTTGTCTAATGTTCTGATACATATCATTATTTGACAAGATGAGCTAAGTTCTTAATGGAGATTTTAGTTTGCCTCTTAAACTGGAGAAATATTTTTCTTCTGAAGACTGAGCATGGAGTATTTCATCAGGTTTTGTATGTATTGAAATTTTGTGTTTGTCAGCAGCTCATACACACTCTCTGTACTTGCTCAAAGGGAAATTTGTGTACTTGAAAGTTGTATGAAGAGACTTTGCATGTTCAGAAAGTTGACCCTGTAAACTCAGTGTATGTGCCTTGTGGTAATTGCTGGGAAAATAAAAAGTGCCAAAAAAGTTAAATTTCCATCCTGCTCTGCCATTGTTTGGTGGGAGTTACCAAATCATTTTTGCAATAGGTGATTCAATATTCTAGCTTCCTTTTTAACTTGTATCTTGGCAAATACAAGCAGACCAATCAAAAGCGACATTGTCTGATTACATATGAAGTCAAGATTTGTACTTTCGGAATGAAAATGTGGATTTCTATATAGACCACTTTACAGTCTGATACCAGAGATTATTAAATATTGAAATGTGATCCATAATAAAAATGAGAAAAATGTATTGATATGTTCATCTATTAGTCAATAATCAGTGTGGCTTGTCTTAAATGGTCTAGACTTCCATTTTAGCATCTAGTGACAAAGTGGAAAGGCTGTACAAATGTATGGTACTTTAATTAATAGGGGCAGTATTAAGCTTTGAAAGTCCTCTGGAGCTTTTGTCTCTGTTGGAGCACTCTGTGTGTTGTGAATCTTCCCTAATAGTTAAAGCAAATGAACTAAAATAGCCTTTGGGCTATTTTGTTGCACTGAGTTGTTGGGGAAAAAATTAATCCTGTGCCATTTTGCATTTGCTGTCTGTGAATCAAACTGTGAAAGCTAATTTAAAAACTTTCACACTTGGCTTGAATGAGGACTGCCAGTGCTTGGAGAACGTTAAATTGAACGCAATTAGCTCGCAGTGGGCTAGCTTAGATATACCCATCAGCCTCAAAGTGCCCAGGCTTAATGACTGCTCTGATAAACTAGCACAGAGGTTACAGAAAAGAATTTAAAGGCATTAAGTTGCTACTAAAACCTTACCCTGTATAGAACAGTTCTTTGAAACCAAAATAGTTTGTACACTGAGGGATAGGGAGCCCTGTTGGCAGGGAGGTGATGAGGGCCTGTGGAAAGTTAGGTACAGCACAGTGCTGCATCCATGAAGGGGAAACAAAACAACTGATGAACCTGCTCAGAAATTTTAAAGGCTTAAATAATGTAAGTATTTGTAAGTATAATACATTCTAATAGCAATAAATTACTATATATGGTCTCTGAAGTAGTTGGGCATCACAGATATTTAAAGAAGAGACAGCTGGTACAGCTATGGTAGAGTGAAGTCCTGGGATGTTTTAGGGAATGGTGGCTGTACCAGTGCTAGTGTTTTAGTTTGGAGAAATAATGCAGTTTTGAAGTTAATCTCTTAATTGTATCTGTTTTATCAAGTGCTGCATGAACCTGTAATGGAGACATGAGATCCGAACTTAATTGATAAAGTGAAATTCCATGCTTGGTGTACGAGTTCATAGTAGCTTTCAGACTGCATATGAGCAGATCTCTGACTGTAGGTGCTCTAGAGCTCGAGATTTTAGGAAAAGGGCTGAAGAAGAAAAAGGGGATGAACAGTTTAAGTTGTGAGAAGAGTTATCTGCAATGACATTAGCTGCTACTCTAAGTATAATGCCTCTTCTCTTGGAAGATGGGATTTTTGTCAATCACAGTGGACTGTGGCTTTTGGGATACCATTTTTCCATGACAACATGTCAGAATATGTGTTTGGAGCTCATTCAAAACCTTCCCTTTTTTTCTTTCTTTTTTTTTCCCCCTTTTTCTTTTTTTCCTATTTGTTGTGTCTTGGGGTTTGTGGTTTTTTTTTTTTTGTTTGGGTTTCAGTTTCTTGTTTTGGTGGGTTGTTTTTTTTTTTGGTGGGGTAGGTTTGGGTTTTTTTTCCCCTCTCCATTTTCTTGGAGAAGACTGCCTGCAGAGTTTTATCTCCAGGTGCTGAGTGAGGTCTCAGCACATGTTATTCTATGAGGGTTGCAGTAAGTGACCACTGAACTTCCTAGTGAAGAGACACCCTGATGATAAATTGAAAAGAACTGAGTAAGTAAATTAGCATTTTACATGTCATCCATTCTTATGTGAGCAACGTGAGTTGTGCAGACAACATTTTTAGCTAATGAACCCAGCCATAAGCACTATTTGCATTTAACATGTTTACAGGGGGTAGCATCCAGTCAAAAATTTCCATTAATTCTTTTTGCATGAATACTGTGTGCATGAGTGCATACATTTATGTGTGGATTTGTATATATGTGTACGCTATTAGTGTTATGCAGTGTTAAAGCATATATAGTAATTCAAAAGGAACCACTGGAAAAGTTTCATTATGCATGTAAATATATTCAGCAGAAGACTTAAAATAACCCTTTAATGGGAAAAAAGGAAAAATTATGCCATTTGACATGAGGAATCTATTTTGAACTATAGTATATGCACAGTCTGTTTTCTGCCTTTCCTTTCTTGAAATTGTTGCCTGAAATATTATGGTGGCATGCAAAGGCTTTGCTTTAAGTTTAATTTTAAATTTAATTTGCCTGAATGCTGTCAGGATATTTTTAAATAGACAGTAAAATTGGAACCTGGTAGTATTTGGCACATATTTTCTATAGAAATGGCATTCAGGATACAACTTTTTCGCCTCATAAGTAAAATAAGGTGAAATCACACATGTTAATGATGATTTTTAAATGTTGTCAAGAACATGTAAATGTAATTTCTGCCTTGATTTGGTTAGTTATATGGGCAGCAGGGGGGAGGGTTTGTAACAGTCATACAGATAGAAAGCCGTGAATGAACTTTTTCAATCTGTTAATCCAAATGTTCTTTAATGGATAAAAACAGAATCAAATTACTGCACATATAAAAATCTGGGAGTTACTGAGCTTCAGACAGAATTATTGTTCCAACAATATTCTGAATATTCTCGTGTTTTGGTCTTGACTAGACTGGCAGAGGGTTACTTTGCTGCTAAAAGGCTAGGCATCCTCACCTGTGTTTGCTTATGATCTGGTAACATCAATTGTTCTTCAGTTACACTTCAGTCCTGATAGGAAGGGTAAGTCTTGCTGGAAAAAAAAAATAATTTAAAGGCTTTTATTAATATGAAGTATTTGCTTTGAGATGATCTTCAACCTAGTAATACATTTGCTACCAATATAACTTTGTCTTAAATTGCGGCCACCTTTGTGAAGATTTTTGTGAGGGTCACTGTGGATCTGTCTCAGTTATTCTCCTTGCGTTGTTTCCGAGCTGTTCAGCTCTGATGGGAAGCCGTCCCCAGCCTCATGGTGTTGACTCCAGTGCACGTCCAGTCCCTGCGGGTGGACCCAGCCGGCAGAATCGATACGCTTGCTTCTGCTCTTATCAGAGCTGTAGCATTATAGCTGAGTAAAGCATAAATCACAACAGACATCTCTACTGTGGGTCTGAAGGCATGTGTTCCTTTCAAAGTCATCAATCTGGAGAAAATAAAAGGAAAATAAAACCCTGTCCAGAACATAGACAGATATCCTTTCTTGTCTATTTGAACCAGAGGCTGTATTGCAGGTGTTCTGAACTTGTCCTCATAACCCCTCTGTCATCATCTTGGGCAGTTACAGGATTTTGAGCTAGCGTCCTACAGGAAACTAATGTGGCAAGCAGTCTTGCCTTCTTCAACCAGGCTGCTTCTCAGTGTATCCTGGCGCTGGATGTGCACAGCAGCAGAATTTTATTCCCAGTTGATTAGTTTGGTCAGGTCAACCCCGTCGATTGACTTGCCAGAACTTGTAGAACCAGTAACCTGCCACCCTGCTTTCTTGTCAGTGCTGTATGTGAAACCAGCTGGTTCAGGAGTGACCGTGGTACTTTGTTGTGTATTTGAGGTGGTGGTAGATAAAGCACAGCTAGTCTTCAGTGGTGCATAATTTGTGGAGAGGGACTGAGAAGATAAGAGAGAAGCTTTTTTTTTTCCTTGGCTGAATGTCACATTTCCCAAGGAAAGTCTTTGGCTCAAAGACGGACTACTGCGTCTTTGTGCGTTTGCTTGGTTTGTTTGTTTTATTTAATAAAGTAGTGCATTGCTTATAATAGAAGCCCTCTGTGAGCATTCAGGGCCTCAAGACTGTTTTGTCTTTCCAGACAGTTTTTGATACTGCTTTGACACAAACAGACCTGAAAGTCACAGTTACAACTGGACCTCCTGTTTTTCTTTCCAACTCTTCTCTGCCACAGTCTTGTTTGAGAGATAGTCACTTCTGCCAGACTGTTACCACGTATTGCTAAAGTAACTTTTGCAGGTGTAGGTGCTAAAAGAATGCAGCTTGCAAGCTGAATTCAAGAAGACACTGCAACATGGTTGTGGTACACCTGTGTTGCCTCTTTTTCCTGTATGTTATTGCATACATACCTAAAATGTAAGTTAATATTACAGAGCCTAGCACATGAGTAAAGAAATGCTAAATATAACATTGTCCAGAGGGAAGATAACTGAATGCAAAGTCGTATATGCAGTCACCTAGTAACTTTTCTTTCCGCATAAAGTCTTAGTGCAAAAGAACAGATCTGTGCTGGAGGATCAAAATTAGGATTGCAGGTAAAGGCAGTCACTGTCTGTAGGAAACTTTGTTGCTTAGTGAGCACGGTAGGAGGAGGAAGGGATGATCTCATGCCCCAGGGCAGCAGGATGAGGTCTTGGAGATTGAACTGTATGTATCATTGCTTTTGCTGTGTGGCGTGGAAGATTTCAGCTCCAATAGGTGTACTTTGGTTTGGTAAAGTTATAAGAAGCTAAAATGAGAATTCATAATGGGAAATATGAAGCAAATTTAACAACACATGATGTTACCAAACACCATTACAATTAAACCACACTACCTTGTCAGTAACCAAAATAGGAAAATCTCTACAAAAATGACCAAAAAGACTAATAAAATTATTCAAGAAACATTAGTTTTGACTCAAAGATTATTCTTGTGTTTTGGGCTACTGTGATGTGCATTTCTTTGAATGGACCAGAGTTAATGCATTAAATAGCATGAATTATCGCTACTATGTAGCCACATGTAGCTTCTGTATACCTATGAAATAGAAGTGTAAAGTGTTTTACGTGACTGTGGTTGGAAATAAATCCAGAATGTTTGCTGATAGTACAAAACTGGGAGGAATGGCTGATACACCAGAAGGCTGTGCTGCCATTCAGTGAGACCTGGACAGGCTGGAGAGCTGGGCCGAGGGCAACCTCATGAAATTCAGCATAAGCAAGACTAAGGTCCTGCACCTGGGGAGGAACAACCCCATGCACCAGTACAGGTTGGGGCTTGACCTGCTGGAAAGCGGCTCTGCTGAGAAGGACCTGGGAGTGCTGGTGGACAGCAAGTTGACCGTGAGCCAGCAACGTGCCCTTGTGGCCAGGAAGGCCAACAGTGTCCTGGGGTGCATTAAAAAGACTGTGGCCAGCAGGTCAATGGAGGTTATCCTCCCCCTCTACTCCACCTGACTGAGGCCACATCTGGAGTACTGTGTTCAGTTCTGGATCTCCCCAGTTCAAGAAAGACAAGCAACTACTGGAGAGAGCCCAGCAGAGAGCCACAAAGATGATCAGGGGACTGGGGCATCTCTCTTATGAGGAAAGGCTGAGAGACCTGGGTTTGTTTAGCCCAGAGAAGAGAAGACTGGGGGGGATCTTAACAGTGCTTATAAATATCTAAAGGGTGGGTGTCAAGAGGATGGGGCCAGACTCTTGTCAGTGATGCCCAACGACAGGACAAGGGGCAACGGGCACAAACTGGAACACAGGAAGTTCCACCTGAATATGAGGACAAAAATTCTTTACTGTGAGGGTGACAGAGCAGTGGAACAGACTGCCCAGAGCGGTTGTGGAGTCTCCTTCTCTGGAAACATTCAAAACCCACATGGACACAGTCCTGTGCACCCTGCTCTAGGTGTACCTGCTCAGGCAGGGGGGTTGGATGAGACGATCTCCAGAGGTCCCTTCCATTCTGTGATTCTGTGAAAACTCATAAGCGTAGTTTGCAAAAGCAATATTTTTTTTGACAAGGAATCAAACTTTTCTTCACTGATCTGATACCATGTCAATAGTCTTTTTTAATTGACTTTATTTCTAGGCACTGTTCTGTACTGTTACTATTACCAATGTCATAATCTGTAATCTGCCCTTCTTGCTGAGTTTTTGGAAAAAATATATCTGAAGATGGAACCCAGTATGCATGTTTTTCAAAAAAAAAAAAACAAAACAACCAAAGAAACACCTCTATGCTTTTATTAAAATTAAAGAATATGATATATCTTGGGCTCTTTAGAATCTAAGCAGAATGAAGAGTTCAGTGCAAATGATACTGTGGAAAAGGTTTGCAAGAGGAGGGCAATCAAGTAGGGATAATTAGAGTTACTATTTAAATACGCAGAAAGCAAGAAGCTTATCTGGAAAAGCAGAGTGAAGTTATAACAGCATAAGACTAATGTAAGAATGATTTGCAAGCAATAAAATCACATCTCCCTGACTGTGTAAGTACAAAATAATAAGCAATATTGAATAATGGAAACTGTGATAGTCTGGGTTATAAACCCAGTGGTATGTGATTTTACCATTAGATCTCACCTGAAGGGGATAGATTGGTTTAACACTGATAGAGTTGAGCTATGTGGGGATTACAGGTATTTGGAATATGTATGCAGTAAGGGATGATAGTAATTGCTCATGATAATCTCCTAGCAGCTAACTCAGAATAATGATATGAAGTTGGCGAAACCTCTCTTCTCGGGTTTTACTTCTTCCTCTCAATCAGTCTGTATAAACACCTCTGAAGGAAGGAGATGTGACTCTCACTGCTGGCGTCATTTTAAAAGTTTGAAGAAGAACAGAAGAGTGTTTGTTAAGAACAAATCCTCCTTGGCAGAGAAATGGGTAGGATGGTAGTCAAGTTCTTAATCATCTCTGGTTTTTGTAACTCTGTCATTATTTTCATTACTTAACTTGAGTGGGTAACACAAACATCCCGTCTTCCAAAACTAATATTATTGCTGCCTGCTGTTTAGTCTGTGGAACTGGAAAAAAAAAACCAAAGCAAAATGTTTAAGTGGCACATAGGCAGTAACTTCGTTGAATGTGTATATATCAGAACGGCTTTAATTGGACATCATCTACAGTCTCACCGTATTGTACTGAGAACCTGTCTGATATCACAAGCTGGGCAAGGCCAGACCTACTTAATGCTGGGCGTCCTGAGGAAGCTCCCAAGGCACTGCTAGAAACGCTGTAATTCAGGAGCTGACATTCTTCCCTGGGGCTTAGCTAGAGGGCACGTGGCTGCCCAGGGTGCCCTGCTCAAAGGAGAAATAGAACTATGGGCCTGACCACTGGTAGTCATTTGAGTTCCTGTGGCCCTTTCACAAGGGCATGGGTGCTTAACCCAATGGTCCTGGCTACCTTCCAAGTAGAGCAATTAAGTTTTGCATTCCTAAATTCCCTCTCATTTTAATTGGATTAGGTATTCTTTACCTTTTGGCTTTAAACTCGGCTGGCTAAACAACTGTTTTTCATTATAGCAGAGTCTCTATTTCAGATTAGGTTATATTATCCCTGGATATAATGTACATTGTTTTAAGTGTACCAGGAGTTTCAGGAGAGCAGTGTACAAGGTAGATGAACATTTTACTTATCTTTTTAATTGGTTTTCTTTGTTGTACTGAAGTACACTCATTTGTTGGTTATTCCTGATCGCTCTCTCAACTTACAGGCCTTGTTGAGACTGTATAATCAAAGATAGTTTATAAAAATATTTTAGATCTTTGCTGCATCCAGGAAACCCTTTGTTTGCCTACGTGTGCAACTTTCATCTCATTTGTGTAGTTGGTGAAATCTAGGGCATCACTGGAAGTTTAGTTTTCAACATGTATTCAAATGTTCATCTGATCATTGAGATTGCTTAGTACTTTGCAGAAACAAGCTTGTAAACAAGGGAATCTGTGCTACATCTCCTCTGAAATATGGTGTAGTTTCTAGTGTGCCAGTAACTTCTGTTCAGGTACTGGAGTCTAAATAATTGATTTTTCAGTGTGCGCTGTTGCACAGCATTTTAAAACCCAGGCTGCATTGTTGATGCGTACTGTGATTCTGCAGAAATTTTAATTAATGAATGGGGATATGCAAAAGACATGAAGTAATAAGAGTGAATACATGGTTTAAATCTGAGAAGTTAATTTGCGGACAGTACAAATCTTTGATATGGATAAAATTCAGATTAGTTCACTTAACGGTTCACCTGGCCTTAATGATACCTAAATTTAGAACCTGCAAGCACCAATGGCCTGTAATCAGAAAATGTTTTGCCCTGCATAAGGTGGAATTATATTAGTCAATTCACATTAGCCAAGTCTGAATTCTGTGTCTGGTTAGATTTAGTTGCACTCTGCTGATGACAGAGCTCCATTTGGCTTTGTGTTTGACCTGGATATGTGCATCTTTCTTAGTGCTGTCAGTCTTCTCTTATGTTGCTCAGTGTACTCGTGTTGCTGAAAGTCCAAGATCCATAGCCCTTGATTAAATTATAGAGTACATTTCTTGTACCTGTAATATTCACCTTTGGGCACTAGGACTTCTTTTCCTAGAAAATAACCTGGTACAGGATTTCGTGGGAGTTTCTTACATCTCTGAAAACTCTTGAAAAAAAGAAAAAAAAAAAAGAACAAGATGACATCCAGGCATATCTTTCTGGGAAAGTCTTTAAAAACATAGTAGTAATGACCCACATCTGCATTTTTTTTTTTTAATTGGGAAGTATATTTCTTGTAAGTAGGTGCACAAGAGTCTTCTAAAAAAGGAGGATCCCACCTGTGTTATGGACTATAAATGTTGCTTCTATAGCATTCTGTTCCCTTTCTCTGTATTAATTGTAGAGGACCACTCTAAACCAACATAAGGCCTTTTCGTTGTGGACTTGATTTTGTTGGTATGCAAAGAGGGAGGGTAAAAACAGCATCCTGTCTTTCATCTTTCTGGGTGAGGATTAATCATGATCACAGCTGCAGAATAATGCAGATCTTAGCTGCTGGGGTTGGAGAGGGGGAAGGGGCAGGCTGTAGGGAGAGCAAAGGACGTAGGCTGTTGTTACTTCCACATGCCCCTTCTACCCTCAGAGGCACTGTGTTTAATGGAGGAGTTGCAAGAAGCAGATTCTCAGAAATCGTTTTCCTTCTGTTGACTTAGCAGATCCCCTTGTATTTCAATTTATGCTTGCTGTCTGCCAGAAGGATTCATTGACTTCATGTGCACTGTCCCTTACTACAGGATACAGCACAGTACTGTCCTCACTATATGAGAGCAGTGTATATTAAATAAAGGCACAGATTTGCTGTTGCCCCAGCTTAGCCTTTTTTTTTTTACTAATTAACTTTTCATGCATCTTATGTTTTTTCCTTTAATGCATTCCATTTACCAGTAAGACACACATACAGGCACACACACAGAGCTTTTACATGGCTTACTTGTTTTCTTCATGATGCATTAGGCAATGGATGCCGAAATGCTGCTGGCTGAAAGGTACACAGATTTAGACCAGTGACTTTTACTATGTCTCTGTAGATAGCCCCTAGATGCCTTGCAGGTCAGCTGGTTTTGAAATGGATAAAAGTGTGCTAATTCCTTCCAGGTAAATCAGAAGGATTATGACATCTAGGGAGAAGAAACTGCCAGACAGCTCATGAGCAATATAACTAGGACTGACCCAACAGCATCTCTAAAGCTTCCAATAAAATTGGCTGAGGAGTCTGCCAAGAAGCCAGATGCTGCTGCTGGAAAAATACCTTCTGTAGCTTGGCATTTGTCCTGTAATTGCTTCCAAGAGAGAATAAACTGTAGCATGACAGTAGAAGGTGAATGGCTCCTCACTGCATGCTACTTGGGTGATTTTTAAAAATGTTTAGAAAATAAGTATGGTTTTGTGATGCATTGCCACTCCTGCAGGTCCATATACTCATTTAGCTGCTTAAGAGTTCCCCATCTGAATAATCAAGAGCATCTTTTTTTTCCCCTGACATTTTAGCCTGGCAGTGGCTTGATTTTCTTTTTAAGTAATTCTTTTTACAGGGTCTCTAACCTGATCACTTAGGCTTTGATTCTGTAAGCGCATGATGTCGTCATGTAGACCTCTTCAGTTGCATGGGTGGAGACCAGTGTGCTTCCCTGTATGGATGTTTCTCTGTATGGAATTATGGTACAGAAAACAACACCTGGCCCATGTATTTCAAGGGTTAGATTGTCAGGTGGGGTTTTTTTCCCCCTATAGTATATTTTCCAGATATGGGAAGAGCGCTGTCTTATTATCTACAACCACTGCTGAATCTTACCCATGAACAGAAAATGCATAGAGCCTGACTTCTTATGGGAGGTGCTTCCTCCCTTTTGAAGTGGTTAACATTGTTCCTGATACAAAGCCAGAGGCATTTGTGGAGCAGCGTATAACATGATCAGATACAAGGCACTGCATTCACAAATGAGATGAGAACAGATAAGTGAATTTAAGAAAATTATTTATGGTTTGAAATTTCTCCAGTAAAATCTAGCACCCATTCTCAAATACTTCTGTTTGGTGTTGTTCAGAAGTCTGCCTGCTGTTTAGCAGTTTCGTGGAATTACCTTCATGAGTGACATTGTTGGTTTGAAGACTGGAGTATGTAAATGGAATTGTCAAAAGTATTTCTGTAGCTAAAACTAATTTACTAGACTAATTAAAATACTGATATTTGTCAATTGTGGAACAACACTGTAAAAATAATTTTTGGTTTTATGTGTAAATTCACACTTACAGTCCCAGAAAGCTTTTTGCTTTTTCTCCTTTGCTCTGCTAGTCAATGAACTTTGGTAGAAGTCTGGTGGTTGGATTTGGTGTAATAAATCAAAAGTCCGTTTACAGTGAGGTGAAGTCCTCTGATTAGTTTTCCTAATACTTAACTGTCAGGGAACAAGGGCTGGGTGTTGAAAAATAGCAGTGAATAAAGATCTTGGCATAGGGTTTTTTTGTTGTTGTTGACATTAGGAAAGTTTGCTTTGCTTTGCTGTAATGTCAGGAAGCATTCAGAAAATTGAAGGGCATGATGTATAGGTTAACTCATGTGACTGAGCAAATCTCAAAGGGACCTGAAAAAGTTGGTGCAAAAATCATGTCCATTAAGAAGGCCAGTATAAAGCATCACTTCAAGCTCTGCTTCAGATTTCAAAGTATAGCTTAAGTTGGATCTTGTGTAGTTATTGTGCTGTATTTTATTTAAAATGAATGAGAGGGTGAGTCCCAGTTCGGTCTCACTTGTAATATTAAGAAAGTCTTCTTGAAATTAAAAAAAAAAAAGAGCTGAATTAAGATATTTTTATAAAGGACAGGAGATGAATAAGTTATCTTCAACTTACTGTGCCACTTAAAAACGTGCTGAGCTGTCCAGGATGCGAGACATTTAATTCCATAACCTTTTCTTCCAATTAGAAGGCACAGATTCTGATTGTGAGGAATTTGCATTTAAATATAAAACATGGTGTCTCTGACATTGCTTTTACCTTCTCCCTGGTGATGCTCCTGACTGCATACTTCTCCCTTTCCTTCAGTGTGATTGCACCACTGTGCTTTAGTAATCATTTAACAGCTCTAATTACAGAGTACTGTGATCCCAACTGTGTACTTTGTCCTTTTTCCCTTCTTAGTCTTCACTCTGTTTCTTTGGTGTCAAGAGGATCGCAAAAGAGCCGTTCTTCTTTGCAAACATAAATTCGAAAGGCCCTGCTTTGGTAATGTACAGATTTGCATCTTCTTGTTGCTTTAGAGTTAATGACATTGAATTTTAGACATATAGGGGTTGGTTGGACTGGTGTTGTTTACATCAGTCACACCAGCATAACTTCACTGACACTAATGCAGATACACCAGCATAAAATTGGTGTAACTCCAACTCCATTAAAATCAATGGAGTTACGCCAATATAAGTCAAATGTAATGCTATTGATTTTGTGCTGGTGTGACTTTATTGACTTGAATGGAGGTAAGGCAGTTTTCTGCTAGTGGAAGTCAGATCACAGTCAGGCTGCACCTGGGCAGTGTTTGTAGCAGTTGTGAGTTTTGTTTCTTGTTTGTTCTTACAAAGTGTTATCAGAAATTCTCTTTCTTTTGTGCTTCAGGGTCAGCAAGGTAGTAATCTGGGTATAGTAAAGTCTTGGTATAACGCAATTCATATAGGAAAAGCATTTACGTAATTCACTTCAGTGTGAGCACAGGGAATCTCTAGTCCAATCTCAACGACCTCCTATGTTATCTGGTAACATAGCAGCCTCTCGGTATCGAAGGAAGGATGTGAAGTTTTTAAGCCTGTTTCCTTCAGTGGCAATGCTCTTTTTTTATGCAATATCCTGCAAAAGCTTACAAACAGCACTTTGAGTGGAGTTTTGAATCTCGGAGCAGAAAAATATGCTTAAAGGAACAATTTTTGTTGTATTTATACGCCCAGCACACAGGAGTTTTGTTACTCATTTTCAGCTCCCTGGACTGGAGTTGCATTCCCAGCTATACAGGCAGAGGAGAAGCAAACACGAGCTGTGTTATTGCTGCTTTCCTGGGATCTAGTGGGAGAGCGCAGGGAAGTCTGCGTGTATCTAGCCTTTTTTCTAGGACTGACTTGTTTTGTTCAAGGCTGCAAATGCACTTGTCCAGCAGACTTGCATGCTTTCTTATGGAATTGAAGGCATACAGTGCTGCCACAACTGTTTTTAAAAACTGTCATTTCCATTTTGACTTCCAGCCTTTAATTTTCTGTGGCAATAGATTTGGGGTTTAATTCTGTCCCTTCTAGCCTTGCAAGACTCCTGAAAGCAATGCTCGTCACACTGCCTGATGATGCTGCCAGGTATATACTTAGCTCAAGGAAGAGACAGGCATTAACAAAACCTGTGGAAGGGATGTTAAATGTTATTTCACAGAGTTGAAGCTGATAGCTGACTATTGGAAATCAGACTGAGACCAACTGGAGGGAACACAGCAGGACTGGAATTAGGCAGCACTAGCTCTGGCCAGCAATAGAGCAGAACAGGAGAGAGCAGCAAGTCCTAGGCTCTTAGTGCTGGGTGGTTTTTTTGGTTTGGTTTTGGTTTGGTTTGGTTTTTTTAAAAAAGGCTTTACACTGTGATTATAGAAATTCTTTTAAGAGGATGAATTTCATGTTGAAAGCATGGAAGGAAAAAATAGAAATATTTTTCTGTTGGTCTCTAGCAACTGGCTCAAATCTAGCAGTTTTTCTTAAAAGTATCTGAATATCCTTCTTCAGAGAAATTATGAACTGACGTAATGTAGTTTTTCCCTGAATGCAAAATGGCATACTTTGAAAGTATATTTCAAAAATTCTGTTACAGCGAGGTCAATGTGTTCTGTTTTGCCTTTGTTTCCAGAATTCTGTCCTCTATAATATAAAATAGAAACTGTAATATTAAAATGAAATGTTAGTCATTTCCCATTAAAAATGTTGACATCAATTCATTCCTGTGAAAAGCGTCGTTTTAATCCAGTCAGCATTTTCTAGTGAGTAGAAAATTCACAGCACTTCTGGTGACTAATTGCTGAGGTGGAGTGTAGTATTCACCACTACATGGAGTGATTTCCAGGAGGAATTTTAGTAATTATTCCTCCTGTCATTGGAATACTAATAAACATCTTACTTTGGAAATACTTTATAGGTCAATTTTTTGGCAAGATGCTCTTCTAGTGGTAAATCAGCTTCAGTGATGCTATTTACACCATCTGAGGAACTGGGTAGCATGCCTGAAAGATGCCCTAGAGGTAGAATAATGAAGCATATTGTAAACCACAGTAAATTTAATAAAATGTGTTATTGGCCTTAGTTACATGTAGTTTTTTTAAAAACAAGCTTCTTGTTTTCAGGAGATACAAGAAGTATTTTATAAATACAACTAAACGAATAGGAATTATACAATGGGAAATTCAGTGTTATGGTTTGAGTACTAAGTAGTTTTCTGATGTTGGAAGAATTAGAAAGGGTTGATCAGGAAGTATTGGTCTGGTATCTCACTACAGACATAGTAAAGACAGCATAATAAAGCACATAAATCTCTTCCCTTCATCTTTATATATAGAAAACTAGAGATGGAGGGGAGTACTTGCTCATTTTAGAGCAAACAAAACAAAGTACGAGATACGGAGTCGGCTGTGAGTCCTTGCAAGCTGTGTAACTTAGGTAGGTAGGAGGAGGAAGAAGTAGGGTGCTGGGTTTCAGAGGAGCATTGGCAGTTTGCAAGGGGAGATTTGAGGAGCTAAACCAGGCACTTGGCTTTCTGCATGTCTGCTGAGGGAATGAATTTTTGTGTAGAATCTTAGATTGTGCGCATGAACAGTAAGCTTCCTTTTACCTTTACAGAAATATCAGTAAAGCAATTGCAGGAAAAAGCAGTGATTGTCATGCCATGCCATGCCAGAAAGTCATTTGACTTTGTCACTAGAAACAGTTTATTATGCTGTTCTGTGGGCAAATGACAAAACTAGAGAAGAGGGACTGGGTGCATGCAACAGGCTAATGGAGACTGTTCTCTTTTCTTTTGTGGGCTAACCAGAATTTTAATGCATGAGCTGGCTTAGATTTTGCTGCTAAACACGTTGTTACAGAATTTGCTTTACTGAAGTATCTACACAGACGTCTTCTGTTTGCTTTTCTTTTTCTTCTCATTTTCTTCTCTGTGTCAGTATCTTAAGCTCTTTCTTCTACCTCTTCTTCCTCATTTTCTGGTTCTCACTTGTAGGCCTTATTTCCTGATATGTATCACTGGGTTTTGGACCAGTCCCTCGGGTTTCAGTTTGAAATTAGTGCAGTGCCTTCTGTAAAAGATGAATACTCTGATACCAAGGAGCTTCCTGCAGGATGTTCACAAGACCTGACCATTAGGGAAGTGAGCTGATGAGTACAAAATAGCATGAGCAGCTCCAAAGCATTTCATAGCTTCCTCTCTCTGGAGGGTATAAAGGGCACTGGTGGCAAGGATGGGTTTTTCCACCATCTGTTCGTGTGCTGTCCCACTGAAGTTCTGTGTGTTAGGCTTCGTGGTCAGATGAGAAGTTGAAGAGTAATGAACTGTTTTCTTTTCCAGGATCACAGCACTTCTAAAATAATTTTGTCACTTATATTTTGCCCTTTTCAAATGTTTGGGCTTTGTTTAACACTTGCAAAATCATGGGTGTCAGTGTTCCCTTATGGATGATTATATTGGGTGCTTTGGAGGAAAGGAAGTGAATTGCAAGAATTCAGAGGTATAAAAGCAAGAGCTAAGGATGGGAGCATGGTTTTTGTTTTGTTAAACCAGGGTTTGGGAGGTACTATCATCTTGTCAAATCCCACTTTAGGGCTGTGGAGAACTTAAATACCTAGGGAATGCCAGGGCTTAGTTACAAATCCTTTCTAAGACTGCTTTTCCTTTACATAAGCAGATGGAAACCAGTTTCAGGGGAGGGAACTTCTTAAGTTTTGAAGCCCTGAAGAAAATTAATAAATTCTTGTATTTTAAAGCCAGAGGGAAGTATTACAATCATCTTGTCTGACCTGCTTCATAACTCGGGCCAGGGAAAGTCGCCTAATAGCCCCTTCATGAGATCGCTCAAGCATGGTTGAAAAGACAAATGATTTGACAGAAATTGTTGTTTTAAAAATGCATGGGGGAGGCGGGTGGAGCATGTGACTAATTTTCCTGCACATAAAAGGTCCAACCTGTGTTAATCCTAATGGCAAAGTGAATTTACCAAAATATTTCTTCACTAAGGCTTTAGGTTTTATGCTGGCATAGGAGTAATACAGAATGCAGGCTTAAGACTTCTCTTGGAATTAAAAGCGAGTTAATTCCAGAATGCGCTGATTGTGTTCCTGCTGTAGCCACTTAATAAGGGAACAGAAAATGTCAGTATTTTGTTAAAATGAAGAGCTCTGAATCCTCTTTAGGAAAAGCTGAGGCATGCACATAACATTGTAATAGCTGGAACAGTAACAAGGCACACAAGAAGATTGTTAGAGTGGATACATGTGAGATGATGGATTTATTTTTTTTTTAAATGCAGCTAACAAAATTTTGTCTTCAGAGCAGGGACAGAAATGTGGCAGAACTGATCAAAGAAAATAGCATCTTATTGATAAAACACATGCTGCAGTACTTCCCACAGTTGGAAGACCGTAGGATTTAACAACAGTGACCTAGATTGGAGGAGACAATAAAAGCTGTTGCGGTGAAGAGCAGATTGACTGCCATTCTCATCTGGGTAATAAACGGCTGAAATATGGACAGTATATGAAAGTTTACTAATGTAGCTTACATAAAGACCTATACTTTTGGAGAAATTGTCTCTGTGGCAAATTTGGTTTGAACTATAGCTTGCATCTGACAGATGTTTATGTGCTCCTTTACAAAGATAGCTATTACTTTATTCAAGGATCTATGAGCCTGCGAGAGTATGACCTGATTAGGTTTTAAAGTAAATCAATATGTGAACCTGTCCAAAAACAGACATGCATTTATTTTTAAAAATATTACTCAGTGGGATAGCCTCGAGGGGATATATTTTTTCTAGAGAGTTTCAAATGAGATAGCAGTCATATGTTGTTATTTTAAAATACTCAGTGCCATTCAGATGCTACTATTTCAGCCATCCTGTTGAAAGTAGCTGACAACAGGAGATGACATGCTTGATGCCTTGTACCCACAGCAGTCTTCTAAGATGTTAAAACTTGCTTAACTCTTGACCCTGGAGGTATTTTGTATTTATTTTTAATTTTTTTTGTTTGTTTTTTTGTTTTTATAAATGGACCTATTATAAATATTTTCCTTTTTTTAAGTGGTTCATGTTAGTGCTTCTTGTAAAACTATGCGGTTAACCTTTAGGTAAATATAAATCCAAATTCTAGAAAAATAAACTGTCAATCCAGCTGTGACTTGAGAGTTGCTTTAAGTAAGTGCCATTGAGCTGTAAAGACTAATGCATCCCTACTGTGCTGTAAAACTAAATATTATTAAATTGGGTTGTGTGCAGGGGAAGGGAAAGAGATGGGGGTTGCGAGGGACATCTGTTCTCTGCAGCGGTTTTCTCCCTGTTTGCTGGGGGATTTCAAGCGTAAGTTAAGAGCGACTCTGTTGACGGTGGGGTGAGTTGGTTCCCTCGCAGCACAGCGAATGCATTGATCTGTGCCAGAGCACAGTGCTCACTGTGTGTGGTGTCCCACCATGACCATGTTTGGGGGAGAGACATCTCCCTGTCCATGGACCTGTCCAAAGAGTGCTTCAGATCCTGGAAGATTGTCAGTTTTGGGGCTGTTATCTTACTCCTTTTCTCTCTGTGATCAGCCTTCATTTCCTTTGTCCTTTTCTACTCTTTTCTTAACTAAGAATGTTAATCAAAATGCTTTTAGTTTATTCAGGTATTTCAAGAAGGTGTATTTATCAAGCACTGTGACTTTGATCTGTACATTGCTTTATTTTTCCTCCTTTTTGCTATGTGGCACTTACTCAGATTCCATAGAGGAGGAACAGGGAATTTTGTATTTCCAAATCAGTTCAGCAGATTTTGAAAAGCTATCTGAATATTCTGTAATACACTTACAGATTTGAAGAGCTTATTAAAGAAAGCCCCTGACACACTTCAGCAGTATTAAATCACTTCAGATGGTGCATGGCAGTGTAATGTTACTGAAGCATTTTAAAATGTTAAAAGAGCCTGGATTTGAAAGTACTAGTGTGTTTGCAGCCTTTACTGTGAAAAGTGATTTAAACTGTCAAAACTATTTCAGTGTTTGCAGTGTATTACTTTCTTAAATTACAGAGAAGGGACATTAGTAAATAACTATAACTGTAGTTAATGTCTGGCCAGCTAACCAGCTGATATGCTGGGTTAATTTCTTTATTAAATGCTTATTTAATAACTGGGCAGCTGTTCAGACAGGCCAGATGGACTTCACTGTAATTCTGCTAATAATGAGAACTTTTTCACAAAAAGAAAGAGCAATAAGAAGATGCATTTAGTGAGGGTACATCATGACAAACGGCTTCAGGACAGTATGGTCCTCTGCCCTCGACAGACTGGCTGAAGTGGGTGCCTCATCCTTCAAAGCAAGATGGACCGGCAGTAAGAATTGGAGTAATGGTTTATTTTTTGCTTGTTTTTTTATTTTTTGTGTTCTTTGCCTCTACAGCCCATACATCCCCAGTCCTACTTGCAACCTTACAGTCTGCCTCCCTCATTACTGCTTCAGCACATTTCTGCAGTTACTCCTGTGGGTTCACAGCCGGTGCAGTCGTGTGTCTCCCCAACAAATACATGTTATGTAAAGCTGTAGCTTGCTCCCTAAATGTTATTTTTTTGCCCCCATCCCATTTGTATTTCATGGAAACTGTAAGGTTTAATTAACTGTATTTTCAGAGTTCCTTGCAAGAAAAATTACTAGATGGGCGTTAAGAATTACGGCTTTGTTTACATGGAGGCACATTCTTTTATACTGGAAACATTATCATAAGCAAGAGGAGTGACAAAGTGTGATGTTCTCAGTATGAGTAATGAATATATTTTTCATTTGTCTGTGTTCAAGTAGGAGAATGAAAGCATTGAAAGAGCATTTGAGGAGTAAAAATCTGAACTTACTATCTGGCAATCTGGTTTTACCTAGGAATCATTCCATTTCAGAATTGAGTCCTTGCGGAATTTTGCTTTTGGTGACATTTCCAGCTACTTCCTGGATCGTAGTCTTTGTCCTCCAGCTGCTGGTCCAGAAGTACAGGTCTTCTGTACATCTTGTGTGGTGTCTCTAGCCTGTGAAGGCATCTCAGATATGCCAAAACATCTCAAACAGGACTAGATGACTGTGTTTAAGCATCTAAAATTGGGTGCAATTAACTGTAGACAGAGAACTTCATAAGTTTCTTCCTCAATAAGCTTGCAGTGGCTTTTTTTTTTTTTTTTTTAATGTTTTAAACTCAGAAAATGACCATTACTTTTTGTTTCCTTCTTTAACAGCACTCGAAAGGAGTGAATGAGATGAACTGTTTGGGTTATAGTATCTGAAAGGCTGAATTATTCTCTTGAAGAGATGTTCTAAATGAGCCTGACCAAGATCCTGGATCTGTGTGAAGAGGACTAAGGATATAGGATGTCAACTGAGACAGAACTTCAAGTGGCTGTTAAAACCAGCACAAAGAAAGACTCCAAAAAGAAAGGTAGTGACTTGTTTCTCTTTATTTGTGTGCATTTTGTACTTTAATCAGTTCCTACATCAGTCACCTTTTATGCACCTGTGATTATTCTGTTATCTGTGTGCTCAGTGAAAGTAAAATTTGGTAAGCCCAGCGGAAGGCTGGTATGGGAGCATGAGATCTGATTCTCTGACATTAAAAATATATAGAAATATATTTAAAATTTAAGAACGAACTTATGTATTACAGTTCATTAACTTTTATATGTATACTGGAATTGTTTCACAAATGGAAATACAATTTTAAAAATTACTCTTAGTAAAAGATAACTTCGCCCCCCTCTGTTGATAATAAATTTTCTTCCAGAGGTTTTGCTTCTACTTTGTTTTGAACTAACTGGAGCTTAAATGCGCTTTCTGTTACTGGTGGCTGAATCTTACTGACACTTGTTGAAGTTACAGAGAACTCAGTAGCAATCTATAGAGAGATTAATTGTAATCTGGGAAAGGAAATATAAACAAGGAGAAGGAAAACTCACACTTAATGAGAAGCTGTGAATAAATGCATGGTTGGATAAGTTCATATTTGTATTTACAATTTTGCATCAGATTGTAGGGCAGTTCTTTGGACTGATACACATGAGAAAAGGGACTATATGAATTGTTGCCTATGAGTAGGAGTACTGAAGGATTTTTAGTAGGGATTTTTGTCCTTAGATTTTTATTAGTATTTTTATTGCTTATGTTTTTAAGTACTGATGATCTTAGAGGCCAAGACCTTGAATTTTAGTGGTAATTCATGTTGTTCTGTGTAGCTGTCTTTGATTTCTTTTTTTTAAACCTATACAGATAACGGAATTGAGATTGAAAATAAATTTAATATGAATTGCTCAAATAAAATGAAGTAAAACAAAAAGAAACAAATCATACTTAATAGTTTTAATACTTGAAGCAGCGAGATTTGAACTTTCATGTGAGCTTTTCAGTTTGTTATTCTGTTTCTTTTTGTGGGTGTATAATTAGCCATTTACTTCTGAGGATTTTTTACAATTTTTAAGGCAAAAAATATTGTCATCTTTGCTCATATATGTGTGTGTTGCATATTTTACTTATCTTAGTGTTGTGGTTTAGCCCCGGTCAGCAACTAAGCACCACACAGCCGCTCGCTCACTCCCCCCACCCCAGTGGGATGGGGGAGAGAATCGGAAGGGCCAAAGTAAGAAAACTCGTGGGTTGAGATAAGAACAGTTTAATAATTAGAATAAAACAGCAATAATACTAATATAATGAAAAGGAAAATAATGAGCGAGAGAGAGATGAAACAGTAGGAGGAGAGGGAAAGGGAAAAAAAACAAAACCAAAACTGAACAACAAGTGCTGCAACCGCTCACCACCCGCCGACCGACGCTGCCGGTCCCCGAGCCGCGATCGCTGCCTCCCCCAGCCAATTCCCCCAGTTAATATACTGGGCATGACGTCACATGATATGGAATACCCTTTGGCCAATTCGAATCAGCTCTCCTGGTTGCATCCCCTCCCCTCCCGGCTTCTTGTGCACCTGGCAGAGCATGGGAAGCTAGAAAGTCCTTGACTAGTGTAAACACTACCCAGCAACAACTAAAACACCAGGGTGTTATCAACATTATTTACATACCAAGTCTAAAACACAGCACTATGCTAGCTACAGTGAAGAAAATCAACTATCCCAGCTAAAACCATGACAGTATCCACCCCTTATTCCATACCATTTACGTCATGCTCAGGTCTCATACTATCCAATATGACCTCAATAACAACCACCCGCCTCCCCATCCTTTGATGACATACGTAGATATCATTTATCATTCCCGTAGTCTATGGACCATCCCTGTAGAACATCTGTAGAGGGTCCACACATGTCCATTGAGTTCATTCAGTCCATAACTTTGGGCTCCATCTATCGTAACAGTCTTTCAAGGCCGGAGAGATGGTCTGCGTGGTGTTGGATTGTTGCATGCTGAAGCCAGTCTTTGTTCCACCACCGCTACACGTTGTTTGGTTCAATCAAAGTTCATTCTTCATTAGTTTTGGAAATTCTTACTATGATACCATTGATACAGCATATAACAACCATAGGAGTGATGACATACAATATCATATAGCAATTAACAGCATACCGTTCAGTTCATTGGCTATTTTCACCCAAAATCAAATCCCCTTGAGGCACACATCGAACTCCTCCATCCTCCCGCATTACCCACCAAGTGCACCCAGGTCCTCGAGCAAAAGCAATCCCACGAATGGGTTTGCCTTTGCCTGAGACAGGAATAACCCAGACGGTTTTCCCCAGCATATTTTTTACATGCACTACAGGGACTTTACCCCCTTCCACAGTACGTAAGAGTTCTGACTGGGCAGGCCCAGCTCGATTGGCAGATCCCCTAGTGTTGACTAACCAGGTGGCTTTTGCTAAATGTGTATCCCAGTGTTTGAATGTCCCACCCCCCATTGCTCTCAGTGTAGTCTTTAACAGTCCATTGTATCGTTCAATTTTCCCAGAGGCTGGTGCATGATAGGGGATGTGATACACCCACTCAATGCCATGCTCTTTGGCCCAAGTGTCTATGAGGTTATTTCGGAAATGAGTCCCGTTGTCTGACTCAATTCTTTCTGGGGTGCCATGTCGCCATAAAACTTGTTTTTCAAGGCCCAGGATAGTGTTCCGGGCGGTGGCATGGGGCACGGGATATGTTTCCAGCCATCCGGTGGTTGCTTCCACCATTGTAAGCACATGGCGTTTGCCTTGGCGGGTTTGTGGCAGTGTGATATAATCAATCTGCCAGGCCTCCCCATATTTATACTTCAGCCATCGTCCTCCATACCACAGAGGTTTTACCCGCTTGGCTTGCTTGATTGCAGCGCATGTTTCACATTCATGGATGACCTGTGCAATAGTGTCCATGGTCAAGTCCACCCCTCGGTCGCGAGCCCATCTGTATGTTGCATCTCTTCCTTGATGGCCTGAGGTGTCGTGGGCCCACCGAGCTATAAATAGTTCACCTTTATGTTGCCAGTCTAGATCTACTTGAGCCACTTCAATTTTAGCAGCCTGATCTACCTGTTGGTTGTTCTGATGTTCTTCAGTGGCCCGACTCTTGGGGACATGAGCATCCACATGACGTACCTTCACAACCAAGTTCTCCACCCGGGCAGCAATATCTTGCCACAATGCAGCAGCCCAGATGGGTTTGCCTCTGCGCTGCCAGTTGTTCTGCTTCCACTGCTGTAACCACCCCCACAGGGCATTTGCCACCATCCATGAATCAGTATAAAGATAGAGCACTGGCCATTTTTCTCGTTCAGCAATGTCTAAAGCCAGCTGGATGGCCTTTACTTCTGCAAACTGACTTGATTCACCTTCTCCTTCAGCAGTTTCTGCGACTTGACGTATAGGACTCCATACAGCAGCCTTCCATCTCCGATGCTTCCCCACCAGACGACAGGACCCATCAGTGAACAGGGCATATTGCTTCTCATTTTCTGGCAGTTTATTATACAGTGGGGCCTCTTCAGCACGTGTCACCTCCTCCTCTGGTGACATTCCAAAATCTTTGCCTTCTGGCCAGTCCATGATCACTTCCAAGATTCCTGGGCGACTGGGGTTTCCTATTCGAGCCCGTTGGGTGATCAGTGCGACCCACTTACTCCACGTAGCATCAGTTGCATGATGTGTAGAGGGGACCCTCCCTTTGAACATCCAGCCCAGCACCGGCAGTCGAGGTGCCAGGAGGAGCTGTGCCTCGGTACCGATCACTTCTGAAGCAGCTCGAACCCCTTCATATGCTGCCAATATCTCTTTTTCAGTTGGAGTGTAGCGTGCTTCGGACCCTCTGTATCCCCGACTCCAGAACCCTAGGGGCCGACCTCGGGTCTCCCCTGGTGCTTTCTGCCAGAGGCTCCAGGTAGGGCCATTCTCCCCGGCTGCAGTGTAGAGCACGTTTTTTACATCTTGTCCTGCCCGGACTGGCCCAAGGGCTACTGCATGAACTATCTCCTGCTTTATCTGTTCAAAGGCCTGTCGTTGCTCAGGGCCCCATTTGAAATCATTCTTCTTCCGGGTCACTTGATAGAGAGGGCTTACAATCAGACTGTAATTTGGAATATGCATTCTCCAAAAACCCACAACGCCTAAAAAAGCTTGTGTTTCCTTTTTGCTAGTTGGTGGAGACATGGCGGTTATTTTGTTGATCACATCCATTGGGATCTGCCGACGTCCATCTTGCCATTTTATTCCCAAAAACTGAATCTCCTGTGCAGGTCCCTTCACTTTACTTTGTTTTATGGCAAAACCAGCCTTCAGAAGGATTTGGACTATTCTCTTCCCTTTCTCGAAAACATCTTCTGCTGTGTTGCCCCACACGATGATGTCATCAATGTACTGAAGGTGTTCCGGAGCTCCACCCTGTTCCAGTGCAGTATGGATCAGTCCATGGCAAATGGTAGGGCTGTGTTTCCACCCCTGGGGCAGTCGATTCCAGGTGTACTGGACACCCCTCCAAGTGAAAGCAAACTGTGGCCTGCACTCTGCTGCCAAAGGGATTGAGAAGAATGCATTAGCGATATCAATTGTGGCATACCACTTGGCTACCTTTGACTCCAGTTCGTATTGAAGTTCTAGCATGTCCGGCACGGCAGCACTCAGTGGCGGAGTGACTTCGTTCAGGCCACGATAGTCTACTGTTAGTCTCCACTCCCCATTAGACTTCCGCACTGGCCATATGGGACTGTTAAAGGGTGAACGGGTCTTACTGATCACTCCTTGGCTCTCCAGTCGCCGAATGAGCTCATGGATGGGAATCAGGGAGTCTCGGTTGGTGCGGTATTGCCGCCGGTGCACTGTTGTGGTGGCAATTGGCACCTGTTGTTCTTTGACCTTCAGCAACCCCACAACAGAAGGGTCCTTCGAAAGACCGGGCAAAGTAGACAGCTGTTTAATTTCCTCCGTCTCCAAGGCAGCTATACCGAAAGCCCACCTGTACCCTTTTGGGTCCTTGAAATACCCTCTCCTGAGATAGTCTATGCCAAGGATGCACGGAGCCTCTGGGCCAGTCACAATGGGGTGCTTTTGCCACTCATTCCCGGTTAGGCTCACTTCAGCCTCCAATACAGTTAGCTCTTGGGATCCCCCTGTCACTCCAGCAATACAGATGGGTTCTGCCCCTACATAGTTTGATGGCATTAGGGTGCACTGTGCACCGGTGTCCACTAGAGCCTTATACTCCTGTGGATCAGATGTGCCAGGCCATCGAATCCACACAGTCCAGTAAACCCGGTTGTCCCTTTCCTCCACCTGGCTGGAGGCAGGGCCCCTCTAATTCCAATTGCAGAATTCGCAACCCACTTCTTGTGAATGGGAATCAGAAGTCTCCCTATTAAGATCACGGATAGAATCAGCGCTTCTACTCCTTTGTCTGGGGAACTGCCTACTGGAAACTGGAGCAGCAACTCTCCTGGAGGTCCCCCCTTGAGTGGTTGTTTTTCCTTGCAACTCATGTACCCGTGCCTCCAGGGTTGAGGTAGGTTTTCCATCCCACTTCTTCATGTCCTCTCCATGGTCACGCAGGTAAAACCATAGGGTGCCCCGTGGTGTGTATCTTCTCTCTTGAGCAGAAGGACGCTTACTCCTAATGGCCGAGATATTGGTCCGTACAGGTAGGGAGTAGGATATATCTTCTTTGATTTGCTGGACCTCCCGGGACAATTTCTCCACAGCTGAGACGAGGGAGGAAGAGACATGTGCTTCATAATCCCGGAGTTTATCAATCACATCCTCTACCGTTGGTGCCTCTTCATCTTTCCAAGACATTACTGCCAGGGAGTTTACATGGGATGATGGTGCGCTCCGTACAAACTTCCGCCACATGGGTCGTGTGCACTGCGCTTCATCTGGATCTTTGGATGACTGTTCACTACCCAGGTCACCATAAATCACCTCAAGTACAGCTAATTCTCTCAGGTACTGGATACCTTTCTCCATGGTGGTCCATTTTCCAGGGCGATATATAACATCTTCCTTGAAGGGGTACCTTTCTTTCACAGCAGACAGGAGTCGCCTCCAGAGGCTGAGGCCTTGTGTCCCTTTTCCAATTGCTTTGTCAATGCCCCCGTCCCTAGAAAGGGATCCCAGTTGTTTGGCTTCCTTACCCTCTAATTCCAGGCTACTGGCCCCGTTATCCCAGCATCGGAGCAGCCAGGTGACAACATGCTCACCTACACGACGGCCGAAATCTTTTCGTATATCTCGCAGCTCACTTAAGGATAGGGATCGGGTAGTTTCCGTCTCTTGTACAAGTTCTTCCTCTTCCTTCTCCTCTCTTAGTAATGGCGCTGCTTCTCCATCATCCTTTTCTAAACGAGTTGACTTTCTCTTTGAAGATTTCTTCTTTTGTATAGGGGCAACTGATACTGGCACGGGTTGATTCTCTGATTCAGCTTCAGTGTCCGTCATGGGTGTTTGAGCGGTCACAGTGCCTGTCGTCGGGCTTGGAGCTGCTGCAGTGCCTGTCGTGGGGGTTTGAGGGGCCACAGTGCTTGTCGCTGGGCTTGGAGCTGCTGCAGCGCCTGTTGTGGGGGTTTGAGGGGCCACAGTGCTTGTCGCTGGGCTTGGAGATGCTGCAGCACCTGTTGTGGGGGTTTGAGGAGCCACAGTGCTTGTCGCTGGGCTTGGAGTAGCCGCAGGGCCTGTCATTTTCCCTTGGTGGTACTGAATACTGTTGAATAGGGCTCGGTAGGCATGGGCCAGGCCCCAACACATTGCAGTGATTTGTATCTCTCTGGAATTGCTAGGGTGACAGCATACTTCCTCCAAATATTCTACTAATTTTTCAGGATTCTGCACTTGTTCAGGGGTAAAGTCCCAAAACACTGGGGGTGCCCACCGTCTCAGGCATTTGCCCATACTCTCCCACATACCCTGCCACCCATAATTATCGAGTCCTGGGGCAGATCTCTGGATGATATTCTTGAATTGCTTATTAACCTTAGACAAAACCGAAACAATCTGCCATAGGAATATCAACAGATGTATCTTAACTACCCAAGGATGTTCAAGAGACTGAAAAGTTGTTGTAATGAAGGAGGAGACATTACAGAAGATGGTAGCTAAGGTGCCATTCTGTATTTCCTCCATAAAGAACCTCTCAGAAGAGGAGGTATAATTGCTAATTGTCTCCATGAGGTGGTAACCGAAGTACAGTAACGGCTTCCATGCAAGACCCAAATAACCGATAAAACTCAAGGCCAGTGTTTTAATAACAAATCTCCTAGGCAAAACATCTCTAACCACTGCAGAGCACAGCAAACTACAAAACCCAATGCCAATCTTTAACATGTACTTCAAAATCAGCATGGTGTAGGTCTGACTACTAATATCGAGAACAGATGAATCAATGCTGTGACCAGCAACTGTTATTATCTCAAACCCTTCGTGCCCCACGTTGGGCGCCAAAAAGGACTGTTGTGGTTTAGCCCCGGTCAGCAACTAAGCACCACACAGCCGCTCGCTCACTCCCCCCACCCCAGTGGGATGGGGGAGAGAATCGGAAGGGCCAAAGTAAGAAAACTCGTGGGTTGAGATAAGAACAGTTTAATAATTAGAATAAAACAGCAATAATACTAATATAATGAAAAGGAAAATAATGAGCGAGAGAGAGATGAAACAGTAGGAGGAGAGGGAAAGGGAAAAAAAACAAAACCAAAACTGAACAACAAGTGCTGCAACCGCTCACCACCCGCCGACCGACGCTGCCGGTCCCCGAGCCGCGATCGCTGCCTCCCCCAGCCAATTCCCCCAGTTAATATACTGGGCATGACGTCACATGATATGGAATACCCTTTGGCCAATTCGAATCAGCTCTCCTGGTTGCATCCCCTCCCCTCCCGGCTTCTTGTGCACCTGGCAGAGCATGGGAAGCTAGAAAGTCCTTGACTAGTGTAAACACTACCCAGCAACAACTAAAACACCAGGGTGTTATCAACATTATTTACATACCAAGTCTAAAACACAGCACTATGCTAGCTACAGTGAAGAAAATCAACTATCCCAGCTAAAACCATGACACTTAGATATCTGATAAGTAACGTGTTCAACTTCTGGGCAGCTATACCTTTTACTGCAGCAGTTCTACCAAACTGGTAATTAAGGCCTTGTGTTTGCTATAGTTTTTGTATCAGAAATCTTTATATTAGTGTTTTTAAAAAGAGACACAGCAATTAAAAAATTGTAAGCATTTGCTTGGGAAGATGGTTTAGAATCCTTGTGACTGTTCTAGGCCTAAACTCACAAGGAAAAAAGAATTCATTTAGGATAAAAAAGCTGTAGTTTGGAAAGGCACAGAGAGGGGAACTTTGATGTAAATGAGAATGTGATCTGAGAGAGGTGTTCATCGTGGCAAATAAAGAAAGTAAAGATGGTTTGGTTGTTTGATCACTCAGTATTATTGGGAAGGCAGGAAATTAAAAAATGTCAGTTCTTTGCCATATGGATAACATCTTTTTGATGTGTGTCTCCTATGTTATTTCTGCTGCTGGAGGGTGAAGCTTTTTAAAACAGCAAACAACTGTTGTAGGAGCTTGATGTTTATGTTAATAAAATACTCAGCATCCAACCTCTAAAAACATTTTCATAAATCATAATAACTGAATGCTTTTCTGCACAAAATCTGATTCTGTCCCCCAAATGGAAATTCTGAGAATTACCTTTTCTGCTGAGAAGTATAAAATATGTTCTGTGGCAGCGATCAGAGCTCCCTGCAGCATGTACCACTATCTGAAGAACTGGACAGGACAGCGTACAGCAGTAGCACATCTCCAGAATTAATCTTGTTCTTTATTGTATGTGCAAGTCTGAGTGCATCCAAACACATCCAGCCATCCGAAGGCCTCATTGTACAATGAATGCTTTATACAGACAAGGTATACAATTCAGACAGTGTTTCCTGTTCAAATCCCGCATAATGAAAGTCAAAAGAAACTTGGTGTGCTCACTTACTTGCCATTGATTTTTATGTATTTGCATATATTTCAACAAATGAGCCCTCCCCTGTATAGTGTGAATGATGGACATGTTAAAAACAGGGATTTTTTTTTTTTTTTTTCTTCTTTTTTCCCGAGTTCATTAACTGTGAGCAGTGGCAGGTAGCAAGTACTAACACGAAGTTTCTAATGTTACTAATCAATGAGTTTGATTATGCAGTGGAACTGAGTATGTCCCAGGAAATCAGTGTTTGCTTTATAAACAGAAATTTCAGCTCTAGTGTGTTTCCAGTGAATCAGGTTTTGTTGTATTTCTGCAAGAACCATGCAACTGTTTGCATCCAGAGCAGGGAGGGGCCTTCTTTGCTGTATTATCTACCATTCTGGTAGTTCTCCTACAATCTGCAGTTCAGAGCAGTGTGCTGAGAGAGGGCAGTAAGTTTGGTAATAACTTCTTAATGGAATGACTGTCCCACAGGTATATCCCACACTGAAGATCTGGGGTGACTGAAAGGGGATAAGGATTAGTATGGAGTTAAAGCACGGGACAGGGTTCTTTCCTGATCTCAGCATAAGTCTTCTGTGTAGTATCAGCTAAATCTTTAGATCTCTGTCTTTCTGTGTAAGGATATAGTAAGGTAGTGTTTCTTATTTAAAGTGTTGAAATAATACAGAGCTTAATTCGTAAGATTTTTAAGGTATGTGAATATAAAACATGATAAAATTTTAGATAAATGCAAACTGCCGTTCTTATTGAAGTACAATGGCTGAAAAGAAAGTGGTGGTTATTCAGATGATGACTCATATGTTTGTGGTATAGTGCCTGTCTCGAGCTAAAGACACTGTAACATCATTAGTTAAGAAAACAATTTAATGATCTGGACAGGTCAGAGGAAAGGTCCAGGAGGAGTCTCATGATATTCAGTGAGGGCGAATGTGAAGTCCTGCTACTGGGATGGACTAACTCCCTGCAGCAGGGTGGGATGTGTTTAAAGTTCTTTTATGGTTTCTTATAATTGCTTCTGGGCTCTGTTGCATAGATTATTCATTTTTTTGTGACAGGCAAATAGTTTGATTTCTGCTGCCAATGGGGTACATGGCATGAATGCTTCTGCAGTTTTACAGATATTTTACATATTTTACATATTTTACAATACAAATATTGGTAATACAGATTTTACCAAATATTTCTTTTATGTGTTGGGAACACTTATGTCTCTTTGTATTCATATGCAAAGCAATTCTCTTACAAGAGATTATTAAAAGATTTCTCATTAGGCATAGTGTTTTTACAGCCATAAGCTTTCTAGTCACAGTCAACTCTTCAGTCTCTCTCCATTATCATCAGAGCTGATTTGTAAGGCAGTATTCTATTCCAACACTGAAGGTTTATTACTATACTTAGGACGAGAACTTACATACAAAGTCGTCTCAGAAGCTGGTATTTCAGTAGAATCACAGCTGCGAAACTCCAATGTACAGTAGGTAAGTTCAATATTAACATGATAATATCAAATTGTCATTTTCTATGTTAACATTATCACTCTGGATAATCTTAAAAATAGGCTATTAAAAATCAAGTACTAATTTTGCCTTTTATTCAGTCGATACTGATCTGATGGATCTAGAATTTGATGGGCTCTAGAAATGCTGCCTGGTCAATCTCCCAGCACAGGGTAGGAGTTGTAACTGACTTGAAGATATAGTTACGAAAATTGAGATGAGCCAAGTACCTACCTTCCTCTCTAGATTTGTCTCTTCTTGCTCCATGTACTGTGAAGGTACTTACCAGTTGAGGACTGGTGTCTCACCCTGACCTCCACAGACCTCATTTCTACACCTTACTCCATTTTATGAGCTTACAGCACACTAGATGCTATTAGAGGAGATTATATTTCTGACATCCCACACCTCCAGCCCTAATCTTCATGCCACCCTCGGCTGATATCTACTAGTAACTGTGTTGTAATTACCTTTTTCAAGAACTTAATCAAATTTTAAGAAGCATCCTGAAGAGGTTTTTTGTTGCTTTGTAAAAGGAAATAATGCAAAATTCTAAGGAGATTTAGAAAGCTCTGTTCTAGGACTTTTTTGGTGATTTTTGTTTTTGTGTGTGTGACTTTACCAAAAAATAATGTGTTCTTTAAGAAGCATTTAGAGAATTAATGATTCAAATAATGCATTTAGAGGCTGGGTTTGGGGGTTTGTTTTTTTTTTATTTATTTATGTCATCTGGTTCATTGAGAGGTGAACAAACATTACGTGTTTTTACCATTCGGGAAGGAAATTAGAATTTTTTATTAGTCAAAGTTGTTAAAAACATAAACCATGTTTGTCTTGTAGTACATGGGGGAGAAGCCATTTTATAAGTGTGCATGGATTATTGAATCAAATTGAAAACATTTACTTGAGCCTATTGGAATTAAAATGGATTTCGAAACCTGTTTGGGGAAAATGTGTTGCATCAATGGTGAATCCATGCTGATAACTGCCTTGCAAGATCCTTTCTCACAAAATTAACTTTGCCAGGAAAACTGAAATGCAAGGTCAGTAAAGAAGCGAGCCAGGCTACCAAATTTGAATGCAGATCTGCATCTGCTTGGGGGAGGCCAGGAGACTTTTCTAGGGATTTGGTTTCTTCCTCTTGCACTTAAATTCTGTAATTATTCTATTTGAAGCTTGGGGTTTTGTTTTTTTTTTTTTTTTTTTTGCAAAATCATCTCTCATTATATCCCCTGTATGGAGTCTGTAGTAAGACTTTTGAGTCAATTTTCAAAATTACAGGGACTTTTAAAAATGGAAGCAAGATACAAAGAGGAGTTCAGGCATGTTGGCAATGAGCATAATGATCTTTGATGTTAAGGATCCCCATGGGTGAAATTCCCTTATTTAATAGGTTTCCACTGCAATGCATGGGAAACACGTCGCATCTGGAAACAGATTTCACAGTAGGCAGGCTGCCAAGCCGGGGATTGCCATTATTAGCCAGTACAAACCTGAAATTTAGAGGGGATGTGATGTGCTATGTCTCTGCCAGAGCTAGGTGCCTTGTCACAGCCATGAGTTGGGCACTTTATTTTGACTGAATGAATATACAAGTTCTGAAGGTGTGCTTGAGGAGGGAGAGCGAGAGTGAACTCCAAGTGAGGTGTTCAATGCCAGGTAAGGAATTACCCTGCTTGCAGCAGCAGAGCAGAGGGTGTTGCTTGGGAGTGCTTTCTTGGTGGTAGAAGATGTGAGTTTGGTCCTTTTGGGATCAGGATGGCAAAAAGCTTAAGTGTCCCATTTTAACTGTCTGAGTACTTATTAAAAGGAGTGCAGTGGCTCCAGGACCATTCATGTATATCAGACTGGGCCTCTGGCAGAGTCGCATCTATTTCCTGGGTCTTTTAAACAATAATGGGAGAGTGGAGTCTGTCTAACTATCTAAAGTAAAACCTTTGCATCCCCAGAAGCAAAAATCTAGTCATACTAAGATCAAACAGGAGGTACCTAGTTAGTTTAAAAGCCTTTGGGGATAAGCACCTTTTAAACAAGGTTATGTTTGTTTCAGTTTTCATCGTAGGTGCCTAATGCTACCCGAGTCCTGTTTCGGATTTCTTAGACCCCATTTGAATCTAACCTTTTGACTAATCATTGCTAAATTTGAGAGTGGGATAGAGTTTTCTGGTTGATGTGAAAGTTGCGATTTTGCTGATACATAGAAATCTTGATGGCGATTTTATAGGTCCATTTCCAGATTGGAACTTCAGTTTAAATTAATAAGTGAAGAATGATGGTTGATTTTTTAAATTATTATTATTTAACTTATTTTAATTGTTGTTAGTCATAATGTAAAAAAATATCATCACTGTAATGAGGCATTTGAAGTTGTCAGGTTGGTGTATGTTCATTTATTTTTCTGATTACATAGCTAAGATTCATGGAATCACGCAAAATTCAAATTTGATCTAAAGAGTAATGAAAGAGGAGCACAGTCAGGAGCTTATTTCATTGATGGGGAGTGGATTTGCTTTATTTCCTTGCAGTAGTTATGAGTTTTTCAATAATTTATAGATCAAGTACCAGCAACATTAATTGATACACTAATTGAGTCAGCATGCCTGCCTTTAACAAATCTCTTTTGTGAAGTGGTTACTGACAATATTAATTGCACATCTTTTGAGTCTTGATATAAGTTATGAATTCGTTCTCAAGTTGAAAGAGGGTGGGAAAATCATTAATTTTGACATTGTGTAGCTATAATTAACAAGAGTTATCCAATAACCTATCATAAATTAGAGAGCTCATGAATTCTATTTTAAATACCGCGTTCAACCAAAGGGGGTCCATGGTTGTGTTAATTGAAGCATTCTTCAGGCGTGATGGATGTTGTCCCTTGTTGCAGTTAAAATGCTTACTCTTGTTTTTAATTGAGAGACAGGTCCGCCTAAGTTAAGGTTGGAGCTCATGTTACTTTGCTGCTCCTCAGTAGAAGAATCAGTAATCTGTTGAGTGTTAAGAATAACATTTCCTAAGAGCTTCTGTTATCATTTCTCAATGTTTTAACAGTCGTCAAAGCATTTCAGTTGAAACTAGTAATTAGGAGCTTAATGCAATGCATGTTCCACAGAGGTTTTGATTCATGTAACAGTCATTAAATGCAGATGTTAACTGTGCTCCAAGGCTGAGTGTAGATTAGGAAATCTGTTGGTTGCTGGCAGTGAGGATCACCTATGCATCCACTTCAGCCTGTGCTGTACTTTGTTTCTGGCTTCATCCGCTTATACTATTAAACTATGTCTGAGTTTTGATTGAAATATGGAGACAGTGAGGGGCTGGGGCTGGTAAGGAGGTAGAACTTCCAAACAGGCAAATAAATTAATTTTCAGGGAAACTTTTTCTCCACTTGCAGTCATTGGAAAGACTCCCAGCAAAATTTGTATGAGGACCTTTGTAAATGAAAAGTTTTGTTTAGAGAGTTCAGGGAAGAAAATTCTGTCATGTAGTGAATGTAGCTGAGCAGGAGTGACCTAATTCATCCAGATCAGTAGCTAAAATGCCTCTAGAGGTTTGGATTAGTAGAAGTTTCCTAATATGGCTCACATAGAAATATTCTACAAGGACAAGTATGTTGGTGATGACAATGTTTTTATATCATTCTTCATCCAAAGATATTTGCTTTCCTAATAAATATTAATGAATGACATTTCTGTCAGTGTGCTGCATTATGTGCATTTGAACTTTTCTACTTTTCCGAAGCATTTTGCCTTTTCCATTGACATTATGGGAAATTCAGCAAGAAGTAATAAAATACATCAAAGTGTTACTCACTGTAAAGCACAGGTTAGATGTATCGGCTGTATTGGTAAATGCTCCCATTTTGCTGAAGGGAAATAAAAAATAAATAAATCTGGAAAATGAGCTTGATCCCAGCAATCTTGGAAGCATTAAACTGCTCACCAATTTTCCCTGAAATAAATAGATAACACTTAGCATTAATGTCCACATTATTGCAGTGTATGCTTTTTCATATTACTAGCGAAAAGTCCTCAAAACTTATATAATCTTATATAATTTATGGAAAGTAATGAGCTTTCAGGACCTGTGTATGTATGGGGGAAATGTAAATTAATTTCAAAGGTGGTTGGATCTTTGCATCAAAAGCCAGTGCTGATCTCTCCATTACTTTCCTAAGATTACACCACAAATCAGGGCAGATATGTAATCTGAAGGTTCTGTTTCTTATTTTGTGCTTGTCATGGTTTTAGCTGGGATAGTTAATTTTCTTCACTGTAGCTGGTATAGTGCTGCATTTTGGACTTAGTATGAAAATAATGTTGATAACACACTAATGTTTTAGTTGTTGCTAGGTAGTGCTTACACTAGTCAAGGACTTTTCCAGCTTCCCATGCTCTGCGAGGTGCACAAGAAGCCGGGAGGGGAGGGGGCACATCCAAGAGAGCTGATCCAAATTGGCTAAAGGGATATTCCATATCATGTGATGTCATGCCCAGTATATTAACTGGGGGGAGTTGGCCAGGGGAGGCAGCAGTCGTGGCTTGGTGACCGGCAGCGTCAGTTGGCAGGTGGTGAGAGGTTGCAGCACTTGTTGTTTGGGTTTTTTTTTTTTCTTTCTTCCAAGGTTTCACCTCTCTCTCTCTCGTTATTTTGCTTTTCATTATGTTGTTGTTGTTGTTATTATTATTATTACTGTTTTATTTTAATTATTAAACTGTTCTTATCTCAACCCACGAGTTTTCTTACTTTGGCCCTTCCGATTCTCTCCCCCATCCCACTGGGGTGGGGGAGTGAGTGAGCGGCTGCGTGGTGCTTAGTTGCTGGCTGGGGCTAAACCACGACAGTGCTCTAACCAATATGTGTTGCTCTTTCAGTAATGATACCACAGTAATTTCATTAGTCAGCTTGTGAAGAAAAAAAGTGTGGAGCAGTGTACAAGTTAAAGGAAACATGCAGGTTTTGGTTTGTGTGTTTAAGCAGCCAGAAACAGAAGTGTTTAGCTAAATATCTTAGTAAATTAGTCACAGAAACTTTAGTTGAAAAATAAGTGTCCTTAATCTTTAATGTTATAGACCTTTTGAACACTGATCACTTACTGTTAAGAAACACTTGCCCACAAAATTGGTAGCCTTTTGAAATATACTGTGGCTGAATTTGTAAGCCTCTCATTCATGCCTTATGGCATGTTCCTCTTTAAGGGCTCAAAGAAATATATGGTGAATTTGGCCAAGTAATAGGCTCAGCCTCCCTGTGATAAATATGGCAGGCCCAGACATTCACTGTGCTCCTCAGGAGTAAAGAAAAGATGTGGCTGTGATTCTTGTAGATGATGTGCTCTAGCTATATAATCAATATTCACATTATTGGCCATCCACAATAAAAGTAATAATATAATGTATTTGGGTTCTGTAATAGCACAGTAGATGAATGTGTTTAAGCATAACATTCCTCTTAGAGATAAACATGTCCTCAGAAATAATTACATATTATTTGTATTATTTTTAACTAAACATTGTTATATATAATAGCTAGTGTTAGTGTAAAGACAGGAAAAATGCGTTTCTCTGCTTTTACAGTTGGTTTTTGCAGATGAGACAACAACATATTTAGTTTGTGTAACTCAGTAATGTGTTCATGTGAGTCTTTTGTATGAAAACAAAGAGCCAAATAAAAAGTAAAGTAAATTTTTCAGTTTTTTAAACTAGGCCAATTCTTAGTGAAATCATGGGTAGGTGTATTATATGCATTTAATCGGATTTTTTTTTTTTACAGTACTTTCAATGTGTGTTTTAATGCAAGTGTCAGATGATCAGATCTTAACATATATCTATGGATTTTGAACATGCATAGTAAGAATGGAAAAGAATCAAGGTCCCCTGCAATGTAAGCAGCAAGAAGGAAAAATTTTTTTTAGAAACTAGCAACCAATGCCAAATACAACAGAATGCTTTTGTTTTTGCAGGAAAGGAGAAATCAGAGTACTTTTTGGTACTTTGCTCTCCCAAGAATATCCCCCAAAAGATGTGTGTAAAATCCTGGAGTCCTGCATGAGATAGGTTTTGGATACAAAGGAAGATCTGTCTCTCTGGAGGGTGACAGTGGAGGAAGCCCTGACAGAGCCAGGTAGTGAATGTGGAGACATTGCCAAGGGTCAGACTGGCTTCTGTATGTGGGTTCTGGACCCTGTGAAACTGTGGGAAACCTGCATCCTGAGAGCAGAGTGGTGGTATACAGTAATTGTACCAAAAGCACCAAGGGAGTCCTCATGCCATGCATCTCAAGAGTTTTTTCTTCTCCTGTTCACCTGCCATAGTGGTTTCTGTTGCTGGTTTCCTGGTGCCTACGGTATGAAAATCATGAATAACTAGACAGTAGACTGATGGATTATGCATCTATGATCCTATTAAGTCACTTTTTTAAGTGACAAAAATATTCTTTCCTTGATAGTATTAAGAATTCTTGCTGCTTACAAAAATAAAGGGTTCTTTATGAAGTTCAGAAAGATTGTAAATTCAATGCATAATGTTACTGGTACTCATCAGCTGTTCACTGAAGACCTCCATCGTTAGGGGCCACCTTCTGAAACCTTTTCTTGTCTTGAATAACTTCTCATTCTGTGTTCATATATCATTCACACCAGAACTGCTTTGCATCCCGCTAGCCCAGAGCTCAGGCTGCAGGGGCCTCTATCTGTCTAGCTGCATGGACATGCTAATGACTCATCACGAGTAGGAGCTGCACCATGTTTCACAGTTAGTGCTCTGTAGTGAAGCATTTTCCAAACATGACCCGTTTTCTAAACCATGAAAGAAGGCAAGTCTTCCCTGCCTGAATCTGTGTAGCCTCTGTGAATAGAAACAGTATCTGAATCCAAGCCATAAGGAGCAAATACTTTAATGCTCGTTGACATCTTTCCTGATACTAGTAACAACAGTGAGGCCGAAGCTAATATCCCAGCATTGAACTAACATAAGATTTGGAGAAGGCCATCTTTCAGTCTGTTGCTGTCTGTACAACCATGTATGGAGGTACTCTTGACATCCTACACGCCACATGTTTCTACTTTGACCCTCCTTGAACAGCCGGGGCCTCTCCCCCACAACCTCTCTCCATAGATGAGGATCAGTGGAGTTGACTCACTTCTGGTTTAGACACAGTGTTTATTCTGTTCTTGTTGCCCAGACAATAGAGGTTATCACTTACTTGCAAGCAGGTGAGTTTACACACTTTATTTACTGTAGCACTGTTGGCTTTTCCCAATTCCTTTTATTTATGCTGTTGTGTAGCGCAGGAGGGCAGTTGCCAACGCAATATCCATTATTATTCTGACAAGAACAGAGTAGCTTTCACTTTCATTTCTTGGAGACAGCATTGCTCATTGCTGCAAAACAGCAATAAAAATAGAAGAAGTAAGGCAAATTCTCATTTGGCTGCTGAGTTGTGAAAACGTCCCTCCTTGCTCCAAGTAGATCAAGTTGGAAGTGGAGGTGCAAATAGCATGTGGTCTCTCTGGGCTTTTTGTCTGCTTTGTGATGCTTGCATTAGGGAAGAAAACAAGTTGGTGACTCCACAGCAGTCAGTATGTGTGGAACCAAAGATGCTAACATGATCATGTTTCCAGAATCTTTCATTATACATAACTGAATCTGGTGGGCTACAGGGCCCAGGGGATTCATCCTCTCCCAGCCTGATAAAAGCCTGCTGCTCTTTGGTGTATCCAGGTCCAGGCTGCAGCAAGGCTGAGCATGTATTCCGAACAAGCATCTATACACACACACATACATACACACTATAAACAGCCATACATATCACCCCACACATAGCAGAGCTTTTACCAGCACCCACATAATCAGAAACAGCACCTATATACACATGAACAACACAAACGGCTCAGTCCACACACATGGACACACGGACACACACGGACATGCGGACACACACACTCTCTCTCCCTCCCGCTCCCTCCCCACCCCCCCCTCCCTTCCCCTCTCCAGTTTTCTCCATAGGTGATGTTAGACATCCAGTTTGTCCAGTAGCCATCTCTCCCAGCATCAGTCACTTCCAGTTTTTGGCACCTGAACCCATGGGCCCCTCAGGATTTCAGCTTCTTGCTTCAGTGGCTGGTGCTCAGATCTCTCCTCCTACTTGTCAGCCAGTCTGACTTGAATTTCACTCGTGCTCATAGGCAGGCTCAGAATGGAGGGCACGCCTACAGTGAAGTCCTGACCCAGGAATACAGAGTGAGTGCAAGAGGAAAGGAGACTTCAAGTCATGCGTGTACTCCTGGGCTGTGGGTCAGTTTTCTGGGAGGCTGCTATGTGGCTGTGTAGCACAGGCAAGCCTCTGCCCTTCCCTCATTTGTCCTGGCTGTGAAGGGGGTGATTTCTTGTGAGGGATTCCTGGGACAGCATTGCGTCCTCCTACCTTACCCATAACTGACCTCAGTGAATGCAGCTGGGCAAGGTGGGAGATCCTTCTGGCAGTGGTTTCAGTGGTGCTAGGATGTCCTGCTTTGTGAGAGCCCTGCAAAGTTGTCCACAAGCACAGAAATCTCTAGCCTTGACTTCACAAATACTAATGTTTCACAGCAGTCTCTTCTACAAATGACAAGAGGAGCAGCTTTCTCTGGAGTCAGCTTGCTTTTAATGTCTACCCATTTTAACTACTAGGAAATGTTGAACAGCTATTCTGCAGTTTATAATTACACCTCTGATTCTTTTAGTTTAGTTAGAGGAGAAATTTTATTGTGAAAAGGATGATTCAGGGAGTGAAATGAAATTAAGCATAATAAGTCTTTTGAGGTTAGCTATTAATTTCATTTTTAAATATAAAATTGCCATCAAAGTAATAAGAGGGTAATATTCACATGTCACAATAACGTGGACTAGCATGCTGATAACTAGATGGAAGGCAAAAACATCAGTAGTAGCTGACTGAATTAATCTTTTTTTTATGCCTTGAGTTGCCTGTACGAGTTATACATTGAACTCAAATGTACAAAGTCACATGAAGTGACTTGCATCAGGGAGATTGGGTGTACTCTCTACTTGGGCGTGGCTTAGGTTTAATATTGATACGGTTACCCATGTGTTTTTAATGTTTGCTGTATTTACTAGTGTAGGGATGTTTATGGATTGCAGTTTTTTTAAAAAATGCATGGACTCAAAAATAATGTGTTATCAGCCCTTCTCAGTAAAACTGGATGAGGAAGAACACAGCCTCTACTGTTGTGAGCATGTCAGAAGGATGGCAATGCTAGAGAAACAGTAGAGATCAAAATGAAAGCTACCTACAGAGTTCTTTATCTGTCTCGCCTATTTTCTTTCTTTTTACTAGACTATAACTGAAGCAGTATGTTACATCCATATCTCTAATTGCATTAAAGAAATGCTGGGGCTATAAGGTTAAGCACTAAAATTCTAAGGAAGCACAGACTCAAAGTTGCCAGTGTAAGCCTAATTTAACATCCCTTCAGGATATACATTTTCATACAGGTTTTAATGAGCCGAGCTCATATTGCTATTTCCTGGAGACCTTTGCCCTGTTCAGTGAATGGAAAGACAGTGGTCAGAGCATGTGCTCCATTTGGTGCTGCTTTCTATGCTTGACAGTCAAGATGGAGCTGCCTGCTTTACCCGAACCCAAACGTGTCTACACGGATATTGATGGAAGCACGAGAAGGTCTAAATTCTTTACATCTTAGAAAAATTCTTTTCGTACATACTTCTTAAAAAAAACCCTAGCAACAGGTAGGGTTTTTCTTGGGGTCTTTTTAATTTGTTCGTTTTAAGAAGGATTTGAATGATTTTAAGAAGGCAGTCTGATAAACAGCTTTTGCAAAAGGTCACATCATAGGGACATGAAAGGAACTGGAAGAAGAAAATAGTCACAGTATCCAGTCTGACAGTGGTGCTTCAGTAAAGTACTCAAGTAGATGTAAAAAGGAAGACACATTGGCTCACATGAGAATTAAATATGGCCATAGAAATGGTAGGTGTTCAGGAATTACTCTTAGATATTTTTTGAACAAAATGAGCAGATATGTTAACAGAGGAACTTTTTCTAGAGAAGTATTGTTTTCAACTAAGGCTTCATTAAGAAAGCTTCCTCAGGTGCAAGAGAACATTTCAGAAAGAGAAACTTTGTGTCAGAGGAGTTGGGGGATCCTTCCCATTCACAGGGATGGGAGAAGAGCTTGACCCTCATGCTCATTGTGAGGCATGCTTTTGTGGGGGAAGTCCCATAGCTCTGGTGATTACCCTGGGCCACTTTGGCATATATTTGTGTCTCACCATTTTCTTAATCCTTTCTTCCTTCTTTGTTTGCTTTTGCAGCTCTCTTTTCCTTTTGGAGAATATTGGAACAGGAAAAATCTGAATATTTTGAACGTGGATCTTATTTTTGAGCCAACCTTAGCTGGAAGAAGGAAACAATAAGTTTAAAATGAATAGTCTGAATGACTGGAAATCAGTGCAGAGCTTCAGAGGGGTGCAGTCAGAGAGAGGTTTATTCAGGAGAGGTTATTTTGGCAGCATTTTCTGAACAAATAAGAGATGACCAGGAACAAGTGATGAGAAGAGACTGAGATTGCAGCAGTTGTGAAGAAGTTGGTTAGGATATGGATGCTTAATGTGGCCATAGGGTTAGAACAGAGAGGGGTGAACAGTCTTTAATGATGTTAAGAAGATGTTTATTAGAGGTTATCTAATTCTATTTAAAATTATGGAGAGGCCTGTACTTTGCAGCTCATCTGTATGTGCATACATTTATGAGGTCCAGGATAATGCAGGATAATCATTCTCTTAGGCCATGTCCTTCCCTACCAGGCAAGTATAGGTAGTCCACTAACTATTAGACTATTTACTTCAATGAAACAAACACAACTTGGGTGTTCAGAAATAGCTTGAAAGGAGTTCTAACAATCTGAAAGCCTGCTTTAATGCCAATTTGTAGATTCATGAGTGGTTTGTTTTTTTTTTTAATGTAGAGATATTTAAGAGAGCAAAAAGGATCCTGGAGTCGGATCTTGTGAAAGCAGTGAACCTTCACTGTGTTTAAAAACATTTAGGATCTTATGTTAATTTCATTATTCATTCATTTTAAATTATCTCATAAAAATTTTCAGGGACATGGTCATTTCAGCAAATAAAGATAAAGTAAACATATATCCCATATATTTGAAAACCTAGTAAACTCTGCAGTAATTCCTTAATTCAGTAATTCCTCATATTCTATTCAATGCATAAACTGCCAATATACTGAAGATATTATGAAGATCACAGAGGAGGTTTGGGTTCGTTTTTTTTTAATCCCATGGTAGAACCAATCATTTGGGGCTGAATGTCTATAGAGCAGCGAATACAGGAATTTTAGTAAGTGAAATTATTGTGTGTTTATATGAAATACTTTGTGTCTTTGTATTGAATTCCTCAGTTCTTAAAACAAAAAGTAATTTAAAAAAAAGCTTTTGAGGGAAGATTTGGATCCTTTTCATAATGAAGCAATCAATGCGAATTCAAAGGTGCAATAAGAACTTTTATAAACATACTGTGAAAATGTATTTCCTGTCGCCTGATGATCATCTGTTAAGGTAGACAAATATAAAGATGTCACTGTTAACAACCTCACTTGATGACTTTTTGTTATGGGAGTCCAATTTTATAGGAAGGCTTTTGCAACAGAGGAAATTTGAAGCCTTGTAATTTTGAAAAGCAACTGTAGGAATTGTTTTTCACCTTTTACTCAAAGTTCAGCTTCCAGGAAAGTCATATCAACATCTAATCTATTTTTTGAATATTTCATAATGAGAAAGCTCATTTGTGTAACAACAAACACAACTGCATCTTTTGTAGCAAGATATCGGACTCCTGGCAACCCTTCTGTATTAGCCTGAAGTCAGTGGTGGCAGCCTTTCTTTTCTTCTGTAATGGCACACACAGTCTCTTTCATGTTGTGGGGTCTGAGACCGCAGGGCCTGTTGGTAACACAAGGCAAAATGCAGCATTTGATCTCCAGCAGTTCAACCATTTAAGGTCTGACAAAGTGTGGAATAAACTTGTCAACGATTTTTTGTGTGGCTGGAGTTTGAAAGACAGAACACATGGGATGAGGGTGGTGGAGTTCCTTAGTTTCTTCTTCCCAAGGAACACTCTCTTTTAGAGCTGCTGGCAAACACAAAACAGTAAGACAGTCAGAGCTACACCTTTGTGTGGAATTATCAAAGAGGACTTTTATGTTTTATTAAAAAATATTAAATTTGTATGCCACATATTAGACATTGTTTTTCCACTGCTGAATTGCAGGGGAATGCGCTAGGTAGAGGGGAGAAAAGATACCAAAGGCACATCTCTTAGTGTGTTTTTTCAGAAATGTGAAGATACCTTGAGGAATGTAACTTGAAACTCATGTGAATTTACTGACCATCGGATGAACTCAGTGAAGTCAGTATTACATATTCTGTCCTTTCTTCATGCTCCATTCTATACAGTGTATCTCCAGCAGGTAAATCTAAATCATTCCATCTTTTACTAATGCCTATAACCTCTGCAGGCCAGATTTTGTAATTTCTGTTACCACACTAATTATATCCAAACACAAGTTGATTTTTTTTTTTCAAAGCAGACAATGTTTGGAGGAAACTGAATTCTCTAAGTTTAGTAATGAAATTTCCATTTGAATTAACCTAGTTCGAAGGGGAAGAAAATTTCCCCTTTAGGTTTAGACCAAAGGTTCTGAAAGCCTGAGATGTGAAAATAAAGAGGCACTAGTTATAAATACCTTTCAAATTACGTCTCTTTAGACTTGCTGAAATGTGTGGTTAAGCTTCTTTTTTGCTGCTTTAAAATATTCAAGGTTATTGGCCTGCATTAAACTTAAAACCCTTTAAATATCTTTTTTTTTTTTTTTTCCCAACCAAGTTATTCAGAACTGGCAAGATGAAAGATTTCTAAATGGGGGGTCTGTAGGGGAAAAAACCCAAATTTGAAAGAAGGAACTGAGAGTTTTCTCCTAAAAAAATCTTAATATTTTTACACACAAAAGTGAATTATTTTAATTGACAATAGTAGATGTATAACACAACCAATTTCCTATTGACAGTACTGCTTATGTAAGCTGAGCATCCCTGGAATATGGGTTTTTAGTCAGCCATGACTTTCATGTCTAGAAAACATTAATGTGCTTATGCTGGTATGACCAAGGCAAAATATTCAGAGTATATCACCTTTTGAAGTTCCTTTGCCAGCATTTAGAGTAGGATTTTCATTTGATCTGTTGTGTATGATGGGCAATGAGGCCTGAGATTTCATAGTCAATATGTTTCTATTCATCAGAATTTCATTTGCTGATGTTAACTTATTAGTTTACTCACCTCAAGCCTAATAATAGTATTAAGTTAATTCTAAGTCACAATTCTTGAGGGAAAGACTTTTTCCATGAACATTTCATCTTTGAATCTGCAATTCAACCATTAGATGAGAGAGTTTGGAATCCAGCTAGAACAGCCTTATCCCCGTGTATGCACAGCTGGGTCAGTTCTTGACAGTGACAGTGACGATATTCCTCCAAATGATGACGTTTCACATACCAGTTTAGAAAGGGAACCAGATCACAGCCTGATGCGAAGGCTGGTCATGGATCCCAGCAGTCATATTAAGCTGAAGCAATAGATTCATTGTATGATCGGAGGCAGCTCTTTATGCTCCCTTTTTTAAAAACCTTGTAACATCTAAGCGGTATTAAAGATGGCAAGATTGTGCCAAAAGTGTTGAATAACTCTGAGTATGTGAAGCCATTGTATCCTGCAGATTTTTATTTCATATGTCAGATGGAGGTGTGGCTAAAGCTTCATATGACTCTTCTTTAACGTACTTAACCTTTGTACCAAAAGCATTTTTATTCATGTAGTTGGTAAGTATGAAAGGAGATTGGAGTAGCATGCCATTGCAAAAAACTCTGCAAATGCTGTAATGGTATTAACCTACTTCAGAGCCTTAGGAGCATGCTCACTTTGTGAGGGTAGTAAGAACGTTTTCATTGCTCTGAGTTCACTGACAGATTTTGAAACCAAATCGTGTTCCTTTTTTTGTGTCTTGAAGTGGAAGGCTACAGTGGAAATGATTGTTCCATCTTACATTCCACTTAGAAGAATAAGAATTTCTTACACATTTTCTGTGCCTGCATGAGAACGTTTGTATTTATTGCTGCTGTGTGTAGATGCAGAGATTTTCTTAGCACCCGGAATGTTGTTTTAGGAAAAGGAATGAAGAACTTGATATATCCCCAAAATAATTTGCCAGTCAACTTTGGATTCCAGTTTACAACAGCTTATAATCATTACAAGTGGATTCCTTTCAGCTCTTTAGGCACAAGACAGGAGTATAAAAGGCAGTGCTCATGTGCACCATGTACAGTTTTCATGGTTACAGTGCCAAAAGATTCCATGTGTCTAAAACTAACCTGGTTCTTCAGTCAGAGACCCACGTACAGAAATTTGAGTATGGCCAGGTTTGTACCCAGCTATATGTAACCTGATACCTATTTCCAGCTTTTATCTCCTGCAGCTGAAATTCAGCTTTCCAGATTTGCTAGCATGATTTTGGGAGTACTGCTATATGTGAACAGTCCTGTTAATATGCGAGTATGTTTGGAGAAAGTCACATGGAGCAACTGATTCATTAAAGGCTAAGTTGACCCCAAAATGGAGCCTTCAATGAAAGAAGGCTAAGAAGGGGGAAGGAGTAGAGGAACAGGATTGCTCTGAATACAGGAAATGATCTGAAATGCAGCTTTTTCGGAAGGTATTGAACAAAATAGTAACGTTTAGAATTGGTTTCATGTCTCATTTATCATTTGACGATCAACTTTTTTGTTGTCTTTACTCTTTATTGTCCACATTAGCAAAGATAACTAGTGCAGGTTTATACAGAGATGATTACTGGAACTCCAGAGAATTGCGATGTTGCAGGGAAAGGATCCAGTGTGAAAGGGCGGGGGGGCGGGCGGGCATCACTGGTGGGAGCAGAGGGAACTTTTGTTGAAAAAGCGCTACCATGACAGCAAAGCCATCAGCCACTGTCTGGAAGAGTAGACAACCAGCAATACCGGGGAACTGAAGAAATGCGGATATTAATTATCATTACTGAGGGCCATCCAAAACGTGTGTTTAACGTATTCCTGATATTAATCCAGAGTCACAGTTTATTGCAGGCATCTAATTACTCCTTCTGTACTCCTGCTCTCCTGTGAGTTTTCTCCTGTATTGCTCCTCCAAAGTGTCAAGGTTAAAACACCTGTAGCTGGCACCAATCTCATACTGCCTCTTAGACCTTGCATGATTGCAGTGTAGGCCTGCAGCTGCTTTCCTGCTTGGTATCTCCGTATGGTAGATGCTACTAGTTGGGTTGACCTGTTGTCCATGGACCAGCTGCTCCTAGGGTTTGTGCTGCAGAGTGGGACACGGACCAGGTGGTTGTCTCACCTGGTGAAGGTCTTGGCTGAAAGCAGCCCTGCTAGAGGGCATGGCCCGCTTGCAGACCAGCTGCAGGGTTCAGTAGTTGACACAGGAAAGGTGTGTAGCCTGTACCTTTCTTGGCTATTGATATTAATCCAGTTTATTAATTTTCACTAGCCATTGTGTCTGAACCAGCCCCACAGAACTCAGGACATGGTCCATGGCACTGCATCTCTGGCATGCCTTGTCTCCTTAAAAAGAGAAGAAGGTGGGAGCCATTTCTAGATAAATGATCTCTGTTTTCCTTTCAGTTAATTTTTAGTGAGAAGCAACAGCCAGTTTTCTAGTTTGAACCCCACCCATAATAATAGCGAGTTGGCAGCAACGATGAAGAAGGGAAAATTCACGACTTTACAGTTAAACATTTTGTTCTGAACTGTAGTTTAATTACAAAATGTCACTTCATGATAAATGAAACTTTCTAGCTGGTTTCAATTAAGTTTTGTTTTAAAAAGAAAGAATAGGTTTTAATAAGGCTCAAAATACATAAAAATACTTCATTTTTATTTTAGCGGAACAAAGGGGATTTCAATATTGAATCAGTATTGAATAACTTGAAGTTATCTTGGCTGTGTGCCTTGGTTTCTTGCTGTCCAGGTTGCTCCTTTTACTGGCCAGGGTCACCACTGGCTCCAGTGGGTGTTACCTTTCCAGACACTGAAATGCTGCATCCCAGATGCTAGCAGAAAAAGTCACACCAGCCTTGTGCTTATGGTTCCTCCATGCTTAGAGTTTTTATGGAACTATGCACGCAAATGTGGAGTCACTTTATAAGTAAGGATTTTGCCTTAAAGGAAGAAGCTGTTTCCAGGAACTCCTGAAATTCCAACAGTACCAGCAAAAGGATTACTATTTCGTCTTAAAAATGAAATTGATCCTTTAACCTCTAATACGTGCAGGTCAGTGTTTGTCACAGCTGTACTCCAGAGTGCCTGGTCCTGACTCAATAATTAGACTGGAGATGTTGCATGACCTCAGAGATCCATCCAGAGTTAGAAAGTTAATGAAAGCCATGTAGGCAGTAACTTTAGATGCATAGGAAAGTGAAGTATTCAGACCTTTCTTGTTTAGGGTTCTCAGTGAGCAGCAGCACCCAGTTTGAATCACCAGGAGGTGACTGTTCTAACACCAGCGGAGGAGCAGCTTGACCTTTGTTCTCAGTGGCTTGAACATGTGCACTGAAAAACAATTGCAGCTTCCTCTGGGAATGAGAATTACTTACTGATATAACAGCGTAAGTCAACTTAGGCAGGGATACGCTGACATATTGTTCAGGCAGTATTCTTGACAGCTTCCATTTGTTTTTCCAGTTAAGTGGAAAATCTAACCTGCAAATTGGAAACATTTAGTGAGATAGTGAAACAGATACATTTTAAATAAGTAAAAACCTGCCTGAAAAGAGTGGTGGGAGTCTTCACCTCTCTCACGTAAGTCTGGGCTTGAAAGATAAAGGTCTCTGCTGATAGTTAGATCTTACTGTGGTGAATAAACATGATGCTGTAAAATAACAGTTTTAAATTTACTTTTGAGGTAGTGGATTCATCAGAAGACAGTTTCCTAAATATGTTCTGGCTGGATCCAGTGTGAAGTGCTGTATCATTCATTAAGCTCCAGGCTGAAGTATCTTTGGTGAGATTTCATGTAAGCGAGAAACCTACCACAAAATGTTTACACTCTTATGGGAAACTAAGAAGAGATAATTAATTTTTAGTTTGTTAGAGCTATCCCACTTAAGACAGATTTGCTGGGGACTCTGCTTTGGAACTAACGCAAAAGTTTTGCACATTTAATGTGGTGGGCTGAGCTCTCAGTTGTTCCAAAGCAGATATGCTGAAATCAGTAGAGACAATTTTTCCCAGAAGTTACCAAACCAAGACAATATTTTAAATTATATCTCCTGTTAGCTGAAACCAGACTCCTTCAGTATGGAAATGTGTTTTCCTAGAATATACATTTTGAAATGGACTGTTGTATTTTTGTATATTTTTAAGACTGTAAGATCAAATTGTGTTTGTTTTTCAAGATTGGTCATTCCATTCTAATTAGGACTAGCTCAAATACATAAGGATTGTTAGCATTGCGGAAAAACAGAAATCAGAACCATTTCATGTTAGTGCTGATACGCCTGGGTTGTTTATTATTGTTTTTTTATCTATTATACTTTTCTTGCCAGGTATAACTGACTACTAAATTGAGATTCATAAGGTTTTGCTGGAGTAGAAAAGTAGATAATTACAGAAAAGAAACAATAATGATTGTTTTCTAACTGTTTTATTGAAATATAAACATCATAGGAAACTGAAGTGTGCCCATTATAAGATAGGCTGTGGTACAGCAAGAAATTCTGGGATGCTCGTGGATTTATTAGTTTCCTCATGAAACTTTATTTTTGTGTTTTGGGAAGTAAAATATGTTTCTTGAAACCATTACACGTGCATCATTGTTTTCTTTGTTACGTGAACAAATTATTTAATCTCCCGTGTTCGTTTTGGAAAGTTCCTGTAGAAAGTAAAAAATTATGGCAATATTACTGTTGACACAAGGCAGGCATTTTTCTGTTACGCTTTTTTAATTCAAGCTACACACACTCGCATGGAAGATTGTGGAGGTGACCAGTTCCAGTGCGGGGTTGGCTGAGATGCTCACAGTACCCTTAGGCAAGATGGTAAGATGTGCTTGTTGATGTTGCTGCCTGTGAACCTGTTTATGGATTTACAGTTCAAAACAAACATTTAAACATTACTAGGAAGTTCAGAGGCAACCAGTTTTCATGACAATCAGGAATGAAGTAACTTCAAGAGTGTTATGAGCAGCCTCTGTTCATTAGTGTGTGAGTGGTCTTGTGGAGTTGCTGAGGGCAGGGGGTGTGGCAGTGATTTCAGGGAATTGAATTCAGGCTGAGGTGTCTGTCCATGACATGAAGTTGAGATAAAAAGAAAATTTGAAAAAATAGCGCTATCCTCAAGACGAAGGCTTTTTTGGTTTTTTCCACTCAGCTAGACAGCAAACCCACAAAATGTTGAAGTGTAGACAAAGCCTCAGATTGACTTAAAGCCTTAAATTCCACTTACTGCTGGCTGCTGGGCCATGTCCAGGCTCTGAATGGAGTGCTCCGGTAAGGGACCGTTATTTTTCTTTCTAAGGTATCTGAAATAAAGCTGGTTCTCTAGGAAGGAGAGATTTTTCATATCTTGTTGTTATGAGGGTATTTTGGTCCCCAGCTGTAAGAATAAACACACATGTCTCCAGGTTTCCTGCTTGCCAAATTGTGCAAAATACTTTGAGGAAAATAAATAAATACCAGTGATATTTCCAGTTATCCTTTAAATGTGAATAAATACACCTTTCAGTGCAAGGTCTGCCTAGTTTTCATAATGGTCAACATAGTATACTTTGTATAAGTGGCAATTTAATGCTGTGAAAAATCTTACGGCAGTAAGAAAGATGTGGCAAACCCCACAGCAGAGCGTGCTGGAAGAGGAACAGGTAAGTATTTAACAGGTAACTGCTAACTGTGCAGAGGCTTTATTTTCTTTGTTAGTGAAAAAGGCAGAGAGGTTATGGAGTGCAATTAAATTGGAACGTCTCTAAAATTTTCATTTTCAGAGAAATAGAATGAAATTGCTACTGAGGAAAACAAAGAAGCTGCTTCAGAAATCAAACTGCTATTAGATTCAGCACTTCGGAAATACTGCTTGCTCTGTGTTGGTGCAAGTTCATCACTGTCACGTAACATGCCCATATTCACTAAAATAAACCTTTATTTCCCTTTTTTAGACCTATTTTTCTCTTGGTATCTGATAAAGACATATATCTTCTGTAATGTTTAAAAAGCTGTGAATATTTTCATCTCCTGCAGGTAAAATATGCAGTGTCACATAATTAAATTATGAAAATATTCACTGTATTTGTTAACCATTTTTTTTCCATTCATTTGGCAACACATTGTCAGGACATTCCTAATGAATCCAGTCTGCAGCCGGGAAACAGAAGCTGATCTCTTTCCAGTTTCCCTTTATGAGTTAACGAAGAGAGATAAGTAGGAAAAGTCTGTCAATGGCATCGGAGAAAATGACAGGTGGCTTCAGGGGCAGGTGCTGCATCTGCACAGCTCTGAAGGTGTCAGCATGCCTTAAAACACACTTTGGACTCTGCTTGTAAGAAATTGAGACTTCTTCCCAAGGCAGATAAAAAGGAAATTTGGGTTTGAACAACTTCTGTAAAAATAACTTTGGCAGAAAATCCTTGGTTTTTTTTTCAAAAGGCACACAGAAATCACTTCAGCCTTGTTTTCTGAGGTTTCTTTTTTATTTTTTCTTCCACTTTTATTCAGCTGTGTGGCAGATTTAGGCTATATCGTGCTTGAGTTTTAAGGAAGTTCTGACAGTTTCGTATTTATGACTTGTCTTCCCTTGAGGAAAACAGTCATGCTGAATTGAAATTAGACATAGTAGCTGGTCTATAATTTCAGGTATTTCCTTAAACTATTTACAAATATTGTTGGAGCATATCAAGCACTTCTAGTGGTGCATTTTTCCTGAACTGATTGCTTTGAAAACCCCTGCTTAAATTTGTCACTTAACATCCTTCATATGCCAAGATACCATTGTAGTCCAAACACACCCAAACAGGAATTTCTTCACCAGTATTGGAGGTCTAATCACAGTGATGGCTGCAGGGTTGAACTCCTGCTTCTAAGATGTGCTACAGCCCACTGGAGTAAAGGAGCTGGGGGCTGCACCTCTGGAAGGCTGCTCCACTCCCTCGCTGCCCTGGCTTAAAGCCAGGATGGTTGCTAACCATCTCTTTTTCACGGTTATTTTTTTGCTTTATAATTTGGCTGTTTATAGGCAGGAGTTTGTGTTAACAAAATGAGAGTGTGAGGCTACTTATGTATTTATTCTTGACAGAATGAGAAGCCTGCTGAAGAGGAGTAGCTGTAAAAGCTTTTAACCTTTGTCAGGACAACAACTTTGCGTCATGGCTTCTTGTTGGTGGGGGCAGCATCTTTATTAGAAGTCCAAAGAATAAGTAAATAAATACATGTGACTGTTCAGGATTTGTAATACTTTGGTTTTCTTGAACTCTTTTTAAAAAATACTCTGAATCTAAGACAAAATTTTTCTCTTCAAATTGGATTTAGTGGGATATTCCTGAAAAAGCTCCATTCTTCCTCACTTCCCCATCAAAACTGGCAGCCCAAAAGTGACTTTGGGAGTACGGGAATTGCAGTATTTGCAAATACACAGGCAGAAGATTTCTCTAGTACAGCTGTTAGTCTTTATGGGTTTACCTTCATAATTAATTAACCGTAACTCTAAATGAAAAACTGTTTAGGGGTTGGTTTTTTTTTGTCCTTAGGTGGCCTGAAATACAGTATTGCAAGTAAATTGTCTTTCAGTGTTTTCCCAGTTTAATTTGTTTCACTTTAATTACTGCTCTTTGACATCATTACAGTCTTGTTTCCATTTCTGTCTAAATATAATGTTTCTGCAATGCTTTTGCAGAGGTTGCAGGTAAAGAGCCATACCAGTGATGCAGAATAGAACATGATAATGCATACACAGTCTCACAAGGATGAGAGACAGTGCTTAGCGTAGTTCACAGAAAAGAGCCAATGCTTAACTTTTATGAATTACTAGAAGAAGCATTTTGTAATCATGAAACAAAACATCATATGGTTATTGAATTGAGAACTTAAACACTGGTCAGTCAGCAATCATGTCAGTATATTTGTTTCAAGTATGGAAATAGATTATTTTCCTGAAGTGTCAGTAGCTTCAGTGAACCGCAACATCTATTTTGGTTTGTCCTGTCCTTATTTTTTTGGACCTCCTATTGCTGGCATTTTCTTACTGAAAGTGGTTTACAACAGTGTCCTGGGAGGTGTTGCTAGCCAACTACAAGGATTGTTTCTCTAACTACATCCTAGAGGCCTTCTGCAAACTTGGCTTGCCCTCAATATCTTCTGTTATTTCTTCCCTTGTTAGACCCATATATCGTGACACCAAGAGCTCCCTCATAATCCTACTCATGCTTTCATCCTTGCTAACAGTAGTCTGAGATTTGCTTGAAAAAAGTTACTCTACGCATCTTGTTCCATAATACACTTTCCATGAAGGTTTCCAGAATTAAGCTGTTATTTAAAATAAGTATCCCTTTGCTACTGTGGCATTGAAAATAACCTGATAAAAAGATCCTGACAATGGTTTCTCTTTATTGAACTCACACTGAGGACATGGGCATGGCTTAACAACAGACGTGATTTATAGCAGCTTAAAGAGTCTTACCTTTGCACATTGTCTAGGAAACTAAAGGAAGGTTTGGAGGCATATAATAATACTGTGCTTTGTCAGTTGTTATGTATTGGTGTGGTTATGGAATTCTAATGCATCCATGACAGTAGTATTGGGGTTCCATATGGGAAGGAGAACTAGTAACGGAAAAGGTCTGGTTAGGATTGAGGACTGTGTGCACTGAGTGACTGCAAGGCTGTATTACTTAAGCCATCGTGTGTGTTGACACTGAACTAGAAAACCGGTTTTCTTGCTTCCCTTTGCAGTTAGATAAACAAAATATAGAACAACAAGATCACAGTTGCAGGAAAATGAACATTTGGAGCAAATAGCAAGTATATCAAATCCAGGTGATTGTGTATATGGGGACTCTCACTTGCATTTTTTAATGGGCTCAGAGGATCTCTGTTAAAGTCAAAATTTGAAGTTGTGACTTGTGATGTTAGTGTTTTTCCATTCAGTGTGGGGAAGATAGTGTATGCAGAATTGTTTTACTTCTCACTCTTTGTCGTGGTTTAACCCCAGCCAGCAACCAAACACCATGCAGCCGCTTGCTCACTCCCCCCACCCCCAGTAGGATGAGGGAGAGAATCAGAAGAGCAAAAGTGAGAAAACTCGTGGGTCAAGATAAGAACAGTTTAATAATTGTAATAAAGTAAAATAAGAATAATCATAAGAGAATATACAAAGGAAGTGATGCACGATGCAGTTTCTCACCACTCATCGACCAATCCCAGCCAGTCCCCAAGCAGCGACTGCTGCCCCCCGGCCAACTCCCCTACAGCTTATATACTGAGCACGACGTCATATGGTATGGAATATCCCTTTGGCCAGTGTGGATCAGCTGTCCTGGCTCTGCTCCCTCCCAGCTTCCCGTGCACTTGGCAGTACACGGGAAGCTGAAAAGTCTTTGACTGTGTAAACACTGCTTAACACACTGATGTTTTAATTGTTGCTATCAACATTATTCTCGTACTAAATCCAAAACACAGCACTATACCAGCTACTAGGAAGAAAATTAACTCTATCCCAGCTGAAACCAGGACACTCTTGCAGTAAATTATGATACAATGGAGAATGTTGGGGGGGAGCAAATCTGGCACTTTTTACAGAAAGCTCTGATATAAGCAAGGAGGTTGAGGAAGTTTCAGGCTAACCCTTAGTGTACAAGGAGGATAAAACACAAAGAAACACAGGAGGAATGAACATTCAGATGCCACTGTGAAAAGGAACACACTGTGATAATGTATTGGTAAGCCAAGAACATTCCAATTGATGGTAATAAAGTGCTCTTCAACAGCTTTGCATCCTTGCATGCTTCACATGCAGGATATAGACAAGTATTTTTCCCTTAATTTATTTTACTGAAAAATTAAAATATTGCTTTTTTCTTCCGTTTCTGTTGAATGGAAAAGGCAGATGAGTAGGCTGCTAAATGTTAGGTCTAACCTGATGCATTTAAGAACTATTTTTGAGAACCTGCTTTCCAATAAGCTGGTAATCCTAATGTACATTTTGAGCTTTCCATTGCTGGAGATATTTAGGACATGTTTGAACACAAAATTAGTAGAAATGCTGTACATATCTATAAATACTGTCTATGGAGATGGAGCTCTGTCTTTTTTTATGCTACATCTCAAAGTATTGTACAAACTTTAAAACTAAATAAAGACAAGATTCACAGAATATACTGCCTAGAAATCACGGGTGCACTCTGTCTGTTGTGAGCAGTGCTTTTTAAAATTTTATTTTAGAGCTACTTTTTAAAAATGAAAATGAACCTGCATACATCAGTGATGGGCAATGAATGCAAAAATAATAAAGCAATCAGCCACCACTGAAATGCTGCCACCTTTCAAGAAATGACAGCAATTTACCATATGCTGCAGCACATTACAGTATTATCCCTCATTTTAATATTTGATTTTTGAAGATTCATGTTTCTGATATTTATGACAGATGTAAATCTTAGAAATCCAGAGATGTAAAATTATGGACTCGGTGCCCAGAGTTAGGCTTTTGTGCTTCTTTGCTACTAAATAACATCAGAGTTAAAGGAAAAAAGAGTCTTCTGTCTGAACGTGAGTCTTCCCAGATGTGAATGTCTTTAGGTGGTTTCTCTGATGATATGTTACCAAGTTCTGTGTTTTATCCTATATATCAGTGGTGGGTAGATACACTATATTGATTTTACAAAAGAAAATGCTTTTTTTCTATATTAAATGATACCAGCAAAACTACCTTCTTGTAAAGCATCTTATCGTCTGCAGAGGCATCACTCTCAGATTTTTGTGTGTTGCTGGCTTGAAGTGTTCCAGGACTAGAGAAGTTGTATCTGTTTCTGTGGAAGGACTCGCCGCCAGTGGGTCTGAAAGAAACAAGGTTTTCATTGACTTTCCAGTCTCCAACATGAGTTAAAAGCTGAATTTTACCTCACTGTCACTCAGCTTCACTTCTGTGAAAAATTCAAAGCTGAATGTAAGCCCCTTAGGTGACAGTTTCAGCACGATGCTGCCACTCTGAGCGGTGCCACGTCGGGTTCTGTCACTGAACAGGCGCAGGAGTGAAATGCATCGGGATGTTGAGTTCCACATCCCACTAGTACTTCTTTATCAATGCTGTATCAGAGTATTAGTTGTAATTGATACAATTTTATTGCAAAACAATTTTTAGGTGAGCCATCAGCCAGTGATGATGGAAATGCTCAGCCTCGTTAAATGATGTTCTAGCACTTCTGCCTGCAAAGTTGTGAATGCTTTACTTGGAGCTGAAATTACTTGTAGCTGAATAAAAAAGGCAAACATATGCTTCTCAAAAATTATATTAAACTATTCAAAATTAAGGAAGATCTGCCCTTCTGTTTGCTGGGGGACATTCACCTGGATTTCACTATGCTTTTATTGGTAAGAGCTAAATGCTTATTCTGTATTTTCAAATTATTTCTCCATCCTATATTTTGCCTTCTCTGTTGTTTGTTTCTTTTGGGTTTTGTTTTTTGGTATTTTTTTAATAAAGAATAGGCTTTTGTGTAGCAAGTGAACAATTTGTAATGCAGGTTAGACAGTAAAATTTTTCTACTGGGCCGAGTTGGTTGCTGCTGAAACTCAAAGTGCAGGAATGGATTAAGATCAGAGAATGCTCTGTAAAGTTGGCCGTCAGCTACAGTCCGACTTTTGACAGGGGATGTAAATTATACTCCACTGTGGCTCTCTTAGTTAGTTGATTTGTGGGAGTGAAATTGAACCTGACTACCTGGGTGGCTGTTCATCTTTCTTCTTGATTGAGAAAAAGGTGCTTGGGGCACCGAATGGCAACTACCAGTGTAGAGAGAAAAGGCTCAGACTTGGGGAGATCAGGGGTACTGCTGACAGCCTTTGGGAGATGGGGAATGATCGAAGCATCAGCCCTCCCTCACCTCTGCTGCTCTGCAAGGGGAATGGTGGAAGTTTAAAAAAGAAGAAGAAAAATAATAGAATGGCAAATAAAATTAAAATATCTTTGATTAAGAAAAACAAAACAACACCCAAAAATGAAAGCTGAGTTGTAAATTTCTCATAAGTATGACTGAAATTAATAAATAAAAATATACATGTGAAGTACTTGGAAAAGAAAGTGAATATGAAGTAATTATTGAATAATATTTAAAACTTAAGTTTAACTTCACCTTTATTTTCCAGTGCTTTTGCTTTCGTGTATGTTGTGAGAATGAGGATATGTTTCTGTAGAAGATTTTCAGGTTTTAATTTTGCTTTCCAGTGTGCTGTAAAAATTATCCTTGAAACATTTGTTCCCAGAGCAGACTCTTGATTGTTGTCCAGGTTATAAACTGACCAGGATTGTCAGCAAAAGAGGATATGAGTAATCCTGTGTCGGCTGAGTCTTACTTTCTATTATGTGGATTATTTAACATCTAATGAAGAGATTGAACTGTTGTTCCACCTTTTCTCTAAGTGAGGACCTTCATTTGAATCTTTCCCATCTTTCTGGCTTCCAGTCTTCATAGAAGCTATGAGAATTCAACCTCTTCCATATTCTGTTAAATTTGATTGCAGTTAGTTGGTAGTTTGAAGCATTTTAATGAGAGACACAAAAGTTTGGTCATCATGTCTCTTTGGGAAACAAGCTTAAAAAAAGTAAGAATGGGTAAGTGATGATGAAGACAGGAAAAAAAAAAAAAACACCAACAGTAAAATCCTTTGCCTTGTAAACTGCCAACTTCTTAATAGAGGAAGTATGGTATTGATGGTTATCAATGATGAACAGCCATAGCCAAATATTTCTCCTCCGGAGGAGCATAATGAAGGTCTTAGGTGAGAAGACAAACCACAATGACTTTACTTAAAGCTATTCTAGGGAACTTTCCTATACATAGGGCAAAATATATAACTGTATATTTACTTTTGCATACAACTTTATCTTTACATTTGAGTCAGCATTGTGCATGGGAAAATCATGGCAAAAAATTGCTATTAAGAAAATAAAATGAAAAATATTGTACTTCTTTCAGCTTAGCTGAATCCTATGGAATTAAGTGAGATGCTACTCAGCTTGGATATGTTTTTCACCTGAAAGAAATGCAGTGAACTGATGCCAAGGAATAGAAAGAATATCTCTAGAATTGATGACTCCAAAGAATGGTTGCAGGAGAAGGGCTGAAGATGAAATCTGTAAACTTTTTGACTTAGTCATGGATTATGTTAAGTTTCCAGTCTTCAGATAAAAACATCTTGGCTTTATAGGTTCTTCTAGGAATTTTAACATTAGACTTCCTGGCAGCTGAGGGGGGGAATTATAAATTCTTTCATTTATCCTTTAAAAACATTAGCTTAGAATAAAAATCGGATAGTAGAAAATGAATTTGATATAATTGTATAGAGTTATGGGGCTTGAAAGTCCTTGAGAAATCACAGAGATAAGATCTGGACCATGCCAGGCAGATGTTTGTCAAAGCTGCTCTTATAAAAACATTATTGAAGAAACATGTTATCAATGGGTAGGTGTTCCTGTGGTCCAAGTGCAAGACGGAAAGTTTTCCTTAATCTCTGCCCTGTAAATTTAGCTGCTTTCTTCTTATCTTTTCCCACCATACAGAGAAGAATTAATTGCCTGCCCCTTAATGCTGACAATATCATAGTATGTCTGGAAAACGGAATAAATTAAAAAAAAAAAATTGCAAAAGTTCAGTAATGCCATTATGCTACAGGGAAGTGTAGTCAAAAAGATAGTAGATAGGGAAAGACACAAGAGAAGTTGGATGAAATTAGGGTGGTTGGTGCAGAGAGCAGGCAAAGATAAATCAGATGCTTCATGCTAACAGATCAAACAAGAAGTAAAACCAGAAGAGCAGTAAATTTACGTTAAAAAAATTCTGCCCCGTGGAACTCATCACTGCAAGATAGGAGTGCTGAAAAATTTCTTTTTAAATAATGGACGCTTATACTGAATACCTGGATAGCCTGATTTTTTTTTTTTTTTCCAAGGAACAAAATCCTGTCCAGTCACATCCAGAGGAGACTTTCTGAAAATGGATTTTGCAAATCTCTTGACTGAGTTGAAAGACAAAAGACTTATGTGTTAGCCAGTGAGGCAGAGTCAGAGATAGGGCAGCTGTAAATGTTTACCTACTGTGCCTCATTTAAATGTTAAATATTACTCTCTGAATCAGTAAATGTGTGGGAAAAGGTCACCTCTGCCTTTTCACATTGTGGGTAGGCTGACTGTGCGGGAGCAGGGATGAGTGCAGGCAGCAAATATTGTGGTCAAAGGATAAAAGTTCACGATGAGAAACAGAAGTCTTTGTGGTTAAGTGCGATCCTTTGACTATGGTTGAGAAGCTCAGTTTAGCACTCTGCAGCGCTGGTGGGGGAGGTCCTCCCCTTGAGCTTTTATGCAAGGAGAGGAGGCAGCCAGCGGCAGCACAGTGTTCATGTTTTTCCAGGTGCTACTTCCATGTTTCAGGTTGCTTTAAATCGGAAGGTGCTGGTACCTGGATAGGAGTTTCTGCAGTTGTTAAAGAAGTCATTAGACTTCCATCTATTTGAAAAAACGGGGTAGTGCACCTCAGTGCTTCCGCACCTTAAAGCAAGCACGTGTGACTTTTATGAAACGTCTCATTACCATTCTCTTCTCCTCTGCCGTCATTTTCATTAGCCAGCATTGTTGAAGTGAAGCTCTCAAATGCTGAGGTCTGATTTCAGCACACCGCCCTGCTGCTCACTTTGCACGTAATGACAGGAGGCTGCGGGAGAGCGTTGAAGGGAGCCTAAGAGATTGGGGGTGTCTAACACTGAGACCAGAGGCACATTACGACTTTCAGTAGTTATCCTCATTGTTCAATAGCTCTACATAGAATCATTATTAATAAACTGGCCTGAAAATCCTATTTGTCAACAGGAATGTGCCAAACAGGTAAACTAGCACATTAAAGTGCCTGCTGGTGTGTGCAGGATTTCCTTGTGCACTTGCGTGGCTGCCGGACAAGTATACGCTTCTGTGTGCACAAGAAAGCATTTGAACGTAAGAAATAGTAAAAGTCAGTTGTCCATCTTTAGCATTTGTTCTCCGATTTTGCTGTATTATTCAAAAGATGAGCTTGTAGAGGATAATAAAGACATGTCTAGCCTTGCTGTGAGCAGATGCCCTTTTATAAGTGAGTGCATATTTCTGCTACTTTTTAAGTCTGAGGAATTTTGAAATGACAGCACTAACACAAACTGTTAAAGTCTGCTTTGTTCTTCTACTGTGGTGGTGCATTTATTTAAGATCCAGTGTTCATCATTTTAATTATAGGTAAGCTGAGGAGGTGGTGATTAGGAAAAGGTTATCTAACATTTTAGGCTGCAGCTTCAGACTCGGTTTCAAGGTAAGAGAGCTTAATTCCTGCAAGCTATTTTATCAAAAGCCCCAAATTGAGTAATACTCCTTGTGACAGGCCAGCCTGGAGAGGTGGCTGCCACTCTGGTATTTCTCTGGGCCTGTCTTGTAGACTGAGCTAGAACACCACACATAGTGCCGAGTTTGGAGCTGTTGCAGTTACTGAGACCTCTGCAAGCTTGAAAAGCATAGCTTTAGTGACTGACACTTGACTGTACAGAGGCATCAGGATCTATTGCTCTTTCTAAATGAAGCTCATTTGTCTTCTTACATCAAGAACTTAAAAATTCCTCTTTCATGAGATCATTGGATTGGGAGGAACTCTGAGTCCAGCCCCTCACACAGATAATTATGCAAAATATATGTAGGGTTTATCGTAGTCTGTTTCTTCAGTGTCACGTTCCTGTTTCCAGTTACTTTCTGCATATGTTAGACTAGGCTGTGAGCAACCCACGTGGTTGAATGTCAGGCAGATGACTTTCCAGCTGCAATGCAATTGCTGGGTTTTTTTCTTGAGCTTCTTTCTTTGCTCTCCTGATCCCCACTATATGTCACTACAGTAGATGTTCTACTCAGGCTTATGGCTGATTTCTCAGATTTGTATCACCATACCATCTTCCAGAGCTCTCTTCCCTTATTTCCCTTAGAAATCTAATAAGGCTCAGAGGAAGTTCCCTGACTGAATAATTTGTATTGTCTTGTTTCCACATGCCCACTACTCCTGGGAAACACAGCTTTAGAAGGTCCTTGTTCCAGCTATTGCCACCACCCTTGCAATTGCTAGCATAAATGTTAGATATCCAAAGTATATTGACATAGTCTTTATGTAAGGCTGTGTCTGGTGTTTGTTTCCTTTCTGTGTGTACTTAGACACCAGCTTTATCCTCTTCCACCCTGGTGTTGACAAAAGGGGAAAAAAACAAAGTCAGTCACTTAGTCTGCTCTCCTGTGTTAGGCTCTGGGGTCAATATTCAGTATTTAGCCATCATGAAGCAAATAACTTTCAAAAATTTTTTTTTTTTAAGTATTGGATGCATCTCAGTTCTCTGCAAATGTTTCCTTTTTTATCTGGAGAAAATGAGAGCTAACCTGACCGGGTTATATAGAACTCTTAGTGCTGTATGTGTCTAACTTCAGTGGAAGGTGAGGGAATTGGCCCATGAGAAGTTAACAACTTAAGATGTCTGTTTTCCCTTCCAAAACCTCCCTCTAATTTACATGCCAATTGAGGAGAAGCAAGTCTAAATGTAAATAAATATTCTGTTTCTATTTTTTGTTTCTTCCTGGAACAGGCGGACAGGAGATAGCAGGCATCTTTGTCATACAGATTGAGGAAAAAACTCGCTACTTGAAGTTTCTAAGGACACTGGTCTGGCTGTCCTTTAAATGAGCAAATAGAAGGTGACTGTATTTAGGGGGGTTGTTGTAGTAATGTTTTTGTTAATGGGGATTTTGGATTGATTTGTTGGGACACGTAGCTTAAATGTTCCAATCTCAAAAGTCCCTGTTTATCCTATGAAAAAAAAATTGGAAGGCTGATGTGAAATACTCGTATCTGAGATCCAGGAGAAGATGTTCACACCTACAGTTGTTTTACTCGAGCAGGTTTGTAATGGAAAGCAGGTAACTTCTGGGTGAGAAGGTGACTAGGAGCGGAAACCGGGAGAGCTGCAACTGTTTGCAGCAGCTGAAAATCCTGTGCTAATGTGATCTGCAGCGGGTGCTCTCCTCCTTCCCTGCCCTGAAGGCAGGACATGCTGTGCAGAGAAAGCTGCTGGCTGCTGGCAGATAGGCAACAGGGGAGGCAATTTGAAGAAGGCTTAAATTAAACTCAATCAGGCACGGCAGCCCTGGGCTGAAGGGCCAGATTCTGTGCTTCGATACATGCACTTAACTTCTGGTTCTGTCCATAGGGTGTAAGAAAACAATGTTGGCATCAAAAATGTGAGCAGAAAGTCTTCTTTTCATCCCTCCTGTGTTTAATTTTTGACAGTCTTTTTTCCCCTCTTTCTTATATCTACTGTTTCTTTTCTCTTTGAAGACTTTTCACTGAATTTAAAATCTCAAGACTTAAACATTATGTAGACATAATTATGTCTCTTCATATTTACTTAATCTTACTACTTGTTATCCATACAATATTAGCAATGACACATTTTCCTAGGCAGGGTTGTAAGTGATGTATTTTCATGAAGGAAGGGGAAAAAAGGATGAATAGTTTGAATAGAATAACTTGACTGATTTCAATAAAAGTAGGCAGGTGCTGTGTTTAATATGTTAACCCCCATTCTATGAATTTGTTTTAGAGTCCTTCTGTCTTGAGATGATAAAAGACTGAAAGGGAATCAAGGAGACCAAAGAAAGTCCCCTGACATTTTTATGTGCTGAAGTAACAGGCAGGCAATCTTGCTTTATACAATGCTGTCTTCCTGTGTAGAACAATTAGTGTTAATATGGTAATGATAATTGTTGCTGTAAATTACTCCTAATTAACTATTTCTGTAATAAGACACTTAAGGATCTGTATTTAACAATTTTGAGGGTTTTTTTCCCCTGTTAATTGGTTTCCCTATATATTTCTTTCCTGTGCTAGTGACTGTCTTCTGTTCAATATTAACTGTGTGACATACAGGCTTAAAATTTGGTATCAGTGATCCTTAATTAACACAAAATGGAGCATAAATGATCTAGTAACAGGTGGGTTCCTTCCTTTAGCTATGCTGTAATTGTCAATTGCTGTTTTTTCAGTGAAGTAATCAAGCCCTAATACGGATCCCAGCTTGTGGGGCTACCAATCCTATCCAGTATTGTCACCCTGCAGTTTTCAGCAGGTGACAATATGCTCTTCTGCCTTTCAGATGTTAAACTTTATTCTGTGCCAGATGTGGAAGTGCCTCTTTGGGAGTCTTCTGTATCCAGCTGGCACTGTGGAGTCAAAAGTAGAAAGGGGAGAAGTATTTAAAACAAAAGCTTCTGGGCAGTCAGTTTACGCTGGTATTCTTAAGCAGGGAAGAGAGTAACAACTGTATGATCTCCTGCTTCATCTGATGTTGCTTAATTTATTTTGAAGGGGTATGGAAACAAGGTAAGGGAGAGGCAAGAGCCTGCTATGTCATGTGCTGTTTAATTAGCTCCCATTGTTCTGGTTTGGACTTTTTTCATCTTGAAAATGTCGCCTGCTGCCCTGCATTTTCCTCACTGTTTTTTTTTACTTGCATATGTGTGAAGCATATACCAATATTTTATGTACATAATTGGTCTAGGTTTCTGCCTAATATAAAGTGCACATTCTTCTTTTTACTGTGGTTTATGTTTATTGCACTCACTGCATTGTTTCATGTGCACAATGTGCTTATTGAATGTGTGGTGTAGTCAGAGAGATGTTATATTCCATTCTTAGCATCATTAGTGCTGATTTTCACCAAGCTATAGTTTAATTTAATTCACTTCGTTATTTTGCAAAGCAGTTCGTATCTGTTGGATTTCCTTTCTGTTGCTTTTAAAACCACCAGTGTCTCAAAACAGTGAGAACCTAAGTATTTTTAGCTTTGTTTTTCTTTTTTTTGACATGTTCTGAGCATCCTAGGTTTTCTATAATACAGCCAATCAGTTATAACCAAATACTGATAGCTTTACAAGTTAATTAGCACCTCAGTTCATCAGCAGTCACACTCAAATTAATAGCGGAGTAAGCATATCAGAATCTCATCTTCCGTTTGCATTTAGTGAAGGTGATTTTGCAATATGTTAATTTGTATTGTATTTAATTTTCAGTGCTCTTATTTTTTGACCTATTTAAACTCAGAGTCTAAAATCTTACAGGGATTGGCTGGTTTCAGCTTGTGTAAAGAATATGGAAAATTCAGTCAATTGCTAGGATTTATTCTGATTAAGGAACACTGACTAATATATTTCTCTACTTCATTCACTTGGAAGGTAGGTATTTGATGATTTTGGTTTCTTTTTAAGTATATGCAGCTTAGGGCTCTTGATGTAAATAAAAGTAACTACATGACTAAAGTAGGAAAAATAACTTTAGCCTAATCAAGCCTTAATTGTCTGGATTAGTAAAACCTACAATAATTAAGATACTTTGCAGAAGTAATAAGCTATTCATATTTGATCCATTGCATCCTTAGATTTTCACTACATAGGCTTTTCTTTCAAAGACTGAAAGAAATGGTGGAAAGAAATATTTACTCTGATGGTGAGCTCTGGTATATATGACAACAAATAATTGGAATTTCAGAGACTCGGTATTTTGGGAAGAGTACAGATAATTGCCATATATTGTTGTCCTCTCAGCTGCAGCATATCAAGAAAAAGTAGCTAATATAAATTACTCTTCCTTTAGAGATGATTACTGTGGGAGCACTTAGTCAGGAGTAGTCTGCACTGCTGCAGAAGACTGTCCAAATGCTGTTAGTGAGCAGGAAGCCAGAAGCTCGGCAGTGGTCCTTCCTCTGCAGACTCGGAGAAGGAGAGTCCTTTGAGTTGCAAGTCTAATTTTACACCACTGCGGTGTTGCTTAGGGCTGAATGCAGAGGAAATGCATCAGTACTGCTCTGCTAGCTATATATCCCTAGTCTAAGCAAGCAGCTATTCCCAATACTGATATATGGATTTGGAGTATATTAAAAGCAGAAATTGGGACTGTGTCTCTCAAGAATACTGCTTATGTCTGTGTTTTGTTTTTTATGAGTGTTCTTCATGGATTTTAGCATATATACTGCATATATACAGTACCATCATGTCTTCTTTGGTTTTCTTGGGGTAGAACAGAAGTAGAGGGAATCTGAGTTTAGCCTGTTTACGGTGAGCACACTAGGTAGAATAGATTGGCTGCCTGCTGGAATATAGACTTTTATAAAAATTTATTGAACAGGGCACAGGTAAATATTTCTTTCTTTTAATCATGGTTGATTAAATTACAATCAGAAAGATGCTCCTGATCCCTTAGGCATATCACAACCTTGTTATCATCTCAAATTCATCCAGCCTTTCAAGAGAGGGTTTTATTAGCTCTTCTTAATCCCCAAATAATTACTATAGACAAAGAGCTATTTGTAGAGAACATCTTGTCTAAGGAAAAGGGATTCACAAGAAATTACAGGCCCCGATACACTCTCTGGTGCTTTGTGACACAAGTTTCCCTGGTTGTCCTTGATCTTAAATCTCAGCTGGGTCACATTGCTAAACAGCTGCTAGGGGAATGGTACCTCAGTTGACAGAGGTGCCTCCTCCTTGGGGTAATGGAGTTGAAATTTTATTCTCAGTACTTAAGCCTCGTGTTTGAAAAGGAACAAGAACTTTTTGAACAGACTGCTAAAAGGGAGAGGAGACTTTTTCTCTTAAGAGTTCACATATGACCTTAAGCAAATTGCGAAGCATGGTTGCACAGCCTCCAGAAGTCATTTTGTGACCTGTGTATAACTAGGTGTATAACTGTTTCTCATATCATGTACATAGGGACTGAATGCTGCAAGGCAAACTTTAAGGCACGCGGTCCCCCATCTCCTCACTCCATTGATGGAGTCCAGACTATGCCAGCTCCCATGTTCCTTCCTGTATCACATGGGGAGAGCCGAATCTCAGGCTGAGGTTCAGAAGAGCCCGTGGATAGACTAAGACTACCTTGGAGTCTGACACCCTGCCCTGCTCTGCATCTTTGATACCTGGTGCCGGGCTGCGCAGCTACATTTGCCTGTAATTAAGACAAGAGACTTGAATCCTTATGGGCTTTGCACCCTTTCTTTGGGCATAGAGCAAGGGTTCCTCCTTTCTTTTAACTACTGGCACCACAGGAAAAGGGGGATGATTTTGATCACTGGTGCTGCTACCCTTTTATGAAATAGCTTCGTGATTACGGGAGTAAGAGGTAAGAAACCCAGCAGGATCATTAATTCTTTAAAGTTTCCACTTTTTTTGTTACAGCTACCTCTAAAAAAGGTTCTAGTTTCTAGGCTTACTATATTTCAGAAATCAGCAATTTTGGGACGATTTTTGTGGCAGTGACAGTATTAAAAAAAAAAAAACAAAAAAAAAAAACAACCAAAAACCAAACCAACAACAACAAAAAAACCTAGACCATTTTATATACTTTGAAGTCATTTATTTACTCGCTAATACAGTGCTTACTAACACTCAGATTATCTGCTGACACCTATTTCTGTTTTAAGGGAAGATGCCTTTACTACTGCAAATAGAGAAATTAATCATAAGTAGCTTGTTCTACAAAACACACTCCCAGCGATGGGGAAGGTCTGATTCCCCCCCCCCCCCCTTCAAATAAGGGAACTTAAATTACTTAAGGGACTACTTATCTTCCACTGGTGCAATTAGATTAATGTAGGAGGAATTTTGATTTATTTCCAGAGATGAGTATATGTTTCTAGGTCAGTGACTCTATTTAGAACAAAAGATCTTAAGGTTTTTCTAAAATAAATCCAAATGTGGTGTTAGGTGTGCTCTCCATTTGAATTTCAGTTTAGTCTTCATCTGATTTTTTTATTTTTTTGGTCCTTTTTTTGAGAAGTGACATGAGTCCAAAAGTGTTAAAGTTCAGAAGTAATAAAAGAATTGGGAAAGAGGGGAAGTGGTAATAAAACGGTGATCTTCATTTGCATTGCCAGAGGACGGATGTCAACCACCCTAAACCAGTAACATAAGCCAGGAAAGGGGCATATAGAGAGGCAGGGATGTTTGCTAGCAGTAAAATACTATGCAAAGTAGTAGACATGAAAGATAACAGTGAGGCATTGAAAGGTATGATGAATAACTGGGTCATAAAATAGATACAATTCAATGCTGATAATGTAAAACAATGCACGCAGTAGGAAAAAATAGTAATAAATTTATATGCAAAGTGATGGGCTCTCATTTCTCAGTCGCCACTTTTTGAAGACATCTGAAAGTGTAGTTCTACAAAACCAAGTAAGCAAGTGTTCAGTGTTTCTTTGAGCAGGAGCCACGTGGGGCGGGTGAGAGCTGATGGGAGCTGGGTTCAGAGGGAGCAGAAGGACCTGTTCTTCATACACTGCATTGCTAAACCACAGGACTCCTTGCCACAGGATGGTTTGGGCAGCAGGTTTGTGTTGGATGCTTAAAGTTCAAAAAGCAGTTGGGCAAGGTCAATGAATTAAGAAATATATCAGAGACCACTGATTTGCAAAGCTGTCCCTTCCAGTGCAGGAGTCCTTGGGGTCTGGGAGGGTGTTTCAGGGTAGTATCACTGTCTGCTTTTCCATCCCACCAAACTTAAGGAACTTTATTGACATGTTCAACACAGGATGCTGGTTGCCTCTGCATCCATATCCAGTCAGTGGATCTCCAGAGGGTAATTTATATTTTGGTTGGTACTTAGTCTTGGGTGCTGTGGTATGGAGGTTCTGCTTGAGATAATGCCGTGTCCAGGATGGGGGGGGTCCTTCAAGAGACTGTGATTATTAATAGAGCGGTGTGAAATGTGTTCTCAGAGAAATATTTTACTTTATATCACTACAAAGGTGGATTTTATGAAGCTAGAGCTTGCTGGCTGTCAGGTCATGGCTCCCTTTCTGTGAATAAAAAACAGAGTTCTGGATTTGGCCCCTTGTATGCAACCTGGGGAATATATCATAAAGGACGAGAATTTTGTCAAGCGAAACAAAATTAAATTATTCTAAATGTGCAATATGTTGCAGTGTGTACTACTGGTTTGGTAATGTGTCTGTTGACAAACTTCATAATAGCATTATTAAAACTTGACCTTTGGAGAAATGAAAAACCAAAGAATTAGTTGAGCCTCTCTTTGAATATTCAGGATGCCATGCAAGACTGAAAATTAACTGACGTTTCTTCTGGAAAAATATCCTCTGGCAAACTGTTAAATGTAAATTTTGAGGAAGTTATATGTATCTATGCTAGTTTCAAAAAAAAAAAATCTTCTTACCCGTTAGATGTTCAGTATAATAAACTTTCCTCTTGATAGCTAAGCTTCCCAGGGGAATTTATGGTAAGTGTTGGCTCAAAAAACAACCTCACCCCCTAAAAAAGCCCCAACCCTTCCTCTTCCTCCAAGGATCCCTTGTTCAGTCCTTGAACGCCAAACTAGGATCCAGTCTGTGGTCCACTTTCTGGTATCTGCTGCCATTTACAAGCACTTCGGAGTGCAGTTGTGAAGATTTGTGACTGAGCTAATTACCCAACAGTATCTGAATTTACAGCCTGATAGTTAATTATTCTGTATGTGCCATGTACTGTAGTTTACACGTATGCAGTCACTGGAAAGCAAAATGATTCTCTACAGTAAAATTGAGTACGTTCTGAGGAGCATTCTCTGCATCTCAGGAGCAGGATGCTCTTCTCTCATGTTTCATCTTCTTGGGCGTTTTTATAAGGTGACCTGTTATGTATAAACATGGTTTATCCCCATCGCCAATAATGCTTACACAATCATAGTCTGAATACTAATCCTGAAATACAGTTTAGTCTCCTTTTGTATTCATGATAGATTTTATGAACCTTTTTCGTTGCTGGTGATGTCAGCAGAATCTCTCTATTGAATATGGATTAGACATTTAATCAAGGTCTGTGCATTATTATACAAGTCAGTTCTTTCAGTTTTCTCCTAAAAATGAAATTTAAAAAAATTGATTTGCAATGGAATTGAGTGAACACCTGATAAATAAAATTCAGTTATGCATCTTGTACCTCTGTCTAACAACATGCAAATATAAAACATGAGGTGTAGGTCCAGCAGGCGCCTCTACTGGAAGCCAAAGAGATTTTCTACATCAGTGAGAAAAGAATACAAAATTCAGAATCATTTCCACTGACTCTGATGCACTTTTTTGTAGTTTTTCCTGCAGATGTTAGGACAAACAGATGTTCTAAAACTGGTGTTTCTTTTCTCGACGTCTTGAATCATAGTTGAGTTGTGGCTGCAAGACCAGTTCAGGACCACCAGACTCTCTGGTTTAGCAATTACATCTGGTTTTATTCCAAATTATGTTTTTGTCCAGCTGTCTTTTAAACCCATTTCTCTGAGTTGCTAGGATACATTTCTAAAAGTGGAAACTGTTTACACAGCCTCAATATGAAAAATCTTTGTATTTCTCTTATTTCTTGCCAAGGCTTCATTACAAGGCACTGCTGAAGTTTACCAAGCTCTCGAAATTGTCATACAATCCTGTTTCTTTGTTTGTCATAATCGGAGAAATATGTAGCTGATTAAATGAATCTTGTTTTGTCTACTACTATTAAGTCCTTTGCTGAGCTTCCCAGTGGCATTATTCAGATGGATGTTTAGTCAGCTCAATCCTGACCGAGGCAAGTCCTGCAAGCATTGCTGGACAAGGTGGTTCTAATCGAAGTCAAGCTGAAACGTCTCCCTTTCGTACATGCACACGTGCATCTGCACTCTCTGCTTTACAAATGCCTAAGATTTGAGATGGTGAAAAGGTAAAATCGTATGATCTGAAACAAAGTCAAACCCACATATTTTCCTATGGAAAGTATTGAAGTTTTAGGTAAAGAACTCAGAACTTGTGTAAGCGAGGGATGGGTTGAAGAGGCAGTGCAGACCAGTCAAAAGGCAATGTCAGAGTTTGCATAATGAGTTCTGTGTAATTTTTAAATTGCTGCTTGCCAAAATACGATCCCAAGGATCAAGTCTTCCTCATCTTGCAACATCTGCTGTAACTTGACTTGTCTTACACTGTTAGGTTTTCTAAAATGTGAAGGGCTTTTTATGTAACAGTAATCTTTTAACTATAAAATTTATACAGTAGAAATATTTTTTCAACACCTGAATTTAGTTTTTGATCTGCTGCCTCAGGCTCACTGTTGATGTTTTTAATATTATTGAATATCATTATTCATTGAATAATATTATTTAATAACTTTGGTATCACACAGGAGGGTGGCTGGAGAAAGAATTGACATTCAAAATTTTAAACGAATTTTTCTTAAATGGTAGTTCTGAGATTAGTCTTGTTAGCCACCGTTGTGTTTCTTTCAGACCAGTCCAATAGGCAGTTAAATAACTGCTACAGACATAATCAACAATCAGATTATATTGAATGCCTGCGGACTCCACCAGAAAGGTCTAAGGGAAAACTATTACAGATGAAATGAAACATAGCATTTAAATCTTAGCATGAGAAGCAGCCAGACAAAGAGAACACGGATCGCCGTTTGATTACTCCTGTAGAAGAACATTTAGAAAATTAATATTAGGACATTGGCAATTGAAAGCATTTAAAAGTGTTATTGCCCTCCTTTTATTTTCTTTGATTAAAAAGGTCATTGAGAGAACACAGCTGTGTGCATACGTGATACCTCGAGCAAATACAGGAGTAATGGCTGTAATGTGCTCAGGTCTTTGTACAGCTCCTGTAGGTGTCAGAGGAGTTAATTCGCAAGGGTGGTACACAGCTTCTTAAAATGGAGGCCAGAAACACACATTTGTATTTAAAAGCTTATAAAAGTAGTTGTGTGGTTGATGACTTAGAGTGTCATCCTCTAATGATTTTTTCAGGTGCAGCCTTTTGTGATTGTTTAAAGACAAACTGAAGGTTTGTTAATACACAAAAGTGAAAGAGCATCAAAAGGTTTTAAGTCTTGTGTGTCTTTCTGTGTTGTTCAGGGGCAACTTCTTAACTGAAGAAAGGTAAAGCCATTCCTTCCTCTCTGTCCTGGAAGCAAGGAATCCTATAGATTATAGACATGTATAAGCTATTCCATATGACCTAGGAGGACAGCCTGCATGCAGCCTCTGTGCCTTTTGCATCTTGCTGTTCACATTGCTGTGAGGAGCATCTCTTCATTTTGACTTACCAGTATGGTGCTAGAATGGTGTAAAAGAAAATACAGTAAACTGAAGAATTAGGCTCATCATTCTTTACCTTAGGAATGACAGTATTACACGTTTTTCAGTTGCAGCTCCTGGCAGTATATTAAAGGAAATATAGGCTTAGGCAGCACTTAATTGGGGAGGAAAGTTAAAAGATTTTATTTCCGCCAAGCCTAAAGTTTTTAGAATATTTGATAGGGACATGGTTGGTAAAAGTGGAATCCATCATGTGGGTGCCTATAAAAGCAAGTACTGGTAAATCAAGGGGAAATCCACAGCTAATCTGAACGCGGCAGCAGGGTACAGTGGAACGAAGAAAACGGTGAACTTGAAGACCTTTTCTTTGCCTGCAACAGCACTGAAAACCATGGAGTTGCTATTTGTTCTTGTCTTTGTCTTTGTATGATCAACTAGTCACAGGTGGCCTTGGTTGGGTAATGAACTTTTCCATCTCCCTGTTATTGCGTGAGTGTTAGCTGCAGCTTGGAGTTATTCCTAATCTCTCACTGGAAGGGGTTAGATGTTGTTCATCATGCATGAGCATGATATAAGCCAATGTATACCCCTCTTTCCTCCTGGTGATCTTTTAATTTTGACGGAAAGACTTTTGTGAGTTGAGAAACTGGGGAAGCCTGGTTTCTTGGGTCTTGATGTTGATCTAAGCTCTAAGGAAATACAAGCTCACAGCATGGCCTTGACTCAGCAGATCCATTAATAGGGTCTGTGTCTTCTATTCAGCCACCTAATTTCTGCTGACCAGTAAAGTGAAAAATTCATAATATAGATGAGACCTAACTGAAATTGGCCCGAAGGTTCAAGTGTTAATGCAGGGAAGAACAGGCATGAGAAGGGAGGATGGGAGTTTCTGTTGCTTTGCACATTCCCACATACACCCATGGAGCGTGTGGCTGTGTTACTCCTGTTTCCTTGGGAAACCAAACTAAAAATAGTGGCAAATAGGAAATAAAAACAATTCTGTTACTACATAGTACACTGTAAGGGAAAAGCATTATCCATGTCTCTGGATTACCAGAGTGTTTGAAGCTGTGATAACCCAGTTGTTAGCAACCATAATTTAGATTTTATTTTTTTTTTTTACATAAATATGACTTATTTGAAGTATGTTGAATTAGGAAACTCATGAATAAATATTTTGACATAATCAGAATTATATGGCTAGAAATTGACCTACTTTGCATGACAGATGCTTGAGAATCCACCAGTTAATAGTATACTAACCTGGCATAGCAATGCCCTATCTTATAATACACTAAGCTGCATACAGACATTAAATTATTAGATTGTTGGGGTTTTTCTTCATGGAGATTAGACACAGTCAATTTTGTTTGTAAATGAATAAGTTATAGGCAAGTTATTGAGAAAGCATTGGGGTGTAGTCCAAAGGAGGACTCCTGCATCATTTGATAAATGTTTTCAGTGTGGTCTGGCAAAATACTGCTAGAGGTAGAAATAGCCAGAAAAGCTTGATGGTACCAGCCACCAAATAACTAGAGTATTACATGAAGTAGACACATCTTACGCTCTTCAGAAGGTAAATACAACTGCAAGAGGAATAATAATGTTTTAAAAGCCTGGTAATATTGTAATAATATAAATAGGATCTACTTTTTCCCCTGAGGCTGTTCTTAATGCTTGTGTTGATTTCAGCAGACTGATTTTATCTGCACGTCCTTAAAGTTAATATGACAAGGATTTTGTACAGGTTAAGTCAGTAAAGAACTCTGACCTAAGAATAAAACAGTCTTCTCCTCCTTTTGAGTTCATATAGATTTTTTTTTTAAATCACTTTATTATTTTAAGAAACACAGGTGATGAAACAGTTTAGGTGCACTTTGCGCAGAGTATAGTTTTCAAGCTTCATATATTTTTGTTGTTAAAGTCTAGCGCAAGAAATAGTAGTGCTTTTATTTCTGAAGTACCACTGGTTTTTTTTTATAATGGGAGAAAGGTAACTTTATCTTGGCTCAGTGATAGTGAAGAAAACCCTCTTCTCTCTTATTTAATTCATGCAATGAAAAATAATATTATATTCAATTTCATTAGCTTCTTTATTTGCTTCCCAGTTGTTTTCTCTGGTTTTAAAGAACTTCTGGAGGTTGTCAACTTTATTCACACTTTTTTCCCAGGGTCTTCAGAGGAATATGATTTTGCTCTCTTGTAATGAACTCTCGTTACCACAAAGTAGTAAAAAACATGTATAATCTTGGCAAATATGTTCTCTTTCAAGCCTTAAGCAGGGACAGAACAAGACACAGCTCCTACCCTCTATCTTGATTTACTCTATCTGCTTAAAACTTCCTAGAACTAGCTTAAACCATCCCTTTAACACCCATACTTCTTCCAAAAAGGATACAGTTTGGTCATCCTTGCACTGCCCAGCTATCAAAGACACTTTCAGGTACTGCTCAGTTGGGGACTGAGCTTCTCCTTTTAGGTAATGAAGGCATCGTTTTTAAGTAAGTCATGTTTGGAGGACACTGATTTGCAGGTGGGCAACTCGGGTTCTTTGGAAGCTTCACCAAAGGGCATGAGACAGAGGTGATTATTTGGCTGGGTTAGTTAAAGTCAGCCCTTTTCAAGAGCGTCTCTCTGGCTTGCAGGGTGTTTGGAAGGAGGGTTGTTAGTGATTTCTTTCTGGTTGCCCTATACCTTCCTGTCATTCTTTCGGTGAATAGCTCTGAAATACTGGACTGGTCTTCAGGTGGCTCAGCAAATTTATTAAAATTCGTAGAAATTTTGGTAGCACTAAGCAGTCAGCTTTGGTCTTTGCTCCTGTTTCCCCTCACATACCAACAGGCTCTTTGGATTCAAACATTCTAGGTTAGCTTGGTGAGCATTTGGGTCCTTGTGCCCATACAACTCAACCCATTTACCCAATGTCTTGAAAAATTGCCCCAACTTTTCCCAGTTGAGTAATTTCCTTTCCTCTTACTTACAGTAATCTGATGGGTTTTGTCAGTTTATTTTTGTTGTATTTTGTTACTTTTCTAACAGTATTTTGTTGTATTCTGAGTTTCCTGAGTACCAGCCCAAACACTTCAGCTCCTTGATGCCTGATCTATGTAGTTCCAGAAACAGAAGAGTAATCCTGATGGGCTGATCCTCCATGGCACTACACACACACGAGATGTGCAAACCCTAATTTCTTACCTCTGGAATTCATTATGGCACAGGGGTGTTTCACTTCTTACTAACGCTTTGCCCAAGGGTGATTGCCGGCAGTAGTCTTTTCATTTCTGCCTCCTGCTGCCACTTTGACAATAGCAATGGCAGCAGGAGGCAAAAATGAAAGGACCAGATTGAAAGAAGCACTTTGCCACTGTTGTAATTTTGAAATTGATGGCGTTTTTTAGCCCAAAGTCTCAGGAAAAAAGCTGCTTTCCTCTTTGCCTCCTATTGTTTTTCCAACAGGGAGAGACATTCTCTGATGTTGCAGAGGCAGTGGGAGGCCAAAATGAAAATAATTTGCTTCCTGAAACATTGGATAGCAAAATGTGAACAATTTCAGCAGGGAAATAGCGGTTTGGGGTTTTTTGACTGTCATGTGGTGAACACTGGTATTTCCATTTGCCTGTGGAAAATCAATAGTAGCTGAATTAACATAATCATAGGATAATTTCTACTAATCTATTACTGTGCATTTTTAACATGTCATTTTGATTCTTTTTCTGTGTGAGAATACACTTTGTAAGGTGGGTACATAGTTCCCTTCTGAGGCCGCATGCTGCCTCTAATTCCATGGCACTGGAGCCAGCTTTTTAAGCCAGAAACTTACGGTTCTGCACATTCCAGAAATGCATTTTATACCAATATTATCAGAACAACTAATAAATCCAGATATAATTGTCAGTGTCAATAATTCCGTAGGAAGAAAGGTGCAGGGGTGGTTCTGCAGCTGCACTGTCACATTAGTGATGCAGTTGCCGTCACAGCACGGTGCATGATGCAGCCTGTTGTGTTCTACCGCATCAGTTTTGCAACTGTTTTAACTAGTACTGGCATTAGTCTTCAACAAAACAGAAGTTCTACACTGACAAAGAGGATGGCTCAAGGAGAAGTGTTGCAACCCTCATGTAGGCTTGGCACATGGCCATGATTTCATCCAGTGTGCAGCACAGTCCCATTTCAGTGTGTGCACGCAGCACTGGTGCAGTAGACCAGAGTGTTGACAAGAGAGGGTAAAGTGTAAATCAGTGAATGGCTTTGTCCTACTGCTTTAGCTGTTAGGGGCTATTGCTCTTTTCTTTGGGGACTTTAGTGTTTGTAATTAGTTATCTTGAATGGAAAGATTCCTCTCTTATTGAACATGTGAGAAATTTGGGAATGTTAATCAGAGCATAACCTTTTCTTAACTTGCTCTTTTTATAGTCCCAGAAAATTAACATTTATCTTAGGGCAGCACAAGAATTTGGCATTTGTATGAAGTGAACTGATTCTCCACCCTCTTTCTTTCTTTATACATAACAAAAACTGAACTCTTTGATAGACTCATCAACAGAATGTATTTGTAGGCTTTGAAGTGTAAATTGTAAATTTGTGTGTCTCAACGTGACTTTGGGGCGCTGCGTGTAAGCGCATGCGTGTCTGTGTCCTGGATTAGTTAAAATCTAATTAAAATTGTTCCGGAAAACTACATACTTAAAGCCAAATATACATAGACACATAAAAGCAGCTTGATTTTTTTTTTTTTTAAAATAAGTTGAACACTTTTAGTTCTTGTACGATTAGAGTCAGGGGAGTTCAGCAACTCTGCAAATCTTATTGCATGTTCACAAACCAAAATAGTTATTTAGATGCTCATCTTCAAATGATCAGTTTTCCTAGTGTTGGCTAGTTTTTCAACTGCTTTAAGGTGTTTCTCGGTGCTATGGTGGAGCTTGGAAGGAAAGGCAATTCTAATTTACTTTCCTTTTCCCCAGCAGGTTCAGGTTTGGTTGGGAAATGACACATTCTGGGGTAATTTAGCAGCGCCTTTTGGACTGGCCTCTCCTTGCTGCTTTGGAAGTCCTTTACAAAGATTTTTGGCAGTAGATGGTATCTACTGGCTGCCCCATTAGGGCTGTTTTGCTTGGGCATATTAGTACAGCTGTAGTGGGTCCCTTGGTTGTTAAAGTGCCTGGGCTTTTACCATGCCCTGTCCAAATGCCGTGCACATATTAACACCAATTAAGGATCACTGTAAAATCAATTACCTTTTCTTAGTTGATTTTGTCTCAGAAGCAACCTATTTCATACTGACATCCAGGCAAGTGGGTAAGGAATGAACTGTTTGACCCTGTTTTCCCAAGGGCTTTATTTACTTGACATTTTGATGTCTGCTTGATTTAAACATTTACCTCAGCTTTGAAACATCAGATGAACAAAGTTTGCTAAACTATCTTCTGTCTTTTAAAGAGGAGAATCCACAGATACCTGTCCTCTCCCTTCCCCTCTAGTTGTCCAGAAAACATAATTTTTAGTCTTAATCTCTAACAGCAGAAAATTGACCACCAAGTTTTCCTTTTATCACTTTTGGTCATTCCCTGGAGCTTGCTGAACAAGGCTGGTACCCCAAAACGAAGTTTTATTGCAGTGTCTTATTTCAATTTAAATCAGTGTAGACTTGGGGATTTTAGCTGCTTCGGCATCCAGCCTGTAAAAGGCACCTTACAAAATGGCTTTCAAAGATTTATGAGGACTTGCGTGGTACAGAGGCTGAAAGGAAGTTTAATTACATTCAGCTTTTGGTCATTTCTGTGTCTGAGGATGTGCCCATATACTGTCATCTCAAAGACCATCTAAGAAAATAAAATTGATCAGTGAGCCTTCTGGCTAAAACTAAAATGAGTGCTTTGTCATCTGCCCATGGAGCGTATGTGCTCAATCACTGCCACCTCCCGTGTGCCTGCCCTAGACTCTACATCACTGAGATTTGTCCAAAACTTTAATCAAACATTATTTTATACTGAGGCCTTCTCTGTAAATAATTGAATTCTTCTCTTGACATACTCACACATACTTCTTTGTACGATAAATAATTTAATCTAGTCCCCGCAACCATTTTGCTTTGGAGACAGTAAAATGTACATCTTGTTTTGTATTAGCTTGTGTAGAGTACAAAGTGTTAAGATAAAAACTTGGCAAGTGCAATTGCTGACACCTTGTGAATGACATCTCTCCTCATAAAGCTCTGATCAAAGACAGCAAATATGGGAACATCATATTTACTTACATAGGAAACTTCGTTCTAGGAGTAGGGATGTGTAGGTGTCTGAGTACAGTAATTCACAGGCTAATAATGCCAGAAGCCATAAAATCTCTCAGTTGGAGGTTACTGTGAATAGCAGTGCTGAACAATCGAGAAGTACTGCTGAGATGATAGTCTGAATGATGATTGAGTTTTCCTGGAGAGCCCTTATCTGTGTTTAAAATTGTAGGTAATGTTTTTAAATTTAACCGTAATAGAAGTTCATTGAGCCTTCAGAGTGGTTTCTGTTTCCCCTCTTTAAATGGTTTATTATGTTCCGTAGAAATATTCTCATCTTTGCATTCAAGACAAATGATTGCATTGCTGTCAAAATGGGGCATTTTACCTTTTTCTGAGCAGAAGCACCAGGAGGACTGAAGCACCAACGGGATGGGAGGGATGTTCTCCCTCTAGTTCCTCAAGCTAGGAGGCTCCTGTGTTTCCTGATGGTGCTCTTGGGCAAGGGCAGCTCATAGGAAGAAGTAGGGTTCTTGTCAGGAGGAGGTTTGAAAGATAGTTTGCTGAAGTTTTATGTACTTGTACCTTGGCAATATCACTTTGTTAATACAGTAGACCTCAACAGGGTTCACTTGTTGACGCTACAGCAAGTTATTTCTGGCTCAGTAAGCTAAAAGCACTCCAGACCATGTCTTGCAGACTTTTTAGGAGTTTCCCTATCAGTTGATGAATGGAGAAGTTTTCATCCATTGCATTCAAGTTGCACTCGTATACTGTAACCAAGAGTTTTGGAGAGGATCCTATATAGACAAGAGGTACTTACTCCCTTTAAAATTTTAATATGCTTTTTAAGGTTGTAATCCACCCCTCAAAATAGTTTGCATTTCACTACATCAGTAGGATTTTTTCAGTTGCTAGGAAGTAGCCTTCGTTGGCAAAATAAAGTATGAAATTCAAAGTACATCTTCATTTGAAAGATAGCAGTGATTGATGTTGCGAGCAGATCTTGCTGCGAATGTGCTCTGGTCACTTGAGATGAATTATAGATCTTGAAATTAAACCCTTAAGTAACTCTCTTGTTTAAAAAAAAAAAATAAAAATGGCTAATTGTAAGAAACTCATTTGAGAAATGTTAAAGGAAGAGAATGCTAGCAATAACACGAAGTTAAATTGTGTGCGCATATACTGCTAGATACAGTGTGTTTTGTTTTCTGAAGTGTTATGTTTAAAAAGGAAAAAGTTTATTTTTCTGTGTCAGATCTCAAGGTGTAGCACAGTGGGTTTGGGCAGTCGTGCTCCCAAAGACAGTGACAAACACACAACCTGGCAACCTGAAGTTTTCTACCTCTGGCAAAAAAATTCCAAATTTAGATTAACAGATAGCAGGAGGATCTGGGTATTTGTGGGGTTTTTTTTTAGTCTTAAAATCCCAAATAAGCATTCTGCACTGAACATTTTATGCCTATGAAGAAAGAATTGAGTTCCCAAGGTGTTGCAGTCTTGGCATCAAGATCCATCCGTTTGTGTCGTGGATAGTTTTGAGCCCTCTGCATCGGACTGGTGGTTCCTGAAGCCATGGAGAAAAATGCGCCATCAAGGAGAATAATCTATTTGAGCTTTTCATGATTCCTTCCTGAATTGCTGTTTAGTTGCTGCTGTACTGAAAGGTACATATAATTATGTATGAGTATTTTCTCTTTTACACCTGCTTATGTACTTCCCCCCACCCACCCAGGGAAATTTGTAGTTGATTAAAATTGCTGTGAATTTTCTTTAGATAATTGATACCAAATGAAGCTGTGCACCATGTGTGTGTGCATATGTGCAAATACATAAAATTATGGATGCATATATATGTGGACATAGGGGCATAGGTATGCACAGCTAATGGGAAATATCTTTCACTTAGTAATTAATTCACTAGCCTTCAGTGTGTGCGGCATCTTAGAGGTCATTCTACACTGCAGTGTTTTGTATTTTCCACTGTGTTGGTGCTATAAAAATGCAAATTGTCCCCATGAAGTTGTAGGCTGTTTATAAGTGCGTATGTGATTGTTTTTCAGCCCTGCAAGATATAAGGAGGTGTTATTTCAGGTTTATAATTTGAATGTGTGATGGATACAACTTTGACAGTTTATTAGTTAGAAAATAATAAAAAAAAAAAGACAGTGGTGTGTCATTCTTCAGCGAATTGATTGCCAGGAGCATGTTATTGACTTTGGTGATAATATCATTATATATTTTACAGTCATAAAATCAAGAAATTCAGATTATGCCCTGAGGGCTTCACACATTTAAATAAAGGATATAGTCGTTTCCAGGGCTATTGGTTTAGATTAGCAGGTGCTGTGAAGAATGCGTAGTGTGTTATAAGAGCATACAGAAAAAGCAACAGTATGCTTATTGCAGTGATGCTTTGGTTTATTTTCTTTTTCTGTTTATGAAATACGCTTACTTACAGATCCCCTGGGAGAACGAACAGTGTTTGCTCTAAATGTTAGCATATTAATACAATGGTAGCTTGGTGCTCTGTTGGGCTAAGAGCCAAAATCAAGTGCAATCCTTGACTTGTACCAAGAGTGAGGATAAGTATTCTTGAGACACTCACCAAAATACACAGTGCCTGGGAAGAAAACCTTGCATAAGCTTCAGTCTGCAAAGTTAAGAGCATTACTTGGAGCTGGATAACCTAATGTGAACACAGCTAGCTCTCCCTCTTGACGTCAAAGTCAGGGTTGAATGGCAGTTGCTGGGCTGCTGTGATGGTAACATCCCCTGAGTGGCTCCAGTGACCACTGCTGATGGGTATGGCGCGGGGAGCACCCACCTCCACCAGCACTCAACTTGGGCTGCTTTCACCTTGATCTTCCACAATAGCTTATGCTCCTCTGGGCGTGAATGCACTTGAGGTGCTTGGGTTGAGTACATGGGGTTTTGGATTCAGGTCTGTCTCTAGCTTGCTTTACAGAATCTGAGTTCAGTTAAGGTATAGTGCCTTGAATGAAAATGATTGACTGTGTTAAAAATGTTGTTTATGACTTTTACAGTATATTTAGTGAGATGGTTAAAATACCTTAACACTGATCATGATGATAAGCCTCTCTCTACTTTAGATGCAAGCTCAGGAGCACATTGCATCACCAAGCTCTGGGGATTTATTGTTCTCTTAAAAGGCTGTGGAAGTCCAAGTGCAGTGTCACAACTCAGCAGCAAAGATCATGTTTTCCCACTTACGCAGGAGCAGGAGCAGTGGCTCCAGCTGGAACACATATGGCTTAAAGGTGAATGGTGACATCTATAGAAGTAGATAAAGTAATTACTCTTACATTTACATTTTAAGGGCCTCTGAGGATTATAAACCTATATGCTGCAAACAAAACATTTCTTTGCCTGTGTCAACGGTGGCACATTTCCTAATTAAAAGTGATCACCTTTCTAAATTGAATTTGTGTGACGTTGTTAGTGAGTTTTCAGCTTTTGCATTTTTTCTCAGTTTGGGGCATGAGAATGAAATTGGTTCCATTTTGGATTGTGAAGTGCTTGTGTCAACTTGCAAACAAATGCTTAGGATATTTCTTTGCTTATGAAAAGATATTTATGAAAGCATTTTGGAGCAAACCATTGGAAGATACTCATTGGTCTTGAAGTTTAAAAAAGTTTTAATACAAAAATTTAATTTAGGATAATTTTAGAATGACCTAGTGGTGCTAGTCCTCTGATGAAGAATGCTGGGCAGATCTCTGCCTCGCAGGGTATGGGGGACAACTGAGATGGGCATCAGCTGCTCACCTGGCATGGCTTTGGCAGCTCTGGTCTTCTCTGCAGGCAAGAAATGCTAAAATGACATCTGAGGAAATATGTGTGTGGAAAGAAGCAGTTGTCACTAAACATGTGATTCTAATTTTGCTGAAGATTATGGTCTAGTAATGATTTGAGACCTCAAGCTTCAGTTTTCCATAAAATCTTCATAGTTGGTTTATGAATGTCCCCCTTCCTGCCCTTGAGATGTTATTTGTAGTTTGAGGAAGGCAAGCTGAGAGTGAAAGCCCCAAGATCCAGCTTCTTGTTATTCAAATAAAACTGAGGTCCAGCAGTAAGGGCAGCTCTGCATACAGGATAATTCCCCTTCCCGCAGGCTGGGACTGAGCAAGTGCGGTGGCAGGGGGGTGGCTGGAGAGCCGAGCGTGACAGCAGGTCTCCACTGACAAAGGCAGGAGCTGTGAAGAAGAAAAGATTGACTCCGCTTGTTACATGGAAAGAAAGAGGCAGCACTTTCCTGGACGGGTTTCTGGCCCAGGCACAGCTCTCTGGTTTAGTGGTTTAATGTTAGCCCTCACCCTCCTCTGAAGCTTAAGAAGAATTACAGCCTCGTAATTCAGGCATCTCTTATTTATGTAGTTTCAAACACAGAAAGAACCTTGTTCAAGAACTGTCATTTAAAAAAAACTTTTTTGTTTTAACGATGAGATGTATATGAGAGTCTGGACTATCTGCCTTATAAGTGTCCAGTGTGCAAATGAAGTTATCACCCTGCAGAAATCTCACACCTCATGAGTGCTATAAAATCGACCATACTGACAGTATTTGTCATATGGTAATTTTCCAAGCAGGTAGAAAGTTTTTCAGTGCTGATTACAGCACCAAAATTTGGAAATACAGTATAAACATAGATTGGGGGAGATTGGATATATGCTGAGAAATGCTGACTGTTGCAGATGGCTGATTTATAATATAGGGCAGTGTGTGTGTGCATTCTCTATGCTTTTTCATGGGACATATGCTCTAGGGTTTTACGGATGAATTTGTAGTCTCTAGTAATTTGCAATTTCCACCGCAGTTTTAAATATCTACATAATTTTCAGGTTGATGATTTTTCCCAGTCATTTATCCCAAAAGCACTTTATTCTACGTAATCTGGGTCATAATTGACATGGGACTTGCGCGTAAGCAAACATAGCCATAAGTTGTGTTTGAATGGGCTATTAATGTCAGGGATTTAGTTACATGTAGCAAAATATATCAGAGGTTGGAATAAGTATAAATGTTCAAATAACTGATAAATGCAAGGTTGCTATCATGACTTTGACCCAGGAAACACTCTTGAACGCTTACATGCTCATGCTGTTAGCTAACAGCTGCCTTCGGCTGTAACGAAGACGTAAGGTTGAAAATTGTTGACAAGAAAGCTGTTGGAATTGGATTGTATTTACTGCAAATCAACAGGATATCTTTGCAAGTATAAAAGACATATGGAAAAGTCCACTGTTATCGTTGTACTTTGTTGTTTCTCCAGATGCTCTCCCTCCTGCCCCACTCTGGAGCTCAAAGTGGAAAATGGGTTTTCACTGGTTTTAGCTGACGGTGCCAACATCTGCCTTGGTATTTCCCTGGGGAATGATATTAGCACGGCTTCGAGCTTCTGATTTATCATTTGTGTCTCATTAGATTTTTTTTTTTTTAATAAAACATAATGTAAAAGCATGAAGTTTCAACCCTCTGTTTAATTCTTTTTGAAGGAGCAGGAGTGAAAATGAATGAAAAGAAATAGTTGGGTGGCCACTGAACTATCACATCAGTACTTAATCAGCTGCCTTATTTTTAAGGGGCTACAAATGAGGCATTAAAACATTGGCCTCAGCTGATATTTTTCACTGAAAGAAATAGTATTTGTGCGCTCTAACACACTCAAAGATCTCAATATGCTTAAAATAGCTCTATTTTTTAACATACATTTAGTCCATCATTAGTTCACAGTGTGGACTGTGCTGTACTCTTGAGGAAGGAGGACCACATCAGTATCTTCATTTGGAAGTACTCTTCGTTGGTCGTGTATGCTCTCTAGTTTTTCCTATAATGGTATTGTAAAAATTTCAGTTCCATAGTTTTGAACCTAGTTTATTCATCCACTCGATGGGTGTGTAACACTAGCGAAGTTGACCCAAGTGTTGACTGCTGAAAAAGGTACTTTTAATAGAAATGCAAAACAAAATAGCTTTTTCCCCCAAAGCTTCTGTACTTCTGCTTGTCAAAAAATAGCTGCAGAGAAGCAGATTTTATTATTTTTTTCTGTGCTTTATTCTGACTTCTCAGATAGGAATGAGCTTTGGAAAAAATTTGGGCCAAAATTCTCAAATATAGGTGTCTAATACTAGGTTCTTAACTATGGATCATTTATAGCAGGCTCTAGCTCTTTGTTCGTTTTTTACAATGGCTAGAAAGATGGGGCAAAATCTGTGACTAGAGGTCCTAGGTGGTAGTAATATAAATTTCAGCAATGTCAGTCCATGTTTAGGCAAGTTCTCTAGTTGGGTCCAAGAAACTTCAAATTCTTTAAGATCTCACATTTTTGCTTGCTTCTTTGTGCCTTGGAAGTTGTTTGGTTGGTTACTTGTTTGGTTGCAGTTATGTTTTTTTGAGATCCTAGCAAGAAATTCAACATACAGCTGCAAAATATATCTTTAATCAATTTTAGGAAGACTGTTTCCCTAACTAACATATTCCACCTAAGACACAGAATAAACTCTTCTGCAGATACTTGGGGGAAAAGTCTTCCTCACAAAACTATCCCATTCATGGATTGCTGTGGTGTCATCATCATGTGGTTCAGGCTAGTCTGAGTGTTGTATTTATGTACATCAGCCTTATCAGTGCTGTGCTATCTTATCCCCGATTGCTTTTTTTATTAAGAAACATCTTGTGCCATTTTTTAAGCTTCTCAGGGTGAGCCTGTGAGAGCCAACGTTGCTGGTCATGTTTTCTCTATATATAAGCAGAAAGAATAGAACCAGGAGACAGTATTTTTTGTGGAGGTTTTAGAGCAGCAATATTCTATAGGCAAGTAACATAATTTGTTTTTTCATTGTTGACATGGTAATAATGTAAATATTGCTGTTACAGTTAGGTAAGTCAGTATACAAGGAAATAGTAGCATGTTGCTCTTAGTTTTGTCTGAAAAATGAAGAATACTCAAGTGTATTGGGATTAAGACAACCTGTACAGATCAGAAGTTTTCAGAACCATGAAGTCTGATTCAGGCTTATCTCTTATTTCTGCATATTTAATTTGTGTGCAGATTTTGTGCAGAAGATTTTGTATGACAACAATTCCACTGTGAATTCATTTGAGGTAGTAAGCCCAAAAGGTTTTATTGAACTGCAGTGCTTTTCTTCTAATTTTAATGAAATGTTCGCATGTTTAGGTGTTGAGATGGAAGTTAGATCTAATTTGCCACTTAATTGTGAGTACTTATTTATTTTCCTTTGCACTCACACAAATTTCCTTGTTTCCCTTATGTCTTTTCAGGTCAGGATCGCAGTGAAGCCACTTTAATAAAGAGATTTAAAGGTGACGGTGTCCGATACAAAGCAAAACTGATTGGTATAGATGAGGTTTCTGCCGCACGAGGAGACAAGTTATGCCAAGACTCCATGATGAAGCTCAAGGTGCAGTTAAACTTTTAATGTTTAATATTATGGAGTCAAGGGGAGCGAATTTCAGCTTGAACTTTTACTCATTCTACTTTCATGACACTGAGTCACACTCTGGTTAATTATGTATTGAAATTAGTCAATTTTGCATGAACTTCTGGCTGGTATTGCTTATCCCAGTTTAATTTTAATACATTATCTCTGAATTCAGTAGTTACTAATGACTGACACCACTGCAATTCGTCCACAAATTATAAACACCACATCTGCAAACTGAATAATTTTATTATGCAAAAGGAGAGGTAGACCACTATGTAGAAAATGGCATATCAGATGATATGACAGTGCTAATCAGCTACAGTCCTACCTTTGAGTGTTATCTCCCGTCGGGACAGAGAGGAAGGGGTGAGTGACATTGTGGAGTGTATGTAGCCAGATAAAGGGGGGAACTGGTGTCCTCACTGGGAGCATAATGTCTTGCACCTGTAAAGGCAGGATTGATGGGTTACAATATCAGGAGGCAGTGCACTGAGAAGGTAGAGCATGAGAAGATAAAGAGGAGTCCCCAGAGTTTTGGGAAAGAAATGGAGCAGTGGTAAAAGCAGATTTTGACTAGACTGCAAACTTAGTGAGTAGACAGAGTCCGAAAGCACTAGTTGTGTAGGAGGGTGGACTTTCTGGAGCCATGCTAGTCATCTCTCTCTGTCTCAATCTTTTCTTACAACCCTTCAAAGAGCATAAGAGCTCTCTATAGGAAGCATCCTCTATGTGGCCCCGGGAAATGTGGAAGAGCTGGAGTGGTTGAGGAGGAAGGATAGATTGTGTTTCTCTTGAGTGCAGTGTTGGTTGTTGGCTTCCCATCTGCATTGTAGGGTTACAGCTAGGTCTAGGAGTAAACCCTCTGCAGTCTTTTTCACGTTTTTTTTCTTCGAGTCCTCTCCCCAGCAGTCCACCAAGAGAGCTGATCCCATTACTAGTTTTTTCAGGAGGAGAAATCACTAAATAGTATCTTTTACACTACCAACTATCAGGGTTCCAGTTCTAAGGAACTGGGAGGAATAGGTGGTTATTCATGAATAAACAGCAAAGGGTGACATGCATCTTGTGTTCAACAATCTAAAAGAAAGATCTGGTAGATAATTTACAAACCAGTTACAAACATTTTATGACAAGCAAAAACTATTCTTAAAGGTGCACTGTTGATTCATCACCTCTGCCACAATATTCCTATCTGTTTTAATTGTATACTGGATATTTCTCATCATTTCATTGTTCCCAGAAGCAATCTGGGAGAATTGTCACTTCTCTGCTGCACAAGTCTTTTTGTCTCTCTCCTCCATGGATTACCATTTCCACATCTCCCAGATGCTTGATACCTGTTTCCATAGTGGCAAGATTGATCTAAAGCGTGTTGTGAGATGACTAAAACTATTAAGGGAAGGGAGCATTAGAAATTAATGTTTGTATGTAAGGCAGCATAGCATGAAGTTATGGGCTCTGGAAACCTAGTGTCTAGCAACGTGAGTTTTAAGGCCAGGCATAAAGTTTTGGGTTGACTTGACAAATGACTCCATTTTTTCTCTTTAACTTTCATGTCTGTGTAATGAGAACAACCACCTTGTGAAGGTCTTAAAACATAAATTAGTGGTTGTTAAAACATGTTGAAATTCCCGAGCACCAGATAAAGGCAAAATATTTTCATTTATTTACTGGTGCAATTGATCACATTTGATCTTAGTAGAGCGTTACTCATCAGGGCAGGCTCCTGAGAAGGTGGAAATAGAAGTTATTGTTATAGTTATGCTGTGGGAGAATAATACATGAAATGTGTATCAGCAAGTTCAGCTGAGAAGTAAAAGCCCGAGATTATGAAAAAAACTAACCCTCAACACCACTTTTTTACAGCAGAGGTTTAGTTTGGTTTTGCTTATTCCACATAAGTGTGCCCATGAAGTAGGTTACAGTTGTTGGCATTTTTTTCCTCCACTGCTTGGTTGGGTTGTTTTTTTCCTTTAAAAAAAAGAAAAGAAAACAGTTTACAGCTGGGAAAAGTGTGCTAGAAATGACCTTCAGCTTCCATGAAAACAAATTTCATGGAGGATTAGCTGGCGCAGGGGTTGGAAGTGGGAGCTCATTTGAAATGCTGTCTGGGTAGCATAAAGAGATGTGGTGTCTTGAAAAAAGGAAGCCAGAAGAGGAGCACTGTTCCTGGAAAGCCCTTAAGTTTTCCTAGGAAAATGGTGTATTGTCCACAAGCAGTTCTTTTCCAGGTGCCACAGCAGATCATAGAGTAATGAAACCAGCCAAACTGTTCTTTATTTTAATAGGGAATTGTTGCTGCGGCTCGTTCGAAAGGAGAACATAAACAAAAAATCTTCTTAACAGTCTCCTTTGGGGGAATCAAAATCTTCGATGAAAAGACAGGGGTAAGTAAAATAATCATGTGATGGAACAAAATTGAATCTTTTAATGGATGTTTCTTTAAAAGTATTTCCTGGCTGAGCAGTAATATCTCACCAGTGTAAGCACACATGAAGCACCTGACAAGCTTGACAAAAGGTTATCATGTATCAGAGCAAGCCATTAGATGTAAAGTATACACTTGAGGTGTAAAGTATAGCATGGGGATGTGGTTTATTGTAAAGCCTTGTCCTGGATACTTCTGCAGAACCACTTACTTGAGTACACAGGTACTCCTTATGTGCATAAACACTCACAGCTCTGAGTCCAGAAAGTGGCGAGAAGGGATTTGTTTTCTCTCTGCCAGATAAAAAATTGTTTCTTGGAAATACCAGCCCACTGTTTGCAGAAGGCTTTAGCAATCTGTGGTACAGACTGGTGTCTGTACCCATATGGGTTTTCTCATCCAGCCTGGGCCCAACTGCACCAGTCCTCTGGATGCTGTTTAAGACTCCTTGGCAGTACCAAGCGGCTTTTGAGAGTCTAATGACAAGAGATTAGGATTAGAGACTAGGATTATCTTGGATTGGGCCCTTTTGTGAAATGGGAGACTGAGGGAAAGAAAACAAGCTGGAACAGGGAGCTGTGGACAAGCCCAGGAGAGTGAAGCTTATTTTCCCCAAGCCTGAGACAGAGAGGGAAAAGGAAGGGCACTGGGAGCTAGGGAGCTCCAGGGAGCAGCACACACTTAGCTGGGATTGTCTTGAAGATGCCTCAGGGGAATCCTAAAGAATTTCTGTCAGGTCCATAATTCCAGATCAGCGCAGTCGTAGTCACTATACTGTGGTATACTCCTGTTAACAGTAGTGACTGTCTTCTGTCAGATATGCAGTAACCATAAGAATCAGAGCTTTTGTATCATCAATGGTAGGAAAAGTATATATTGTATGGAATTGGAGGTGAAAGATATGGGAAAGTTTGAGGTTGCTGTTTGAGGTTGCCAAGCAGCAACTCATCCAGTAACATCTGGTTGAGGAAGTTGCAAGAGACTTGCATGCCTTATGCAGTTTTTGCCACAGCAATATCATGTTTGATTTTTTAAATTGCTCTGAAAGAAGAAACCTAAGCAAAACATTATACTACTTAGATATAAAGCAACAACACACAAACTGTTTTAATCCTAATTAAGAACATTTTTACAGCATTTTAAGCTCTGCCTTGAATTTTAAAAAGCTCTTGATTTAATCTTTTGCAAGATTAACTATTTAACATGATGCCAGAAATAAAACCTTACTCATGATAGATGGAATTATCTTTGCCAGTTAATTTATATTATTAGAAAATCAATGTCATTGAGCTCACTAATACATAATACAAGTAGTTAGTAATGAAAAACTCATTTGGAATGTGTTGTGTACAGCATATATAAAATATTCATACAAAAGCAGTGTTTAAGAGAACATTGCTGAGGTTACAGCCTGTGTTCAGAAGATAGGAAATGTCAGAATTAGGGCTGCAAGTGCAGTCGTGGTTGGGTCCTCTAATAGACATTAGGGTAGTATTTAACTATGTGATGACACACCTTTTTTTGGCCAGAGAATACCAGCTTCATTCAGTGTACAGAACAGCGTAATACACTGAACAATATGGTAATATTTTGTTTTCTTTTCTTCAGCGTGCAGTGTACTGCTGTGCCACGCATTCTGCAAACTACACTGAGGCCACAGTTCCTTTCCTAAGACTAAAGCCTTCTCTTGGGAAAATAAAAAAAAAAGAGAGAGAGACTTGTCCTGTGGCATTTGTCTCTGAATGTTTCACAAATATAGGATTTATTTTCATAAAATAAAGAGGGAAAAGGGGATGCGTTTAGAAACAAAGGTGTGGTTTAGCCAAATTGCCTTTCCTGCAGCATCCTGCGCACTCTCCTACCTGCAACTAGTGAGGCGGGGACATTAGAACAAGTCTTCATTTCATTACTTTGACATCCTATACTCTAAATCTGACATAACTGTATCATCCTTATGGTAACCCTGTCACTCAGTCACTGAGGCTTAGACTGAAACCTTTAAATTCACCTTCCAGACGTCCGCCCCTGAGCTGGCGGAGTGATGGACGGGAGTATTGAGTTGTCCTTCTTGAAACAGGACTGTGACAGAGGGACGTGGGGAGCTTTTGACATCGGTTTTTATGTGGTTTTTTGGAAGCAGGAGAATCATACTTTCCATGCCAAGCTTTTGAAGCAGGGGTGCATGAAATCCTCTGCTGGTTCTTCACAGACACCATCTTTTTGGCTTTTTCCCCAGCTTGGGTCTCTCTGTGTCCCAAAGTTTCATGTCCTTGACCCACTCTTCTCATAGTCTCTCTCATCCAGCCTGTCTCTGCTTTGTTAACCTACAGTTGTCATCTCATTCCCATTCCTGCTGGTAGTCACACAGTCTCAACATCTGAAATACACTGGATAACGTCAGCAATGGGTCATCGACAGACCCCAAAAGTGTCTCTGGGCTCTCTGAGCCTACAGGAGCAAGCCTGAGGCAAGGTGCTTCCACAGCACAAGAGACAAGTGTTTAGGGGTGATGCACTTTGTCTCATCCATACGGCTTTGGCTTGTTCTGGTGTAATGCTAAGAGATGTCAGCTGTTGTAGTAGACAATAATACTGTCTGTAGTCTCAGGTCAATGTCTGTGTGCTAAAGCCACCCCCACAGAAGGCTGCATTACTGCTATAATGTGGAGCCTCCTATAAAGCAAAATAAGGATCATGCAGTTAGGCAATGCAGGACACTGATATTCCCATTCTTGATTTAGAAGCAATAGAGAAAATCCCACAGGCTGGCAAAACTGGGGATGTACTATTGCTCAGCCTGGCTCTTTTGATGGGTCAGAAGGGAAAAGGAAGAACTTTGTGGTTTGCTCACACAGATCTTCTGGTATCAGTGTTAAAATTAAGAGTTTATAAAGTTTGGAGACTGACATTCACATTCATGCAAGAGGGGAAAAAAATATGCCCTTAATAGGGAACAGCATGGATAGTCTTGAATTTGCTTTCTCCTCCTTTAACTGCCTTCCCTGTCTCCCACAATGCCTCCTCTTTACTTGTATTTCCATAATTTTGGGGTTCCCAAACAGATATTTTGGGGCACAGTGCTCATTTATTGTTTATCTTGAATGGTTATTTACCTCTCTAGAGCGTCCTTTCTTAATTTTATCATTGCCTACTGCTATCACGGCTGCCACAATGGCAGTCTGATGTGATAGAAAAGAGAAGAAGTATTCTGAAAAAATGTAGGCTTCTGTATGTGTAGTATCTTGTAGGCTACTATTGGATTTTAATTTATCACAATAAAAAATCAATTTGTAGCTCAAAACTAGCAAATTTTTTTAAATCAGCAGTGTCATAGCTGACTTCATACAGATGATTTAGGGGAATTGCTCCATAATTCATTACAGATGAAGGGCTGTAGTTGGGTTACTACTGAAAATGATAAGCAAGGTTTTTTCTCCTGTACTTTATGGCTCTCTTTAATATGTTCCAGACATAATATTCATCAAAAAATATTGATTTTAATAATGCTAATATTCCAGCCATCAGGAATTCTGCCCTTTGAGTAAATTTATCCATGAAGGAGATTAGGTTGAAGGTGGAATATAATTTGGGGAAGAATTTATCTCACCAAGAAAAATACAAGGAGGATTTGCTGTGAGTTTGCACTGTAGATTCAATACAATTTAGTTCATCTATATCACTGCAGTAGAAATAATAACACTCCTCTCTTGTATTTCATCATTCTATTCCATGGATTAATCTAAATAGGTCCCTTCATGCCACTTTTCAAATACTTGTCAATGTATTTAGTAAGTGATAGGAAGGGCCCTGCTTAGCAGAATTCACTCTGCAAGCCTGCAGTTTGCGTGTACTGTCCTGTAGACTCACTCTTCTGCTGGAGGAGCCTGCTCATGTAGGCAGAACAACACAAATTGTTCTACTGTTAAAGTCCCGACATTAGGTGTATATTCTGAGGCTGTATTTAGTTTGACTAACAGGATGTTCTCCTGTTGTATGCCCAAAATTGTCATTATACATGGGGTTTGACCCTATTTTTTTTCTTACAAATGTACCTTTTTTGTCTACTGTCATATGTTGGCCGTCCATCCCACTTACCTTTGCCAGAATATGCTTAGCAAATATATACCTCACCTGAAGGAAAGACATTTTTTTTTTTTTAACGTAAAAAATCTACCACAATTATTACTAAACCCAGACTTTTTTTTACCTAATGTCACTTCAGATATTTCATGGCTACATATTATATGAAAATAATTTTTGATCATTTGTTCTGTCATATTCCCCCTGCACCCTGGTGACATCTCAAGACACCATCTTTCAAACACAGTACGACACAAGCTGAAATGTATTCTTCATTAGTAGACTTTCATGAAAGTTCTTTTATATTTTCAAAAGCATGATCTGTAGAAGGCAAAAATGCAAATAGCTGCATTGTGCTATTTAATAGTCTCCTTTTCAGGGTGGAACTTAGTGGTTAATGTGTTCCTTAGAAAGCGACAAAAACCATGACTCAGTATAGCAAGATATGCAAAATTTTTAAAGGACCATCATTGTTTGTTAGCTATTTATGAGTATTACTTTGTTAATCACACACATCAGGCTATCTCCCTGTGATAGCTTAGTAATGCTTCATTAGATGTGCGTGACTAATATGATCTCTGTAAAGAGGCTGTAATTGTCTCATTGTTTATTTATGTAACAATAAATCTTTGTTTACCATAGGTTACTTTCCAAAAATTTATTTAGAAATAATAATTAAATTCCATAAAATACTTGGGAAACCATTTTATTCTACATTCGTCTAGTGAGGTACACTTTTAAACTCATGCGCTTTCTAATTGCAAAATCCTGTTGGCTTTAATGGAAAACCGAGACAATCTGAAAGAGAAATATGATGAAAGCAAAAAATTACTATTTGGCTTTACGTAAATAATTATTTCTGTTAAAGTAAAATTTTGTATCAGCTTGTGGATATGCAAAGTGCCAGAATATACTGCAATATATATCTATGAGCTATTGTTATAGATGAAATATTTATCTAGACTCTAGAGTTGTCCAAAAGACATGATAGACTCTCATAGTTTAACCTCAGCCGGCAACTAAGCACCACCCAGCCACTCGCTCACTCTCCCCAGGAGGGATGGGGGAGAGAAACGGAAGAGTAAAACTGAGAAAACTCGTGGGTTGAGATAAGGACAGTTTAACAGGTAAAGCAAAGGCCATGCACACAAGCAAAGCAAAACAAGGAGTTGATTCACTCCTTCCCATGGGCGGGCAGGTGTTCAGCCATCTCCAGGAAAGCAGGGCTCCGTCACACGTAATGGTTGCTTGCGAAGACAAACGCCATCACTCTGAATGTCCCTCCCTTCCTTCTTCTTCCCCCCCCAGCCTTATATGCTGAGCGTGATGTCTTATGGTGTGGGATATCCCTTGGGTCAGCTGAGGTCAGCTGTCCTGGCTGTGTCCCCTCCCAACTCCATGTGCCCTGCCAGCCCAATCGCTGGTGGGGTGGGGCGAGAGGCAGAAAAGGCCTTGACTCTCTGTAAGCACTGCTCAGCAATAATGAAAACATCCCTATGTTATCAACACTGTTTCCAGCACAAATCCAAAACACAGTCCCATACTAGCTACTGTGAAGAAAATTAACTCTGTCCCAGCCAAAACTAGCACATAGACCTATATCAGTATCTTGTTTCTTTGCGAGAAATACCCTAAACAGATGGACTGTAACCCAGTTTATGAAGATGGTAGTCATTTCACCAATTTTTCTTATTTTGTCCTATGCAGCACCCTAAAAGTGAGTTTCATTTGCATTTTATCTATTACACACTTTGGAGGGATTGGCTAGTCCTTCAGAGATGTTGACCCATATCTTTATCAAAATACAGGGCTTGGCACAGCCTGTGGATTTGTATAATTTCTAGGAATACCGTAAATGTCTGATTGGGTTATGCTATTGCAGAGAAGTATTGCAGTGTGTTACTCATGTTTTAGGAATTTAATCTGTAGCCATTTTCTTCAGGCTGTCAGTATGAAATCCAGGAAAGAAAACTGTATATATAAATACATATATGTTATTTTGACTGTCTATTCTCATTCTTGTTATCCATCCTTTACTCTCACCTTTGTTATCTTTGAGGAGGACTATGCGACTCTCATGCAGAGCAGGGTTTACCTACCTGAGGCGGTCTTACTCAGTGACTAGTACCTCCCTGTTCCATGGAAGGGGGACCAGACCTTACCTGTAGCATTTTATACAAAAAAAAGAATTTGCCTTTTCATGTTGGCCGCAGAACTTGTGATTGTGCTTCTGCTTTAGCTCTTAATGATGTCCAAATAAATAACATCTGTAGTGGGTGGTTATAATCCTGCCGGCCTAAGATTGTTATGGCTGTGATACGATCCAGCCACTGTTTTAGATGTCTACATCTTGCCCATCTTCCTGACCTTTTAAGCTCTCTTGACCTTATAATGCACAGATTTTTCAAAGTTGTTGCTAAGGCTTCTATAAAGTGTTTTCCAGGTTGTTCTGAGACTTTATCAGATTTGTGCTGATAACCTCTGGATTTGCTGTTCTCCGTTTGATGTGAATGATAGTGTTAATCAGGCTGATAGATTGCTAACAGGACAGCTGAACTTGGCTGAAAGAAAATTTTAGCAAGATTAAAATTCTCACTGTTGGCAGAAGATACCTCATTTAAAACGTACCAAAGGTACTTCTTGACTTTACTGGAAATCTGTTGGTTCTGGCATCTTTGACCAGAAACTGAGGTACGATTATGGATCTGTACTTACTCCTTGAAGCACATGTGCTGGAGCAGATGAAATGTCAAACTGTCAACTCTCTATCACTGAGCATCTCTGAATATTTAAAAATAGAAATAAAAGAAGGAATTTATTTTATCTGCTCTCTACTAGCTCTGCAGTGAGCAGGAGAGATGGTGTGATTAGTTCATTGAATTCTTGTGTTTGCCAGAGCATGGTATTGGCCAGGAGATTGTTGATGGTCCCTGCCTGGGGCTCCATCCAGCTCCAGGCCAGAAGCTCCCAGAGGTGGGTTTTGTCCTCTTCATTTCTTTGATCTTCTCAAAGTTCCTCTTCATGGCTGATCTCAGGTGGAGCACTTTGTTAGCATTGTTAATTTATCAGCTGATTTTGAATAAAGTCCTTCTTCCTGGCTTCCCTGACTCTCATCTCTGGATTTTACCTCTGTGTTTCTAATTTCTCTTTCTGTCTCCTGCAGTTTTCATCTGGGATTTCCTGGGTGCTCCCTGTTCTTGATCTCTTTTTCTTTTCCTGCTGTGCTTTTTATCAGAGTTACTTCATTTGCAAATATAAATTTGGTTACTGTGTCAAACCAATGATGCTAGCCCTGTCTCCTTCTGTTCAAATCTTGACCTGTCTTTCCAGCCCTCTCCGTACACATTTAGCTAACAGTTCAAGCTTAACATGGCTAAACCAGGCCTTTTAATCCTGACTCCCAAAGGTCTTTCTCTGACCTCCTCTTCGAGTGCAGCATCATCTATTATTCAGCCCTGTAAACTCAGCAGCCGTTTTGACTCAACCTTGTTTTCGATTGTTACATCCAAGGTAATTCCAGATCTTCCAGATTCTTCCTAATTGCTCTGAAATACAGCATTTATTGTCATGCTTACAGTTAAAACAGTCCTGTCTCCTTTCATCTTGTGTCTCAATTGTTATCCTTTTCTTTGTCCTTGACAAATGTGGCTTTTAGTTTTGAAATCCATTGTAACTGCCAAGATTTGCTGTCTCAGCTTATTCTTTCGGTCATGTCACTTCTCTTTGCATTCCTACACTGAATCTGCCTTCTCTATTTTATCAGCCTATAGCCTAACTGTTTTTTTCCTAGGCTCTTCGTGGCTGTCTTTACTCTCCATCCACTTTCAGGGAGTCATTCCACAGTACCAACTTTGATCATTCATTTATTCAGTTTCCAAATAAACGACTCTGAGCCTCTTCCCATCCTGCCCATCATACTTTGGAAGAATTCTTTGCACATATTCATGCAGTACCCCGTTATTTTTTCTTCAAATTCCTTCTTAAAACACTCCTGTGCTAGAAAGTTGTTAAATTCAATAGTGCTGAGGCTGCTGGTACCCTGTGATCACAGCCTGGCATGCAGATCTGTGCTGCCTCTTGCAGTCACCCTCTTGTTGTTCGCCTGGGATGAGGACAGCCCATCTAGTGGCTTGTAGATCCAGCCCGCTCATGAAATAATTCTTTTGCCTGTCTGTCATTTCTGTTGTGGCCTTGCAGAGGTGTGGCTAGGGGAATGGTTGCACAGGTCAAATCAACCATGCCTTCTACCATGTCAGCCTGGCATTTCAGGGGTGAGCTGCCTGCAGCGTACTCACCCGGGAGAAGGGGGCAGAGGAGCGACGGAGAACATCTGCCAGGGCAGTGAGTGAAAGACTTCTTCATGCCCAAGAGTTTATGAGGAGGAGCTACTGTGGTCATGCATTTCATAGATGTTCCAAGGGGCTTCTGGCCCTTAGCTTTCAATGGTTGGAATTAAAGTATAAACTCTCTGGGATTACCTTTTAATTCAGTTTTTTTTTAATCAGAATTATCTGTTTATAGGAACTTTTTGTAAGAAATGTTGGGTCTTGGACCATGCTGAGGACTTCTAAGGACTGCAGTGATAAAAATATTACGTAATGACAATAATGAGTGTACTGAAAACAGCAAAGTCAAATTTTGCATGTACATTTGAACATGGTGACACCTGTGGCCTTCCTTATGTGTTACGGGAATTGTATGCATTGTCCACAGCTTCTGCCTGCAAGAGATCCTTCTGGCCAACTGGGAGTCTTGCCCTGTTGCTTGGCAGTTTCCCGTCTTTCTACTTGTAAATATGAATAGTAAGACATGGCATTTACTGTTCTACATGCAATAAATATATCTAATTAGAATATGGCAGAGTAGGGCACTTAAAAACCCTGCGATTTACCCTTATAAAGTATTTATAGTGTTCTGATACTTCAAAAGGGAAAAAATAACACATTTCGTAAATAACATTGGACAGTTAGCAAAATGTAAATGTCAGAAGAACCTACTTCCATAATTACATCCCTTATTGACTATTGTAATTCACTTCTTACTGGCCTTCCAAACTGTGCCCTAGACAGTTTGGGTGGTTCAGACGGCTCCACTGGGATTTTTAATAGCCACAAGCTCATAGAGATACATTTTATAGATGCCCAATTTGCTGTATAAAGATTGTGAAAGCCTTATGTATTATGACAGTTTTGTCACTGTGAAAAAAGATCCCAAAAGGCAAAACTTCGATGTGATTTTGGACATTGTGAAGTCTGAGTGTTTTGGGATCAGGAGCTTTGGTTTGAACCTTACGTCTTTCCTCCTAACACTTGGTACACAGAGGAAGGCTGAAATTTCTGTCCTTCCTCTCATCTGGAAATGCTGTGATCTACAGCTGAGTTCAACCTTCTTGTAGTGAGGATCTGCAGGAACTGCCTTGTAATATTTCTGACACTAATCGGCATGAAGATAAAATAAAGCTATTCCAGACATTTTAACCAAACTGAAATAATTTGTGGGAATTTGTTGTAGTTGTATTTTCAGTGTGTAAAGGGTAAAAATTGGATTGCTTTTAAAAAGGCAGAAAATAAGATTTTATGACTTTAGTGATGGTCTCATTTGGCTGTATATGGCCTCCTGTTGTTTAAGCCAAGCACCCCAGGATGGATTTAAGAAAGGGAGGTACTGCTACATGAATTGTGTGTTATGGTATGGGGAACTTCACTATATGCATATTCCAAATCGCCATGTGGCCTCCATTGCATGACAGCGGTATATAGACAGCGGTATCTGTCTATAGAGCTGTTGTAGTAAAAATTACTATGTAAATGCTTCCGATATCATTTAGCTTTAATGTTTGGGATGCTTAAGCAGAATTTGGGGTGACTTTTACTAAAAACTTGAAAGTCAAGTTTTGGTTATAAAAATGTTTGTTGTTATGGATCCCGTTCCATAGTGGAGCTGCACTGCATCTCTCCGGTGAGGTATTGTCCCACAGCATAAAACTCAAAAGTATAAAGTTATACTGGGCGGTTTTGCCTATAATCACTACCCTTTTGTGATTCAGATAAATAAATTAGGATGTGAAAGCCACATTGTAGTCCCACTGACTCCAGCTGTGATTTTGCCTTATAGAAGAGCACCCAAAATACAGAGTTGCCTGGGGCAGGGGAGCTGTTTGCAAGTACTGATATTTTTAAGCCAGGTTAATGCATTAACTAGAAAAATGAAAGAAAAAACACTAGAAAAAAATTTCAGGTCCATTTTCAGCACACACAGAATTATAATGGCTGGATTTCAAACTGCTCGGGAAAGGATTTAGCAAGAGAAATACTGACATAATAATTGCGCAGGTGGCTGAGATGCACTGAAACGTCCCTGGAGAGCGGTGGGGGACCTTCAGCGGGTGCCATAACAGAAAGTTACATCCCCCTTTGAAATCTGCTGTTCCTTCCTCTTGGAGATGGCTGGGAAGCATTACACCCCAGGTGTGCTGGTGATTTTCCTTCCTATTCAGTGCATTTTATCTGGTAGGCTGCTCTGCAATTTTCCATTTGCCCTGGTAATAGCAATACTACCAATGATGCTTCTGAATTCCTGTGCTAACTTGTAGGCTGTTTAACCTCTCCTATTGCTGGGGTCAGATGCAAGGGAGACAGATGACCTTCGCTGTCAACGTAATGGGAGAGGGAAACTACAGGAAGGTTTACTTTCAAAGTTACCTGGAGTTTGCAAGACGATAGCAATAGAACTCTATTGGCAATAAAATCAGTGGATGATGTTCTGCCCTCAGGACATCAGTTTGTGTTTGCAGAGAAGTCAGCGAGAACTTTGTTCAATCTTATAGTCCATGGGGACAAGTAAATGCCTTTTCTTCCACTTAGTGTATGTAATAAGTGGTCCTGTGGAAGGAGAAGAGGAGGAAAGGCAGTGGTTTCCAGTGAATGCTCTTATTTGTCAACAGTTACCAAACACAAATACCTGGTTTTATCCCGGTTTTTCAGTTGAATAAGTAATACATTTCAGATACTAATAGATCTTTGCTTAATATATAAGTAACTGTTCATAAAAGTTGTCTTCCTAAATGAGAAAATTGTACTCATAACCTTTCTGGTTTATGCAATTGCATGCTCAGAATGCAGGCAACCATGTGTCGCAGAGCCCAAGGGCTCGAACAGCATCTCCTCCTGTTGTGCTACCCAGCACTTGGTCGTAATCATGGAATTGCAGCGGTGCCTACCATGTCCCTAAATTGTAGCACTCCTCTAGAAAAAGCAGCATTTAATGGACTCTAGCTATCTCTGCTGTTAATACCTTTTAATCCTCTGTGGTTCCCATCCTAATTTTGCATCATTGTACTCCCAGTGAAGCAAGCAGCAACATTCCTGCAGACTTTAAAGGGAGTGTTGTGAAATAGGTGAGGCAGAGCACTAATTAATTTGAGTGTCTTGACATTTAAAGCAAATGAGAAGTCTGGGTATCTGAAAATATTGCATATGGCTCCTAGCCCCTGCTCTGCATAGCTCTGAGTATTTTTTTTTCTTTTTAGGTTGTCAAAATATGGATCTGAATCCAATTTTTTTGATTGTGTCCTCGCTTTTAAAAGGCTGAGTTGGTTTGTAGAAGGTTTTATAGCCTTGTGGGATCTGTAGTTAGCCAAATGTGCTCCTGTGAATGATACAGGAATTTGGAAGTATTTTAAAGTGTAAAGCACGTGAGAGTGTAACCTGTACATGCATAAGGCTTAGTGCTGAGCAGTACTGAGATTGAAGTAATGAGGAAGTTCAGTTCTGATTAAAAGAGAAGACATGCTGTGCGCAGGAGTTGTAAAGGGTGGGGGAGACCTAAAGGAATAAGTAGTAGAAAACAAGCCAGCATCCATGCATCAAAGCTATGAAAGGCTCTACTGCATGCATTTAAGTAAAAGGTGAGGGCAGCACTGACTGACAGCTTTTCCGAAAGGCAGACCCTCTGTGACACCCACTGCCAGGACAGAAAAGCAAGGCAGGAAGAGAGAAAAACAAGTGTAGTCGAACCATGCTCTCTGCTGGGCCGTGTCTGTGTGCAGACTGTTTAATCAAAGTTTGCTTTTGGAGATTTCAATTAGCAGGAGGAGACTAAAACCAAACATTTGGCCTGGGTTACATGAAAATGAGCAGGGAAGAAACAACTCTGGGCATTAAAATGTGCAAATGGGAGCTTTAGAGCTCCCTTTTGGAAGGTGCCAGGGCAGAACTTATAAATACTCTCCATTGCCTGAGTTGAAATGTAGAACTGTTGTCACACAATATGCCAAGCACTTACTGAGTGCGACCCCAGAAATTCCTACCTCGGGATAATGCAGGGGAAAAAAACCCAAAATGGAGCCAAAATTACCTGCAAGTTCTAAGTTCTTTTTTTTGAGTCTCTTTGAGATTTGCCTTTTACATTTTATATTATTCTTATCTTAGTGCTCAAGTACTGCACACACTGGTTGTGTTGCTACAGATGCTTTATATCCTAGGTTAAGTGTCTGTTGTGGGACCTGAACAAATGAAGGAGTGGCACATTTATGGGATTATCTGAAGTGTATTTATACATGCAGCTGTATCTCAAAGAAAACGGCTTCTTCTCTTTTTCTGTATGAAAACTGAAAATAAAATGACATGAAGGGCCAGCATGGTATTTATGACCAGGATGGGTAGTTAATGGTACTGTTTCTGAATGGTAAAGCTCATTGCTCCAGAGTAATCTTTTGCTAACCTGCAGATACACTGCATCCATCAGCAGCCTTCAGGCACCTTCAACACAGGTGTCGTGATAATGCTCTTTGTACACCTCCAGTTATGGAATAGTCTGAGATCTTAAAATATTGATAGAGGTTGTTCCTCAGTCTTTTCAAAGAGTTGGCCATTGCCTTGAAGGCCAGTTCTGCATTGGGGAGAATATCCAGCAGCTCAGACATCTCTGCTGGGGACCAGGAGGATTTCTCATTATAATGTATTTCAGAAAAAGTAGTAGTAGAGAAGGGTGACCCCAGGATGAAAGGCTTACCTGTTCATGGTATAGAAAAGGTAAACTCAAGTGTTTCTCATATGCAAACTGATGCCTGTGGTAGGGGACATTCCAGGAACTCTCCTTTACTTGTATATTTTTATGCAGGCCAGTAGAAAATTAAGCCATTAGAGATTAAGAGTTGAGCTGAGTGGATTTTGTCCAGTTCTGTATTGTGCCCCTGGAAACCAATCTATTGTTGTGGAACACAGGTAGGATTTCTTGCCTGTATGCTTTGGTTTATTTCTGATTATGAAATACTTTTGTATTTGAAAGATATAAAACACTGTGTCGTGTGAACTTCTCAACTTTTTTGCTTTCATTTTCAGTTGGCTCATGAATATGACATAGTGGTTATACACAGTTTGTGAGTTCATGGAGTTCTTTCCTATTCTTATTCTTCTCTGTACATGTGCTTTCTCTCAGCCCCCTTTGAAGTCTATGAAATTGTTATGAGTATCTGGAAGACAGATAGATTATATGTAAAAGAAATCCCTCTTGTCCTTTTTCCCCTTTTCCAGAGAAGTTTGTAACATTATGGAAGTAGATTTATGGTTAAAGAAGGTGCTGTTTGATGACTATCCAGTGCAACTTAAGTTTCAGTATTGCCACTCTCAGTGAGATTTTTGTGATCTTTGCAAGCTCTGCTTTATAGGGTTTGCATGACAAATCAAGACAATCAGAGGCTGGTTTTCTCTGATGAGCTTTTCAAGTCACAGGCTACAAGAAGACAGTTACTGAATCTGAAGCAGTTAAAATCTTGAGACAGTTAAAGCCAAAAGATTGCCTCCAAAGCTCCTAGGAGTTGTATGAAGGAATTTCTTGTGCTGTTCATGTAAATCAAAAGCATTTCAGGAAGGTGAGGAATATTGGTGTAAAGGAACAAAAGAACCTTGTAAAAGTAAAGGCTCCTCAAAAGACGTTCACAGGCTATAAATATGAACAGAATAAAAATATGGAGAGGTTAAGTGATACTGTAATGAACTGATTGTCTCATTACTTAATATTGTGCTCTCTCAAATTCAAGATTTAATCAATAAGAGCCTTAGAAGCTTCGGAGTATATCAGGAAAAAATACAAGGCATGGTCAGAGGTGCTACACGTAGGCTGTATGCAGGCATTGGCTTGAGAGTACAGGAGTACAGGGCAATATTGGCATATTTGTGGCTATTTTGATCTACTGACCATTTTGCAGGAGGTGATGAGGTGGGGGCTAAGGGAGAATACACTTGGACAGATGTGTTACAGCCCTGGAAACCCAGCAGCGGCCAAGGGGCAGCTGCTATCCCAAAGAATAAAATAATATCCTCATAGGCAAATATTGTTACTTGTACACCGCATTGGAATAGTGAAATGGCAAGGTAAAACAATGTATTGGAGTCTATAGGTGGCCCCCTACAGTTGCAGTGTAGGGCCATATTGCATTACTGAGCTGATTATGGCTTAGTAGGGCCATTGATTTTGGTATCAAGGATCAGGTTTGCTGCTTCTTGGTACTGCTGTGCAAATCCTTCTTTGTTCTAACCATCCTGATAAAACAATGATTGTGTCTGCTGCAGAAACAATAAGAAAATAGTACAAAACTCATAAGAGGTCCAGCATCGTGGCTTTAGTGTAGCACATTTGTTTTTCCAAAGCTCTATGAGAATGTTTCCTTGCCCTTTAGGAATTTCGTTGTCCTGGAACAATATTTGCAAATACACATTTAAAGTATAACTTGGGATTAATAGTAATTGGACAAGGGCTTTAGATTTAGCTAGCTACTCTCACTCCTGGTACAATAAAAAATTGAAAACCCATTGAGGTGAAGATATGAAATTGGCCATGTGTGCATTCCAGTTTTGTTTTGTTCCTTTCCAAATTCATATATCTAATAAATGGATCTTCTGCATGAGCAACTTAGCATTTGCTTCCTAAGACAATGAACTAAATTCATATCTGGTCTTTGTCAGACATTATTACAAATTATGAGAGCCAGACAGAAGTTTATTACCTTAGTGGTGCTCTCTTTCACAAATTAGGTTCTTGGAACATCCAGCTAGCTCAGTATCATAGATCCATTCATCACAATTAGACTGCTGTGCTGGCAAAGTTACGTCCCGCTAACTTAATTGACTCCTAGTGTATGCAGGGGGTCTTGGGTGAGGACAGCTCTAGGCCAGTCGAGAGCACCCTGCATGTACCTATCACAGGAAGCACAAACAAGCACAAACTTGCATTTGCTCTTAAGAATTTGCTGCTCTTGCTCCCCAGGTAAGATACAGGCAGTAGCAGGATACTTTTTTCATCGCGCAGAGGAAATAGTAGGGATTAACTCAGATTTTAGCTGAGGCTGAAGTACACTTTTAAGCTATCTTCCTGAGTCCAACTGGCTCCTACCTGGGGTACTTTTGCTAAGTGCTTGCCTTTATATGGGATGAATTGAGGTGTACAGATTGAGCTTAGCCTAGCACTTCACTTGAAGACATGCTTATCCTTACACATACAATTATGCTCACTGACTTTCGTCCCTCCTGACTCAGCTGCACGTTGCTGTGTAAACTTGGGAAGTCACATAATCTGTTTTTTGCTTCAGTCTCCTTGGTTACAGGAAGAGAATGGCTCTTAAGAGTTTATTATCGTTATTGTTATTAAGAAGAAATTAAATTTGCACATCTTTTGGGTGCTTTGCTGTGTGACAGCCAGACTGCTGACCCCCCTGGAGGGACTGAGTCTCTGATAACTGGGGCTAAATCTGTCTTGATTTTTTTCTCTATCAGCACCATTTTATGTGACCCTTTGTGATACATAGACCAAGCCTTGATCTGCATATAATCTGGAAGTGTGCTTTTTGTGCCAAGGGTTTTTATTGCAAAGCTTGTGTACTGAAAGGCCTTTTAGAAGTTGAGACTGGGAAAAGGTTTTCTTTAGGTTATTGTCTGCAAAATCAGTGTGTAGAGAAGCAGCACAGGGATTAGACAGATTTATTTTCTTCTCATTGCGAAGACATGCTTAGAGGCTGCCATCTGAGAAGTCCGTTCAGGCTTGGAGGACACTCCAGAGGTTACATTTTCCTTTTCTGCTCCTATTCTTGGTTTTTTTGCAGACGGAAAGTCCATAACCTATTGCACAGCCCAAACTCCATGAGTGGCTTTGGGTCAAAAGGATTCAGGGCTGGATCATTCATTTTGACTGTGTGGTATGTAGCATGTGTTCAGTCTCCTTCAGTGGAAGGGTTCAGTTCTCACTCCATGGTAGTATGTTCAGTTTATACTCTTTAATGATCAAAACTGATCGTCTTGGCCAGTGCCTGGAAATGACTCCCAATACTGAAACCTTCGTAACCGCAAGAGGTTTCTAGTGGGTTTTGCTTTTCAAGTATTCATATGTGACATTTATTTTTGAAAGCTGAATTGAAATGATACTTTATTCCAAGACTGCTTGCTATTCTAGTAGGAATTCAGTATTTTGATAATTTGTAAGCTTAAACTGTGCTGCTCTATTCCTTTTCTAGATAGAACGAAATGAATTTTTCCACGTGTTGCAGTAAATGTTTGTATAACAGATTTTTTTGTCTATCAAGTGTTTACCCACACCAATCACTACCACATTAAAGCCAAACTACTGTGATCTGTCAGATATTGTTTATTCTGCTGTCCTCTCCCTACGGACATGCAGCTGGAGTACTCATCACGGTAGGAAACGACTGTCAGATTCAAAATATGATGTTTCCTATTTGCCTTTTGTTTAGACACATAGTTTCTAAAGCTGTTTCTCTTGTGAGTGCTATTTTTCCTCCTTTCCTCAAATGTCCCCTTTTGTATTATATGGCCTGGGTGGACTGCTCCCCTCTTGCCTTTCTGATCAATTGGAGCAAAATCCAAACAATTTTTTGTTTTCAACTTTGGAAAATGGGCCAAAATAATAGAAAAGAAAAAGGATGATGAAAAGCATCTGCCCTGTGGAGGCAGAGGAGGCTGCAGCAGTGACACCATGACTTGTAGCAGCCTGTCACTAATTGAGAAAGCAGCAGCAGTGATAAATTCACAAGGTGTGTTGCAAAGCCTTATCAGGTCGGATTTAGCTGCCTCTGACAGCAACCTGCAAGTTCTGTCTCTTCATTTACATTTCAGCCACACCCACAACACCAGTGAGATGTTTTTATACTGTGCTGAATGCTCAGGAACCACCAGGGAGGCAGGGGAAAGGCTGTGGGTGAATGCAGTGGTGACGGTGGGGGAGCGATTGGCTTTTTGGGTGGATGAGCTCTGTTACCACCCTTGCTCTCAGTCACCTTGTGCTGTGTCCAGCAGTAATTCGCAGGGAGTTTGGAGTCATCAGTAACTGTAGCTCTGAAACACACCAAGTTGGCTCATCTTTGCTATTTCACATTAAACTGAAAATTTTTGCAGTGGTTAGGGGAAGGATTGTTGTGTTTCCCCCATCTGTTTGTTCCCTGCATATCTCAGTAGGCTGATGCGTTGCCACCCCATCTGCCATCCAAATGCCAAGTTCCAGAAAACAACATGGGAACGTTTGTGGTGCAAATACGATTTACTGATTCATGTTCCATTTCATTGACATTTGAAATTGATGACTTTTTCCCCAAACTGTCTGTACACAGTCCTGTTGAAATGGAGCTGTCTCTAGGGTGAAAGAAAGTTGAAAGATTCACAACTGCTTAACAGGTATCCATGTGCCACTAATGGGTACCAGGGCAAAAACCATGCCAGCAAGGTCTGATGAGATGTTTGTTCCAGATGTCTGTGTGTCTCTTTCTCTTTTTTTTTTTTTTTCCTTTTCCTTTCTTTTTTTTTGTCTACATACAGGGGGACTGCTCTCCATGCACAGTCTATGCCTGAAAGTTATAAAACAGGTCTGGGATTTGACGCTGCAGCTGTAGAGAATTTGAGTATTTCTGCTCCTTAAGCATGTTATTTGAAATGTGGGGTGTTTACAATGGAGATGAGCAGCTCCAGACCACTCTATTAAGTGCATTTTAATGAAACAGCAGAGAAGCATTGCAGCACAAATGTAGGCAATTAGAGAAATGCTTGTGACCAGTTGTTGTCCCCATGATCCATGCAAATCTCAGCTAAAACAAACAGCAATTGTAAGGAAATGGCCATGAAGAACATTTGACAAAGTGCCATAGTATGCACGTCTTGAGCATCGTTAAGGAACACGGCAGCCTCCTAGGTGTAGTGGAGGAGCTGGCCACACATCTGTACCACTCTGGTGTTTCTTGCAGCAATGAGATAAAATTAGTCTCAGAACCACTCACCTGTTTTACAATTCATTGTTTTCACTTAATGTGTTGCAGTAAATAATGGTCAATGTATTATTACACTTCTGGCTTGCTAAGCTTGTCGTTAAGGTGTTGCCATAATTTTCCACATTAGGTTCATTTTCTATGATTTGTTCAGTAGTCTTCCTAAACATACAGGGCCTGATTTCCTAATGTGCTGCTGAGCAATCACAATATGAGTTGGAGTATGGGGGACCTGCATGTAGACAGCAGTATGACTGAAACTATAGTTAGTGAAGTTATTTTATTATTAATTCATTCAGGATTTTGCAGTTTGGTGGGTAGCTTTGATGTTTGGGGAGCTTTAAGTGACACGCAAAATATGTTATTGTTTATTCAAATGTGATAGAAGTGAATAGATGGGAATAGAAATGCAGAGGATGCTTGGGCCACGTCTGTCACCCACATCCCACTATCGATAGCGTGGAAATCATAACAGCAGAGCTGTCAGTTGATACCACCTATCTGAAGACAGGCTCACCATTTAGTTATTCAAGGTGAAAGGCTGTGCAACTTAAATCCCTGTGAAACCTGTCCATATAGATATAATACTGTGTGGTACATGCTTTCTTCTTTCAGTGGGGTAGCTTTTATAGGAGGCTTTGCAGCTTGCAGGATATTTTTTGTTGTGGCTCTTACCACTGTGCCCCAGGCTCTACTAAATAGACAACCTCATTAAAAGAGAAATAGCGATAGTAAAGCAGTGACTTTCTCATGCCATCTAACTCACATATTTGACATGATTGCTGGACCTTCCAAGTACTTAATTGATTGACTTAATTGATTTAGTGGCACTGGAGGCTACAGCATGGAAATAAAGGGGCAAGATGAGGATAAGGGGTGAAAAAATTTATGATAGGTGCCAAGCAGCCTGAGGGAAATTAGAAATGCTACAGATCTCAGAGGCATCTAAATCAATTCAATGTGATGTACAGGGAACAACCTGGGGGAAGAGAAGAAGTGGGGGACAGAATGTAGAAAAGGAGAGAAAATAATGGCTAGTGGGAGAGACAGGCATAAACTTAAGGGGAAGAGGGAAGAGAGCAGCCTTGGTGGAACTGGGTATTTTGGACTTCTTTAAGTTTAACACCAGGAAAAAACTTTCTAGTGTATGAATAAAATATAATAATGACATCATGTTTAGCCTAAAAATCTCATGTATCTCATGATTGTCTTAGTTACCCAGTTTGAGACGTTCTTTGTGCCTCCATTTAAAATCCTCAACATCTGCAACAGTGACTAAAGTCACAGGAGACCTAAAATAACTTGGAGGCTATGTACAGTGGATTTTTTTTAACAACTGATGCTTCAATGTTAAATTGCTTTCTAATCTGCGCAATATTTAATTGACTGTGTTGAACCATAATACAAATCAAAGCTTCTCTATAATTTGTTCTGTTGTACTGCAGCCTTCCAAAATAATTTGATACTTCACTTACGAATTGGTAAATCGCTCGTAGCAGCACTCAGCGAAGATACAGTAAAAACATTAAATAGTGTGTGATGGAATCCATCAGCATGGGCATACGGGGGTGTCATAAACATCCATAAGTTATCAAATGATTCTTTTATGTGCTTCTGACCCACTAGAGACAGGATTAAGTCATGGTAAAACCATTAAAAAAAAAAAGGCTGGGGAGAAAGAGGGGCAGATCGGCTTGTGAGTATTAACTGTCGATCACTGACCAGTAGGTTTTTTATAAGCAATTTTGTGTGGCTTTTGTTTCATTTCCTTTCAGGACTGTTCATATCGAGTATTGAGAGGGTGGCTACATGTGAGCAGCTACAAACTGAAGGATAAAGATGACATTTCTGTTGGTTGGTCTCATTTTACGGGACAGATTAATCTATGCGAATGCATCAGACACAAATCTAATCAAAACGTGCAAAGAGCGTGTATTTATAGATAGTCTCAATTTTAAGTCTCTGGGTGGCTGGATGAGATGGTGTTTCTCATCGTGCTGTCCCTTTGCTGTCCTTTACTCTAGTGCATGTCTCACTGCTGTGGAGGACTCTGCAGGGTACTAGGCAGGCTGCATCCTTACAACAAAGATTTACAGAAAGGATGCAGTTGTGGTCTTGCATTTTATGGTGGTAAATCTCTACTGACTGCAACAGGAGTCTCATTCCTGCTTTACGTTGAGCAAAGAATCAGGCACTCATTAAATAATATTTGGAATGAAGTAGAATATGTAGAAACAACACATTAGATGAATTGAGGGCTGTGAAGGTACAGGTTCAAAGGAGTGTTTACATTTGACTACAGATGTGTGTATGCAACATTGCATTTTGTGTGTATGTTCCAACTCAGTATCCCTCAAACAAATTAAAAACTCTTGCTAAACGCTCCATACAGTAAAATATGTGAAAGGATAATGTTGCAGTCACCTTTACTTAATTTGTACACCTATTGATACAGTATGTAAAATATCATAACCATTATAAATGTAATGATTTTTGAACGGTTAATGAGGTCTCCCAAATAAATTGGAGTGTCTCCATCTGCTGTCTCACATTGTGGGTGATACTTTTCCATGGTAGAATGATCTTCAAATTTAATTCCATGAGGAAGGAATCTGATCACAGTTTAATTTCAGTGCAAAACGCTGTCTCGCAATCAATAAAGCAATGTCAAAGAACTTTGATTTAATAGAAGCCGGAGATAACGTTCCCTGTCATATGCAGAATAGAGAGATAGGAACATTTCATTTCATTGTAACAGATAGCATGCAACTTGGTTTTCAGAAAAACCTAATAAATCAATATCCCTGTATTATCTGAGTAAGAACCCATCATTAATTTTAAACGCTTAACATGTTGGGAAGTCTAAAGCGCACCTTCAGATTAGCCACGTTCAGCCTGAAGTCAATGGCAACACTACCATTTTCCTACGAGCAAGCAATCTTGATCTTGGGAGGTTCAGAGTCATTTACTGCAAAATGGAAATGAAAAATGTCCAGTCTTTTGTTTTATATGTAGTCATCTGTCTCTTGCATGCTGCCTCTCCTTTCACATTTCAGTCTGTGTTCTACATAAGTCTCATCACTTGTCACTTGCCCTGCACGTGCTCAGCCTTTTTGCTTCTACACACACATATCCTCTCCAGTTTTGAATTTTGAAATGTATTTTTAAACTCTAAAAATAACTGGTTGTTTAGAGATTGCCTGGATACCATGCTGATTTTCAAAATGTGCTTTTCTCAAAACCAGCAGGAATCTGGACCTCAAAAGAATTCTTTGTGAGGCTTTGCCTGCTCTCAGAAATAGCATTATCCCTAGATGATATACGAGCAGTTCAATATATCAGAAGGTAGAAATTTGAACTAATAGATTGTTTTAGATAAACTTTTCAAGGACATTATTTTAAGTAGAAATACATAAATATTACTTTGGTAGTAAAATACTGCTTAGGCCAGAGCAAAAAAGGTGCTGGCACTCCAGGACATGCTTATAGGAGTTTCAGATTCATGTCCTGGCTCTGGGGAGAGTTTTACTCATACAGTTTAAACAAAATTAAGTCTTCTTATTATTACAATTAACCAAAATGGGATTTTAAATAAAATGTGAACTTTTGCATTGAGCATTGATTTCAAGTTGGATAATTGTATTTCCATGAATTTTCTGGGAAAAATAAATTTTTTTAGTTCTGTTATGCTTTAAATGAAATATTGCTTGCTGGCTGATGCTGAGTGTTGCAGAGATAAAGCAAGTCTGGTGCTGATTCTTGGAGAGATTGGATATCTCAATTCTAGCTCTGCAGCCCCTGCAGATCAGTCTGTCCTCGGAGTCGCCCTGTGTGAAGCTACAGGTAGCTGCTGCCGCTTCCTTTATATACCTACAAATAGTGCTTCTGTACCTAGGATGCTGTGTAGGTAGTAACTAGGTAACATGATATTTTCTATTATATTATATCTCACCAAAAGATACCGAGAAAAATCTTCAATTGGAGCTTTTAGTCAAATTATTAAAGCGAGTCAAGTTTGGCTAGATTTTGAAAAGAGAATAGGCTTAAAAGTGTTCAGATAATAATTGATTTTGATACCAGGTTATGTTTGTTTTAATTCCATAGGTGTATTGAGGTCTAGGTAAAGCACTGATGAAAGGGAAATTATACAGCTTTTAACAGAACATTTTGATGGATATTTCTTACTGAGTTTTTTTTTTAATAGCTACTACAGCACCACCATGCAGTTCATGAGATTTCATACATAGCAAAGGATATCACAGACCATCGAGCGTTTGGATATGTATGTGGAAAGGAGGGAAATCACAGATTTGTGGCAATAAAAACAGCCCAGGCAGTAAGTATCAGATCACTGTCATTTTCTACAGTGTAACTCAATGGAAAAGCCTGTTCATGAGAAGCTGTTGAAGAGGCCAATCTTGTATTGTTTATGATTGTGCTAGATATGTTACAAGTGTCTGCTTAGATGTTCTTAAAGAGCAAATTAATGAAACCAGCTTGGGAAAAAAGGAATGTATTTTGCTATTTCAGATTTTTCATGATGTATTTTTTTATAATTAGTTACTGTTTTCCTTTCTGACTAAACTAGACTGGATACAGATATGTTTGGTTATATTCCTACACTCATCTAAATAGAAAGTAATAGATAGACTGTATGCAAAGTAGCTATTTACTACCATAATTTCATTGTATGAGAAACCACTAATAAATATGCTTTTATCTTCATATATATGCCTTTTATATTCATAGTGCCTTTTATATTCATAATTATAATTATCATTAATTTGCAAATACAGTTAGTTCAACAGAAATTAACCCAAGCCTGCATGCTAAGGTAGAAGTTAATTCAGTATGAAGTTCTCTCCAGTTGTGTAGATGCTATAACTGCTCTATCAGCAGGATGGGATAAGAGGAGTATGTTTTCCCATATAGAAACCCTCCTTTCTGTTTTTGCTTCCACAGGCTGAACCTGTAATTCTGGATTTGCGAGACCTGTTTCAGCTCATCTATGAATTGAAACAAAGGGAAGAGATGGAAAAAAAGGCACAAAAGGACAAGCAGTGTGAACAAGCGGTATACCAGGTACATACATAAGCTTAGACTACTGCCAACAAAAGTATGGTTTGAAGTATCCCCCGAAAGATGCTCCAAAGAGGCACTGAGCATCCTCAGCATTTCTTAACAGCAATGGGTTTGAACGGGGTTAGCTTCAAATGGACAAATATGAGCCCAACAGCCATTGTGAGCTCAGAAGTAGGATTAAACAGTGATGAAAGCTATCACTTGGGGTATGATGAATATGTTTAGCAACTGGAAATGATCAATTCATTTCCCGTGTAGTGTTTCTTCTAATTCAGAAGGAAAACTTTAATGACGGTCAGTGTGTTGTAAGTCAGGTTTTTAACAGTGTCTAATACCTTAGGGAAGAGTCAGTATACTTCTTAGTGTGTGTATTTGAATCAAATCAAATAAGGTGCAGATTGTTAAACTCGGATGAAACTTGAATAAAGTTACTTTGAACAATAATGTGACTTTATTTGTATACTAAAGAAAGAACAATATATACTTACCAGCCCATTTTGCTTATTTCTTTGCTGTCCTTTAATTTCTGAATCCAGTTCTTTTATCTCTACTGTTTATGTTCTTTGCTTTTACTGCCTGTCCTCTTACTTTGCTGTAGACAATTTTGGAAGAAGATGTAGAAGATCCTGTATACCAGGTAATTTCTGAAGCTGTATAGCCTTGGGGTTTCAGAAATAACTAGATACGTGTTATCTTCAAACACGGCCAAAAACTTTAATAAGATGTTTTGAAATTTACTGAAATAGGTCTTCTGAGAACCCTGTAAGATTTTTACAGAGAGTAGCAAATTCAGAGATTAAGCTGTAATAGCACAATATGTCTGTATAGAATAGAATAGAATATTTCAGTTAGAGTATAGAAATAGTAGATTTTGTAAATATTTCCTAAAATGTGGCTTGAGAGTCCAGATATTAAGTTTCTAACTGAGATTTGTCATCATTTTTTAATGCAAACTCTATCTGAAAAGGGAGTTACTTTGAGAATAAGGAAGGTGACATCTTGTTCTGATAGTAATAAATTGACATTTTGATTTTGGCTTCTGTGGGGCCAGAATTTAATTCAGAGAATGAATATTTTGAAAAAAACAACAGTGGAATTAACGTTATAACACACTCCCTTGTTGGCATTTGGGCTATGATTTAATAAGAGATCTGAAATTTAAGTCTTGTTTCATCCAAGCAAAATGTCTGGGAGCAAAGGTGATGATCAGAAATATGTCAATATATTCACGTCCAATATCCTACTGAGTGTGAAGAAGAAAAAGATGTAATTTCATTCTCATATTTTTGTGCTGAAACAAAATATATGATAGTTTCCTTTTTTTTTCCTGAAGATTTTGTGTTCTTCCACTTAGGCATGTCAGTGGGAGGCACACTGAAAGAAACTGATTCAACCATTAGTGAATATTGAACAGTGCCTAAGGTGCAGCAAGAAAGATGATAAGAATTAGGATACTTTAAATTGCTATTCAGCTTTTATAATGTCAGGGGTTTTACTTTGCACTCTTCACAATAAAACAAGAACCTGAAAATGAAAAGTGTTGTGACAACCTTTTGCCATGTGGCCTGTTACATGAACACCAGCCTATTCTTCCAGTTTGGATTTAGCTTTTTTATTCATAGATAAAAAATATATGTGGAAATAATTGCCATTATGTAAAAGAGGCAAAATTCACATTGACTTCAGAAAATTAATACTGGGCCACAGGCGGTCTCCCTAGTGAGAAAGAATTAGGAAGTTGCTCTAATGATCATTAGAGGAGATTTAGGTCTATTCATTGCCGGTTTATGAAATATGAAACAACCTTACGCTGTGCTTTCCAACAAACCAGTTGTCCTGCTGCCAGTCTGTACTTTGAACTTGTTTCTTTAATGCCTGACTATGTTTTTACGTGGAATTCCAAATTGCCTTTTTCCCTTCTGTTTCATCTTTGACTTTTCCTCTCTGGCGGCTGGTGTAATAGTACATTGTGTTTGAGGCTGGACATGAGCCAATCCGTGAGCCTGAAATGGAAGAAAACATTTATCAGGTATAAAATCGCTAACTTCGGTGTTTTCGTTGCAATGATTTGCAAACATTTAGTAAAGTACATTTCATAGATGGTTCACTTTTATTATTTTTCATTCATCACAAAAATGTCTGGCATTTCATTCTGGTGACATGAATAATCTGCTGGTCTCAGTGTGGTTTTTCTGTTGTTTGTCATTTCAGCTTCTGCAAACTTTATTAACTTTGTCAACTTATGAAAGGTCTTAATCTTTTGAATACACTATATAAGGTGATAAATAGTGGATTCTCTTTTTTCTGCTAATTTTTTAAACTTTTTACACCTATTGTAAGAAACAGATACTGAAATCTGATGGAGGGCAGACCATCCAGGCAATTCTTAGAAAGATATTTTAATGGTACTGCTCTTCTTTCTGGCTAACCAAGGAGGTAACTGAGCAAAACCTAAAAGTTCCCAATGGATATCCTCCAGACTAGGGAAGATGTTTTCAGACTGCATAAGTTATGTTACAGCCCAAGCTTGCATTCTTCACACTGAAAAAAAATTGCATTGAAAGCAATATAAAATAATCTTTTGTCATTCAGTTTATCCTCAAGGGATCAGTACAGGGTTTATTAAAATATAATGTAATTCATTTTGTATCACATACTAGAGGCAAATCTGGAGATAGACAGAAATTTCTGTATGCTGTAAGAAAATTGTGATTTGAGGAAATCATTTGGTATGGAGAGGAAGGAGATTCAAGCAGTGATTAAGCATTTCATCTAGCTGTACTAGAGGTTGATCTGCTAATAGAAAAAGCTTTTTTAAGGTAGACAGGAGCAGGGATAGAACAAAAAAGAAAAGGGAAGGGTATTTTTTTAAATAAAGGAAAAGGTAGGAAGATAATAGAAAAAATGAAAGGGTAGAGTAGCTGTAAGCCAAAATAGAAAGAAGCTAAATGGGAAAGGGAAATGCAAGTTAAAGATTAGAAAGTAGCTATCTTATAGACCCCATGACAGGGTCATTGAGGTGAGATCCATTTAACCTGTCTCCGTTGATTTTCTGGCACCCCACCATGCACACTAGAATATTCATCTTTCTGCATCTCTAGACGGAGACATGCAAAGCTTTCAAGGTGAGGGCATGCCTAAGGTGGAAAATTTTCTACCGCATAGTGTTTTGAAAGTTTGACTATTTTCAGGAAAGCAATCTGTTAAAAAAATTACTACTTAAATTGTCAGTTTTATGCTAGAAACAAAAACCCCATGACAACTACATTCAGACCAAAAAATTCTAATTGTTGGTTATTGAAGTGCGGAGCTTTTAGTGACACTTTCGAGAAGTACCAGTGGAAGCAAGCAAAATGCGGTCGTCACTCCCAGTGTTTGGAGATCTTAGAGCAAACTCTGGTAGGGAAGAAGTAGGAACTGTGTTCTGAGGAATGGCCTAAACAACAGGAGGACTCTCTGGACATTTTCTTTTTCTTAAAATGGAAATAGAAGATGATAAACATATAGTGAGGTCTTGCCTCATCTAGAGGTATTGCTGTTACTATCCTGGAAGCTCAAGGCTTCATATGACAGTGTCTGGATGTGACGAAGTTTTTTCTCCCACACCACAGTAATGCACAGAAAATACCTGTGATACATAATATACCATACTCTCAGTCTATGCAGTCTGGCATTGTCCTCTGTATTTACTACAGGCAATACCTTGAATACAGTAAATGCTGAGATTAGAGAGCTACGAGTCTTTTCCTGTTATCTATTGTAATTGACACATGGTAAATTACCGCTACCGTAGACTTCCCCAGAGCCGTGAGCTTCCGAGTTCCCATGGACTTTGTGAGCTCTTGGCTTGCTATAAACCTGGGTTCCCACAGCTCAGATGTTACACTGGCAAAATTGTTTGTCTTACAAGATTTTGATGAACTCAGAACTGTCCATTAAAAATGAAATTAGAAAAGGCCCTCTTTTTGTTCATTTTTTTAGTTTGATGCAAATTGTTGCCAGTTCTATTATTCACTACAAAACCTTTATTACACTTTGGTAAACATGCATCTGCTCAGTAACCTCATGCATCCTCGCTTCAGCCTCGCCAAATCTTCTTTCTTCTGGTGCTCTTCAGGTTTTTCAACCAAGAGCTGGTAGGCAAAGAGTTCATTTCTCCCTTGGTGGAAAAGATTCCTACCCAATGGGTAACTGAAGATGGAAGATAGGTGCCGAATGTGACTATTTCTTTTTAACATAGTAGAGGTCACAATTTCCTTTTTAAGCATTCTTTATCTGTCTGTCACCTTTCTTTGATACATTACCCCAAAGACTGTCTGTGTCTGTCTGCTCTTTTGTCTGCCCATATAAGTTGCTCTAATGTGTTAGTTATGCAAGGATTTGATCACTGAGCATGTACCAATCCTCTCACCTAGTGTCAGATTTCTTAACAGCGTCTCTTTGCCTGTCTGTTGTTTTATGGTAGTGAGGTGGGATTTTGTTAGGTGTTTTTGTATTGTGTATGTAGCAGCATTGGTCTCTATGGAGAGGCAAGTTCTGCTCCATCAGGAGTTGACAATCTGAGATGGGGGTTTCTGAGTTGCGGTGCTTGTATTGCTGATAAGATGCAAGTATGTCAAAATGGTTCACAGCCTGTCACAGAGCCAGAGCTGTCAGCAGCAATAGTGCTCGTACCCCTTTGCTGATATTGCAAATCAAAGAAAAAACAGGAGAAATCCCTTGCAGACACACAGTCTACGTAGTGATGCAAAAAAGCGTGATAATACGTAGCAAGTAAAGACAACAGGAAGACAGGTGGTATCAAGTTGCAAGAGAAGAATGTCTTTCAGAAAAGTTTCTCTGTCTTGATATTAGAAGTCAGAAGCTTTTCTCTAATGTGTTTATAAGCTGGAGTAAGAGAGGGGGATTGATAGTGCAGGGAAACGCTAATTCCATAAAAAGCTGTGGATAGGAGTGTGCAAACTGGGATGACTTCATGGAGAACTAGACTGATGGGGGAACTTTCTTCGAGAGAAAAGAAAAATATGTGCCGCTGATAGTTTATAAATAGTTTATATTGCCTTGTTTGTCCTCTTTTTATGAAGATTAAACTTTCCAGTGACTTACTAAATACACCATTCTTGGTTTCTGCTCTTGCATTGTCAACTTAACAGTCTGCAAAAAAAGAGCACTTTATTTCCATGAAATTGAATTTTTCCACTCTTACCAGTTTCACATTACCTAATGTCATAGGTGGTTTCAGTGGAAGAAGACAGTACTTTGAGAAAACCAAGGCAAGCAAGTAATTCCTGGGATGGGAATAGAAGAGATCTTTTAAAAATCTCATTCAGTTTCTGGGAGGGTTCTGCACTCATGGTTTTGAAAAACTTCTGCAATGTGCACAAAGTTAAAGATGCACCATTTCCTATGAAGATTTTGACATTTAAACATGAGCAAGAGAATGTTTGAACAGTAGAGTTTCTGATACACTATACAGACTAAGAAATGATAGTACATCTCAATGAATAAGTAACATTCCTTCAGCTTCCCCTGAACCAGACCTAGTCTAATATCAGAACTCTAAGATATTTATTGTCGTAGAAAAGGAAAACGTAATCATTTTTTGGCATATCTACAGTATTATTTCTCCTGTTAACCCATGAGGTTTCATTAATGTCTGAAATGTAACCTTCTGATGCTGAATGCCCTTGTTCAGTGGAAAGGTAGCACTGATTTACTTAGAGCATTTGTGTCTATTTAGAACATGTTTTTACTGTTCTTTTTGCTTGTGTCATTTACAATAGGCATTCAGTGCTTCTAGGAAGGAAAAGAAATACAATCACAAATTATAAATATGTAAACCAGCAGTCATTAGGCAGGCAAAGCCCAGTATTACGAAGCAACTGAATTTACATGAGTAGGCTATGAATGCCCAAGGTGTAAATCATGACTGTTGAGTTAACTAAAGTCTCGCCTAAAGTTTTTTTTTAAGTGCATCATCTCCTATCCATGTGAGGCTGTTGACTTCAGCTCCCTGGCTGTGTGAGTGGTTGTGCAGCCTCAGACTTTGACAGGCCAGTAATTCCTCTGTAAAATTTCAGAATTGTAACCAAACATCGCTTAGAGCAGCCGCAGGGCCCCATCACTGCAGGGGTACATGTTATTATTTTACTTGACTTAGATTATTAAATTAATTGGAAGGAAGAAATCTAATGCCATAGGCCAAACATCTCTTTCCCTCAGATCGGTAGCTCTACTCTGGACCTCTGCCATGGAGGAAGATGACGTACTGACCTGGTTATGACTTCCATGTACATGTTCTAACTCCCAAGTAAAATGAAAAAACAACCAATTATAGGAAGGAAATCCAAGTGCACCTGAACTTAATGCAACTGACCCTAACTGAGAATGAAAATCTAATTTCTGAACACTACTGGGCTTTAAGATTTAAAAAATTCAGAGAGATGTTTTATTTCCTCAGTATTGTCTCCATTAATGTTATTGCTTGAATGAAAAGGGAGCTACCCTTGATTTCATTAGTATTAAGTGATTACCTTGTACTTAAATATCAGTTGCAGATTTCAATTTGTCATCAGACTTGCTTGGGTCATGACCTTAGTTTCATCTGCTATTGCAGGTTCCTACCAGCCAAAAGAAGGAAGGTGTTTATGATGTGCCAAAAAGTCAACCTGTAAGTGTAAGTATCTTCCCTATTTATATGCAGTAAAGAAGATGTGTTTCTTAGCTTCTGTGACTTTCATTATTGTATGTAACATTTGGTACATTCCTCATGATGGGAATTTTATCAGTGTTCTGTTGTCGGTTGATTGGGTTGGTTCAGAGTAACCAGGATTGTAATGTCACTTATATCCATCTCATTCATTACTTAAATCTCCTTTCTGTCTTTTCCGACTCATTCTTATGAAAGTCACCATTTATAAATCTGTTATCTGTGGTTAAGAGTCGACAGTGAGCCTTCTGCATGTTAATGCATGAATCGTTGCTGTCTGGATTAGAAGGGTTCCTCTATTACCCACTGCTGTACAAGGCTTATCGCTCTGAGTGAGCATGGACTGCATTTTCTCCCGTGTGCACTATCAGAGCACTTCATATATTGTGCTCCTTACAGCTTGGTTTTGTAGGAAGCAATGTCTGAATAGAGTGGAGGTCGAGAGAAATAGTGTTAGGACAAACTATGTCAGAATGTTGTGACCTCTACGATGATTTTCTGCGGCTATAATGTCTATACCTCTCAGAAGACTTCCTGGTGAACACAGTGTGCTGATAGGTAAAGATTTCATAAGGAGCTTCAAATCAAATGTTGCCAAAAAAATGGGAATTTGCATTAGAATTACTTTTCTGTCATTTGCAAAAAAAAAACCCCAACCAAACAAGTTACATCAAAATCCAACCTAACATACACCATAGAAAAGCAATTATTTTTCCAATAAAACCAACTTTTATGGTAGCTTAGTAAGAGCAGTAGAGTTGTAGGGCAAAGATACATGCAATTGCCATTAGTTTAAATGGCTGTGGGAAACTCTGAAAGGAACTACATCAAGATTAAGTGTGCAAAAAAGACCTCACTCAACAAATTCCTGAGTGGCAGAATTTTTTCTCTATGTGTTGCATTGCTTTCCTGCTTACTGTGGGCTGTAATGAGCTCAAGGAGATTTCCTCCCAATATTGCTACGTATTATTTCTTTAGTGCTCTCAGTGTACCAGAGGCTGAGGGTCAATAGAGACTGTCAACTTAATTCTTTCTGTCCTGTGCCCTGCATGGACAGTAGACTATTGAAAAAGGGGGGCTAATATGCTGTTGTATCCAAATGGCACCATTCCCTTTATGTGTATTAGCACTTTTAAGAGGTGAAGCATTTACCCCCAGAATGTATAAGGAATGGTAGGTAACAAGTGGTTGAGAGAAGTGGTGGAATGACAGATGCCTTAGCAACAAGGCATGCATTTGCTGAAGGGTGGGTTATACTCTTTAATATAAATTTGTGCTATAAATACCTTGAGAAATTGTTCGATTGCATTGGCTACACAGAAGATTAGTATTTCTGGGATATGTGTGAGAATGGACAAAAACAAAGGAAAAGGTCAGGAATTTCAGTCTACTGTAAGCATGGGAAAAATGCCTGTATTCAAGAGAGAGAAAGAGAGACTCTTCACATGAGGATGTGGTAACTTGCACAGCTTGGGCTAGGCACAGAGACTGAGATGTCGAATAAAAAAGATAAATGGTGGGGAGGGACTGGATGGGGTCCTGAATTGTGACAGTTCAAACAAACAGCACAAACAAACAAAACTTGCCATAAATATTTCATGATAAGCCACTAGGAGGAGGGAGGCATCATCATGTTGCTGGGAAATCTAGTAAAATAACTCATGTTGCATAACTAATTAAGGTATTTGTGGGCACAGAAGAGCTGTAGACTTTTCACTTATTTCTCATATAGTTCAGTGTTACAATTTTTCCATTGTACATTTCCTGCTACTTTTTTATTATTCCTTCAGCGATGTTTCAAATTTACTCTGGGAATAGTCTGTAATTTAAGCCGTTGCAGTGTGACTGGGTGTACAGTACACTTGCAATCATGTCTGCAGACACTTTGGTATTAAACTGTCCTGGTAAAGAGCATGACACTGAGATATAGGGCATATGGAACCTACTCTGTAATCATCAAATATATTTAATCTGTCGTCTCCATGAAGCCGGTTGCAGACTTTTTTTTGCTATTTCATGGTTAAATTTAAAACGATTAGAGCTTTTTCTCCAAACAGTTATGTCTTTAATTTATGAAGAAAAAGAGAAGAAAGAGAAGAGGAAGAAATACATAGCTGAAATTTTTGTTTCATCTTTTTATTAGTATACATTAAAAAAAAAAAAGAAAAGCAGCAATGGCTCTTAAAATTAGCAATTTAATATTCCACTGCCCATCTGATTTATTGCTTACCCTTCTACATCTGAGACTCTCTGTCATTGAGACACTTGCCATAATTTTTTTTTTCAATTTATAGCTGTCATTATTATATAAACTTCTAAAATTCAAACTGAGGGCAAATAATCTAGCTCATCTACCTGGTTTAAATATATAAGGACACTTTCTTTATTATGAGATCTTGCTTTCATTGATTTCATAATGGATGAATAAAGTGAGAAACTTTTTGTAGCTCCATATAGGTTTCAGGCACCATGAATTCTCTCTCCCAACAATAAATACAACACTTAATAAAAATGCAGCAAGTTTTGCTTCAGTTCAGACGGAATTGCTCACATTCCCTGGACAGAGATCAATTTTCCATCTTGGGATTCTTTTCCTCTGGTGTGTTCTCAGGCAAGTTATCTCTAGTCTCTGCACATAAAAGTGAGGGATACTGAAGTAGTCATCTACATGTCCTCCACCCTTGACTCTCTGTAGCCAGTGGAGAGAAGTAGCAGCTTCATGGAGAAATTCCTCCTGTCTGCGTGAGGTGTCTCTCTTAGGTGGAAATAAATGTACATCTGGACATCGTTCTTTTGTGGCTGCAGAGGAACTTTAAATGACTTGCAGGTATAATAACTTCTAAATAGTTAGGCTTAGGTGGGGTGAGATCTACTGCAGTATAAAACTAAAAGCCAGAATGCATTTTCCAAAAGTTGCTTTGAAACTGGGAAGTGTAATTTATACTAGTTTTCAATAAGTTATATAGCTTCTGAAGAAACCAGGACCGTTTGGACAAATATTGCTTTTTCTGTGCATATGGGATCCCACTGGGGCTGAAGGTATGAAGCATCTTCCTGGTAGTGCCATGAAGCAGAAGTATTCAACTTTGTATATGCATCGAGATAGCCGATGTACTTATATAATACTGTGCCATTGTGTGAGGCCATTTGTCACAAGGTGTCAAAGTACTTTACAGTGTGACTCCTCATGATCTCTGGTATCAAGTAATGTAAAGACGGTGCAAACGAGGCAGAAAGGAATTAATCGCGGATCTCAGAATTTGAACGTACACACTGAACTCAGTTATGAGCAGTGGCTGGTTGCCAAGTCACTTCTCTGACATTGGGATGAAAAGATTGCTTACTCAATATAATTCTTGTATTTCCTTATCTCTTTGCTGCATCCCTTCCCAGCAAATCCTACTCTCCTGTAGATTTTCTCTGCCAGGCGTGCAGCTCAGCTCCAAACACATGCTTTTCATGGTATCCAGTATCCTCCTAGTATCTCTCCCTTCCTCTGTATCAACTCACACTTCTTGTATTCATTTCTTCTTGTATCCATTTCTCTCTGCTCCTTCCTTAGACCAATTTTCCTATTCTCTGTTCACTGAGAATAGACATCAAGTTAGACAAAGAAAGCAAGCGTTACCCCAAAGAGCTTGTGTTAAGTGGTACATGCTCCACATAGAAATTGTGGTTCTGTATGTGAAATTAACTGTTCTAAAAAAGTGAAATGTTTAATGAGCTCTTTTTGTCATAATTTCCCATCGTCTCCCCATTACACATCCACATCAAGTTCTACCTGTCATGGTGTTTTTAGTAATAAGAGTCAGACTGTAAATACCCTTCACAGAGACTGTCAGTCACATCACAATAAAACCTTCTCTTCTCATCAAAATGTCTAAACTATCTGCTTACAATTTTATGAAGGCTTTCAAACAACTCATCTTACTGCTGTAATAAAGATTCAAGGCATTATAGCTGGTGCCTTACAGTGCAGGCAGTCTTCTGGCTAGTATCAACTACGTGGTAAATATTAACAAGCCAGGGTGGAATGGACCGGGAGTAATTTGGTTGCCCTAGGGGCAAGGCATGGGAGGACCAGAGGAAGCTGGGCTGGACCTGAGCACGCTCAGGTAAGGGCTGCCTGACCCTTCTGCCCGAACTAGGAAGCTGCATTTGGGAAAGCTCAATTTTACTTCTGTCTGGGATTACAGTGCCATTTGCAGGTCTGATTTGTTCAGGTCTCCTGTCAGAGGAAGTGTGCCCGGGGTCATCTGGAAGGCATGGGCAGCCCTGGGCTCCACCAGCTCATGTGGAAAGTTGGTCCCTGGAGAAATGGCATACCAAAATGTCAGGCAATAAAGTTGTTCAGAGCAGCTTTCCAGATAACTCCGAGCATCCTCTACAAAGTGAATTCTTTCTGTGACACTTGGTCTGGAAAAGAGCTTTGTAACTCTGGCTTTTCCCTCATATTGCATCAGTGGCTTTACAGAAACAACTTGCAGAATGGTGACATTGACTTCAGCCTCCACAATCAGGTTTTCAGGATCAAATTTTCAAACATGAGATGAGAGAGAGTGCACAGACCCAGTCTCTGACCATCTGTGCCTGCAAAGCTGTCGGTTTTCATTTACCTTTGCTAGAAGAGACACCTGTGTTCAGATGTCCTGACTTAGTTACACTCAATTAAACCCCACATATGAGGTTTAACATCATGGCGTGGGACATGCATTTTTAACAGACACAGCTAGTTGTTGCAAAGTTTGAAAATATATTAGTTTGTTACAATGTCTAGTGACATGAGTTTCTTTGATGCTTTAGTGGGCCGTTGCTATTTTTTTAGATAGAAGTGGATATACATACCAGCATCTGTAGTGTAGACATTGCACTAACTATTCTGAGAAGGTTTTGTGCAGCACTGGAAACACCTCTGCTCCATGTGCTCCTCCTCTCAGCTTGCCTTTTGATTTAATACCAATATTAACTCTGATACTACTGCTGGCTTATAATGGAAACACTTAGCACCATGCCAGAGGTAACATCTCAGCCCTGAAGGTGAGATGTTGTTGTCACATACATGTCTTCAAGAGTGAGACTTGTGCTGTAGCTGGAGGCCCTTATTATAACAGCCTCTCCACACATCAGCTGTTTGTTTCTGTCTGCTGTGTGGGTACTGTCCCCTTTGCGACCGGCATCACCTGCCCTGTGTTATCCTCTGGGCAATTGAGGCAGATGTTGCTAGGTGATCTCCAGCAATGTTGCTCACATTGCACTGTCATGTCTTAAGATGCTTGTATCTGTGGGGTTTTTTTTTCCTTCCCTTGGGGCTAGATGGGAGCTGCTGGCATTGCAGGAGGGTCCCGCATTCAGTCAGGTCTGGCTGATGCAGGAGTGGCAAATCCCTTGATGCCGTGGAGCAGGTTTGGTACATTGGGCAGGTAGCTCACACGTCTGTTTTGTTTGGACTTCATGTTAGGTATGCATGTTACAAATCAAGATCTGTCATTATCTGTGATGTAATTACTTCTACATTGTAAAAAGTCACTGAGATTTGTCAAGGTGGATTTTCCTTCCTTTTAGCAAAACCCATGGGCCTCATCTTCTGCTGTTTTGTACTTTCTGCTTCTCTTTATACTTGTGCAAAATGCAAGTAAAAACTCTGAATAAAAGCCTTTTACCCTAAGCACTGGCATAAAAAGCTACGCAGCTGACAGTTTGGAGTGGATCCACAGCAAAAAACAATTAAATACCTGAATTTTCACTAGCAGATGCTGTTCAGCTTCAGCTGAGGTGAGAGGCTGGGTCTGAGACTTTGCTCAAACCCCTGTGCCTCTTTTCCAAGGAGAGAAACTAGCCACCGTCAGGGATGTTTCACAGAGATCACAACCATCAACTTGTGGCTACTGGGTGGGATGCTAGTTCCCTGATCAAGTGCTGTAATAACTAAATCTGTCCTTGTATTTTTTTGTTTGACTTTGTATCACTTTCTCCTTTTTTTTTTTAAAGCTAGTTTTTTCTGGGGATATTTTCTCCTTAATAAAAATTTTAATGGCTCAGTAAGCAGAAACCAGGTCTTCTTCCCTAGTCTTGCTAGATTATAGCATCTGTAACATGAATTGATGAGGTTTCTTCATGTGTGTTATATACATGGCTTATGCAGGTCTTAGCACCTGAGAAAGTTAGGGATATTTCAACTGAATCTTGCAAAATTGTTCTTGCAATGCCAGGAAGAGCAAGAATATTCAAAAAGCTGTTAACCTGATTTCATCATCTGATTTCCAGCAATCTGGAGGGTTAGATGTTAGAATTAATCCATTGTTAATGTATAGACCATTTAAGATGATGAATCTTAATCTGGATAGTTTCTGAACATTGATAATATGACCATGCAAAGTTCTGGTTTCAGTCCATCCATAATTTTATATCTAGCATGTCAAATAGCAGGTTTTAATAGTGTAGCAATACTGTTTCACAGATGAGAATAAAATGCCAATTTAATTATTCTTTTATGTCATATTGATATTGTGGGCCATGTATTGAGCTCTTTTTAATCCATAAGAGTTGTCCTGCTAACAGGCTTTCCATTCCCACATTTGTAATACCATTCCCTGAATATGATCCTAAACCCTGCACCTCCAGCAGAATGATTGCATGCTATCAAAGCACTGAATTTACTTTATTTCCGAGTACAAACCTTTGGGATTCTTGTCTTCAGGATACTTGTAAAGTATAATCCTTTAGGATTTTGGGACATAATCCCTTAACATGGGAAAGCTGTAATCCATCAGCACCGCCCTTGATCAGTTTTTCATCATTCTCTCTATGTACTGTACAAACAGCAAGAAACAAAGAAGCAAACAAAAGCTGCAGATTTTGCCCTGGTGACACGGTTATCTTGTTGGATATAGGTGATGGCGGTGTTAGTATGGCAGCTGAGATTTGTACTTTTAATACAGAACTCGGGCGATATAAATAAATGATAAACATTTCAGTGGCCCCTTACAATTATGCAGCCTGTTAGGTCACGTCTAATGACTTCACATGTATTTGCATTCCTAAACTTACGTGGATTACTATACATTTTCTGGGGTAATACTCTGCCCTTTTGATACTCTCCAAAGTAGAGTAAGGAGAGCGTAGCTGAACCGTAAGTCTAGCTCATTGATTTTGGGGTAAAGTTTTGTTACATATAGTGAATTTTTGTCTTTTATGCAATATGACTGATGCAGATTTTATCTGATGGCTGCTGATATATTAAGTTGACAGCTGCACGTTGTATTGATTCACTACATTTTTATTTGCTCAGAGCCCTGCAGCTTGCAGTAATTTGCTAAAACATTTATTTACACACAATCTGCTTTCTGAGTAGTGAGTTTGTAGCTTTATCTAGTCTGTATCACTGTATGCATTAAATTATATAAGTTGCACAATTTGGTGTTTATTTACAAATTAAAGGGAATACAGTTTTGGGGAAAGTGCTGGATGCATTTTGCATCAGTTTGGGGAGAAGCTGTTATAAAATTTTGCAGATTCATTCAGTGCTATCCGACATAATTAAGTACAGAAATTCACAGGTCTTGGCTTTTTTTGCCTACTGAAACTCAGGAGATTTCAAGGTTTCAAAAGTACTATGATGATGTGGTATTCAATAATGAAGGTAGAAATAACTTGTTTCTTGGTTACAGCTCTATTCAGTTGTCATTTTGAAAACCATTAGATAGACCTGTATAACTATGCCTTGTATTCTAAAATAGTAAATTCTGGGTTATTTCTAATTCCCTTCCATTGTTAAGTTTATTCCCTGCAAGCATCCAAAGCTGTGTCTGCTGACACAGTCTAGAAGTGGAGTTTCGCTGTCACGTGGAAGTTTGTGTTCTCATCATCACTCGTCTCTCCAATCTGCAGTTAAAGAAAGCCATTGTGTGTCACCAAGGCTGGCTGCATTGGGCCACCTGAGAGGTGCCATAGTCCCCTGACATTAAACAGTTCATCTTTCCCCATCTGAGCTCTTACTGTGTCTTGTGCCACTGTCCTCATTCCCTTTTTCCCCGGGGAGGACTGGTGAAGCTACACACTGGGAACAAAAGGTGCGTTACTTTCAGAAACAGATCTTCAGGCAAGAAATGCCACTGATGCCAATGAATGTGTCTGGCAATAAGTCTGATGGAAACCTGGCCGAGGCTGATGCTGATGTTGAACCAGCCAGCAGCTTGTTGTTGGTTCCTGATTTTCCAGCTGAGACACCATTTCTCATGCTGAAATGAAATTTGGTGCAGGCTGGCTGTAGCCACTGTGTCAGCTGAAATGTTTTTGCTCTTCCCCTTTGTTTCCAGTTTTCTGTTGAATGGAAAAATACATTTCATTTTAATATCTTTGCATTGCATCAGCCGCATGCAATAAATTGCACATATTTGTAAAGGTACCTAAATCTAAAGCCAGGCTTGTGTTTCTAGAAGACAGATGTCAGGGTCTGTTAGTGCATAGTAAATGTAAATTACAACAGCTTTTGTAGCTTGCATCAACATTTTGAAAGCCTTAGTGTTTAGTTCAACAGCATAGTGGTATTTCTGGACTTGTAGCATTTCTTTTAAATACATGTGATGTGGCCAGTGTGTACCATGGTGCATACCGTGCTCTCTGAATCCATCGTGTGGGGTCTGGAGAAGATATGGAGGAGGTGGCCATGTGACTGGGACCTTTGCACCAGCATCCTCAGTGCTCTGGAAAGTTTAATTATCTTGGGTGTTGTGCTGCCTGGAAGCAGCATGGGTCTGGCTCTAAGCAAGAGTCACTCTTTTGGACTCTTGATTTATTAGAGTCTGTCAGAGAAAAGTGGTAATTGAAGCATTTTAAATACTATTTCATGTAAGAGTAAATACCTGAAGTACACAGAGAATTCAGAATTAAGTTTCCTTCAAACGAAGACTAAATAAATAAATGAGTAAGTGTACGTTTTGATCATATGAAGAGATCCTTAATGTAAAAGAAGCTATCGAGCAACAGTGGAGCAATTCATTCAGACACTCCTCAATAATCCATTATGTCAATTATTCTTAGCCATCCCACCTCCTTAGCTGCGCAGAGTTGACTAACATCGTTTTTAACCAGCACATCCAGCGCTTCCCAGTGAACAAACAAAGGAAACTGGACAGTTGGTGAATACGATGAAGCTCAAGGCTGCCCTATAGTTGGGTGCATCATACGAAAAGCCAATATTTGGGTTTATTACCTCAAATAAAAGTACGGAGGAGAAGGATTACCTGAAGAGTGCTCCTGACAAGTAAGAATTATCCTATGAAACTGAAAAGAGAAACTTTAAACAGGAGGGTTCCCGTGTCCCACGGGATTCTGAGCATTGGATTTGAACCCTGTGTAAGTGAGGGATGCCCAAATCCATGTGTTTTGGATACAAATTAATCAGTGTACTTTTATGGCAGCCCATGCTGCTGATGTGGCCTATACTGGTTGGGAATCACCCTAAATGTTCACAGCAGCCTTAGAACTAAAAGGTTGTGCTCAGCTATACCTGGGTAAATCTGGGTTGATGGTAACATCGTGGTTGCCGTTACCTCTGTAATGGGAAAAGGTTACGGCATTTGAGGATCTTTAGGATCTGTAGGAGGCTGAAGATTGCAAAGGCATTGACAATTTTTTCTTCACATACATATTCTTCAGTATATTCTCTTTAATTATGAAGCAATTCAGCAATGCTTTGTTGAGTTATCATGCTACTTCATTAATCCAACAGTAATTTTACAGGAAAACAATATGTCTGTTGGATGTTTTCAGTGCATCTCAACCTACTAGACATGGTTTGACTGATGATAGGTTTAGTCACGATTCTGACATGCTCATTTGTTAGTGTTCTAATTGTTTTTTAGAATGAATTGTAGTTAATAAGCAAGCTGCTTGCAGCTCATGGAGCTCATAGTAATATCAACAATTGTTGTATAAGGTTATGCAAATAACTGGAGCTTTCCTTAACTAAAATAATGATTCAAACAATTGGAAAAAATATTTGACATAGCCAAAATATTTACACTTTCAACTAAAATAAAAACACAAATCTTTAGTTTGACTAACGATTTGACTTGTCATTAGACTTCCACTGTAAAATACATGTTAGAAAAAGGGAATTGGAAATGCAGAGAGGCAGCACAGTTGGATGATCCCTCTTGTGTCTACTGGGCCGAGTGGTACGGCACTTACCCTGAATGCAGGAAACCAAGTTTAAATCCCTCTGCTGTCTTAAAAGATTTGAATAGCTAATACCCAGGTTAATTACTAATTGCTGGTTATTTGCTATATTTAGTATCCTTCATACTCTTTTTTTACTTGCTGAGCTCTGTATCAGAGTACAAGTTAATTACTGTGTATTTTTTTCATGCTTTTTAAGCACCATCTTTGCTTTGTTCTCTGAGATTTCAGCTTTTTATAAGACACTACTTTTATCATCTTGTTTGCAAAAGTATAGTAACATTAAGCAGGATCTCTCATGCTGTAAGTCGGTGTAGATCCCTTGCCTATGGTAAAACCAGGCTGAGTAACAGAAGTTGAATATTCTGGCTTGTTATATACATAGGAGTGAAAGAAGTACAGTGCTTCACATTTTTATGAGCTCAAGAGGCCTGTCTTAGATTTCCCTTTTAAAATCTGAAGTTTTGCATTGATTAGAAAAGCTATTTTTCAGAGTACTTGGCCATCAGGGGGAATACTGTAGTGGAGGTGGATTGGTTTTGATTCAGGTTTATGAAAACCGCAGTTTACTTATCTCTTATCGTTGCTTCTGTACTCTTGGTTTTTCTCCAGCTCTTGGATAATATGTTTTTCTTTAGTGAATAGTGAAAAGTGTCATGAGAAATTTCATTACTGGCTGGAGTGGTTTAAAAAGCTTGCTGCTGCTTTAAGAAGCCAGATTTACATATTTCATGTTTAAAAGATTTACAATATTTCTCACATGCCTGTGTAGAAAGATGGAGCTTTCATTACAGGTTTAATGTCACCGCGATACAAGGATTAATACTCTTTCCTCCACCTCGGTCTGCGTGGCTGGTTGCAAGTGACTGGTGTGTTCCTGGTTGACTAAGCTGTAGAGGTGTTTTCATATTCAAGGAGATGCATTTTTGAATAATTAAAGCAAGCTTTTACATCACTCTGTGGAGAAATCCACAGACAGCAATCCTAGAGAAAGATCAAGGACTGGACCATCTTTCCAGGCTTCTGGTTATTTTCTGTCGTGCACTGGGGAAGGAGGGAGGGGACTGTTGACTTTAATTGCGAAGATTAAGCGCTTTGTATCAAAAAGCCGAACCAGAGGAAGGCTCGAAGGGCCAAATTCTGCCCTCAGTAGCTGTGTTGCAGCCTCAGCACGGTCACTGTTGCAGGCTGTTCCGTGCTCTAATAGACAGGGATATTTCACCCTTAGGAAGTGTCTCCTCACCAGTGTGTGATGCAGAACATGAACTGATGGAAGATGCAGCTCAAGTGCTACATGATAATTGGGCACTTGGGGATGTGCCGTGACATGTTGGGCAAATGTTTTCTGCAAGGTCCCGCTGTAGCACAGGTGGGAATTTCTAATGGTCTGTTGTATGCTGCGCACATGTTTCCTCTGTGCTGAGACATGGTTATTTCTCAGCTGGATTCACAGAGTGATCAGTGTGGCTGGGAGCAGGATCTGCTTCAGAGCAATGCAAGCTGCATCCCTGGATGCTGAAGGATGGGGGGTTAAACGAGGTGGCTGTCAGAACAGAAAGTGATTAACTACTGGCCAAAACTGGTCCTTCCTGAAGGTGTAAACCCTTCTGTTTTCATTTTAAGAATGTTTTCAAGGTCTGTGAAGTTCTTTGATTAACCAGGCACATCTTTTCTCACACTTTCCTTACCTGGGGCTGGGGGAGCACACTCAGCACCAAGAAGGTGCAGGACTGGGTCTTTTCCTGGTTGTGCACGATGGCATCTTCTTCCTTTAGCTTTGCCTTTTGCTAGTCTGTTTTTGGTTTTTTGCTTTTTTTCTTCAGGTCTGTGATGAGATGAGGGGGAAAAAAGCATTATAGACTGTTTCTGAGATTTTTAAAATTCTTTGTTTTAAAATGGCATGGGATTACTGGCTGGTAACTTGTATGAAGCTTCTCAGTCATCTAAGATTTGATTTTCGATAACTTGCTGTTATGTTTGTATAAGAAATAGTCTCCAATACTACAATAAATGTTATCTGAAATTTAGCATTCTGAGGACACTGAAGTGATAATTTGTGTTAAATATGTAGATGGATATAGATATGTATGCATGTGTGGGCAGTATACTCCCACGTATATTTCCACACATACAAACTATGGATTTAAATATAACTTGAGTTGACTTTAATGTAAGTAATTTTAAAAATTACTATGGAAAGAAGATACGCATCTTAAATATGTTTGCATTGATGTTATAGTTCTCCTAGTTAAAAGGAAGCTGTGTTTTTCTGCAAATACTTGCTTTTAGAGCTTTTGTTGTCCAAAACTCAATTTTTTTAACCCCGAGGATGTTAAGTCCTTTCTTTCACCAAGCCAGTGAAAAGTTCCATTAATGTAAGCAGGATCAGAGCTCACTGGGTGTCCTTATTGCTGAATTAATAAATATCTGGGAAAATAAATAGTTATGATGCAAGCAGTGAAATTGCCTTATACACCAGAAGATGAGATTTAGCACAAATAAAGTATATGTTTGCCCCACATCCTAGCAGCATTCAAACTCACTATTTTGACTGCGTGATTTCCTATCTGTGCTCACTGTAAGATGGAAAGGGTTTTCATTTCAATAGTGAAGTCAATAATTATGGAGGTTATCATTTTCATGCTCAGAAATTCATGTCATTTTCATAAATCATTCATTTCATTTCATAAATCATGCTTTACAGCTGCAGAATGGAAACTTATTGCTGGACATTGATGAAAATCTTGTTTCAGTCACTCAGGTAAGGTTGCGATACTAAAAATGTTTTAAGGAAATACAGATGAAATCATCTATAGGAATAGTGCAATTTGAAAATGTTCAGCTTGGGTTTAACTTCACTGGAACATAGCTAATATCAGATGTGAATAATTTAAAAAAGCGTAATGGGTGAAATCAGTTCTGTAGTGACAGTGAAATCACAAAAATAAAATATAACTCTTTGGTGTCCAAAATCTCATATGCTGCAAGTGGATAAAACTACATCTGTGTCAGAGAAGTTGCATTCATTTTTTCAGGCTGAGAATTGGGTTGTAGAAATAAGCTAGGAACAGAATCCAGAGCTAAACCATTTGGGACTTGAAAATCCCAGGTCTAAGTGTTGCTGTTTAAGACTGTCCCTAGTAAGTAAACTATGAAGTTGTATTCCCACAAAATTTCTATTTACGTCCTCTGATATAGTTCTATAGCTCCTGTTGCATATAAGGTTGCTATTCCTTGAGAAATCATTCCCCTGTAAATATATTCCTTTTCCTTGGGGAATATTGTGAATGAGGGTTTGTTACAACAAATAGCGAAGTCAGCTTTTCTATCACTCTCTCCAGCTGCCTGTTTAGAAATCCATCCACAGAGTTTCTCTTAAGAGAATTATATATGTCAAGAGTTTCGAAAGATCCATCATCTTGAAGCACTCTGAAAAGTAGTAGTATTCCCATTTTACAGGGGTGTTGAGGCATAGAGATCTGAGTTGCCACTTTTCAAATACGTACCATATAATCCTGAGTTTAAAAGTATTCTATCAATTTTCAGTATTGATATGAAATGTATATTTTACATTTTACAATTCCTCTTAGTCTGTGTAACTATGTGTTCCCTGCCCTTTCACATCCCCTCTGGCGTGCTCTTCTGCTTCCTCACCTAGGATGGAAGCACTGGGGGAGCCTTTTTTCTTGACCTCCTTGAGAGGACACATGCTATTTCTTAGCATGCCAGAGAGGAGAAAACAGTGGAAAACTCACCAGTCATGCAGGAAAAGGGTAGAATTAGGAGTGATGGTGAATAAGCAATTTGGAGACATCAGAAGAAAGCAGGTCTTTCTGTAATTTGGTTTCACCTGGCATCTTTTGAGTCAGTAGTGCCTACAGGAGGCTTGAAGTGATTTCCAGACAAGTGCTGCTGTTGTCATTATTCCATCTTTTCTGGCATTTTAACAATACGTGCCCAGTGTGTTTGCACACACTGCAGAAGTGACTTGTGGGCTTTTGATTTTAGTAATGTACACTGGAATTGGTGTACCCTGAAGAACATATGGATTTTCTTCTTTCTTCCTTCTTCCATTTCCACGCAGATACTTACAGGGATATATAAGCCCATAAGAAGAAAAAATATTGTAATAGCAGTAAAGCAATGTGATCTATTTAATATAAGACATGCTGTGAGGAAATGTGAAATAATTCATCCCTGGGTGCATCATTAGACATAAAGCTGAGAATCATCCAAGCTGCTAGACAAATTCCAGGTCTAAGTGATTGTAGCATTGCTTTTGTATATGGGAATAGAGATTGGATTGCAAAAATGTATAATCCTTTGAAATTGCTATATTGTGAATGATAGTCTTATTTCTTAAAGGGTCATTTATAATAGAAATTTGAGGGCAGGAAAAAATATTAGGGCGATCTTGCTCCTTTGGTAGGTTGTAAAGACTGACCAGCCAGTGTGGTTAATGTCCAAAGTGCTGAGTGTTGGCTACATTTGCAGGTCAAGTCTCAACTGAATTTCAAGCCTGTTTATGTGATAGGAGGCTGTAGTGCTTGTGTGCCTAAGCTGGGGAGGAGATTCGATGAACAGAATTAAGATTTGCATTAAATGTCATTCATAATGAGAATTGTGGCTTCCCACATGTGTGAGTGGGATTGAGCATGATACAGGGAAGAAGGAAAGTCACCAAGCAGAAGAAAGGTAGTGGAGAAGGTGTAGTTTTTCAGTTCCCATCGCAGCTTTCCCCAATAGCCACCCTGATAAAGATGGTAGGTGGGTTTTAGGTTTTCTGCAGAGCTATAAGGGATCCATGCTTTACCATCCCTGGAGTCCAGATGAACTTGTTTGCAGATGCAAATAGGTGGAATAGAGTCATTTTGCTCCAGAATATGCGAAGGAGCTTTGATTATGCAGCCACTCAAGGTGCTCCTTATTATGAAAGTGCTTTTTCTGTTCTGGTCCAGTTGAATGAGACCTGTATGGGTGACCTATTTTGAGATCAAACTGAAGGATGCCCTGAGAACACATTTCTAGCATGAGTTAAATGTAGAGCTACAAATTTACAATAACCCAGTTGAGCATCCTCCTTCAAGTCCACTTATCCAGGTCACACCTGTCCCTTGGGCAAGGGGAAATCAGGAAGCACTTTAAAAGCCCTTCCCTTCTGTATTCTTCTGTTACTTCCACAGTCTGCAGCCGTGTTTTAAGACCTTGAAATGGGGGTTTGGAAAAGGAGCCAGGGAAAAGGGCTGACCATAAATCATGCTTGGTGCTCAGTGATGTTAAGGGCAGAGCAGTAATGCATCCAGTCCCATTCTGGATAGTTTTTTCACACTTTATTCATTCTTTTATGGTGGACAATTCCCTATAGAATCATTTTATAGGATCAGCTGCTGGCTATTTCAGTCCATCAGTAATATCAAAATCCCACAGTTTGAACTCATGTGCTTCCTCCATATGGGACTTGACATTTGAAGCCTACATAACTTTTGGGGGATTTATATTGCTAGCTGTCACTAGTTAACTTTGTATGTTGTAACCAGTTAACTCACAGTTTCTTCTCCTCAAAAGATAAATGGATTTTTTTTCTTTTTCTCTTTACAGGCTGTTACCCAACTAGAGCTTTTTGGGGACATGTCCACTCCTCCTGATGTAACCTCCCCCCCAGTGAGTACCCAGGGAAACCAAACTGTGTATTTTTCTACATGCTATTTTCAGCACATTTATTGAGCACCTTTACAATTCAGGTCATCAGCCATTCCAGTAGGGAGGATTTCAAAGTAGTTTTTATGTTGCAAGAAAATAAAAGTGAAGCAAATTGAATGTGGAGTTACTGCTTCATGATGATGTGCAAAAATATCTTCAATTTTTATTTTTCTGATGTAGGGCTAGGTGTCACGTAAGATATAACCTGAGCTGCAGATCTTCCCTGGTGTTTATCAGAGGTGCATGCTTCACTGCACCCTGTCTCTCCACTGCATTGCAGGAAGATCCAGTTACAGCCTTCTGTAATCATGTCTCTTTGGTTCCACCATGCACATATCCCAGAACTGCCGTTAAAGGAAGGAAGACAAAACAGTAAAGAGAGAGAGGGCTGAATGTGTTTTGAGGGCAAAGAAAATTTTCTCAACATGCTTTTCTGCATCATAAAATGGAAAAACAATAATCCTATAAAGTTCTTGAACCTTACATTAAGCTGTAGGGGAATATGAATATACTGAGAAAATTGAGGCACTGTGAAGTCATCAGTCTCAGATACCCAAGGTATTCTGGAGCATGTCTGGGACTAGATGTTCAAAGTCCTGTCTCCTTATCCATAGCTTGCTCAATTAGATTGGATTTCTCCTTTAATGTAGACCTATGGTTCTGGTCATGTTGGTTAATTGGAAGCAATACGTATTCACTTTTCCATAAATCCTGCAGATATTTAATTTGCCTTTACTGTTTCTTACATGAATGCCTTGGTCTTCTGCCTCTACTGATTGTCACCTAACACCTAGAATCACAAGTCTGTATGTTCTGGAGAAAGAAATTATGTCAATATTTTGCATGTGATGTATTCCAGGCAATCTTTTTTTTTCCCCCCTTCGGTACAGTTTCTCTAGTTTTCTTTCTTTTTCTCCTGTCTGCAGCAAATTCTAATACTGTTACTTCTATTGCTCCTTTCCTTCTACATCTTTCCATTCTTTTTTCTTTTTCTTTCTTTCCTCCAAACTGTATTTTTTGAGTAACCTATGATGCAACAGCGAAGTACGTGCTGCAGAAGCTGCAGCTGATATGCCATCATTGTATTTTATTCCTGTTTTCTTGTAGACTCCTGCTACTCCAGGTGATGCCTTTATCCCATCTTCATCCCAGTCACTTCCTGCTAGTACAGACATGTTTGGTTCTGTACCTTTCAGCACTGCTGCCGTACCCTCAGGTAAGAAATCTGGGGAAATATGAGCTTGACTCAAATTTGGTGATCGGTTCTCAGTTCTGGTTTGCATTTCAGTACTCAGGGTGTTAATTTAGTACAGTGGAAGTGGGGAAGGGTTTTGAGAACAGTGCTGCAGGGCAAGGCAAAACAAGTCTTTAACAAGCAGAGAGTACATTATTTTGAATTTACCCACATTTTATTAAAAAAAAAGCCAAAAAAGTCACTGGGAGTTCAACCATAGTTAGTTCAGCCATCTGGATAACATACCTTCTAGGTACAGCAGCAAGAGAGAAAAAAGCATTTAGCTGAGCTTTGCTTTCTTTGCGGTAGCAATGATATTCTGTGCTGTCTCCAGTAGAGAATGAGACATGGAGAATTTGGTTGCGTTTCAAAGGTATTCCAATTAGTCAAATCCTGATATGTCCTTTAGACTCTTCTGTGTTCCTCAAAGTGCTCGAAATTCAAAAGCTGTGTAGCATTCTGCAGACATGCAAGGCATGTGGTTTTGACTGCTGATCTCTCCCTGGGATACTTGGAGCACTGCAAGAGCAGGCTCTCAGCTCCACTTACAGAAAAAAAAAAGGAGGAGGAGGAGTGCCTTGAATCATTCAACAGTGACTTTCTAATTGGTTAACTCCTTTTCTGATGGGCTGCATTGCAGCATCAGAATAGCCACTGCATCTCAGAAAGGTGACACTGATGGCAAAGTGTTTGGGGATAATGTCAGATGAAAACCCTCACTGCTTGGATGAGGTTACAGTGGGGGCAAGATAAAAAGACATCTGGAGAATCCATCATAGCCATCTAATGAAATAGGTATATATCTGAGTTACTGTTCTTTCATCACTTATTAAGTTAGTCTTTCAAAGTTCTGTTTCTGTTTTGTTTTTATTTTTCGCTTTTCCCTTTTTGGTTTTGCAACCACCCTTACATTTAGCATTACAGAGCAGCCTAGAAATAAAGCAAAGGGGAAAAACTACAGGAGGACTCAAAAAAACCCTCAGGTTAGAAACAGGAGTTTTAAAACTGTGACAGTATTGACAGTAAAAGAGAGGTTGCATATTGTAAAGTATTAGCAGTAAATCATTAATTTAAATGTGAAACAGCATATCTGTAAAGCATAATACTTCTATCAGTGGAACATAATTGTATTACATGGTTTAATTTATAACATTTTTTACAGTAGTTTTAGTTTCAGATTTTTTTATATTGTAAATAGCAAAGCACCTGATCATATAATTCCTACACAAACTCTTGGTAGCTTGGAAAGTAACTGGGTAATAACCAAATGTCTTTTTTTTTAAGTCTGAATTCATCTCTTTTTGTTATGCCGTTTGAGACACTTGCTTTGCTCTTCAGAGTCCCAACGGTTTGAACTGTGTTTCAGAAGAGATGGCACAGAATCTTTCTCTTGCAAGAAGGTTGCACTGTCATTAGAGGGCCCTTGAGCTGTTATCTAACATATGTGAAGGTGCTTCCCTGTAACTTAGGACCAGTTTTGTCTCTGTGCCATTGGCAGGAGTTGGCTAGTGTTGGAGTCACTCTCCCCAACAAAGAATAAAAGCAAAAAGGATGAGGAACTGCAGCAAAGCTACACAGAGGGGAAGGAGTCCTGGACATCCTTTTCCTTCCATCTGCTTAACTCTGGTAGCTCATTTTTTAGCAGTGTATGGGCTGCTCTGAAAAGATGAACTCCATCCCAGCCTGACCCAGTGCATCATGTTCAGTCCCAGAGATCCCAGCCCTGAGAGGAATGGGACAGGCAGAGGTGAAAGGCAGAGGATGGGGGGAGTCAGGGTAGTAAGAAGAGCCTGCAGAGCTGTGGTGAGGCACAGGGTTATGCTGCAAGGGAGTGAGTTTAGGGAATGTTTTGGGAGCTGCTGTGGTTCTGGTAAGTGGTTTGACCAAACTGATCCCAGCTGTGCTTTGGCAGAGCCCGGGAGAAGGGAGCTGCCAGATGGCCAGCTGCTGCTGAGGTCCATGCACACAGGTCTTCACAGACCCAAGGGGGTACTCACCAAGGAAAATGACAACTTTTTGTTCAGATGAGGAGAAGGATTATTGCCAGTATCCATGAATTTGTGGGTTTGTATACAAGTATTTGTTCAGTGATGTGAATTCAGCCGTGTCTTTCAGTTTTCCTTTTAAGTGTGCTGAAGTTCTGAGAACACTAATGTAGCCTGCATGTTTCTGATTCATTGTGTAGCTTTTTCTGCATGCCCTTGACAGTAGTGTTAAAACCTTTCATCTTTCCCCCCACCCCGCTCTCTTTATTCTTTGAAGGTTATGTTGCCATGGGAGCTGTTCTGCCCTCATTCTGGGGACAGCAACCACTTGTTCAACAGCACTTGGCCATGGGTGCTCAGCCTCCAGTTGCTCAGGTGATGCAGGGAGGACAGCCAATAGCGTGGGGCCAACCCGGTATTTTTCCTCCTACTCAGCAACCGTGGCCATCTGTAGCTGGTCAGTTCCAACCAACTGCCTTCATGCCAACACAAACTGTTTTGCCTTTACAAGCAGCCATGTTTCAAGGTACCATTGCTCCTATAGCTACTGTTCCACCCACAAGTGATTCCAACAGATCGAGTCCACAGACAGACAGGCCCAGACAGAAAATGGGAAAAGAAATGTTTAAAGATTTCCAGATGGCTCAGCCTCCACCAGTGCCATCAAGAAAACCAGATCAGCCTTCCCTCAGTTGTACCTCAGAGGCCTTCTCAAGTTACTTTAACAAAGTTGGGATGGCACAGGAAGCAGATGATTGTGATGACTTTGACATCTCTCAGTTAAATTTGACTCCTGTGACTTCCACGACACCATCTACAAATTCACGTGAGTATTTACATGCTTTCAGCCATACCTTTCCTGAGATGTGACTGGTCCTCAAAGCATTTCTTTTTTTTTTTTATATAGTAAATTGCAACACAGATACGGACTGAGAACCTTCATGCATGGTCTAGCTTATTAAATGTGTTCCAGCCATAAAGAAAAGTATCAGAGAGAAATTTCAGAGACCATTGAAATCAACAGCCCCGATAGCTGCAGTCTGAAATTTCATTTCTAAGAAGACAGTAATATATGTTCTATGCTAGGGACATGCAAGCTGGTTGGAAAATGCCCATGACATTCAACATTACAAATGGTTTCACTTACGTCCCATTCAAGCCATACTTTGCAGAAATTAGGGGATGGGTATTTGTTTTAATACCTTGATGTATTGGACATGTGAGGAAATTAATTGAAGAGATGTAAAATAAGCTTATCGTGTTCGTAGCATGGAGATGGGGGATTTTGTAGATTGCTGAAAAGAGGAATTCATGAGACACAGATTTACCAGGGGCCAGCAGGAGACCTTCTGTTTCGCTTACCTACCATATCATTCTTAATGTAATGTAGTGGTGTCTCCCTGGTTCCTAAAGACATATGCCAGATGCAGCCAAACTTAATTTGGAAACAGCTGAATGAAATCAAATATATGGAATTGATAATGACTTCTGTGTTCAAATTTACCTGTTACAGCTCCTCGTCAGAAAATAATTTTCAGGGGTAATAAAAGTTGAGGGCTCTAAAGCATGAGCAAATTTTGTGCTGCTGTGTCTTTCTGAACAAATTAACGGATATATATTCTGTTGCTGTTACCTTAATCTTTGTTCAGCTCCAACCCCTGCACCCAGACAGAGTTCTCCATCAAAATCATCAGCATCTCATACCAGTGATCCTGCTGCAGATGACCTCTTTGAAGAGGGTTTTGAAAGCCCAAGCAAAAGTGAGGAGCAAGAGGCTGTGAGTAGCAACAAGGTTTCTAAATACTGATTAGCTCTTTTTAGCTAGAAAAGACAGAAGTTACTTAAATGTTGTTTGGGAGTATCAGAAATAACTATTCTAATAGGGCTGGGTGGTATTTAAGGGGGAGCTGCAGACACCATTCACTTCCCGCTAAAAGCGTTACATTTATGTTGATATGCACTAATATTGCATACAAACTCAGAGTTCGTATGTAAGGTTATGTATGTTAGTTGTATCCAATGTCCTTTTTAGCATACCAGCATTCACTTGTTGCTGGTGAGGGAATCTGAGGTAAAACAACATACATGCTGAGGCTGCAGAAAGAGATGTGAGAGTTTGTGCGTTAAAAGATGATGGCTGATGTCTTGCACATTCTTGCATCCCAGTTGCTTGCCTAGTTACATTCCTCAATGTTCTGGCCCTCAGTATGTGATTTCTTTGCCTTAGACTCAGTGGACCAAAGCAAGAAATGTTATCCAAGCAATGAGTTTAAATCACACAGTATCTTAGGCAGATAAGAGCCTAACTGAGCCAAAGGCAAGAGGGAGTCTGTACAAAAAAAAGGACCCAAAGGTACAAAATAATGTAAGCTTGGACTCTTTCTGATTCACGTAGATTCACTGGCTTTCAGGGCCTTTTGCAGTTCTGGTTTGTGTGATCCAGTACCTTCTGAAGTCTGTGGCAGCTCCTGCCTGGGCTCCAGTAAGTACTGGTGTGGTCCTTTCATGCCTGCATCAGCTATAGGAAACCATTATGGCTTTTGAGAATGTATCAGCGGTGAGGTCTCACTTTCTGGTTTTCATGAGATAGGATGTACTTGTTATGCCCACAGCATGAAAATAACCTCATGTTGACTTTTCACTTTCTTATTGTTGAGAAAAAAAGGTGTTATGTTCTTGTATTCTAGCCTGATGGGTCTCAGGCCTCATCCAACAGTGATCCATTTGGTGAGCCAACTGGTGATACTATAAGTCCACAGGTCGGTAGCTAGATAGCGCAGGTTGGGGTAGGTATCTGTCCTTTTTTTCTCTACACCTTGAGGTGCTCGCTTATTCTTCCACCAGTGCCTACCATTGCTTTCATGGATGCATGGTTTGTTTTTCCTTTTCATCTCTTCTGTTTTTCCTCTTCATTATCCACAGTATATTCCTCATGCTCAGTGGTTTGCATGGCTTTTGCCATTCACTAAGTGTTGCAACTTATGCAAATATGTGTGTTTCAGCTGCCTGCATGCTTTAAAGAAATGTAGACTTATTTTCATGTTCAAATTCTAAGGCGAAATAGGGAAACTGAGCCATTACTAACAATGTATTAGGCAGAACATTTTTTTGTTATCAAATCCACTCTGGCCTTTAGTCAGATGTAACATATTAAATGGAATAAGACATCTTACCCATAGACATAACAAACATTAAATAAAATTATGTAATGCTACATGAACACCTCTACCTTAAATCAATGTGATAATCAGTAGAAGAAGCACATTTATTATCTGCATGTAAAAAATATTGAAATGGGTTTGTGTATTTTTATCTCCAACTGCAAATTAAAAACATCTGAAAATTATGATCATTCATATTACCATTGGCATACTGATGTTTTAAAAATTATTCATGAAATGTAAGTCATTTAAATACAGACAGACGGGAAAGATGATCTTTTCATCTTCTGTGTTACAGAACACATTAGAAAATGTGGCTGCCAGTGAATGTTGTGTGATTTGTTTCAATACAGTATATATATTTTACCAAAAAGACAGTAAAGCTACAAAGTTTTATGAGTGCTGAGCATTGTTATTCCGTCCAAATACTCTCTAGTGTTACTTTTTGAAGGATATGTTTCATTATCTTCTCCCTGTCTGCCATTTGTGTTTTGTATTACCCAAATGAGTGATCTGATACTGCTTCTGTGCTTCAGCACATTGCTCCTGGAGCAAATCCATAACAATGGTAGAATCCTTTTTATTTTTCTACGGAAATTGCACTGTGTTTACCAGTGACTTATCTACTCTGAGCCAAAGTAATTTGGTTTCAACTCAAAATTAATAGTTTCATTAGGAGACAGTTTACTTTGTACATTAAATATGGTTAAAAAATCTTACAGTAACTTAGCTTTGATCCACTTGGAAGTAATAAGATTATCTCTTAATAATATGTGGTGCTGTGGGAAGGCATCTCCCCTTCTTTAGCTTCACCATGTAATGCTAGCTCTTGGGGGCTAAAGCAAAAGTAGCATTAAGCATTGTGTCTCATTGAGTCTAAAAATGACAGCGTTAAGGATAGAGTCAAGCTGGGACGAGCTGCTCTAGCAAGAGCATCCATTGGTTATTGTACTCCAGCGAGAACTGCTTCTGCAGGTGGATGGTGCCACATGGTAATTTGGCTTTGCCTTTGCCTGACCTTGGCCAGCACTGACAGAGCTGGCTATCCCAGCTTCAGGCCATTGCAAGAGTTCTTTCTTAGATGAAGAAAGAGAATTTGACCTTCATCCGAGTCCTACACTCTCCAAACCCATATACGTTTGTTTATTGCAGTTTATCCTAGTCAGGGTAATTCTGAAATTCATCACAGGGAGAGTAATGATAAAATCTCTTTCTGATTTTCAGACTATCACAAAGATAGTTAGCATCATTTATAAACTAGCATCACACACGTTTACCATCCAGGAGTTCTGGAGATAACTTGAAACAGTAGTTTAAGTCTTTTAATGGATATTACCATGTAAGACAGTCAAGTGAGGGACTCCTTTTGTTCTGCTTTTATATAACGCTTAGTAAAATACATTCTTTTACCTGGTAAGAGTCCCTGGGAGCTATAAGAACAGTATATTACTAGTGATTCGATATGTTTTATCTATATTTTTTGTTAATCCTTGTAAAGTCTTGCATAAAATATGTATAATTCTCAGAAATATATACTGGGAAGTGTTAAATAATGTTACTGATTGTTGTATTATAGTAATGCCTAAAATTCCTAAAAGCTGTAGGCAGGAACAGGAAGCTGAACAAAAAGAAAGCCTCTATCCAGTGAAGTTACACTAATATCATTGTGCCTCTGTGTAGTGCCATGCAGTAGCAGTCCGTAGGAAATCCACTTGCTAAAACCAGCCCATCTAATTCTGAAGCCGGGTATCGTTAGAGCAACAGAAAGTCTAATCTCCATGGAAAATTATCAATTCAGGACTTACTACTGTGTTGTGTATTGAGCTCCGCATTTGGAGGGAAACTTAATGGGGAGAAACATGTAGTACAAAAGAATCAGAGTCTGCATTAAAAGCCACTTTTGTATGTTAGATGGGAGATTACTTCGCTCTTTAGAACATGGTTCTTCACACCAAGAACAGCACAGTATACAACTCAGCTTAATGGACCTCTCAGGAGCGTGACATGGTATTATGTTCAGAAATTTCAAATATATCTGTTCCCAGCATCTCTGTGAAATCAGCTGTGCCCATATAATATCTTTCCTTACCTTCTCTTGATGTATTCAGAATGCTCACCTGCCTAGTATATTGTATCCTGATCTTTCAGCGTACCTTAGCAATTTGGTTTCTTGATTCTTTCTGATACTGCATATTCTCATTGTAGAAATAATTAAGCATCTTTCAGTTACTGTCTTCATTTCTCTGTTTTTCCTCTCTTCCTTTTGTGATCTTCAACTTAAGCTCTGAAAGTCATCATCCTACCAGTAGCCATTCTTATAAGTCACTCTTCTACAAATAGCTATGGGTTCTTAGTAAGTAAATGTGACATTTTATGGATATGTTACATTTTTGTCCCTTTATGGTTGGAGATAAGAAGCAGACAGGCCTAACTTTCACAGGTGAAATAAAATTAACTATTTGCAGAGCTATTCATAGCAAGATTTGTATTTAGGTTTTTTTTCCCCTTTGTTCATGAGTGGCGTTGAGGATGGATAGTGATTTTCCAGAAGGAATGAGGAGAACACTCTGTAATAAGACTGCCATCTTCAGCTTATTTATGTTTAATCCCTACTGCTGTCTTTAGAGATTGGGGCGGGGGATAACTATGGTGAGAGAGGGGTAAAGAACTGTATTTAGCTACGATTCTACCAAATTAAACTTTTCTTATTATTGACATTTTTAATTAAAGCAAGAAGTTTGAACAAAGGAGTTTTCACCTGGTAATCCTCTTTGCACCAGTGTACCCAATCAGCCTGAATGATAGAATGTTAGGTGCAGACCCTGCCAGTGCAAATATTTCTGTTCTTGGGGTTATGTCAGCCTCAGCCCCTAACTCAGCTTCAGCAATGGGTCTAGCACGCCATGACACTAGGAAGCCCTGAGGCTATACAACTGAAAGCTTAGCAAAGGCTATAGAAATGAGAAAAGGGAAGGAGAGGAGCAAACTTTGACTCTCTGATGTCAGGCTTCTTCGGATACCTACGGTTATGTTGGCCGGCATCTCCAACAAAACATCCTGATTGTGGAAAGAATAAATTCAGCCTGAATACTGGGATCAGATATCACAAATGTGGTCTAACTCCATATGGACCACACGAACTGGTTCTTGAAGGCAAATTAGCAACAGGGTGAAACTTTTGAAAGAGAATACGGGGATATTTGATACCAGAATTATTGCAATAAAAGCCATTTTAAATGCTGGAACAAATACAACTGTATTGATAGGCTGCCCAGTTCAAGACTTGCGCTGGCAGTCTTTCACAAGAGATTCTCAGGAAACCTTCAAAACATTTGTGGCTAGAGCATATCTTCCTCAAAAAGTTGTTCAGTTGTTCTGTGAAATGTGTGCAGACGATTATAAACCCTCAAAATATGTCACACCCTTCATGATGCTATCAGCACTGTCAGGAGAGCATCAGTTCATTAGAATATTTGTCTATCAGCTTTTGGCGGTACTTTGGTGGCCCTCTGCCATCATCCATCTTTGAGCGAGTACCATTCATAATGATAAATATTAGTCAGCTCCAGGATGGACTGCTATAACTCTTTATATGGGCTGTTATTAGAAAGTTGAAAGAAAATAGCAACTTACGGACAAAGGATTGGCTTATCTGGGAGCTCAGTGAGCCTCAGGAGGGCATATTAAGCTGATTCTGCAACCTCCTCTTCCTTTCTGCCTGCTTTCTGTTGCACAAAGAATCTGAACGGGCTCAAAATATCAAAGGCTATATTTACAGGTTCTGTTACCATCGTTCATCTGGCTACATAGGAACAGAATAGAGTCCAAAGAGAAATTCATATTGATTCTAGGTGACCTGTTCTTACTGTAGGCTCTAGAGCTATCATTCTCAAACTAAAGACACGGCACCAAGCAAGATTGTGAACCTGAGAGAGAAGAAGTAGATAGGGTTGTGCATTTGGAAAGAGATCAGAGTTTGGGAAGTACTGCTTCATTCCAGAGTAATCCTAAAGTTGTCATTTCAGGCCCCATGCTCCTTTGTTCATCATCGCATTTCCCAGAGAATCTGAAGGGGCAAGACCAGAGAAATTTAGGCTGCTCTCTGAACAGAGGCATCCTACAGATTTGCCTTCCTCTCCACTGCTAAAATCCCCTTCGAGCTATCCATTTTAATACAACCAGCTCATACATAGGTTTCTCACCTCTTCCAGTGTCTCTAAGCCCGCTTGAAGTAGCCAGGTACCCTTCCATTTCTCCAACCTCTTCCTCTAAACATGAGACAACATACTATGTAGCTTGCATAGAGCCGTGTACTTGCTGATTGGCAATCCAGCAATTCAATTAGGGGATGAACTCTCCTAGCTTTCTCTGTAATGAGGTCATTTAGAAGTTCCCTGTCTTTTGTGCAACAACTGATTTTAAAAAGGCACTTGCAATAATATAGTATCCTTGTGACTTCTGAACAATTTGCTTCAAATTGGCCACTGGGTTCAAAAGTTATGAAGGAGAATTGACAGATACATAGATGGAAAGTATAATTGTGTGGCTACTGTTTTGTTAGGAAAGGGGCCCAGAAATAATAGGCATGTTTCTTTGCTGCAGTTCATTATTATGCAGGGACCAAGATGGAGCAGGGTTCATCTTTATGAGTAGTTCTCATTGCTTTTTCATTTTACGGATGTATAGCATCTGTCTTGATACTAAAATGACAGAGACTTTTAAAATGCTAATAATTAAACTAGATATTTGAGACTAGGAAATATTCCTAGGTAGGTTTATAGAAAGAACAGAGGCACTCTTCAGTCATAATCCTGAACTAGAAGGTTGCTGTATTTATGCTGCTAATAGAGGCTAGCTGTAATAAAAATTACAAAGATAAGCCACTAGCTGTTAAGGGGCCAATAGGAATTACCTGTCTTATCACCAGAGATACTTAATTTAAATCCCGCTTGCCAAGTTTACTATGTCCTATTTTATTGAGTCAGCATGCAGTAGAGAAGACACATTGCACTCCCGTTCCCTTCACTTGCATCCCCAGCACAAGATTCTCATTTTGGCTGGCGTTCCAGCACACTTACTTCATGAAACTCTATCATTTGAGCCTGCCCTTTCAGATCAGTCAGCCAGGAGTAAAACCGATGCTGTGAATCTATTGTAAAGGGCAAAGAAATCTATGTGGGCCTCACCTCTACAATTCAGTACATGTTGCCTGAAGCTTTGCACATAGCAGGGTGCCTCGCAATAATGAAGGGACTGCCAATGTAAAAATAGTTTCTTCCTAACCAAGTCCCATGTTCTGTTTTGTGAGGGAGCTCACCTACACACGCCCAAGTGGATGCTGAATCTTTCAAGAGATGTTCTCCAATGATTAATTCTGCTGGGGAGCAGATGTTAATATCTTTAAATTGGATGCAAATTTACTTCTAGTATTTACATAATGTTATTCAAAACCATTAGCAACCATGTTACCTCATGCAGTAGTGTACTATACCAGAAATACTTACTGTTTGCTACAGTCTTGTTTATTGTGCAAAATGTTCCTTAAAATGGAAAGAATAAACTGATCTTAAGCATGAAGTATCTCTGGAATATATAAATGTAGCATACATAGGGAAAACTTTCTCTTTGGCAGTTTTTGCAATTAATTCCGGGAGTTCATAACTCAACATTTACACAACATACTTGTAGCTTCCTAAATATTTAGGTCTCTAACCTGAGGCATGTATATTTAGCCATTTCTGGTCCCTGCAACCCGTCACTTTGGTCAGATACCTGACCTGTGAATTCATATCCTCGTCCTGCAATATCTCGTTACTTAAAGGCTACTGTTCAATGTAAAGAGCCACATTAGTATGTGAGAATATAGCTAAACACTACTTTGATAGCAGCTTCACAACATAAAGGAAAACATTTACTTCTCAAACATCTGCCAGAAATTGCATATCCCTAAAGCTGATAGAAGCCTTCAAGTGGATTTAGCAGCAGAAAAGGTGATGCCAGTTGCCTTCTTGGTATCTCTCTGTGGGTTGATGAAAGTACATCAGAGGTGCTTCTGGGCCAATCCTATAGGAAGGAAAAACACTTTAAGATTTAAGGTGCTTATATGAATTGGAAGCTTTGTATGCTATTTAATTTTTCTTCTTTTTTTTTTTTTTTTTTCTGACAAAGACCCATTCTTTCATTTCCTTCCCTCCGGATCTGTGCCTAACAGTGGTAGAAGTAGAAAGCAGAAAACATTGGTGAGATGATTCTGATGCTGTAAAAAGAGTTAAGCTCACCTGCCTTTTAATGACATTCCCTGTGACTTTTGAGTGGTGTACGCAAAAAGAAGGGAGTTTATTTCTGCTTCCAAGACCCTCCAAAATAATGCTTGTGAAGCCCCCCGCCTCGCGTTGTGAGGGAAGCTATCTGTGTCAAGAGTCAATGGCACTCAACTCTCCTTTTGCATCTTTTCTGTCCCTTTCTGCTCCTTTTTGCTCTCTTTGAGTATCATTATCAATACTTTACAGATATCATTTGCAGTGTTGGGCTACAGGCAAGATGCACTGCTTGAATTATCTCAAAATATTAGAAAACAAATCTCAGTCATTGACAAAAAAAACTTGGCTGAGAAGATTGCACACAATTACTGCAATGAATTTCTTGTTTAGGCTTCTGGAGGGGAAATCAACTAAAAGGAAGGCATAAGAACACATTTTTCAGTTAAAATTATCTGGTCTACTAGAAGGAAAATATAAATCAGTGAGAAATACAGGCCTTTGCCACATAAAGCGTATGTTAAGATAAATATTGGGTATGTATAAAAGAAATTTCTAATTCTAAAGGCGGCCTCATGCATTGTTGAAAGTGCTGATGACCAGTGATGAACTATTCCTCTTCCAATGGTGTCAAATTCAGTGACACCTTAGGACACCTGTTACTTAAGTGCATCTGCATATCTTGAAGGTATTTGAGGACAGCTCTAACAAGCACGCCTGACATTTTAAAAAGCTCTTTTTTCCCCCGAAGGCATGTGAAAAACTGACATCTTTTGTTCCAGAGGGATGCTCTCCCTCCCTCCCCTTTTCTTCTCCTTCTTCCTTTTCAATCCTTTTCCCTTTGCAATCACCTCAGGTTCAGCAAATGCCTGAAGAATGGCCTGGTGTGTGTCAGGTTCCCACATTAATTAGTACAGATTTTCTCAGAACTAGCTGTGATAGATCATTCTGCCAGCTTCACGTCTGCAGTACATGAAAATTGGCATAGGTGGACTTAGCACACAGTATGTGAAAAGCAGTTATTTACTCTCAGTCATCTCTTCTGATTGCCTTCAGTTTTTCAAGGTCACAAAATATATTTGCTTCTTGCTGGGGATAATTTCAGCAGCCTTTATTTAATCATTCCAAAAGATTTCTCTCATCCTCCTGTAGTGCTCATAGTGTACTCAGGGCTTCCTGTAGATGGGAAATGGGGAAGCAGAGTCTTTGCAAGCTCCAGAAATGTTGTCACTTTAAGGAATAAGAGACAAATTTCCTTGGCACATAGGAAGCAGGTCATATTTTGGAAGGAGCCTTGTTGTGTTGCTCCTCATTCAACGTGAGATGCACAGTGAGGCAGGATGGGGCACTGGCCAGGCACCCATGAACACTGAGTAAATGTAGCCCTAGGGATCCAGCTTTGGCCTGTTTTTCTCATCAGCAGCATCATTTTTATAAGCAGTGATTAAAATCCTGTGGCATCCCCTGCCAGACATCTCTGTGCTCCACTGTGCCGATTTGCCAGCCTTCAGAGTGTTCTAGCTCAAAGTCAGCTTTTGCTGATGCTGCTGTAGCATGAGTTGATTCTAACTTGGTTAAATTCAACGTCGTGGCATGGTATTTGAATATTTATCAAGCTGTGGAGAGTTAATGCAGTATGGCATTAATTAGCCTTTCTGCCTGTCTTGTTCTTTTTTTAGATGTCATTCTTAGTTTAATAAATTAGTTTCTGGAAATGAAGTAGAATGGATTCCAGGGTCCATGGATGGTTTGCTTCCCACTGCAGCCAAAATGAACATAGTATTAAAGCACAGGGTGTCAGCTATGAAGCAACACTGAAGAACATGGCAGCTTTTTTTCCCCCCACATCCAGGAAATTCCCAAGAAAGTATCTGTTAGCAAATTGACATGCTTTCCTCCCAGCTTTAATGATTGTACTAATGGTTATACAGACTCCTAATCAAACTGCACAGAGCTAGCTTTCCTCATTCTTCATAGGCAATGCATATTGTTATTTTAAATCCCATCAGAGCTTCATTAGCTCAGCTTTCAGCAGCAGTTTCGTTTGCAAGTGTTTTTCTCCATCAGTTGTGTAAAACCCACAGCTATGTTCTGCTGTTGTGCTGCTGGGGTGGGGAGGGTCTCAGCCTGGTACGAGTAAAAGCGTCTCACGCCAGCTACATTTCTGGCCTGTAAACTTTAAAACTTCTAGTCATATAAATATCATTTCATTTCGCCATATGTCTATGCCCAGCAATACCTCCTGAGGATCGGTGCATGGCCAATACTGGAAGAGGAAATTGTTAGTAAGCATTCATTTTCTGAAATAATGTCACATTTTCTTCACAATTCAACCAGGGTGCCGTGATCACTCAAGGCAGCACAAAAACCAAACACTTCCTTTGGGTTTTGACTCATGAGGTATTGCTGTTCTCAAGCAGATGTTCTAAAAATGTTCTGAAAACTGTCTGGAGACATCTTCACTTATATTATTTTTGTTATCCTCAGGAAGCAGAACCTCTCTACGCCCAGATCAACAGACCTAAGAAATAGCATTGTTACAGGCTTGTGGTGCTCCAAGACTCAAGCAAAACCCAACAACCTGGCAGGCCTTTGGCTTTCATGCTTTTTTCCGATTGATTTTGTCTGACAAGGAGAGATGATTGCCCTCCTGGACTGGCTCTACGAGTGTTCCTGACATTTTTTTTGGCAACCAATGGCAGATTCCTATGGCAGCACAAAATAAAAACTCTCCCTGCTTATCATACCACAAGTCCAGCCCCGTCCCCACAAGTCATGGGTATCCAGACTAGGAAATCTTACTCCTCGGTCTTCTTTTAAACATTTGTTATCTTCTGTATGCCACATATAAATAATGAGCATCTGAAATTTATTGAGTATTAGACATTCTTTTTCTTTTGAGCAAAAAGCAGAGTCTGTATGTAGCAGTGGCATTATCATTCAACAGCCTTTTGGGCACAAGTTGGCACTTTTTATGTCATGGTGACATGTTTTTCATTTACATCAGGGTGATCCTGACTTTTTTTTCCCCCTGTGTAGACATATTTGAACAACAAAAAAAATACTGGCACTGTCTTTTTTTTTTTTTTTTTTTTTTTTAATTTCTTATTCTGTAGTTTTGTATGAGTGACAGATCTAACAGCAAAACGCCTCCTGTGGAAATTATTCCTAACTTGAAACCACAGAATAGAACTCGGTTGTTTATCCATCCTGACTGAAAATGTTGCCAAATGGACCTTTAAGTTCTAGCGCATCATGAGGAAGAAATGCTGCTTTTCTGTTTGAATACTCGTGGGTAGAGAAAGGACATCGAGTCCCACTGAAGAAAGACAAGAGTCAGTATTTCCTAGGAAACTCTAAACAAAGTGCAGAAAAGGAATATTTTTATTTCTTCAGTATCTTGCTGCTGTAATGCTATGCAGACAAGTGTTTTCTTCTCTGTGTGCCATTTTTGATGAAAAAAAAAATCATTTGCCAAATAATACTGGTATGATTCTGGTTTAGGAATTTGGATGAAGCAGACTTTACAAATGGGACAAGGATGGCATGGATTTTGGAATAACAAACTGATTCTGTGATCGAATTGTTCATCTTTATCACTTTTTGTACATCAGAAAAATCAAATGGGATTTTTATTTTATAACTTGAAAAAAATCTTACTGTTAAACTCTTTAAATGTTTAAGGGGAAATGGCTTTAAGGAGTTTGAATGAAAATTGCCAGGTTTTTTGTAAATATAAATGTTATGAAAAATTCTTTTACTGATGCCATTACACAGTAGAGAAGGTAGCAAGTTGCAGTGCTTGGGAGGTGTGGCAAACCCAGTTTGTGGTTCTCACATCACATACGTTTTTTTCACATGCTTACGATAATGGGCTGAAGCTCAAGTGCATTTGCCAAAAGCAGTCAGCTTGTCAGCAACTAGTGAAATTAATGGAAACACATGATTTTATGATCTAGTTTTCACACGGACGTACTCCACTTACAAGAAATCACATTTCATTGACATTCCTTTGCAATTCCAGAACCTCTGCATAGAAGTCATCAAACTGTTTACACACAGAACAAAAGAGTTTAAAACTTCCTTTTTTTACATTTATGAAGCAAAAGTGCAGTGTTTGGGTTCGTATGTTTAGCACATGATTTTCATAAAGAATCTATATATTTTTGCCCTACAGAGAATTGTTATACAGGTCAAATGTGTTTTCCTGATGTTCCTATGCACTTACAGTATATTGAATTTAGTGGTTTAACACTAAAAAGAAAAAAATGAAGAAAAAAAAGAAAAAAAAATAGAAAAAATAGAAAAAGGAAAAAAGGTTAAAGAAATCAAATGATTAATCAGTTTTTAGGGTTATTGTGCAGATTTTGTTTTTAAATTGACACATTAGGATTTACATTTTTGTCATGATTAAAATAGGCCTGGAGTTATAAATATTTTACTTTCTTTCATCTCTATTATAAGCTAAAAATGGTTTAGAAGACAGAATAACTGGGGTGGCAATTGTTGATATGAACAACCAAATCTCACAACATGATTCCAGTCTTTTATTTTGAACTAGAGAAATTAGAGAAATGTGCGTTGCAGAATGTATGTGAATGAAAAATTAGCTGTGAATAGACCTAATGAACCTGCAGAGAAGAGAACTTTTATCCCCATTCACGGTCATTTGATGCTTATTCCTTAAGTCATGTGCAAACAGCTTTGTAGTGAATCTTATTTTTCCCATCAGAAGAAAGATCAAGTTTTCTAACCGGAGAAGATGAATTAAAACTTGGTGGATTGAGTATTTCAGGATTAAAAGCAGAGGTAAAAGTGTTTCTGAAGGACATTTCTTTAAGAATATTTTCTTAATTTGCACAGTGGTGCTACTTTCTCCCTCACTGGGTCTTTTGGGTTTTGTCCTACATACAGAGCCACGAAGACAATTTTGATTCATTATAGACATTTGAGGTTTAGTATTGTCAGTGCATTTCCAGTTATGGGGTAAAACGTTGAAGGACAAAGAAGAGATTTATGTCTCAGAGGATCCATTGACGTCATATTTGTAGGAAACAGATCATTTATGTAGTCGTTGCAGCGAATAGGTGCCGAGGGAATGAGGCTGGGATTTTAGTGTCTGATGAAAGACAGCTGGACCATCACCATGGACTTTGTCTTATCTTTACCAATGCTCATAAATAAAAACAAATTCTGAATTGTCTTGTCATACTATTAGATTGTCCTTGTCATGGTTGAGATGCTGAGTGGAGAGGACTGGAAGGCCCTTGCAGTGTACCAGTATTGTAGATAACTAAAATACCCAGCTTGTGCAATTGTTTAATCCTTCATCCTTCACTAGCACTAAATTCGTCACTTTAAATTTAAAAACCAGGGAATCCCACCAGCCATCCTGTTATCATCCCCTGTAGGTTCTTTATCTTTACCTGTCATGAAAAGATATTTTGATAGATCATAGTCATCCAAGTGTCTGATGAAACCTTTCATCTATTAACGTACTGGGCACCTTCTTTGCAAAAATGTTTACTCCGTGGTTTTCATTCATTTTTATTTCTGCATTCTGACATATTTTTTTAATAAAGATGAGAAAGATAAAATGACTGTTGCAGTACATTTCTAAACCTACTTTAACTTTACCTCAGATAATGACCATTTGTTAACATATATGGACGCATTATTTTTAACTTTATGTATAACGCATTCAGCAACAACAAAAAAACCCAACAAATTTTTAGAATTTTTCCATTAATTTATGTAACACACCATGTAATACTGTTATGAATAAAAACATTTTAAAAAGTCATTATTTCAGTAAGTTTGTTTCATAGCTTTTGCCCTTGTGTCATAATTGTGCCATCCTTAGAGTGCAGTGTGGGTGTCTGTCATGGTCAATATTTTTGACAGTGGAAATATCTGGGAAATGAGAGAAAAAAGTGCCTCAGTTTGGGGAATACCTAATCTTAAACACCCTAAGAGTTGCTTATCTTGAAAATACTTAACTTGCTGCTTTTAATTCTGCCTCCCTGGTTTTGGCCTCTTTCCGGCTGTTTTAGGATGAGCATCCCAAACCAGTAGGTATTTTAGTCACCTCCTGTAAAATCTCACGTTCCTGGGAGAGACTATGCAGTGCAGTGCTACCAAAGCTGGAGTACCTTTGTGGCATGAGAAGCTGTAATTAATTTTGCTCACATTTTCCTCTTCAAGTAAGACTTAAAGTGAAAAATGTGCATTTAAACATAACAATTTTGAAAGTAGAAAAAACCCAGAACTTTCCAGTAGTATGCACAGAATTGAGAGCAAAGCCTTGATCCAGTAAAGCATATTAATGATACCACCTTCTGTTTCACTGGGACCTTTCTGCTTGTTGGGGCAATGTGTAGGGTAGGCTGAGGTGTTTTGCTGATGTGAAATTCTTGATGCCACATGCAAAATAAAGTTGTTTGATATTCAGAGGTACCAAGTACTGGATCTCTCAGTCGAGATAAGGAATAGTAACCATTCTTTGCCAGGCAAATAGTGCAAATATGCAAGATACCACATTGAAATTTAAGGGTAAGAAGTACATGTCTATATATAGGAAGAGAGAGAGGTGTGGATGTGTGCACATATATTTTATTGTCTTTCTTCTCGCTGTCCTATCCCTTTCTCATCCACCAGAAATATCCAGTAGGTCGTGCTGAAACATTCATTGCCTTTGTCAATGAACATTGTTGAAATACTTGGATCCCACCTAAGAATAAAGGTCATTCTGTTGTGATAAAAACATGTTAGTGTTAATGTCATTTTGACTCTGTAAGTAGCTAACTGTATTCAGATGTCCTTGGAAGAAGGAACATGATCTGTTTAGTTTTCAATGAACTATGAAACGTCAACTTAAAGTGAAATAAGACACAGCTAAGCATGGTTTTAAACTAAAATGCATTTTTACAACGCGGGCCAAATCTAGTCTTGTTGATATTCATCTGGTACCCCCACAGTGAAGTTGGTTTATGTTGAAAAATGAGAAAAATTGGCTCATGTTGCACTGTTGCTCTGCAGACTCAGTTTAAAAATTCAGAATGAGCAGGTTTGAGATCTAGTCCGGTGGTGGTGAGGAATCTTGAAGTAGGAAGGACCTGGCTGCATGATGGCATTGTTCAGAAGGGGAAAAAAATTTTATTCTTACTGTGCTGTGTCAATGTATTATATTACATTAATATTGCTGTAACCTAAGCGCAGTAGGAGTCAGTAGATTGTATATGAGAATATCCAGCTCAAACATGACTAGTTCAAAAAATGGTCCCGATTTAACTAATGCTAATTAAGGCGATGATCTCCTGCAGTAATGAGAATTTATTTAGCAAACAGTTTGCAGAATCAGCCTGCGGTTTTACGGAAGTGAGGACTCTGACGGATTCTCTTTTCCATGTCAGTGACTTCTGAGAAAGCAATTGATTGTATAGACTGGGAATATGCAATTTTAACTCGCTTACGTTGGATTAAAGGCAATGTTTTATGTGCTTTAAGCACTACACAGTGACAGTTGCTGCAACAGATAAGCAAACCTCTTCCTTTTTCTAGGTTGTGATATATGTTTCCATGCTCTATTTCCTTTTTTCTTTCTTTTCTTTCTAAACAACTCATGTCCTGTCAGGTTCATATTTATTAGTTTTCTGGCAAATATTGTTCTCAATCAGAAGAACATAATTTCAGAGAGATGAAAGGGCATTTTTCTACAGAGGTTTGAAACCATTGTCTACAAGTGTCTCCCTAAGCCAACATGGAAAGCACACAGTGGTGAATGAACAAAGTGAAAGTCCATACGGCAACCAGAAAATGCAGGTTTAGGGCAAATGTGTGAGTCATTTACACATTTGCTCATGGCTTCTGGTTCTGCTCCTGTATGTGAAATCAGTGGGACTCACCGCCTGTTCCTGGCTGTGGTATGATGTTGCTACTGCAAAAGTCATGATTTGTAGGAGTACTTCTGTCAACTCTCCTGTGATGAGGTCTTCCACAAGTTGGTCTTCTCATACTGATTTGCTTTTTAGGATCACGCCCATTAAAAGCCTTTTTTTTTTTTAAATACCTAAGGTAAAGCAGAGAGCTGGCATGGGGGAAGAAGAAGGGTATTTTTTTCTTGCTTTAGTTGCTGTCTGAAAGTGTGGGGAAAATGAATTATACATTTCAGCATGACAGTGAGGAATATGGGGAGATATCCTGATACGATTTCCTGATTACCTGTAACATTGCCTGTCTCTTTCTAAAATTATCCTACTGGAGGCAGGAAATATCAGGTCTATTAGTGAAACGACTCTCCGGCTATTAGTTTTTAGAGCTTTAAATAGTCTTATCTCATGGACGTGTTTGCCCTGTGGCTCATCTATCACCCCTAAAATGTTTTATCAGCACCTGAAAAATCTCAGTAAGAAGAATAGCCTCAAATGTTACCCATTCAAGGGGCTTTCAGATACAGGATGTATTTTTTAAAAAAAAAGTCTTTTAAGATCTGATATTATTTGCTGGCTTTTCAACCCCGTTTCATAGCTGTCGCAGCACCACTTCTATAAATACTCCTCACCAGCAAAGAAAGGAAATCACAATACATTAAAAGAAAACCAGGTTAACGGGCAGCAAATCAGTGTCCATTCAGCCTCAGACATTTGTGAAAATAAAGGATTATGAAGAATCATTGTCAGGTACTAGCAGTGTGAAGACCTTTTGTAACATCTTTGGCTTCTTTAGCAGGTAGTTATTAGAAGCCTAAGAAAACCTCTCAGTGTCCGAAGCTGGTTCTATTAGAAATAAGCAGAAGTTACAATACTGTAAGATGTTGCAGTTTTTGTAAATTTTGCACTATTAGACATATTCAGATTATGAGTGTCTTGTTTTTTCTTTAAAAATGCTGTTTCTAGTTTGAAAATGAGTTTGTGTGTACATTATCTTGAGGTCTAATGGAGAGGAGACGGAGACAAGGGATGGGGTATGGTCGGTTTTTCTTACTTTGTCTACTCATTACTGCAGCCCTTGTCTTACCATCTTCACAAGACCTTAGAGTCAGAGCTTTCAGAGTAGGTGAACCTGTGCCTGATTTGGACTGAGTCACTATGAGGCGTTATTTTTAGTGAATCAAAAGCCAGAAAATGAGAACTAAGCTCAACAAGGTGAGTTTTTTATGTCCAGGGCCTTTCAGAGACCAGCCTCACCACCAGAAAATAACTGTGTTAATAACAAAAATGGTGATGCAACAGTGTTAGTTGTAGTAAATATCTGAAAAGATTCCTTAGGGTTTCTTACTTGTAAATTTTACCGTGTATTTGCCACCTTATATTCTTCACCATTAAAATCGGTAGGCGAGCCTCCTCTTACCTTTGAATGAGCCAGTTATGTTCTTCTGCAGAAGGAAATGCATTATGACTTATGAAGCAGGAAATGAAAAGATTGTCTCAGATTGCCTTTCATCTCTGGTGTGTTTCACAGGTTTTCTTTGGACAGGAAACTGCTATTTAAAAAAATTATCTTTGGTGAAACTGTACAGGTTTTATTTACAGGGAGCAAGGGGTAACAAACTTAGGTTGGTGTTACAAACTCTGCAAAGATGCGTTGCACTTGAAAGCTTGGTGTTCATGATGAACGCTTAGTGAGGCTTCATTTTCAGGTGTGATGAAACCCACGTTCAGGGACTTACAGCATTATTAGTGCTAAGTGCTTTGGGACTTAAAAACAGCTCAGCAGACAGCCACAGCTATTACAGTCAGCAATGAAGAAGGATTGAGACTGGAGAAAGAGGACACAGGCGGTGTTGTTGCAAGGCGACATTCCCACTGATCCATGGACCTGCTAAGCCCCAAACTGCAAAGAAGTGGAAAATGAGCTGTGGTTGTTGTGAATTTTACGTGTTAGCCCTACCTCTAATTAAGCCAGATTATAAATTATGTAGCAAACCTGATTTTGCTTTTCAATTCTCTCTGAAAAGTATGTTAATGTGTAGGAAATTCTGTCTCTTGGGTCCCTGCTGCTGTTTTAACCTAACTTCTTTCTGCTAATTCAGGAGCAAGCATGGTCACCACTAAGATGTGCGTGGTGAGAGGCAGCAAAACAGGAGCAGGTTGCTTTGACATCTTCACACACCAGGATCACTGTCATGGTTTGCAGAGGGTTCTCTGTGTGTATAATCTTAGCTTCTCTTTTGATGTTATTGAAATATTGGATGGGTACTGCATTTCCCAGCCAGCAAAGGTCCCATGTGTGGAGAGGTCTTTCCTGTAAATGGGGTTTTTTTTTGTCATGCACAAATGATTAACAGCTAAATCAATTGTGTCAAAGGTTGAGCTAGCTGTATCGCATATGCACATCTTGGGTTTAGTCTGGGGCAAAGTCATTTGAAACAAAAAAATAAAGCAAAAAAGGCAAACAAAAGGCTTTGCACAGCCTAAGCCATCTTTCCTAACAGTTTGTCCTCCATGTCTAGAGATGAAAGGGCAGTTAATCACTGACTGTCTGTTCAGTAACATTGGGTTAAAAAACTGGCTGCCTGAAACACAATCTTTTTATTCGGAGCAGATTCCTACAAGGAATCAGTTAATGTGCTTCTCTGTGTGAAATTGTTATCATCAAGCTGCCAAACTAGAAAGATGCAGCAGCCAGTAGCTTATTTTGTGGAGACAAGGCTCCACAGTCAGAATAATGTCATTTGTAAGGTAACTGTGACACATTAAGAGGTGTAGCACTTGGCCAGGTAATGCTGCTGAGGTTGTCAGATTTGTTTTGTATTAGTGAATATATTTAATCTTATATATAGCATCCATCATTGCCATAATGAGCAAATTAAAATGTATTTATTCTTTGTATCATCGAAGCTCTCAGAGACTCAGCCCAGAGTGAGAGTCTCTGCTGCTAAAAGCCATAGTTGCACACAGTGCAAGACTGCATCTGTTCAAAGAACCTCTGCTTGTCCAGCAAGAGGAAGGGTGGGAAAACACAATGATAGTCATCATTTTGTACAGGGAATCACAGATTCAGAGAACTTACCTCCAAGACACTCATTGTAGGTTAAGACTTACTAGAAAATTGACAGGACAAGGGGTAATGGTTTTAAACTAAAGGAGGGTAGATTTAGACTGGATATAAGGAAAAAATTTTTTACAGTGAGGGTGGTAAAACAGTGGCACAGGTTGCCCAGAGAGGTTGTAGAGGCCCCATCCCTAGAAACATCCAAGGTCAGGTTGGATGGGGCTCTGAGCAACCTGATCTAGTTGAAGATGTCCCTGCTTGCTGCAGGGGGGGTTGGACTAGATGACCTCTAAAGGTCCCTTCCAACCCAAACCATTCTATGATTCTATGAAAATGAAGGGAAATACTGTTGTGTCTCAGGAATCAAAAAGCCAGTGAAAAGCAGCAGGACTGCAAAGGCTGCCGCAACAGGCAGCCAAAGAAAAATTCTGCAAGTTTTTGAGGATCCTGATCTGCCTTTGAAAGCCCAACTGAACTGGTGGGAATCAGCCCTTGGTAAGTTCCCTGCCCCTCTTAGGACCATTTAAGAGAGGGAATGAGTCAACGTAGTAGCTAAAAAACACCAAGACATTTAATTTGATACCCTGACAGGTCTTGCTTCATGCTCAAGACTTTGGGTACGTGGAGCAAAGGATCTTTGTGAAAGGACCCAGCCAGGGCTGGGGCTCTTGTCTTCCCCTGCAGCATGAGCCTGAGCCTGAGCCTGAGCCCAAGCCCAAGCCCAGGTGAGAGGCAGCAAAGGACACTCTTGGGGATGAAGGCTTTCCCTGAGCCATGAGAATGACTGCTTATGCTTCATGCCTGGCCTTCCTCTGAAAGGCAGACAGGAAAACCAGAAATAAATGAATGATTTTGCAGTCTACTTGATTCCTAAAAAGCTGACTTTAGTTTACTTAATCGCTTCCCTCTTGCCAAGACTGGAGTATGTTTCATTTGCTGTAATATTTTTCCCCGTCCCTTGAAAGGAGCATTACAAATGAAAGTGTAAATTGCTTTGGGACAGCTCTTTGCTTCCTTCCCATTTGCCTCCAGAAAGCCGTATACTAACAATTGCAATATTTACCTTGTGAATTTGCCAGGTGGTGGGTCATCTGCTGTTTACAGTGTGGAAAAACGACCCGGTAATTTATCTTTTTCTACTTGAACCATTTTCAACCCTCCGGCAGACGGAATGGGAACAGTGGTGGTTTCGAATCGCCGATGGTACCTTGGAGCAATGAGCACAACACGCACCATGTTTGCTCTGTACCCTGTCAAACTGTTGCTGCTTTATGCCGTATTCGGCATCCTAACAGTTCATTGCTTTGGGTAAGTGGATGTTTCTGAAGCCGTGTCCATGGAGTGATATGATAAAGAGGGAAAATCAGTATGGACTCTCTGCTTTCCCTTTGTATCGCACATAATTGCCATCTTGAGCAATTTCTCTATTTCTAATAAATAGCAAAAGACATTGTTTTGAAGTTAACATAGTGCAATGTGTCTGCCTGTAGAAAAGTAATGCTGTTTGATAAATCTGAGATGACAAATTGCCACAGTTGTGTTGTAATGTGGAATTCTGTTTGCGACGAGCAGCCTCCTCCCGTGCTAGCTGCCTGACTGTGCTGGAAAGATGGGGTTTTGTTTTCTTTGGGTACATAAATGGCAAGAATCTGGCTGATAGTAGTTTCTTTCTCTGTTAGCTTAACAGATCTTGCTCTTTCAGAGGACTACAGTCAATCAGTGGCTGTAATCTTTCCAATCTAACTGTATTTTTCCACTGCTCTCTGAACTTTGAGCTCTGATTTCATGCCTCAGTGAGCTGATGAGTTTTTGTAATTCCCTTATTCCATGTGACTTTTAATATGCGGTAATGGGAGCCCCTTGCCAGGCACTAAATCATACTTAAAGCTTCAGCTGTTGCTGTTCCTTGTCTTGGTGGAGGAATTGGGAACACTACTGTGGTAGTTTGCTTGTCAAAGTGGGTATGAAAAGAAACTAATTGTCAATGTTTTACTAAAGCTTTCCACTTAGGCTAGATGCTACAAGGAAGCATTTGTCTGGGATGAGGATTTAATCAGAAACGCTGAATCCACTAAAATAGTAGGCAACGTTTTAGCTGTGGCATCGTGGAAACCTTGAAGACAGTTGGCACGTGGGAAGGCGAGAGAGGGACTGTGGTGAAGAGTAAAGGCTCACACTTGGGGTTCAGGTTCATTACTGGGATGAAAGGGATTAGTGGGTTAATGACTCTCTACGGTGAACCAAGAATAGAGTCTAAGACTAATGGTTTGGGCCAGCTTGAGAAAAATAGCCTGCTTTGCAAAGGGAGGCACTTAAGCCTGGTTTTCAAAAATGCTGAGTGTATGCCGGCCGTTAGCATTGTGACTGGTGTTTGTCATGGAGGTGTCCGGCCTTGGAGCTGTTCATCATGTACAGCAGTGAGGTACTGAAGTGCTGTCTGTACTGCAGGCAGCTGGGAGCAATGGGACAAGAGCAAGAACTCATGGTGCAGCTTTTACTGCTGGCCACTTCGCCAGATTATTTGGTAGGCCTTGCGCAGCTTGAGATGAAGCCCAGGCTGGTAGGACAGGGGTTGAGTTTCCCATGCTGGCTAGATCAAACGTATGTCCTGCAGTAACCCCTCCTGTGTGCTCTGCAGACTTACTCTCAAGGTGGTGCTGTAGAAGACTGGGTCTACTCTTGGGCATCGAAGAGTGGATCAGGTTTCACACAGAATTAATGCCAGTATGAAATGAGTTCCAAAATCTAAAGGTTGCATGGAAGATTCGGTGAGGTCTAAGAAGCATTAGTTCTCTTTGGTGTGTAGTTTTGCACAGTTATAGGCCAAGTTGCTCTGTCCTCGCAGCTCAGTGGTTTCACACCCTGAAGCTCTCGTGTTGTTGAATGCAGTGGTGCAAAGGAGTCCCTTAACCTGAGTGGCACCAACAAGAGTGTGGCTAACTGCAGGTGGGCCCGGTCCGTGAGCATCCTGCCGCAGCCCCGCAACTGTGCGCTCTCCGCCTGGTCCTCATGGAGCAAGTGTGATCCCTGTCAAAAGAAGAGGGTGAGTGTTTGTGGTCTAAGCAGGAAGACTGAGAAGCTGGGAGGCAGGACCTATTCCAAGCCTTGTCTTTTTTTGTCCATGGGGCTGGACAAACAGCAGGGAGCTGCCAAGGAAAGCCCTGTACAGGAGAGACTGCGCTTTTGCTTTTAGGTGGCTTTTAGCTCTTCAGCTCTTCACGCCCAGAAACTCCAGTGGTTTCCAGGCTGCCTCACTGTCCTGGGAATGTGTGAGCCCAGACTTGGTGAAAACACAGGCAGGAAGCCCAGGCTTTGCAGGGATTTTCTCTCCAACACAGTCTGCTTCTTCTAGCGTCAGTGCGAGGCACCATCCCCACTAATGGTCTCCCATGAGACCTGGAGACACTCAGTGCCTCTCAGGATTAAGATGCTTTTTCTTGTCTGCCAAGAAGTATTTTCCACCCATGAAGCCCCATCAAACAAAAGTAATGATCCTAATAGTGTGAAGAGCAAAATCCCCGTTGCTAGAGGGACCTCTACTAACGAGTTGGAGAAGCTGTTCCCGGGCTTAAGCGGGAATAACCAGTGATGGGAGTTGGGAAGAGTGAAGCTTCGTATCAAAGAGTTAAACTTAAAAGCTGGGGAAAAAAGGAGGGCTAACATATTGGACCGAGTAATTGACTGCTTCACAGCAGTGTTGTGGGCGGAAAAAAATCCCTAATCATACAGAGGGCCAAGTAAATACACTGACAGAAAATAACAAGGAATGTCGTTACCATCACTAATTGAAAGAGAGGAGATCTTTCCTTACTCTTGCAAATGCCCGCACTATCCTGTCAGTCTCATTTAAACAAACTGTCAAAGAAAAGAAAACTTTCCTTCATCCCTTCCAATCCTCAATCCTTCCTTAGTAAAATTAAAATTGTCTCAGATAGAAACCTTTGAAATGAGGCACATTACCAGCATCACACTTCCTTGCTGATACTTTTTTTTTATATGACAGTACTCTTAGATCAGATCTTCCCGACACAAAGTTTGTTTTTTAACTAGGCAAGTGTAAAATTCAGAATTTCTTTACACTTGAGTCGATATTTTTTATTTCATCACAGTACAGATTTGCCCGCCTGGAACAACCTTCTCAGTTCAATGGAGATCCGTGTGATTACTCTGACAAAGAAACTGAAGACTGTGTTACAAATAATCCTTGCAGGAATAAAGTTAGATGTGAAGGTTTTGTGTGTGCAGTTACAGGTAAGGACTTAAGGAGTAAAAAGTAGTGGTGCTCAGGTGGCATCTCTGACACCACCATGCTGAACTTTCTGCTTCTACAAGAGTTTCTTGGGCCAAAGAGATGTCAGGAGTTGACCCGGGTCCATCCATGCTTGTGTTGTGTTTGCATCAGTGATGTTGAGTGAGTCTGCTAGCCAGTATCTGTCAGTGTAAAGCATGTCTTTAAAATCTCCAAGTAGGAAATTAAAATCCAGTTATATCAGTAAAATTTCTAGCACAAGTGGATCTGACAGCAACAGGAGAACATACACTGGGCATCCCTGACACATGCCCAGGAGCACAGCAGGTTATGGTGGTGGTCCTCATGGCATTTCCCTCCATCCATAGCAATGACTAGTCAGGAGCACTAGTGTGGGGAAGCAGGGCAGCAGTTAGCTGTATCCAAAATTTATTCAGCCTCTGCTTTGCATCCGCACCCTGGCAGTGAAGAGGAAAGTGTACAGGGAGCAGGGTGCCAGGGCAGAGGGGAGCTCAGCACAGGAGATGGGGCAAAGGAAAGCAGCCTCTGATCTGTGCCCCCCAGGCCAGTGTTTTGGTGAGGCTGAAGAACAAGAATTCAGTAATTTTGGACATGGCAAGGTGGAAGAGAATAATTCCATATACAAGGTCTGCTGAACAGTCTCCAGCGTGTTTTCTCAAAACTAAATAATTTTAGCAATTAAAAAAAAATCGATTCTTTTTTACACTTTTAATTAGGGATTTTATTTTTCTAGGTTGACCAAAGAATTTTAAGATTATGGAAGTTTTGAGAAAAGCTGAGCAGATGGAGTTTGGTGATCCATGCAGATAGAGAAGAAATATTTTCCAGCTAGATTTGAACCATGCACTACAGGAGTCTTTTGTTTTGTTTCTAGACTCTGAGTCAGGGACTGTGATAATAGGTTGTTTTATGAGTAATTTACACCTTGCATCCTAGGGCGATGCATTACACGGAGGCTGCTATGTAATGGGGATGATGACTGTGGGGACCAGTCAGATGAAAAGAACTGCAAAAAAGTGTTTAAAAAATGTGACCAGAAGATGGAGCAATACTGGGGAATAGAGAATCTGGCAAAAGGGTAAGTCGGTGACCTTCATGATGTGTTTTCTTACTTAAGGATAAGAATGATTTTATGTGTCTTCAGACATAAACATTGAAAGGAGAAAAGCTGTAGCAATTGCTGTATCCAGGCATTAGGATCCGACAGCCTTTGGGTTCCTGATCCAAAGGCCGGTGGGAAAATTCTTATTGACCTCATGAGTCTTTCGGAAAGACATGAGGTGAATAAAAGTCCCAGATGTACCCAGGAGTCCTTGTGCACCCTCTGGAGAACATCAGTTCAGCTTGCAAATATGTCCTGCAAGAGCCTGTGCATGCTTTTTGTGTTGCCAAAACCTGGTGAGTGAAGAGGGAAATGTCAACACCAAACATTTTTCTAATGTCTGCAGGTACTTGCAGTTAAATTAATCAGTGGGAGAATTTTGATAATGCAATTATTTTACACAGATATAAGTAGAGTTAGACTTTGGCCTAATTCAGTCTGTGGGGAGCAGGAATGTCCAAACCTTTAGGAACCAAGAGACTACTTCAAACTCAAACTGTGTTTCTGAAATAAAAGCAAAGGAAGGTGTGTTAAAATCTGAACATACAGTTATACCAGTCCTTATAGAGTGCCTTAAATCAGCATCTTGGATTGCCTAAAATCTGAATCTGGCTATGGATTTGTATTTTAGCAATGTCTGGGTTTGGGAAGTGGGGTGTAAAAATTTCTTTGGCTTCTTCCATGACAGTGGAAAATGGTGGAATTTTTGTCCTTTGCATGAGTGGGGTAGGATGAACCTTCATGTTAGCAAGCGCCAACTTTGTGGGGATTCAAATCTACATCTGAAGTGATCCAGCTTTTACAGGCTAAGACTGTGGCAATTTTCTGTAAGATCAGACTGTGTAAAAAGACTCTCTTTTCTCATTCTGCAGGAAAAATTGCTTTTTACATAAAAAAAGGAAAAGAAAAAATCATATTGCAAGGAAAAAATTATAATTTCCCCTTTATTCTCTGGAGATATGGCTGCTGCACATTTCATTGCTAATGCTTTGTACTTCTGAGTTTAATCAAAATTAAAAATAATGTTGGACAATTATAGGAACATGCTTCTCATCTCTTTGAAGCTACAATTGCTCAGTAATTTCCTTTTAGTGGACTTCCCTTCTTTTCAGATTGTTCTAAAATTAGAGTTAATATTTTACAGCTTCAGAATCATTATCATGCATTATCATCTCCAAAATAAGGAGAGGCAGATCTAACAGAGGCCTGGAACACTAATAGGGACGTGACATGGACTATTAGCAATTTTTTTTTTTTAGTGAAGTTTCCTCTAATGACTCTTGTTACTATTTGGGTATGAGTTTGTGGAGTTGAGTGCCATGTCCTCAGCTGTGTGCCATGAAGGTGGTGTGGGGGTGTCCTGACAGTGAGCAACAGAAAGGTTTTTACTGCAACGCATCCCAACAACAGCATTAGGAAAAGCAAATGAGCCCAGTTTAATCACCCCATCTAAAAAGACTGCTGTGCGACATCCTTTCTCAAGCAGACAGGTTAGGATTGCTGTCCATCATCCACTAAAATCAAAGGAAAACTTCCCCATGATTTCAAGAACAATTGCTTGAGTACCTAGATGTTGTTCCCTGACAAATTTCACTCTCACCTATTGACCTCTGGTTGATTATTGACCAACCCAGAAAAGATTATGAATGACAAACTAGAATAAAGAAATGTGAATTAAAAATTAGTCTGATCTGATGACATGGGTTGGCAAACCAGTCTTTGAAGACCTACTGGATGCTGCTGCACTGCCGTGGGCGTGCGGGGATGCTCAGGGTGTGCAGCCCAGTGGGGTGGGGGATTGGCTGGTCCAGTTTGTTCTGCTCTTCTCGGAGAGTTCCAGTAAAGGCTACAGAAGCTGCCAGTGCTGGTGGCGGTAATGCTCTGGTGTCATTCCTAGCTGGGTGGTGAAAATTGCCCTTCTGTAATTAATATATTCATTGAAGTGTCAAAATTTGCCTCTGTCTTTTGCTTTCTTGTGAGTCAGGTTTTTCTGGAGCAAACGGGTTGATCGACGGTGAAAGAGGAAAAACTTTCTTCTGGGGTTTCAAAATAAAGAAGCCCTCAAAGACAAATCAGAGAGCCCTCAGCCAAACAAAAAATCTTTTGCCTTTCTCAGCCAAGTAATTTGATGTTTACCCCTAAATTGATGATAGTCTTAATATTTTGATGTTATGCTTCATGTACAGGTTAAATATCTTCACAAACAACTTGGAAGGATTAGTTCTTGATCACAGGTACTATGCTGGGGGATGTTCTCCCCATTATATCATGGACACAAGATTCAGAAAACCATACAATGTAGAAAGCTATATGCCAGAGGTATGTGTCAGATTCATCTGCAAATAAACATACATACATGTATTCCAAAAAATTTAGTGAGCAATACCGATAAAGCTTCATTACTAAATCATTTTATAAAGAATTACAAAACTCATGAGATCAAATGAGATGAGACTGAATTTAGCCCTACTTCTAGAACATCATCATACCCCACACACTATATGAAGTTGGACGTGTCCCCTTATAATATCCGTGTGCACTGGGATAGATGGCAATGTTCCCTTGGACCTTGTCATTGCAAAAACTGAGCCTAACCTTCCTGGTGCCATCTGTCCAAGAGGGCCCGAAAGCCACCCAGTGGGCACAGGGAGGTTGGTTTTAGACAGAACTGTAGAGTGCCTTGAGACCCAGGCTGGGAAGGCTGTCCTTGTGCAACACCCTGGAATTTAGCAGTACACCATGCGTTTTGTATGAAAGCTTGTCTCTGTGGTGCATCAAAGCTATATTTCAAATATTATATACTTGACCTTAATGCTCTTGATGACATAGCATGAGTGTTGCCCACTAGGAAACCTTATGCTTTTAGAATTCATATTTTAATTGATGCCTGTGTTTAAGATTTACCTTCTTTGCATAAGACTAACATATTAAGTAAAAGCCTGAGGTCCTTGCAGTATGGAGGAGATAGTAGCTTTCCTGCTGCTGAAAATCAAGTAGTCTTGAAGTACCGGTGTTAATAATAATAGTGCTTTGCAATTATACAAGGCTTTTCATCTTCAAAGTGCAAGCATTAATTCACAAGTATATTTGTATCTATATTGCTTCCCCATGCTTCAGGTATATAATTGCTATGCAGGAAATTAAACATATTGTTTTTGCTTTCTGTTTAGACCAAAGGCAAATATGAATTTACAATGACTGAATATGACTCCTACTCAAATTATGAAAGCAGTGTCCTGAAGGCAAAAGCTTCGCAGTCTAGCTTCAGCTTTGGTATAAAAATACCAGGAGTGTTTGAACTTGGTTACAATTCGAATGACAACAGGTTTAAGAAGTTCATTCAAAGGATGAAAAGATTTTCTTCAACTGTAAGCACTGCTTCACTTAATTCTCTGCTAACATGTTACCTGTATGTGTGTGTATATTGGCTTGATCCTCATCATCAGGTCAGCAGCCATGACTAGGATAAATGAAATCCTTCCTCCTGATTGGATTTTGGAGTTTGCATTAGTCAAGTGTTGACTAAGGCCACAACGCCTTCAGTGGTGTTTACAGCACCCAGGAGCTTTTCCGTTCACCTATCAGCCAGGAACTGGACTGCCTAACCTCCAAAATAAGCCACAGTTTACTGCAGTCTGCCCAGTGTTCTGCTGGACATCCATATTTGGATGCTTGTAGTGAAGTCATTTAAAAGAAATGGTACTAAGAAGCCGGTTCAAATGGCCTCCCCTCCATACAGTGAACTCGCTAGTAGGAGATGTACAAGTGACACTCCTAACAGGGTCTCCATGCTGCACTCCAGCCATGGAATGCTGTGCACCTTGCCCTGCCAGCCATTATAAAGTTCTTACCACTGATGCCAAAGCAGTCTGGCAGGTGGGAGGTGAGTGGGAGCAACCAACACAGTGACTTCTCCAAAGGAATCTGCATAGGCGAATTGGGGTTTAGCTAACAAAACCAGGAGCCCAGAGTTCCCTCTGCCCTGTGGGTGAGTTACAGTGACTAATAGAGAAATCTGAGGTGAAAGAAGGACAAATAGGATTTTCTGCAGTTCCAGGAATTCTGGCACCTGTACACACAGTCCAGAAATTGGTCTGCAGTGCAGACAGCTAGTGTCTGTGTGATCACTGGAGAATATCGTATCACTCGTGAAGGGCCATCCCTCTTTTAGGTGGGTTCAGCAAGGCAGGAGCTGTCATTTCAGTAAATGATAATGCAAACAGCAAAGCCAAGCTGTTCAACTGTAGGGCAGCCTTGACAATAATGTAGAACGAAAACTGCTAGCAGGCCTTCCATGGGTTTAATTATAGACTAACACATGCCATTTTACTTCGGCTGATGTGATCTGTCTGCCAAGTACATCATTCACCAGAACAGGACACACACAACACAAAATACGGATGGCACAATCACTTCCCATCTCGTCTGTGGAGATTTGGTTGCAGCTGTGATCTGATGTACACTTTAAGCTGGCTAGAGATGCTTTAATCTGTAACTCCTAGGACTGCTTTATGAGATTCAGTCTGAGGTGGTGTCCACCATCATTTGATTTCTTTTTTTCATCTATTATTGCTGTAAACAAACCTAGCTCTTGTCAATGGTTTAATAGTATCACTGATCTATGTCTCCCCCCTTGGTATAAAGTGCACTCAGGAATGGCAGAGTATTCCTTGTTGCTATTAAACTCGCATTTGCTTCCTGCAAAGAGGCATTTCTCATGACAAGATCAGAGGTATATGAGAAGCATTTGCAATAGATATCCATAAAGAAACCCAATACTAAGTCTTGATTTTATTATTTAAGCTACAGAGTTCTATATTGAACCCCCCCGATGTGCTTGTCCTGCTGGCCCAAACAACTGGACACTAAATCCTTGGAACATGACGAAAGACCTCTTCTGTTCCTGACTTTTATACCAGAAAGGGGAGATACAATATTTATCCATGTACACGTATCTATACAGAGACATATAAATATATGTGTGTGTTTGTGTTTTCTTCTTTCCTTAGAGCTTTGTTAATGGCATATTCTGTGGAATATAAAAGTTAATGTGCATCAGCCAGAGAATTACCATTTCACATACAAATCATCATGATTTCAGATGTCAGAATTTTTCAGGAAAGAGCTTGTGAGAGACAAAGGCTGGTCAACGTTATTAGGGGTAGACCAGTCTCATGGATGTTGCTTGTGTCCTTGCATCCTGCGTCTGTCAGAGCAGAGCCTGGAGCCTGCCTTTCCCCATGTCCTAGTCATGGCCTGAACCATCACCTAACCTGTAATGGGTGTCTCTCCCTCTTCCTTCTTCCCTCCCTAATATCAGTCAGAATCCTGATTTCAGAAACTTTACTACTGTAAGTTTTGGTTTTGCTAAATTAAAAGATTTCCAGTTGCAAACTGTTAAATTGATAAATCCTGACCAGCTTTAATTTAATTATTAAATAGCAAATAACTACACATTGTCACAAGAATTACATCCCTCTCTTCTTCTGGATTCTCTTGTGTTTCTGCATTTCATGTAGTCCAGCAAATTCATTCATGCCCGTTCTGAGCTGGCTGTTGCCATTTATAAGCTGAAGCCTCGAGCCCTGATGCTGCATTACGAGTTCCTGCAGAGACTCCATCAGCTCCCATTAGAGTACAGCTATGGGGAGTACAGAGAGCTCTACAGAGACTACGGGACCCATTACATCACAGAGGCTACCGTCGGTGGCATCTACGAATATACTTTAGTCGTGAACAGCAATGAGCTCCAAAAGGCAGGTATGTGCATCTGATGGTTGTGAAAAAGCTTTGGGGCCAGCTTTTTGGTGGGAAAACCCCTCTGCAGGCACCCAGTGATGGTTCAGGTCTGAGATCAGAAAAGAGAGATGGTGGAAGAAGTGGTCAACAGCATCTCAAAGAAAGCCCGCAGAAAATACAAGAGTAGGAGTGCTTTATGGCAGTGAATGAAGAGTCTGGTTTTCAAATCATGCTCAGCACTATGGGCTTCATCTAGCAATGAAGCTGTGGGTGCTGTCAGTTCACAAAAAAGGGCCCTGCAGCAAGTATTTTAGATGACACGTTTTGGAGGCTGACAACACATTGAGGTGAATGAGAATCATGTAGCTTAACACTTTTTTTGGCTTTGAAAACCTTCACCTAAGTTCTCTTTCCATTGCCTTTCAAATGACAGTTTTGAAACACCTTTAGCCTCGAGAGCTTTTCCAGCATGTAGGAAACAGTAAATAATTTGCTGGGTGACTCTTGTGCCTGATATTGCTCTTGCTCTTTGACTCTGGCTTCCTTTTTTGTGAGAAATGATGATTGTTGTGTAGGATAGAGCGAGCTGTGTGACATTAATCAATAGCTGCACTCTCTTATTTATTCATTGGCATGGGAATGAGTAACTGCCTTCGTTGTCTGTTTGCGAAAGCATTTAGTGGACTCTGCTGTGTGTGATGCTCAGTCTGTTTGCTCTTCTGCTGTCTAGTAAGTTGCTTATCCTGTAGCCAGATACAGTCTGGAAGGACAGAATTTAGGTTCAGATTTCAGATATCCAAAACATTAGCACTGCCCAATATCTCAGCTGTTGGCATGGGCCCATCACAAGTCACGTTTGTTTGAACTAATGTATATTATTGTTTGCATCAAAATACTACCTGTCAGCAACTGCTGACCTAGATCAGGATCCTGCAGTAGTACCAACATTTTCACAATATCCCCAGTGCTGAGCTGGGCTCTAAGTTTTCACTGGGGTTTGGTAGGTCCAGTCTGAGAATTCAGGTATTTCCCTTCAAATATATCATTATGTTTGTACTGTCTGTGCCAGAAATCAAGTCTTCTTTTGCAGATCCAGTATTGCACGCCATGTCACATGGTTGGTACTTGCACTGCTCTCACATATAATCCAATATGCCAGATGTGTCCATGGTTCATGATTTGCTACTTTCTGTGGGAAAGATGGCAGGAGACAGGTCTGGATTGTGCTGTGCAAGTATGTCATAAAGCAGTGGTTCCTGCCTTCAGGTGCATATGGAATATGAACATAGGGGCTATGAATAGGGGCCATCCTGCATCAACCCAAAACTCAGTGCATCCTCTTTTCTAATCTAGAAAATGGCCAACATCAGATGTATGAGAAGAGCATAAGAACAGGACAACCATACAGTGATACTTGCATTGTGAGCTCATGTAAACATTTGTATCATCAAGATATGAGTTTAACTAAAAAAGTAAAAAATTCAGGGAAACATGGGGGATTACAACAAAAAAGCAGAGAAAGAAAAGAGATACTCAAGTATCATATCTGGTATTTCACCACAATAACTGCTTAAATATTTTTGAGTGTCAGGACAGCAAGGAGTTTGAAGAAGGACTTTGGGGAAGAACATAGGAAGGATTTGCAGATTTTTAGGGCAAATTCTTATATGCCAGGAAAAAAAAATATAATACAGCTTCATAGATAAACTTCCATGAAACAATTAAGGCTCTTCTGGCAGCAAAGGAGTAGAGATGTGAGCTAGCAAAAGGAGGAAAACTTCATCTGTTACTCTTAAAAAGTCTAGCTCCTGATGATGGGGATGGGTGGTGGGTAGTCCTTTGTCAAAGACATTTGGCTTTTAAGTCACAGGCCAGACTCCCACCCATTTTAGCTCTGGATAACCCAGTACAGCTGAGTTGGTAATTAAAAGCCTCCTCTTCCAGCATTTACCTTGCATTTGCACTTGGTTTCAGAGTTCTGTAAAATGTAGAGATTTAATTTCATGTAGATCTGTTAAATATCCCAAAAAAGGCTTCTTCATCTCATCTCCTTTTTTCCCGAAGGAAAAATATTTATCAACTCCCATTTCTGTGTATATGGACATAAAACGTTGAATAGTTGTATTAAAACACTACAATTTTCTGGTGTATATTTAAGGCTATTCTCTGAGTGATGTCCAGAAATGTGCACAGCATGGCTTTAACATTGGTGCAAATATTGGTGTCTATCTGAAGCTTGGAATAACTGAAGCTGGCTGTAAATCCCTTTTAAAAGAGATCGGAGGTAAGCATAAAACACTTCTGCCATTTAATTTCTAGCCTTTGTCAGAGTGAAAAGAAGATTTTGTGATCTTGCCTGTCTGAAATATTTCCCCACTCCCTCACAGCTGCTTTTGAGTCTGCCAGTTAACCCCAGCCAAGCTTAACAGAGGTGTAGATGTCTCACATCTTGGGATTTTGCAAGATTTTCTTTGCTGGGTAGAGAAGAAATATCTGCGCAGTGTCCCAGGGAAAAGCAGGGACAGATCAACCATTACCCACCTGGCTGGTGCTGTGTTACCAGTCCACCCACCTCTCAGCAGAGCAGCCCAGCATGCTGCTTTTTGCACCCAAAAAAGCCCAAATGGGGAAAGCAGGGAGGTAATAGTGTCATAGGAGCCTCAGGGGACATATGGGAAGCTGGGGGTGTTGCAGTGGAAAGAGGGTGCACCTGAAGATATGCAGAGGAAAATGGGCAACATTCATGGTGGTGAGGAGCTTCAGGCTGTGGAAGAGCCTGCAAGCTTATAACCACAGGGAAGAAATTGAGGAGGAGAGATATAGGTAGGGTACAGGAGAGGAGGATGGGGCTATTGCTGCAAGGGAGCAGGAGGGGCACAGGACACTCAGCATGGGAAACCAGGCTTCAGGTGTGAAACGCTTGTGGCCTTTTTCCTTTCCCCTCTCCGTGGAATGGGTCATATGCAGGGGTGTTTTGCTGTGAGCTTATATCTCATCTGCAATCCACAAAGACATACCTGAACAGAGCTGGTCACTTTCTGAATGCGTTTTTGCAGACAGCACCTCCAAAAAACAGTATGTGGAAGATTTCATCGTCCTTGTTCGTGGCGGAGCAAGTGAACACATCACCACATTGGCTTACAAAGACCTGCCAACAGCTGCGCTCGTGCAGGAGTGGGGAGATGCTGTACAGTACAACCCTGAAATCATAAAGCTAAAGGTATTGTATCCATTGCTTTGTTCAGCCTCACTTAGCTGAGTGCCTTGGAGAACTCTGTGTTTAAATAAACAGGATTGAAAAAAAAAAAAAAAACAGGGAAATTTCTAGGGCAAATAATAGAACCATATTGTGCAGCATGGTTTCTCTAAGACTGGGTATTCAGAAAATCAAAGGTGTGATGTGTTAAAAAGGGTGTGGTTGGAAGTACATGAGGTAAGCAGCATTAACCCTTCTAACTTGGCTGTGCAGATGTAATTGCTTGCTGCCTGGCAAGCAGATCAGATGATCCACCTTCTGTTTTACCAATGTATCACTTATCAAAAATATATCTGGTGGCATATAATTTATAAGGACTTTTTATTTTTTTAATTTCTCTCTTCTCTGAGCACCAGTGACTATTTAGCAACAATCCTCTCTGATTCAGAAGGTCAAGTAGTTCACCATACGTGTCTGGATGTTTGTGCAGCTTAGCTAAACCTTAAAAATATGAGTTAGGTTTTGAAGAGTCAGGGTTTTTTGATCCTGAAGAGTTGTAGAAATGCGAGGCACTGTAAAAGTAAAAAGCGAGCAGAAGTATGTAGCAATTTTGCCTCATCATTTTTAATGTCAAAATAAGTTCACTCTGAATGAATACTAAAAAAGTGCAAGAGAGCATCCTTTTAAACAGAAGTTTGGACCGGCAGTGGTGGAAGTTGGTTTTATTATTGTATATTTGGTTTTCATTGTAAAATTTAATTTTAGGCAAAAATATTTATATTTGTAAAAGGTGTTTGTTTCTCATTGAAAATTCTGACTTTTCATTTTAAAAAAAAAAGAGGTGAACCCTGAAAAATATGAACAAAAGCAAAAAGATGTAATTTGGAAGTACAGCCAGTGCCTGTCCAGCACTTGCTACAGTGGAGGTGGCTTTCCCAAGCCCCTGGTGTGCTGTGGATTGACCTCCTGGAAATGCACTGGGAGGTCTCTGGGCAAGAGACAACAGAAATGCAACTCTCTGCACTAGATCCCACATACACAAAATTCTCCCATAAGAAATTGCGATGGTCTTTGTTTTGCCTGGCATCAGTGACCAGGCTGCCCAGTAAAAAACCCCAGACAGATGTAATTTGGACTTGGTATCTATAATCCTTCATTTCCATACCAATACCCCTGTGGGGCTTGAAGATCAAAAGTACCAGCAGAGTGTGACTAAATGTCAGCCCAAGAATGCTTAGTTAGGGAAAACTAAAGCAAATCAGTTCATAAATCATCTGCTGAAGGGACTTGGCAGGTCACTCTTAGTGTATTTCCTCATTTGTATGATCTGAATTCAAAAAGCAAAGTATGGATCACAGATAATTGATGAAGAGTGAATGTACAGCAGCAGGAAATGAGCATTTTTTTATTGAAACATTCTTCTATTTCTTGTAGCTTGAGCCTGAGATAGCAGTAGGGTGATCTTTCATGCTTACTGTATTGCTGTGGCCTGTATGGCAGGCATCTCTATAACAAGGATAGGAATTTGGGATGGATCCTCTGATGACATGTGCCCATGTTGTCCCACTGGCATTAGTGTGTGACTGGCAATATTGAGACTACACTCTAACTTTCCCTTGTTTTCAGAAAAAAAAATAAATGAGCAGGCCAAAGTCTCCTTGGTCCCTTCTGCTCCGTGTTGTGCACCCCCTTATCTTCTCCCACTGACCCGATCTGCAGTGTTTGCAGATGAAAATCACAATCTTCTCCCTTCTGAAGGCAGTGGAAACCCTTATCTTCGCTTCATAAAGATAGAAGTCAGCCTTGAAATGCAGAAGTGGTTAAGCTGAATGCGCAAACATGAATGCTTGTGATCACATGCCTCTGGCTGTGCTGTGTGGCTGTCTGAGGAGGGAAGAAGATTTTTGTGGGTGGGTTTTGGGGATCCTTTTTAAGTCAGAGTAACAGAACACTCAGGAAACGTAAATTTGAGCAAACCTGGTCTAAAAATGTCAGTATTAGGAAAATGGATGAGAAAGAATTTAATGAAACTTCTGTGAAACTTCGCCCACTTGTCATCTCATGGTATGGCTGTTGTATTTTATTATGCATTTGCAACTGCTTTGGTGTTGTAAACCAAGGGGAGGATCCCTGTAAGTATTCCTGACATGGCTGCCTTGTTGTTCACGAAGTTTAAGGCAATACTAATGGGAAACCTGGAACCCATACCACAAGGCCTTTATTTCCCTCTCCAGCTGTGCTCCCACCAAGCCCTGCAATACTCACACTACCTTGAACTTGGGAAATGAATGCAGTTTCTTCCCTCCCTTTAGGCAGAGCCGCTCTATCAGCTGGTGACTCCAACAGATTTTGCTAATGCAATGGCAATAAAAGAAAATCTGCGACAGGCTCTTGATGAGTTTCAGCTGGAGACCAGTTCTTGTCGCTGTGCTCCGTGCCACAGCAATGGGATTCCCTTTCTGCAAGGTAGAAGGATTTTGCACCTGTTCTCTACCCTCTAAGAGAAATGAGCTGGGAATTTGTGGGGAGTGAGGAAGCTTGGCAAGTAATCCGCTCTTTAGTTTCTCCTGTCCTTTCTCTTTCAGGTAATCAAGTATTTTTTTTAAAGTTGGTCTATATGTTTAGTGCCACCAGTAAGTAAAGATAGTAAAGTCAAGGGATGAGCCTTGTTAATGGGAGTGACCATCTGTATCAGTTTTGTGAAAGAATTTGTTTCATCTCAATTATGCATTTTAAAAAAAAAAACTTTGACATCTTTAAGTCTCCTCCTTTGCTTTTAAGATTGCTTCCATCCTCCTAGAGAAGTGACTACTGTCTCAGCATTAATTAGTGTTTGTAAAAGTGTTTTGAAGATGAAAAGCACCGTATAAGTGCTAAGCAGAGTTATCACCGTCACCTCCCCCTATTTCTAAGAGAAGCTGTCCTCCTTTGTAAGCAGGCTGTGATTTAAAAATGAAGGGGAAAAATAATAAAATTGAATGAAAACCGCACTGCCTAAACAGAGATGTATGATGTGATGAGAGCTTCTAACAAAAGGACCATTTTGTCAAGTGCCTAATTCTAATCTGCATCTGCAAAAATACTGATGAGAATCGTTATCATCTAAATGTATCTAATGCAGAAAGGATGGCTTCAGGTACCAGCTAGTTGATTGTAGCACTTAAAGGATTTGTCTCATGATTACCCTTGTTTAAATAACTTTTTAGGAGCTGAGTCAGGTTAGCATTTCATTTAGGATCTTCTCAAAAAGAGGTTTTAAATGAATGTTATTTTCCTAAGTGGGAGCTCTCCTCCACAGTCCTGCTGTGGGATGCACACCACAGTCCTGGGCAGCCGGTGTGGGGTTATGCCAACTTTTCCTCTGGCACAAAGCCTGTCTGGGATGCTCTCGTCCCAGGTGCTCATTCCTGATGCTGCAGTTTGCTCCCTCTCAGCTTTACGAAGAGGAGAGGAGCAGGGCGACTGTGTGGTACCCTAGGTTGCTGAATTACTGCACCAGCGTAGCTGAGGTTGAGCTGCAGAGCAGGAACAAATGGCTGGGGAGGCAAGACGGGCAGCAGGGTAGTCACAGCTCCCCTGCTTTATTGCTGTTTTATACTTTCACCATCAGAGAAAAATGCTGATATGATTTCACCCGCTGTCTCTTCCTCACAGAAGATGAAGCACTGAAAAGAAATGGGTGTCTGCTGGGAAATGTGACTTGAAGTCTCTAATCCCACCATCTGTGCTTACTTGCAGGAACCAAGTGTGAATGCTTATGTCCCCTTGGCTACAGTGGCACTGCCTGTGAGATCAGCAAGAGGAAAGGTAAGAGGGACCCCAAGTTCAAGGAGACAGTCCAGCAGTATTTAGGAGTGTACAGGGATGTCGGCTGATGGATGGAGAGTAATGCCCAGTGCTGGCTGTCTCCATTCTGCCCAGCCACAAGGGATTAGGGTCCTGCAAAGGTGACAGATATACTTTGCCTTCCCTCATCTAAATTTCTTTGCACTCATGAGGAGGTGGCTTTACTTCTGCAGTTCAAAGCTGCATAAACACACCTTGCAATTGTATCAAAGTACAAACTCCTACCTAATTTACAATCCATGACAAGCCTCAGGTCTCCTCCAACAGCTCTGCTTCCTAAGTTTTTCCCTTTGATACAGCCACTACATTGCAAACTGTTTTCTCCCAGATATACTACGATGCATTTTAATCTTAAAATCTTATTATGTTGTTTTGAAGCATTTACTAATGCTTCTTGGTCATTTTATATCACTGCTGTCTCCTGAGATGTTCCTAACCCCTTCTAGTTCAGGATGATCTGTGAATTTAATCATTTTGTTTACTTCTTCCAGCTCATTAATTCAGATGCTAAATAATACTAGATCTCAGGCACCCAGAGCTCTGGCACCATCCCACAATTTGATGCACTGCATTTATCATTGCGCTTTGTTTACAGTCTTTTATCCAGTTCTGATTCTGCATGACTGTGTCCTAACTAAGCCAGGCTGAAATACATTTTAAGCCAGGATTTCACCGAGCAGAGGGTCAATTTTGCAGGTGTTTCTAAGCAAGTCCATGGAGCCTTAAACTGTGGAGTCACTTACACCTTGTTCCAGTCTGCTTACCGCATACATAATTGCATCCGACCCTCCCAAAGACTCACATCCATCCACTTGTCAACATGTAACTTCCTTTCTCACTCCCCTTTCCTCCTTTTATGTATTGCCTCTGTGTTCGGCTCCATGATTTTCAGGATTTTGAATTTATGTCATTCACGTGCTCAGGGCCCAGAAGAAACAGTGTAATAGGAAAAGCAATGGATAGAAAGCTGAATATTCAAGCTGTTGTTCATTGAAGAAGAATGTGAACATTTCCCCTCGCACCTCAGAATATGGCTGACATGAGTTTAGTTGCTGTTTTTCTTACCTAGGCTTGGACTAAGTCAGAGAGAGAAACGCCCTACAAGCAAATATAAAGCTAATTAATTTTTTTATTTCCTTGTCCTTGGTGCATAAAGTGTAGCTTGAACAATAACCAAAAATGCTGAACAGAAAATTAACATCTTTAAAACAATCACTCATTGTTAATGACTCAAGTATATTGTTGGTGGTGTGGACAGGGACAGAGCTGTTTGTATTTAAATACGATTCATGGCAGCTGACCACTCTTTGCAAGGAAAGAGCTGCTTTATTCTGACAGTCCTTTTTTGGCTTTGGTTTTTTTTCCAGATGCTGCTGTTAATGGAAACTGGGGTTGTTGGGCCAGCTGGTCCCCATGTTCAGGAGGTCAACGAACAAGGAGACGACAGTGCAACAACCCTGCACCGCAAGATGGTGGTTCATCATGCTCAGGGCCAGATGCTGAGACAGTTACTTGCTAGAGGGAATCATTAGGAACTTACTCAAAACTGATGAGCAGTTTGCAAACTGAGTGGGAAAATGTTGCCTGACTGGCTTGCTAAGTTGGCCTCACTCTCCTTATGGGTCTCATCCAAGTACATTGAAGTTGCAAACATTTCACAAGGCAATGGGAGCTGGGTGTGTGTTATAAATCGCACCTTTGGCCATACTTTGCAGTTGTCCCGTGGGATTGAATGTGCTTACTGCTCTCAATATTTTGACTTTTCTCTGTCTTTATTGCAATGGACTAATTGAGACAAGCTTTATCTCCTGCCTTATTTGGTAGCTGCATGATTTTAAGTTTTATTGTCTTGTTTTTGAAGGTTCTTTTGAGATAAGAAAAGACTGTTTGATCTTACGTGCACCAGAATGTGTGCTAATATGCAGCTTCTCTGAAGACAGCTGTGTCATGTGGAACAAAATACAGCATATTAAAGTTTAAATCTCAGTGAGCACAATAGCATCTAATGTGACATTTAAAGCTGCTGTACCTCACTACCCTGGTTTCCCAATTTATTGTATTAAACTTAATTTGTCTGTTGTATTATAAATTGTCTTGAAGGAGCGAAAACTGAATTGTGAAGAACAGTCTGGTGACTCCAAAGCATTGTTAGACTATATAGCAATGGTGCTCTTACCACAGCGATGAGTTTTCTCCTGTGCATTTCTGAAGTAGAACAAGATACACTGAGAGTATTTGATACACCCTGGTATGCTCAGATATACCCAATGCTCTGGTTCCTTGGGAAGGGGAGGGAAGGACAGAGGGATGCTACTGAGTTGGAAAGCAGCTGCTGCTCCTTCTGCTGCTTGGGGATATTGGAAGGCAGGAGAGATGGCTACACTTACCGGAGATGCTGAACCTCCTGCACCCTGACTAGGGGCTGTCACAAGACCTGCCGCTGGAGCAGGATGAACAGGCAGCTTTTCTGTAATTCTCTGTCATGGGCAGGATAAATGGAACATTTTGGAATAAATGTCTTTGCACATCCCCTGAGGTCTTCTGCCCTTAGTAGTTGCCTCTGCCCCAAACAGGCTCTGGTTCATCTGTCTGATCCCATGAAAGCCTGTATTTCAGCAGCTGTATTGCTAATCTACTCAGGTTATGACATCTGAGATGGAGAGAGTTTGCTATGAAAAGAGCCAAAGCAAAGTGAATGGTTTGCCTTTTGTTATTGTACCTGGAGCAGTGCCTCACAATCCAGGTCAAACAAAAGAGGAACTTGTAATATTGTGCACCATTTCGTGACTGACCTGAGCCTGAATCATTCCAGGGACTTGCCTCCTACAGCTTCATTGGTGGTTAATGATTTTTGCAAAGACATTTGGTGGGGCATGCTGTAAAATAACCAGCAATAGCTTTGCTCCAGGAAAACAATTCCACCAGTGCAAAGTTGTTCCTAAGTGTTGTGAGTCTTCTAACATCTGCAAGGTCAAACACTCTTCCAAGGTTTTTTAGCAATGCTGGTGATGATGGGTTGGTATCACCAGTTTCTCTCTTTTCAGACTGACGTTGTCTAAATGTAATTCTTGTAAGAACAACTCAGACTCTCTGACATCTCAACAATGGAACATGCATTTAGTTGTAGCCCTCATGCCGCCTCCACATTAATCGACAAGGTTTCTGTGACAGCTTTAAGAAAGGAAGAGCACATTGCATATGTAAAAGAAGAGTGCTCTGTAGTCATCATGGGCTTCGTAATTGAGCTGCCAATCCAAAACATTTCCGTTATCCACTGTGTAACTGTGATATCTTTTGTGTGATAAAAATTTGCCAAGAAGTTCATTTTGGGTCTTGGTCAAAGAGTTCACTGCTTACGCTGAGTATGATAGTCTTCAAAGTTTTTAAAAGGACGCTGTAGAAGCTCTGCAGCAGAGGACCCTGATCATGGTTCATGGGTGCCTGCGAGGACACATACTGCAGTGCGGTTGCCTGCCCTTCTCAAGAAGCATCACTGTAATCTGATTCAGGGACTTTCTCAGATGAATAGAGTGGCTTTTGTAAATTTAACCGCCTTTTCTCATCATCAAGCTGGAGTAAGCACTCTGACACATAGTCATGGTGTGTCTATCCACTGCTGCAGCAAGCAGAGCCAAATGTAGCATCCTGATTTTCTGAATTGGCAGTGCCTGGGTTTGGATATTTGGGTTTTTTGGGTTGTTTTGAGGAACAGAGGAGAGATTTGACAATCTTCAAGATCAGTGGGATAGTCTAACTGAAGTACGCTTTCAGCAGTGGTTGAATATTGAGCCTATAGGCTTAGAAGCCTCCCATAAAGGACATAACTTTATCTTGTCCTTGTGATTTTGTGCTTTGATTCAACTAGCTAATGATTTATTAAGACCTGGAGGGTAATAAAAAATACTATGCTGAAGCTTTTATTGTTTCATTTTGGTACGCATTAAATTTTGGTGCTATCTTTTACTGGTGTTTCTAACTTCCACCTTCTGTGTAAGATTAGATTAATAACCCACGTATGAAAACTCAGGAAGGCTGCAGGCACGATGCATGAATGTTCAGCACTGGTTGCACTGCTCTAGCCCATTTCTCTGGTTAAGACACTTTTCTCAATGGGCTTTACTACATCCCATATTATATTTTCACAAGCAATTTGCTTGTGAGAAAAAGAAACTCAGTGAACATAGAGAAGCTGTATTTCCTCCACCTCCTTGCTTGAAGACATTGCTGCTGTGATGTGTGCTGGATCCGGTCAACATGACTTGGGAAGCTCCCAAAAGGGTATTTTAGGGAAGTTGTAATTGTCATATCCAGCTTTTCCAGGACAAAACCAATTTGACTCCTGCAGCCCCTAACATCTCCATCAGGAATGGGTAACTCGGACTGGTTTTCAGCCTGGATTCACTTGCTCCCTGTCTTTTCATATCATGTAGACACTTTACACCTGTGAGGTGGTCTGGGTTGTGGCTGGGGACTTGCAAACACTGTGGTAGTTGTAGTAGTATTACTTTGCAATGCTCCAGTTTCTCCCTCTGTCAGATGGATATTGTTGTTCCATCCCAAGTTCTCTCCCAGATGGAGAGATTTAGTTGCAGGCGACCCAGCAAGTCCTTGCAGAGGTGTTAACAGTCCCCAGATTTCCAACTCCTAGTTCTTCTACCCTGAAGGCTAAAGAGCCCAGCAAGCACCCAAGACAACTGCCAGATTTCAGGTCAAATTACGCCTGCAGATTTGTCTTACTTTCATATCCTATTTTAACGCCCTGCTGCTTGTGTAAATCAGCAAAACTGGAGATGAAGACAACTATTACCATTATGATTTTTTTTTTTTTACTTATTTGTAGTGCAGCACTAAGACTCCCACTGTGTTGGGCATTATACAGCAGCACAACAAGTGCCAGTCCCTCCCCAAACTCCCCAGAATGTGGCATTTATTTTGTTTCAGGTATTTTGGAGTAGGATTAGATGTTTTGTATCTTTGTGTGCCTCTGCATTACACTCTATAAAAAGGAAGGCAATAAATTCTGAGCTGCTCCTGCTGGGGAGTTTTTTGCCTGCTTTAAAATTGCAGGCTGAGAGCGATGCAGGCGTTTGGGTAGTCAGCATGACATTGACCCCGAGGTAGAAAACAGCTCTGTCTCAAGCGCTGCCCTTATCTACTCTTCTGTTAGCTGGTTATCTGGAGTCTGCACCTTGCAACCTCAGGTGTATTGTCATCAATCATTTGCTATTTTCTTTTGCGTACTGGTTCCTCTCTGCCCTTCGTTTGTTAATAACCCAGTTTGCCTATATCCATAAAAATATCTGATTGTGATACCATTTATCCAAAGCACCATACATCAATCATGTACTTATGAGCGAGATAAACAAGGTTTCCTGGGAAATATGCCACAAGAAATATATAGGATAAATAACTATATCAAATGTATGTCAGTGCGCAGGAGAGGAAAATCCATTCATTAACATCAGGGTAGAACTGCAGTGTTTTATTGTATCCTCTAAGCTTTTAGTTTAAGTAAGAAATGTACATTTTTGCTGCTTATCTCATCTAGCACAACTCTCATGCTGGCCACTTCAGCATGAGATATATTAGTGTCTTTGACTGGCATTGTAAATGTGTAATTGCTCATAATCTGTTTTTTTACAGACCTTACAGGCAGCTTTTTCCTTTCATTTGACTTCAGCTTCGCTGCTCACAAGTTTCAGCCATGCAGATATCTGAGCCCTGGATGCGGCAGGGGACTGGAGGGGGAGCAGAGGGAGTGCTACCAAGCTCCCTTTGGCATTTGAAGGAAACCCTTGGGTTTGTATTTCATTGCCCTGGTTTGCAAGGTGAATGATGAACTCTGCCCCACACATATCCTTGTTTTCACCTCTATACTCCAACACTGCGGTCTTCAAAGTGGAAAATGAACAACTGCAGGCAAATCCCAGCTTTTTGCTCTTATTTATATGTGCTTCATGGTGGTATTTCGCATGCAGTTTCTTTAATCACTTGGATTTATTCTTTTTTTTTTTGTGGTTCTCCAGCCTGTGATCTATCCTTCTAGAAATTACTCTAAAAGCTGAGGATGCAGGTTGCCTTCCTGCAGGCCCCATCCCACCCCAGCCTCAAAGGCATCCAATCTTTCTGTTCATTAATTTCTTCCCTCTGGTCACAAAAGAAGCATACTTGGCTTTCTAACTAAGGTGACTTTATACTTATTTACTTTCAGGTATTTTCCTGAGTCCTGAACAGTCAGTGTAAAGGTAAGAATCGCCTATGAGCCAAACAAGTCCATGGTGTAAGAGCACTGTCTCATGTTTCTACATAACTTGCCAGCCCAATGCCAAACGGTATTGATAAAACCATTGATGGGAAAACTTGTTTTGACTCTACATTTCACATTCCTCTGGGATGTCTAAATCACAGGGATATATGTGTGCTTCAGGCTGCTGCATTTTCCCAACATAGAAGACATCAGGTTCAAGCCTTTGGGAGCAAATTCGTCTCTGGGTGAATATCACCTTTACCTGGAAAAACAATGTTGGCAAAAAGGCCACAGCTTTACCACTCATCACAGGGATTTTTCATGGAACCATTACATCTCAGTGTTCGAGACAACATGGTTTGTTGTTTTCATATACACAAACAGCCTACAGTTTCATTTTCAAGTAAAAGAGAAGTGGTGAAAATATTGCCCTTTGGCAACATGCACACAAAAGAAAATCTGGGGCCAGATCTTCAGGTAGCATAAATCAGCTGCGGTGAAGGAGTGACACTGATTTACATCAGCTAAGTGTCAGACTCTAAATCACCACTGACACGCTGTTGAAAAACAAGCATTTCCAAGAATCAGCTATAGCTGAGCAATTTCTTTCACTAAACCATGATTTCTTTCTACTCTCTCTTTCCATTCAAATGTATATAGAACTGCTCCTTTGTGCTTTGAGGTTTTGTTGCTGTTGTTGCTTTTCATAATGCACTATTCCTTCTCAGGGTTTCTTTTTTTTTTCTTCTTTCCTTGTAATGAAAAGCACAGTAAAATGAAGTGCCGTTCACCTTCTATCCACCCCAGGTTTTTGTGGCAGTTCATTAAGAGGACAGAGCTGTGGGCTCTCGCTGTGGTCTCTGGACACAGTTCAATACTGTGTGTATTCTTGTGCTAAGATTTACGTCTTACATTCAAAAAAGCTCCTTAAATCAAGCAGCCTGTTAGCATCTTCTCCGGCTCTGGGTGCCTGGGAGATAAAACGCCTGTGTGCTAATAGTCAATTCATCACTGATCTTAAAGAGGAGTAGCCTTCGCTTGTGTGTGAACATTCTCTGCTGAATGGTTGTGTTTGAGCCTCTCTATTTATTACTTAATTTATTTAAGATTCTTCATCAGTTTGGGTTCACGTTTTGCAATGATGCTTCAGTGTCTCTAGGCTTAAGCCTCCTCCCATACAGAGCAGCATATGGCTTTGCTGCAAATGCAGCCCTGGCCAATATGCTGGACTTAAAAATCTGACAACGCCAACTTATAAAAGTTTCATGGTACATATGTCAATACCAACTGCACAGAAATGCAAGGATCATGAGCTTTTAATGTGTTTTCCAAAGGCAAGTATAAAAACTTCTGTGAGTCAAGCTTACTTATGTAAACACTTTTAGTAAATTTATTTCATTATGTGTCATAGCCCCACGGTCACCCAGCAGCAGAGCCACCCATGTGGATTCTCTGCCATCTCCTGTATCGCAGCAGTGCTGCTGTGAACTAGTGGGGCTCCCATCACATCCTGTGGTGCAAGGGCAAGAGGGGAGCCAGACATGCATTCAATCAACCAGAGCAATTGGTCTGGTTTTCTACAGCAAATCCAGCATGCCTCCATACATATAGAAATGCACTACTTGACAATTATTTCTCCCCAGCATAATTCCATTGCAGGATTATGCCCGGAGTATTTATAGCCCAGCACAGACTCCAAACCGCTCTCAGCCATGTACCTGTGGGGAGCGATGCCGACCCATGGGTTTTCAGCAGGCTTTTGTCTGCAGGTCTGTCCCCACGCAGGGCTCCCCACCATCCTGCGGGACCGGGTTGTTGCACTGCCGGCTGCGCCGCGCTGTGCCCGACTGGCAGGGAGCCCAGTGTGACCAGCAGCTCCAGCCCCCATTCGTCTTGCTGCCTGTAAATGCATTAAAAAAAAAGGTGGGGGGCGGGGGAGGAAGGTATTCAGGTCTGAAATGCTGCATATGCCCTGACTGCAGAGGCATGCTTCATGTGGGAGCAGGGGAGGAAGATTGAGCTGAATGCCACCACCAGTTTGTGATTTCAGCTCCGGCTGTAACATCTGCTGCGAGTGGGACTCCCTGGTCCTTCCCAGCCATGCCCAGCACACAGATGGCTGTTGAGGTTAAGGCACTCTGAAGGCAGGGGAGATGAAGCAGCATCACCTTCTTCAAACACCAATAGCTATTTCTTTTTCTCCTCTGCTCGTTTGAAAGGCTGTGGATTGGCTTTCCTTTCCCAAAGGGCAGCTGACAGCACTCTGCACTAACTTTCTTACCTCCAAACATGGCAGAGGGACAACAGTCTCCTAACATTGTGGAGGTGTTTTGAAAAGTCTGCCCATCCCTTTGGAGATGGGTCATTTCAAGGCTTTTTCATTACAGTGCAGACTGAGTTGTCAGGAGCGTTCGATACTATGGATTATGGTGGCGCTCCTGAATGATGGGAATGCTTGATGGCTGTCATTTACTGTCATTTTTTATTTACTCAGCTGGCCTTCATGACTGGCTTGGGCACTTTATTAATCCAGAGAGCATAAATGGATGTGTGTACTCTTACTTAGTCCTGACTAGAAAGCTGGGTTTCCCATCTGCTGGAACATTGTTCTTTAAAAAACTGGGTTTGGTCTTAAATAAGTTTTGAAACTAAAAATTTGCTTCATTTCCCATGAGCTAGGAGTGTGTGTCCCTGCTATTCTTAAAAGCAGGGAGCACAGGGGCTAGCCAGTTTTGCGGGCTGCTTTGGGGCCCAGTCCTGAGCTTTTCATGCTCCTCATCTAAGGTAGATTCCTTGGATTTGGAGACAACTCAAAGAACCTGAGATTTTTGTTACAGAATTCCACTTTTCAGTCACTGAAGCAATGCTTTTGAGCTCAGCTTCATAAACTATCTACCCAGCTCTGCTCTTATTCCTTATCTCATCACAGCTTTGCTTTTCCAATGATGAGAGCCTAGTTACGAGCGCACTCAGTTGAAGGCCTGGAGCTCTGCCTGGTGGAGCTGCTCTGAAGATGGGTCTTTCTCCCACCTTCAAGAACTGAGATTTGGATTTTTTTGTCATCACAAATCAGGACAAAAGTAAAAGTGCGTGTTCCAAGGTTGGGGTTTTTTGCGATTCATTTAATTTTTTAGGATAGTATATAAAGTAGTAAAGAAAATATAAGTAAAAGCCTGTCACTTTGGAAAAACACATTTTTTTCTCCCTCAAAATAGATACTCTAGTTAAAATGTTTCCCTATTGGGGGATGGGGGAGGAAATCTGGCAATGTGGCAATTTTTTACTAAAACAGCATTTTTGGTGGCACATTGCTTGAGCACCACTTCCCGGTCACTTAGTCTGACCCTTTCAGCCTCCCTTCCCTCCCTGTCTGTCGCGGTTTGCACTTTTGCCCTTGTAGCAGGTGTCCATAGGGGGATGCTGCAAGCACTCTGGAGAATCACCATCCTGAGGATGTGACATGCCAGTCAGTGAGGACCAGATGACGGGCTCATTTACAGTAACAAGCTGCATCCATAGAGCACCGCAGGCAGGCAGAGCCCACCCCTTAGCTGGCAATATGGGCAGCTGGGCTTTGCCTGTGAGCTGCTGCTGCACCCCAGCTCAGCTTTTTGCAACATGTCAGTAAGTCCCCAGCTATTAAACACATCCTCATTTCCACTAATTTATTTAAAATAATCACCTGAGCTGTTTATTTAAGTCTCTTGCAGGGCTGCTTAGGATAGCAGAGCAACAAAAGCGATACAGAAGGAAAGGCTTGATTGATGCATGGGTGCAAACAGCTGTTGGTTAACCACATGGAGGGGAAAACCCTGTCCCTTTGCTGCCTTTCTACCTCCCCTGCTACGGGTGCGTGCCGGCGTCTTACCTTGGTGCTTAGTCTGCTCACAGGCAGGGCCTCCATAACCTGGTCGACACTGGCAGAAACATGTGCCTCCCACCAAAATCGGTTCACCATTGTTCTGGCACGGTCCACAGCGGCAGGCATTGAATTCCAACAAGTAATCATCCAAAGCCTGTTTCAGGTTTTGCCGTTTGGTTTCCAAGTCGCCAAGGTTGCTTCTGCGGAGAATTTCGTGGATGGGCTGCAGCTGCATAGGATGGAGGTGAATAGCATGGAGATAATTTCAGCTGGGTATCAACTGAGATGCTGCCATGCCGCAGTCAGGGAGCTGTGACATTGCTGGATAAACTCAGGGCTCAGAAAAAAATCATTTGTCTTCCTTGACAGCTCCATGTACATCATGCAAATGTGTTACCACGATTGATGGGCTCCAGTGAGAAACCACTCTTCCAAAACCCTCCTCATCTTAGAGGTTTGTGTGGGATTCGCTTTTCTGGACATGCATTGGAGTTTCAGTCTGGATTCAAACAATATATTAAAGCACCCCAGTAAGCCCTTTTTTTGACCTATTTCTTAGCGCTGTGACAATCTCGGAGATTCTTGCATGCTTTTTGCCTTTCTGAACCAAAATATTTTGGTAAGAGCTTTGGACAGTGGGTGTCATCAAAACTTTATGCTGACCTACCACTAATGGTTAGCAGATTGTGAACCATCTGGTAAACACTGAGCGTGGAGAATTTTACCTACCTATATTTTGCCCTTTGATGCAGCAAAATAATATTGTGCCATCTACAGCTTTAAGAATATAACATGCTTATAATATTTCCAGTGGAAAAAAAACAGTTCCTATATACCATTCAGCAAAAATATCCCAGCATGGGCAACTGTAATTATAACTCGTCTTCTCCATTGAACCTGTTTGAGCTGAAGGGCTGCAGGCTCATGCACGGGTGGTAGCATTCAACTGCCTGAAATGCTCTGAGTGTCTCATTGGGGTGTTTTAGGTATTAAACTCTTAACTGTGTTAGAAAATGCTTCCCCGAAAAATCTCAGCCCTTCTGTTTTCACCAATAACAAAAATTCAACTGAATATTAAAGCTAAAAGCCCAAGGCTGGTCTGAGGACATATATTTATATTTGTCCATCCATGCATCTGTGCGAATGCTGCGCTTCCTCGCTGGGAATCAGTGGAAACCAGTCCCAGAGAAGAGCTGGACATCATCTCATTGCATGAGGCACAGTGAAAGCATTTCATGGGGAGGATCATCTGGGCTTTGAGAAGAGCTCTTAGACAAATTTGCACAAACCTGTTTAACCAACGAGAGGGAGCTGCAGATAAGAGCTGCTGAAGTGGACATGAGCACTTATCGGCAGCTCCCATTGCACAATGACTGCTGAGCTCTGGAGCAGCCAACAGAGAGGTCAGCCGGTGGTTTACTGGAAAATTGCAATAAATTTTGCCCAGAATTGATGGGAACTCGTGCAGAAAGGTGAATAACCTGCAGCATGCATTCAGCTGGAACTGAAAGCACTTCTACTTTACCAGGGCTTTCTGCTGTCAGGGTGCTGCCCAGGAAGGTTTGCAGATTCCCTCTTGACCTGCCAATAATACAGATGGTTCCTGATTCCACCTTCCTTTCTCCCATCCTCTGTCAGAGCCAGGGGTGGGTGTGCTTTCAAATGAAGATGAGAGGGATGGAAGTGGCAGCATGTCCCTGCTGTGACCGAGGTCCTTCCCCCACACCCCACAGCTGCCCTCCTAGAGCAGCGCAGCGATGGTAGCATCTCAGGGTAGATGTGGTACTCCTGACCCCAGCTAAGGAGTGCGCCTGCCTCCTCATGCCTCTGTGGCCTCTGGCCCTGGATTCTCTCTTCCTTTCCATCCCCTCCACTTGCACTCATCTCCTCCCCATCTCTGAAGCCCTGTAGGATGCTTCAGTGATCTTTCCATTGTATGAGGCATCCAATAAAATGAAGGGAGGAGGAGAACTTGGCTGATTTTTATGGAGCATGGAGAGAGACAGGACCCACCTGACAAAGCAGCCAGGAGCCCCCTGCTCTACAAACTCCTGGAAGCACCCATAGCAATACCCACCATGGTCTGCAGAGGTTAGGCATAGCCACTGTGGCTCTGAGGCAGGTGAAAAGCAGGGGGGTCTATGCAGAGCCTTTGCTGGGGGGGGGCAAGACTCCTACTCCAGCCCCCCATGAGTCCTCTGCTTATACAGGAGGGCAGACAGCATCAGGGAGAATAATAGGGATGAATGCAACTGCAGAGAGCCATTCATCGGGAAGCTGTTTGGGGACACATCAAAAACTTAACACGGCACTAATCCAGCATTAAGCTCCTTGTCCGTCTCCCTGTGGATGCAGTCTGTGGGAGATGTACTCCCCATTGTGAAATGAATAAGAGGTTACCAGATCAGTGGCCCATTACATTTAATCTTGTTCTGTGATGGGATCACAATAAAAATACAAAATGATCTGCTCGAGTACACTTTCATTCCTTTTAGCGGCAGAGTTTCTTCAACTGCAGAAAAGCCTTACCTCAAAATCAATAACTGCAGGATTATATTTTAATGACCTTCCCCAGTGACGATACATATTGCCATCCCAACTGTTCAAGAGTCCTCCACTGTAACTGGTATCTCCACCTCTAATCCGGGGAATAATATCTTCCACAACTGCACTGTTGCTCTTAGCATCTGAAAAGTTGAATTAACCCCGTATTATTTAGTTACCATTTCCACACATACACTAGAAACTGCTTAATAGAGATGAGATCAATTGTGCAAGGGGCTATCGGTGGCGGCACTGATGCTGCCTCCTGAAATCAACAGGAGCATGACATCCCCCTCTCGCAGGCCAAGCCTGACCACGTTAAAACAAGGCTGTTGGTGATAAGTTGAGCATCACAAATGCTCTAAGCTGGTAAGACCTGAAGAGCCTGCATGCCTCCAGCCTTTGTTTCTAGTTAGCATGTGGGCAGTAGATCACACTGTCTATAGCTGGTTAACTGATTTACGAATCTGGGGCTTCCTAGTGTTTTTGAGTACTTTTTATAGTTAGTTTTGACTTCTTTAACAGTTGCCATATTGCCTTTGTCATCTATGCCCAGTCTGTTGTGGCTACAGGGACTACAGCCTTCCAGCCACCCCACTGCCTCAATTTACACAAATTTCTAATCCAGGTATTGCTACCTTAATTCCTGCTCTTTCAAAAGCAATCAGTACTCCTGGAGGCTTGGACCCAAAGTTGCTTTGGTCCCATGATTGGGCATGAGCCATAGCTGAGGATGGCACCAGAGCTCTCTTCTTTGTACCCTTGTGTGACCCTACTTTAATCTCCATGCCCAAGTGACCAAAAGAAGTGATGCAATATGCCTTAACAGACATCTGCCCTGCTATCATACCAGTTTTCAGAAATCCTTTCTTTGTACAGTCAGAGGATGACACAGATGCTTCCAAATGCATTTTACTCTCGCTGACTGTAAGGCCAATTGACAAGCCAGCGCAGGCACTTATCTCTTCAGCGCTGATGTCTGCAAAACAGAAGGGAAACCAGTAAAATCAGTGACTAATTCTGAGTGGAAGGATGTTCATTTTCCTACTTAGTTTTTTCTATCAATGAAGAAAATATTCAGTTATCCTGTTTTTCAAAGTCAAGAGCTATTCCGGGCAGAGGACATCCTTTAGTCTTGCAGTGGAAAAGCCAATATTTATAGGCTTCAGGCACACATTTCCTTTTTTGGTCTATTTAAAAATAAAACTTTTTTTTTTTTTTTTTTTTTTTAACGGACTAACTCATAACTAGGATAAAGCTGGGAACAGCAGCTGTAATCAATAGATATTTGCTAATTTTCCTAAACTGAGGCTCTGGCCCATGTATTAGTGGCTTAAGTAACATCTTAAGTAGCAACTTGCAAAAGGTCTGTCTGCTGAGAGATGCCAAAGCCTTACTGCCTGCTGCTGGGCTGCTACCAGCACCACCACATACATCATGAAAATATGTAACTGGAGACCCATGAAGTGACTGCAGAGGGGAGAAGGGAACTAATGAGGTGGTTTCACTAGGGTAAGCAATGTGCATATTTCATACAGACTGGTTTTATGTATAAATTTCAGTGTACTGCAAATATAAGGCCGTCTTCTGTAATAGTTAAAAAATCCATTGATTTCAATAAATATGGGTATTGTAAGTACTAGGTAACTTTTATATTGCTCTTTTTGTCAGAGGACCTTAAAGTGTTTTACAAAGCAGCCCAGCGATCAATACCCCACTATTGAAAGGGAGGCACAGAGGTCAGCGGGATGTGTGCATCACAGCTTAATGGTCTAAAGATTGAACCTCCATCTGAGCCCCAACCCAGAGCATTGCCTGCTGAACTGCCTCACCCCAGCACTGGGAAGCAGTGTCTTGTCTTGCTTGTGTTTAAAATACTGGTAAAACGCCCATAGCTCTGGGTTTGCTCCCTTCTGCACACCCTGCAGGAGAGGCTCTCTGGAGTCACGCGGGGCATGTATCTGCTCATTGGCTTGGTGGGTCCCAACTGGCGGATGTGCTCAGCTTCCTGAGAAAGGGGCTACAAGTCCTGGATTCAAACTGGTGAGAGCTGAAGCATGCTCAAGACTTCAAGGGGAATTACATTGCATTGCAAAACTAGGCCCTTGAGAAAGATTAAATGTGTAGCACTCAATTACTTGTACTAAACTGTTCAACAGTTGTAAACACAGTGGGTAAAGTTCATTCACCCAAAACAACATGACTGATTGCTTATCTTGGTGTTGGAGTGCCATAAAATTAAACTTGAGGAACACCCTGATTAATTGATTCACTATGGTTCCTGTTGAGTAATTATGTTCAGCGAGGGTCTGTCAATACAATTCGCTATTGGTTGCAGCAAGATTGGGTGTTGATAAATGAAAAGTGGTTATCATTGCAAAAGGGTGGTCATAGAAAATATTGGCACTTGAGGGGGTGAGCCCTGATAGTTTTTTTATATGATATAATTTGTGATAGTTAAATGTGCTCTAGTGATAAGATTTACTGTTGCATTTTGAATTAATCAGAATATATGAAGACTCTTTCTAATTTACTCTGTGCATAATGTTTCTCCCATAAATGTTCTTGTAATGTGTGAACACATTATACTGTTTTCTGCTAAATAATAGAACCATAACAATCTATTTTAAAAACAAGTAATGAAAAATATTGATGGCAGAGCAACAAGGGACCTCATTCTGACATATGTATTTATTTCACTCATGACCACATCCATACAAGCCCTTTGCAGCCTGAACACTAGAAATGGGTCTGGCAGCAAAACTGCAATCCTAAGCTCTGCATCGGTGAGTTGTTGTCTATTTCTGGCTATCTAAACCCAAAAGGAGACTTCATTTTCAAAATTCAGGTTTCCTAGATGCTTAAAGTCCAGCTGATGCCTATGCCTAGCTAGATGCTCAGCAACCGCCCAAACGGTCTCTCATTTAGGGAGGACTCAGTCTAGGGATCTTTTTCCTGGGCATGTACTTTAGTCACTGGTCTATAAAAAAGGAGTGTTTTCTCTTCCAGGGCATTTATCACATAGCCTCATGGTCTAGGTGGGCTCTCAGGATGCAGTGGGTGATCTAAAGCAGGTGCCTTGCTGCTTAGCCCAGTGAGGACTCAATGGCACATCCCAGGCATCTGCAGAGCTTCAAACTCATCTTCTGAAGCTCTAATTTTAAGACTCAAGTGCTTATATCCTGATCCTGACCATTCCTCAGGGGAGGCAGATAATCCTCTTGCAAACACAGCCTTCAAGCATGGCTGTGATTGCCATTAGAAAAATCAGGGTTTTTTTTACTAAATGCTTTTAGTCAGTGGCATATCAGCCACGGCACGTGGGTCCTTCTGGGTCTATGTCATGTGACAGAGTACTGCTGACTTGGTAAATGTGGACTTTCTAGCAGAGTCTGGGTTAGATGAAACTTACTGAACTGTGTTACATTAGAATTAAAATTACATCTCTACTGGGGCACATTTTTGTCTTTTGCTGAACTTCAACATCCTTCTTTCCTAAAATAGGGCATCTCGTAGCAGTAAATCTCTTCCTTATATACACAGCAAGCACAAGATAAAGTAAAATAATAGCCTCCCTCCACTTGCTCTTGATTCATTCTTCCTCTGAAATTGGCAGTCTGCTTCCTGAAGACTTGCTTGCCAAGATCTTGTTCACTTCAATATCACTCACTTTTCAAAGTCAATAAATGATTTGAAGAGGCACCATCTTTCCAAACATTAGTAGTTCAGGAACTTGATGAAAATTATCTTAATTGGTTATTTCTTGTGGAAAAAATGGCATGCTTAACACTCAATATGGAGTGCATAGTTTTCCTAGCGCTGACGGTACCAAATCATTTCAGACTGGAGGCAGAATTTGGGGCAAATCCATGGAAATTAATGGAATTAATGGAATTACAGCAATTGGCACCAACTACAGCAGTTTGCACCTATTGTCCAAGATCACGATTTTCTTTTGCATAAATGTCCAGCCTGGAGTTACCAAGGCAGTGTTACCCTCAGCAGAGCTGAGTGATGGTCCTAAGGGGAAGTGGGATCTATTGCATTGTCGACACCTTTGCAAAAGTTGACAATCCAGTTAGTGTACTAAAGTACATATTATTGTTCTGCATCTTATGTTTTGGATTAGGAAAAATGTTATGTTTTGGCTTGCCAGTGATGGCTGTTCTTGCGATCTAGATATCTGCAGTAGATATTTTATGTAGCTGAGATTTAGAGGTGTTCTCAACATTTAATCTGTTGAGAACCAGAGCTAACAGAGGTCAGTTAGTCTTCAGATATGACACTAACCAGAGTGAAGTGGCAGAGGTATTGCCAAGTGCAATGTGTTATTTCCATTTACAGGAAATTTAAACTCTCACTATTAGGAGGCTAAAACAGGAGTGGGCTATCTTACTTTACTCTGGAGGAGTTTGCAACCGTTGAGCATTCACGAGAATGCCAGAACAAAGACTATAAGAAATAGAAGTTTAGAGAAGTGTAGCAAGTGACCCTGGGAGATGATGGTTGCGGGGAGCAGCCATAGCCAGATTAATTACTCTGGTGGACTGGACCCACCCATGGTCTCCAGGTTGGAAATGCTTGGTTTAGAGCAGAAAGTTGTGGACAGAGAATATCTTGTGGTTTTCTAACCTTTTCTTCTCATTTCCTCCTTGTTAATGACAAGGATGTACTCAAAGACACCTCCCATAGTGCCGGATGTCATGAAATGGGTGCCGTAGTCATTGATGAATTTGGCATACATGCCATAGTTGTAGGTGTCGGGAAGCTCCCGCAGGGAGAGCAGCATGTCTTCATCCAAAATTAAGTTGTCCCTTCTTATCTTGAAACGGGCTGTCTGTACCTTCGCCACACCTCTAATGAATCCAATGTCCTGCAGGTAAAGAAAAGAGGAGCTGCCACTCAACATTCAATAAAAAAAAAAGTCATTATTAGTCCTTACGTTTGCGGAGGAAAGCCTGAATCTGTGACTGTCAGTGGATAGTAAAGGCATGAAAACCATCCCTAGTTTAAATGAAAACAGTGGTAATTCTTTTACAGGAAGTGTCTCTTTCTCGTGTGGCTATGTGAAGAGAGGGGCAAAGCAGAGCCATAGGTTTGGATGCTCTAGGGTTTTTTTTATTGTTGTGAGAATATGGTCAGAATTGGGCTCCACATGATTCCCCTCCGTCCTCCATTTCTGCTATTTCTTTTTTCTGCCTTCTTTTCCATGCTGTTTATTCCCTTTTGCTTTTTTCACAGCCTCAACCAGTGATGCAGGACAAGGGCTCACGGCAAGCCCAGCCTAGCCCAGCAGTGGGGGGATACCCTGGCCAGGAAGGTGCTGATGGGGGAGGATTTTTCTGGATATACCACCAGAGCCATGACTCCTCTTCTAGATTGGCCATTGCTCCGGACAAGGCTCCAGTGCAACCAGAACAGCCCTTCAAAGGATTCCTCCAATAACTGATCATTGTTTAGCTGCAAACATTCTGTGAGTCTAGACAAGACCACAGTAAATACTATAATGGTGCCAATTTCCAACAACTTTTAAGGGCATTTCAACTCAGAACACCATCAAAGTAATTCTTCTTTATTGTTTTCTGTCAGCAGCCATGAGAGAATTAGAGACAGGGCACGGTAAATGTGGGAAATGCCAGCATTCGTGTTATTAGATTGGAAAGGGGTCATCACAGCTAGTCCGTGATGTAAACTCTCTGTGAGAAATACACGCTATTATCAGGTACTTTTTTCCCAGCATGGTAATTTAACCTCCTGTAAAAAGTAGCATATTCCCCCATCATAAGGCAGCTTATATTAATTTGAACAAGATACATTTGCTACCGGAGATCATTCCTTGAGGACAACTGTTTTGATCAACATCTTGATATTTCCTCCTCCCTCATCATCACTTAAGCATTTTTTTATTTATGTGCTTAATGTAGCCATGAAACAGGATGGGATGAGATGACATGTGTTGTGGTACTTCGTAATTCAATTTTATTCCCACTCCCTGTTTGCTAAAATGTAATAAGAACAACAAACAGGATTACTAACAATCATACATTTGCAATTACATGAACAAATTAAGGTACAATTACTATGTGTTAGAAAATACAATTGAGAGAATAAACTGACATAACTTACAGCCAGACCATGCGATGCACAGGTGACGGGATTGGAGCATACGCATCACTGATTATTTTTTTTTTACCTTTGCAGTATATTGCGTGAAATTCTTCAGGGATCCTTTGCCACTTGATAAAGTGAAGCCGAAGTCTACCTGGAAATCTAATTCTTGAGGCCCAATTCCAATGGTAAAGCCTTTTGTTCTGGATTTGTCACTTTTAAGGGCATCAAGCAGATCCTTTGAATCATCATAAAACTCAAAAGTGAATCCAGAATCAGCATGAGCCTAAAATGAAAAGAGTAGACATTAATTTTTCAGGTACTTCCCTTCCTTTTTAAATTCTATTTCTATAAGGAGCTGGTGGTGCCTCTGTTGAAGCCCGCAATGCTCCTGACAGCACTGGCGTTGACTTCAGTGAATGTGGAATAAAGAACTTAGTCACGTGCCATTTCATTTGGAAATATGTGAGAAATGTGGATAAAGCCATGCATTTTGTTTCATCCACCTCCAGGCGGAGGAAAGGTTTGTGTTTAAGCACTTGAAGCAGTACCATTACAGGCAGAGCTGGTAATGGTGCCTATTAAGCTAGCTTGACACTTCCAATTACAAACCTCTCCTTCCAGTTCCTTGCAGCTCTGCCAAATCCTAATGATTTGGAGTGAATTTTTTCTCTCCAGCCTGCTTCTGATGAATTGATTTAGGAAAAAAATTCAACAGCAGTGATCCAGCCACTTGCAATGGCAATGTTAGAAAACAAACATTGTTTTGCCTGTATTTTAGAGAAGTGACCTTTTCCTTGACAGCTCTACTTTGCTGGTGTGTGGAATTGAGCAGCCTTGCTGAATCTGGGCCGTGCCATTTGCCGTCTCTTGAAAAAGCCAGCTAAATTACCAACACTGAAAAAAAACCATCTCACATGTCATCAGTGACTTCCTTATGCTTCTAAGTCAAGATGCATATAGGGCATGCTCAAGCATCCCTTGGTGCCTGATCATGGTGCAGATGTCCCTCCACTGCAGCAGCAGATAGAGGGGAGAAGAAAATGTGGCCTGTGTGGAGGGTCTGTCTGGGTTCAAACTGGGGACTAAGGGGCACAGGGGAGTCCGCTTGCTGGGAGGACATGAAAACCACTTGTGCTGAGCCTGTGGCTGTAATATTGCCCTGGAATAATGTGTTTTCATTCATTCATGTCAAAAAGCATGATGAATGTTTAACAGTGTGGCCAAGGCACCCACTTACATCGTGGGAGACCCAGGTTGAATCCCTGCTCTACTTAGTTAAGTCTCCAACATCAGATGTGACCCCCCCAGAGTATAGGCATTGTGATACATGGTGATGGCTTTCAAGATCTTTGTCTCACCCAGAATTTGGATTTATGTCCCTTGTATCCATGCCATAGACTTAAAATGCTTTCAAATATTGAACTGATTGCATTCTTCCTGTTTTACACATGGCCAACTCCATCCCTAGAGAGTCAAGTGGCTTGCACAAGCTCTACAGCTCATTAATAGCAGACTTTAGAGAAAACCCATTTCTCTTGGCTCTGACTAGGCCAGGGTAAGCAGTGGAGATGCCTGGGTGATAAAGCATGTTAGTTCCTTGATGTGCCATAAACCAGCATTTATATCATCAATTGCCGGTTGTCTTGGGGACAGCTGGAGAAAGGTAGCTTGAAAGACAGCCTATAGTGAATGATAAAATGTACATAATATCTTTATGGGAAGTTTGGCTTTTAGCTGGGAAAACATTGCTAAATTTGACCACCTGACGTACTTACTAGGAATTGGTATATGTGAAAGTTGTAAGGTTTACGGAAATACTTCTCGTCATCTCCATAGTACAGATGTTCACATGCAGCATTGTACTTCAGCTCCCGCCACTCTCCGTTGTAGACATACTCACAGTGGCCTCCAAAAAATTTAGGATCATATACGTACTGTCTCTCTTCCTGTGTTAGGATATTGTATCTTGGAAAGAAATAGCATTCCAAAAGTTATCCATAGCTCCTGGTTTATTTCCCAGACAGTTTCTGTCACTATTTCTGTTCTCCTGACACTACAAGTTATTTATCTCTGTCTGACTTTGAATTTGGATAGCACCTAAAATATAAGGTTTGAGTCTGTTCTCCTTGCTATCTCCTTCCCAAAGCTAACAGGAGACAAACAGCCATTTTAATTCTAAGACATTCGTTTGGACTCCTATGCTAGAGAATGAAGAAATCAGTTAAATTGTCCAGTCCATCCTGGTGAGTACTTATGAAAGTCCCAAAGTCCTGGAATTCCTCCAGGTCCCCCATGAGTCTCTTGCAGCCTAATGCATCTCACTGTCACAGAGTGTTTTCTGGCATTCTCTGTAATTGTTTTCTATCTTTATTTCATCTCCTTCCTTTTAATAACGGACCCATTTCTCAAGGGAGTTAGCACCCTCCCTAGACTTGCAGACTGCTTATGCTTTGTCAAGTCTCTTATTATTTCCTTACGCCTCTTTCTTCCGGCTCTCCAGCCATCACAGCTGCTGCCCTCTGAAATCTCGCCTGTTACTTAATATTCCCTGTAATTCCACGGCCCCAAATGAAAGCATTATTCAAACTAGACAGCAGCATTGCTCCTCACAACAGGGAATTGTCTTTAAGACTAAGATAATAAATGCTATTGCTTTTGTATGTTCTGCAGGAGAAACACATCAGAGAGCAGTATTAAATGGGGTGTTTGGTGAAAATTAATATATGTCTTGAAAAACTTTTGATGGACTCTCCCAGGCCAGAGAGACGTTTATCTCATGGACTCTAGAGAGCATTGGATCGAGCTGATGGGAAAGTTATCTGATGGGTGACTACATTCTCATATTATAGCCCATGTTCTCCAAGTGAAACTAAACAGTACCTTGGTTAAAACACAAGATTTAAAACAAAAATGTCACAACACATGATTTGCCTTTAAACTCATTCTGGATTCTGCTTTTCCATGTATTACCTAACCAGAAATTGAAACAGAATACAGTAAAACTTTTCATGGATAAATGTGTTTACCCTACACATATTCATGTGGACCTCAGGCTCTTTGCCTTGAATCTGTGCTCTGAAGTCCTAAATCCTGGAGTTAAATCTTCTCCTTAAGGATGAAAGCCACCAGGATGCTTCATCTCCACATTCTACTCTTTCCTTTAATATATTGCTTTTATCAACTGAAGAAAGTTGTAAGATAACTGGACTCAGAGAACTGGGATATGTTTTCACATGAGTGTACGAAGGACACTCACAAGTACAGAGTGGCTGAGAGAGATCAAGGTCAGATAGTAAATTTGAGACAGAATTTGAAATAAAAGCTGGGGTGAACCCTCCTGCCTCCTTCATTGCTACCCAGGTTGGGTGGGACAGTAGCTCTCTTTTGGGTTTTGTGCAGCACCCTATCAATTCCTGAAGAACTGCTATTACTAAGGAAGAGCAATACAAAAAAATCTTGATCCTGTTTTGATTGTGAGAATAGCAGCTATTGATTAATTACTCACCCTTGGGCTGCTTTTTCAGACCCTGGGATTGGAAACAGATGTTCGCAAGGGCTTTCAATATCTTCATCCTCACAGTTATCCTCATCAGACCCATCTCTGCAGTCTGGCTCTCCATTGCACACAAGATGCTGTTTAATACAGCGACCTAAAGTACACAGGTACAGGCGATTGCTTATCCTCCCTTCAGAAAACTTTTTTGGCAGCTTGCACTGATTGTGTTGTTTTCCACCCATATCTCAGGGCCAGAAGAAGTCATGTGGGGTGTTAAAAACAGCACTTTTCCATCGGAAGCTTGCTTTTCACAGTACCTTGGGCTGGGCAGGGTTTCCTTTGCAACCTGGAGCAAGCACAGCTTGGAGTCCAAGCCAGCTGCCCCCTTGGGCTCCCGTGGGATGGGAATCAAGTAGAGGTCACCTCACTGGCCTGATTTTATTATCTACAATCATGCTTTTGGAAGGTAGCTACAGGAAGCAATAGCTTCTATGCTTGGCTTAGGTAAGTCAGTTCTGTCTGGTCAAAGTGCAGTTTTTCCTCTTCCCATTGCAGGAGGTATTTGGGGAGTTTATTGCAATAATTATAGCTCAAGAGCGGAAGCTTGCAGGAAGGGCAACTTGAACGTGCTTTTGCTTCTGGGAGTAAGGAGAAAGCCTTGACATGATATTCATGACAGGAATCAACGCACTTGCCTCAACAGAGTGATGATGACCTGCTCCAGATGATGAGCTAGTAACAGGGTGTGCATTTCTAAATTGCAATAGGAATTTCATTAAATGCTCAAGATGGAAGCATGGGTCATTTGTGTAGAAACAAAAGTCTGTCAAGGCTAGTCAAACTTTCAGAGAACAGCCGTATTATATCCCAATCCTCAGAGCTGGGGATGGCTAAAAATAAATAAATCACCCCAACAGATTGCTAGTTGGATTCATGATTGAACTCTGTCTTTTGCAGGGGGAGAAAGTGGTGTGTTGTGGGAGTGGTGGTGCACATGGAGGGGAGTGTAAGTGTATAGCACAGCAGTTGGAGCAGAATATTTCTACTCTCTTTGTTCCACTGAAAAATTAACCTTTTCCATGTCGCACTGCATTCTTTTCTATCCAAATCTTAGCCTAACATGAATGGATTTCTGTAGAAGTGGGAAAAAAACCAAAGTTGGGGAAACTTCCTGCTTTCTTTTTCACCAGTTCACCATCCTGCTGGCTGGGCTGAATGCATTTTGGCAAAGCTCTGCCCATGGCAGGGGACTGAAATCATCCCAGGTCTGTCCAGCCAGGACCGAAACCTCCTTGGCAGAAGTTTGTGCCCAGTTCACTCACCTGTTTCCTCACACTGAAAGTCCTTCCCACAGCTGGGGGTTCCAGTGCATGTTGTCTCGGCATGGCAAACTTGCTCATCCCAGAGGTGCCCTGTGCATCGCCACCCCATGAACCCCGCCGGCTGCACCAGCCTCCGGTACCGGTGCTAAACCACACAAGAGAGAAAAACACTGCCAACACCTAACCTGTATCCCCCAGAGACATCACCTCCACAGGCTATAAAGCAATTAAAACTATCACTTTTATCTATATTGTTATTTTTCTATGTAGTCCACAGACTTTGCACATGATAAATTGAGAAGGAGAGCCAGCAGAGAGGTGGGAGGTCAGGAGATTTGCTTGAAGTTCATACAAGTGAATTTGGGAGTGGGCTGGAATGACTGTTTTAAAAATTCTCTTCCCTATTTTATACCTTGGAAATAATGTGGAATTTTTCCAGTTACACATGCTTAGTCCTGGAATGTAACAGGCTCAGATGGACACAGGCACTAATTACAACACTGAACCTGCAACATTTCTGATGGATTATTAATGAGAATTGCTGCTTTTTAAACTAGGAATTAAAAAAAAGAAAAGAGAGAAGAGCCAAATCATTTACTGATTATAAGCATAGGAACAAAAAAAATGCAGGGATATAAACTCAGTAGAAAACAAAATTTTGTCAGGTATTTGAAAATAAATTCTTGAAGACATATGTAAAATTACATAAAAAATTGAAAACAGGAACTGATGAATGAAGCTGCTTTTAATTTTTTTCATTGGAATATTTGCATTAAGAATCAGAGGATACTTAATTAAATCTGAGATAGAAAAAGAAGAAAGTCTTGGGCAAATATTCTGGCCTGATTCTTCCACGATTTGCCTTGATTTTGCATTTTGCTGTTCTCCTGCCTTAAACAAATTTATTCCCCAGTTTACACCAGGGTAATAGCGAGCCTCTCTAGTAGAGGAGCATCTCCATCATATTTGGATGAGTTTACTGGATGCTTCAGAATGATGAATATGTATAATATATATAATTAATGTGTGTACATCCTCATCACAGACACATCTGAAGATAAATGAATACATTACGGTGGAGTCTTACTTTTTTCTCTTGGCAAGGAAAGCAATCAGTCCATTCTGACCACTGGCTCAGCTGACAGTTGACAGGAGCTGGAGAATTAACATCTCTGCTGCTTCTTCTAAGGAGGGGAAGAGATAGCGGTCTAAGGTCTTTGAAGTTGTGTTTTAAGGAGGGCTGGAGGCTAGCAGGGAGTTTTTCCACCAGGAACCTATTTTTCAGGAAATGGGAAGCATCCCTTAGCATGGGGGGAGTACTACCCAAGATGGCCTGTCACCATCAGAATTAGTGGGGGGCAGCAGGTGCAGGACCTGAGGATGTTTTTCTTGGGTTTCCTGCTCTCCCAAGAGATCCTAGCCCTTTCCAATAAGTAGATTACAATAAAATATATGTACATCATATATATAAGACCAAACACACTGAGTAAATGGAATTTTGAGAAGAGACAGGTTTTAAGGAAAGGCTTCTTTTTTTCCTTTTTTAGAAGCACATCACAAACTCCAGGAGTAGTGATGTTTATCACCTTGGGCCTGTTCTGAAATCTATTATTTTCACTTTTTTTACACCGTTGTGAACTCATTATCAGTGTTTTTCCTGACAAGTATGAAATCAGGGTCTGATTCCCATGGGCTTTGTGGAGTGGTGGGAATGGCTGCACCAAGAGTGCTGAGAAGGCAAGGGACAAAGCCATGTTGACTATGAGAATTTGTTGATTGACTATTTCTAAAATGAAATACATAAATTCTGAGAAGAGGAAAATAACTAACGGAAGAGTATAAAAGAAGAAAATGGCAAGGGTATTGTATCACAGTGGCCCTTGAATTAGACTCTCTGCACATACACTGAATATCACTATACAACAGCAAGAAAATAATTCTCATGCCTCCCAGCCCAGTCGTTATGATCTCTATTTCTGTCCCTACTCCTACAATCTTTATTTATATAATGCATTTCTTTGTCTTGAGGAGCAATCTGTGGCGTGATAATACAACTCTGTGTTTGCCACAGCCTTTGAAGCATTTTGAGGGGTTATTCTGAGCCAAAACATTATTATTATTATTTTGGTGATTAACTAATGAGCAGTCTGTTTTACTTACGAGACTGCAGTCCAAAGAGAAATATTGATAATTAGCAGAGCTACGGAGCACATTGGGGATTCATCAGAGGCTGTAGAAGAGAGACTACTAAATGAAAGCTGCAGCAGCTCAGCAAGGGAGCCTGTGGATGCAGATCAGTGCGTGAGATAAAAAGCCATCGTGTCTCCAGGAAAACAACAAGAGCCTGCAGACAAACACAGAGCTGGAGGACATGCATGTATTGATGCCTTTTCACTCTGACAGTAGGATTTGTGGGCTGTATCCTTCAGCACTTCACGAAGTACTTAATTGGCTCACCTTCGATTGGATTTTACATTTACCTCTTCATTATTCTCCCTTGTTTGATAAGTTCATCAAACATCAAAAATCTCGTCTTTGTTCATTTTCAAAAGGGATTATTGGAATAAGCCCTCATAGTTAAGTGTATCACTAGCACATTTTTTTTCCTTTCCACCTTCTCCTTGTCTCCACGTTCCAATTATCACTGATACCTTTTTTGATCCTTCTAAATCATATTTGCCTTTAGAAAAAGCCTGAAATTAATAGCTGTAGAAAAAAAAAATCCAACCATTTTCCTATCATGACACTATAGCTTTAGAAAAAGGGTAACTTGTTTATTCCCTTCCTTCAAAGCCTAAATGACACTTTTATAGGTTAATAATATTGTTCAGGGAAAAAAAATAGAGGCATGAGGATCTGGCTTGGATTGAAAATTGGATTATAAATGTGTACTTGTTAACATCACATTGTCAAATGCAAAATAATTATTTATGAAAAAGAATAGGAAAAATATTTACTCGTAAATCATCCTGTATGGGGAATTCATTCCAAGTGCCCAAAACCAGTATGGTAACTTTGGTAAGAAAGTTTAAGAAGGCTTAATAGTCATCTGTAAAAGAAAAACCATTGTGCAAACAGTCCATATAAGAAGGAATTACGATGCCTAGCTTGGGCTTTGGACAACTGCCAATATTTTTTTTTCTGGTAGCTGTTTACAGAGAGCGCAGTGTGCACATGCCTCAAGTCAAGACAAAATTGATGGGCTGACTGACTTGCCTATAATTTATATATGTAAAGTTGGGGGGGAACAGACTTACCTCTGGGAAGGCAATGCCTTGAGCTCCCTGTGTGCTGTAGCTGTGGCCTGACATGCTGTTAAAGCCAGCGAACATATAGAGAGAATCAGAGGAGAAAGCTGACACAGGCTCCACCGCATTGTTTTTCCATATGTAAATGTTTGCTATAGATTAGCTGCAAACAAAAGCTTTAGGCTTCAGGATGCCATGGGGCAAGCACTGCTAGAAGAAGCACGGGGCTCACCGGACTCCAAAACGCTGCGGTAAATCATTGACAATGGCACTGATCAAATCACAAAGAATCAGGACACATCCCACAGGCCTTTGCCCTTTTGGAAACAAATTTCCAGTTTTCTGGCAAGGGAATATATTAAGCTATGCAACTGTTTCCACATTAAAGTCAATCAAGTGCGATTGCAGCAGCATGTTTCTTGTCCAGGCTGCACCGTTCTTTTAATTTGAAGGAGGAGGAAACTCATTTTATTTCCCACAGTGACCTAACTGCAATTTTGGTGCCCCTGGTTGCTGACCAGGGAAAAGCTTCCTGGTTCAGCAAACTGAAGATTATTATAAAATTCTCTTATGAGGAACATGTGCCTTCCAGATACGTCAAGGAAATGTCAGTTCAGCTTCTTCCCATTGCTATCCCCATAAGATAGTGTCCCATCTCCAAAGCTGATGTGAGTTATCACCTGGCTTTTGGATAGCTCTACACAGTCACTGCAACATGAGAATCTAGATCTTTGTCTTCTAAAGTGATTTGGGATGAGGAAGATACCTCCTAAATCTGAAATTTTGTCTATTCCATATGCTGTGCAGACCCATGTGTTAGTAGTGGCTCTAATACTTTTCACTGCTTGGGATCTTAACACAGAAGTAGTAAATGTGCACAAGTATAAGAAAGCAATACCATCCAAAGCAAGAACATCATAGGTTATTTATTATTAAGATAATAGTCACAAGATGAGAATATTTAGTTTTCATGTGTTGGAAGGAAGAAAAAATGGCCATCGGAAAGACAGTTGGTCATGCTATAGCCCAAGTTGCCCCATACCTGTTTCCTTGAGCTTGCACATAGTCTGCAAAATTCCACTGAGAGCTCCTGGGCAGGCACAAAAATGCACAAGGAATCTATAACTTCATTAGATATTAGTTAAAAAAAAAGAGTAAGAGATCTATGGAGACTTTTCTGTTCGAACAAGTGTCTGTATGTCCCTGCTTTTCTCCAGTTTAGGTGGGATTAGATGCTTCATGAATAAAGGAAGTGTTCCCAGCAGATAACCGAAAGCTTGAACCTCCATAAATTGAAGAGAAAATGTAATTATTGTAGGAAAATCTGGTCTCGGACTATTACAGCTATTAAGTACACAGTGAATTGTCCTCTGTCCACAAAACACTGGGATAGAAGTGTCACTTTGTGTATTTCCCAGATTAATTGCAAAGCTAATTTCAATAGATGGTATTGTAAATTATCAAAATAAAAGGACCTCTCACTGTGTTATTTTAATGTAATTAAAGTTCAGAATGACCCTGGGGTTTGCCTTTGCTAAACACAAAGAAATGTAGCACATGGGTAAACTCTGTAGTGAAATGAAATGAAAACTGCCTTTTTGTGACCTTCGAGAGTATCTTAATGTAATCCCTTCCCTACTAATGCACTTCAGATGAGTTCAGAAAGTCCTTCTCCTTTCTTTGCCTACACAAGAAGTACTCAAATAAGGGTTTTAATATTTTTCATATATATACTATTAAACCTAAATTGCTTTTGCCTGGGAGAAAAGTGGGGGATTGAAACTAGCCTAAGGCAATCCTCATCGTTACCTCCCTATTACACATTACAGCCTCTCTGCATGTCGCCGTTAAGACAGAACGACAAAAAGGTTTTAGCAATGCTCTTAAAAGTCTGGTAGGGATGGACCCCACTGTCCCCATGGTGGGAGCCTCCCTGGCCGTCTGCCAAATCTGTCTTTGGTCCAAACTTCTGCTGTCCTGTGATATAAATGGCTGCTTTGCACAGTCAGGTGCCTCCTCAGCATCTGAGCAAGACTGTCGAAGCATTATATCTTTTCTTTGCTGATAGCAGCGTCAGAAACACACCATATATAATATGAAAGTTATTTGTGGCATGTCTCCCAGGTAAAAGGCTGGGCTGGTTTGTGCAATCAGGCACAACAACAATTTCGCACTGATAGGTGAGGTCGTCTGGGGGGGAGGCATGCGAGAGAGATTTAAGCAGCAAGCAAGGCACACCACGTTAGAGGTGAAATTAAAGAACCTTTCTCAAAGGTGATATGTTCCAAAAGTGATATATATAAAAGTTATGGTTCCATTTATAATGTTATGAATTGAACTTTTCTAAAATGTGTGTTGGATCCTTGCCTCTAAACTTGAATTAACTCTCTGAACCTCTGACTTGCAATGCTAGCCGTGCTGTTGATAGCGATGCAGTCACCTTCAGGACAATGAGCTGTGAACTGGTCTTGGGGCTCTTCAAGAGCATGGAAATATGGGCTGTGAGTGGGCTGGGATAAGCAGTGAGCTTGCTGCATCAAAGCCTGGGTGGGAGTTTGCATCGTCACTTTGGGATTATTCCCATTGCAAAGCTCTTTTTCCCAACACCAAAGAACCCTTCACTGCTAACCTCTAATTAGACAACACATAACTCCTCATTTACAACTCTTACGTATCTAAAACTAGGAGCAGATTAACTCGATGTAAACAAACGGGCATCTACTTTTCCTCTCTGATAGCAATACAGGATTTTGTTCTACTTCAAAAAGCCTCCACTTCAAATGTCTTCGGCCCAACAAGGGGAATTAGTTTCTGCCTGCAGAATGCATTGAGCTTTTAAATAGCACCTGAGCAGCACATTTGGTAACATGGCTGTCTGTACGAGCCTAGCTCCAGGGTGAAGTTATATTACAAGAGCTAACATAACGTTGTTGTTGTCCAGCAATTTGCATTTGTACTTTCTTTATATGTAGATTTTTATTTTTAGTATATTCATGTTTTTTCTTCAGGGATACAGTTACTTAAAGGAATCATCCTTTTTTATGCCAATATTCTATTTATAGTTGTTGTGCTACATTATTCACGCAATACTGTAAATCTGAATTTTGTTCCTGACTTGAAGACCATGAACATCTAATGACAGAGTCCTGTTCTTTTTTATTCTGTTCAATATATCATACCCCCAAAGCTGTATCCAAGCTTCTTGCTCTCAATGTGACTGACACCTGCCATGTGCTGTTTGTTCTTTCATGGTTCCCTAGGGAAAAGTGCAGAGCAGACAGCCTTTCATTCAGCGCAAGGTGGGTTTTTTTAAAAAATATAGACATTGTTGCAATGTACAGATGTTATAGAGATGTTATATATGGCAAGATGAAGAATTTGTGCCTAGGAATTGGAGCTCTGCCCTTGGAAAGTTCACTGTTTCACACATGCTTTCACAGCACACATGGGCTTTCTTAGCTCATCCTCTCTGCAAGCGCTGGAGAGCTTTCTCTGCACAGGAGCTTGGTAAAATAACTTATTTTTTGCCAAGGATACAAAGCTGGTTATCAAGGTCTTCAACTCTGAACTTCAAAATCAAAATCCCAGCACAGATACCTTCAGATTTAGAAGATGGCTTTACATTGTACAGCAAACAGAAGACACAAGTAGCAGCATTAAAAAGGATAAGACGTAGTGAGTTTGCTATAGATTACGCTGCTGAGCAGATGCTCTTTGCTAGATGGTGTTTCTGCAGTCTTGAAGGCCTCATGCTCATGTGCAGTGCACTACTGCAGGGCAGGGAAAGGATGCTGCAGGCTGTACCTGACCCTGGTCAACATCCTCCATGTCAGTGGTGTGACAGCAAACTCTGTCTGCAGGTGCTGGCAGGAGTGATCACTGTCACGGTGATAGTCCCACAGCACAGGTAGCAGCTGTGTCCCGATAACAGGGCTGACTAGTCACTGCAAACACCAACACGCTTTTCCTCTGTGCACTGGTGGTGCATCTCATTTTGTGAGGTTCAGCTGTTCTTCATCCCCAGCTTAAATTCTCTGGCCACTGAATGCTCATGGTGAGATGGTGCGTTGTAAGGGCTAACAAAGCTCTGTGTCATTTATGTGCATCAGGCACATGTCCCAGTTACTGAACCCAGTGGCTGCAGAGAGGTGTGGAAAACGTCCACCTAAGGACCAGAAGATGACCACAGCTCTAGTGCTGGACATGCCAGTCCTCATTTGGTGTCAATGAATACTGAATCAGTCTGATGACATACCTTCTACCAGAGTAAACCGCCTGAAACACAAGAGCATTTATATTGGTTCTATTGCTAAAAAAGAAGTATGCACTTTGTTCGTGGGATCAGGGCCATAGTGCAGAGACAACCTTGGAGCTTGGACAGATAAAAAACCTGAAACATTGCAAGGCTTTTAAATTAATTTTCTTGACTGCTACAGTGCTTCGATGGAGTTGATCTTAAAACTTTTGAAGGAGCCACATGGATACCTACATTGGCTCCTCCTAAACAACACTTTGTCAAGGCCAGTAAAAGAAAGTGTTAGCTTTTCGAATGAGGGGATCAATAATACTGCATTTTCTTAAATTCCTCGTTAATGGCAGTAATGCAAGACAGAACAAGTGGCTCGGTGGTGGAACAACTGATCCTATCTCCCCCTCTGCTGGAAAACCATGATATGACCTCCTGGCAGAAAAAGGGTGAGATGTGTAGGGAACCTGGCTGGGGTGGCTGCTCTGACCCTCCCGGGGACAGAATAAGGCATAAAAACTAAGCCAAAATCCCCCCAGCACAAGGTTGTGCCCTGCTGTCCAATTTTGCCCATTTTTCTGGGTTCTGAGGTGTTTTTTCAGATTTATGGACCCTATTGCATTGCACCCAGGAGTGGCTGGTTCCCTTACTCTGTGCCCCACCTCCTTCCCCCAGTGCTGTCCCACATGTGGGGCCAGTAGCTGTGACAAGGGAAAATAACTTGTCAGACCATCCCCAATCTATAATATTATGATACTGGGCTAACGTTACCAGCGATTATGTCACAGGCAATACCCAAATCCAGCTGTACTCCAAAGAAGATTCGATTGCCCAAAAATTTCTCTGATCTTTACCAGTCATGCCACTGCCCTTTCTAAAAGTTTGAAAGATTAGGAATAAATCATAATCCCAAGATCTGCTGTTGTTTCTGGTCTATAGCAACACCTCTGTGAAATAAAAAAAAAAAAAAAGCCGGAGAAAAAAAATGTGCCTATAACATGACAAATCCCACCAGTCAGTAAGGAGCTGAACAGAATAATGCAGGGAAAATAAGTCTGCTGAATGCTGTACTTGCAGCCCTTGGACTGATGTGTCTATATAAGATACTAACTGCATCACTGCAAAAACCCCATCCAAATAATAAAATTTTAAATTTTTAAGCCAGCTGAAACTGTTTGTTCTGGGGAGATTGTACACTCTTAGGAAGTGTTTGGTGCTGTTGCTCTCAGTAGTGATACTTGGTTTTAGTCAAGTCAGGGCTGTGCCTGGGAACTCCTGTTCTGGGTCAGTGCCTCTGACATACAAACCCAGACCAAACCCCAAGCTCCCGCACCAAACCGCGGCCTGTTTAATAGCGCTGGTGGACAAGGTGGTCATTGTGTTTTGCTGGAACGTCTCCATTCATGGCAATTTGCAGCTTGCTGGGGACCGATGGGAGGCACCAGCACTGCAGGGAGAGGTGGGGCAGGAGGGGAAGGGCTATCAAAGGGATTACCTGCATTCCCTCCAGCATTTCAGGGAGGGTGTAAAGTTCTGTTTTTTTCATCTCCTGACATATCTGTTAGTTTCTCTAAGGAAATTGTGCCATGTGGCCGATTAAAAGGTGGCTTACATAGAGCAGCGCCAGCTCTTTATCATCAGGCGTTCCCTAGAAATGTCCGGAGCCAGAGAAAAAAAAGTTGGCTTCCACTTCTGTGGTGTTTGATCTATACAACACCATGGCTACACCATGCTCCCTGTGCAGTTATTATAGCTTGGTGCGATTTATGGCAGCCCTGGGGCTGCTGTCAAAGAGAGGTGAGGCAAGTGGGGTCCCAGCAGGGCTAGCGCTCACAAAATGCATGTTTTAAAGAAACCTTTGGCATTTTCTTTTTATTTTTAGAGCCCATATAGAGGAATCTGCCCTGTCCCTTTCCACAGGACCATGGCTCTGAAGTCACAACCTCCTGGTTCTCCAACAGTGCTTTAATTCACAGCCTGCATTCATACCCCTGGGCATAAATCCTCTCCAGCTACCTGCACACAAAGCCGGCATTCATTTTCATCACGCCGCGACTCCAGCCCCAGCTTGGGGGACTTCCCTGCCAACTCCCAGCTCGGCAGGACCCCCCCTTTCTTCTCCAAGACCACCATGCAGCAGCAGGGCTTTTCATGTGGTGAGGAACAAGACTCGCGCTTCGAGTCATGTCTCTGACGAATGAGGGTTTTTTTCCAATTTCTTTTCCTTTTTTTTTCAGGTCTCCTCAAGCTTGGCTCTGGAAAGCAGGGTCAAGTTAGACTGCAAGAGCATCAGTCCCACTCCCAGGGGCATTAGGGATGCTTGGGGCAAGGCTTTCCTCAGTGCCCATGTGCAGAGGGGGAATATCCATCCATAAGTCATGTATTGCACCCATTACCTTCGAATCAGCAGAGAGAAATCTGGGACACCTTCAGACAATCATATGCACACAGGTTGCTATCAGATCCTACACATCACAGACATGCTTTACCAGTCCCTCTTCCCCTAACCTCAAGGCTTGCTATTGCTGCAGGGTTTCTCTTCCAGGCAGCTCTTTGGGAATAATACATATGAGAGGTGCCATGTCCTGGTATGTGGGATTAGGGTCAACTGGTGATGGGTAAGTATTGCTCAGGCTGCCAATAGCTCCCTGCCCACCCAAGCCCTATTGACAGCTGCCTCTGAATATTGCCCAACACCCAGGCTCCGAGCAGCAGCCACCTCTGCTCACAGGAAAACATCAAACGCTCCCACAGAGAAAGATGAAATAATATTTGATCAGTTATGGAGGGAAAAAGAAAGTCCTGGGGCTCTCAGTTCTCTTCTTGCCAAGCTAACCAGTCTTGTTTTGCCTGGGACACGTGCTCTGTAAAAACATGGGCTCAATGTTCAGACAGATCTTTTCAGGCTGTTCTCCAGGGCAGAAATATCCAGTGATGGGAAAAGTCTTGTTTGCTGTAATTTAACTGGTCTGTCCTTAGGACTCTGAGAAACAGCTCACCATGAAAAGGAGCTGCTTCACCAGGGAAAATGTGGGGGCATCAGCAAGGATGACTGTTTTTGCTGGGCTCTGCTATCCAGAGATGAAGAAAACACTTGGTTCCTCCAGGGACGTGTCTGTTTTAATCACTTCAAGGTCTCTAGATTCAGCTTGAGGAAGAGTCTAGTGGCAGGCTGGGCTGATGCAGTAGGGTGTGTGTCACCTGTGGGGAGACCTACAAAGAGGTGGGGTAAGGATCATTACCCCTGCATGGTGGGACTCCTCTGATCCCCTCAGCTTTGCTTGCCCCAGGTGTGAGGAGGGACCTGAGAACTACCATGTAAATAGACACCATATAGACCTGGGTGCTTAAGGGGCACCCATTCTGGGGGGGGGGGGGGGGGGGGAGCGCCGTTCTTTCCCTCAAAAAGCCAAGCCAATCCCAATTCTTCCCTTTCTGAACCCCTCCAAAACCTGCCACGGTGTCGAAATTTGCGGTTCGGGGAACCCGTGAGTCAGTTCAAGGAAGTGTGGACGGGCAGGGCTGTGCTCCCGCAGGCTCGGCCCTGCGCAGGTGAGGCTCTCCCCGCCCTGGGGGCAGACCCATGCCTTGGCCCAGGTGTTTTCGGGCTCGCCCCGCCTCGCCCGGTGCTGCGGCAGCGGCGGGCGGCGGAGCGGGGAGCAGCCGGGGCAGGCGACAGCCGGAGGCAGGGGCAGGGCAACGTGCTGCCGGGCTGAACCGCTGGAGCCGGCACGGAGCGGCGAAGGGATGGACGTGGTAACTGCTGGGGCGCTGCTCCTTTCCACCCTCACCGCAGCGATGGGCTGCTCTGTCTCCTCTGCCCCCCGGCCCGGGTGAAATAGTTGCTGCTTGAGTTTCTGCTGCTGATTCGTAGCTTTGGGGCTGGTATCTCCGTGAAGTGCCGGGAGCAGTGTAAACTCGGGGTTAGGTGCGTGCTCTCGATGCCGCATTTGCTCTGTGTGCGGACCACAAAGGGACAGCTTTTCTGCCCCAAAGCAGGGTTTGAGGGGCTCCCGGTGCCTGGTTTCTTCCCCTCTCGCTCTGAGATGAGCTGCGGTTGCTGCGTCTCAATTTAACAAAAACTAGAGGTGGTGGTTTGTTTTCTTTCTTTGTTTGTTTGTTTTCTGGGAGAAGCTGGCAGGTTAATGAGTAGGCAGTATCTGTGGCGTGCTCTCGTCAGCGTGCCCAGGGTGCCCGGTCTTGGCTCCAGCTGCCCCACTGCGGGGCAGAGGGCAGCGCTGATTAAACATTTACCCGCAGGAGCTCCCTTGGAAATCAAGATAAAGGATGGATGAAATCAGAAAAAATTTCAGGAGGGGAACATGCAGTGCTTCCTTTTGGCTGTCCTGTGTGTCACATCTTGAGTGGGGTTTTCTCTCCCGGTGTCAATTCGTTTTAGAAAAGCAAATGCAGAAAGCTAATGAGAGCTCAGATTCCTTTTGGTTAGTCCTTGGTATCAGCACAAACCTCCAGCTGCTGCTCTTTCTAAAAGGTATCATTATCATAGGCTTGAGCTGAGCTTTATTCTGCTTCCTAGAATGATATTAATGTTAGAAGAACATTTTTATTTATAGGGAGAAAATATGGAAAGTTTAGCTGTCCCCTGATTCCATAATGCTCATAACTTTCCGGCCAGTGGAAGTTTGTTTCCTTTTTATTCTCTCCCTCTCTCATCTTGTGTAGGCTTTTGCCAAATGTATTATTATTCACAGTTAATTATTTGGCCAGATGTAGCTGTAATACACATTGTAAGCTTTTGGCAGTCCTTTAAATTTATTGGTGTAATCTCCCCACTTGTCAACTGGTCTAATTTTCAGGGGAACACCTCTCCCTGCTGTGCTGAACCCTCCCTGGGCTGATGCGGCACTGGGACTGGGACATCACGTGTGTCCTGCTTGCCTGTAACCTGCCTGGCACCTTGTTTAGGCTGAGCATCTACCTGAGCTAGCTCAAGGTGTATGGGTGGAGCCAGAGAGTTACTTGGATGGGTCTATGGTTTGAAACAGTCCCAGCTCTGATGGAAAATCATCCTGCAGAGACAGGGAGAACTCATTGCACCTCAGAGGGTTGTGCCAAGCTCAGCCCTGCGCAAGGAAGCGGTACTTGCTGGAACTTTGTTGCGGGGGGAGAGAGCGTCAGTCTGGCCGGGTGTGGGTCTATAGGAGGTGGTCATGGGGTGCAATTTAACCCCATCCTCCCAGGCGGTTTGGTGTGCTTGGCCTGGGGCCATATGTTTCCCTCCCACACCAGGTCTGCTCGTGGCATTGGTGCCAATATCCCAGCGGGCTGCGAACCGGGGGAAACTATATTCTAGTGAAAGTCACCAAGAGTGCATTAAGCGCAGATAACCTTCTAGTTAATTAGGCAAATATCTGAAGCTGCCATTTCAAGGCAAGAGGAATAACAACTTGAGGGGGAAAAAGAGAAGCTTGTATCTATCCCTCTTTAATTAAAGGTAGCACCAAGATAGTGACCGTCACAGCCGTTTCTGTCACAGCCAGTGCCAGGGAGAGGCCTGTCCAAAAACCCTGTTTTGCAGGAGTCCGCCTTGCCTGTGGCACATTGAGACATGCAGGTACTTTTTCTTTTCTCTTTTCTTTGTCTCTGAGGGCACTGATGAGAAACTATGCACTACAGTAAAGAAGATCAGAAAGGAGAGGTAAACAGTATTGAACTCTTCAACTGTTGCTGCAGTGCGTGCGAAAGCTCGGTGCAATCGCATTAGGGCACCTCGCTGCTTTATTTCCTGTCTGGCATTGCTGGAGGGATCTGGTACATGTGGGATTATTGTTTTTCCAAAACCTGATTCATCCTCTGTATCCTTCTGAAAACTCCCATTCCCATCGGCTCGCCGCTAGATTAGGCTGTCTGGGCAGCTTACACAGCATCACGCTGCTGACCACTAATATGAAATATAATTGGAGCAATTCAAACCTCTCCCCCAAGGGTTGGTTCTTTACATCATGCACTACCCTGTGAAAGTAATAAAGTCAGTGAAAGGGGCTATTCAAGAGAAATTGTCAGTGTTTAATAAATCGTGCAATTAAATGCAATAAAACCTCAGTATGCTATTCATCTGTTCTGCCTTAACACTTAAGGCTGGGGCTTTTTTCAGAATAACGAAGTTCTGTCCTAGATAATTTTTTCCAATTTCCTCATTAGACAGGTTCTCGTGAAGCCTTACAGTTCTGCACACTGAACTAAGCTGCCAGAGTAGTGCACCTAATGTAATCATGGCATATAAAAAGTTATAGCGCAGTTCAAGGACTTAAGTAGCTCGTAAATTTTTCTTCATATTTTCTCCCTAGTTCAGTTCAGGGCTGAATTTAAGCCATGGCATTGCAGGCAAAAATTGTGGTCTCCTTCCTCCAGCATGGGACAGTGAGACACCTGGGGACAAAGGCCTGAAACAAAATGTTCAAGTGCCCTTTTAAACTGTGCTGTCACTGGTTAACTCTCTTTGTTCAAAATCATATATAACCTGGGGCCTGGTAGCTGTATGGGAGAGGAATTGAGTATCTTAGCCAGTATTCATCATCCAGACCAGGAAATGCTCTTGTTGTCCTTGTTGCTGGGCATTTGGTTTGTATGTCCTCTGCTTCCTGGGGTGGGAATATCGGCAAAGGGAGAAGCATCTGAAGAGCCATGGAGACCCTGAGCTGAACCAACACAGTGGAGGAAAACGTTTTTGTCCCAGGGGTCATTTGGAACCCACCAAGGAGATGTTTGGTGCTTCTCTTCCCATGGTGGAGTTTTCTAGAGGAGGCATGGAGTGGACTGGGGATCTCTGGAGCAGCACTGACGTGTCCCCTGGCTGATGCTTGTGTACTGAAAATAAAGTGCAGCTTTCCTACCCAGCAGGTGCATAAGCGCTATTGCAGCACCTCTGCTGGGAAGCTCTAATGTTCATTTTAGTGTTTGCCAGGTCCTCCCAAGAGAGATTCTCCAGCTCTGGATGATGCTGGGGAACAGGAGCCACCTCCGCTGGTCCTGTTGGCTCTGCTTGGTTGTATTTCCATGCTCTGCTCCTGTGTTTTTCCCCTGTCTCAGCTCTGTTGCCTTTATCAGAAGTTATTTGCAAGCCTTTGGAGGATCCTTTGAATGAGCTAATTCTCCTCTTCTGCTTTTAAATTTTCACCAGGCTCTGCATATCCTTGGTGACCAGGGTGGAGTCTGCAGCCTCTTTCTTTCTGAAATGATCATGATCATATAAATTGCCTGTTGCCACCTCTGAAAGCAGGTGTTTTGTGCTCTCTTCTCTCCTCTCTCTCAGGAAGGTGTGACTGATTTCAGAGCCCTCCGAGCAAAATTTCAAAATGACTCCAACTTGGCCAACAAGCTGGTGCAGCCACGCAAGAAGCCTCCCACTGAAATCCCTCCCAAGCCAGGCTCTCGAGGTAATGCTGTGTCCGGCCCTCTGCCCCTGAGTAAGAGAGAAGCAATAACACTAAACCCCAAGGATGAACCTGCCCGTCCTGCTGCCCAACCCTCGGCGCTCACCCAATGCAACCCCTTGTCGTGGCCTCGAGCCAAGCTGGGTTACATGGAGCCGACGGAGCACAACGAAGGGCATGAAGGCAACGTCTCAGAGAAAGGGCTGAGTTCTCACAAAAACGGTCCAGAGAAGCCTCTGCCATTCTATTGCACTGACCAGCAAGGATCAGCCCAAACAGATCTGGAGGGCTCTCCGCTCCCAAACTCTTTCCACCATGCCCTACAGATCTGCAAAAACACTTTATTCTGCAGCAAGAAAGCAAGTGCAATGCTCCCGACCCAACAGGCAGCAAATTTATACGTACACCCCTGCCCGGAGCAGAGGGCTATGCGTGCTCCTGCTGCATCAGGCAGCAGCAGGATGCGACAGTCTGGAAGCGAGCCTGTGCTGGACTTGCCTGCCCAGAAGAAGGATGCTCTGCGCGGCAGCAGGCCAGCTCTTCCCCAGGCTCGCAGGGGACACAGGAACTCTGATGAAGCAGGTGCTGAGAGTGCAGTGGCAACTGCATTCTGCCAGCCAGGTTATCGTGCGCTAAGAGAGCAACCTCAGTGCCAGAAAGGTATAGTAATCTATACTCTTAACAATGAGCATACATACATGCATATGAGCATATAGGTACATAGGTGTTCTGAAAGTGCAGGATACAGCAGCTGGAGAGAAAAGCTGTTATGAGTTGGGACCCTCAAACAAGAGGCCAAACCGGCTCACTGGAGTGCTCTCTTCTTTCTCTGGTCCTGGAGACAAGAAATAGGCCCCGAACTGTTGCTGAGCTTGGGTAAAGGGAGGGCTCCCCATCTCCAAAAATTTTTTTAAAACTCAGTTTAAGAAATCGTCCACATTTTGAGAGTAGGATGAAGAGTGAAGACCGGAGAGTATCTTCAGTTTTGGTCTGCTTTGGCCTTTCACAATGACAATGTAAATGTGACTATGCCCTGTTATTCAGTTTTCACACAAATATATAAAGGCTTGGCTTTTTCTGCAAAGACAGTTTAGTTTGAATTAAAATGGCTTAAATCTTAACTCCCCCCTCTGCGCCCTCCAAGCTTTGCAAAAGTTCATATTTGAGCTCAGAGAGCATATTCTCCTTGCAATATTTCTTAGAGAAACTGGTGCTAGGAAACTCAAATACTGTGAAGTTCCCCTTGCTAACGTCACACCAAGTGATGGGGCGCTGAAAAGATTAAGTCCTTGTTTACCCTGGAAAGCCACCTTGCTCCACTGTGTATGGAAAACTGCTATGCCACTAAATCCTGGCAGATTAAAATGTTATCGGTACAGAAAATGAGGCTAATATTTTATAATCCAGAGGAAGGGAGCTGTCGAGAGCTGAGGCCCCAACATGGTTAACTTTGTAAAAATCTGTAAAAATGGACATTTCCATTTATTTTTCCATTCTGGTAACATGGTAAGAGCCCCGCTGTGTAACCAGGATGCTGAAATAGGGAGGAAGCAGAGATGGTTAGAAATGTCTGTATAACAACTAATGATCCTACATGGATTTTTGCTTAAATGAGGGCTAATTGCTGCCTGTCCTTTTGCTTCTCTGGAGCAGAATCAGAGCCTCCCTTCTGCCAGCCTGGAGCAGGAAAATGCTCTCACATCCCTGGGAGCAAGTGGCCAAGAGTTAAACCTCTCCCTTCAGCTGAATTTCTGGGTCCTGCCCCTGGGAAGCCTGCAAGACCCCCGAAGTTTGATCTCAGTGCTTTCCGAAGAACCGTGCCTTCAGTCCACAGGAGAAATGAAGCAAGTAAGAGATCTCTAGTCTTTGTTTCCAAACGTGTTCTGCAGAAAATGAATAATAATTAGCAGTTTATTGACATCTATAAAGCCACGATTCCAAGCACACAGAAATAAGATGTTGTTACTTGTTTCTAACATCTTCCTCAACCTTTAAAAAGAGCCCAACAGTGTCAGTGAGACTGATTTTTGCTCTTAATCTGGAAAAGGGATCTGGTTTTCCAGGTTGAACGTCATCCCCCATGCAGAAACCCGCTTTCCTTGCAACTGCAGTGTGTTGTGAGTGGTTTACAGTTGGCTGTAAAGCAGCAGCAGCTGTGTACGCAGCAAGCTGATCTTTATCACTCCACTTCAATGGGAAATGCCTTGACTCTGCAGCACACAACTGTGGGAAGGCACAATAAAATTGGAAGAAACTGGTCTGCTAATCTGTCCCTTCTGTTTTAAATACAACAGAGGGCAATGCTGTTAAATGTTCCAACATCGAGAAACGCAAAAGTTCAGTTTCCCATAATAAAACCCTACTGATGTTGCATAATAGAATATTCTAGACTGCTTATTAACCTGCTAAATAGTGTTTCTTTATAGATACAGGCTTAATTATAGCCAGATCTTTAGGCACAACTTTTGCTGAATTCAAATGGAGCTGCTTTTCTAGGAAGAGCTCGGCTAAACTCTCTTTGATTTTACTGTGCCAGTGCTTATTTGTCTGCCTTGGCCTTGATAAGAATAAGAGGGAAAGAGCGAGGTTTTCACTGAAACTCTTTTCTAGCCTACTTGCCTTTTCTGAATATATTAATTTGATGGAGGAAACTAGTTACATTTATATGTTATCATCCCCATGCTCTCTCAATATTGCTCAATTATTGATCTCTAGAAAGCCTGAGGTTATTGCCTGGAAACATGAAATAATGACATATTAACATAGCCATACACCCAGTTTCTGCTGGCAATCTTATTTCATGCCCTGCCTTTGTGTGCAGCTTGCTGCCTTGAGGAAGGGCCATCCCCGTCACACTTCCCTGTCACTGCAGCCTGTTTTGTAGGAGAGCACTCTTGCCTTTAAATGCTAATCCTCTGTGTGTTTGTGTGCAGCTGCTGATGAAGAGGATTACTTGACCTTCGAAAGGTGAGCGTGTGCCAAGGCAATGCGTGCATCGTAGGCAACAGGAACATTGCCATCCCGTGATGCTGAAGCATCTCCGTGCAGTCTGGAGGGAAAGCCCCACTCCCAGAGGCAGTGATTTGCTCCAGAGGTTGTCTGAACCCACATGGGAAGCTCAAAGTTGGCTGGGATGACCTTCTACTAAAGCAGAAAGCTTCATCCCTATTTTCTCCTCTGGGCTTTTCAAGCAGCATGGAGAGCCCTGTCCATGTGTCATTAGGTCTGGTTCAGCCGGTCAGAGGGAAAACACTGCTGGTGCTTTGGTTGCACCTGCCCACTGCACGTTTTTCCCTTCCTGTGTTCCAGGTATTCAAGTTTGGTGTTTTTAGAAAAGCGATGCTTCTGAGAACTGTTGCTGAAACAAAGCCCTGGCATAACCAGCAGGTGTTGGGTTTTTTTTTTTTCCCAGCAGCCCAGGACCTTGCCCTCCTGCGTGTTTGTTCAGCCAGCATAGCCAGGGTTCAGAAGCCTCTGCCCCTCCTCTGCATCCCCAGGACTTCAGCTCTCTCCAGATGTTGAAGTGAGATTTTTATTAAGTGGTGGTCCAAACTCACTCAGCAGAGGACATGAGCCGGTCGGTTCAGCTTCTGATAATGCAACTGACTGAAACAGTTCAAAAATCTTACAGACACAATTGTGGTTTTTATACAAGGGGATCCTGACTTTTTCTGCTACATCTCTGACTTGTCCTGAATGGCTACATAGCAGTCCTGGTTCTGTGCCACAAGAACAGCAAAAGTGGAGAAAAACATTCATATACATGTTTTGTCTTAGCTACACGAATATACAGCTGGGAAAATGGGAAACAGAATGGCTGAACCAAAGCAAAAAGAGACCAATCCTTAAAATGCTTTCTGTGCCTGACCAATGAACTCTTGCAGCTAAAGACACAGCAAATTGTGCTTTTCACGTCATGAGGCATTCCTGCCAGCATTGGCTGGTGTTTTGTTTAACTTTTAACCTGTACTTTTCAGAAGAGAACTGGTCAAAAAATAACCAGGTCCAAGGCTGTCATGCACCACAAGGAAGCTGTCCTAGTAATATATTGCAGCAAGATTAGCTATCTTGCTCTAATACTTGTGATATGGTCTTTACAATAGGTCACTTGTTAAATATTAACCATGTGATAACTGGGGAAATAAATTAAATTAACTCCAGCATAAAAGAAAAATCAAGGCATTTTGGGGGCAGAAATTCCCCTCCCTGAAGCCCAGAAGTGGGAGCCTCACCTGTAATGGTCTCTTAGAGGCCATGTCATAGTTGTCTGCACCAACTAATCTTGAGATCTGATTCCCTGTTTGGGGATAAACACTCTGCCTTCACTGATGCTAGTCAGGGATCCATCAAGCCAGATGTATTTCAGGTCCAGTGTAGCACTGTGGTACATAAAAAGGGCTGTCTGGTGTCCAGCCAAGTTCCCAGGATGCTATTTCATCCAGGGTTGGGCTGAGGAAGAGAAGGGTAGGGGTTTTTCCCAGTCTCCTCTTCCTCAAGCGATGGCACTGGGGACAAAATACCTGCTTGTGGTATTAATGCAATATGTATATGTGTGCCCCCTTCAGTGGGACCTATATGTCCAAAACATGCTATGGGACCAGCAAGCTGGCAGGCACAGCCCCCAGTGCTGGGGGGCTGCAGGGGAGAGCAGGGGGCTGGGGCAGCCTTTGGCATTAGCAGAAGCTCCTGCTGGACTTTAGCCATCATTTCTTACTCTGATTTCACTACTGTTAAAACATACCTTGAGTTTCTTGTTCCTCTTGTTCTGGTTTGCAACAACGACTTACTCCTTACCCTGTTGATGCTGAGTTGTGACAGTAGGGTGATTCAAGGAAAACCAAACCCTCCCTGAGGTTTATTATAGACTTACTGTTAAAAGTTGGAATTTCTCACTGTAACTCTTCCTGATGCTCTTTCACCACTCTAGCCCATCTCCCACATATCTTGCAAGCTGCATCTTGTGCCTTTGCCGCTTCCTGGTACACTCCCAAGCTGCTGAAACTTCTTCCGCTGTGGGTGGAGGGGAGGCCTTAGGGCTTTGCCTGGTTGATCTGGGAAGGCTTGGATTTCTCTCTGCACCTATTCCCAAATGATGCTAATTTGAATTTCTGGAGGAGGAAAGGAAAAAGGAGAATGAGGAGATGGGGACTGGGCTGGGAAGCCCAATATTTGAGGTTGTGTGGTGCTGGGGCTGTGATGCCTTGCCTCCTCCCATGGCTGGCACGTGCTGCTCACTACATCGGCATGGAGCATGTCACTTGATGAGCTCAGGAGCAGGACCTTTAAACATGCCATCTGATATCTGTATTTTCCACTTCCTGTTTCCTTAAGTGAGAAACAGCATGCCAAACAGTGTAACTGGGTTGTTATTAATTTTTTTAGTAGCTGTAGTAGGTTTGAAAACTGCTGCACTCTGATTTCGTTGGACTTTTTGTTCTGTTTCGACCTGAGGGATTGCTGCAGGCAGAAGACCATAATCCCAGTATGAAGTCCCCTGTTGTGCTTTGAGCCCTATAAATGCAGCCTGTCCTCCCAAAGGAAAAGCAGCGTGAGTGTGGAGTCGGGGAGAAGGCTCAGCTGAGTCCTGCATCTGGCACAGGTCTCCTACCACTCCGAGGAATTCCTGATTTCACTTCGCTTTCTTGTAGGCTCAGTATCAAAGTGCTTGAATTCCTTGTCCTTAAGATGAATGGCTTTTTTTTCAGACTTCTAAAAGGGCCAGGAAAACCCCCTCTTCTCTCTTTTCTTTCATCTTCTCAGTGCTCAACTTGAAGAGCAGCATAAGTATGAAGAAACCCAGACGTACCTGAATCAGTGTGGGGACACCACAACCTTGTGTGTCATTGAAGGTACTTTGCTAGGTGAATTACATGCTATCTGGGATAGAGCCTTTTAAAAAGGAAATAATACAGTTTCTTCAAGTTCAGAAAAGCAGCTGCGCATTAGTCTGGGTGACCAAAGATGACTGTCTGTACTGTCCCTCTGTGCACTGGCAGTGTATGAGGACTTTGGGGCACAGACAAAAAAGAAGTTAGCACTTTGGTGATGAGATGGTGCTTACAGTAAAACTGCAGTGGGGAAAAGTCATGAGATGCTCGCCATGTAGAAGAGAAAGAAAATAAGATAGTGAGGCAAACCTGAGCATCTTCTTGGGAACGGAAAGGTACAGGGTACAGAACTTTTCCATCTCCATCACTACTTTTTTGCAGTATAATTTTCTCTATCAAAGTTGCTGCTGCTCTACTTTTACATTTTTCAAAGTTGCCTCTTTCGGGGAAGATTAATTTCTGCCTTGTACATTGTTTTTCTCTCCCATTAGAGCAGGAGCCAAGCAACTTCCCTGGGGGGACTTGCCACAGCCCTCCTGGGTTTGCCCCTAGGGCTATGAAAACTGTGGCCAGTCAAGCTCAATGCTGCGGTCCTCTGAATGTAAGCCAATGCTAAATAGCAAATTGAAGGACCCTGATCAGTAGGACATGGTGAACGTACCATGGTGAATGTGTGCGTGGACGCTGAGTATGTGGGCTGAAGTTGGGTTTTGCAACTTAAAATGCAGTGACTTTAACACGGACTAAAAAGTAATATGTATTCACAAATATCTTTTCTAGTACCTAAGGCAGAGCCTCAAGAACACAAGGTAAGTCTCATCACAGCCAATTTTGATCCTTCAGGCTTGACTGTACCATACATACCATGCTTTCCTATCTTAGAAATTTTTAATATCTGTATTTTTTTATCTGCCAAGAATTTCTTTGTGTGTTGTCTGTGAACACTCTTAAAAAATAAATAAGAAATTGCAGAGGGGACATGAAGACTAATGAGGATTCCAAACACACTAGGGAAGACAGTCAGTTCCCTTGACTTCCGCTGCAAACACATAAGGAATTGGTAACACCACCTGGATGTTGGTGGTTGACCAAGTAAGTGTCAAGCACCAATATCAAGAAAGGCTAGCCGGTGCTGGTAATCCCTCTGTGAAGGCATAAAAGCAAAACTGAGCCAGGTTCCTTGTCATGGCAGCACGCTTCAAGCTTTGGCTCGTAAGCGAGGGCAACTGTTGTAGGCAAAACTGTACAGGTTTTCATCCCCTCCTGCAGGGATATTTCTGCTGCAAACTATGACCTGACTCTTTTCATTTTACCCTGGCTACAAAGGCGATGGCAGTTCACCTTGCCAGTAGAGATATCCTGCAGTGAGTGCCGGATAGTGCATTGCACAGGGCAGGAATTGCTACAGCTGTCCCTAGAGAAGACCTGCTTGGCTGCATGGCTGAGTTCACAGTGGATAGCTGGGCTGAGAGAAAACGTCACCTCATGCCAGGAGATGATCAGCTACTAGGTACCAGTTCTGGCTCTGCTAAAAGAGGGGAAACTACTCTTTGTAAGATGTCAAACTCCACTTTCAAGTCCTGACTTGCAAAGCAATCAAATTGTCCAGGAAATAGCACAGGTTTCCAAATGTACTTATCTGTGCATGATTTGCAGAGAGGTTCTGTGGCTTGGCTCTAGTCTTATTTTATGGTAGGTTGGAAAATATTTATTTATTAAAAAAAACCTTCCTCCTCTTCTGTAAGCTCTCCAACCTGTAATTGCTTTCATTCTGACCAGTAGCTTCATTGGCCTGATCCCTTGCACTGTTACATTATCCCTATATAGTTTGTCAATATGTGTATCTCCTGTCCGGCAAATCAGAGGAAATATCCTTGTCTGATGACTATTCCAAATGTAAAATACATCTGGGCTTTCTAAAGAAATATTGCTTTAAATACTAGATGACAGTTAAGGCCTTGTATAAAAGCCTGACTGTTGAAAAAAGTGCAGTGGCTGAAGGCTTTCCTCTTCTTTATTCTAGAAACAGAAGACTCTTCTCTTTGCCAAATCCAGGTAATTTCCTTTCTTTTCTCGCAAGCTTCTTCTAACCCTACAACTAAGGTTAGGGTTAAAATATTGTAACACTCAGTAAATAAAAAGAAATTTCTCATATTTTGTGACCAGGACAATGTAGATGATGATGATCTTCTGTGTCAGCATTCATGGTTTTTAAGACTGTTTTCATTCTAAAGCATATCTGGAGGGGAGATTTTCTTCTCTCCTCTGGCACACAAGAAAATACATTGTCTTTTCCTACTGAAACCTGAACTCTTTCAGTATAAGAAGGGAGAGGTGTGAGGCTCTCAAACTGGGACACCTGGTTGCAAGTCCAAAGCTGCGTGGTAAGGCAAGGTCCAGACTGAATTTCACCCTATAAATGTCACATTTCAAACTCCTTGCAGTGTAAAATTACTGTCACTGGCTGAAGGCTGTTTTTTTCAATGGGGCTTGAAGAATCGTGTGATAAAAGGGCATCACTTCAGTGGGAAATGTTGTGATGCTGGAAAAAAGGTATCAAGTTCTGCCTCCTGTTCCTGTATCTTCTTTCCTAAATTGCAATATAGTATGGTGAGAGGCACATCTGGTGAGCCAGGTACCACCACTGGCAAATGGATCTAGCTTGTCCATTCCTGATACTAGAAAACAACCATCTTAGTTTGTCTCTTTTCCAAGAGTGATTGCTATTACCCCAAGTAACCAGTGGCCTTTAGATTTGGATTTGCCCTTACTTTTAGTACTGGTGGTCTTTTTGGCATATACCTCATTCAAAGGGAAAATGAGCTGCTTATCTGGACACAGTCATAAACCAATCTGTTTGTCTGTGACTTTGCTAAAGTGTCTCTGATCTGAGACCTCTCTCATTTCTGAAATTTTCAGTCCTGGAAGAGCTATAATAGGGGATGAAAAAGAGGAAAAACCAAGTCTTGAAAGAGAGAAACAGGAAGCAAAGAAAATTTTCAAGGTACCGTATCCTTGAGATTACTGCAGGATGTATCTTCTCCTTCTATCCTCCCTCCCTTTGGGAAACAGTTGGAATTTGAGTCCTTAATCACCTGGATTTTTCTGCCTTCTCTTTTGCCTGCTCATTGCTCAAGTGCTACTGCTTAAAAGGCAGGTGGTGCTGCCAAGCAGCACCTATGTCTACCAGAAATCCCTGATGGAAAAGGGCATGAAACTGTTTTAAGTCCACAGAAAGATAACTTATATTCTTATAGATGTACATATGTAAGTTATATTAACTTGTATTAGAAAGCTGTTTCTAAAGACTGTATTGACCAAACCAAATATCTGATCTCAGGCAGGTGGAAGTGAATACATATCTTCCATTAGCCAAACCAAGGAAGATGGTAGAGGTGGAATGAAGGTGCTACAAGTGAAGCAGGATGTGACCAGTACCCAGACTGCAAAGCATCCTACCCCACAAGGGCTGGTAAAAGACAGAGTGGAGCTCTGTGAGTATCTCATTGCACTGTTGAGTGTTTCCTCAATCCTCAGTCCCATCTGTTGCCCAAATGTCTCTTCCATATGGGAAATAATATTATATTTGGATGCAACTCTTGAACCAATTTAGTTAAACCAGGGCAAAAGGTTGCATGTGCATTTGTATTCTGGTCTGAATCATTTATTTTGGCTTTGCAAATAGCTTCCTAAGTTGGTTAACCATCTGCATAACTCAAAACAAGGTGTTTGTTTTTCTAGCAGATTGCCCTTATCCAAGAGAGCTGAAATCCATCTCCTCTGCCTCTCATAATTTATTGAGTCTCAGAAAAGGTTTTGGCCAAGGCTTGTGGTAGAAACACACATGAGCAGGATGAGAGCCTAAAGTCTCCCACTGTCCCTTATTAAGATGGGTGATGGCTCCTTGCTCCATCTACTTAGTAGTTCCAGTGAGCCTTGTTCTGACTTTGGGCTCCTTCTGTCACGATGCTCTAAGATACCATCCAGAGATGGTGATGTGCACCTTAGCTGCACAATTAAACCCAGTCATGTCTCCTCTGTAAACACTGTTTTGCAACTTCAGGTGTACGTGTGCATGGGCTCTATTCTGCAAAGGCTTACTCCTGCCTCTGCAAGCCATTAGTGTGATATGGCAGCATTTCAAAGATGAAGGAGAGAAAAGGAGCTCTGTTGGGCTCTGTGGACAGACCAGGAGTGTGAAGGAGAAAGTGTAAATTGGCTGTGGCTGTGGTTGTTATTGGTGTGGTCCTCAGTTTTTTGGATTTGGTTTGTTTGTTTGTTTGTTTTTTTAATTTTAAATCACTTCATAATAATTTTCTGGTTTGGTTGGTGTCTGTTTTTGTAGGAAATGTTGCTGGTTTGCTTGACCTTTGAACAGCTGGAGACAATTTCTGTTGGGATTTTTTTTTAAAAGTACTCATGGTGAGCCTCTTGCTGTTGCTTCATCAGAGAGGCTGATTTGGAGAATTGTTTGGTCCGTCCATCCCCACCCCTGCCATCCTTTTCTTCTTCATGGGGGTTTGAATGTTTTGCAGAAATTTTGGTCATTAACTAGACTATATTGAGGTGCTACATGTTTCTGGTGAGACCTACTGCATGTACCCATGTTCACTTAGAAACAAGATCTGCTTTTATTTGTGTGGCTGCATTTCTACATTACTCCAACTCTCTTAAATCAGTTTTAAGGCTTTAATATTGCCACTTAGCAGAGTTCTCCAGTAATAATTGTTTTCTAACCTCATGAGGTGCAAGTCTCATGCTTGGTTCCAGCCCTTGCTGAAATACATCTCTGGGATACTCTCCCTCCTTGTCTCCTTTCTGAGATGTTAATTTACAGGGTTATTTCCCAATGGACTGGCTCATTATTTGGATCTTAGCATCTCCACCAACCATGCTAAGCCCTCCCCTCAATCACTTCTCCGAAAATCCATGAATAATCTCTTGGAATGTTTTCTGGTGAGGAGGATTTGAGTCAGACCTGCCACAACTGAGAATATTGATGGATGTTTTAGTTTCTTTAAACCCAAAATATTTTCAAACTTTAAACTGTTTTAAAGCTAAATGTTTTAAAACTTAAAATCTTTTAAAATTCTTTGCTTTTCTTTCTCAAAGTGGCTAAGAGCAGAGACTTTCCAGGACTCCTGGAATGGAAAGTATGTCTGTAGGCTCTTCTTTGTTACAGCATCATCTGTTATCCTCAACAGTTGTCCTTGCCCTGAGAGAAGTTCCTCAGAAAAGCTTCTAAAGCAAATTCCTTTCTCATTTCCAGTGCACTACATGTATGTTGGTGCTCCAAAGCCAGGGAGAGAAAGAACAGCCTTGAACCAAAACACTTGGCAGTCTCTGCAGGCACCAGAGGATATATATGATGACGTTGAAGAAATGCAAGATAGACTGTGAGTGTGGACCTGGGCTCTTTGCAATGGCTCTGTCTATGAAATGTCTTTTTAAAACTGCATTGCAGCACATTCCCATGTAATACTTCTGTCTTCTAGCAGCCACATGTCAGATGCCTCAAGTCTGTTTGCTTCAGCCAGCAGTAAGTGCAGCACATGGGGAAGCTCGAATGGGAGCTGCTTTTAATTTGGGCTGGTCCCTGGGAGATGATGTGAATAGCTTCATTTAACTTTCAACATCTATAGTGTCTCCTTCTGGCCTGGTTGCTCTAAATTCCCATTAAATCCAGGGGGAACAATACACGTGCCTAGCATGGAGTTTGTTTGAGTGACCTCGAAACCTCTGTAAGAGTAAAATGTAATGGCCTGGGTGCAATTTGTCCAACAAACCTCACCACATCACTACTGAATTGTGATAATGGCGTGCCTTGGTTTTAAGTTTCAGGAAACAGCTACAAAGAAACATACGAAGATGTTGAGATTGGGGGTGATAATTCAGCAAAGAGGCAGTAAGTTGCAATTTCTTAGCCTGTATTTTGAAGTACTGACCTTGATCTCCCATGCCAGGTACTGGCTGGAAGCCTTTTTTTTCCTAATGCAACTGCAGAAAAGTTGTTGTATAAGTGGGTTTCTTTCCCCTCTTCCTTCCTCTTTCCCCTTTGGTTGATACTTAGGGAGAAAAAATAGTTACCAGAATTAAATCCCTAACCAGTGAGGCCTTTCTATTAGAGCTTGTAGTACTCTCCATCCATTGGAAGGTCTCCCTTTACAGCCCTCTCTTTGCATAAAACACACAGGACAGTCTTGCTAGCCTTCTCTCGATCAAAAGCATTGCTCAGCTGTAGCTAAGGAACGGCACCTTTTTTTGTGTGCCAAAAGAGGTAATGCTCAAGGGAGAAATGGGGACATTGTCCCCATAAAAAGGAAAAAAATGCTCGCATTTCAGATCACAGAGGTTGGAAAGCTGAAAGGTGCCCAGGTTGACATGCTATAACTAACTTGCAACCTGCTCTTTTTTTATATAGCTTCTCAAGATATTTGCTTCCACAGGGTGTGTTATAAAAGCAATGAGTTTTGCAGCCTCAGGTTTATACATTGCCTGAGCTTCCCAAATGGATTAAGAGGTGAAATGTGAAGTTAGTTGTGTTTTTTACTTTTTAGCTTTGTGTGGTTCCCTACCCTCATGCAGTAAAAGATTTCCTGCATCCCTTTGTAAGAAAAAGAGACAGCCTTTGGGAATGGCATATGGGCTGGGGATGCTGCACACAATTGCTTCGAGTGCATCTGGTGGCTCTCTTCTAAGGAGCAATGTGGGAGGAATAATAAGGTGTTGCTGTACATCTGCTTTTCCCTTACGGATGTGAGACTCGTACTGGCTTGCATCTGGATTCAACTCTAGCTTATGTGTGCATGTAGAGTCTGTGTGTGATGGAGAGGGGAAAAAAGTATGGGAAACCTGAAACCCTGGAGGTGACTGGGCACTTATTAAAAGGTGAAAATGTTATTTCTCTGCAAATTGTCCATGGGAGTTGAGTGGTGGAGGTGCACGAGCTTCTCAGGCCAGAGGGTAGTGTGCTGGCATCTGCATCTGGCTCCCAGACTGACCATACATGTCCCCCACCCACCAGGAAATGTACCCATGCCTCTTCTGCGCCTCTCTGCACATGGGTGCTCAACAGCAGAAGTTAAACTCTATTGCTAATTCACAGAGGCGCAGTGCATCTTGCTGAGTTTGCAAGGGAATTTCATGACAAACCTAGGGTTGTGACAAAATTCACAGGGTTCAGAGGTCAGTATCTTAATTGCAGAATCGCAGAATGGTAGGGGTTGGAAGGGACCTCTGGAGATCATCTCATTCAACCCCCCTGCCTGAGCAGGGACACCTAGAGCAGGGTGCACAGGACCGCGTGCAGGCAGGTTTTGAATATTTCCAGAGAAGGAGACTCCACAACTTCTCTGGGCAGTCTGTTCCAGTGCTCTGTCACCCTCACAGTAGTTAAACCCCAAACCAGTCTTTATGCAATCTTTCTATTGATCCCACATGCAAGATTAGGTGTGCTGATACACGTAAAGTATTTTTAATAGTACTTGTGCATGGGTAATTTCCCCCATGTGAGGATCTTGGTTCTTTGCAGATACTTTATTAGAAAATTGCTGTGTAGCTTTGCAACCCTTGTAAGCTTCAGAGAAAAGTGTGTGTAGTGGAACATCCTTCTCAAGAATGTATACAACAGAAATGTGTGATGAAGGGTGGCACAGACAGACACTCCTGATGTCCTCCCTTAATGTGGACTGCATGCTTCCGGGGAATTTTTGTTCCTTTCAGTGGGAATTTTTACTCCAAATAAACCTGGATCATTCTGCAGTTCTTGGGTCAGAGGAGGACAACATCAATTAACACAGAAAAGTTTAAAGCTAAGCAAAGATTTGATCTTGGACATTACAGTTAAGCACCTTTCGCTGTGTTGGTGCCTATGCCATTGAATCGATCATTCATCCACATGACGCTGTTAAGGCTTAAAGCCTACTGCAGAGCTGAGATCTAAGGTCTGCTGACCTTCCTTTACCTGCTTCAGGATCTCTGGGGCTCCGACTATTGCAACTCCCACTTACTTCAGCACCTAGTGCCTCTTTAATTTAAAATTGATTTCTCTTTTGGACAGAACAGAAAAACAAAAGAGACTTGGAAACTTGTTAAATATAGAAAAGATGAAGAATACCAGATTCAAGGAAAACTTAAGGTAAGAAAACTGGTTGTCCAAGCCCTTCCTCCTCTAAACCTGAGCATTCATATTTGCAATAATTTGAGAGCAGGAGGTCTGGGAGTCAGGAATACAGCTTTACTGGGAAAGATATGCCAAAAGTGCTTCAATCAACTCATTAGGAACTGCTATGGCAGATGTGGCTAATGGTCCATCTGTGCAGGTTCTCTGAAGTCTCTGGCATCAGGAATCTACAGGAGCTGGTCCTACAGCAGTGTTCAAGTTTTCATAGGCTTTCTGCTGCCTTTGGTACCTTTCTGATACCTCAGCATGATGCAAGTACACAACGGAACATAGAAATGTGATACCTGCTGCCTAGACCTGTGGGTCAGGACTAGGCAAAGTCTTGCTGATGTGGCTCTTAAGGGTTGAGTTTTTTTATTCCAGGTAGCACTTATAGTCAAGTTGGCAACAGCATCTGCTGAAGAAGTTTACTATTGAGTCTGTAGTCTAACAAGTTACAAAAGAGGATATTGTATAACTTCCTATAGTGCCCTTTTGGGTACTCTTACTTTAATATTCAAAACCCTTGTTAAGGTTCCATGGAAACTCCCTTTTCCTCAAGTGCACAGTAGCTGCCTGCAGAACCTGTCCTCCACCACTGCAAGCATGTGCCTCACCCTGTGCACAGTGCCTGAAGTCCAGGAAAATACTATTTTTTCATATTTCTTTGGAAATTCCAGATTAACCCTTTCCTCTTTTATACGAGGAAAGTTTGTTTTACTTAAAAACCTTTTCATGTTAGGTGCTCTGCCATGTCAGTGGCTCCTTTCTGCATTACTGCTAAGAATCATTATAGGGAAGGAGCCACCAAATTTCATGGCATTCTTCTGTTGCACAGAACCCTTAAAGCTCCCACAGCTTCTTAGATATCTACAGTCTTTGCCACATTTAATTTCCTGGGCAGCCCATGATATTGGCAGACTACAAGGAGGGAATTACTACTGACTATAGTTACCAACTGTCCATCAACCCTCTAGCTATTGGGAAGGGGGCGTAAGGGTTGGGCAGGAGGAGGGTGCTTTTGCCAATTCGGACTGTTCTTTGGATGCAACATAGACCTTTCATAACTTGCTTCATGAACACAGGGGTCTCATTGCTGCCAGAGGATGAAGATGCTTCTTTAGCAAGGGATGTAATTCTGGCAAATGCTGTTGGTGTCGCAGAGCCCATGCACCTAGACCTGCCTCCATCACTTAGTAGCAAGTAGCAAGCACTGCATGCTGCCAGCTTGTTGGTGCTCATGTGTTTTTGGGCGATGTTGATGTGCAAACTTGTTTCTAAAAGCCTTTTTCTATCCACAGATTGTTTTCCATTTCAGTACCAAATTTAGGTAAGCAACATACCTGTACCTGGCTATGAGGGATTTGTGTGTGTTGTATGAAGAGGCAAATGTATTACACAATGGAAAAGCAAGTTTAGGCATCATGCTTTTCTCAAAATCATGTAATGTGGCAGTGTTAATTCTGAAGACTTGATAGAGGTTTGTGCTTCATTTGAGGGTGGGTTTTTTGCTTATTTTTGGGTGGTTTTCTTTGAAAAGGAGCATTCCTCTTGCAGATCTGAATATATTTAGGAAGGCAATGTGTGAAGCAGTACATGCTGAGCCACTGCTTCCAGGCTGGTGGTATTGTGTATCAGCCAACTGCACTCCAGCAGCTCTCTGTAAAACTTTGCTGCTTATCGCTGCCTGCTGGAGGGACAAGTTCATCCCTTGTGTAAATGGGGGTGGATGCAAAAACTGTCCCCACTAATCAAGCCTTGAGAAGGTGCTGGAGTGAATGTACTCATGTCCTCAGGATGGAAACCCTGCCTGGGCTGGCTGCAGTGCAAAGCTGGGACTTTGCTGCTGCTCCTGCTCCATCCCTGGAGCTGGATGGCCAAACACGTCTAGAAAACACAACTTACAAACTCAAGCATCCTGCCTTGTGCTGGAATTTTTGCTGTTTTTCAGAGTTCTGAGGATCTTCCTTTCACATTGCCTTGGCCCCTCTGGGTTGAGCAACTAGCAGCAGCCCTAATTTTCCTCTGCAATACAACACTTCAAGTACTGGACTCAGAATGATATCTCCTAATAATTTTCTCTGCTGTGTTTTGGTTGACAGTGGCTGTTTCCCAGGAGGACATGGTGTATGATGATGTCGAAGTGGTGCAGAGAGAGCTGAGGTGAGGAAGGTGCCCTCTCCTGGGGCTGGTCTAGTGCCAAGGAGATGTTCCTTTTGGCAGAAACCTGTGTCCTGGGGAGCTTGTGGTACTGCAAGCCACTGAAGGTCATGAGCTGGTCGGAACTCAGTCCTCCGGAGACAGTCCAGGTGCCCTCTCCATGTGTGTTTAATTTGGCAAGTAGCATCCTGCAAAATGTTTCTTCAATGTTACCTAGTTAATGCCAGCGACGTGAAAAGGAGAGAGCTGCTCCCTGAAACATGTGAAAATTCAGATAGTTTTCCTAAGGAAGGAAAACTCCTGTTCCCAGACCCAATAATCAGCCCTGTTCTGGCAAGCTCCTTGTCAGAAAAATTACTTTTAATAGGAACAGCATGTCTCGAGGTCTTGCTGCCAGATGATTGTGGTGGCAGTGCGTGCTGGTATAAATTGCAGCAAGTGTTTGCATTTCAGTGGTGGTTGTGGGTGAGACAGAGAGAAAAATCACGACTTTGTAGGTACACATGTTTGGGGAGAGGACACGGTCTGCTGGAAAAAACTCGAATTTCTGTGTGGCTCTTTGCCCTCCCCTCAGAGAGAAGGACAACAAGTACAAAACCTGGATGCCAAACTTCCGGATGGCGAAAGAGGATAAGGACCAAAGGAAAAGGAGCAACAATGTGGAAAGGTCTTGATTTCCATTCCGTGTTTTCCTATGTTGTCTAACTTTGTGCACATGTCTCGAGTCATTTACAGGAGTGGGATGCCCCTGATGGTGCAGACATTTTGTGTTAGCTGCTACTCTAGGGTCCCTTCCCTTTGAACCCAGCTTTCAGGAAACTTTGCAGAAAATATCTTGAGGGCAAAACAAACTCCTGGATCTGAGCTGTATGCAAGCAGGGGATACCCTGAGGGTCTCATCCTGAAGTTGGATCATGTCTTCCCACTTAGCTGAGACAAAAAGGTGTTACTTGCTATATATTTGTCTGCTTTTCCACCATGCCCAGTCCCATTCCTTCTTTAATTGTGCCTTGATTAAATATTTGATCTCTGTGGATCAGCTATTGTTATTTTGGCAAGAGCACTGTGTTGATAAGCCCTGTACGCAGCATGGTAATTGCCTGTGTGTTCCCCTTGCCCTTATTTTTAAAGTATTGATTTCTTGGGTCTTCTTTTTCCAGTTGGGTTTATTGCATTGCCTCTTGCTGTACCATTTGTGCATAAAATCAAAAATAAATCTTTTTGTTACCAGTGCTGCAAAAATTCACATGGAAGTAGGAGTTTTTATTTCCTTTTTAAATCAGAAGAATGTGCATTGCAATGAGCTTTTTCATGACCCAATACCTAGGACTTCAAACACATGCAAATCAGAGATCTATTTTCTAGGTTCTCACCACAGAGCTCCTGCACAGGGTTGCTCAAACACCACTTGTTGTATTGTGCAAAGCCATGCATATAATTTTACAGACTATCAGGAAGTCGATGCAATTTCATCCATTCCTTAGAGATCACAGGTCCTGCAGGCTGAGACTGCCAAGGAGGAATCTCTTCACAGCTTAAAAGTCCCTAAGTTCAGCTCTCCTTTGCCCTCCTTTTGATTTTAAGTCTGTGAAAGTTAGCCAAGGTTGAATAATTTACTGCAAGTGGGTGTGTTTTGGGTGGTTGGTTGTTTTTTTTTCCTGTCTTAGTTTTAAAATGAATGCCATAGCTGGAATTTCATGTACAAACCAGAAAGAGTGGTATCTCCATGCCCAGGGAATGGCCCAGCATGAATGGTCATTACTTCTCTTAAGCCAGTTATAAGAGCTTGTTTTTCACTTTACAGTGCCATATAAATGTCTGCTTGGGTGACTTTCTCTTTCATGTGCTAAAAAAGCAACAAAAATCTGCAGAGCTGTGTCAAGGCCCACTTCCATAAATGACTCAGGATGAGAGTTATCTGGGTACCCTTTATGTTTGAATATAAATAAAACCAGAAGGAGACAAATTGCTGGGGGAAAAGTGAATTGTTGACTTCTATAAAAACACAACTGATTTGAAACACTTGACAAGAGCATTTGTTTGTTCCCACGCTGCTTACAGAGACAACAGTTATTCGAAATGGAGATACAAAAGGGCTCAAGTTATGCTCACCAACAGATTCTAGTTGTATATTCATCTTTTTATGAAAAATAGCAATGTGAATGGTGCGTTTTGCTCTTCCAAGAGTTTGTTGCAGACAAGACTGGAGTTAGGCTCTGGGTTGCATTTCCCAATGTGCCAAGGGTTATTTAAATGGAGCTCAGAAGAGTGTGTCTGTCTGTCTGTCTCTCGGCGCAGAAATATCTTCAAAGTCAAGAAAAGCAATGCAGAAAAAAGCAAGAAGATGGAAAAAGAAGAGAAGTTTTTTAGAGAAACATTTATGGTACGTGTCTATATTTAGGGAATTAGCTGTGTCAGAGGAGGAAAGCAGCTACATGTCATGCTTAAAAGATGCATGGTGGAAAGCTGTTGGTCCTTAATGTGCTGGGAGAGATGTCCAACTGACCTGCTGCCTTCTCCCCTAACCTGGCATCTTCATCAGGGATGTTGCTGGGTGTTTTTTCCCCTGCTTCAGCCTCAAACAAAGCCTCACAACCTATCCTGAAATCTGTTCTCTGTCCCTCCTCACTGTCCTTAAAGACATCACACACAAGTGTAGAATAACTCATACTTTTATTTCTTCTCTGCAGTATGACAAGGAGATCAATGTCATCAACACAGCCACTGCCGAGTGCTCGGTCCCCAGTAAGAGGAGAGTTGATCTTCCGGTCTCAGCTGGAGAACAGCTGGATGTTATTGATGTCACAGAGGGCACTGCAGTGATTTGCCGCAATTCTGAGGGCAGATGTAAGTTTGCAGAAAGTCTCTGGCATGGTCACTTTTCAATCCAGTTTTGAGGGGCAAGTAACAGTATATTCTTTGTGTTTAGGCACTGCAGCTTTATTTGCTCAGGAGTTTACTAATTAACTACTTTTTTTCCCCTTCTCTCAGATGGGTATGTTTTAGTGGAACATCTGAACTTCAGGTAAACTCAGATTTTATTTATGATGATGCACATTTTCTTCTCCTTCCTGTGTAAGATATCTGAGATCTGGAGAAATGTACTTAAAACTTCTGAAGGCAGGGGAAGGTTAATGTAAACAGCCAGTATTAAATATTAAATAAGTATTTCCAGTTTTAGTCTGCTATTCTGCTGTTATACAGTTTTCTAGTCCAACTGCAGCTAAAAAAAGCTCCGTCCAGTCATGACTTGTATAAATTGGAGATTTTTGACTGCCTTCACATATGCCATATTAATTCACATCTGCAGCAAACATGGGCCACTCTGTGTGCATCGTCTTGCCAAAACACACCCTTAAATTCCCTGCTGCAATATTATTTCCTTGCATGCTCATGCATAATTGATTCAAATGAACCTCCTATTGCCCAGGTGCCCATTGCTATGAAACTTTCTTTTTTTGAGACAGTACTAACTGCCCCAAGAGCTGCTGTCCCCCGGAGCATCCCTGAAGGTGTCTTTTGTGCTTCCTGCATCCATGAGAGTCCATGTTGGTCAACTGTGGAGAGCTGATACGAATGTAAATAAAGCTTTATTTTTTACACTTACACTGTTAAATGTGCAAGAAACGTTTCTTTTTTTTTTTTTTTTGTCTGCTATTCAGAGCATGTATTCACTGATAATCTCAACATCAGTTATTTTCGGTATTTCTCACTTTTTGGAGTACCTTGCTGGTCAGCTCTGAAATAGCTGCAACATTTCTGTATTTGCATGAAAAAAATGGTGCAGTTTAGTTGCTCCATCTTGTTACTGTCTGGTTTAGGTGCTGGAATTGCAAGACTCCCCAAAAGATTTGCTCTTTAAAAAGCAAACCATATAAATATGAACTGGTTTTGGTCTTGACAAAAGTATTGAGACAAGAAGTAGGTACCACCACTCTTGCTGGGTTAAATATAAAAAATAGTGGAAAACTTGACTCATTTCTTTCCAGAAAACATTTAAAAAGAGTAAATAAAGCATTCAGTCAAAATTTACTTTATTATTGTAAGCTAACTTAGGCATCGCAGATATGTAAAGGCTGCCTTCTGGCTCTCACTGACTTGCAGCAGCAGGCAGTCACCCAACAGTTGCCCCTGTGTTTGGGCTATTCTCTGCTGTGGGCCTGGAGGATGATTGCTTATTTTAAGAAAAATGCTCCTAAATGTAGGAAAAGAAATATAAATCACTAATGGATTCTCCTCAGTGTGTCCAGTGGATACCTTTTCAAAAGCAGAAAAATGGGGATAGGGTTTTTTACATAGCTTTGGAAGAAAAAAACCTTAAATATGACTGTAGCATATAGCTTCTGCCTGTCCCTGGCATATTTTAAGAACCCATATCAGTTTGCTCATAAATATCCTAAAAATTTAGATGTTTTAACTAGAAATTATTAAATGTTCCAGGCTTAGGAAAACACAGCAAAATAACAGTGCTGTTTGCCACACAGCCATTTCAAAGCTGGCACAGAAGACATCAGAAAAAACAGAGCAAATATTTAACATTTACTTTTAAGTCTATACAGGCATTCTTATTTATTTTACCATGTGGTTACTATTAAGTGTGTTGGCCTGCATCCATCCTTGCAATAAAAAAATAAATAAAACAATCCCCTGTAAGCATGCGCAGCTTTGCAAGCTTGCCAGCCCAAATATTTAGACTTCTCTAGCAGAGATGGAGAGTTCAGGGAGCTGAAGTGTGTGTTTTGCTTCAGAGCAGGCTGGGATGTGCGCTATGTCCTTCACCTGCAGCCTTTGCGGGGAATTATCCTGATGGAAGTTGTGGAGATGTTTTACCTGGGGGGCTTTTTTCCATGGCAATGTTTAGGACTGATCCTGTGAAGAAAAAAATCACCTTCCTGGACTCCTTTCTCATCCTCCTCCCCATCCGGCACTAGCTCAGAGGTCCTGAAGTCTATTAATCACATGCTCTGTAAGCACTATAGGCAAATCTTGCATTAGCCACGTGCTAGTTCTTTTTTTGTCTCCTAAGGAAGTTATTTAACAATTTTCTCTTTTTTTAAAATTAGGTTTGAAAAGAACATCTCCCCATATAACCTGTGATATACATGATTGGGCCCTGCTCCCGGTGCAATTACGCACAGCCTTTGTTGGTTGAGACCCAACTTGATGCGAAACACAAACTTCTGCACTGGCATTGGCAGCTGACTTAACGCAAGGATGCCTTGCAATGCACTTGAAACTAGTTTTCTTCATGGACAGATTCCAATGCATGTACAGAAGGAAAGCGTTTGATATGGGATGACTCAAGACAATACAAAAATATTTTACATATAGAAACTTAGATTTCCTCAATTAAACCAGAGGTTGGCTATATTTAGGTCAAGATATTGGTCAGGAAATTAAGTTCTTCCTTTTTTCTTTTATAGCTGTGCTGGTTTTGGCTGGGATAGAGTTAATTTTCTTCTCAAGAGCTAGTATGGAGCTATGTTTTGGATTTGTACTGAAAACAGTGTTGATAAGACAGGGATGTTGTCATTATTGCTGAGCAGGGTTTACACAGAGTCAAGGCCTTTTCTGCTTCTCACCCCACCCCACCAGCGAGTGGGCTGGGGGGGCAAAAGAAGCTGGGAGGGGACACAGCCGGGACAGCTGACCCAAGGGATATCCAACACCATATGACATCACGCTTAGCATATAAAGCTGGGGGAAGAAGGAAGAGGTGGGACGGTTGGAGTGATGGCATTGGTCTTCCCAAGCAACCATTACGCGTGATGGAGCCCTGCTTTCCTGGAGATGGCTGAACACCTGCCTGTCGATGGGAAGTAATGAATGAACTCCTTGTTTTGCTTTGCTTGTGTGCATGACTTTTGGTTTACCTGTTAAACTGCTCTTATCTCAAACCATGAGTTTTCTCACTTTTACTCTTCTGATTCTCTCCCCCATCCCACTGGGGCAGGGGAGTGAGTGAGCGGCTGGGTGGTGCTTAGTTGCTGGCTGGGGTTAAACCACGACAATATCCTTGCTGGTACATCCTAAACTCATCAAAACTTGAAGTAATTCTCATGTGAATTTTAAACCCTGTTCCTCCATGTTCCTTCTCAAAATGGAGATCATCATGATAATCATTCTGATTTGCTGAATCTGAGGGAGAACTGCAATTTCTTAGAAGCCAATTCTGTACCACATAAATTGTGTAAAACAGAGACTGTGGATAGGGATGAAACTGGAACACCCACTGCAGCTTTGTGCTTTAACTGGATTTACATCCCTCTGCATCACAGGTGTATATGAACTAAGTCCCCAATTCCCCCTCCAAGCGCCTTTCCTGCAATGAAAGGAGACATTTTTAAAGTCCTTCACTGCATGTTTTTGTGTAAGGAATCAAGATCTGAGTCAGCACATGTCCATCAGTGTTGCTGGATGCATGTTAATACACAAGAAAACCTTTGGGCCTGGCTCCCGGCATGTATTTTGGGCTGGGGAAGCTGTTCCTGGTATTCATGTATATATTTTAATTCCTCTCCTTACCCCTTCACCACCCAAAGCCCTGGGGCCATCCATGGCCCTGCAGCCAGGATGTGCTGGGAGCATCTCCAGAGGGAAACTCTTCCAGCCAACCCCAGCCTGCAAAAAGGGATTGTGCAATAAGTAAGTTTTAAGGATTTGTTGTTCTTGTCTCTTTCCATCTCTGAGTTTATTAAAGTGCAAATGTCAGCCATGGAGACAGCTATCACATGCAGTGCCAAGAAACACTTTCCACACCATAAATGGAAGGTAAAAGGCTTTGTTGTGATTATCTAAAGCACACTTACTTGCACAAAGGCCAAAACTGAACCTAGGCTCTGTGCCCTTCCACAACAGGTAGCCCCAGAAAGTAAGTACTAAAGCAATTAATCTGAAAACAAAACCTTCTCAGTCCATCAGTTGACAAAATAGAAAATACCAAGGAGGATGGAATATCTACAGAGCTCAGGATTTTTTTCTGGGCTTCATGTTAATGATATGTTTGAAGGGATGCTTATAGTAAGAGCTTTTTAAAGGTCAGTAATTTAACAAAAATAAATCATAAATACATAATATCATAAATCATAAATACTCTTTATAGTATGGACAAAAAAAAATTGCAATGGACGAGTCCAATTCATCTGTCTCACAGAGCTGAGGTTTGTCTGCCCAAAGATGCTGGGCCACAGACACTACAGTTATCCTGCGATTCAGTTTTGCTTTGTGCTCTGAAAGAAAAAAAAAACAACAAACAAAAACAAACAAACAAACAAAAAAAACCCCAAAACCAAAAAACCAAACCCAAATGCATTGAGGTACAAAACACGTGAACATAACATGATACAGAACACATGAACATGCTTTCAGCAACAAGAATAAATATTACCATGTCAACAGTATCTACTTCACAGCTTCATGAGATGAGGATAAATAAACTATTTCAGAACTTGAAAAAAAACCCATAGAGATGGGTCTTATAAATAAACTTTGATTTATTTTCTTTTAAATTAAGGCAGCTTCAGCAGGAATTTCAAGGCTTTTGTTGAAAACAGACTTTTTGTAACACCAAAAGTGTACTCATGCTTTGCAGCTAGAGCTCTGATTTACTCTCCAGTTCTCCTAATAAGCAACCATATGTGTATCGAATAGATGTAATAATACTAGGTTTACTCTCTGCAAAAGTCAGTGTTTGTCAATAGTATAATGTCGGAATTCTGAAAAACAGTTCATCTCTCAGGCTTGGGAGTGAGGTACCTCTGAATGCATCATTAACCATGAATGCCATGTCCAAGAGGCAGCCTGGAAATTCAGAATTACAAGAAGCTGTTGCTTTTTCATAAGTGAATGATGAAAAGGAATATATAAGGGAAGGGCTGAGGAAGCCAAAGGAAAGCACTAAATGGAAAACCCATACCAAAGTAAGACCTTAACAAAGGGGACTCCAGTAGCTACATCATACACCTGAAACAATAATGGATCCTAAAACTTTCCAGTAAAATACTGCAGGAGCTGGAGCAGGGATTTGTTTGGTTCATCCGAAGGAGTGGAGGTGTGATTCTTCTTCTCTCTCCCCTCTCAGCTAATAAAAGGGTGAAGCCAAATAAATGCACAAGAAATGGTACTTCAAGTATTTAGAAACATGGCCTGCATGTCTCACCAGTAGGATTCTGCATAAACTGGGGGATTTGTGCACCTTGTGAAATAAAGCTGCAACTTCCAGCAGTCCTAATGTATGTTGAAGGCACGATTTCATGTCCTGCGCATAGGCTTCTCTTCCTTCTATATGGGTGCACACAAGGTGACTGATGATAAAGAGCATTAAAATGAAAAGGAGTAGACAGAATGGTTATTTTGTTTGAACTTCATCTATTCCAATACAAATAGCATTATAATCACATGAAAAAATGTATATACAACAGATACTAACCAGCTGCTTTTTTTTTTTTTTTTACAATACTGCCCATACCCCTGTGCTTCTACACACCTTATGAAATGCTAAATTGGACACACACACTCTGAAGATGCTTTTCTGACCCGTTAAGACAAAAAAAAAAAAAAAAAAATCCCACTGCCTTCACCTGCTCAGCTCTGACTCCTGAAAATAAAACTGCCCCAAACCCCGTTGGCAACAGTGCTTCAGCCAGGAAGGCTGGGAGGGTAGGATGCTCGTGGCTCCAAACACCACCTCTCCTCCCTTCCCCGATGAGGCCGTGCTGGGTCCCACAGGGTCAGCTAAGCTACTCCTGGGCTTTACCTAGAAGAGAGTGTAAAAATACCAACGCTTTTCTCCGGGTCCTCATGCAAGCCAGGATTAGTGTGTGCGATGGCAGGCATCCACCTACCCCGCTGGGCAAACAAAACTGGGTTCAGTGACAGGGATGCTACCTTTTTTTTTTTTTATATATGTATATATACATATATGTAAGCATATATAATATGTACATAGATATATATATTTGCCATCTAGTGTAGTACAAGCTACTTCTGAATTAACTCATCCAGGAGCTAGAGGTTAATGCTAGAGCCTAACTGAACTCAATCCTTTGCATTTTGTCTCTCTCCCCCTCAGGCTGAAGCAAAGTCTGGGTGAGTTTGTGGCTTGCAAAGCACAGATGTCCAGTGGCTTCTGAAGAAGTGCACTTGGAGTAATTCAAGTTTCTGTAGTTCAAATATGTCTACCCTGCTTTTCCTGATGTGCCTGTATGTACCAGCGTAACTCAAAAAAACTGACCACAGTGTAACTATGTAAAAGTTAAACTTTTCCTCTGGAAAATGTAACCAGAGTACAGCAGCTTCTTTGCGGCTGGGAACCAGAAGACAGCCTATGTGAAGGTAAAATAAATTAAAAAAAAAAAAAGTGAAACGTCTCAAAATATTTGAAAATGCGAAGTGGATTTGGGTAAGGCTGTAATAGACGGTTTAATCCAATGTGTTCATTGAGGAGGTACTTCCATCAGTCCTATTTGCTCCACTGCCTCTGCTGACATCAATCAGGAAAGTTGCTTTGTCTCTTTGTTTCTCTCCATATGGAAAACTGAGCCACTCTTATTGCCTTCTAGGCAGGACTGGTTTTGCAGGTCCATACATGAGTTAATGTTTGCATGGGTCTGAGAAGATGCCAAGTGCCACAAGGGCTTATCCTACCACCTAGAAATCCCACCCACCTCCAGGGAGCAAATATTTCCTCCCAAGGGCATTTGCTGCTGTTTAATACTATTAGTTCTGCTGGGTAGGAAATCCCAGAGGACAAGTGGCATTTTTAAGGCAAGACATCTCTACATCTACATACTTCTGAACAGCAGATTATATCTAATGCACCAGTCCATTATTAACTGGGCTACAGGTGTTTCCAGGACAAGTGACTTGGCAAGATGCTCAGTTGTGAGTGAGGATTTAAACAGCCTTTTACATTTCAAATACATTTCACAGCAGGGTTATGGACACTCCTAACTGTCTCCTGGATGGAAATTAATGTCTGTCCCTATGGCTGCTCAGCCGCCCTGTCCTGCTCCTTTCCAAAGGGGCTTATCTCCAGCACCCAAAACCATTTAGGGCTGTTTGCTCAGCATTTGCTCGTGTCTCAGCGCTGAACCAAAACCTGCTAAAGTGCTGGGTGCCACTCAGCTTTGGCTCTGGGGTGGTTTTTTTTTTTTGCATGCAGGAGTCTGGATTCTCCATCCTCACCAGGTATGACCTGTTCACACCACAGCACTGGAGACATGCATCATCAGATAGCCACCAGACATAGTACCAAAGCCACCCTGTACCCCAGAGTATTTCTTTAATAATGATAATATAATAAAAAGCTCATTACAAAACCTAGGAGTACTACAAGTATTTCCAGTGTTTCTTTTAAAAACAAAATTGTTCTGCTGCCGGGTTTATAATCCAACCATTGCTGTGTTGGATTTAGCATATGAGAACCTAACAGCAAAACTGATTTTTTTTTTTTTTTTTTTGAAGCTTTGTTGTTTGTGCAGCTTCTGGAAAAATTGGAGCTGTAAAGTCACGTTAGTGAGAATCCAAGCATAATCTGTAACAAAAGTAAGGCAATTTTGTGTTTTTTAAAAAAAAGGGACTTCAAGCTGAAAATGTCCACTTAACAGCCAGTAGATGGCAAAAATATCCCGTATTTTTCTTCGTTACCTAAAATGATTAGTACAAAAGGCTTAATGTGTCGTTCTCTCCCTTGCTTCTCATAGAAACTTGCAGAAAGTAAAAATTAAAGTGCAACTGTACAAAAAACCTAGCAAAAAACCTCAATGGGTCTTAAGAAGCTATCAAAAAGATGGAGCAATTTTTTTTAAAGTTGAATGACCGCATACTTGGGACCAGTAACATTGCTCAAGTTCTCCTTTGCTTTGTTTCTTAAAATAAAAAAAAAAAAAAAGAAAAAGAAAAAGAAAAAAAAAAAAAACACCACCCAGGATTTTTTGGCAAAGTTTTCATACAGCATTTGTTCCTTGACTGATTAGACTATTACGTTCCTTCGCAGTCAAGTAAACTGATTAAATACCAGAGCGAAGCCAAGCAGATGCCAGTGCTGGCCATTAGATTAAGCCTATGTAATCAAAAATAATAATTCTTTTAAACAAAGAAGTCACACATGCATTAGAGTTTACCCTTGAATAACAAGAATTTAACCTTAAAAATCCCTGTAGGTTGTCTTAAAAAATAAAATCCTATCCTTCAGATAGCCAGTAGTAAAGAAGGAGTAAAACTCTGAATTCAGATATCCCTGCCTTATCAGCGGAGTGGTGAAGGTCACAGTCTGGTGAGCAGCAGCAGGATGGGAGAGCCCTTCGGCATGAAAAGCGAGTCTCCGGTGGCACAAAGCTGCGAGCCGGGAAGGCAGATTTGGCAGTGATTTTAGGGTGCTGACAACAGGCGAAGGCTTCCTATGGGAAACGTGAAAGGTAAATGCTTTGGAGCTGCGCAATGCTGCTGGCTCTCACCCGGCAGTGACGTTGCCCACCCTTGGGCGATGTGCGGGTGAAGTGCCAGGTTTTTGGTCGGCATTCTGCCCTCTGTCGGTGGCTCACCTGAATCCCGCTTGGGATTTGGCCCCTGGAGCTGGCAGTGAGGCAGGGGAGGGTGAGAGGGTTGGAGGGGGGTGATGATTAAGAGCTTGAAAAAAGGCAAACAGCCTTTTTCAATGTGGTGAGCAGGTCAGTGCCTGGGGCTCTCAGGAGGAGGAAATAAAGCATCTTATGGGACACTCCTCTGCAAACACTTGATACATGGAGGCTTTCCCATGGCATGTTTGCAACAGGACCTTTGCACATCCCACCTTCCCTCCTCATCTTTAGCAGGGGAGAGAAACCAGAAGGGAGGGATGGTGTATTGCACTAGTGCAGAAGCATCTAAGCAGCTGCTAGTTTTAGGAGGAAAGTGTTACCAGAGGCCAGCAGCCCCACCAGTACCTGGGTGTGAACAATGCAGAACTACTTCATTACCCCTCCGTTCCACTTCACGTACCTCCTGGTTGACCCCTCTGGCCTGGCTCAGCCCATCCTGCCCCTGCTCTGTGCAGCAAAGGGGATACAACATCAATCTCACTGCATGCTACCCACATTTCAGAAAGCTTGCCCACTGCTCCGTTAACTCAGGATGAACCAGGGGGGAGGCGTTTTCCAAAAAATCAGTGATACATTTGCTACTTTACAGCCATGCCAACATTTCCTATTTGGTTCACTAGGAAAAAAAAGGGTATTGGATACATTTCACCACAGTATAATGAGTGAAATAAAGTTATTCTTAATTTTCTCAGTGCCTTGTTAGAGGGGGGTATGTTTTGGGTCTGGAATTAGCTCTGTGTCGCAGGTTATAGAGTGGTGAGGGGCGGAGGAAGAGGAGGAGGAGCAAAGCAGAAGAAACAAGGAACGGACAAGTCAGATGAGATCCTCTCAGTGCAATACCATATGCGGAGGGACCGGTGCCTTGGCACTGCCCATCAGCGAGCCAGGGCCATGATCAGGCTGGCACACATCTCAAAGAAGTCCATGGTGTGGCTCCCCAGGCGTGGCGTCACCGAGGGGATGCTGCCGACAAAGGAGCCGCTCAGAGAACCCATCAGCGACTGGCACTCGGTGGCCGCAGCAGCATCGATGCTCAGCCTTGGCCGGTGCAAACCGGCAGCAGAGCAGGAGCGCTGTGGTGTGGACGAGCCGGACCTCTGCTCCATCACATCGTCTTGAATATTAAAAAAAAAAAAAAAAATAGAAAAAAAAAAAAGAGAAAGTGGCATTAGTTTGAAATCTGCAATGCATGTTTGGTAAGGAACTAGTAAGAGTAGTGGATGGAGACAAATCGATCAAAAGGACTTTTGCTGAATTGGAACAGCTGCATAAGCATTTTGAAATGCAAAGAATGATTTTTAAATTCTTTTTAAACTTCCAAACTTGCCATTTTATATGTTTTACATCTCATTCTGCACCATTTCCCGCTTACCATCGATGCTTTTGAAGTCCAAGAGATAGCTGCGGTTGTCAACCTGGTAGAGCTGCAGGCTCATCTTCACGTAATTGCCCGTCACTGGGTTCTTGCGGCGCACTCTGAGATGGTAGGAGTTTACCACCTGTAACGGGAAACTTGCTTTCAGGAGTGAGATTCAAGGTAGCAAGAAGAACATTTCTTTCCTTATTTTTTTCTAAATACTAGCAAGACATATTCTGAGAAAAACACAGTTTCTAGAAAGAACAATGCCTATAAAATTAGGCAAACGGCTTCATATCCTATTTCCTCCTATCTTTAAAAATGCTTCTTAGGGCTCTGATTCACCAGCTACTGGCAGACGAAGCTGCTGTGACCTGTCTGCCAGGCACCAAACTGATGTTTGCTCCTCCCTCACCAGTAGCAATGGCCATATTGTCCACTTGTGGACCAAAAAGTCCACTTGTGGACCTGCGTACGAGAAGCATGCACGTGAACCCACGGCAGGCTGGGCAGGTGGGGAGAGTAACCTCTCCCACCAGCGCAGCTAAATTCAGTGTTCATGAATCAGCCTTGAGCTGTGTATTTTCTCTTGCCGCTTCCCACCCCACAATCTGCTGCATCTCATTTACGATGAGATCTTTTCTCTGTGCTATATTTACAAAGCAATTGCGTGGATAGGAAAGCTATTTTGATGAAGAGTCACATCTGAAGTTATTCTTAGGGTGGGAAAGACTATTGTGAAACCTCCTCATACAAAATAAGTGCTACTGCCTACATGAAGACGTTCGGCTGATTTGGTTTGTGAAGCTGTACCAGAAATACATGATGTTTGTTCACTCTTTGTAAAACCACGCAGCTAACAGATGTCTGGCTGGTGCAGGCATATGCATCTGGAGACAGTCCATCTCCTGGCTGGTGCAGTGAAATCAGGTTTCTGGGGGCTACTTGGCTTGAAGTACATTACATTACCAAAAATAAGGAGGAGATAGGAGGCTTTGAAGAAGCAGCACAGTGACATTCACACTATAGGACCCTTGGGACCCAGACTGAGGAATGTATCTCCTCTGGTGCTGAAGATCTGAAATTCTCTTTACCTTGCTCTCAATGCTTGCACGAGGCTGCTGCGAAAGGCCATGAGTCAGGAGAGCTCATGTCAGCAACTGCACTGAGATTTAGGGAATGAGGCTCAGTAAAAAATATGAAGGGCTAACTTACGGATTTATTAATCGGACTTTGAAAAAGATTGTGACTAAATGCTGTGTAGCTCTGAAGAAATATCTGAAGTGAGTACTGTCAACTACAATATCACCTGGGTTTAAATCAAGCTTCGATAAGGTGAGCCCTAAACCAGGGAAGCAGTAAGTGTCTGAAAGCACATCTGGCCCATGAGCACCGCTCCATCTCCATTGAGGAAAATGCCACCACATCAATGGTACTAACTCCTGTCCCCAACACCCCCCACCCCTCACCTGTGCATCTTTTAAGAAGATGCATATCATGCCATTTCAGCACACATGACTGCTAGGATCCAAGCAGAAATAACAAGAGTTACTTTGCGCAGGAGCACTGAGATGACCTCCCAAGGAATTAGCCACTAAAATTAGAAATGTGACCGGCTCCTCTTATCCCTGCAGCTAAACGAGACAGAGCCATCTTTCCAGTCAGATGCTTAGAGCATTCAGAAAGAAAACTCTTATTTCACACCATAAATAAACACCCCAGATACTGAACCACAGCTAGCATCTTAATTCAGCGTGTTTGTGTTAATGAGAAATAACAGGGATGATCGCAAGGTGTGGGCATTTATTTGGAAACAGGTGAGGCTGTAACCATACTAATTAACTCCCCTGAGCAATTCAGCTCATGAGAAAAAAGACCCCTGAAAACCACCACGAAGCACCAGCACTCCCTACCTTCCACTCGAAGTCCAGCTGTTTCATAGCACGGTACACTTCGGCCATAATGTCATAGGGTTTGCTCTGGCTGCGGATTCCCAGGTGCCACTTGGCCTTTTTGACAGTCAGGGGTTTTGGCTTTGTGGTGTTGAGGGCATCCAAAGGACATCGTGCTTTGGGGCTGTCCGCTATCAACGGCGGCATCCGCTCAGGGTGCGGCTTCACCCCGGGAGGGATGTGCATGGCGCTGTCGTCCATGAAGGAGCCAGTGGGGGGACTGGAGGCCAGGTAGAACTCGCTGGCTTGGTTCATGATCCTCCGGTTGTCAATGACAAGGTGGTAAGCCACTGCCAGCTGGTCCTGAGGGTCACCGCTGTACAGGCTGTTCATAACCTCTGACTCCGTGCATTCAAACTTTTCACAAACTTCCCGAACCGCATCATCGTCGATGACGGTGGCATCATAAGAAGGGTCCTCTGGGAACAGGTAACTGGGCAGCTCCTCCTTAAACCACTCGTGTTCCCTGGGGAAAAGCAGAAAGGAGCTGCTGTGAGCTCTGTGCAAGGCAAGCTGGGGCAACCACTGCCACCAGTCCCTCACTTGGTCTAGCTAAGACTAATCCTCAGTTGCAGATTGGGGAGCTCAACCCAGCCCTGTACGGTCGCCCCAGTATTGGAACAGCAATGACACTTTGCAAGCATCGCTGCTTGCTCACTTGGCTTTGAAGTAAGACCTTAGCACCTACAAGACGCTCATGCTTTTTGATTACTATGGGTCTGATAGAGATACAGAGCATCAAAGCTATCCAGGTACCTGATTCCCACTGATTTACAATGAAGTCAATGATAATTAAGTGGCTAAATGCCATGGAGACGCTTGTCTATAGGTTCTACGTATCAGCTGTAAGCTTGCCACATGTGCTGCTGCTCTAACATGTAATTAAATCCTTTAGTCTTAAGGACTTATGAAATAAAAATGGCATTTTACTTGGTTTTACTTGAAGGGTAAAACTAAGGCCATTCATTGCAAATGCATTAAAAACATGAGAAGTCCTGAAAGTTCCAGTAACGTTTATTTATATATATATGCTTAGCACACCAGCTAGATGTAATGATTACTATAAATTTCATAAAATGTGTATCAGGCTCCAGTTTTACAAAATGTTTCTAAAATGGCTCAGATTGTAAGAATTTTGAAGTCCTGCTACCAGCCATGAACTTTTAATGATCTCTGCAGGCACAAATACCTGCTTAAGAGCCCAATTGTTCCCTTTACCTTGAATTTCCACAGTGATGCATGCAGATAAAAGGTTCATGGGCACTGCACTCATTGACTAAACAAGAGAATGATGCTGCATTTAAAGATGAACCATTTGCTCACATTTTAAACTATATCCAATACTTACCGATTACGTTAGTAATTCTTGTGTTTCTCTTCCTTTTTTATTGGATAGACACTAAATACAATGATTACCCTCTTATTCTGAACTCGTACCCAGAGGGAGGCGGTCTTGAAATAAAGTAATGAAAAGTGGCTGGTGGATATTAAGTTCTTAAGATTACTGCATGATATAGCTGGTTTTGCTAAGCACTATTAAGAGATTTTTGAGGCTATTTTATAATGCAGTAAAATAGCATTTTATATATATACATAATATATGTAAAATCAACACCCTGTTCATCACCCACTGCCAGCCGGCACCACCCACCTGTCCATCAGCACAGAAGGGTGCACCAGTGCTCCTTGAATCACCTGGGACAAAAACCAGCTGGATTAGCTGACTACTCCTGTAAACCACCCTGCCCACCTGCCAGCAGGTGACCCCCAGGACAGCCACCATCCTCTGCTGCCGGTACGCCAGAGACCCCTGAACACAGCCAGCCCGCCCCATTCCACCTGGGCTGACCTGATGTCCTTGATGGTTGCTCGCTTGAGGGGGTCAACCTGCAGCATGTGCATGAGGAGAGTGGCAACAGAGCGGTTGAGGTATTCAGGGATGTAAAACACACCTCCCCGGATCTTCTTGAAGAGGGTGGGGACGTGCTCGTCATCAAAAGGCAGAGTACCGCAGAGAAGGGCGTAGAGTATAACGCCACAGCTCCAGATGTCCACCTCCGGGCCAGCATACAGCCTGCACAAAGGCAAGGGCAGGAGAAAGGTGTCACCCCCTGTCCTACTCTCCTTAGTTAGGGTGCAGGTCCCACTGGGTGAGCTGGGGACCCACTGCCATCTCTACTGGAGCCACAGCTGTGGCCCACCCCAGGGCTGCTCATGTGGATGTCCCCAGCCAAACCTCCCTAAGCCAAAATCACTCAGGGGTGAGGGGAAATGACACAGCAGAGCTGGCGCTGGCTACCCACACTCCTCTGGACTGCCACGTACGTCCCTGCCTCCGCCAGACCCTCCAGAAAGCCAACCCCCACATTTCCAAGAGCTCTGCCAGAGTGTTTGCTCCTTTGCCCCAAGGGCTCAGCCAGCAATTTGTTCATTCAGTGAGGCAGATTAAAGAGCAGCAGATACTATATCTTTGAGTGTTTATTTTCGGTTGAAGTTTGTGTGCTGGTATGCAAGCGCTCCCGCTTCCGACAAGCTGCTAATGTGCTCCCTGGCATCACCAAACTGGGACACCCCAAATATATGGGTTTTCCTGCTGCTTGCTTGCTCGATTTGTTTATGTCTTTTTGCTACAAGCGATGCTTTCTCAGAGATTTTGGGAGGCAGTGCTTACCCTTGGGCTGTAAAATCCTACCAAAATACAGAGGTTGAAATGGAAATACGGAAGTCTCTGCATGAAACCTCATCATCCTGCACTTGCTCCTCCAGAAAAGCACCACTGCAGACACACCAGTGTACAAAAAGCACCAGTCATGCATGCGGTCATTCTCTGAACACCACCCAAACACCAGTTCTGCTTGTGCAAGGGTGAGACTTTCCCTGCTGAGACCAGGGACAGCAGCAAAGTCTTTTTGGAAATGGGTACAACTAGCTATATGCTCCCTTGGTCCTGCCTCCATGCCCCATTCCAACAGATGGGAAGCCTGATTTGTTTTGCTCATAACCACATTGCCCGACCCGTTGATTGGACTCTCAAGCCCGAATGAGGCGCACTTTTACGACTCTGAAACCTGAGCTGCCACGCTCTACCTCTTTTGTGCTCTACCCAGCAAAGACAGCAGGAGCCCTGAACCAGCTCACCCGTGCCCCGCACAGCACAAGGCATTCATCCTGCTGCAGGAAGAGCAGATCATGCCTCTCCCCCACAAATGCAGCTCATACACTGCTATAGCTTGCAGAAGATGGCAGCTTGGCATATAATTCAGGGGTATAAAACTCAAGGATCATTGATACTGTAAGCGGTACTCATGTGGGAGGGCTGCAGCAGTAGCTGCTGAAAAAGTGCAACGTGTAGGCTTGGTTTTGTTTTTCTTTCTTTCTTTTCTTGCTAATAAGCTGTTTTGCCTGTATCCTTTGAACAATCAGGCTCTGCATACTGGGACTGCAGGGACTTGTTAATCTGCCATGTGCCTTGTCTCCTATACAAACTGAAAAAAATGTACTTCTGGCTTTTATTGAAACAGCCATGTAAATAATAACATTTTTTTGGAATCATGGTAGAATTTCTGGCTTTGTCCCCCTCTTGACTTGTTTTTGCATACAGAGCCATAGTCACAACAGGGTTTTTGGATGCTGGTCTAATTCCTAGGATACTCTGCCAACACTTGCACTGGTGTAAACAGAGATAAAATAATCATAATCACAGCTAAGACACTTTGAACAAAATGTTGTATTTGAAAGCTACAGTTATAGGCAAATATATCCTGGATTAGGAAAAGTAATGCTCATGCAAAGGGTCATTCAAAAATATGGGACAGATAATACGGAGATGGGCAGTTTGAAGAACCATACAGGGGACTGAAAATTTGAAAATCTGTGTTTGCAATGCTTGTTATGCTATTACAGAGAGAGTTAGGGAAATAAGTCTGTTCTAGGTAACTTAGGTTCTTGACAGTAAAATATAGGAGGTAACACTTCTGTATCAACATGGCAAAATCCAATTCAACCTTGCAGAGTGCATTCAACATAGAATGACAGAATCACAGAATGGTTTGGGTTGGAAGGGACCTTAGAGATCGTGTAGTTCCAACCCCCCTGCCATGGGCAGGGACACCTTCCACTAGACCAGGTTGCTCAAAGCCCCATCCAGCCTGGCCTTGAACACTTCCAGGGATGGGGCAGCCACAACTTCTCTCAGCAGACTGTTCCAGTGCCTCACCACCCTCACAGTGAGGAATTTCTTCCTTAGATCTAATCTAAATCTACCCTCTTTCAGTTTAAAGCCATTACTCCTTGTCCTATCACTACAAGCCCTTGTAAAACATGCCATGTGTTGTACAGATGTTGCACGCTGAGAGATGCAACCACACTGGAGGTTTGTCAATACAATTCATCAATTCAAAACAAAGTTATGATGGTTTAACCTACTAGCACCAAAAAAACCCCTAGCTTAAGGAACCAGAAGACAAGTACTTTCAATACAAGAGTTCAACAGGGTAGGGAAGTGATTAAAGATCTTCCTGATTCTTCCCAAACGGTGTTCCTTATTAACACTGTGTTATATTATATTATAGGTGGGCAGGAGAGAAGGGAATGGCCTGCAAAAGCCTTTCCATCTGAAACCTCAGTATTTGCATCCAAAGAGTAATTTTCACCCTCTTTAATTACCAATATAAACAGTCAACATCTGCTATTAATAATTCCTCCAAAGTAAACATCTTCAGCAAAATATGGTTTGCTATTACAGCTATTGAGAAATGTTATAACCAAGAAAACTTTCGCATTTCTGCCAGTAGATTCATCCAAACATAAAATGCAGACTGGAGGGACTCAGCTGCTTTTACTACATGTGCAAATGTTTCCAATACCAAGAACAAATTTAAAGACCATGTGCTCACACAGGCTCTGATCAGAAGTGGAATGTCTTACCTTCCAGAGATGACTTCAGGGGCTGCATAATTTGGGGAACCACAGCTGGTGCGTAGAAATTCGCCATCTGACATCATGTTGGACAAGCCTAAAAACAAAATGTTTATGACATATCTGTGTTTGATGTGAAGGGCCAGCCACAGAGGACTCCATGTTGCACAGAGGAGGAGCGGTATAGCAAGTGGAGGGTGAAATTTGGAGGGGAACTGTTGACATAGTTTAAATAGACTCTTTTGAGCTGATTTGCTAATAATAATAGCAATAATAATAATAATAATAATTATTATTTGCAAATTATTATTATCATCATCATCATCACATCCAGCCAAGGAATATTTACTCCAGGCTAATTTTGCTTCTCTAAGCTGCAAATCCTGGAGTTTTCTTTCTTTAGCACAGAGGAAAAGAGATATAATTCATCCCAGAGCACTTACTTTATATGGGAATCGTGTGGGGTTGTGAAATTTGTAAATCTTTGAAAGGATTTATCACTGCTAGAAAGGACTCACTGGGGCTGAGCTGGTAGCCCAGCTATTTCAGTGGATTTCAGTTGGTAATGCCACTTAAAGGCTCCTGTTATTGCTCATTTGTAAAATGAAGTGAGGCCAAGAGCACGTGGCCAAACGTATGGAGAACACACATGAAAATAAACCCACACAGCCAGCTCACCCTGGAATTAACTGCACTGAGTCTGTCTTAAACACAAATTAGCTAAATCTTTATATTAGGTGATTATACTAAAACATAGCGAAGATTTGCAAATTACTTTGCTGTTCCATTCTTAATGCCAGTACAGAAGCAGCCTACAATAAGTGATTCCTGCTTTTGCAAAAAGGCTGGTGTTTATAACTGTAGGCTTTTCAGGTAAAGCAACTGCTAGTGGTTAGGAAAACAGGCCCTGGGTTTTGTAAGGCATGCTACACGGACACGCTCCAGCAAGCGCCTCGGAGCTGGCTGCATTTCTGGAATGCTGCTGGGGTCACATACCAAAATCGGCTATCTTTGCATTCATGTGTGCATCCAGCAGCACATTCTCTGGTTTCAGGTCTCGGTGGACAACCATGTGTCTGTGGCAGTAATCCACTGCAGAGAGAATCTGCTGGAAAAGGCGTCGAGCTTCTGCCTCTTCAACCTACGGACGCAAGGGAAAATAGTCCTGAAGGTTGGTCTCCATGCGGAGCTGGCAAGGGAAGGTTTGACTTAGCAAGGAGCCAAAATGTTCCAGGGTGCAGAGAGAGACTCACAATGTGCTTGTGACCAGAAGCAGCAGATAAAGCAGATTTCCCCCCTTGCATTTTATAATGTGCCAGTGTTTGCAAACGATATAGCCCAGAGATGAAATCAGAAACCTACATTTAGCTGAGCTATCAAGAAAAACTTACTGGTGGCACCTATGAGGCAATGGCCTGCTGGACCCAGTGGGTCCAGTTCTGCTGTACAGCACTTGCAGATCGAGGCTGGACAAAACACTGCAGAGGATGCTGCAGAGAGCAATTCCTCATGGACAGATGTCTTTGGAAAAAAAAGCTAAAGGTGCAATGTAGTGATGATTTTAATTAGCTATATAGCTATATTAGCTATAAAACTGTATGAGCTATATTAGAGAAACTATATTTAAAATGATGAGGAGAGTGATTATTTTATTTTTACTGATGACTTCCTAAAGACTCTCTCCATGAAAAATTTAGTTTTTGAATGCAAAAGTTCAGAAAGGATCCAAATTAGTCACTGAAAAGGTCCACATGGGTAAAATGTGCTGGAAATCAGAACTGTACATAGAAAAGAAAATGGAGTTAGCTCCATCAACCAGTGCACTAATCTAAACCACTTTATTGTAAATGTATTAATTTTTGTAATACAGAGCGGAAACGTATGATGGGCTGATCTTTCACCTGAAGCATTATTCTGGATTTCCACTTCATCTCCTTGCCCTGCGATTGCTCCCTGCCTACGAGGATGTCCACGGGGCAGACACTAGTGATTTTCTTTGTAACCATCATATCGCATTTCATGGGTTCAACCTACACCTCAGGTGATTTATACCCAGCAGGATTACTGACATTTGAAAATGTTGTTCAGGTAAGCTACATCCTTGAAAAGTCTTCAAAAAACCTGATGTGGAGCCAAGGGGAAGGTGAATGACTGGGACGGAGACCACACTGAGTGCTCTTCCCCTCTGGTTGCCTGCACACACGTAAATCTGCTGCTGAACCATGGGAGTTTTGACAGGCAACCCATAGCTAAAAATTATAAAAATATGCTAGTTTTCCAAATATTTGCACTAAGCAACATGTTACCTTGGATATTCTGGTTTGCATATCGAAATACATCAGAGAATGTTGCAAAAAAATCACACGCAACTTTTGTGCAAGCCGGGTACAAGACACTCCAGATGGGATTGCTGTGAAGCAACTTCTATTTTGGGCCTTAACCTTAACCGTGTTCCCTTTAGCAGTCGTTTTGCTTCTAAACACCATCCTCTTCCTACACAAGTGTTTGGGCTGACACGGTACTGGCACTTACACGTCCGTGCTTACAGATGTAATCAAATAATTCACCGCCAGATACATATTCCATGACCATGAAGAAGTCTGTTGGCGTGCTGATGACCTGGTACCTTCAAAAACACAAGCAGATTTAGAAAAAAATAATTAAGAAGAGGGAAAGGCATTTAAACAGATTATTAGTTTCATGTCAACCCTTAAAATAAGAATTTGTTTGGATCTTGCATTTATAATTGCCTTCTAGTTCTGAAAAGCCATCTCTTATTTCAAGTATAATCTTTCACCTGTCTATGAAAGGATCTCTTTTACAGACCTATGGTTTTTCTTCAAGCTTTTAAATAATCCTCTGAAATCTTTGCCAGACAATCCCATCACATTTAGGACTGTCCTGACTTTCAAATTTCCATTTTGTCTAAGATGTGCAACAAGAGCTTTAGAAATGAAGGCTTTGTTAGCTGGGGCAGGGAGGGGATATATTTGGTTTCCCTCATATCAAGGATAAAGGAGATAAAAGAAGAACTCTAGACCCTAGAGGAAGCTTCTTTTGGAAAGGTATAGAAACAAGGATGAGCACCCCAAAAGATCACAGCTATTTTTCAAATATTAAGTCCCTCTATATTCTAGAATGGGGGGAGAAAAAAAGAGTATCACCCTTGACTCGCAAATTTATTCTCCATTTTAATTCAAAATGATCCCTGAGCGCTGCAAAGGCATTTCAGTGTCCCAACTGGTACAAACTGCCAGTGATCAGCTGAGGTCAATGCAGCTACAGGAATTTATAGCAGCACCAGCTGAGATGCCCCTCTGTTTATTTCACACACATTGTTGCTTTTTTTTTTTTTTTACAGCTGAATTTCTGCAAGTTGTAATTTGAAACAAACAGATTTCAAACAATTTTCAGAGATCAGCAAGTGAATGGGTGATAGTCCCGTAAAAATCAATAGGATCAACTTAATTTTTCTGAAGAGCTTTGGACCCAGACATCTAAGTTATTGTTAATTTTCCCACTATTTCTTTTATATATATGTAAAAAGCTATTGAAACAGAAGGTTTATGTACCATGGTCTCCTCCTCACCTCTTTTCATTATCATTGTATTTCATGATTGCAGTATGTACCATAGAACACCGATATTATTAAACTGGGTTTAGTTTTTAGGCTGTAATAGTTTGACAAATGTGTGAACAGGACTTAACTTGCAGGATGCTGGATGCACAGCTGGGGACTCTTGCTGGATTTTTTGTGAAATAATACCAATCTGTTCTCCAATAAATCCATGGAACTGTGAAGTTACTCTAAAGTCAACAGTTGCTGCATGGTTAGTTATTTAACTGTAGAGAGAATTTGTTTTCCCTTGCCTCTAAGTCCCAGGTATTTGCTATATCTCATGCCAGTTTTAAGGCTGACCTAAATGTCAACTTATCCTTGCAGTTACCATTCAACAGCTTTCTTTTATAGAAATGCCAAAGATATTATCAAGTGCCTCATTAATGTGGACTGGCTGCACAAACTGGGGATTGAGAAGGAATCCCAGAGGCTGGAGCGCAGGTGCTGATTTACAACTTAAATTCAGGTTCATCAGAGTGGCAACTTTGAAAACTTATGTCTGAATAATAAATTTAAAAAAAAATGTGCCTTTAAGCTCTGGATAATCAGGCCGTTAAAACGTAAATTGTATTGACTTCAGGCCAAGGCTTCACTCTGCGAGCCTGATCGTGCTGCAATTCCTCAGGCACAATTCTCAGCAGCTTCAAGTCTGAAGATATCAAGCCCAAAAACAGTCATCACAAAAACTCCTATTAGCATCCCAACGCAGGAAATCCCAGACCCTCTCTATGCACCTTTATAATGGCTTCTACATGGAAGAGAGGACAGACAGATTGGACAGGTTTAGCTGAGCAAAACTTCATGCAGGGACATCAATCTGTTGAATAACCCAGACTCCCAATGGAAGAAACATCTTCCATCATTTCGCAAAGTGTCAACTGTGTCCCCCTGTAAGTTAGTGGGAGACTCTCAGAAAGCAGCATTTGGCTCTAACATGCAAAAACTTGACTACGCACCTAACATTTTCTACTACGTGGCTTCTACCAAGCCATCTCCTGAAACCCTTTCAACTGTGTATGTGAAGTCTTTGCAGACAGAGGAGTCAGCTAAACACGTGGCAGAAAGGGTACTTACAGTTTGATAATATGAGGGTGCCGGAAGAGTTTAAGGTTTTGAATTTCTCGTTTGATCTTCCCAACCACATCCAGGCTGCGTATTTTCTGTCTGTTGAGTATTTTTACTGCTACTTTGTGCCCCGTCAGCTGGTGTTCGCCAACTGTTAGAATGAGAGTATTGCGAAGTCACTAAGCAGAGTAGCAACATTCATAGAAGCAACTTAGGACGCTGTGATTTACAGGCAAAAAGCAACTCTTGAAGGGAAGAAAACAAAAGATGGGGGGAGGAATATTTTAAAGTCGTTTTTTGTCTCTTCACTTTATTATTTTCCCAGTGGAGTCATGGAAGACAGAAGAGAGGAAACTTACCTGCAAAAAATACTCAAGTAAATAAAACAGAGTGGTTTACTGGAGGAGGTCATACCCAAAGCTAATTTCCAAGGTTTTATAGCATGTAAAAGCCAGATCAATCAGAAACAGATATATTTAAATGGCAGAGAGGAATCTCCACTGTAACACAATGGTTGAGTAAATCCCTAATAAACCCAGTCTTAAAACTAGACTATCACCTTCTTTTAAAAAAAATGATATAGGGATTTTCCCTGCCCAAAATAGGACTGCAGGATTTGCATTACTAAAATTAATTTCTATTTATACTTTCTCAAGCATGCTTCTTTGATGACAAGCTGCAGGAACGCTGCTGTACTGTAAAACTTAGCTGGTTTTACAAAGGATACAAACTTCAATATGGGGTTTTATAATATGCACTTGGTGCATTGAGATGCTGATGCTTATCTCCTGTGTACAGGGACAAACAGTAACCACAGACTGGGAATAGCACCACTGTCACTGGTGGAATTGCACTAACTTAACAAGAATGTGAAACAAATTCAGCATTTGATCCATTTGTTATCAATAAACAGACTATACAAAAAAAAAAAAAACCAAAAAAACAACAGCTCCCTGGAAGCAAGATTTATATTGAAGTTAACAGCAGAAACTTCTTGTAAACTGTCAGTCAGATGTTGTTATCTTAAAGCCTTCTCTGGCCTTGAGCTACCCCTTCTCAGTATTTTCTAATGTGGTATTAAAAATGGTTACATACAGACAGTTTTCTAAAGACTGCACAGAAAACCTGCTTACAGTAAATATTTGTGCTCTCTAATTTTGAACGTACCCTTCCAGTAATAACACAGAGCACAAGGAGTTAATAATTATGAGCAAACCTTGTTATTACATTATTAGACTCTGTAATTTCAGAGGCTTTAATGAGCTGATCTGAAGCAAATGGCGTAAGCAGATGGCATGAGAAGGGCAGGGCAGCAACACTGGCACCGCTCGGGGCACGCGAGGTCACTATTATTAGCCACCAGATAAGACCAGCCAGAGATACTTTCCTCAATAAGAGCATCCTAAAAATAAAACACTTTACTGCCCTTGAAAATTAAAACACCACTTTGCATGTCCGTTTTATTCCTCGCAATACTTAAAACTACTAGATGAAATGAAAATAAACTAAGCTTTGCAGTATATTTAGGGATTAGCTGAGGGCTGGAGGAGGCAGATAATTCCTCTTGTGCGGTGCAAAGAGAGCACCGTAAATAGTCCGAGGAGGCATTTTCCCTGGTGCATCCTTGCGGAGAGGAGAACAGGACAGCATTGGGCCTGCCCCATGCTGGGGAGGCTTTGCTGGAGCAGGACTCTGCAAAGCAGCGCGTGTGCAAGGGTGCAAAAGTATGGTCAAGCTTTACTGGGGCTTGCAAGGGGGCCAGGGTACAGCCTCTTCAGTCACTGCAAGAAATTCTCCCCAAGTTGTGCCAATAGTAATCTTATAAAGGGCACTGATCTCTCTTTGCCAAGGTAGTCGTGGTACATGCATGGCATATGTTACACCGAGGAGGCTGAGGAAGGATTGACAGGGGGATGTAAGACAACTTCAGCAGACCTCTTTGAGATCAAGTCTTTTACCAGCAGCATCTGACTTGGTCAACTGCAGCACTGCGATACTTCTGCTCTCTCTTTCCTGGGAGCTTCAAAAGCTGCCCTTGATTCATTCAACTCCATTAAACAATTATAATGCAGTAAGCCATCAGTTGGGAAACTGAGGAACAACAAAGTGGTTTATCACTGAACTAGAAAGAAAACCCTGATTTCTGCCATCCTTTGTTTCAAGACAAACTCTTTCTGGCCTTACCCCACTATATGCTTTGAAAAATTTTTATTATACATTTGGAAAAAAAAGAATAGTCATGCCTGGAATGAATAATTATTGTTTTTCAAATCATTGCCGAATAGTTCATCTCCTTTCCATCCATGACAAACAATGTGTAAGTCTGTGAAGGTTTGCTAGCTCAAACACATTAATAATTAAAAATAAACAGTCTATTTTGTAATCCATCTTTTGCTTACAGTAAGCATTAGATGTAGAGATATTATTGTTTCAGTCCCCAGTGGCTTGTTAAGCCTACTAGAATGCCTTGAGAGATAGAGACAAAGAGAGAATATAATTTGCTATGTGGTGGGAGCCTTTTAAGCCTTTCAGGTCTCTCCAGCTGCAGCCTGTAGATGCAGGACTTTTGACATGGGGCAGTAAGGGCAACCTTCCCTGTGCTCACAGAGTGGCTGTCTCTGACGCCATGTGCTGGAGGACATCGGTGGGATGATCCAGCCCAGGGATGAGGAGCAGTGGCAGGTCCCATGCCTCCCACAGGCATGGAAGGGGATGCTCGCGCAGCTCGTCTCTGATGGGTTTGTCCTCTCCTTGCCCCAAGGATGGGCAATGGAGGTCTCAGGCTGTGGTGAGGAAGCCGTCTTCCCTCTCACTACCTCCCCGGATTAAAAGCCCAGGGGGAGAAGGGAGGGCTGAGTGGCAGTAGTAGAAAGGGGATTTGAGTATATGTCTTGTCTTTCAGTGACAAGTACTCAGGCAAGCTCCACCGCAGCTTAAAACCAGCAGCCAGGGCTTTGTTGGGGCGAGCAGGGGAGATGGATTTGGCACTAAGATGAGGAGCAGTATTACACAAAAAAACCCCCGCCATAAGGGTTAGGTGGTAACGCTGACCCTAAACTCCAAAAAATGGCACCTAACAGGACACGGTGTGAGTGTCCTTAGCTGCTACCCCATCTGCTTGCACATGTGACTGCCTGGGCACAAGAACACTTCAGCATCAGATACTATTAAGGAATGAAGGGAAGAGGTACAATAGAATTAGTTTCTGAAAGAGGACCCTTCTAATTTAGGTATTTTTATAAGAGAAAAAATGAGGGGGAATAGCATTTATTCTACTGTAAGCTGAGATAATCATTAAAACCCCTTGACAGCATGTTTTTTACAGCAGGTACCAATGAAGCCTGCCTCTGGGTGTGTGTTTGATGCAGATCAAGTAGCATAAGCAGTTAACATTTTTGCAAGTGCTTCAGGGGAACGTAAAAGTTTAGGGAGGGGAGAGAAAACTCTTTTCCTATCAGCTGTGCCGGCCCTTATCTTAGTTAAGAATGAAATCCATCCAAAGCATATATTTAGCAATGTTGTATTAATTCTGCCCCAGTGCCATTTGCTTGTATGTTATATCATCCTTTCTTTCCTTTTCCTTCATCTGCTCAGTCTCGTTTAGTTTATCCTCCCTCCAATGCAAGGTTTGTCCTTCAGCGGCAGTGGTACAGTGTCTGGGAAAATGGGATCTGACCCCGACCTGAGCCCATGGAGGTGCCATCCTAACCAACATAAACATAACCCAAGCACTGCCAGTCCTTGAGGGACCACAAATTGATCACCTTGGTGGCCAACAAGTGCGGGGTTAGAAACCACCAATTGGCCACCGGGGACGTTGTGAGTGGCACCACATGGAAAAATATTTGTGTTACTTCGCTGGATTTTGATTTAAGCTCTCCAAGCTGCAACCACCACGAACCTCGTTGTGCGAGGGCTGTGGTCACGGGAGAGCTCTTCAGGGACCCGCAGGGTGGGATATGCCCAGGACAAACAGAGCAGCAATTTGTCTCACCTGTTCTTACCAACCACCAGCAGAGGAGATGCCACCTCCTTCCTTCATTGCTTCACTAAACTCAAAATCCAAGATCATGTCCACAGTTCTATTTTCTGCAAATTAATCTTATCTTTGGCCTGGAGGACAGGGAAAGTAACTATCACCAGCTCTCCCTGTATTTTGCAAAATCCTGTGTAGTAACATTGACCCTTGGCATGAGACCTCCTATCCATCCACCTCATTCACATCTACCACGTTAACTCCTGCCACCTTCCTCTCTTGTAAAAAAAATGCTGCATTTAATCACCATTTCCAGCTGGAATTTCAGTATTATCACCAAAATCCTGCTCTCATCTGCCAACCTATTTGCTCCCCTCCATGCCTTGTACAGTCTTTCTAAAAACAAGATCAAGGAACTGAATGGGTTTAAAACTAATCATCTCTTGCAGCGTTTAGCTAGTTCTTAGGTGGATCAGTTCACCGATGACTCAAGCAATGCTGAGCCAGAACGAACATCCCAACAGGGCGGCAGGGAGTTCGTCTGTCATATCTCTGGCTTCTGATGGCTCAGAGTGACTATTCAGCTCCAGCCACAAATCCAAGCTCTGGTTAGTACCCCATCATCACTAATCCTTCCCTTCCATTGCCATTTATTTATTTCCTTAATAACTATAATCCTTAAAATTTGTAATTTATGATTTCTTTGAGGAGTAAGGCAGGGAAAAGTGCCTCTTACAAAGTCTTGTGCAAGGCAGAGTTTGAAGAACACACATCAACAACAAGAAATGTCATTGATGGCACTGGCCTTAGTGAAAAAGCAATTATTGTACAACACATATACAAAGCTTGAAGCAATCACGCCAAAATCTCTTCACTTTTCTCATGTTTCTTGCTAAATAGGGTGAATACAGGCTTTTCTAAAGCTCATTCGATTAAAATACTATAACTGTGTCTAAACAGAAGATCTAGTTTCTTCAACTCAGTTTCCAATCTCAAGTCCAAATTTCACCTGTCAGTTGTAGGCAAAATATTAAGGAAAAAAATATATATCGGGTACTACTTACCCATAAAGGATTTTGAGCTAGGAAATCTCTTACGTTATTTTAAATGTTTCTTTGGAAACTGTTGGTTTTTACCAAAGTCAGGTCATATGTGGTGTGGGGGGTGTTTGTGCTAGCTACTCCTAAAAGGTAGTCAAGGAAAAAAGGTTACTGTTGGCAGGCTTAATTTGGTCCACAAGAAAAAAGTTGCCTTTGGAGCGCTTTTTGAGGTCTGCTGGTATATGGGAGTGATTTAAATGGTCCTTACTGTTAGAAGTATTTATTCCGATAATTCTTTAGTCAGTAAATTTGTGGTTTGGGATTAAACACAGCAATATATTTTTAGGGGCCTGATTAATGGTCACAGATGGATTTAGCTCCAGTGGTTGCAGTGGTTTCTCTCTGATGCTGTCAATTTTGATTTATTTTAAAACTCCAGTCACTGAGTGCAGGCACATCACCCCTTCGACCAGCTGCAGCACTGCGGGTAACCTCCTGGCGGGGCAGGGGGACACCAGCTGCTCTGCTGGCCGGAGCTAAACCCACTTCCAACCAGGAATCACAGCTATCCATTTTGTTTAGAGAATAAATTTTGCTGGTTTGGGTTTTTTTTTTTTTTAAGTATCTTGATTAAAAAATAAAATTTGCATGTAAAGGCAGAATTCACAGGAAAAAAAAAATACAAATCTTTGCAAATCTTAACAGTCAGGTGAAGCAAAGCTGGTGCCTTGAAAACGCGAGTTGACTACTCTGGCATGAACGACAGAGGAATCGCCGAGCACAGCCCAAGCCCGACGCGACCCCTCCGTCCCTGCCTGCGGCAGGTCTCAGCCCCGCGGGAGCCGCTCCCCAGGAGGCTGCCCTGCTCCCCAGCGTCACGGACAGCGGGGCAGCAGAAGAAACCCCTTTTGCTCCTGGTTCCCCACGCTGTGAAGCACTTGCCACCCCTTTGGAGAGGAAGGGGCAGCAGGGACCACAGCCTCGGCACAGAGTGGGAAGGATGCCTGGTTCGCTGTCCAACCTTCCCGTCACCTTCCTCCTCCTAGTTCGGGAGGAAAGTTTTGGTGGCTCCTGCTCGGCGCACCGGCGCCGGGGGCTGCAGCAGGCAACGGCAGCACGGCAGCACGCCGCCGCGCCACCGAAGGGCGAGCTCTGCCTCCCCCGCCAGCTGCCCGCGACCCGCCTCATCCCGTTGCCCCCCCCGCCCCACCCCGACAAGGGGGCGCCTCCCACCCCGTGCCCCCCGGGGAGGCGCCGCCCGCCCGCCCCCCGCCCCCCGGGGATGCTGCGCGGCCGCACCGCGGCGGCGAGGAGCCGCCGAGGGGAGGCGATGCCCGGCGCGGAGGCCCGCGCTAGCGGGGAGGCGGCGGGGGCGCAGCCCGGCGAGCCCGGCCCCCTCCCCGCGGCCGCGGTACTCAGCTCTTGACTTTGCCGAAGGTGCCGACCCCCAGCGTGTCTCCCAGCACGTAGTGGCCGATCTTCACCCGCCCGTCGTGCTTCTGCTTCTCGGCCATGTTCGCCCCCCGCCGAAGGACCACAATGCACAGGGCCGGCCCGGCTCGGCGGGCGGGAGCGGGAGCGGGAGCGGGAGCGGGAGCGGCGGCGGGGCGGGAGCGCCGGGCCGGGCGCGCGGGAGGCGGCTCGCGCGGCCGCGGGGGCGGGGGCGGGGAGCGGCGCGCCCGCCGCGGGTGCCGGGGGGCGGGGGGGGGGGGGGGGGGCGGACCGCCTTGGGGTGCACCTGCTTGGGGGTGACACTCCTCTAGGGCGGCATCTGCCTGGGGGTGACACCCCCCTCGGGGCGTGCCCTTCTGCTGGTGCACCCTGTGTGGTTTGAACACTCCTTGGGGTGCACGTGCCGGGGAGCGACACCCTCCTTGGGGTGACACCGCCCTCAGGGGACACCCTCCTTGGGCTGCACCCACCTGACGGGGGCGCTGGCGTGCACCCTCCTTATGGTGCACCTGGCTTGGGATGGCACCTGTCAGAGGGTGCAGCTGTCAGCTGGTGGCACCCCCCCTTGGAGTGACACTTGCCGGGGGATGGGGGGGGTGCAGCTGCCTAAGGGTGACACTTTCCTTGGGAGGCACCTTGCTTGCAGTGCACCTTATTTGGGTTGAAGCCTCTTTATACTGCCTCCTCTTTGGGGTGCACCTGCTTGGAGGTGGTATCTTCCTTGGAGAGCAGGTGCCTGAGAGTGACACCCTCCTTGGAGTGACACACACCCGGGTGACACCGTCCTTGGGTTGATCCCTCCTTTTGGTAACTCTGGGGTGGCACCAGCCAGGGAAGTTGCATCAGGTCTGTAGCGCACAACTCCACAAGAGGAATGTGCTGTGGGGTGGGAAGCATGGCCCCACACACACCCCATGAGGTCCACCTGCAGTTTGGGCTGAGAGACGAGGTGGGTAGGTGGAAGGGGTTGGTGGTAATGAAATAACATGGGCAGGTGGAGGGTTGTGTTGGAGTGGTTGGGTAGTGGGTTGGAGGGGGGGAAAGGAAGTGTCACGGAGAAAAGAAGCGTAGTTGTGAGGTGGAAGTGGATGGTCAGGACCTGACTGGTTGGGCGGTGCCAGGCTCTGGGTCCTGCATGCTGGGGAAGGGAGGTGGCACTCACAGATGTCTCCTTGCTGCCCTTCACCCTGAATGGGAGGCTGGGAGAAGTGGAGACCCAGTGTATATTAGTAAGTTCACATGTGTGGCTGGGAAGGGCTGAGTTTGGGGTGATGGTGGTGCTACCCACTGCTAGCAGCTGCTGGGCAGCACGTTGGGCTGTGGTGGTGGATGAGCAGTTCTCCCTTGGTAAAGCAGCTACAGGAACCTTCCTGTGGGTCAGTAGCTGTGTTAATACAAAGGACCAAAACATGCATGGGAAAGGAAACATCAATACATTAGCAGTCAGCACAGCCAGCTGAAACCACCTCTGTATCTTGGCAGTGCTGTCAGCTGCTGTTTCTCATGAGCTAACAACTCATCCTAACGAGAGCATTATCTATTCCTTAGCATTTCAGCAGCCCTGGGACAGCCTGTAGTCTGGTATGGTGATGTTGTCTATTAAGTAATAACACAGCTGCTCTAAGTGGGCTACTTCTTGATAGAACTTCTCATTAGAAATGTACTTCGGGGGAAAGAAAACCCTGTCCTGAAGGAAATGCCCTTTTAGTGATCCCAGCTCTTTTCTGTGGTGAAGATTTCTCTTTTTACTCAACAAAAAGGCAACTGCAACCCAAAAAAAAGAAACCCCTTGCCATGCTGCACAGTAACTGAGGCTGGCAAGCAGCTGATGTGGGTGTGTTTGCTATAAGGTGAAGGTTTCCCTGCTTCGCAGTGCCGTTGCCTCTTGCCTGGGTGATGGGACCCCTGTGAATGCTGTCCTGGGACCTCTGCATCTCTAGACCAGAGCTCAGGCAGAGCAGGAGCTGCTCCTCAGCTCTGAGAGCTGTGCTAGGGGAAGGGGTTTGTTGTTTGTATAGAGGCTTAGGTCTGTTTCTCTTTCAAGCAGTCACCTGATGGACAATTTCAGCTGAAAGCCCAAAAAGTTTCCTAAGGAAACTAGGATATTCTCCCTCATCTCTTAAATGGGATGTAAACTGTGTCTGGACCACATGAATAGTTCACATTAAAAAAAAGGTGCATGCTCATCCCGAGTAAGTAGTATGGTTGAATACTGAAATTGGTCTAGTGTATTTGAAGAGTTGTTCTGCCATGTTTTCATAGTGTTAATTCTGTTTCTTATTCAGCCACAGGAAGTAGCGGAAGGCAGTCACAAATGCAATCCGTGCTCTGAAGTAGTAAAGAGCTATTTGGGAAGGTGTATAAACAAAGGATACCTGAAATAAATAATGACCAGACTATAAAACTGTACTATCATAAGTTTTAAAATGACAACTTAATTCAACAAATCCAATAATATAAATAACTAAAATAACAAGTTCAGGGTAGAAACAGGAAGGTTGCTGTAATACAAAACCATATGTAGTATAGTGAAACCATATCTGTTCGATCAGAACAACAGATGTACATGAAGGCATAAAAGAAACAGTATTTACAAATAATGTTGTTATTATCTTATCTAAAGTTTACTGTCTCCTGGAAAGCTTGAGAAAACTCTGTCTTCTTCAGGCAGCTGCAAAATTGTCAGTCCATGCAAGTCTTTACCTTGCAAGCTCTCTCGGCAGCTCTCTTCTGTCTTTGCATACGTGAGCATGTGGGGCTTGTTTGATCTCTGCTTCCAGTCTTGGCAAGCCCTGATTCTGCCTGCATGAAGCACCACAACAAATAGGTGAGATCTTGAATGGTATTTTTTTAATGGTTAAACTAATACATTTAACAGGAGCTGCTGTATGTAGATGTGCTATTTCACCATCTTGCTTGTTCCTAAAAGTTGGTGACTAAATCTCAGAGCAAACTGATGTGTCATGAGTGTTTCTGCGGCCTGTTGTACACCCAGAAGCTGTTTGCTAGAAAAATTGAATTAATATTAATTTGGTTTTTTAATTTACAGAGTATATTTTTGGGGCTTAAGGCTTACGGGAGACTATAGAAAGCCCTTTGCTTGGCAGAAAGCATGTCACCACGTGGGTGAGCACCTTCCACCTGCATCAGGGTCAGTGACGGCTGAGAGCGGTTGTTCTGCAGAGCCTTGTGTGCTCCTGCAAAGCAGTGCCAGGGCTCAGGCTTAAGGGAATTTGTTTAATTTTCCTCTGGCTCTTAAATAAACGCGTGTGTGTGCATGCTTATATGTACATATATCTGTATATCTCATTTGCACACACTGGGGAGGGGAGCTGTGCTTGTAGGCAGGAGGGTCTTGAGTAAAACGCTGGGTGGGGAGGTGTTGCTAGGAGATGGAGACTCCAGTGTCTGGCAAAGTGGCGTTTTTATTTTTGGTGGAGATCACACAAAATGGTATTTGACTGTGAAGGAGGATAGAAATCTTTTCCCTCTGCTTACGTTCATCTCTGAATGATCTGTCTGTGCCTAGTAGTGTTGCAGCTTATTTAAAACGGAAATCAAATGTAGACTGGTGCTGTTCAGCCCAGCTAGAGGCTGTGTGGTTTGCAGTCTCTGGGCTTTTTTTTTTTTTTTTTCCCCTTTTTTTCCACACCCCCCGCCCCTGGCCCCTTGAGAAATCCTTTGCTTGAGCAGCGGGTTATTATGTCTCTGTTTAGGAGAGGGCATCCTTGCATGCCTTTGGTGCCTTTGTGGCCAGTTGTCTCTGCTTTTTCAGACACTGTGTGTTAGCAGTCATTTTTTTTGGGGGGTGAGCTTATTAAATACATCCCACTGGGGCTTGTTCTCTATTGCTTTTCTCCTTGTGCCCCTTATTGCACCCAGTGCCAGCTGGGAGTCAGATCCCCCCCCATCCAAGCACCTCCACCCGCCTTGCTGCCAGGGACTATGTGATGGCACGGGGAAAGCTGCCAAGGGGTGCCTTTGCTTGGGATACTCTGCTCTCCCTGGTATGCTACCAGGGGTGGCTTTACAGTAGAAATTAGGTCTGAATGCTAAAACATTGAGGATTTTTTGCACCCTTTGTGGGGTGCTGGAGTCCTCGGCAGAAACACGGGGGCCCCTTGCAGCTCTCACAGAGGCTCATGCCATGCACTCACATTTTCCTGATGCTCCTCTTGGGCACCAAACTCCCTTCGCTCAATATGCAGGGGGCTTTTTCAGTAATGCAGGGCTAAACAGCAAGTTGATGAAGAGTTGGGAGGGCACCCAGGCAAACCTGGGTGCTGCTTGTTGCGGCTGGCTTCAGTCACCATCACGAACCTGCAGAAGAGCTCATAGCTGAACGTCTCGAGCCATATTTGACCTGACAAAGGACTTCAGCTCAGCATCTTGAACCTCTTGGCCCTTTTGGAAAGAGGTTAGGATGCCGTATTTTTCGAGTTCAGTGTGACCAAAAAAGACCAGGAATGCTGTGCATCTGTTTATACAAAAGCTCAGGTTCTGGGGCATGCCAATCCAACCCTTGTAAGTGCCATAAATCTGTGGATTTTTAGAAGGATTTCCTTTCCCAGTCTGTTTTTGGAGGAAATAGTTAATGGGATAATGCAGCAGTGGGTACTCTGTGACATGTGAAATGGGTTTTTTTTTAATGTTAGAGAAACTAAATGCATCAGAGGCTTATGCACATTAGATTTGTAACCAAGGAGTTGCCATTTATATTATGTAACTGATGTTATTTTTCAAACCCCATGTACTGGCCAAGAGCAGATGTTGAACTGTCATGCTACAGTGTTGGAAATTAACTTCTGGGGGTTAGTTATTCAAAAAGAATCTTGTGATTAGCTCATTGTAATATAATGTAACAACATGCAATATAGAAGTATTATTCAAAAAATGTAGTGCATATGGGTCCAAAGTCTATTATGTTCTCTTTTTGGTGAAAATCTTGACTGTATGGCAACATATGATGCTCTGGTGGGAATGTGTGCTGAAAACCCTCCCTGAGTCAGAGTGGGGAAGGAGTGTGATTTCTTACATTGAAAACAAAACACATTAAGCAGGCAACATGATAAACATTCATTTAGTAAGGAGGCTGCAGAAGAGAGACTGCTTGCATATGCAAGCACTGGGTGTGTACACACTGTAACCAGCAGTTAGAGAAGGACACATTTTCTCAGTGGTTAACTCCTTCTACATGAGAATGAGACTTCTGGATAAGGTTTTTTTAAGGGCACAAATGAGTAACTGGAGACCTCATCCCATTAGAAGTTAATAGTAATGAATTCCTGTTATTTTTTTTATATGTTCTGTGATCAGGAGGATGGTTTATTTGGGGTTTTTAGGGATCATTTTTAAAGCAAATATGTACACTAGTCTTTGTTCTGCGATCATGGAATCAATCTTTTAGGCTTTATCCACAAATTTGAAGCACAATATGGATTTGAGGCGAGCTACAGGGAAAGGTGGGGGGTATTTCTTGTTTCCACGCAATCTTACCCTCCTTTTCTTTATAAGCTGTGGACAATACAATTCCTACAGAAACTTTGTAGTCTGGGGCTCAGCATCAAATCCTGGAAGATAACTTGTAGCAGTGTGGAGGGAAAAGCAGTGACCCTGTGAGCTGCTTATAGCATTTTTTTCAGTGGCTTGCCAAGTTTGTTTTCTTTTAGGGCATAATCCGCAAGAGCTGGCAGACCTTCTCTTGGCTTTGCCTAATTAGCTCAGCTGGGAAAGCACTTGCTGGTGAGGAGGAGTTTGAAGTTTATCCTCACCCTTCAGTTTGCACCCATGAGAATCTATTCCAGGGTCTGACTGGGGAAGAGTTTAGGATTTGGTCTGTTGCCTGTACAGTAGATCCAGCCTTTTTTAATCTTTATATGAAATGCTATTTAAAGACCCATGACCTTGCAGAATCAGTCCACTATTTCCTTTACCCCTTATGTATTGCTGCTCTGTATCAAAGCATTACTGCAAATGGGGTGGAACAACATGTTCTCCATGTCTATGATGGCCAGGATGAGAATAGGGCTAAAATTAAACCACCCACAGATGGTATGAAATGAAGAAATACTTCAAATGAGGCTCATTGAAGCATCAGAATCTGTTATTTGGATGGGACTGTGGAGTGCAGATGTTCCTGCCCAGGGGTGGAGGGATGCTGTGAGGTCAGTCCTTGCTTATCGAGTGTCTGGTTCATGTCTTGACCAGGACCTCGGGATTTGGGTTCAGCCCCTGTAGGATGTTGGGTGAGCTGTTAAGGACTATATGCAATTAAGGGTTGAAGTGCCCAAGTAAGAGAGATGGAGATGAGCTGAAGTCTAAATCCCCACCCAAACCTTCCACTTGGCTGCTGCCAACCCCTAATGTTTAGGTGGCTTTTATTTAATTTTTACTTTTAAGCTCCCCAACCTGGGAATCTGTCAAGAGTTAGACCTCCGTTATTAACCCAAACTGCTCCATTTTTAACAGCACTGAGCTGTGAGGTCACTAAGCCCAGAACAACCCAAGGTACAAATATTTCCCTACGCCTTAGTGGCTGCATCTTAGGAGCATCTTTAGTGCCTTGTGGTATCTGCATTTCAGGACAAAGTTTTGCTTGGGGGAAATCAGGGGTTCTGGTTCCCGTTTCTAGTTGTGCCTATGTATCCTCTTTAATCATCAACTTTAAAGTAAATCTAGGTTGTTTTTTTTTTTTTTATTTAGCCCTCTATCTTTCTATGTTTCAGTTTCCCACCCTTGTAACTCACTCCTTCTCCCCGCCTATGTCCAAGTGGGTATTTTAGACTGGAAGCTCTCAGACTTGTCCTGAAAAATGTATGTATTTATGGGAGGATGTTACACTTTGTGGCAGGCTGCTAGTGTGATGGGTTGGCTGTACCTTTGAGAGATTTGTCCCAGCTGTTGTCTGTGCGAGGTCTGAGCATCCCTCGGCCAGGCTGTAACACATAGTCCTGTTTGTGTGTGTGGTTTTAATAAGCATGTTTTTTCAACTGAAATGCCTCTTTCTGGGGCTGGTGCTCTTGCAGAATTGCTCTTGTCCTCTCTCACCTCAGTGGCAAACTGAGAAAGGTTTCCTTTAGTCAGCTGGAGGAGAGAAGGAGGATTTATGAATCGGAGAAATGCATTCCTGATGCGGAATAGGCACATTCCGCATTCCTCCCCCCCACCCCAGTAAAAGCACCATTTGTGTGGCAAATAGCCAAGGGTTTTATGAATACAGCTCTTACTTTCTCCAGCTGTTAGAAACCTTTCTCAAATATGAATTAAAAAACCTCGCTAGACAATTTTAGTGCTCATAATTCTGCTATTTTTCATCTGCGGTGTGGAGTTCTTGCATCAGAAATCTTGGTTTGAGAGGCTTGAGTGGCTTCTTTCAAATATTATGAAATTGAAAAAAAAATCTGAAAGATGTATGACTTTAAATAATCTCCCACACTATAAGGATCATCAGGAACTTGATGTGATTCTGTCCCTAAATTTGATGCTTCCCTAGCTGTTACGGCTGTGAAATCCTATCTCTGATATTTTATATAGGCTTGCCCTTCCTTCAGAAGCCATTGAGGTGTGTTCTTGAGAAACTGGCACAGCTGGGATTAAGTATTTTTAATAAATCAGCTACTGGGGAAAAGAAAAGATCAGACTGCAGTCCATGCATAGGAATGTCTTATAGGTTTTAAGAAAAGCATTTTAGGTTACATCGCAGGAATGAGCTTTGGTAAGAGACCTGGGAAACCATGGTAACGTTAGGAAGATGGTTGAACTGTGAGTCTGCAGTTTGCATAGCGGAGTGTGTGTGATTGGGGAGAGAGACGTCTCAGGGATTTGTCAGGAAGGCAGGTGAGGGGCAGGGAGATGTGCTTGCTCGGCTCCGTGCTCGGGGGATCACGGAGGAAAGAGAGTGTTTTTTCCAGGGTGGATGAATTTAGACAGTTTGCAGTTGTTAGTGATTTTCTGTGAGTATCAGCCCTGTATTACCTGTGCATTTGTGCAGGGATTTGTGGATACTTCCGTGCTAAGCAGGACTTGTGCCTTGTTCAGAATCACTCAGGAGGGTTAGCCTGAGCAGTAGCTGCAGTGGGGCATAGGGCATCTTTTCCCTGCCGTGTTTATAATCCAGCTGTTCTTCTTCCTATAAGAAACATCACCTACCTCTCTGAACCAAAGTTGGGTAAATAAAGAGTTTGTAAGCAAAGCAAGCAGGCTGCTTGGCTGGTCCCAGATACCTAGATGCAGTGTACGTAAAAAAAAAAAAAAAAAACAACAAGCCAACAACCAAAACAAAACCAAAACAAAACCAAAAAACCACCAAAACAACAAAACCAAAACAAAAAAACCACCAAACCCCACTCCCCTCAAAAAACAGCCCCAAAAAACAACCACCCCCAAAAAACAACTAACCAAAAAAAAACCCAACACCACTATTTCTGACAGAGCATAAATCATGCTTCTTCCCCCCTGCCCTGCCAATTGCAAACATCCTTTTGAGAGAGTAGCCAGAGTCATTTTGGATATCCACAGTCAGCAGTGACAGAGGGATTGCTTTCCTGGAGGAAGGGGGACATCAGGACCCGCCCAGCCATTTTGTGCATCTGTATTCAAGTGATGTGGCAGCCAGCAGCAAGAGGAAAAAATCTGGACAAATGTAAAATCTCACCTACTCGGATTCTGAAGGTAAATCAAGAAAATGTGTCTAGAGGCAGGGGGGAAATCTAGTTATATGTAAGTTGTCGTGCCATTAAGATGGAGTGGATGTAAGTTGCAGACATTCATTGAATGATCTCTCATATCTTCTGAGACCTATGCATAGCAAGGAGAGGCGAAACTGAGAGCAAATCTCGCCTTATAAATTTGTATGACATGGCAACAGGAGGGCTCAATTTATTTGCAAGAGCAGTAGAGATTTTTCAATTCTGTTGCATTAGCCTCAATCCCAACCAGATCAGAGATAAATAACAGAGCCTCCTAGAGACAGAAGACTAGCCAAAGGGCCATCAGTTCCTTTGCATCTGGATCTACACTCAGAAATTCAGATTTCTGCTGGCTGGTAGGAAAAAGCGAGTATTCTCCCCATTGTGCACATCAATCCCGGTGGGATCATCTTTGAGGATGAAAAGTTCAGTGTCTGTAATGGTTGTGCCAAGGCTGCCACAAAACGGATGCTCAGGGATAATTACACAACTGGCATTTTTGTGTGTCTGTGAGATGGAGGCTTGTCCAAGGCTGCAGCAGCATCATTCATGTAGGTCACCAAGCTTAATGAGGCAGCAATGGGAAACATGCGTGAACTGTTGCACTCCTCTGGAGAGAGGACTTAATTATCTAGGGGCTTTGATGAGAAATAATTGCTAAAGGCTTTAATACAAGTTGCCATTGTCAAAGAAGTTGTTTCCCTTGGCTGCTCCACAGGAACTTTGTGTGTCCAGGCATCGATGGAGCAAGCTGCCTGGAGTTACCTTGCTGCTTTACAAGGGTAAGACATCTCACATGGGCAGTAACTATCCATCAACCAAAGTGGGGTAACACTTTACAGTGCAGCAACCTGATTGTGTGTCAGAGCCCTTAAAACATCCATGTAAACTCTGACTTGCAGCACTTGTAAGCCGTATTCCTCTCCAACCTGTGTGTCTTACTGACACGTAAAAATTCTTAATGAATTAGGGCCTCATCAAAGGGACGTTACTCATATTTTACTGATCAGAAGATAAACCACACATGTTTTCCCTGATTCCCAGGCTTCTGAGTTAACCCCTATACAATGTTTTCTTTAATAACTCGACAGTGTATTGCAAAAATAAACATAAAATTGACCATCCATGATAGAAACAAACAACTCAAAAAATCTCTTTCACGAGAAATAACAATCTTTTGGCTATATTTTGTGTACCTAAGTAACAGCCTCATAACACACTAGTCATGCCCACTAGATGTATGCAGCAGTATTACCAGATAGCTAGGGATATAATTTTTTGCTTAGGCTGTATTGCGTGTTAGTGCATCAATTCAATTTTACAGTCTGCTTGATATGACTGCTTTTATAAACAGGTATATCATTTTACTTGTGTTCTATTGCGAGTTTGTACATTAGTATAATTTTTCAGTTTCTTCCAATGCATGCTGAAAGCAGTATGCTTTTTCCCATGGACTTCGGTGTATGTTGTATCACAAATTTACTGATTAATTTGAGAAATGGTATATTGTAATTATCCTCCAAATGTTTTCTGACCAACTCGTGATACAGGACATCATCCTACAGTAGCATTTTTGGCCCGTTCTTGTATGTTGTGTAAATGAAAGCGATTTTCACAGCTGGCCTTCCCATTAGTTCTTCCTGCTGTCTAGAGATTAGATCTCTTAATCTGGTTTTATCATTTCTGTGAATCAGCCGTACTGCTTTAAACCGCTCTACTCTGCTCTGCTAAGGCCATGGAGCACTTCCAGTCTGAGGATGCCCTCTCAGATGTGAGCCTTGGGGCTAGCCTGACCGTGGGAGCTGTGTTCGCATCCTCTGCAGAAATCTTTGGAGACCTGCTCTCAGAGGAGAACGTTAGTTTTTCACAACCTGCTTAAGTCGAAATCAAAATGTTTTTGCCAAGTTTGCTGGGCTGGGAAGATAAATCTGGAATACACAGATGTAGGTGGAATCTCATGAGCTTCCCTGGAGAGCCCTACACCAGCATGTTATCACTATGCAACCCAGCGACTGCAGTGGCAAAGCTTAATCAGCAACAAAATGAGTTCTCATTAAGTCCATTATTGTCATAGCTGGACTGGGCTGGGGGCGTCTAACAAGTAGGAAACAACAAATGACTTTGGGTCTTGTAAGTCAGCATGTGGAAATGGAGCCCTGCTACATTTCACGACCGTCTGAGTCACACATGTTCAGCGAAGGTGCTTGTGATTTGGCCGTTATCTGTGTATGGGGGAAAAGTGGAAGATAAATCTGAAGGTTTTTCCAGATGAAAGGAACTTATTGAGTAATACTGAAAACAGACGGTGCAAAGCCAAGCTTGGATTTGGCTCTTATTTTGAGCTGAATAGAGAGAAACTGTGGCCAATGATCAGCTGGAAAACCATTTAACCTTCTTTGAGATTGAACAGCAGCTTTTGCTGGGAAAATCTCATTTGAAATGCAAGCATGAGAAAAATCAAGAGAGCAATGATTTATACAGTGATTGACAGCATGTCATGTAGTACAACCTACAAACTCACCTCCTGAAGGTTATACCATGTATGAGCATGTACTCTGATGAGGTGGAACTATAAAATATGAGAGGTTATAGAGGAAAAAATGCTGCTTCTGATCCTTTTCACCTCTCCTGATGTGCCTTTCCCTTACCCTGCCTGTGTCTCAAATTCTCTTTCAGACCCAAACTCTGTTAGGGCAAGTGGAAGTAGAGGGATTAGCTCAACAAATTCATGCATCCTAATATTGAGGGCTTTTTTATTTATTGAATTCCTCACTGTTTGTTGCATCTTGGTTCTCTGACCTCCAGCTCATGCTCTCTGTTCCTTCACTTGACGATACTTTCTGTGAGTCTTTATTCTCAGTTTTTTTTATAGAGTGCCCAGTCTGACTTTTTTTCTTTCTTATCTTTTTTTAACCTGGCTCTCTTCTTGTCTGATCACATTGCCCCTCTCACCTCGCTTTCCCTTACAAGGTCTTTTTTTTCCCCATTGCTCCCCTGCTTTCGTTTTCCTCTTCCTCTTCTGCCTGTTTCTCTGAAGGACAGCCCCAGACTCTCCTTGTGCCTTGCCTTTATCCCTCTAAGTTTGCTTCCTTTTCCTCCCAATGGACTTCCCTCCTTTAATCTCTCAAATCCAGGAAAAAATGTAAGAATAACTGTTTATTCTTACAAGTAGTCTTGACCTTCCGCTCCTGTTCCTGCTTTTTTGAGACTTAGGTGGATTCCTTCCACTTTCAAGGAGACTTTCTGCTGAGTGGCCTCCTACTCTGGTCCCCATCCTCAGTTCCTGTGAGGAAGAGCTGGGACAGTACTCTCTGCTCCTGAGCACCTTTTGGGGAGGATGAGTGTGAGAAATGTGGCCATAAGTGCCTCTCAAAGACATGTTGGGGACAGGATGGAAAGGAACAAGGAGAAAGTAATTTGAAGTTTGGAGAAACCTTCTGGGCAGTTGGGCCATCACACTTTTCCTAATCCTATTCTTTTACATAAAGACATGAGACGAACATAGCTTCATTGCTGAACTAGGATGTCTTTATTGGGTATTTCACAGGATGTTTGTGATGACTTTTTGATTAACTGAGGAATTGTATTAATTTCAATTGCATTCTCCCCATAAATGGTGGGTGCTGCTTTTTCCTCCTTTCTAAAGGGATTGGAGCTGTACAGATGAGAAATGGTAGATGGGATTATTGGCTAATGGCTATTTTGGCAGTTAAAGACATGTTGGGGCTCTTGTACAGAGATTCCCCTCCAGTGGTTTAAGCAAGCTGATTTTGCTGTACTGTGGCTAAAAGGAAGACATAGAAATCAGATCCATCTCATGCTTAGCTGTGCAGTGAAATGATTCTGGATGGCCAGATCTTTATGCTGAACTGCATACAAATTTACTAATTTCTCTTGTCTTGCAGAGTAGCTGTGATATCCAGGTTGGCTTTGAATTCCACCTCTCTCTTCAGCCTATAGTAACGAGCCCTTTGCATAGGGTTATGATGTGAAGTAGAGGCAATTTTTACTCTTAAGGCAGTCCTGGTGCTTCTTGAGCCCTTGTGAAGAAAGCATGTGGGTTTTTGTGGTACTCATAGCTGAAAGTCCTGAGTCCTTGCTGCTTATTCTTCACTTGGAGTCCAATGCTAGCTTTCATATTTTTATGAAGAATGAGGCTGGTGACTGTACATTTGCTACAGGATTGTTATGGGACTCCTGAGAGAAATCCCACAAGAACTAACTTGAGACCCCGTGCTACTCCAGCTGCAAAGCAGAGGTCTTTGGTCTGCCTTCTTTACCACAAACACCGAGCAGTGTCTATTAGGAGAGCTTTCAAAAATAAAAACCCTTCCAAACCAGAAGGTATTGCATATGATATTTCTAGTGGCAAACATGAGGCTTGTCACTTAATGCGTGATTGGAAGGCATTTCAGTATTCAAGATATGCAAAGCTGTGGGACATGTACTTACGATTGCTTGATATTTCCCAGTTATTTTTAACTGATGTATCATCTGATGCACATCTCTCTTTATAAAATGCAGAGTAGCATGAAGAATAGAGCTCTTAAATTCTTCATTCAGGCAGCATTTTATCAACCTTTGGAGTTCAGTAAGAACTAAGAAAAATGTAAGGATCTGTCTCAAAGAAATTGGAGATGTAAACATCTGCTAGGCTGCCTTTTGTATCCTGTAGGGAGTTTGTATGCTTTTTATAGCAGCTCTTGTCTTTGCATACCACCTAATGCAGAGGGGTTTTGAGCTATTGCTTGGGATCCCTTGGCACTATTGCACAGCAGTTAGTTAATAAGGAGACATTGTTCCCTGTAATGTAATGTTGTTATTTCAAATATTTTGTTAAAGTTCTTTGATCTCTCCTTGTGATCATACCCTTCTGCATTTTTAATTACCAGTGTTTTAAATGAAGAAATGCTGAAGTATGAAAGATTAGATAAGGAAACGTTCAACATCAAGAAGCCCTTTGCTCAGAGGGGCTTTGAATAGGACTGTTGTATTGATTTGTTAAACCAGAGCCTGTGTTTTATCAGCAATGCATACATCAAATGGCACTGTGCACAACAAATACACTTAGAGTTTCTAATGGGAAAAGAGACCCCGTTCAGTGAGGTACTTCTGCTTGCTGGTTGATGTGAGAGAACAAAAAGAGTAAGTCTTTTTTTGTAAATCGGGAATGATGGAGTAGGTCTATGAGAAAGATTCAGCTCATTTCAAATTTGAGGGAGTCTGGTTTGCTCCTGATTCACAGTGATTCATGAGCTGTCACGCATCAGAGACAGATCCAGCCTGACTGACAAAACGCATGACCTGAGCGGTCTTCTAAAACAGCAGTGCCATCGGGCAGGGAGATGCAGAAAGGACCAGGAGGGGAAGCTGGACTGCAGCTCCAGGAGGGGACAGCCCGTTGTGTTGCTGTGTAGCAGCAGCAAAGTGTTTGTCTCAGGGAAAATTAAATGAAGAAATAACTGAGGCTGTTGGCATGGAGGTTATTCAATGCTTGCTCCAGCATGGCCTCAGCCAGCACCCGAGGGAGAGAGAACATTGCCTAGGGGTCTGCAGGCTGCCTTGGGACCATGTTCAAAGGGGGAGCTAAGTCTGCAGAGTAGGTCCAGCTAGAACAACCTTAAGCTCTTCCCCTGTGCCCTCAGGCTGGGGATTTCATCCACGCCCTATAGAGACCACGTTTACAGTCAGATATAACTGGTGAGACTGGCCCTGTTCTTTTCCTGCCCAGCATGGCTGTACAGACCCACTGCTCGGAGTACAAAGGACAGCAAGATGTGATTTTTTTTCCAACAGATTTTGCTTCATTTTATCATAAAACAACATCTAATAAATTTAAGCCAAGCTTTACTACAACAGGTCTAAACCAAAATGATGTTGTGCTACCCTTCTGTACAGGTTCACCTTATATTAAACTTTGGCAGTTGTCCCAAGTGCAGGCTCTCCTGTTCCTGATGTGTTGAATGATGTTGGGCAACATCTACCAGCATCTCTAGCTGGGTGGGAGCTCTGTTTTCCCTTAGGTGGGGGCTTGTAAGTAAGATGGGGAAAGACTTTTTAGTAGGGCCTGTAGCAATAGGGCAAGGGGCAATGGTTTTAAACTAAAAGAAGGTAGATTCAGACTAGATATAAGCAGAAATCTTTTATGATGAGGATGGTGAAACACTGAACACGTTGCCCAGAGAGGTGGTAGATGCCCCATCCCTGGAAACATCCAAGGTCAGGTTGGACAGGGCTCTGAGCAACCTGATGTGGTTGAAGATGTCCCTGCTAACTGCAGAAGGGTTGGATTTTATGACCTCTAAGAGTCTCTTCCAACCCAAACTATTCTATGATTCTATGATAGCCATGTGTTTTGGGCCCCATTTAACTTCTTTCTGTCCTGCAGAATAGCAGTGTTGAAACGGGGGAGGAAAGGGTACACATGGGACTATTTGTAGTATGTTGAAGTAACCAGGTAGAGTGTAAATAGCATCTTTGATCAAACTTTGAGCTGAGTATTGCTCAGAAAGCCCAACACAAACATCCCTCCTCTGGGTGGAAGGATGGAGCAGCCCCCTGCCTTGTGTCCTGCTGACTGTTTGTCCATGCAGCACACTCTCCAGCTACTCTTTCTTGCCTCAGGCCAGGGGTAACTGCAGTTATTTCACAGGCAGCACCATCCAATGGGTTTTCTTAAATACACGGCAGGGATGGGCCTGATCTGACTAAATCAGTTGAGTACATTCTTCCCACATTAAAGCCAATTAACTTTGGATGGTTATGAGTGAGAGCAAAATTTAGCCCAGTTTGTCTTCTCTGTGAATTGGTTCGTGTTGGCTGAGATTGAGTCTCTAATCGTAAGATGAGAACAAAAAAATCTCATGTCTTTCCTCAAGGCAGAGGCTCCTGTACATGTGAAGGCCAGGCTTACAGGGAGCCATTAGAGCAGAGGAAGGGCTTTGATCTCAAAACTGAACCATTTGAAATTGCAGATGAAAAAAATGAATTAATAAAACAGCAAGCAAGCCTTCAAGTAAATCATTTTAGCTCCTCCCAGAGCAGGCTCAGTCCCAGTGCCTCTGAAATGGGAGCATGACTCCAGCAGGAGCCCTGCATTACCCCAAGGGTACTGAGGTGCAATGCTCCTGATGGGGCATTGGGATGGGGAGATGCCAGCGAAGGCAGAGGAAAGCAGGGTTAGCTGTGGATGGGAGTGCAGCACAGCTGTTGAAGGGCAGTGGCGATGGTGAGCTGGGTGCCAGAGCAGGAGGCTTTGGAGGAGCAGGTCTGCACAGCCTCCACCGCTCTCGCCTCAAGCTGGATGCATGCTGTAGAGCCGCTTCAGTGTGGCACGGTGCCCAGGCAAATTCGGCTCGCTTTGCACCGTAATGCTGCTCTGCAGCTTCCAAACCAGACCTGACTTGCGCCCTGCCAGCTCCAAGCGGGAGAGGAGCAGCCTGAACCTGGTGAATAGACATGCCCTGAGGATATGTCTACATTGCAGTGCAGAGGTGAGACCTGGGCTTGGTGAGACAGACCTGAGCTAGTTCTTGGGAGCCGCGGGGCTGCGATGCACCGGTGGCACATGGGGTGTGTGTCCCTGGGCTCTGGGAAGGAGGTGTGGAGGAGGAGGGAGGTTTGTAGCCTCAGTGAGTCTCGTGACACTGCTGGGGACTGAGACTGGGTGGCGGAAGGACTTTATAGGCTGGAATGTGCTGTGCTCGCCAGTGGGATGGCCATTCTGTAGAGGTCACGCAGGAAAATCATGACCAGCAGCACTGGGGAGCAGACAAAGTGGTAGTGCTGGAGTTTGGGTAAAATACACTGCCTTTTTCCTTAGGATACATGAATCTGAGAGTTTGACTGAGGATCCTCAGCCCTGTACGCTGGCACTGGGACAAGCCCCAGCTTTTCAATCGGGTGGTTCATCTGGAGACCAGAACTATATCTGCAGCGTGCAAGAGGATACAAGGGGTGCAGCATTTGCTGGGTGCCCAGCTGTGGGGCAGTGGTGCATGGGCATGTGTGACAGGCCAGTTCAAGCACCTGTGGCTGCAGGTTGTGCTAATGCTCTGAGCTCCGTATGCATGAGGACATAGAGCAAAAAAAGAATAAAAATAGTAGAAACAGGTAAAACTAGCTTCTGGTGAGAAGAATACAAAGAGATTGGCTGAAAGAAGTGGAAATGCATATGGAATTTTAGGGTTATTTTCCCTTCTGCATTCCTTATGTTCTCATTGCAAATCATATTTCTGTATTTCTTAAGTGCCAGGCTAGTTTCTACCTGTTTTCTGTCTACCGCATTGTGCACCTCTTGTAACCCATGAGGAAAGCTCTTCTGTTTGAATTCACCATGTTGGCTCATGACAATCTACCCAAACTTCCCCTCAAAAGCAGGACAGCCCTGCATGGGATCCATGCTGCTTCCTGAAGAGGTGGCTGTATCCATATGAGCCATTTTGGTTCACTTTACAGTCAAATGAAGAGAAATAGGCACTTCCCACCCTATGGCAGCCTTCTCTCATAAATCTGATAGACTGGCACTTCAAGGAAACGTTTTCTTTCCACTGATTGGAAACAGATTTTAGATGTCTCCAGCAGATGCTATCCTCTGAAGGAGTCCCACCTCCTGAGTCTGCGCTGCCATGTGGTTGCTGATTCCTGAAATTATACAATATTATAGAGACAAAAAAAGAGGTGGAGAAAGAAATGGTTGGAAGAAGATTTAGCCCAAATCACAGGTGATTTTCAGCGAGATCTTGGGAAATAAAGTGTGGTGTGAGCCAGCAGCTTAAAGCCAGAAGGGCGGCTGCAGCCCCTGAAAGAGGAGTGGAGATCTCCCTCCCCAGCAGCTCCCAGCACCTGCGAGGCTCCTCCAGTCTCAGCACTGAGCACTAGATGGCATCCAAGGGGGGAGTTTGGGCTCTGGAATGCAGTCCTGGGCTCTGAAATTACAATTGCAGCTGGATCCAAAAATGAGGATCCCATCTGAATGGGGAAAAAACCAAATGGCCTAGGAGGTGGACTTTTTCCAGCTCCTGCTGCCATCCCATTGGGGTACAGCTCGCTCCGAGGTCTGCTCCACTGTCTCAGCTGAGTGCTGGGGCATGAGGGCAGGAAAATAACAAGGGGATGAAGAGCAAAGGCATTGTGCACAAGTCGAGGTGCATTAAAGCCTGTGCGGCTGCATTCACCCTTATCTTCTTTTTCCCCTGAATGCTGCCAGCCTTGGATGCACAGCATGCTGCATACATTGCTGTCTGTTCACATGCCATCCCTTGGTGTCCCCTAAGGTGTGCAGTGTGGGGGCAGCTGCAGGTGACTGGAAGTGCAGCTGCTCTGAGCTGGAAAATATTTCCTAATGAGGGAATTACCTTTGCTTCATCCACCTTGTTTTCTAAATAAGCCGAGTTGTCCCTAGGCCATTAATGGGCTTTGGAAGAAAGCAGAAACACTAAAAGAGATGGCTCTTGCTCGGGTGATTTTTCCTTCTCTTTACCTTTAAGGTGTCTTTCTGCTGGCATGGGATGGGGAGGAGGAGTGTTCAGCATCTCTCCCTGTCCCATCTCTGTGCCCTACTGGGACGAAGCATTCAACTTCAGCTCCAGGCAGGATTAGACCCCTAGCTTGGGTATCAAAATGTTTGCTTTTATCATCTCTAAAATAAGCAGCGGCCATGAACAAGCTCCTCAGGAGATACAGCTACGCTTGGCCCCATGGCTCAGCCCTGGTTTGATATGTGGGGCTGGGAGCCAGCACCCAAGCTGGGGCTCGAAGGCACTGATGCGTATGGTACAGAGGTGCACGCAAAGGTGTGAGAAGCCAGACAGGGTGTTAAAATGAGTAAGTGGCTGTGGGTGGCTGCCTGGAGGTGCAGGAGCCATGGGAGGGACACAGTGCTCCCTTCCTGCCTTGTTTGCATGCTGCAGGTGACCTTGAGTTTAACAACTTAATGAGTGCTGTGCAATTACCAGCACCATTTGCATGTGCGCTGTTCCTGGTTAGGAGGATGCCAAGTTACAGGTCCCGGTGTGTGCTGGAGGTGACTTTATGCCTGTCTCTCCTGAGCCTTTTCACACTCTCTCTAGATGAGCAAAGGGGTCTCAGGGCTGCAGCGTCCCATCCGGCACTGCACAGGCTGCCCACAGAGCCCTGCTTCCCTGCCTGTGCAGGCAGCAGCCAGGCAGACCACAGCAGGCAGGAGCTGCCCTGACCTTAACAGAGAGCAAGCATCTGCTGTCGGCAGCACCACACCTCGCCGCCCCCACAGCCCTGCGAGGGAGAAAGGATGGGGGCAAGCGCTTGATTTCCCGGCTTGCTTAATCACAGGCATTCACTCCTGGGCATAAATTTGTCTTGCGATTTGCGTGACAGGCAGGGAAGGAGCTGTCGGGGTTCAACGGTTACTTCACTGCCTGGAGGTCCGGCACCAAAAGGGGCTGGTTCTCATCACCACCCAGAAAACATTTCCCTCTGAAATGCTTTTATGCTCACACTTTTTTTTTTTTTTTTTAAGTCTCTTGTGTTTTTCTGGTGTGAATACAGCTCCAGGCAGGGATGCAGGAGAGCTTTATCGAGGTTTGGCTGGAGTTTGAAATAGACTTCTTCCCAAAAGTATATGTACCTACAAGAAATAGCTTTAACCCAAGCCCTGGGTAGCCCAGAGTTACTACAGACTGCTGTTTGTGTGCCCATTTCTTTTACCTGCAATTATGGGGAAATTGCCATCGTGTAAGCAGCGGGCTGTATGAATAACTTTATTATTTGTTATTATTAGACCTAGAAGTGTGTTTTTCTTGAGATCATATCTGCACAAGAAGGCACAGTAATAATAGCCTTTTGGATTGGCCAGGTTTCATTTCTATGGACTGTGAAACTCTTGAAGCAAGGTGCTGTTTATTGCTTACTTTTAAAATCAATGGTATTAACCAGACAGTCGCAGCAGAGACACCTCTGCGTTGTCCGGGCTGAGTTCTTGTAAGGGCAGGCGGTCATGTTGTGCTCGCTCTCCTCAGCTGGCATCAGTAAAAGGATCTCCTGTTATAGCCTGGTGCCAAGCTATTTTAAGAAGCAAGATTCCCCTTTTATGGAATTATTTTTCATGTGAGTTTAAGTACTGTGCTCATTTGCACTTCCCTTTTTCTGTTTTGGTCTGTTCTGTCTCTTGCCTTCAGGTAGGGTGTATAATATAGAGAGCAACAGCTTCTCAACTTGTGACAGCAGGATGCTATCTGAGTATGGAAAACATGACCAAGAATGGGTCAAGATATAGGAAAAGATCATGTTTTCTCTTTGAGGACCTTATCAGGAGCTTTTCATCAAAGTCCAGTAGAAAGGAGTAAAATCAGGGCTGAGTTCCTTAATGCACATCGTGACCTACCAGTATTTTTTGGGCTGCTTATCAGGTGCTTGTGCCCATGGGGATACAAGCACATGTGGTCACAGAGCCTCCCAGGCTGGCAGTCTCTGAAAAGAAGATGAAAACAAATCCAAATTGAAACGGTGCCTTGTCACACTTACGCGATTTGTGCTTTTGGTATTGCGTTTGTTACTCCAAAAGTCACCTCACGGTTGGTATTTTGCTCCACTTTCCAAGCAGCTGGTGGTATGAGGCTTTGCTAAAAGCAAGAGGGCTGAAAGTGTGGATGCATGGCTGGAGAAAGGCAGGCAGCCAAAGACAGATAAAACAAGAACTCAAAATGCATCACTTTAGGGGGTCTTTTTCTTTAATTTTTGAATCTCTGTATTGCAAAACAGTCTCTGGCTTTGGAAACAGAGGGATTTTGACATTTAGTATTTGGTGTTGGCAATACTGGATAAAGGAGATAAAGGAGCCTGTGATGGAGCACGAGAGATATTTGTGATCTATTGTGCAACAGCTGTCAGTGAACCTGTGTCTTTGTGTGTTTAAAGTGTATTTCCTGACATTTACTGGCAATTTTAAAGGGATTTACTCTGCTATTTCATAATGCCTGGTTCAGAGTAAATTTGCAGATTTTGAAGATCAGAAGACACCATTAATGCCATAGTCTGAGTTTCTAGATAGCTCAAGCCACCTAACTTCACACTCTCTGGTACTGAGCCCCATACCTTGTGTTCAGCTACGGCATGTCTTCTATAAAGGCACGATATGAAGGTGGAAAGATCAACCACTAACCCAGTGGTTTGTTCCAAGATCTGATCATTATCACTATTTAAAATAAAATGGTAATTTACTTCTCATTTTTCTTTGTCTGCCTTTGGCTAGAAGAAGAACTTATACCCAAACATTAATATAAAAGCAAATATTTCTTTAGCCCTTCCAAAATAAAGCAAAAGATAGGCTGGATATATATTGCAGTGAATCCATGTACAGGGAAAATAGAATATCCTTGCAGTGGTTTGATGCTGTGGTCTGCAGCTAGCTTGCATGCATTTGTAAAATCATTTGGGCGGTATTAAGGTCAGTATTGTAACTTGAACATAATTTCTTTTAGTGTTTTTTCTTCTTTATAGACATTTCTTCAGTCTTTTGAAATCCAGTGTCCCAAGCAAAATTAAACTGGCACAGAAAAGCGAAGTGGGAAGGGAGGGTTGTGCACTTAAGGTGGGGGGGAGGCATTTAACTGGAAGTGTGTGTGACAAATGGGAGTGGGCCTGGCTTGACCCTTTCTGGCTATTAAAAGGCTATATTGCAAGATAAATTGGAAAATATTGTAGCTAGAGAGAGGGTGTGAACCAAATGGTTCATACCAAGTCAGTAATTTGAGTGCTCTAGTTTTGTAATGTGCTACTAACCCAAACTGGGGATCCCACCACTCCTGAATTTTTGGGCCTGGCTTTTATCACAGTATCAAACAGTGATATGTGAAAGTATTCAGAAGACAAACCGGGGAGAAAATCCTTTTCAGAGCTATAAAACCATCTTCTGTTTTAAGGAGCTTGATCGTTTTTGGCAAGGCTTTCAAAGAAAACAGTGTCGAGATCCTCTCGATGAATAGGAACATTAATATATTAGGTATATATTATGTAAATCCATACTTCAGTGGAGTGCTAGATAAGATAAATGGGAGCAAAGAGCAGGCTTTGAAGGCTGTTGGTGAGATTTTTGTGTGTATGCTGTGCCCCTTGAAGGCTCGGTGCAGCACTCACAGGCCCTGGGGACACTGAGGTCCTGCAGCCCCCTCCTGCTCCTGGGCCGCTCAAGAGGCTGCTGCAGCATCACCAACTAAATTTTGTCAACCTGTGGTACAACCTTGCTCAGGCCACAGCACTGCAGCATTATACCTGAAAAAACTCTCCCCATGTTGTTGCAAGGGGTTCCTTCACAGTTTCAGTGCAGACGGGGGAAAGCTCCTCCCTGGCAAAAGCAGGCTGTGCAGCTCCTTTATGCCTCCCTGAACATTGCGTAGCATGGAGGGATCAAGGCACAGGTGGCCAGGGTTACAGCAAACCCAATTTGTGTGCTGAAGCAAATATTTGGGGAGGGTCCAGCTTGGCCCCTGCAAACACACTTGAGGATAGCTGACAATGAATTATCGAGATGGAGACTCGAAAGCAGATAACCCCAGGGACTTATGCATTGTATACAAATGCACGGCCTGACCCTCGCATCTCACGTGAGGCAGCAGCAAGAGGGATGTCCCTGCGCCAGAGAGATCTTCCCTGGCGCATCTCCATTTTCATGTCATATAGTTGTGCAAGACAGGATTGATATGGGGACCCCCATGCGTGGGGCCACATGCTTCACTTTTTCTTGCTGTGCCTCATCTCTTGACAAGCCCCACTGTTGCTCCGTATATATAGTCTGCTTAAGTCGCCTTTCAGAAGCCTCTCCCTGCTTCCCCACTCTACGCACCCAGATCCCTCCAGTATCAACCCATCAGAGCAGCGTCTTGGCTTGTGTTCAGAAGATGCAAGCCCATGCATGCCACCTTCAAGGCTGCTCCTCTGCCCAGCATTGCCTTTCCTGCTGCCCCACGGTGCTGGTGGCCAGCCATGCACCTGCCCTGACAGCGCCTGTATTCATCGTCAGGGGCTTCACACTTTGAAGGCAATGCCAGAAGCTATCGGGTGGCCCATAAAATGGTTTGGTCTAGACATGGAAAAAGATTTTTTTTTTCTTTCACTTTTCATTTAGATGCTGAGCACTTTCAACCAGGTTATTGAGATAGTTTGTGACCAGAAATCAGTCCAGGCTGAAAAAATGTAGGTGTACCTGTTTATGTTATAAACCACAAATGTTTGTATCCTGCAACAAACATCTGGGAAGTGTCCAGACCAGACATTACAAACGTGTTAACTACTCTGAGTTAACTGGTAATCAATTTGGGGCTAAAAACCCGAGTGTGGACCTTTCCTCTGAGACTGCTGTTTATAACGGGGCTTTCATTTAGATCCTGACCTAGAAGCGTAATTAAACCATGGCACATTCTTGACTTTCAAACAAAATTCTGGGAGCTCGCCAGCGCAGAGCACAGACACAGATTTTACCAGGGTTGAAACGGGGCGGCGATGTACCACCTCTTTCATTAACTGTTGTTGACAGTGAAAATGCCTGCCCGGTAGAAATTGTGAATTATACAGACAGCCCTTTAAGGCTCTGCTAATAAACACATGAAAGGGTTTGAGGGAACTATATGAAAATACTGGTCTATTGAAATCCTTTTTAGTGCCACCAGTTTGGGAGAAGGTGTATTATTCAGGGCTGGAATTTCTAATAATTAACGTACGTCTTTCGTAATTAAGATGCTGCTTTTGATTTTTGCAGTCCAAGTTTGCTCCAATTTCTCCATCAATACTGGGCTGTATCACCAGGCAGTGGGAAACCATAGCTATGACCTGCTGGAGCTGCTCTGATGGAGCTGAGGGGTTTGGGTTTTTCAAGCAAATGCTAAGGAAGGACAGTAGATGGTGCTGTTATTCTCTTTTTTGAGGGCAGAGATGGCAGGCTGGAGAGGCACAACTACGGCTCTACACAAGGTGTTAGCAGTCCACAGTGCCCCCAAATCATAAATCAGGCTTCTTCGAATTGTGGGGATTTGGCCTTCAGAAAATCTGCAGATTAAATCAAAAGGCGTCCTTTTCTTCAGCTTGCGCATTTTGATCTTTCAGATGAGATTTGGAGGTCACATTTTCAAGCATTTTGTTGGAATCATGTAATTTGAAATTTATCTTTTTTTTTTATTTTTTCTTTGCAATAATGTGAGATGGAATCCTCTAATCATTTCAGGAGCCAGCAAGATTTAGGGGAACTAAATTAAATTAAGGAGAAACACCAGGATTGTGAAACTTGGCAGTAGTACAGAAGCTGGTTTCAAAACAGACTGGACTTGAAGGTTGTTGGCAAATCGAATGCATCTGACCCTGAGTGATTTGGGATGCCAGGAATGGGGGTGTGACCACAGAGCTTCCTACCCTGTGGATCACCAAGACACTGCTTGAGGAATGACCCTCCTGGCCTGCATCAATCTGGATACCCAATTTCCTGAACAGCAGCAAATGCTGTATCAGGATGACATTTATCAGCTAATTTTTTTTAAATGACCTGAAGATTTATGAGGCTTGATTCTTCCCAGTGGCACTGGAGAGGGCAGAATTTGTCCCCCTTTGAATTTCACTTTTATTTGCCTCTCTCTGCAAAGACAGGTCTAAGTCCAGCTTTAGCAAACATTTCTTAACAGGGCAGCAATGATTGCGCAAGTTGGACAACCTGGTGCTGGTAAAGGTGGCCAATGTGTGAAAGCAGGCAGGGGATGTGGCAGCTCTCCTGCCCTTAACCTCCTCCTGCCTTGGGGTGGGCTTGGAAATGCCCCCAGCTCCCTCCCTGCAACTTGCAGCCCCTCTCGTGGTGTTTTGCCCAGCAGCAGCTGATGGTGCTAAAAATAGTCTTGAACAGGGTAGTGGTTGTTCAGCTTTGGACTTCCCAGAAGTTTACTGGTATTCTGACCTTGTGACTCCAGTTTAGGCCACCTGATGCACAGCTTGTAACTTTGCTCTGATTTCCCTGTTCAGTGGGGAACAATCTCAGAAAACATACAGATAACAATCAGTGGCCTGAACACAGCTCACTTTCTTATTTTAGGACTGCTATAGACATGGTCATTAATGGCTCTAAGAAATACAATAGGCAGGGCCTGGTCCTCCCCTGCTGCATGTCCCCTCTCCAGAAGAGCTACTGCCAAATCCTCCCCATGATGGAAAAGTAAAGTTGTTCCTGTATAAAACCCCGCTGTAGGTCTGAGGGGGCAGTGGCGGTTTGGCGCTGGGCTGTGCATCAAAATGAGTGTGCAACCACATGCACTTTAGACATCAAATTGCTCTGCAACATTGTTCTTGTTTGCAGCACATCAGCAAGAGCAGGAGAGATTCTCTACGCTTGCAAGTGGGGCAGCCCAGAGTGCCGGGGCCACATCCTGCCCAGCCGAGGACAAGCCCCAGGAGCACGGGTCCACGCTGACGAAGGGCAGTGCTGCTTGCCGGGCTGTCGCTGCACCCCAGCAGTAATGCTGGACTAATGAAACACATCGTAGGGACTAATTAAATTTGTGCTGGGCCAAGGGGAGTGGGATGGGGTAAGTGGGACTGTAAGAGCAGGCTACAGATCCAATCCCTGCTCCAACAAATAGTTATTTTACATTAAATAATGTGTGGGATAAACTAATTCCATGAGCCTCAGAGCAGAAACCAGAGCTGCCTCCCTTCCCTTCTCTATCCCCAAAACCACCCTGTGTACCAAGTAGAAACACGAGCTCTCAAAAGACTCCTCTTTCCCCAAACCAGACCTGTCCTCCTCAGACATGCTCTTCTGTGGACGATAGGGAAAAAGTAAAAACAGGAACTATTTTACTTTTTTTTTTTTTTTGACAGAAGCAATACCCTTTGGCCTGGATTGTGATGACTGGTCGTGCTGAGTGAGGAAGAGCTTCTCTCAATTTTAAATTACTGCCATGTCATGAGCAGGTTTCCATGCAGTCGTGTCCCACAGATACAAAGGTGCAAGGGGCAGCATCCAGTTCCTGCCCCTTTTCCTGTTACAGAAGTAGTCTTAAAGAGCTTATTCTCTTAAAATGACGAGATGGAATGAATAAAACACAATTCCTGTTTTAATATTGTTGGGTTCTGAAATATCCCGGATAACGTTTAAATCTGGGCAAGAACAAGTGTTACTGCAAGTATTTTATCTTCCCATAGATTGTATCAGTGCTGCATTCCTTGTTCAGGAGGGTTCTGGTCCAGCTTAGATGGGAAAGTGGTGAAAATGTTGTGAGATCAGCTGGTCTCCAAAAATGTGGGGCAAAATTCACTGATAACGTAAATGCAATTGGTTCAGTTAATTTATATCAAGAAAAAAAACTTCAGTCCATAGTGGGTATTTAGAACCTGACTGAGAAGAAGAGCTGAGCCCTAAATGGATAGCTGTTGCATGGTGTATTCAATAATTGCATTTATGAATAAACAATTAATTATTACCAGTCACTGTCTTGCATATTATTGACTAAGGCACAGAAGCTGTTTTTTGGCGCTGCTGACTTACCCATTGTCAACCGTGAACTGAGCAATTGTAGTGGCTGCTCCCTTAAGAAATTGTCCAAGATTCAGACTGACTTGTGGCCCCATGGCTTGCATCAACTAACAGTACAATCTTTTTGTTATGAAAATGGAAACATCAGTTGCCTGAGGGGTCTTGTGAATGCAAATATAAAATTATAATTTCAATTTCCTTTTAAGTACAGGAAAGGCTCGTTTGTTTGTTTGTTTGCTGTTACAATGACAGGTCTGTTCTTTTTTTCTTTCCGCTTTAAACTCGAAATTGAATTTAACCCAGGGAATTCGAATGAGGATCATTTTCAATCAGCAGATTTGGGGATGCGGGGAGGCTGAAGCCAGCTGCCGAAAGCCACGGGCTCCTCTCACAAGGACTAGGCTCTGAAGGGTGCGGGGAAGGGTGGATGCTTGGCCCCGCAGCGGAGGCGGTGAGCTGGGCTGGGCAGCATGCCCGCAGCTGGCGAAGGGCTGACCCCCTCAGCTGAGGGAGAATTCCCACGTGAGGATTCTTTCCACTCGCTTCAAGAATCTGAGGAGCCTAAATTAGGCACCCACACCTCTGCCACAGTCAGGGGAAAGAGAGAGAGTCCTTGAGATATGTCCTCCAGAGGCAGTTTGGCCCCTGAGTGGGTGATCATCACTGTGGGGCACCATTTCGGGCCAAAACTGATGGGTTTGTGCTCAGTGTCATGAGGCGATGCCAGGCAAAAGAGAGCTGTCTCCTCAAAAGTAAAGTGGGAGATGGCACCTGAGTGCATGTCACTGAGGCATAATGAAAGAACTGGAGGAAAGTCCAAGGTGTGTTTTCCCCTTTCTCTTTATACCGCACATATAAAAGTAAAATATGAAAACAGCCACTTTGCTTTCTTCCTCCCAGGCTGGCCCAAATAAGCCCAGGTATGTGTCTAAACAGATTCCTGGAAAACCTGCCCTTGCCAAGGCACGATCTCTAGTGCTCAGAGTGTAGTCTGCAGCTCTGCAAAAAGCAGCGGGGAAGCGTGTCCTTGCTGGGGGGGTCCTACCTGTCCTCTCTGCCTGCCTTCCCTGCCTGCCTGCCTCTGCAGGCAGCAAAACACCAGGGGCCTGGCAGGATATGCACCTCAGCGCAGGATTTGGCCTGGCGGTGGTTTGCCAGCACACAAACGGAAGGCTGAGGTCAGATACAAGACCAAAAAAAAAGAAGAAAAGTGGTTAGATGCTGTCCTGAGCAGTTTCCTTTGGTACCACGCACTCACTCCCACCTCCTGTGTCCCCGGCCGCCCTGCTTGGAGCTGCTAGCATCACCATCCTGCCAGCCGGGCTTCCTGGGAAACCTTTCGTTTAATTCCTCAGTGATTTTTAATTAGACCAAAGGGGCAATTAACCAACATAATAATCCCTCACCCCACTCCGAATGCTCTCGTTACACTTATTTTATGAAGGTGGTGTTGCTGGTGCAGGATGGCAAAGCTGCTACAGTTGGGTGGTGGGACTTGGTGGGCGGGTGGCACGGCCAAAGCCATCCTTCAGCCCTGAGCAGGCAGGGCAGGATCCGGCCCCGTGGGGTCTGCCTGGCTCCAGGCTCTGTGGGCACAACACACACCACGTCCCCTCGAAAAGGGTCTGTCTCAGCACGTGGAGCAGAGCTGCAGGGCAGGAAGCAAAGCCAGGAGAAAAATGTTTAAAGTTGTTTGTTACCGGTTTTCCCCCCTCCGCACCGTTACCACCTTTCGGGAGTCCTCCAGCCTTGGATCGGCTGGCTGTTTTCCTTCCCCCCGCCCTCCCATTGCACTCGTCTCTTTGGTTTGTAAACGCTAGAGGCTCCCTCCTTCTGGAACTTTAGTTCCTGGCTCTTTTTTTTTTTTTTTTCTTAACTTCCCTCAGGAAAAAAATGTGGAGTTAATTATCTATGTAAAATGTCAGATGCAGGAAAGGGGCTGTGCTTACTTGGATATCCCATCCGAGGCGAAGTGACTGATTTTTTTTATTTTTTTTTCCCCCTTCTTTTTTCTTTTTTGGAAAGGACCTCGCGAAATAAAAGTGCAGAAACAAGCCGGTGGCTCCCAGAGCGGCCGGGGCGGGCGCGGCGGGAGCCCCCAGCGCAGCGCGGCGCGGAGCCGAGCGCGGAGCGGAGCCCACCTGCCCGCGGCAGCCAGCATCGCCCGGCGCCTCGCTCCGCACCTTTTCCCCCCGCGTACTGAGAGCTTGATACGTACATATATATACATATATATGTAATTTTTTTTTTTTATCCCTCCCCGGGCTTTTCTTCCAGGACTTTTCCACCGCCGTGGGACACCCGTAAACTTCTCCCTCGCTCCCCTTACCCTCCTGCCCCTCCTTTGCTGGTGGTTTTGTGCTTGTTTTGGTTTTGTTATTTTTTTAACTTTTTTTTTTTTTTTTGGAAGACCCGCCTGCGTTTCGCCTCCCGTGCCCCACCGGAGAGGCCGGGCAGCACCTCCCCGGCGCACCGCGTGCGAGCCCGGCGGCCCGGCCCGGCCCGGCTCGGCTCGGCTCGGCGCGGCGCGGCCCGGCCCGGCTCGCCTCGGCACGGCACGGCTCGGGCGCTCGCCCCCGATAATGCAGAGCTACAAGTACGATAAGGCGATCCCGCCGGAGAGCAAGAATGGGGGCAGCCCGGCGCTGAACAACAATCCGGCCAAGAGCAGCCGCAAGAAAGCCCTGCTCATCTGCCTCGACTTCCTCTGCCTCGTCATGGGTGAGCAGCCGCGGGGGCTCCGCGCCCCTTGCCCCCGCTCCGACCCCCTCCGAGCCCCCCCGGACCCCCACTTCGGGCAAGTTTCGCGGAGGGCGGGCGGGCGGGCGGGCGCGCAGAGCTCGGCCGCGCCGCTCCCCAAACAAAAGCGGAGCGGAGCGGGGCCGCCGGCCGAGGCGAGGCGGGGAGCGGAGCGGAGCGCGTCCCGCCGGGGTCACAGCGGGGCTGGCGGCGGGGAGCGGGGCAGCCGGCCCTGCGCGCGGCGGGCTGGGCGCAGCACCCCCCCCCCCCCCCCCCCCCATTTACTGATTATTATTTTATTTACTTCTCGTGTCCCCCCACTGCCGTGCCCGGACCCGGCGCTGGGGGGAAGGGGGCGGCGGTGCGCGGGGGGCACTGTGGGCTCGGGGATGCGCCGCGGCCCCCGGCGGTGCCCCCCGCGCCGTGCCCCGCACCCCGGCGCACCGCCAGCGGCACCTCGGCCGGCGCTAGGGCCAGCTCCAGGTGGAGGTAGTGCTCTACGGCTGCGACCAACCCCGCGGCTTCGGTTCAGGCTTTTTTTTTTTTTTTTTTTTGTTGTTAATAGCGAAAAAACGAAAACGAAAATCTTGCCATTCTAGTTACTTCGTGTTGCTCGGATGTCGGGCTTGTCAGTGGTTCTGTCTTTCTTCCCTCTCCCCTTCTTGCACCCAGGGCAGGCGTCTCGCTAAACTCATTTCTTTAAAAGATTGCTTTGAAGTGCTCTCAGGCACCTCGTAGTCACTGGCAGAGGTCTCAATGTGCGAGCCTGCTTGCCTTTTGGAAAAGGTACGGCATGTAAGGAAACTGTCAGCAGTCTGTCTCAGAAAGATTTTGCATGCCGAAACATCAACTGTTCAATTGTGGCTGCAATGCTGAATATTTAATTGACAGACACAGGCAGGGGAAATCAACTGGCTTCCAACAAAGAGATTAATAACACAACAGCACGTGAGTTTAATACTCCAGACACCACAGTCTTTAAAACAATTGTTTCTGCTTAGAGCCCATTTTTTTAAAGACTGTCAGTTTGATTTAATTTTTACGTAGTTTATTGATCATCTGGTCTATATTACGAGGCACTAATACATTAAGAAGAGGGGCATGGTTTTCTCTTTATATTCCCACAAGAATAGAGGCCAGTGCAGAAAGCTTCATCTTTTTGTATCTGGAAAAAATAAAAATACTTGATATCCCATATATGAAACTAATATAAGTAGAAACATAACTAGCTTGACTTACCTCACTTATTTAAACAGAAGGTTGGATTCCTAGTAAAACAGCTCCTAGGAGTCAGAACTTTTAAACTTTTATTTACACAAGTTTTCTTAACTTCAGGCGTTCCTGGCATAAGTGCTATTTGAGTGGGTAAAGGGTTTTTCTTCCCAGTCTCTAGACTAAGGGTCCTAACTGCAAAAGCAATTAGTTGACATGTTGTTGTACTTGTGATAGTTTGGATAAACAGAATTTATCAAGCATCACTGGAAGGTATTGTTAGTGGGGGATAATGTGATACAGCAAAAGCTGTGATTGTTGCTTTGTTTCATATTACCACAGGTGGAAATTAGAAAGTAAACACCAGAGTTGGTTTGTTTGGGGGTTGTGTTTTGGGGTGTTTTTTTGGTGTTTTGGGTTTGTTTGGGGTTTTTTTTTGTTGTTGTTGTTTTAGTGCGAGAAGCATTTAGAAGTAACTCAACAGCTGAAGGAAGTTTTAGATCTGGCTGATCACTGGCAGGTGAAGAGCATGGGTGGGACGTGGTAGGAGAGGTGATTATGTGATGGATAGCCCATGATGTGTGTTTGGGGATGGGTTTTTCAAATACACCCAGACCAGTAGTGTTGGACCTGCTGGTGGATGACTGGGCATGAGGTGCCGTGAAAGCCGGCTGCCCCACTTGCAGGAGGCTTGGCTGGCCTCTTCTCTCTGCCTTTTGCTAGGGAAGACTAAGAGCTTATAGTTCCCAAGCACTTGATTCCCACTTGTCCTTCTTGAGCTTGTAAATAAAGATTTTTAAAAAAACCAAACCAAAACACTTTGAAGGTGAAAAAAAGGTGCTCTAGCCAAAGCCTGAAAGAGAAAGTTGGACAGATATAAGTTGATGGGTATTTACGTGCTCAGTAAAAAATGGAGTCCTATGTAAGATAATGAGAAGCAGAATTGGGTGAAATGACTTGTTTTGACGTGGCGGTACTCAGTAGAGGTCTTCTGCTGGTGCCTGTAGGCACATGGCCAGTGGCCTCCAGTGCAGTTAAACTGAGTTACGCCTCTTGAGCGGCTGCCCAAAGACATTCAGGGTAGCAGGGAAACAGAAGGCTTTTTCTCATTTGAGGACCACTTTAGGAAATATTAAAACCAGTCATTTGATTTGCAGAGGCCTGTGATGCTGCATTGGCTTCTGCTGCAGGTACTGCCATAATTCTGGCCTGAATCTGTTTTCTATGGGAGGGGAGGGAGTGAAAAGAAAGAACTATGGCTGAAATGTCTTTCAGAGATGACACACCTCAGCTCTCTGTGAGGTGGTAGATGTGTACAAACCCTTCTTTGTTTACATACAAATTTAAACAAATTACCCAGAAGACAATTATCATAAACATCTAAGAAAGTCGGAATAAGTAAAGCAGAGCTATCAGGAGCTTCCTTCGCTTTAATTTGGCGCGAATCGTTAGAAAGATCCACTTTGTCTTTCATCGTTAAGTACAATGATTATCTTGATAATAAATGCATAAGGGGAAGATTTGTATCTTTGTTCCTTGGGGATCACGGGTTGTGGAGCCATTGGCAGAAGTGCATTGCTTGCTGGTGGAGTAGGTTGGCTGAAGATCCACTGAACCAGACCCCCATTCCTCCTGCATTTCCAACTTGTGTTGGGTTGGCAAGGAGCTGAGTATTTCTGAATGCCCCACTCCTCTGTTGAGTGCACTCTGCACTGACAAATCCCTGGCTTCTTGCATGAGCAAGAGGTTTCATCACCAACACTGTGAACTTCCCAGAAATTTCACGTCAGTGCTTAACTCGGTAAAAGAGGCAGAAAAGAACTGAGTGTGCATTTATTGAATAAAGCAGGTCATCTGAGGGGGGAAAATAACTTTCTCCATCTGCTTCCTCCTCTTGGGAGGGCTCTGTTTAGAGAATTAGAAGATGCTTCCTGAAATTGTTAGGGCCGCAGGCGAGCCCAGTGGTGTGGAAGAGTCCCCAATGCCCCATCCCTGTCTTGCTGGTCACCATGACACATCTGAAAACGTGACTGAGGAGCTCAGCCAGGGGGGCCTGAAGTTGTGCCGGCAAAGCTGGTGGGTGACTTCATGTTGGAGAGCTGTGGGGAACTCTCTGAGCAGCAAAATAAGAGGTGTGATGGGAGGACCTCACTCTACCTTCGTCTGATCATCCTCAGCCCAGTCACAGCCCCATCTCTTTGCCAGGAGTTTCTTGTACCTCCTGCCCAGAGCATAGAGCTGTTACAGGGGGTGGACTGGTGTGACCTTGGCTGGGTCAGGTCCTACAGGGCAGCTTTCCTCTGTGCTGTGGGGTTTTGGTGCCCAGATGCAGCACTGCACAGAGCTACTGCAACCAGCCACCACCTTTCTGCAGGAGGCATGGGCCAGGTGGGGAAAAGCCTCCTGCCCTGACCACTGAGGTGGGATATTTTGGAGGCTGGGCCCACAGATGTAGCGTCTAGGGTTAAATTTACTCCTCTGACCTGCTGGTTTTTGCCTTGGCAGGGACTCTCCACGTCCAGCAAACTCTGAGCAGCCACCTACGCTCTGCTAATGGGTGTTAAGTCGAGCGTTTAATCTCAGAAGAGGGGAAGGCTGTGTCAGCAAGGCCGATAGGGCAGATGAGGGTCTTTGGTAGCTTGTATTTGTGCAGCTTGCACAGGTAGAACAGCTTCCAAAAAGTCCTGCTTGTGCTATAAAATAGAGGGATTTCATCTGGCATACCTGCTTCCTAGGCATGTGGAAATTGGGTTTATGGGAGTGTATGTTTCAGGCTGGTGAGATGTAAACTGCACATAATTTACTGCCCTTTTTATTTTCTGTCTCTAATTTAATTTTCTCTCTTCTGTCAATCCCAGTTAATCTGTACGACACAAGTTTTACTGCCTTTGGGAGCTTTTGAAGCAACAGATGGATAGGCCTCTTACAACCTTAATATCTCTTCAGCTTTCTCACAAATTTGGCATCTCCTCTTCTGTAGTGAGCTTGATGCTAAAATGAACTTTGAAAGTAAATATTTATGCTAGCATGACATTGACATGTTTACATAAATGGGGATATAATCTCATAATTTGGGCTAACAGTTTAGAATACTCTTAACTTTCCTCTTCTGTGTAGAAAACTGTGTCATCGTCCAGCTTTCAGAAGCAAAAAGGGTTTGAGCGCTGCCCGGGGCCCTGTCGCTCTGTCACAAAAATCAACACAAACAGGCCTGGGATTGTCATTTAAGTGTAAGGCGTGGGAGGAATTAAAGATGAGGTTAGAGTTATTTGGATGCTGTAAAGTTGAATTTGATGAGCTAAGCAACTTTGCTTTGTTTGTTTTTTTTGTTTTTGGGGTTTTTTTGGTTGGTTTTTTTTTTATTATTATTTTTAAGACTACCCTGCCACGCAGGGCTTACTTGTCATGTAGGTAACAACTTTCTGTACAGTCCTGAAGAAACTGCTGACCCAACTATTTCTTGTTTTTGGCAAGGGACAATGAGATCTGACTGTACTAAACCAGCCGGGCAGTCCCAACACCTTGGCGTTGTCTTCTCCATCCTGTGTCTTCTCTGTGTTGAGGAGGACTGAGCCCATACCACACGCAAGAAGCTGCGTGGGTGGAGAGTCGTCATCATGTTTTGAGCATACCTAGATGGGGTTTGGTCGTTAATGTTTATGTATCGCTTATTTTAATACCTGTAGGATCTCTTGGCGGCAGCAAGCTCCCTGCGAGGCAGCAGGGTCTGTCTTGGGGATGGCTGGTCTGGAAGTGCTTTGGCAAAGGCAGGTTTGCAGAGGTGGCATCTTGGCATGGGGGTGTGCAGCCGTATCCCACCATCATTTGGGAGTAAAGGAGATTTTTTCGGAGCCTTGAAATGCTTCTTATTAAACCAACAGTCAGCATCTAAGCATGATACCCATCCTTAGTTTTGACGTTCTCTTGAAAGACCAATGGAGCCAAAGATGACTGGAAGAAAGGATGAGAGAAAATTGTTTTGGAGGTGTTTAAAATAAACTTTTTTTTTTGCATTGGCTTTATAAAAACCAAAAAAACCTATCAAGAGCAGGTTATTAGTGACAATTATACTTGAGGTGTTAATTGCAGAACAAGGAAATGCTGTACCTATGGCAGTCTGAGTCCTCAGGGGTATAAATCTGCTGGCTTTCCCGAGTCAGTGGAATTTGGCCAGCCTGAAGATGTGTCTCCAGGAAAGCAGAATTACATGCAACTGCTTCATGGCCAGAAGTGCTTTGAATCCTGTGTACCTGCTGCTGAGGCAGGCAGGAGATGAGATCACAATTACATAGATGACATTTTTTTTTAATTGCCTGTTTGTAGCGAGCACAGAAAAGAATATAAACATCACTCCCAGATCAAACAGATTATTTTTATACCCTTTAAATCTCAATTTAATATGCATGCCTTTCTTAGGCTGTTTTGGTCTGACTTTGTTTGTCTAGATACAGGCTGACGGTATATCCTCCAGATGCATGTGCCTCCATATACCGCCCAAAGATGGTTTGCATACCACAGTTGGGGAACCCGTGCTGCACGGGCACAGTCTTGCAAACCAGGGCTCCTCTTTAGTGCCTGCATCTGAGATTGGAAGGGTGTTTGCATGCCTCCATCTCTGTCTGAAATAACTTAAAAGAGGGGAAAAAAAGCCCCTGCTCTGCTCTCTGTAGCTTGCTCTGGCGAACCAGACTCCATCCTCTCCGTTTCGTTCATACAATGCTCCTGCTTCATCCATGGTAATCCAGAAGGGACCGTTGTGGTTGCCCAGTCTGCCTGTGCCTTGAACAAGGGCATGCCTGTTGAAGGCAGTGTGGGGAAAGGCAGCAGTCTTCAAACCCTCCTATTCCAGCGTCAACACAGCTGGCGCTGAGAACGGCAGCTTCCCCTGGCCCCGTGCATCCCTGGGGGGCTGTGTCCGGGGAGGGGGGGGGGATTGGGGCAGTAGGGAAACCCCCTCCATGGGGGGATTGGGGCAGCAGGGAAACCCCCTCCCTCCCCGGATGCGGCTTTCACTCCTGCGCAGCAGGATGCCAGCTGGGGTTTTAGAACGAGTGCTGTCATTTTTTTTCTTTTTTCTTTCTTTTTGTTTTGTCTTAGGGACCTGGCTTCTGCAGTCATGTAGGTTTTTTTGATATGTCAGGTTTCATATTTAAAAAAAAAAAAGGCTTGAAAATGAGAATCAAGTGAATGATAAAGCCTTAAAATAGAGGTAAATTAAAATAATACAGCATTTATTCTGTAATGATGAAGTCTGAAGTCAGTTTTCTGAATATACTTAACGATTATTCTTTTATTTTTTCCACTGGCTGGTGTGGCAGAGCGGTGGGACCCCTGGTACAAGAGAGACTAAAGCGGCCCTCTGTGCCTCCCCCCTCATGCTAACTTGGTGCCGCGGGCCGCACAGCTGTGTGTGCAAGGGTCCTGTCTGTGCCCAGCCTTTGGTCTGGCTTAGCAGATACCTCGGCTCGGGGGGTCTTGCCAATAGCTGGGAAGAGTCTACACTGTCCATCAGATCTCCTCGTGGATCAGCATGGCCCCTTTCTGAGAAAGGCATTCGTATCCCTTTCAAAGCCACCCCATCTATCCCTGTTTTGCTCCCTCCCATGACGTCTACCTTGGAGAAGCACTACCTGCTCCACAATTTTAGCTAGTGAAAAGCTTCTTGGGGCAGATCGGGTGTCTATGTACAGGGTTGTGTTGGGACAGCTGTTGGGAAGTTATGCTCAAGAATCCCTTCTTGCCTATTAGCTGCACGCGATGGCTTAGTTGTAACGGTGGGACCATGATCAGCAGAAGCTGCTCCTCACGTTAGACCTGAAGAGGCAGAACGTCACCAAAAAAGAGGAATTTGAAGTGTTTTCCTATAGCTTTTGATGCAAACCATTGGAAAACTTGTCTTAAGCTTAAGTTTGTTACCAAGGCAATGTATGAAAAAGTTTGAAAATTAGGTTTGTCCTGGCAGGTTTCTAAGTGTCAGAAATCCCTATAAACTCCATCCTTTCACGTTTGTCACGTAAGTGGGCTTGTTTTTCACGTGTTGGATGTTTTGAAGACAGAGGGTTGAAAACTGACTCTCCGCATCAAGTAGATGTTATAAGCAGAACATGTAATTTAACTCCAGAGCTTCTGATGCTCTGAAAATGCTTGTGCTCTTTATGCTGTGTGTTCTTGTTCCAGCGTTGCCTGTAGCTCGTACCGATATATGAGCTTCTCTTATCTAAGCATGTGGTGCTCTCAGTCAGGAGCTGCAGGGGCAGACTGGGGCTGCCAGCCAAAGCCCAAATGAAGCTACAGTTGGTCTGGCAATGCTGGTGACATTGAATCAGTGGAGAGTGTTCATAATCCTCTTGTACTTTTCCATAGTTTTTTATTCCTTGCCCAAAAAGATGTGAAAGCTATGTTGACCATAGCACAGAGAAGCTTGGGAGATGCCTCCAGCCTTCCTGATAAAACATACCAGTGGGTTTAGCCCATGGTGCACGAGAGACACAGCAAATTGAGGCTGGATTAGGCTTGCTGGGCCAACCCAGACCTTGCCCTAAACAGTGAAGGTAGCTGTGGCATGGAGGTCTCCTTCACTGCTTTGGGAGTTTGCAGGCAGCAGGCTGTACCTCTTGGAGCTGCTTCAGCTTTGCTGGTTGGAGGAGCTGAGGACAGCATGGTTCTTCCTTCCACAGGGTTAAACAGAAAAAGTGAATGTTACTGGTTAGTGGTTTTGGGCAGCCATCCCTCTTGAAACAAACGATGCTCCCTCTGAAAGCTCGATTCTCCCAGCAGTGTGAGGGTTGTAGCCTGCTGCTGCGTGAAGGGAGCGACAAGCTGCATGGCATCCTGTAATTGGCTTTCACGTGCTTTTACTGTAAATTAGTGAGAATGACAGCCATTTTTGAAAGCTTTTACAGCAGTGCCCCTGTGTCTGATCCTGCATGTACTGGAGACAGGCACTGCACACAGGTATTAATTGCATTGCTCTTAATTCAGCATGTGCTTATGCAAAGCTGAGACATCATCGCATGCTTCAAAATGTCCAGCCACTGAATTTGGAAGCCAATGTGCTAAATGGGGTCTGGGTTTCCCGTCTTCTTGATGCTTAGCCAGTTATTTATGACCTCCATTTTGGGCTGGTGTGATGGGCCTTTCTTTAAGCATGGCTGCAAGGCTCAGCTTGAGGCTGGCAGGAGTGAGCAGCCCAGCCCTGGTTATCGTTCCCACCGACATTGAAAGTGAGGTCTTTGCTCTGGTCTTTGTAGCAGCACAGCAGGCGTGACAACTGGTCCCACACCCCAAGCATTTTGCGGGCTTCCAAGGCGTTTCTGCAAAGCCCACCACTCTTTAAAGTGTTAGTTTCCAAAGGGAGAGTTGAAAATAGCATGGCAAACCACTGGTAAGCAGGTCTGGTCAGTGAACGTTGGGTGCATTTATGTTCTGAGTGATGCTCATGGAGTAATTTTGGATGAACGGTAAGCTGATGGCAGGCAGCAAAACTCCTTTGAAGTCGATAGCTGTGAATCGGTTTGGTGTTAGCAGGTTCCTGAAGCTGCTCTTTGATCACTGATCAGATGGCCCTTGCTTTTTGGGGAGCTGCTTCTCCCTTGGATTCCTGGGTTGCAGCCCAGCCAAGGACCCAGAGGAGTCCTGTGCCAGGATTTGAGCCCTGCTGCCCTCAGTCCTGCCCAGGCATCTCCCAGGGTTTTGCCTCTGGGAATTTCTAATCTAAGGAGACAGGGAGCATGAAGGAGCATCACCTCCATATGCGGATGGGGAGCTGGAGCCCGGTAAGGGTGAGGGCACATTTTGAAGGCAGTATTTCCAATACTGATACACCCAGGTGCCCAGTGGATCTTTCAGAGCTACCGAAGTACCTCTCATTCCTAACAATCTCAGTGAAGCTGCAAACTTCAGTGCTTCTTCTAGTCCTGCCAGGCCATCACCTGCCTCCCAAGGTATCTTTTGAAATCGGATCCTCAGTGATGTGCAGCCATGGAGGAAGCTCCCAGGCCTCGGGCCGAATCGTGTCCCTGGGACATGTGTGCACCTGTCCCAAAGCTTCCCACCTTGATTCCTGCGAAAGCTTCCCTGGGCAGCTCTGTTCCCATGCTCCTGATTTCTGCAGAAAAGGGAAATGACCTCACATCACCTGTTGCGGCAGGAACTGGCTCATCTGTTCCGAAAGTAAGAGCTGAAGTTTTTCTAGTTAAGGATATGGGGGGAAAGGTGCACTGAGACATCTGCCAGTTGATAATACATAACACAAATAGCTAATTCTCAAAAGAAGGGCTTGGAGGGGCCTTTAGCCTACTCATACTTGCCAAGCTAAGAAACTCCTTTTGCCTGACCACAAAAGGCTATGTTTTCAGTAGAGGCCTCTATTTTTGTTGGGCTTTTTTTTCCCTCTTATTTATTCCTATCAAAGTTTGCAGCATCAGTGACTGTCTCATCGAATAATTGCATATTTTTTCCCATATTCTGGGTTGGATATTTTTTCATCCAACATTCCTTGTTTCTTGACCGTCCCTGCAGCTTTTGCATGCAGCTGTCATTCTGCTGCAGCTCCCACAAAGGGGCTGAAAACCAAGGTAACAGCAACATTTTGAGTGTAGGGGATGAAATGTGGAATAGGTTCAGCGTATTTCTTTGTCATTGTTGGAGTCCTATTCAGTCTGGAGCTGAATAGGAGGCTGATTAGCATGTGGAAGCATTTCTAAAGCATTGGGCTGTGAGGGTTGGGTGGTTTTGGGTTTTGTTTTTTTTTTTTCCTTAAAGGAGAAGTTTTGTGGCATTTGTTTTTCTGACTGAGCTGGTATGAGTCTTTGTCAAATGCAAAACCCATGGAAAAGTCAAATAGCGTTTTAGAGAAAGCCTGTTTTGATAAATCACTGTGATTGTGGGCACAAAGAAGTTTTTCAGTGCCTAAAGCTCTAAGAGCTACTGCAGGGTCTAGAGATGCAGCATGTTTAAAACAGCCAGACAAGTGGGACAGAGCTTCCGACGCATCTGGATTTTGGATGTAACATAGGGACTTTGCTTTTGCTCTCACTGAAGTTGTCTCCAAAACTGGGTATTGCTTAACAAACGCAGGATTGGGTCCATAGTCTGAAAATCCACCTGCTTAAATGCTCAGCATTTTGCTTTCACAGAGAAAGATACAACACTGAGGTTGATTAAAAAGCTAACTGCAAGTGAAAAACAACTTTCCCCCAATGAAATTGCTTTAAGTCCTGGGCCTGAGGCTGGTTTCGGAGAAGAGGGTTGTTTTTTCCCTTTGGTGTTGGGGCGAGGTAGTGGGGCTGATGTTCCCGTTACAGTCTCTTGCTGCAAGATTTTCCGTGTTTCGCTCTGAGTGGTGACTGAAATTATTGCTTTGATGCTGTTTGTGGGTCTCAGGTGGGTCTGTGCTAGACCAGAGGTCCTGCCATGGGAGTACCATATCTCCAGCCCATTGTGGGATTCTAGGGTGCTTGCAAACCCCAAGGGAGAGGGGGGACCCTGCTGCATGCCAGGGACTGTATGGATGTAGCACACTTGTGCCCCTGAGCTTGCAGACAGAGTGGGCAGTGCAGGAAAATGCATTTAATTTCTGGGTGCAATGAGTGATGGACTTGAGGTTGCATGGAAAGCTCATGGCAGCAGTTGGAGTTGAACCCTCTTGGTGATGCTTGTATGGACCAGACCCCATGCCGGGGTTTCTCCAGTGCCTTGTCTAGTTTTCTTTCAATTATTCCAGTTTAAGAGAGGGAAAAAAGTGCCTCTCCAGCTCACTGGTGTGCCTTAATGTAGGCTATTGAAGGCTGATTAAAGCTATTGTTTAATTAAGAAGACCTTAGCTCCTCTGTTCACAATTCACGATTAAAGGATCGTTTGAAGTAATTCTGCAATACTTCCCCCCACCCTCCTTTAACGTGAAGAAAGTTTCTAGCACTGTACGTGCCTTAGCACCGAGGTTTTGAATGCTATTACAGGACCACAAACCTGCTGGCGAATCTGGCTGCTGCCAAAGGCATCTGAACATTAAAAAGCCCTGCAGAGGGGTGGGAGGGAGTTCAATCTCAGGATACGCTGATTTGGAAAGGGAATCCAAACAAAGAGGCTTTTCAGCAGAGGCTGAGGCTTGGCTTCTCTCAAGGGCAGTTTGGGCTTGGGGAAGCATCCGGGAGGCGGCGAGCAGAGCAGGAGTACATGAGCTGGATGCCACGCGGTGTAAGGTTTCCCAGCACAGCGCGGTTTTGTGTTACAGGCTGGGGAACTGGCTGTAAGCGCTCCTCTTTTTTCTTTTTCTTTTTTTTTTTCTTCCTTTTATTTCTGTTGGAAACAAAGGAGAGGTTTAGGTTTGCTTTTTTCTTCTTTTTTTCCTTTTTTTTTTTTTTAATTTTAATAAAGGAAAAATAAAGGTTCCCATCCCTTGCCACACCTCCCCTGCAGGTTTGGTGATGCTTCTTGCTGTTCATGCTGGAGGGGGGACCTGCTGGTGTCTCTGACCTGGAGAAACCCTTTGCTGGGTCCCACACTGGCCTCATAGAGGCATTTTATTTTGCTCAGGAAACACAGCCTGCTTGCAGGCTCACTGAGGGCACTCTGGCAGGAGCCCAGGGTGCTGGGCGGGACAGGCACCTCCTAAAGAAGGGTCTGGCTCAGATAAGGAGAAGTGAAATGAGGTGGATGCTGGAGCACCTTCTTCACAGGAGGAGGGATGCAAAGTGGGGTGTGCGTCCGCCAGGCCCGCTGTTCCCATGGCAGCCCTGTCCCTCACAGTGGCACCTCCGAGTGCCACTGTGCTCTTGAGAAGTGCCAGGAAGAACCGAGCAGGGAGGACATGCTACCAGCCATCCCAACCAACCAGTTGGTCTTTTTTTTTATAGGAACCAGATGGTTTTAATAGAGGAAAGCTGAACTTCTTATGACCCTTCCCCACAGACGTTGTTTGTTGTTTTGTAATTGTGGCCAGGACAAAACCATGTCCCAGAACCTGCAGTGAGTGTGAGAGCTTGGTGCCTGGTGCCTTCTTCTCCCACTCCACCGTGAGGCCCCCCCTCACTGCCCCCGGGCTCCTCTGCCTGCCCTGCCTTCAAATTATCTGGGGGAAGCTGCTGGGCATGAAAGACCTGGGGCTTTCCACTGATCCCCAGTTAAAGAGATTAGCAAGAGTACAAATTGGAGAAAACAGAAACATCTAAAAGCAAAGCGCAAGAAAGCAATAAAATGTCAGGCCATGTTTTCCCTTCTAGTTGATTAAAAATTCTCCTGATAAGCAAGAAAGCTTTCATGGCTGGACAAGACCTGTATCATGTCAAATGCAGTGAAAGGTTTATTAGAAGGATAAAGTGGTGTGAGTGTTGGGTTGTGCTTGCAGCGCTTCTGGAGTTGAGTTATCCCCCAGGGCTGAAGGCATTTTGCAATGGTATGGGAGCAAGAATTATGGTGGAGAAACCGCTTCTCCTATGGAGAGAGGAAAGTGTATGGAAGTGGGGGTGTCTGAAGGGGTGAATGGGAGATATGGGTGTCTGCATGCTGAACAACTGTAAGAAAATTAACATAGAAAGTGGCTGTTGGGGAAAGCTGTATAACAAAGGTAAAAGAAGAGCAAAAGCCATCAAATTACTGCTAATGAGGGTCTCTGGGTGTTATATGTATATCCGTAATGCATCTAAACCCATGACTGAGTGCATAGTTGTCTTGTGGCTGGTGCCTTTGGGAGCAGTGTTACATCAAGGTTGACCACTTCTGTAAATTCCCTCTCACTGCCCCTGTTTACAGTCTTGTTTCTGCCCAGGAGCATCAAACCTCCAGTAAATCTGAAATCATGCCTATCTCATGTGCCATTCATTTTGTGGTGGCTCTGGGGACAGGAGGCCACCGAGATGCTGCAGACTGGAGGGAGGATAAGTTCAGTGGACTTGCCTTGGCTTTTGGAAAGTAGAAAGTCAAGTCGAAGAAGGCAACTAGGGCTGGGTCTCCTACTCTCCATGGGAAAGCCAACGGTGGCAAACCAGCCTGCTTGGAGATCTGCTCCAAGTCAGTGCCAAGATGCTCCACTGGGCCCATGGTTTCCCCTTAGCCCCTTAGCTTGGGAAATCGGTGCCTGCATTTCTGTCTGGAGATCAAACACAAGACAAGAATGAAAAAGCAGGAAAACAAAAGGTTTGTTTCTGTGCCGTTGTGTTTGACTTCCCAAGGTTTTAATTGCCAAGGGCTGCATTGGGAGCCAGCTGGCTGCGAGGGGATGAAGATCTCAAGTAAGAGAAGGACTTTTTTTTTTCTTTTTTTTTCTTTTTTTTTTTTTTTTTTTGTCTGAGCATCCAATAACTGCTATATTTTCCTGCAGGGGATGCAGCTTTGTATACATTTTCCCCACCAAAGGTGAATTACCGTTTTTAGGTACCTGCTTCATCAGCTTCTCCAGCTGCTGTTAAAGCTCTTGCTGACTGGTTTACTACCAGTAGGAGTAAGAGGGTACAAATAGCAGGAATGGCAAGTATAGAGTGCAAATTGTACCTCAATTTTAGAGTTTTTCTCCTTGAAGCAGAAAAGTGTGCTTTATACAAAGGGAAAATACATTAGGTGGCTCAACTTGCAAGCCCTTGGCCCATGCACAAAGGGATGCATGTGTCCCTGCAGATGCTGATGTGCAAAGACAGTAGGATCAGGCCCACCAGTATGTGGCCTGGGAACATGCTGGACAATCCCAATTTTCCTGCCAAAACCTTACTTGTACAGTAACTTGAAAAGAGGGAAAAAAGGCCAGCTTAAACAAAAAAAAACCCAAAACAAAACACCCCCCCCCCCCAAAAAAAAACAAACAAACAAACAAAACCAAACCAAACCAAAACCAAAGCATGGGATATTTGGCATGCCGGTTGTATAAATCTCAACATTAGCTACCTGTGAATTATCCAGCAGCATGTTAATTGGTACCGCTCAGTAGATGAGGATTTGGCATCAGGTCTGCAAGTAATTACAAGCCACACACAGAAGGACACAGGCAGCTAATGAACTCCTGCCAAACTCCAGCTCCGCTTCTGCAGCTTTTGAAGTTTGCTGGTCTTTCAGTGTTTTGTATAGTAAGTACTGAAAGGCATCAAATCACTCCTTTGACAGCATTTAGAAAGGGTTGGTTTGTTGAATAACTAAGTCCCTCCAAACTCCCATCTGAGAACTAGAGCATCTATAGGCGCCTTTCTCAACGGAGCAGTAAATAGGCTGGAAATAGAGGACACCCCCTACGAGCTGCTGAGCTCCTGCCTTGCTGACAGGAGCCAGTGGGCTCCGGTTGCCATGATGGGCTGCAAGAAAAGAAACTATTTCCATTTAAAACTCTTCAAAACAACCCCACTGATGGTACAGGCTTTTTCCCAAGCATCAAAGGGCTTAAAACAGAGGCTGTGTAAAGTGGGTTGCAGCACGTCGCATGTGTCTGCAGTTGCATTGGTGTTATGAGTGGAGTGGTAAAAGGGTTTTTGGAGGGTTTCTGACCTGTTGGGTGGGCAGGTTTTTGTGATGCTGGATTTGGAGGGTTGTGGTGCTTTTCCGCAGAGGTTTTGTTGCTGCGTTTGGATTTGAGCCCAAGCCCTTCTCCTCCTCTTTTTCATGTCTGAAGTGACAAAGGGAGTTGTTGAGATAAAAACAATTTCCATGAAAACCTGTGATTTTCAGGCAAACATACCAGGCAGGTTTCATGGCAGTACCATGGTGAAGAGGAATAATGCAACTTGGCATGAAGCCCTTCCAAAAAAAAAAAAAAGGGGGGAGGGAGGAAGGAACAGAAAAGCCTTTGTCAAAATTAACTGCAATAAAGAAAAAGGGAATGCTATTCCCTTGGGCTTCTTTAACCTTTTTTTCCCCAATTTATTCACACGTTCCTTGACAGCAGGGCACGGCATTGTTACAGGGAGGCTGGAAAGGGAAATTGGGAGTTATCCATTTTTGGTTTTAAAGAACACAATACATGTTGTGTCCCTTGAGTCAGTGTGAATAGCGACTTGGCCGTTGCCTGTGCCGACCCGATTCATACCATCCCCTAAGGAAACAGGGCTATGAAATGTCACCTGGCTGCAAAACGCAGCCGTCGCAGTGAGGTTTGGGCTGCATGTGGGAAAGGGCCATTGTGACGCTGCGTGTGATGAGGTGGATGTGCCCACGGTGGCTGGTCCCTGTGCCAACAGTGGCCCTGTACTTGCAGAAGGGGGTGGTGAAATTTTAGGTGTTGCTATGACACTGCTGTGTCACCTGGATTTGGAGACTATGCAGTTTCTTAGGGCGCTAGAAATCACCTAGAAGTCTGAGATGGTATGCAGCATGGAACCATGCTCTCCCAAAAGATCTCCATTTAGCTTTCAGAGACCGAAATAATTATTAGGGTCTTGTCCTGAGGCAGATGGGTCAGGGTAGGTAATTCATCCCATCCTTGAGAGCAGCGTGGGGTGGGCACCTCCATCACTGCGGGTGGCTTGCCACCAAAGTATCCCATTCCCAGCTGCTTTTTACCAAAGTAACTCACACTTCTGTGGGCAGTGTGGTGGCAGGACAGCCAATGCAGCACCTGTCACACCTCTGCCTTCTCCTGCAAAGTCTGCCCTCCCCATAATATGAAGCTATTTTAATTAGGAGCATGATTTTTATTTTTGTTTTAATATTACCTGGGTACCAGTGTAGGCACAGTTATATCATGTATTGTTATACATTAGGATGCCACTTCTTGCAGTAACTGCAGTCAAAACACAGATGGGGGAGAAAAGAGATAATTTTACACCTTTTTAACTCATCGTTGAATAGGCAAAGCCTTACTGAGCTCTGCTCTAGGGACCACTGAGATCAAAACCCCATCGCTTGAAGGGCCTTTGGATCATTTCTGCCCATGCTCACGGGTTTTTTTGCCTGTCTTTCAGCACTCTGTACCATGTATTATATCGTGGAAACTCTACCAAATCTTGACTACTGAGGGGGAAAAGTTTCATTTCCAGTTAATCAAGGGAGTTGTGTAATACCATTTTCTCCAGGGGAACTTCCGGAAAAAAGAAAGGAGGAGAGGGAGGGGAAAAAAAGGGGGGTATTATATAAAGCAAGTATATTAAGAGGAAATAAATTATGAATTAAAAGTGATTAGTGAACTTTTAAGGAAGAGGTCAGAAGTGCCTTTTGGACTACAAACTTTTTAAGCTTTCAGTGCTTGTATTTGGTTACAGAGTTATAACCCAGCCTTATTTGTGCAGGTGGCTGCTACTTCAAATCTGAAGAAGGATTTTGCATTTACAATAGGTACATTGACAGAACTGGGTCAGAAAGCTACTCGTGGCAGGCTTCAGCGCTGTGGACACAGGCTTTGCTCTTCCTGCATAGGGGCAGTTGCTCCCAAAAACGTGGTTAGTTACAGCTGCTGTCCCTGGCCGGGATGCTCCAGTAAGGGGGAAAGGAAGCTTGGGAAGTTCAGCAGATGAATTTTTTTTAAGAGACCTGATGTTGACCAGGTAAACTGGCTTTATTTTTGCTTCAAAAGCTTTGCACCTTTATTGATTTAAAAATAATTGAGAGAATTTTGTTGACTGCATTGCGTTGGCTGCAGTTTTATATTTCCACTTGGTCTTGTTAGGGTTTGGCATGGCTGTGCAAAGAGGGGGGATCAGGGCTTATACATGGTGGTGTTTGGGAGCAGTAGGCTGAGATAAGGAGTCTCTGCTCGATATTTTATATATTAAAACAACACCTACAGCCCACAAAACTTTCCTCTTGAATAGAGGTTGATGGAGTGGAGCAGATTTGTTATCATATGAGGAAATATTAGGGTTCATGCAGCCAACGTGTGCTACTGGGATGACATGGATGAAGGGGAGCAGCAGCTCTGCTCACCCTTACGTCGGTTTGGAGGAAAGCTCCTAGATTTCCCTCAAAGCAATAGTGTTGTGCCCCTTTCCTGCAGAGCGAGCTTTGCTGGGGCCGGGCAGTGGTCTGAGCCCTTCCTCGAAGGCAGAGCCTGGAGGATTCGTGGCGAGGCAGGGCTCGTTCCAAACCCCGCTGACCGGCAGAGTAAACCGTGTTCGCTTCGTTTGTAATTGAAAGCATAATAGTCGCTGCAGTGTATTTTTCACACGATCCATTTGCAGAGTTCACAGAGTATTCTGAGTATTGCAGAGTTCACAGACACATCTTTAATTTTTTTTCTCCCTCTATCGAAGCTGGGTCATCCTAGGACAGACTTGTCATATCTGTGAGACCTTTCAAAGCACTTGGATGTATAGAGGTGCCTGAAAAGGTGCTGACATGTTGGGGTTTTCATAGTGTATCGCATTTTATTCCTTGCTCTAGACAATGTGAAATGATGGCTTTGTTTCCATCATGTTTGACTGGAGCTGGCTCTGGCTTCTCACTGATAATGTCTTTTATATTCGCCCTCTCCAAGTTTTGCTGGTTGACCAGTCTGGCTTAAATCTGTTTTACGCCACAAATGCAGACTTTTATATGCGTCTAGGTATTGTGGCTTGGATAAGACCTTTTGTTCTTATTAATGCATTTTTTAGGTATTAAAAATATATGTGCACTTTAATATAAAGCTCTTTTAATACATCAGCTCATGCCAAACTCCCAGGAGGAACAACTTAACACACTTCTTAGAATTCCCCTCTCCTCTTTCTTCCTTTGTACGTGGTGTTTACCTCTGGAAATAGGTAACAGGTACTCTCTAAAAGAGCAATATTTCTCCCAGCAAAACCAATGGCAGCACTCCTGTTCATCTGGAGCTCTTGGAGTGTGGGGCTGGCACATCGTGCTCCAGCCACATGAGGAAGCATTTCTACCAATGTTTTGAATCCAGAGGAATTTGCAGTGCATGAGAATAATTTGACCATTTAGTTTAAAGTATCTGTGACCAAGAGCTTTTCTATAATATTCTCCCAGGATGGTTGGGTCAATAAGCATGCACCAGGTTGCACAGGGCTGTATTTACTGCAAAGGATGGGTTTGTCTCTGGATGATGGGTTTGGGCAGCAGGTAGATCTGTCGTTCCTGCCACCACCGCCAGTTCCTTTTAGAGGTACTTCTCAAATACCTCTGCAGCTTGGGGTCATCAGTGTTATAGGGTTGCCCATATAGAAAATGAATATTCATGACTTTCTTCTTTGCTATTGCACTAGCAGGCATGAGAAGGCATTTTGCCCAGTGTTCCTGAATAACCAGTTCTTATTAAAAAAACCAAAACAAACAAAAAAACCCCAAAAGTAAGAACCCAGAAAATATCATCATCTAGATCAAAATGAACCTATGTCTGCTCACTAGGAAGTCTCCTGGACTTTGTAGCAGCTGGTGGACCTAAAAATGGTGAGGTTTATGTTGAAGTTCCTATGACTTGGCTGAACTACAACTAATAATAATAAAGTGGACTGAAATGTCACCTTCTTGATAGGAAAGACACCAGACAGATTGACATAGGTAGGTGCAAAGGTTAGTGGGAGTTACATGGGAGAACCTACAACAAGTAGAAAATCAACTAATATCTTGGTTTTTGTAGAAATCAACTCGTTGTGTCCTAGGACTTTTCCAAACAGGTCACATCAGAGAAATGCTCTATATGCTGATCCTTGTTTATAGGTTCTTTAGGACTCTAAAGCAGGTACCTGTTCTACAGTAAAGTCTAGGGTTTGTTTGTGTGTTTACAGAATTGTCTATCCTTATGTGTCTGCGTAGCTGAGAGTAGTGGAACTATAACAGAGTTGAATGGGAATCTGTTTTGCAAACACAGGTACTAGATGTGTTTCCAAAATACAGGCAGATGAACAGAGCAGTCTTCTGGACTGCTGGTACCAAGGTGAAGAACAATTAAGACTGAGCAGGTAATAAAATACAGAGCTGAAGGTACTTTGTATTTCTGATGTTAGCCTGGTTGTGTCTTGCAAATATATGGACATCAAGTGTCCAGATGCAGTCAGAAACCATTGGGAAGGAGGCACATCACTCATGCTTTCAAGAACTTTGAAAATCCCAACATAATGGCCCAACACAGCCTGCAGTGTGATCCTTCCTTTGGCTGCCTCTGGGCAGTGGATCAGGTCCCTTGAGGTTGTTTTTTGGTTGGCCATGGTCTTACCCCTCCTTCTCCCACCCATTTTGTTAGCCCTGGTGCAGAATCAGGCCTTATTGTGTTTGTCAGCATACATGGGAATGTGGAAATACCTCTGTTCTTTGTGTTATTAAATTTTATCTGTGTGTGTATATATGTGTGTGTATATGTATATATGTCAACTGGCTTCAAGAATCGTTCACTCTGCCAAGGCTGATCTGCAGTGCTGCAATTCTTCTCTAAAAGTTGGGAAGCTCACTTTTAAAGCCCCAATAAAAGCCTACTGTAGGCTAATCTAGTTTTTATGCACTTTAAAACATGTACAAATGTTGTAAACCAAATAAGGTTTATATGTACCCAAGATCAGCAACTAAGTACTTCAAATAGAAATCCTGTCACTTGTAGGTACCCAAATATTTACAGAGTGTGTCTTGAATGAGGAATTAGATGCCCTGCCAAATTATTTAATGATCTTTTTCACTTATTAAGATAGATGTCTAATCTACCGAAACCTTAAAAACACGCCCAGGGCCTGGTCACTGGCAGCCGAACACATCACAGTGTGCTTGTTAGAAATTACCATTGCTTTGTTGAGATAGCCAGCAACATCCCACTGACCTGCAGGGTTGAAAGAAGAAAGATTTAGTGGAAAAAAAACCCAATCTCTGTCAAAACCAAACACTGAAGAACAAAAAAAAAAAAAAACAAACCAGGCTGTGATGGTGTTTAATTTAGTGCAAAGGTGAAGGTTGGACTGGGAAGATGAGAGCTGCATGGGTGGGTCACTGCAGAAATGCCTCTTCCCCTCCCGCTCCCTCCGCAGCTTTTCCAATGGGTGGCCAACGAAAGCTTATCCTCTCTTTAAAATTTTTCCCCCCACTAAATCTGCAGAATTGTTAACTTTTCAAAGACTCAGAGATTCAAAGTGGTGTACCCAACACAGAGCCCTTTTTTCTTCTGCCTTTGATTTTATGCACATTTCAAGCTAGTCGGAGAGTACATGGGGCTTTTGCAAGGGTTTTTGTTTAGGCTTGGTGGTGGGGTTTTAGCTTTCATGCTGCCAGCCTTCCCAGGATTATTGCCTATTAATTGTCTCTTAATAAAGGTGCTAACCAAGGAAAGGAATATTTTTACCCTGGTGCTAGATTTCCAAGCTTGATTGGCTTTATTAAATGGAAAGACAAATAAATTTAAACCCTGCACTGAGATATCTTAGTGTAGGACACCAGCGGTTAGAGGTCACCAAGTCACTTGGACTTCCTCCCAACAAAAGCAACATCATTTTTCAATGTCCAGCCCCATGGTGTCCTGTGGTGCCTCGCACAATTCGTTAGTGTCTGCACCTGCTCTGTGCTGCTCGGAGCGGGACCAAGCCACTTTCCACACCATGGACCCCATGGCAAAACTCCTACGGGCTTGGATGGGGCAAGATCAACCCCCAAGAGATTTCCATTATGCTTACGGTTTGGAGCCCTGTTTGATCTCCTACAGCATAGTTACATAAAAGCATGTGGTTGGGATTTCCTTGTTCGGTTATTAAAGCAAAAAATCCCCTTTATATAAGGAAAAAAACTTTCCTTCACCTTGTGAAGCATGTTACAATTCAGAAGGTAATCTCAGTTCCATTTACCTTTTTTGCATGGGAATAAGCAAATCCCTTTGTTCTGTGCTTTAGTTTCCTCTGTCTGTGAGGTGGGGATAACAGTACTTCTGGTTGCACAGTCCTATATGGATGCACCAGGTTTGCCTCCATGCTTTAGGGTATGGTCCCCAGGCTGCTGTGTAATTTCTCAGCATGGAGATACCAGTGTTAAGGAGGATGTGAGACCCTTCTACAGCGTAACTAAAGATTTTGCAGTAGGTCTGTACATGTAGGTGAGTTGTAGCCACAGACAGAACGGCCAAATAGGTCTATTTTTGGAGAAGAGTGACCAATATCCCAAAATTTTTTGCCTGCCCGCATGTGTCTATTGCTCACTTCAATGCAAGTCACCATTTGTTACCATTTTCTGAAATATATTCTCAATAGTTTTGTACTGTGGGTAGGGATGGGAAGTGGTGGAGGTTGAAACCTTCGCACTTTTACGGCATTCAGCTGTTGAATTTGTAGCTGCAAATCACTGCAGCCAGGGATGCATAATTTGAATTTCCTGTTAAAACACTGAATCAGAGAGGTAGACTGGGGCAGAAGATGTGATGAGACCAGATGCACCATCTTCATGGTGCAACCCTATGCTGCTTGCCTTCCATTTCCAAGGGTGTGTGGGCTGTAGCCCTATTTCTGGATACCTTTGCCTCCGGCAGATCTCCTAGTATGAATAATGTCTTTGTGGTGTTTTGCTGAGGGATCCCAAAGTCATCTCTCTCCCCATTTAATTTTCTGTCTTCTCCCAGACTTTGCTCTGTAGTGTTTTCCTGCAAAACTCATTCTCTGGCTGCCTTTTGGCACCGCTACAGGCTTCTCTGTGCTGGAACCCCCTTGCCAAAAAAAAAATATGAGTGGTGACCTAGTCACTTAGATAACCCATCCTCCAAGAATAACCTTGTGGAAGAAGAGCCATCTTGAGCACGATTTACTGTTCACCATGGGCTGGGGTCTTCTCTTCCTTGGGTAATTATGGCTGAAAGAGCAGCCTCTCACCCAGCCCTCGAAATCAAAGGCATGTTATGTCTTCTAAGTAATATCCGTTCAGCTATGGAGAGTATGTTTATGTTTCTCATGTTAAAAAAAAAAAAAGGGAATCTGAGGTTACTGTTTTGTTGGAAAAATGTCAAGACTTGATTGGCAATATCCCGCTAAACCACAAGTTTGTAGGAGAGAAAACAAAACCATTGGATTTTCTAAACTATGCCTATGTGCACTTTAAGAAAATGTATACCATATAGGTCAGTTATGCTCTTATTATAGCTGTGGCAAGCTTACATATGATTGAAACGCGGAAATACTACCCCATGCTGTTCAATGAATGAAGGGAAAACAAATCTTTATTATTTCTGGGTTCACATAATATATAGGAACACTATTGTCTTTTTTTTTTTTTAAGCCAGTTTTAGCTTTCAGATGTATTTTATTGTCTGTGGGAACATGTGTTTTACAGACCTGTCATGTGAAAGCTATTAACAAGAGGAACTGGAGAAATAACAATAAGCCACGTAACTGTGGCATGTCTACTCCCTGAGTTCAACTGTTACGCCGCTGCTTCAAGTGCATGTGAAACTGGATCGTGCCAAGTGACATTAGCTCTTCTCCTGCAATTTTTCATTGGGAAACTAAGGATTTTTTAAGTGGCCTATTAATATCAGATTGCTGGCATCAGAGGCACATTTTGAGGCCAAGCTGGCTAGGCATCAAAACGGTTAAATAGTGGAATGAAGATCAACTGGATTCACACGAGATGTCCGATTTTATTTACCAAATCTGAGCTGGGCAGGCGGTTCTGAAACCTTTCCTCGCTGGTTCACACGTGCAGTGGAAACCGTGCTGCCCTGCCAAGCGCCGTGGGGCCCTGCACTTGTGATTAACCCATTTCCAGAGTTTTTAGAGAGGATCTGAAAGGGGTCCTGAGCAGTGGCCCTGGCTGCTCTTGGGTACCTGAGAGGCTTCAAGTCTGTATGTGGTTGTCCTTGCTCACACGGAGCAGATGATGGGGACTTTCTCTTTTCTTAAGACTAACAAAACCACCTAATAATCCCAGATTAGGCAAACCTGGCATTAACATGTAGGAAAAGGAGCTAAAATGGATTGTGCAAAGTGAAATACAGAAAGTGGTTCACATAGAGATGGGGAACATTATTTTGATGACACTTTTTAACTCCCTGGATGGTACCTTGCTAATTACATCTAGCAGATCACGATCACTGAAAATGTATTGTGGACAAATTTTGCTGAAACCCAACAGCACTTTGTTTTTTGTATTTTTTTTTTTGTTATTACTGTTTTTATTTTAGAAGGAAAACCCTTCTGATGTCTTAGACTTCTCACTGTGTAAACAAACCCACAGATACTTAAGCAAGTTAGTGGTCAACAAATATTCTCTAGTGCTTTCTGTAGGATCTGGGTGTGAGACCTGTTGTCTTGGCCCAAGGATAGTTTGAACCGCTCTGCGTTTGTTTTCCCCTTACCTGGGTTTCGCTCTGCAAGTGGGAGGAGGGTTTCCTGTACCTTGTGGTTTGTGATTTACTATGAACACAGGTTTCAGGGAATTTTGGGCTTGTTTTAGTGGTGATGTACTGCTCCTCTCTGTGATGGGCTTGGTAGCAAAGATGGGTGGGGAAACTGAGGCAGAGGGAAGGAGGGTGCCCTGCCCAAGGTAACATCATGGCTGGGAAGTACCCCAGGGCTCTCCTTCCAGGTTTGAGGCAACACTGTATTTCTCCGAAAGACCGAGAAGAATATGGAGTTACAGACATGCAGCAATTTGGAGGTGTCCCCTGCATAGTGTGTGTCCTAACCCATCACCCCGTGTTTTTGAGCACATCTGCTTCATGCCTGGTGCAAAGGTCCAGCCGAGCCATGCAGACACAGGTCTTCTGCACAGGGGGTTCACAAATAGTGTTTAAAAACAGATTTCATGTGGCTTTAATGTGATCAAAGGTGAATGGGCTCTGATGGGAGTTCAGCAGCTCTTGTGGATGGGCTGGCTGGGTGTTTGTTCAGGTTCCCTTAGCATGGATGGGTCAAGGATGGGTGTCCCACAGCTGCTCAAAGCATGTAGTCTTATGGCATTAGTAGGTACAAACCTACATATACCCTGTAAATACAGAGAGGAGGGAGCTGAGGAAGGCCTCAGAGGCATAAAAATAATGGGGATGGAGTGTAGCTGGGCTGACCAGATAGGAGAAGCTGTGCTGATACTTGATCCTCCAGTGTTTATTTGCACAGCTCTGGGCTGCCCTGCCACGGGGCACTCGACAGAGCATCGGGCCCTCCCCGGAGAAAAATGCCAGATTCGTTTTCATGGCTTTTTGCAGAGGGGTTGCTTTGGGGGTCCATTTCTGTAAGTTAATATTTGCAATGCACAAGGCTTAACTGAAACCAGGCAGTGCAGACATCTGATAACCATAACAGAGGAGATGCTTTTTCCCCGCAAGAGCAACTTGGAAAAACAAATCCCAATGCTATTCCCTTTGGAAAGATAGCAATATCAAAAGAAAAGCGTCAGTACTGCAAGGGGTTTGCTAGTTGGGTCTCTTTTTTTTTTTTTTTCTGGTGAGCTGCTTGTGTTTGCCTGTGTTGCTGATGGGTTTGGTTATTGTCTCCCTTTCTTTCTAGCTGGGTTGCCCTTCCTCATCATTGAAACAAGCACAATCCAGCCCTACCAGCGGGGCTTCTACTGTGACGATGACAGCATCAGGTACCCAATGAAGACGATGGAGACAATCAACGATGCAGTGCTGTGTGCTGCGGGCATCCTCATTGCCATCCTCGCTGTAAGTACCACCTCCAAAACCTCCTCTTCTGTCCCTTTGGGCATCTTCGTTGGTTTTTTTGTCACCTCTTTAGCCAATGGCACCAACAGCCCATTGGTGTTGGGGGTTTAATACCATCTTGCTGGTGTGTCCATAGTATCTACCGAGGTACACATGTCCTCTGCAATTATCTGACTTCCCGTGAGCGTGGAGCAGTAAACATTTGCAAATGAAAGCTTGTAATGGGAGGAATGAGATTACTCTTGAAGCCTGTAAACAGGCCCAAAGCTGTTTGGGCAAGTCTCTGAGCTCCACAAGAGCTTTTTCATCCTCTGGTGTAAGTTCAGAGTAGAAGCAAAAAGACTTGAGTGCCAGTAAGGACTTGGCATGGTCTGTTCCTATTCAAATAACTCTTGGTATTTGCCTATTTTATAAGGTTTTAAAAAAAAAAAAGGATGCATCTTTTCAGCTAACCAGTGCCTGGAAAAGTTTCACAGGTTAGTGTTAGGTTTTTAAGAGACTGTATATTACAGCCATATTAAAAAGACAATTAAAACCTTCCACGGGGAGTCCGTTCCCAGAGTCCTCACTGTAAAAAGTAGTTAATGCACCACCTTCCCAATGTCTCCTCATCTCTTTTCCTGCCAGGTTTCCTAGAGCTATGCTAGGAAACGACTGCATGGTGAGAGGTTTATATGTCAGCCAAAAAGCTGAATTCAGCCCATGGAGCTGAACCTCTTTATGCCAGCACGTGTCTGGGGCTGGGGCTGAAGGCAAGAGCTGTCTCCTGGCTGTTGGTTAAACGCTTCCAGCTGAAGATGAAATCCCCCTGTGAAAAGTACCTACATTTTCCTCCTCACCTGCTGCCAGCACAGCTCAGGTACTTTCCCAGAGGTGCTGCCTTCCTTTTGGTCCTTCAGCTGGGGAGAGGTAGAGATAGAGAGGTCAGGAGCACTTGTTCCCCTCATCTTTCCTTGTAGGAGAAATGTCACAGGTAGTAGGTATTTTAGCATGGCATGGTGCCTGCTTTGGTAGTACCCTGTCCACAGCCTTGCTGCTTCATGCCATGAATATCTCCCATCATTTCCTGATCTCTCTGTTGTTTCCTGACCACATATAATCACTTAGCAAAGTAGGTCCCCAAAACTGCCTTGTTCCTATGAACCCCTCCCTCCTCAAAACAAGCCCAAAAGGCGTCAGACCCCCAATTCTATAAACACAGCAGAATTTTACCCTGCAGGTGAATTACCCCCGAGTGTGGAAAAGCCATAAAAATGAAATGAGAAAGCCTCTCATTTTCACATTACTGCCTGAGCTATCAGCACGCTGGCTCCATGCGGAGTGTGCTTCTGATCAGTAATGAGGCAGTGGCAAATACAGGAGTTGGAACAGAAACTGGAAACATAATCAGCTGCCTATGTGATCCATCAGCTTTCTCCCATGAAATAGCAGGTCAATTAAAAGAGAAAGAAAATCCCTAAAGAATTAGATGTTTCTGCCCTGGTTTTGCTGTACCCACAACAAATGTAACTTAATAAGGTAAATTCAAAAGCTTAGTTATTTGCTGCTGAGTGATACAAATGGCTAACGAGGAATTGAAGCAACAGATTTCTTTGCTATGGCAGCATGCATGGAAAATTCAAGTCAGCCTGACCTCTTTTTTTTTAGATGTAAGCCAGATACCAGAATTACTGTAGCATAATAGGAATTCCTTCCAAATCCACAAAGCACTGACTCTGCTCCTTTCAGTCACAACGTTTGCCTTCGCAAGGCAGGACAGAGGTTATGAGGACTTCCAGGGAGCTGGCATTTTGGATGGCACAGCCAAAATTTCACGCCCTTGCTTTATGTGGTGTCATGGGCAGGCTAGCCCAGGGTAAAAGGTCCAGGTCATGTTTTAAATGGCTTGAGGACGCCTGGAGTACTCATTAAGTAAGCGGCAGAGGTGAAGACCTTTGCTTCAATCAGGATATGAGAGAGGATATGCATTTGGTTTTAATACCTCTATATTTACTGACTTTAGGCAAATTTCTATGCAGATGACCCTGTAGAAGCTTGTGTCCCTGGGCTGTGTGCTCTCACATCTTGCCTGACTGCTCTTCCTGCTGGAAGATGGTTAATTGATCATCTTGGGCAAAGAAGCATGTTGACGGTCCCCAGGATGGCCAGGGGAAGGTGACATTTTCCTCTTCCCAAGCCTCGTATGGGTACCACTGCTAAGCCACCCCATGTCCTCACACCTGACAGGTCTTGAAAGCCTATGAAAAATACCTAAGAAAATTAATTTCCTAGATGATCTAAGTTACACAGCCAGATTAGCCGATTGTTTTACCATTAAAGGTGATACGCTTCAATGTGATTAGACACAGAGAATTATACACCAGAGACGTAAGTGATTAGAAAAGCTCTAAAAGTAATTGCAGGCTAATTGGATTGTTGGTGATACCTTATGATAACAATAAAATGGGCACGAGAACCAAATGTCTACAAAAGGCATTCACAGACAGAAAAGTTTGATATTAGCTTCTCTGTAGTGACCATCTTTCCTAAATGTGTGTGACACTCCCCCGGGAGCTGTGCCCATCACATAGGCATGGCATATGTCCCATGCGGCTGGCTTGCCAGAAGTGCAAGGCATAAGAAGAGCTTGATATCTTTAAGACTTATTTTTTTTTCAGGATGTTCTTTCAGTTCGTGCACATCTGTGCTGCATTAGTTTTTCACCGTCCTGCTTTATCTGGGACAGCACTGCCAAAAAACCAAGTTTACCCAATTTTTAGCTTCTCATTAAGGTTGAGCCATGGCCTTAACTAAGCAGGGAGGGTTCATGGCTGCCCAGCAGCGTGTTAGCAAGGGAATGAAGTCTCCAATTTACAGTCTGCTACATGTGTGCAATTACCCAGACCACCAACGGTGAGAGAAAAATATTAATCCCCAGATTTTTGTTGGTCACATGCGTTTTCCAGGCCAAGAGCCTCGGGTTTACATGGATCTGTTTATGAGTTTGGAGTAAGGGCACATCCACTGGTATCAGATGTCGTCCTTAATTCAGCTCATCTCCCCTCTGCAAAAGCCATGAGTTTTGAGCCTTGTGGCTCCCCTCCTTGCGATTTTAGGCTTTCAGGAGGCTGCAGGCGGTGGCTGTGGCCTCGTGCAGGAGCATCCACATCCATCCAGGACACCCTGGAGTTCCCTCCTGCCAGAGGAGCAGAAGATGCTCCAACCTTCCTCCATGGTTCTCATGCAAGTAGATTTCCTGGCTGCCAGATTGTGCTGTAAGGTGGTCCAAAATGGAGATAAACCATGGTCTTTGGAGTCTGAGAGGATTAAAACAACGCTGGAGCCGGTTAGCTGCAGCTCCCCAGACAACTCTTGGTCACGACCGGATTTCCAAGAGTAAATCTGAGCGGTGACATGTAAACCCAGAATGATGTTGCAGCCACCCAAAGAATTTCTGTGCGTGGTGGCAGAGCACTCTAGCTCGGCCTTTATTTTTTATTATTATAGTTGTATCTTTCTTTGATAAAGCCTGCTTAGCTGCAATTTCAGCTGCCTTAGGTCAACCTTAGTTTTTTCAGGCCACGGTACGAGTGAGTTCAAACAATGATACAGCTTCATCTCTTCTTAGGCTAATTGCCATACTTTTCCAGTTTATTAGTTTCCAAAGGTTGTGCCAAGCTTTTAAAAAAGGTAGGCAGGGGAGCCTTGTCTCCTGCATGCCGCTGGCAGGCTGCCACACCAGGAGGAATATTGCTGGCTGCTCCAGAAAGGGATTAACATGAAGGCATTTTTCCTGACAGTTATTTTTACATATCACAGTCCTTGTGACTAGAGAGGGGCAGAGACAAGGGGGTGGCCGAAAAAAAACCCTCCTCGATTTATTAGTCAGGTATAAAAACATTTAAAGTAATGAATAAAATCCTAAAGCTGTAAATCTGGAGCTCAAAAACTAGGTGTGTAACATGACGGAGAACAATTTAAGTCTTTGGCTCTTTGGGAGAGGTGAGACATTTGGACTTAATTTCACAGCCTGATTTTCATTAACCCACCTTTTAAGACTCGGGATTATAAGAAGTCAGGTCTTCTGCTCCCTGACTGTGATTTATGGCGATATTGTCAAACACCAGCACCCGTTTCACAAGAGATATGTAATTTGCTGCCATGCAATGGCAAGAGCCCTTGAAATGCCCAGAAATAGCTGGTGTGTACGGAGGCTTTGAGCAGCTTGAATTGGGTCTGGTGGTGGCAAATTTTGGGCCAGAATCTGAAAAGTTTCGAGCTTTCTGAATCTTCCCCTGTTGTGTTCATGGTTTTCAGAGAGGAAGATAAGCAGGTTGTTTGGTTTTCCTCCAAAATCAGTTTGGTAAGAGGGTAGTGGATCTGGCCCCTCCTTCCCAAACACATGCTGATTCTTTATCTGGTTTATGTTAATTTTTTTTCCCCACTATGCTTGTATAGATCTGGGGTACTAGTTCACTTCTGTAAAGATATTCCAACTGCTAAACCAAAATCTAGCTGCTTTCTGTCTTCTTGTTTATCAAATTTTTCCATAAACAATATTTTGAGCAGTGCAGTCTCTTCCTGAGAGGGAAGAGGAGGAGGATGGAGAGACGCTGGGCTATGGACTCTCCTTCCTCACTGTGGAAGCAGGTTACTGGTTTGAGATGCTCGGAGCACGAAGAGCTGTCTTGGCCCTGCATTTGCCACCCATGGCTGGTTTTACACAGCATCTTTCCTGCTCTCTAACCTCTCTGTTGTGTTTCCTCCACAGATTATAACGGGAGAGCTCTACCGCATCCACTACCTGAAGGAGAAGTCACATTCCTTTATCCAGAATCCCTACGTGGCAGCGCTCTACAAGCAGGTGGGCTGCTTCGTTTTCGGCTGTGCCATCAGCCAGTCCTTCACAGACATTGCCAAAGTGTCCGTCGGGCGCTTGCGGCCGCATTTCCTGGAAGTTTGCAATTTGGATTTCTCCACCATCAACTGTGCTAAGGGAGTTTACATCCAAAACTACACCTGCAGGGGAAGTGACAGCAAGGTCCAGGAAGCCAGGTGAGAGCCCGTGATGTCAAAGCGATGGTTGCTGCCACCAAAATGGTGTCTCAAACTAAATACATCTTGAGGTTTCTCTGCCAGCAATAGATGATTCAAACACTGCTTTTTCTGCGAAGGCTGTAACTCTGTCTGCCAGCGAAAGGCATTCTCCCTTGGGAGTTGCGGGACTCAGCTGAATAATATATCTTTCCCTTTCTCTTTACTCCTACGCTATTGTTTCCCCGAGCAGTTGCTCAATTTGGGAATTCACCGTAAAAGCTGAGCTCATGGTGAGCAGCTCGAGCTGTCCCGTGCGGCAGAGCGGAGGGCTTCTCTTCCAAGGAGGCTCCACACGTGCAGGGCTGCCAGCGCCTCCTCTTTGAGCTCTCTATCAAATCCGTCAGACGGTCAATTTTGACATTTCCAGGGGCGCGTTTCACATGCCTCAATTAAGCAACCGGAGAAGTTGCTTGCTTCTTATTTCTTTACGGTTTCCTGGTTATTTGAGGCAAGATGATGAGTTATCGGGCTATCCTGGAAATAACTGCTGTCCCATGAGTAGACCAGGAAGGGACAAACAATGCAAGCATCCTGTCCATCCGTTCGCTTTCTGCCTCGTGAGTGAGCAGGGCGGATAACGGGGGTTTTATAACCTGAAAGATTGGGGGTGTGGGTCCCTCTGCTTTGGGCAGGCAAGTCACCACATACATGTAAAATTATAATACCAAAGATTATAGTGGCTGGTTTTTAACACCTGCTTTGTTTTGCAGGAAATCCTTCTTCTCCGGGCACGCGTCCTTCTCCCTCTACACCATGCTGTACTTGGTGGTAAGTAAACTCAGCGTTGCTTGAGATTGAGCTGATTTATCCTGTCCCCCTTTACTCACCTGCGTTAGTAACAATAAAGGCACAATGAGCATTGGAGATAGAGGATTGGTTTAAAAAAAGAGCCTGAACAAGCCAATCATGGAAAGATCCACTCGCAGCCCCTGTGGTGTTATTTGGGATGGAGACTCCTGCGGTGATAGCTGAGCTGTGCAGCTTTGGGATGTAGCCAAGGCTGCAATTTAATCCGAATCCTACTAAATCTGTGGACGACCTGTGCAATTTGTTCACCCCATGTTCTGGATTCCACTGGGGAGAGTTTGCGGCAAGCCAAAATGTTGCATCGATGGAGGGGGAAGATGTGCCATCGTGGCTCTGTTGGGGGGTGAAGACTGGTTCCCAAATGTGCCAGCAGAGCAGGTGGAGCAGCCTCTACCCGCCTGGATCCGGAGCAGAGGGCTGGGACGTGTTTTTCTTTGTCAGTGAGAAGTGGCTCTACCCTTCCTGTGCTGGGGCTGGGGCCGCGGTGGCTGCCAAGGTGCTTCCTGCTGGAGCTGTGGGAGGCACACTGCCTGCACCCCGCAAGGGGCTGGACCCGCACGCAGCGCTTGGGAGGATCTGGAGAGTGATTTGGTTTTCTTTTTTTTTTAATTATTTATTTTTTAAAAAATCAGGAAAAAAGGTTTTGGATTCCTTTCAAGATTTGTGCCCGCCCCTATCTCCTGTAAGCTCAGACTAGCAAGCAAAGAAACAGTGTGGCACTGATAAAAACATTAAACATGAGCTTTTATCTATGAGTAGTGCTTCCCCCCATCCCATTACTTTACTCTTGAAAAGATAAGTGACCACTGGCTCCCTTCTGCCTTTTCAGCCCTGGATTCCCCCTCCCTGTGAGGAATTTCTGTATTTTAATTACTTAGCTTTCCAGGCTGTTGGGGGTGGCATATTAAATTCTTTGCTCGTTTTCACCCTTAATTGTTTTTTGTTCTTGCAAAACTTTTGAATTTCTTCAGTAAACATTTTGGCCATTTCCTCCCAGCCATGTTACAATGCAGAGCTGCCCGGTGATGCTTTGCAGGAGGCTCAGCCCTTCATTGCTGCCGTTGCAAAACTTTATGAGCTGAGTTTGGAAACCATCACTCACACTGGCATTTATTTATTTACAAGGAGATCTGTGGGCAGTCAGATAAGTCAGCCCCGAGATGCTTTCAAGCCTGGCATCCAGAAACAGTGAGGACTGCCACTCCCTGTTAAGTCAGTGGTGGTTTCTCTCCAAATACTCAGCAAGATTCGGGTTGTCCTTCCAGGTATTTTTTTAGGAGATGCTTCTCCTGGGCGTTTTTGGAAGCCAAGCCCGATGCTTTACCTTTTGCACAGGATTATGCCCTTCAGCATCCTTCAGGGTAGGGGACAAACCCGGGGGGCTATGTCCAGCTGGGCAAGCGCTTAACCCCTCCCTGCATTTCCACCCTGCTTACTTCAGCAGAGGCTGCCCGAAGTTGCTAGGGCTTGACCCTATTTCCGTAGGGCCCCATGCAAACCATGTTGCTTTGCCAGGTTTTTTCCATGTTTTCTGAAAAGCCAGTGGTTACGGAGCAAGTGAGAAATGAAACAGCCTGTGGTAGCACAGCAGGAAGGCCAGCGTCCAGGGGGCTAGTGGCAGGAGGTGCACTGGAGAACCCAAAACTGCTTTGCACCAATGCCTGCTGCCCGATTTTCTTTTTAACTTTGCAGCAGGCTTCAAAAGCGGTGTTTAGCTCCTGTGTAGTGCTTTGGAGCAGAAAGCTGTCTCTGATCCCACTTTGATGCCCTTCCCTGTCTCCATAGGGGAGCACTCCGGCTATCAGCAACCTCTGCCCTTCTCACTGCCTGATCTGGGACAACAGGCTGTTCCACTTATCCCTCTCCATGGAGAGGTTTTGATGCCCAATCCCTTAATAATGATTTTATTTTAATTTTTTCCTTTTCCCAACACTGGGATAAGGTTGGTAGCAGGCTCTACCTGACCAGCTGTTCTGTTGCCTTGTGCCTTAAAAAGTCAGGGGAAAAATTATACCAAGTGTTCGGTCATAAATTGAAGGGAGGAAAAGACAACTTGAGACAAGACAGTGTGACGTGGTGTGTATCAGAGGTGAGGAAATGATGATCTCAAGGGTCTTTTCCAACCTAAATGATTCTATGATTCTAACTTGTCTTGCACCACTCTGCTCTCCGCCACTCCTGCTCCCTGGCCACTGCCAGAGCCTGGACGAGAAATCTCATAGAAAAAGGGAGGCAGAAAATTTGTCATGTTGGAGAGGCTGATAATACCCCAAAATAATTAAAACAAAAAATTAAAAAATGAGGTTATAATAACCCAGAGGGATCTTATGTAATGCAAAATAAACCCCGCTGTCTTGCCCAGCTCAGTGATTGAGTGGGTTTTTGTAAGCCTGGTTAGAAACGTGGCATCTACCATGCCAGTACCCGCAGGAGGTGGGTTTGATGGATTTAATCAGGGAATCATCTCAATCAAAACAGAACGGTTGTTCTCCAGTTCCTGGGAAGTGAGGGCTGTGCTGCAGCAGGTTGCTGTGCTTTGGGTACCAGGAGTTTGCCAGGAACCTTTGCAGAGTTGGGGGTATTTGTGGGGCTGAACGAGCGCTGCAGAGGCTTGGCTGATCAGCTGCGTCCTGAGTGTGTTCCCTGTTGAACAATACTTCATATTTCAAGGATAAGTCACTTCCCGTCTTTCCTGGCGTTCCCTGGCTTCACTCTTAGAGCCCATTCTGAATTACAGTGTTTTCAAGTTTGCCTCATCTGATGGAGATGGGTGCCAGAAACCTTTAGTTCGTCTATTTAAAAGATACGCGGATTCCCGTGCGTCCCACGGGCTTTGCCTGCACCGTGGGGCTGGATTTGCCTGGGCATTTGGTGGCCAGCAGATTGGTAACCACAGCTTCCCCATTGCCCAGCACAGCAACAGTGCCCTGCGGTACCCATCAGAGAGAAACAGTTTGGCCCCAGGCTTCTGGTAGGAAAACACAGAGAGATGTCGAGCCCTGGAGGACTTTGGGGGAAAAGTCCCAGGGAAAGGCACTTGCAACACAGTAAAACCTCCTGGGATTCAGTTCTAAACACTGAGACTTCAGGGTTAAGTTTCTCACAGCCTTCTTGTCACCAAGAATACCCAATTAACATCAGGCCTTTGTATAAAAAATTTAAAAGGGGAAATTACACTTGGATAATCCTCTTTGTCTTAATTTTCCTTGCTTTGTTACTCCTTGGCTGAGTGAGCCTGTAATACATATTTATAGCAGGCTGAGGAAAGAGGAGGTAACAGCTTATTCCACGCAGCCTTCTGGACCTGACCCATACCTCTTGGTTTTGTTTCGCTGAACATGGGGAGTCTTTGCAGAGAGTGATGGGGCCTTTCCACTCTCCTCGTGCACATGAGACCATAATGTTGATTATTTTTTTAATGGCATGAAGTTGCCTGAAACCACACAGAGGATGCAGAAAAACTAAATTAATATCAGAAAAGCTAAATTAGTATCCCTTAGCAATGTTGGCTGGTTCTGGTTAAAAGGGGAGTAAAACAGGGCAGCTTGCATATTTAATGTGCATTGGTGAATGAGGTTGAAGACTTCAAATGAGAATGGGTTTTAGTGTGTTCTACTCATTTATATGAAAAATTAGAGGTGTTGCTGATTTTGTGTATCTGGGTAAACGTGAAGCTTTGCACTGGGCTTTCTTGCTGAAGGGTGGAGAAGGTCCCAGTGGCCTCATGCTGCTAAGTGATGACATGCCCATGTGAAGGAAACTCCATGGTGGTTGTGGACTTGGAGTCAAGTTCAGCAGTGACCTAAGTAAGCAAATGAATTACATCAGAGGCCAGGGCCGAGGTGTGAACTGCGTTGCTGAACTGATGGGGATATTCCCGACGGGGTGGGAGGATGCTGTACACCCAGCAAAAGCAGGGAAGAGGCAAACAACACATCCCTTTGGTGCTGGGAGGTCTGCCCTTCTCCTGTCCTTGTCCCCTGGCCATCTTGGTGCTAAAAGCCAAATTCTGCAGTTCCCCTTCCTCCAGCTGGCTTTGCCCAGCCAGGGCAGTGCATTATGTCAGGGTGAGTTTGGGTTTGAGGGATTTTGGCCCCATACCGCTTTGGATACTGCTCTGTTTGCACATGGGGCTGGAGATGGAGGTAACTTCAGGTCAGACAGTCAGAAACAAGACCAGCCATTTCCCAGAAGGAAACCTTAGTCACAGCTAAGGGACGTGGTTGATGGAGTTCAGCCTTGCAGTGGGGAGAGTGTGAACAGGATGGGATTTCTGGGTGGCAGAAAGCCCCGGGAGGCTGGAGGTGATGCTTTTAGCCCATGTCCCCTGCCAGCTCCTCCTCGATGGGTTTGCTCGGAGCTTGCATGTGGCCACGGGCTGTCCCCACCAGCACTGTGGAAGTTCCCTGGCAGAAGAGCGATGTGACGTCCTTCAAGCCATCTGCTTTGTGGTAACTCGGCCTCTGCCAGGAGACAGTGAATGAGAGCTCCAAATAAATCCTGCTCTGTGTGATCCCGTTTCATTTCATCTGCACTTGCTCCTGTTGATGCTCCTCCTGACTTGTTGCCCTGTGATGGTCTGTGGTGGAAATAAACCCAGTTGTGGTCTTATTCCTCCATCCCCTTCCAGGAAGGGGCTCCATCCAGCCCCACATTCCCATCCCAATCTGGCAGTCCTTAGCAGGCAGCACGTCAGATTTGCTCCCAGCTTTAAAAAAAACCAAAAACCTTCAAAAGCAGGTTTTCAGATAAATTGCCAGGAACTTCCCATTTCTTAGTAATAGCACTAATTCCTGTTTTAGGGAAATTCTGATTCTTTCAGTCCCCAAGCCCCCCTTTTGCTTTTTGACCCTCTCTTATTAACTAGGTTTTTCTTTCTTACTGAGGGCAGAGGCAAAGTTTGGAGCACCCTGAGGCTCGCCTCTAAAGTCCTTAGGGGATCCTCAGCACCCCGGTGTTTGAGCACAATTTTCAACGTCCTGCATGCTCGTAATATGCCCGCGGAATATGAAAAGTGCTGTTATCCTCTTTTTTTCCTTTTTTTTTTTTTTTTCTTCTTTATGAATGGGGAACTAAAGAGCAATTTTTCCAAGAGTTTTATTGCGGAAGTAAAAGGAGCTCAGTCGAGATCCTTACACTGATAGTACGGTGTCTGAGATACATCTATTCGGGTGGGTTTTACTCCTCCAAGAAATGCAGGTGTGGGTGTGAGTTGGGTCCTGGGGACTTGGGTCGCACCCAGCACACACCATACGGTGCCACGCTGCCTTTGTACATCTTTTCCAGGGCTAAAGTGTGTAGATTAGGCACACAGTTCAGAACTGTGCTTTGGAAGGAGTGAGTCAATATACAAACATGTTTATTTTTTTAATCATTTCAGCCCCAAAAGTGTCAGCTTTATTGTGTGTTCAAACTCAGGGTTAGCCTTTTATTCCTAATTTTTAATTGATACTTTGCTTCCTCGCCTGTAGATGACCTATTTAGTCCAAGCTTGTGAGATGGAATCATCTGAGGGGGTATCAAGGCTGTGCAAAAGGGACAAATGTCAGATTATCGAGCAGCAAATTTCTTTTTCTTGAGGTGTTTGATGTGACAGAGCCTCAAGACTAAAGTAAGACGTTAGGTTTCAAGTCTTCCTGGTAGAACTAAGAGTAATAGTTTATAAGATATAATACTTGGAGCTAATTTTGCTCTGCAGCAACATACCAGAACCTGACTTTTGCACTGTCACTTGGGCTGAGCTGAGACTCTTGAATATGAAAATAATCCTGAGCCTAAACCATGGGAATAGAAGCATATTTTTATACCTTTTGTGTGCTTTAAAAATGCTACTCCCCACAAATGCTGTTTTTTCAAGGTGCATTGTCTCTATATTGAGAAGTTGTATTTAAAGATACCAGGACCCCCAGCCCTCTGTACCACCACCTTCCCTGAATACTTCCCAGGAGAATCCTGCCTGATAGTTTATTCTCAGTGGCAGATCACTGGGTGCACAAACACCATGGCAATGAAAATTCACCCAGCCTAAGCACTGCAAACTAAAAATGTGGTTCCCTGCTAATGAACCACGTAGATATTTGCTTGCAGGATGAAGCGCCTGCTGTTAAATCACTGCAAATGACTGCGCAGGATGGGGTTGTGCTATTTTACAGCTCCAGCTTTCCAGCTCCGTGGTGGCTGTGTTTTACCTGGAGGGAAAGCACCTCCTCATTGGTGGTGGTGGTGGTGGCGCTGTTATTTTTTTAGATCTTTCTGGGCAGAACATGCTTCCTAATTTTGATACGTTGATTGTTGACTCATCTTTCTCCCGAGCATAGAAATTATCATCGCAAACTAGAGAACCAGCCCAGCAGTCCATTTGCTGGGCTACATCAGCGTGGGTTTGCTGTGGGGATATAGATAGCTGTAACTCGTCCCGTAACATTGTGTGTGCAAGTTTGCATGTGTGGGGTGTGCGCCGTGGTGACATGGCTCCGTTCCCAGACTTGGGCTGGTTTGTAGATATATTCCCCAGAATCATAATGTGCATTAGCCAGCACCGAGCTGTTTTGGTACTGCTCTCTTCTACGTTAAAATTCATTAACAATTTGGATAATCTGGAGCATCTGCTCTGTTCAAATGACATGATGTTTCATTTTCTCTGAAGAGCCCAGTGTGTGTTCTTTCCAAAAAGGGGTAAATATAATGTTTATGCAACAGCCAAACATACTAAATTGGCTAAAACAATGCTTCCCCCTTATCAGCTTCCCAGTTAATTCTGCTTTTATAGGTAAATGGTGTCATTAAGTTATTTGTGGTTTCAGGGAACCCAGCAAGAGCTTCATTCCCTTTTATATCAAGGCAGTGTAAACTGCTCTGGGTGTGTAAAAGGGATCGTAAATGGGTATTAAACCCCATTCCAGTCCTCTGATGCTGCAGAGTCCCACGAAGCACGCTGGGTCTCACTTCCAGCACTTCATTTAGGTACAGGCAGAAAGTACCCACTGTGGCTGAGCCCACGGGCAGCAGGTCTGAGCTGCAGGAGCTGAGCAGTGTTTTCCAGGCACTTTTACACTCTTCAAGCCATTGAATGCCTCTCTCCTTCCCAAGCCCGAAGGTTGCTGCAGTGTCCCTCCCTTCCCGCAGCCTTCCTTCGCGCTGCGCCTGGCCCCACTCATCTGTGGGCAGTGAGTTGCCGTTTTCCTGTCCTCTCTTCCCACCCAGCTTCCCGGTTCCCACAGGAACGTGGCCGAAACGGAAACGGGCCCAAGATAGTCACGGTGGGGGGGACAATGTCCATTTGACATCATGTCAGCTTCGTCTTTTTGGGTCGAGCCAGAACCTTGCCGGCCGAAAGAGAAATGGGCCCAAGATAGTCACGGTGCGGGGGACAATGTCCATTTGATGATAATGTCAGCTTCGTCTTTTTGGGTCGAGCCAGGACCTTGCTTTTCCCTCGCTGGATAAGAGTGATTTCCCATGCCATGCGACAGGGCGGCTGCTTACTTATGCCCCTGCAAACACCAGGGCTTGGGCTGGGAAACATGATGGCATTGTTAGAGGATTGCATTTTGCATCCACATCAGCAGCAGTTGCAGCTGTGTCTGGAAATCCTTGGGGCTGGCTCTGGAGATGTGGCATGCTGCGTTGATTTCTGTTTTTCCTCTGACAGATGCTGTGGGTCGTGCATGCCCCAGATTTGGGACCTTGCTTCTGATACGCACTCAGTAGCTGTGGGGAGGAATTTCCAGAATGTTGTGTGTGACCTTGATGGACTTGGAGGCTGAAGCAGGGCTGGGGCGTGAGCTGGGATGCAGGGGGTCCCAAGCTCCTGATCCTGGCTTACTGAGGGAGGGCTGTCCCCATCCACCTCTGCCCGCATCCCCTCCATGGGTTAAAACTCCTCCAGCTCTGCTCCCTTCTGCATGACAGAGGCCACCCATTTGCAAAGAGCATCCTTCTTCTTTGACAACTCCCCACTCCTTGAGCCACTGGGGTGCAGGTGCCCCACGGCCAGCCTCAGAGAGTGGGTGCTGCCATGCGTGCACACTTTGGGCACAGCTTCTCCTTTGCTGCCCTCAAATTAACGCAACCTTTTTGTTTTTCTCTCTTCCCTACAGTTTTATCTGCAGGCCAGATTCACATGGAAGGGAGCCCGCCTGCTTCGTCCCCTCCTCCAGTTCACCCTCATCATGATGGCGTTTTACACCGGCCTGTCCCGTGTGTCGGACCACAAGCATCACCCCACCGACGTGCTGGCGGGCTTTGCACAGGGAGCCCTGGTGGCTTACTGCGTGGTGAGTATAGCAAACCATGCAAGGAGCAGCAGTGGGGATGCTGGTGGGGGGTGCTGGGGGAATAGCAGGCACCTCCCCAGCCCATACTGCTGGGAGCTCATGTAACCCCCCGTTACAGCTGGGGACGTGGCAGGAGGCAGCATGCTCCAGGGGCTTGGTCTGGTGTCAGCCCCGTGTGACAGCCCGTGGTGGAGCATCCTACCAGCCCAATGATGGGTGCTCTGACACCCAGCAAAGGAGGGTGCACCTGCCAGCGCTTTCCCCTCCCCATGAGCAAATGCCGCTGCCGTACTGGGGGGGTGAAGCAATTCCTCTTGTCCCCCACCAAACAAACTGCATATTCAGTGAAAAATGCAATATTTAGGGGTTTTCCCCATCAGCCTTGAGCTCCTGGAGGCTCCTGGGCAAAGGGCCCCTTCGCCCAGGCAGCTCAGGGCACTGAAAAGGAGTTCAGAGAAGGGAGAGTATTTCCCTTTCGGCCAGCAGCATTCACTTCTCCAGCTGCTTTCGGTAATGAGCTCCAGCTCGTTTGCAAAGCTTTCTACCAGGACCCAAGCAGGGAGTCTGGAGTGGTTGGAATTATGGCTCTTCCCTGCACAATCCAGCCAAAACATGTCCCCTGGGAGCAGGAGCTGGTGTCTGCCCAGTGAGGGGGGGAGGGCAGGGTGCCTCGTTTGGTGGTGGGTTTTTAATGTAGCGAAAGGGCTTGTGAGAAAACGGCAAACAAAAGCCGTGCTTGCTTGTCTTTGGCTGCCGGGCTTGTTCTCATGCAGTTTGCTTTCCAAAGAGTGACCTGATTGCGCAGCCCTGTAACTCGAAGTGACACATGTAGATGTTTAAAGTAGGCAGGATGGGGGGCACCAGGTCGGGTGCCTGCCTCACATAGAAACAAAGGTGTTGGCAGTTATGGTTGTTCCTGTGTCTGTATGAACTCCTGAAAGCAAGATTTTAACAGCTTTGCCACTTTCTTGGGTTTTTTTTTTTTTTTGTTTGGTGTATTTTTGGTTTTTGGTTATTTTTTGGGGTTTTTTTTTTTTTTGTTTGTTTGTTTGTTTTTAGCTGATCTAAAAGTAAAGCAGCCCTGGAGGCAAGGAATTGAGTTCGCTAATGTTATATTTTGCAAGGAGAGAAAATAAGTTTATGTACTTTCCACTCATTGATAATATTCCAAAGCCAAGACAAAAATGTGATTGTTGGGAAGTTCTGATGAAGTATTATTAACTCTCTGAGCAGTAGCTGTTGGGTTTTGCCGTTGCCTGATGCCAATGTCCCAGGAGGGGCCGGCAAATTCAGAGGGGAAACTAGAGAAGTGTGTGTGCGCGCACAGATGTGTCCTGCTACTGTAACACCTGCTCACAGCAACAGCTTTACAGGTCCTGTGTCCTTCATTCCAATATTGTCAGGGTGTTTCTCCAAATCCTGGTAATCTTTTCCTATCCCAGCGGTCAGCTGTAGCACGTGATGGCAGTCCTGGCAGCCCTGGGGAGAAAAGGCCCTGGGCCATGCAAGGAGCAATGAAGCAGCTTCTCTCAGTCCAGGTGCCTGAATTTGTATTGTGTGGATTTGTTGAGACACCAAGTGCATATCGCCAGGTGGTTTTACAAGGGGCTATTTACCTCTCCATGTGCCTTTCTGCTGGAGAGGTGGGATAACAGCAATATATAGGGGGAGTAGGAACCAGGCGATCCATCCCTGGATCCCAGCAGTGGTTTCAGAAAGACAATAGCTCTCCGCATGCTCAGGATGGGCATCCGGATGCTTCCTGGCTGGGACGAGCGGCAGGGCTGGCCGCCCCCTCCCGGCCCTCTGGCAGCTGGAAGCTGTGCTGGGAAGGGGAGGCTGCGGCGGCGCTGGGCTGGTTTTCCTGTGTCGAGGTAAACCGACATAGGAAGCAGCTGCCTGGAGTTTCACAGGCAGGCTTGGGTTTGCTTGCGAGCCTGAGGCAACTTGCGCTGCTCTTCCCAGCTGGCTCATGGAGGGGGCACTTGTCTCCGCACCCTTTGCCAGCATGGCTTGGTAGCTGGGGTCATCTCAGGCAGCAGCTTAGGGCTTGGGCAGGGTTTAAACCCGACCCTTGCCCTGTTTAATGAGCTTGCGAAGAACCAGCAGTATATTCTTGTTCTCCTAAACCTGGCTTTGCTGGTGTGCGCCATTGCCCAGGAGGGGCTGGCAGAGTTTCCTCCCTTTTGGGAGGTGGCAGCAAGGAACAAGGGGAAGAGTTGCCCTGAGACTCCCTGGAGTTTGCATTAAATGTAGAGTTTAGCAGCTTTTTGCTAGAATTACTGATACATCAGAGCAATTACTGGTATATGCTGGGGGTCCTTGCCCAGCTCTGGGATGCAACTCTCGTGCATGGGATGCTCTGAAGTAGCGGGAGGAACCTGGTGACTCATCACCTCCAGCCCACCCTGGGTGCTCCCAGACACTCCTTCCCACAGCAAAGCTTTCAAGTGTCCGCTCTGATGATAGTCAAAGACCGTTAAAATACCATAGTTATCAGGCTGTAATTTTCAGTAGAAACCAACTGTGGGTTTCATCTCTGAGGGCTGCCAGAGCTTAAATCCAGGTTGTGCTGCAGCAGACACATTTGTCCTTCAGTGCCTGAAATAACAAGCAGAAGACATTAGTGTCAAGCGCTTCCAGCTGATGAAACATTTGGACTCAGATCCAGGGTGAAATACGATGAGGATTTCTTAAATGGAAATAGTTTTTATGTGCGTTGTAGGCAGCCTGCTATGTGTCGAGTAGTTTATGCCTCATCTGATGGAGAGAGAAAAGGGGGGGACATCAGAAGGGCATGCTCCTGATGTTGCTCTCGTTAGCTTAGATGAGTTGTTTTAACCTCTCTGTATGGGATTAAAGATTTCTTCAATATAATGAAAAGGAATAGGAGTTGTTAAGTGGCAATAGGAATATATTGGCTTACTTTGTATTACGCACACTCAGTCTTCTGCCATCAAGTTTTCTTTACGGGTGGAGAGCACCTTCTACAGGAAATGGAGCTAATCCAAGTGAAAAAACTTTGCACATTTATTAGTCCTTTTTTGTGTTAAACAGTTCAAGCATTAGGAGGGTTTAACACAGTTCTAACCCTCAAAGATCACGTTTCATGATTCCTATAAGTGTTTATATAACCTCCAGCCATGTTAAAGTGAAATACAGTTTAAAGAGAAATGAAACCTCTTACCCAGTCTTGAATTAGACCCTGAAAAGCAGCGAGCAGCACAGTAAAAGCTAAAATACCCAGGATGACACTCCACCATAACTCATTCCTGTCCCAAATAAGGACCAGACTCGGTGTAATCCCCATATGCTTCTTGCACTCAGCAATCTCCTCCCATAAATTGATTTGTCATGGCTATCTTGGAGCAGAAATTGGACATCTTTTTGATTGAATCCAGCTCTCTGAGGTGGGCAAGTGAGCGAGATGGCATCAGAAATGTGCCAAGCCAGCCAAATGGGGGTTTACAGTTATTAACGACCCGAAAGAAAACCATTGCCAGAGCAGTTCAACATGCTCTTTTACACTGCGATGCTGCAGCAAGAATCTGCAGCCAGACTCCAGCTTGCAATACTTGGTGGGTTCAGCTGGATCCTGTTATTTAACCAAAGGCACAAATGCTGCCACTTGGATGTCCTGTAAACAACTTTATCAGCTCTGTATTCAACTAGGCAGCCAGACACCAACACATACACCAAAAAAAGGAGCTGTTTTATATGTCAACTTCTTCCCTGCTTTTCAATGAAGCAATAAAAGCTTAGCAACAACAGTTCGGCTTCCTGCATCCCCGGTTATAATTGTAGCAGTAAATTGCCACTTACAGCAGGTTCACTGTCTGTTCAGCTCAGTTCCTTATCTGCCCATGCTGATAGGGACTTGCAAAAGTTGTTTCCAAGGATGACTAGAGCTGCTGCGTAGAGCTCTGGATAGCTAGAAAATGTGGAGATGCAGAGGGGAAACCTTTGCTCCCTCCCTGCGTTACCCAGCTTGGACGTGCTAATCTAATATTATTCCTCTGAGCAGCTTGGACTTATTTTTTTCCCCTGATTTATCTTGTTTCTTAAATGTTTCATCCAAGTACTGTGGGAGAAAACTCCAACATGCTGCTAATTCCTAGCATTAGCAGGAATCCTAGCATCCTGCATGCTGCTCCTCCCAGGCCTTCAGCTCAGCAAACCCACAGCTTGGTCGAAATTATCAGTGCTTAAGGATGTCTGAGATGAGTTGGCAAATTTGGGCTGGCAGAGGCAGTCGACAGCAGGACTGAAGTTTGGGGCTGTGGTGCCAGCTAACCAAATGATGAGTCCTTGCCACTTTCTGCCCCGTCCAGAGGATCTGTGCTGTCTGACTCTCTTCTCTTCTGGCGTGGGGCTGAGTTTTGGCAAGGGAGAAAGTGCCCTGGGCCTGCAGGACCGATCAGCTTTGTGCAATGGCTGCCAAGGGAGGATGTGGAAGTTTCCTCCCATCACTTTGTTTCTTATTGTGTTGCTACCTCCCAAAATTGCCAAGTGCTGGCTTTTTCACATCCAGGAGAGGGGTTACATCATGGGATGTTTAGGAAGAAGTAGTCAGGAATAGCTCCTCCTCTCCTTAGGCTTTTGCTTCAGGACCAGACCCCGGCTCTGTACCGGTGCCTTGGTGGGGCATGAAGAGAACATCACACACTGTTGACAAGTTATTGCTGATAACTTTTGATACAGCTTTGATTTGAAAGCTTTTAATTGCCTACCTGATGTCTGGCTGAATGAATTGTTTCACGCCAACTCCATCCCTAAAACCACACACTGTGAGTCAGTCCAGCCCTTTGGAGACCTTTGTTATTTTATTGGAGTGTGGGCTGTGTATCTGTTTCCTGGCTTTTCAACCCGTTCAGCAGAGGTTTGGGTATTGCACTTGGTGATGACACAGTGAGAAATGAAATTGTACTGTAATGTTTTTTACGCTGTGTTTTGTGAGGTCTGAGCCTTTTTCTGTGTTCTGCAGAAAGGCACTTTGGATTTCACAGCTATCTGTTACAGGCAGGCATTCAATAGCACAAAAAGTGCTATTTTTGCAGCTTAAAGATACGTATATGTTCTGTAAACCAAATTTTTGAACAAAGCATCACCCAGTGTGGCTAAGTTTGCCTTTTCCACTTATTCCTATAGGTGTTTTACGTCTCAGATCTCTTCAAGCCCAAGACAAAGACTTGCCTGCCTCCACCGCCCATCCGGAAGGAGATCCTTTCACCTGTGGACATCATTGAGCGGAATAACCATCACAATATGGTGTAGACCTTCGAGAAATCGGATGGATGTTGTATTTTATTTTAATTTTTTTTTTTTTTTTTTGCAAAAAATGACTGCTGACAGCAACTACCTGCTGCTCTCAAATCTCATCAGACAGTAGAATGTAGGGAGAGACTTTCTTGCCCAACCAGTAAAGTCTTACTCTGTGGTCTTTTCAACTTGCGACATTTGGATGAAAGGGATGGTGGTCAACTAAGTCAAAAGCAACAATGAGAAAGAAAAAAACCACAAAAGCCGAACAAACAAAGAGAGGTGCCGGAATTCTGGATGTGCAATTGGTTTGAGTGTTCATGTTGTAGTGAACGCCAGATTGTTCATAGCCTAATGAACACTAAGGGATTTTTGGAAAGCTGGCCATCTTAGTGTTTTTTACTATGAAGATTTCCAATGCCTGCGAGAAAAAAAAACAACTCACAACTAAATTGTATAGCACTATATACGAGAAACAGCACTGAGTCAAGAGCTGGGATTGGTTTGTAAGAGTTGCTTTTTTCTCTTTTTGATACTAGTTTATTTTTGCCTCCTCTATTCCATACTGTGACTTAGTTTAGAAGAAGCTTGCCCAGTCAAACATCTCCGAAGGGTCTCTGATCACACTACATGCCTTTAACGAGCAGTCCTGAGGCACGCAGTGAGGCTGAATAAATCCATCCTCTGTGCAGAGAAGCCATATTTCTTCCTCTCCACTTGCTCCCTGGCAAGGGTTTGTCCTGCCTGAGCCCCCAGGTGTGTGCGGCACCCACAAATGGCCTTTAATGAAAAGAGCATCCTCCGCTTCCCAGTCATCCCCTCAAAAAGATTGCAGCAGATTTTCTGCATGCCCATGGGAGCTGGCGGTTTGCAAGTGGGTAGTGGCGGCTCTGCCAAAGACATGTTCGCACTACGACCTCGGGGCTGAGTCCCGGGGAAATTTTTATTCTGCAGTTTCGGGACGGGCTGCTGGGCGGCACGTCCCAGCCTGGGTGTCAGTCAGTTTGTGCATATCCCCCCCCTTCTCCCTTGGGCACCACAGTGCACACCATGGCAGCTACCAGGTCCTGTGCTCCGCTCAGTGACACTGGTGGTAAATCAGTTGTGCCTATACTGAGTGTGATTTATTATTATTTTTTTTTTTTTTTGCCCAGAAACCACAGGTTCTTGGTTTGCAGCCCTTTCACAGAGCACGTTTGCAAAGGGATCCCGCAAAGCATGCAGAACGGCCATTTGCACATCCTTCTTACAGAATCCGTCCTATCATTTCAACTATAGCAAGCTATGATTTTTTTATATATAAATATTATATAAATAATGTATAAAACCTTAAAAATTAACTATGTAAAATATTATTTCTGAAACAATTTTAGATATATCCACTATGACTATAAACTGTGTCCTGACCTGTGTTATTTACATTTTGCTGCTTAAAAAAGCATTGAATTAATTTTTTTTATAGTCGACTAAAATATTGTAGTTCTGTGGTAGTAATATTTTAATGAAAATAACTACAATTAGAGACATTTGTATAAAAAAGCATATTAAATTGTCTGTATTTTTGTAATGTTCCATTTTGTAAAGAGAAGAATATTCAAAGACTTTTGTAGAATACAACATTGAAGTTTGTATTTGCGAAATTATTGCTGTATAAATGTGCTTTTTAAATAAAAGCTCATAACACAACTAAACATCTGGTGCGAATTGCGTTCTGCCTTTGAGTTGACCTTCCCCTATTAGAGAAATAGAGCCTTTGCCCAGCGGGATGATTGGGGGTGACCCTTTGGGTTTTGATGATACACAGGAGCATCTGGGTAAAAAGGACCCAATGCCACTTTCAATGAACGTGAGAGAAGGTCCCACCAGCTCCTGGCTGGGGACAGTGTGATGGGGACACTTGTGGGTTTGCATTGAACTGCTCTTGGCTATACCCAGTCTTTGAGCAAATGTCTTTTTATTGAGGGCATCCCTTTTTCTTTAGCAATATTATAAGCTTTAAAGAAATATTGAAATAAAACAGAGTCTGCAGAGCCACAGCCTGGCTGTTGGGTGTCCTGGACAGTACCTGCCTGGGAAGGCTCACAATTATGCCCTGCGCCAACACCTTTTCCATGAAAAAGAGACACTTGGCAGCTGAAAAAAACCCGTGTGTCTCGCTGGGTTGCAAAGATGTGGGTGGAAGGGGAAAAGAAGAAAAAAAAGCCCACAACATGTGCTTAGATACGCACATGTGCACAGCATACAGTTACAAGGCGGTCTTGATTTTTCTTTTTTTTTTCCTCCTCCTACAGAAGAAAATTAATTTCTCGGCGGTGACACACCGTCAGAGCTGCATTTCGGCCACTCCTTGGGTGAACCACATCTGCAAGATAACGCAGCACAGAAATAATTTGTAAGAATGCATGACAGGAAGCAAATACCACATCAAACTGCAAATAAATAGGAGGTGGAAATTAAGCAAGCAGAACCCAGCTAGCACTTGCTATTATTATCCTAATTAGTAGTAATATTTTATTACGTGTGGAAAAAGTTCGTAAACCTGCACCTGTCCTAAATGCGAAGGGAATTTTCATGGTGTCACGTGTGATTTGAAAGTATTTGGGGGTTGAGTGTGTTGTAGAGGCGAGACTTTAGCTTCAGGGCAATGACTGAGGACAGACTCTTAACCCCCAGTTTATCTCCAAAATATGCTGCCTGGGTCTAAGTAACCCAGGTGGGAGGAGGAAACAGTCATGTCTTCCTGCGCTTGCCTGCTCGGTCCCGTGGACCCCTTCACATGCAAGGCTGGCTCTGGTGCAGCAAGCGCTGGGCTGAGAAGAGTGTTTGCTTTCATCTTAACCCCCAGCTACTGGGAAGAAAACAGGAATACAGATGTCTGGGTGAAAGAGGAGGGCTTGGAGAAGTGTCAGAGGGGAAATGGCACAGGAGGCGATAAAAGGCAGGGCAGAGCTGGTCGCTGTGGGGCTGGCAAGTCACCAGACCTCACTCAGGATGTGTGGGTCAGGTGAGGGAGGGGGAGAAAAGGCCATGGATAAATTTGTGGAAGGCAAGAGACTTGAAAGTTACAGCATGGGACTGAGCATCAGCAATGCCAAGTCCTATTTCTGGCTGAGCATTGGTTTTAGCACTGTTGTTTCCTTCTCCGCTTCCCGTCTGTCTCCCTGCCGCTGTCTGGTCCTATCCGTGCCCTCGGGTTAGGAGGATAAGGGCAGCTTTGCATGGCACCCTGTGACCATGGGGCTGCAGCTTTGCTGGGGCTCACCCCTGCCAACTGCTTGGGAAATAATTAAAGGGGAGTGATAACTGCTGAAGGCATGGATGGGAGAAGGCAATACGTGGTGGCATGGTCCACAGAGATCTTTCTAGGTTAGCAGAGTGTAGAATAAATGTTTATGTGCTACATGAGGAATGAGCACTGGTATTAAACGAGCATTTCAATGAAACCCCATAGAGAAGTGAAAGCATTTGGTGGGCCAGCCAAAGGAGCGCAGGTGTAGGTACTGCAATCTGTGAGCGTGGTGGTGGGGCATATCTCTTACCATCACTTCCTCTGGGGCAGGAAGGAAGTGAAAGAGAAATGCGTGAAATGGAAAAAAAACCAAACCCAAACCCATATGAGCGCTAGGATCCCAAAGCAACTGCTTCTGCAGGCAGTCCCCGAGCAGGGTTTGCATGTGTAGCTGGAGGTGGCACCTTGCACCACTGTGATGTTTGGTCCTTCACACAAAAGCACATCAGGAGGTATGCTGGACAGCCAGGAGACTTTGGGTCTGGCTGTTTGCATGCCACTCCGCACACTGCAGCTCTTTGCAGCTATCCTGGTGAGGAAGATGGATGAACAAACTCAGACCCATTCATGCAAACAAGACACATTGCTGGAGCCCGAGGCTGGATGCTGGTTGTGGCCTTTAGTGCTGCAAAATCTGGCCTCTGCTCATGCCGATGCTAATCGGAGGCTGTGGAGCACCCAGTGCAGCAGTCTGACTTTGATGCTTGGGCCTGCCTGTCAGATCCTTTCTTCACAAGAGGCCATTCTGGTCAAACCTGTCTTTTTTTGCACAGAGACCGGTTCAGCATGTTTTCACAGGCAGGGATTTGTGCGTGCACCTGACTGCTATGGAAGCAGGTCTTTTGTTCCAGGGTAAGAAAGGTTTACGCAAGCCCCAGGTTCGGCTGTGTTTCGCTCTACCTTAACAGCTTCACTCAGCAAGAATGCTTGGCAGCCTTCAGAGGCTGAAGCTGTTGTACTTCTGCTCAATAATTTTCAGATATGAAGTTCTCAATTAAGGGAGAGGGAGGGAGGAGATTCATCCCACAAGCAGAGACCTGTTTTTCTCATGCTCCAAGCCTGCCTTGGTTTGGGTGTCCAAAGTTTTCATGCAGCTGTTGTAAAGATAAAACTAGCATTCAGCCATGGAGCCAGAGGGCATCTTGGCTGAAGTCCTGCAGCACTGGAGGGCTTATGTCAAGCCCACGTCCATGGTTGGGGTGCAGCATGGCTGTCCCCAGAGCCAGCACCCTGCGTCAGCTGCATTTCTCCCCCACATCTCCCCTTTCTCTTGACACACCCTCTGCCTTCATCCACCATTCTCCTCCCAGAAGGCAAGCCATTCCTACCTTGTGTTTATTTCTGGAGACCAGAACAGAGGTTCAGATTTTATGAATGAAGTGAATCACTTGCCTCCTGGCTTCTGTAAACATGGTCCATATACTTGCCCACAGACACAAGCTACTGCCCGTCTCCTCCAAACTTTCCTACCCTTGTTGCCTGGGTGCCAGGTGATGGTCCTGGCCCAACCCTGATGGCCAACTGCTTGTCTTACCAAGCTACATCAAGGGTGAACAGAAGCTGTCGCCTTCACCAAAGGAAGCAGGAGGTAGAAAACAACCTCCTGTTGACTCAGCGGGGGGAAAAAACACACAAACAAACCCCAAACCCCAACAACTTTCAATTATCACCTTTGCACGCCACCCCCACTGGCACCAGCCAGTGCAGGAGTGCCTGCGTTAGCTTGTCTTGAGTTATAATTTCCTCAGGGCACAGACTACACCTATGTATGAGTTTGGGTAGTAGCGATCAGACTGGTTGTGATGCATCCCCGCCCCATCCTATCTGTAGCTAGAAGGGAGCGAAGTCACCAGGAAAACCTTCCCGGTTTCCTTAGAAAGTCTTGTTCTGCGAGTTCCTGCCCTGCTCGAGAGTTGCCAACTGCCACCACGGCGGTAGCTTGCAGGCAGTGCTGCTTTTAATATATAGTGGTGCAGCCTTGCGTACCATTTAATTTTTGTTTTTAACCCAGAAAATAACCATCTTGGCTTTTTTTTTTTTTTTAAATCTCTCATCAGGTGACTCTCAGTGCTGTGTTTCAGGACACGTGAAATGCAAAGCTGCCAGTTAATTCACTGCTGGTGGCAAAGGCATCAGCATCTGCGGGATTTAAAGGCATGAACTCTACAGGGTTAGATCTCACTTTATGCTAAGGAATCATAACCAGCAGGAACAATGGGCTATTATTTAAGAAAAACACCTTTTAGTGTTTCCACGTGTCAGCAGAAAGTTGAGAAAAAAGAACCACCAAAACACCAAAACGTGTGGACACACATATCTACAGATGGAAGAAATAGGAATTGAGGGGAATTCAGCCTGCTCCTGAAGTCTTTGAAGTGATTAAAATTATACCAAAACTTGAAATAATGTGACTTTGCTTTCCCACCTGAAAAATGAATAAAGTGAAACAAAGCCATCATGTAGTTTATACAAGAACTGGTGTGAAAAGGTTGGTTTTCCAGCCACACTTTGACATCTCCATTTCCAGGTGTGTGGTGTGAGTGCATGCTAGCTGAGGTCAGCCTGAGATATAAATTAAATAAAGGAGCGCTTAATTTGTGCTGGGCTGATCCTTCCCCTGAAGAAACATCATGAACAGAACAGGAATAATTGTGCTGTTTTAATAAGGAATTCAGAAATAAAATAAAATCTAAAAAAAGAAAGAAACCCTCTTTTTCTCCAAAGGAGGAAGGGAGCCAGATATCCCGTGAGCACCATCATTTCAAAGGGACTTGCCTTCTGCACAAGTGCATAATTTGCTTATTTTCAAAGAAATTTCAGTGAAGTTGAAGGCAAATGAGTAATGTTGCCCCAGCCTCCCAGGGCTTGCCTGAACAAGAAAAGTTGTTAATGTTTAATATGAGGTAAAATTTTAATCCATTTCATTAAACTGTGTAGATATTCTTAGTTCAGTTTTAAGCAGGATTAGTCCTGTTTACCTCAAGTCAAGTAAGCACAAGTATAATGTCAACTGATATAAGTCTTGCTTAAATTAAAGGAAGAATAGCTACCAAGGCTTGGGGGGGGGGGGAGCCCACTGAAGATTTTTTTTTAAACAAAGATTGGGGTTTGCTTTGATTTTTTTCTTTACAAAGTATTTCTTTTCATGGGAAAATAATAAAAACTAGAAAAAGTCTATGAAAGTTTTGCTTGTGAACAATGAGACGATTGCAGCTGAAAAAACACTACTTTTTTAAAAGAATTCTTTTCAGCAAAGCCAGCCTAAGCATCCCCTTGAATGGATGCAGTGCAAGCCTGGGCCAGTTAGACATGGCACTTTCAACTCACCCATTTCTAAGAGTCACCAACACCGACTGCAAACAAATAAATCAATGCCAAGGCCAGCAGGACACTCCATCCCTTGTTCAGAAATCATCTAGCAGCTCTTGCATTTAACCTTTTAGCCCATGACTAAGGTACTGCATGTCCTTTAGAAAGATAGCCAGGCTTGATATAGAGGTGCCAAATTATACTGGATTTATCGCATCCCTTGGCCAGCTGACCCACCGGCTCACTTGCCTCACTGTTAAAATTGTGTTGTTAATACTTCCCTTGTTTTTCATTACTGTTCATAACGTGGTGTTCCCATGCCCCATAACCCTTTGCTTTTATTATCAAAAAAAGCTTGTTCTTATTAAATCATGCCATTTTCCCATAGATGAATCTCCTGGTTAATTTTTCAAGGGATTTGCTCATAAAATAAGGCTTCTAAATTTAAAGTTTGATCACTTTTTGCTCAGGTTTTTTCTTCCCCTGCAAGAATGTAAAGCTGCAAGTTAACACAGAATCAGCGGGGAAGGGACTAGCTTGGGACCAATTTTTCTTTGTACAAGCAATTAGATTGGAGCACCTTCTGCCTGTAGGTCAGATTTAATCTGATGCTCTCCAAGAGGAGAGATTCCTTATCAGTTCTTAACCCCTCCTCCTTCCAGGCCCCCGAAGAATAGCGGCTTGATTGCATTCGCCCTTCTTCATGCCTTCTTCAGTCAGGCAGCTTATCTGCTAGACCTCAGGGTACTTCTGAAAAACAGTGAACCCTCTCTCCCTGGGTTGTCCGAAGCTGCAGAAAAGGCCTCTTTTCAGAAGGAACATTAATGACTTCCATGCCAACATGTAAGATGCATTTCTTCAAGCAATGTTGATGGGTGGACAGCATTTTTGAGCTTGGAGGGTAAGTCACTTCTTACTCACTTTATATCTGGTATAATCAGGTGTGATGCTGTTAGGCATATGAACTGGGCCACCATGAGCTAAGGTACATATGGCAAAAGTCTTAGAGGCTTGGAGATGACTCCTGGGGGTGATGTGAAGCTGGAGGGTTAAGAAGTCTTGGAAAGATGGTTGTTATCATGGATTGACATGTACCTTAATATTCACACAGTAAAACGATCTATAATCATTTCAGCTTTACAAAGGAGCTACAAAGGAACTAGAAGTTACCTTTATACTAAATTCTTGCGCTGCAGCTGACATACTAGTAGAGCCAGAGCAAAGCCGAAGGCAGATTTGACCTTGCTGAAAGCAAACAGCAGCACACTGGGTTGATAATGGGTAACTGCACAGACACCAGCAAACATGAGCTGAACAAAAGGCTGCAGAAGACTTTCCACCCACCTTATGCTAATAGGCGGGAGGGATACTAGGCAGAGGATTACATCTTCAGTCTTATTTATTACAGACAAAATATTGAAATAACTGTGTGCCTGCTCCTTGTCTGAACTGGCACGGAAAATAGGAAGGCAATTGCCTTTCTGAGCTCTTCCAGGAAGATTTGAATAAAGAAGGCAAGCATACCGGAGGCATTAAGCCATGCATGTCTTATCTTGCAATGAAGGGAGCAGTTCCCTGCAGAAGTGGGCCAGGCTAGGCACTGAGCAGGTGGATTAACTGTTCAGAGGACAGAGCATGGAAAGTAGCTTTCTTGCAGAGCAGGTCTCCATACAAATAAGTATGAGGCAGCATGGATTAGTGCTTAAGCTAATGAACCACCCGTCAGACCTCTCTGGGAGAAGATATTAGGACATAGCGGTACAGCCTTCGACAAGCTGGCACCTCTGCAAGAGGCCAGAGGGTTCGGTAGAGAACAGGCTGCCCATAGCCAACCTCCCAAAATACACGTTGTGCTTTATTGGAAATGTAACACAAATATTTCCAGCACAGGACCTGTAATGAGCTTCCAGTTTGCCTCAGGACATTTTCTCCCAACTTGGTTATATTTATGAGCAGCTATTTTTGCTTAAGTACAGAAGGGAAAAAGTTACAATGCTTGAGTTCCACTTGCCCCTGCACCCACCGCTGCAATGGGAAAGAGGAGACATTTTGGGGTGGTTCACGTCCATACTTCGACTGCCATGCTTTATCTTTCATTATGGGGGAAAATATATACATTTTCGCAGATAAGAGACAGACAATCAAGATGTTTATTAAGCAGAAAATGAACTTAAGAACACAGGAGAAGCAAAACCAGTTGTTCGGTGCCGAGGTGGATAGTAGTGGGGTGAAGCTGGGGAATGGGGATGGGTTTGGCTTTAAAGCAAACACCCTTCTTTGCCTATGGAAAAACTTTCATGGGTGGATTTAGGTACTCCAGGAAATCAGAGTGGGTGTCAGGAGTCAGAAGGGAAGTATATCCTCAAGGGACATCCGCATGGTATTTCCCCCTATCTACACTATCAGCCAAGGTAGGTAACCTTATGCAGAGGAAGCTGATGTACTGGTATTTCTAGTTACCAAAAATGTTTGGGGTGTATCCTAGCCATTCCTCACTTTATTAAGGCAGCTTTGAGTTTGGGGTTTCCCTTGAGGAATTCCAATATTTTCCTGAGTGTTTTCCTTCTGAACTGAGACAGAAAATCAAAATACTAACTTTTTTCATGGAATGGGAAATTCCAAACTATCTCTGTTAGGAAATGTTAAACATTCTTGTGCAAATCTATTTGCCCCTCTACATTGCAGCCCCATATACTTGCAAGCACTAAGCACAAAAGAAGCGTTCTTGACTCCAGCTTCACTTACAATCTCAAAGCATTCAAGGAGTATACATTTCTTAAGTACTTCAAGAAGTGTGGTGAGCTAAGCTCCTGTTCTGTTCATGGAGGCAGCATCTGTGCAAGTGCATTTGTTTACCAACCTGTGAGATATTGCCTGGAGCCTCATTCAGTAAAACTCGGTTCTCCTAGCATAGCTGCTGGGTTCCTTAGCAGTTTACTTGTCTCCTTCCCCACCGAGCTGTGCAGGCACCCTGAGCTAATTGCTCCTAAGGGCCTAGCAGATACTAGAAGGGATGCAGCCATTCCCTGTGCTAAAACTTCTGGGGAAGGTGATATTTGTTGTAATGATCCATTTCCTCTCCCTAGAGCAATGCAGGGAAGTAAAGTGGGAGTTAATATGGCAATGATAATGAAGTGATGGGGATCAAAATTACTCCAGTGATACAAGTCACCCAGCTCTGGTTTCCCTGTGCAGTTTTCTGTGTGGCATCTGCCAAGCACCTAAAGGTCTCTGAGAATCTCGGTGTTGTTCTGTGAGGTTATCTAGGTGCTCTGCTCCTGCAGATGTTAACGGAAGTCGGTGCTAACTGGGAGCAAGGGGTCTAAATAACCTTTTATGTAAGGACCCCAAGGCCTGAGCATGAGCCCTGCATGCTGCACACATGCTCTGCTACTGACACATCGTGCCTGCCATAAAGAGCGTAAGTCATATAATGCTTAATCTGCATAAGCCCATCATAATTAGATAAAAGTGAAGTGAAACATCCTTCACCTTCTGTAAATAACTCAGGCCACAGTCAAAATAAGTTCCAGCAGAGAGAGAGTGTGTTCTTACAGCAATGGGATTTCCATGAATGCTGCTTTCCTTACTGAAAAGTCACTGTTGTCCGAATGCGCTCAGCATTGAGCAGACAGGGGCTAAGCCAAAGTGAGAACTAACTGCCGGGGCTCGGCAGCACATGTTTCACATTAAGGAGCTGTTTGAGTGGCCTATGTGGCTTAGTGGATAAATCATCAGGTTTGTCCCCTTGCAGCTCACAAGTCCAGAATAGCCTGTGGTCCTAAAGGAGAAAAAACTCACCCTAAGCTCAATAGTTTCCATCACAGAGGCTGTGCTCTTGTGTGAAACAGCTGGTGCACATGCCGGGTCTGCAGGCTGGACCCACGCGAAACCCCAACCCCACCTTAAGTGGGGCATTAGGAGCTGTTGTAGGATGTGACAGTCCCAGCCCTGCCACATACAGCCCATCCATGGGTCTCCTCCTCTATCCACAACCTCGGGAACAAGCACTGTCTGCTGCTGAAACATGGGAAAAGCGATGAAAACAGTGATGAAACACAAGCCCGAGGATCTAGCACACAAATAGCAAAGGAAGGAGAGATTAAATACTACGATAGTCTTTAAATATCCATAGAGGAAACCAGCCAGGAGCCAGTCTGGCTACAGGGGGATGGGCTGGAAGCTAATGACAGATGATCCCAATATTACTGAGAGGGTAAGTGGATTTCTAACCATCATTTTCACAAAAAGAAGCCGAATGTCACATCCTAGAGATTGGGTTCATTTTCTTGGGAGGAAAAGTACTGCTAAAAGCCTTTAATAGATCCTATTCAGGCAATCAAGATTGTAAGGAGCTGGGAGGAAGCCAACCTGATGTGTGAGATGGCAAAGACTTGAACATGGTAAACAAGGGTAGGGGAATATTTGTTTTGACAGCATGGTCAGTACACAGGAAGCATCAAGCAATAAGATGACGACTGCACAGGAGTTCCCAGTCCTATATTTAAGAGCAAATCAAACTAAGGGAGGACCCTGCAAATTATAGACATCTACAAATAACCCCAGACCTTTTGTCTCAGCTATGGGAAGATCCTGAGGACACTGATAACAGAGACTGCATTGCACAACACTGGGAAACAGGGGGCCTGGTGGTGTGTCCACTCTGCCCAGGATCTTGGCTCTAAGTTTGGCTACAGGCTGCAGGGGAAGGTGGAGAGAACCCAGGAGAGGATAATTATGGAACAACCTGTTGATGGAGGAAGTGGCTTCCCAACCTCTCTTTACTTAAGGCTTGAGTTCTGCTCAGAAGCAGAAAGATTTATAGCCCTCCGCATGGTTGTGTTGTTTTCTCCTTCTGGCCAGATTAGTTTAATAAATGAGAGGTAGGAAAAAACTGCTGAAAAGCAAAGCCCATACAGCAATGCTGTGTCATATCGTTAAATAAGGGGACTTCTTACTTAAGAGGAGTTGTTTGACCAATAATTACAGCTAAATTCCCATTTGGAAAATGGCTTTCAGTATATAGGGACTTTTCCTGTAACTTTAGCAGGATGCAGCATTCGAATCCTCACCCTCTATTTTCGAGGGCAGCGTGAAGTGATTATATAATATTAAATAGCAGCTGTTTTTCAGGCTGGAAGGGGCTGTTCATTGCTGTGTGATTCTGCTATACACAAAGGTTCTTTCTAAAATTAAATACTCTCTGTAAATGTCAAATATTATTTGGTTCTCATTCCTGAGGCCAGCACAAAATTTGCTGTAGCAAAACATAGGCTGAAGACTAACCTGCCTTGTATGACAGAATGAGTATTGACTGGGAATTTCCAAATCCCAGCATTGCTGGGGCAGTTGGAGCTCAGAAGACTGTGAAAGATGAAGATATTGCAGTGTCCTGAAACACAGGTTTACCACACTTGCAATATTTACTGTCCCCCACGTCTGGATTGGGTATACTGAGAATGCAATAGCATGTTTAAACACGTTGCCTCATCGCCATTTTGATCTAAACCAATTATGAATCTATAAACCAGCTCCAAGGTCACCAGGCAGCTTCTCTGGTGATAATAATAATTACATTCCTTGCATTTACACTGCATTTTTCATTTGTAGATCACAGGAGACTTCATCAAAGCAGGCAGCAATCATCACTTCCCATTATTACCAGCAGAGAAAATGAGGTGCAGGGAAGGTAAACATCTTGTTTATCCCAAACTAGGGGTCAGGTGAGGGGGGGTGGCAGGAATTAGGAGCCCCATGGGACCTTATCCCAAGGACAAGCCATAGCTATTGACCTACTGTCCCAAATGGATTAGCATGAGATTGCCCAAAACTTAATGGTCAGGAAATGGCTGGGAAGTCCTGGATGAACCACTTCTGCTTTGTTCTTTATTTTTTCTTTTTTTTCTTTTTGAAGTACCTTATGATGTCAAGAAACCTTTCTTCAGGAGAGCTTTGTTAGAAAGAGCTGGTACTTTGTGGTCAGAAAATATGTGTATTTAGCCACAAAGGCCCTCGACGGAGATGTGGGAACCCCAGATCTGTGTCAGACCTTCATGGCCAAATCTCCCCATTCCTGATGAGCTTCTGGTCATGGTCTCATTGGCATGGTGCAGCTGATCCAGGCTGCTCACAAATGCATGGTTCATCCAGCCAAAATACATAGCAGCTAGCCATCCTTCATGCCGGCAGACTCCTGCTTTAACTATTTCTTCAAAAAGTATTTAAAATGCTTATATCCCCCAATGTCTGGATTACCACCAGCTGTGGGACAAGACATGAGCTGTCTTCCTATCTGAAAGCTTTGAAAGGTGTTGGTCTCACACCTACTTCCCGGTGAGCAAGGCTAAATTTTGACATCTCAGCAAATTTTTCTGCCCATCCTCATGTAGAAAATTTCCTGCCCATATTTAAGCCTTACACAGGCTCTTTCTGCTGTCACTCCCTCTAACAAGAGAGTTGCAAAAAGAGAGAGTAAAACCAAAAAAGATGAGCCTGTAAAAATGTACTCTGCCATATCTTCTTAGGAAAAATATTAATACTGCATTATCCAATTGTACATTTTCATTTCACATCACTTTTAATCAGACTCCAGTTTCATTACAAAATTGAAGTCTGGGAAAAATAGCAATTTTTTAAAATAGGAATTGTTGCCTTCTTGGAAAAAAAAAAAACAAAAACCAACAACAAAAAACCCCTCCTCTTGATTGTTTCTGAGAAATTCTTCAAGACTTGAGCTGGAGTGTTTTATAATGCATGAAGTAATTTGTGTTTTGCATTCAGCAATGCTTTGGGCTTTTGCCTGTAGTTGTGCAGTTTCAGTAAAAACAACCAAGTGAGAGTTATTTCAGTTTTTGATTCACATTTTGGTGTCAGAAACGAACTGAGATGTCAAAGATGGAATTTTGTAAGTCTACACTTCATTTAATAGTTATCTGAATCAACTCCATGAAAGCTTTTATTGCTATTATTGTCCTGGCCTCCTTCACTAGACCAGGCATATTCCCTAAAAAATAAGGAGTTTGCAAATTAGGGACAAAAGAAAGACTGGCATCCCAGGTTCTCTTAAATATGAAGGTGCACTTTGCAACTTTAATTTTTTTTAGGTTGGTTTCAATTAATTCAGTTTTGCATTTGAGGCGAGGCAGGTTCACGACAAAAGCCATATTATCAGCTCTGTTGAGCTCTGTGCTTTGCACTGATTTGATTTTCTTTTTTCCCCCCGAAACAGCTGGCCTACTGCAAGGCAAACAGTTGCAGATTCACAAACTCAATACAAAAGCCTGAACTGGAGGCTAAAACCCCTTGTGTCCTGCAGGAGCAACAGAGCGTTTTATTGCAAGGCATAACAGTAATTATTTGAGGGGGCAGGGCTGTGCTTGCTGGCAGCTCCCAGGACAGGTTTGTGTCTCTACCAAGTTTTGGGCAAGACTTGCCAAGTTTTGTGTCCCCAGCAAACCTGAAATGTATGTTGCTTTCTGTTTTACACAGCTCCCAAGGGCAGAGAGAGGAATTAAATCCCATCCCGAGTGAGGCTGCTCACCCTCAGCGAAGGAGGATCCGGCATGGAGGTGCTAATGTGCCTAATAAAACTATTATGGTGGGAAAGTGTCAGGAGTCTCTTTTCCGATCGACCACATCTAAATACCAGTCCTCCATGACAGCACATGTTTAGGCTATACAAAACTAGTAAAGGAATGGATCTTTGCATTTACTTCACTTCCCAAATGAATCTTCTCCATGGCTGACCTCGGGGGTGGCTCTGGAGCCGGGATGGGAGCATCAACAGCTGCCCAGGGAGCCAGCTCCGGAGCAGAGGAGAGCACACTGCCATGCAAAGCAACTGCCAAGTACTTTAGGATCTGATATGGAGACAGAAAATGGAAGAGGAGCCAGATTTCCTTGGGAGATAGGGCTGGCAGGTCTGGGAGGTGAAGGCTTTCTGACCTGGCAGGTGATTGCCATCCCCAGAGGACGCTGCAAAGCGAAGCCCCCGATAGCCACCTGCCTTCAAGCGACACCACAAACCCTCCTCCACTTCCAAGAAGATAAAACCAGTCTGCAGAAGTCGTACTTTTAAGCTGATTTAGATACAGCTGGTGTGCTGGGAGCTGAAGGTAATTTATTTCTCTTGGCTGATGAGCTGCTCCCTTTGAGGGCTGCGTTTTCCAAGTGCTCTCTGCTTGGCCGCAACATTTGTATCTCTGACAATTATTGTTGTTTTAATATTAGGCTAAGAGCTAATGTATTAGGCTAATATATTAAGCTGGTAGCCTGTAGACTCTTTAGCGAGTCTGTTTTGGTGACACGTGAAGGAGATTTTATAGATAGACTGTTCAAACCCAGCTCAACCCTAGTCTGGCATTTAACTGCGGCTTGCAGAATATAATGGCTGAATGCATTTAGCCCATGCCCATAATAACTCTCTTTGACTGCAAAAGAAGTTCCAATAAACATGTCATTCAAATGTGAATGTATTCCAGTAAAAATTAGTAAGCTGATGCTATGAATAACCTGCAGAGCTATAGTGTACTTTCAATTGCCCTCTCATCAGACAGGACCGAGATTATTAGCACCAGATCAGCCATGATATTTATATTGCTCGGATCATGGTGTGTCATAAGCAAATGCAAAATTGCATACTGTATTGTAACAGCAGGGATGGGAAGAGCCACGTAATGAGCTGGTTTTATAGTGAGAAACAAATGGGATTGTAATACAACCCTGGAAAAAAGGGTGTGCTTCCAAGTGGGGCAAGGGAACAGGACAGCACTGTGTGAGAGCAGTGCTGAGAATGACTCTTGGGTTAAATCAAGTAATTTATATAAACAGAGGTGTTGGGTGAGGTTTTTTCTTTTTTTCTTGCAGCAGCTTCCTATGATACAGTATGGATTTGAACAAATGTGGTGAACAGCATATCCCCGGACACGGCCAGTTTGGGGGAGCATTATATAAAGTTAATTATTTTTGTTTATTTGTGCTAAAATTAACCGCTGCTAGTTTTACTATTATCCTCTCTCAGTCTTCCCTGTTTTATTAATAACGGGGTTCCCTCCTGTGAATCTACCTCTCTAACCAGCGAGTCCCTCCCCCACCTGCGGCCCCTTTCCACCGAGTGCTATTTTGTAAGATCTCTTGTCACCAGGGCTCTGCGAAGACTTAGCCGTGTAATGGGAAACATGTGTCTTTCCCTGGCGCTTGCAATCTTACCCCGAGGAGCTCCAGCGAGGGCTGAAATGGGAGTGCTCTCTGCGGAGTCAGGGAGCTGATGGGGAAAAGCTCGGAGCCAGAGACGGCAACTTGGGTGTTTTTTGTTTGCTCTCAGAAGTGCAGGATCTCACACAATAACGATAGCAGCAAACGGCAGTTTCGGCTGCAGAGGCCAGGGGGGAGACACACAGGGAGGTTGGGCAATAGCAGTCATGACAGGCAGCCTAGACAAAAGGGAACAAGGGGGAAATAAATGGCTTTTTAGAAGATGGCAAAAGCAAAATGATGGGAAAACAATCCCCAGATTGGAGCCTCAGCCTGCCACAGTATTGCACATTTTCCTGAGCAAGAGCAAGAATAGGAAGAAGCTCGAGGAGATGCAGAGAAGTTGGGGAATCATTGGGGTTTTAAAGTTATTTTTTGTGGATCATCACCATCAAAAAGAAAAGTGGTCATCATCATACTGCATGCATGATATATAATATATAATATACATAATACATACAGGATAATGGGCCTCATTCCTCATTGTTATTCCTTCTGGATGTTTTAATCTGTAGTCTTCTGGACAAAGGAGATCCTGTAAAGAAATCAGTGCACTACACAACGTCGCCAGGCCCAGACTATGAGTGAGATTTACTCCAACGATAAAACCTGCTCATCGCCTTGGCCACTTCCTTACATTTTCTGGGGTACCGGGTCGTCAGAGCTTCTTGAGCTGCTGACCAGCCAGAAATACAGTCCAGAGTAATGAGGACCCAGGTCCAATTGCCACATCTAAAATCTGAGTGCGACTTGGCCTCCTCTGGGATTAAACACTGGAATAACAAAGCACGCAGGATCTGGCTAGTGTCTGACAGCCCGTGCTTCTGGGTTTCCAACAGCCAAATTCATTCTGAGAAAAAAAATAAAAAAAATCAGACTAAGGCTGAGGCACGTTGTTGTTTCCTTACGAGTTCACTTGCAAAGGTCACTGCTCCTCTCCCCCCACCCCAATGTCTCTCTCTCTGCAACTCTTCTGTTTGTGCAAGACTTCAGGAATTAAAACCTCATTTCAAGGGTTATGAGTAGACCACAGCAGCGATACATTGCACTGATTATCAGCAGCAGGCAAGCTTTTCCCTGTCAGCTCTTTAGCCACAGTTGTGTGCAAGATCTATATGGCTTACACCACTTTTTCTTGCCCGTAACTTTCTTTTTCTAGGTAACAGGGACTCCATTGCATTAGAGGAACAGACTTATAAATTATAAATGATAAATTATATAAATTACATAGGATTATTCTGTTACAGGGAATTGCCATCACTTCAGCAGTAATAGAAAAGAAAAAAAAGATAAATAGATAAATAACTGCAAGATAGCTGGGAGTGCAGTGAGAAGAGAAATGACCTTGGTACGGAAGCAGACAGATGTCTTCCTCAGGTGAAAAGATCCATTTATGGAGACAGCACTCTGGGAAATCTTTGTATGAAAGAACCAAGCTATAGGAAAGTAAAAGTCTTTATGGAAAAGGTGGGGATTTAGGGGTTCCTAGGGATTTAAGGTTTCTAGATCTGGAGTGCATTTGTCAGTGCAATGATGGGAACACCATTTTCAGAAGTGAACAGCAATTTTCAGTGGCCTAATTTCTGGGTAGATAGATGGAGAAACCTTGGAAGATGCCAGATTTCCCAGAAGTAGCTGGTACCTCCCCTGGGAAAGTCCGGCTTCTTGCAGCGGGACCCTTGAAAACTGAGGGAACCCCAAATTGCTCAGCGCTTTTGCAAACAGGCACATCATTGATTAAAGTCTTGGCAGCAGTGTTATCTTTCCTGGCCTCTTGCATAACAGAAGGTGGATAATTAAATTTTATAATCTTTGCATCAAGCCTGTAATTCCCTGATTGCGTTAGAGTATGTCTTTGAGAAAAAGCCCCAACTTAAATGCCCAGAGAATCATCTTGCCTCCCTGAGCAGTCTTTACAGTCGCCCATTAGAAAGGGTCATAACTAGAAATAGTTTAACATTTCCATCTCCCATTCAGCCTGATCTTATCTGGGTTGAGATTCCAGCCCTGGCATTGTGTCTGCTGGCTCAATGAAAGACTGATTTGCCATCAGCAATCCTTTCCCTGCTGTGGGACTGGCCACCTGTGATGGAGCCACCTCTTGCCTTCCTCCTTAGGGACCTCAACAGGTCAAACTCCTGAGATGCTCACTGTGCAGCCAGGTTTTCAAGCATCATTTTTCAGGCATGCTTTCCTAAACCCTCAATAATTCACTGACATTCTCTCAAAAGTCTATCCTCCACACCAAGCCCAAACCAGGCACGTTCCCAGCAATGCTACACACAGTAGCAGCAACACTTGCTCGCTTGTAACGTCAGCCTCTGCCTCTCTTTTATTTCTCTATATCATTATGTTGATGTAATAAGTATGCAAAGGAGCTCCAGGCACCAGCCGATTCCTTTGTTTGAAATGCTCTACCACGTTCTCCCAACTGGATATTATCATATGATTACATACATGCCAGAGAAATAACTCCCGATGTCAGTGCTGCTTTTATACTGCAACTCGGCCTCCCCAGCCTCCCCTTTGCATTTAACATCCCACATTCACACGCTCCCATTACATGGCTAGCCTATATTTTACTCCCTCTGTTCTTGCTGCAGCTCCTTTTGGTAAGGGAAGTCTTGATTATACGTTACAGCCAAATGACTTAAATCATAGAAAAAAATGAACACAGAGGAGCATTGCCTTGAGGTCAAAATGAAGTCAGAGCCCTCTGGTCAGAAGGCAGGTCCTTGCTAAGAGCCAGTGGGCACCTCCTCTCACTCTGCTGAGCCTCTGCATGCCTGTAAGGACCTAACCTCCATCCGGGGAAACTCCAACCCCTCCAAGCCAGCCCATGGTGATCTGGGCATGGGGCAAAATCTTATACAAGGGCTGCAAACTCCAGGCACTAGGAAGATTCCTGCCTTTTTCTACAGCAGTGGGAAAATGTATGCGTGGGGAAGTCATATTTACATAAGTCAAGGAAAACACTGTTTCCTTCTTCAGCAGGAAACCAAAGTTATTCTCAGAGCTTCAGCAAAAGAACAAGAAATTAAATAAAGGCTGGCAGCCTCAACTTGTTTTATTCCTGTGGTTTTACAATATCTGAGTCAAAATAAACACATTTTCAATCTCAGGAGAATTATTAGGCTAATAATGGGGTGGGGGAAGTTATGTACAGGCTCCAATGGAATCATCCAATGAATCATGTCAATTGAAACAACAGATTCTGGGCAAGAAAATTCACATTTATCCAACTGTCTGGTTTGATTCTTCTGTTACTGGGTGCTCTGACACAGCAATACAAGATTGGGCAAACCTTTGGGTGCTCCTAGCAGGAGTTCTGCCTGAGAGAAGGGCAATGATCAGTATTACAACACCCAATTTAGAGTCACACAGAATCATAGAATCATAGAATTGTTTAGGTTGGAAAAAACCTTTAAGATCCGTCAGGTCCAACCGTTAACCTAGCACTGCCAAGTCCACCACTAAACCATGTCCCTAAGCACCACATCTACATGTCTTTTAAATACCTCCAGGGATGGTGACTCAACCACTTCCCTGGGCAGCCTATTCCAATGCTAGACAACGCTTTGGTGAAGAAATTTTTCCTCATATCCAACCTAAACCTCCCCTGGTGCAATTTGAGGCTGTTTCCTCTTGTCCTATCACTTGTTACTTGGGAGAAGAGACCAACAGCCACCTCACTACAACCTCCTTTCAGGTAGTTGTAGAAAGTGATAAGGTCTCTCCTCAGTCTCCTTTTGTTCAGGCTGAACAACCCCAGCTCCCTCAGCCGCTCCTCATAAAAGCCTTCACCAGCTTTGTTGCCCTTCTCTGGACATGGTCCAGCAGCTCAATGTCTTTCTTGTAGTGAGGTGCCCAAAACTGAACACAGTATTGGAGGTGCGGCCTCACCAGTGCCAACTACAGGGGGACAATCACTTCCCTACTCCTGCTGGCCACACTATTCCTGATACAAGCCAGGATGCTGTTGGCCTTCTTGGCCACCTGGGCACACTGCTGGCTCATGTTCAGCTGGCTGTCAGTCAGCACCCCCAGGTCCTTCTCCGCCAGGCAGCTTTCCAGCCACTCTTCCCCAAGCCGGTAGCATTGCATGGGGTTGTTGTGACTCAAGTGCAGGACCCGGCACTTGGTCTTGTTGAACCTCATAAAATTGGCCTCAGCCCATCGATCCAGCCTGTCCAGAGCCCTCTGTAGAGCATTTCTACCCTCAAGCAGATTAACACACCCACCCAAACAGTTGTCTGCAAACTTACTGAGGGCACACTCAATCCCCTCATCCAGATCACTGATAAAGATATTAAACAGAACCGGCCCCAATACTGAGCCCTGGGGAACACTGCTTGTGACTGACCGCCGACTGGATTTAAATCCATTCACCACAACTCTTTGGGCCTGGTCATCCAGCCAGTTTTTTACCCAGCAAAGAGTATGCCTGTCCAAGCCATGAGCAGCCAGGTTCTCCAGGAGAATGCTGTGGGAAATGGCATCAAAGGCTTTATTAAAGTCTAGATAGACAATATCCACAGCCTTTCCCTCATCCACTAAGCAGGTCACCTTGTCATAGAAGGAGATCAGGTTAGTCAGGCAGGACCTGCCTTTCATAAACTCATGCTGACTGGGCCTGATCACTTGGTTGGCCTGTATATGCCATGTGATGGCACTCAGGATGACCTGCTCCATAACCTTCCCCGGCAGCGAGATCAGACTGACAGGCCTGTAGCTCCCCAGATCCTCCTTCTGGCCCTTCTTGTAGATGGGCGTCACATTTTCTAACTTCCTTCAACTAGAACCTTGCCAGTTAGCCAGGACTGCTGATTATTGATGGAAAGTGGCTTGGTGAGCACTTCCACCAGCTCCTTCAGTACGCTTGGATGGATCCCGTCTGGCCCCATAGACTTGTGTGTGTCTAAGTGGTGTAGCAGGTCACTAACCATTTCCCCTTGGATTATGGGGGCTTCATTCTGCTCCCTGTCCTTGTTTTCCAGCTCAGGGGGCTGGGTACCCAGAGAACAACTGGTCTTACTACCAAAGACTGAGGCAAAGAAGGCATTAAGTACCTCAGTCTTTTCCTCATCCTTTGTCACTATGGTTCCCCCTGCATCCAATAAAGGATGGAGATTCTCCTTAGCCCTCCTTTTGTTGCTAATATATTTGTAGAAATATTTTTATTGTCTTTTCCAACAGTAGTCAGATTAAGTTCTAGTTGGGCTTTCGCCCTTCTAATTTTCTCCCTGCATAACCTCACGACATCTTTGCAGTCCTCCTGAGTTGCCTGCTCCTTCTTCCAAAGGTCATAAACTCTTCTTTTTTTCCTGAGTTCCAGCCAAATCTCTCTGTTCAGCCAGGCCAGTCTTCTTCCCCACCGGCTCATCTTTCAGCACATGGGGATGGCCTGCTCCTGTGCCTTTAAGATTTCCTTCTTGAAGAATGTCCAGCCTTCCTGGACTCCTTTGACCTTCAGGACTGCCTCTCTATTTCTTTCAGTTAAGAGTTTTAATGGATTTTAATGGTGTTGTCCCTCCTTAAGCCTGGGGTGGACCCTCGTGGCTGGGTGCAAAAGCAGAGCTCCTAGGTGAGGGCTCCCATCTCAGGCATAATATGGTGTTAATTTACATTGCCCTGTGATAACCAAAGATTAAATGCAAATGAGAAATTTGAATCCTCATACCTTGATGTGGTTGCCATCTCAGCAATTAAAAAATAACCCTGTTTGGCATTGATTTTCCTCAGGCCAAGAGGCCAACAGCCCACACCTAATTACAGTCCTTCACCTTCTCTTCTGACCGGAGCAGTTGTGTTTACCCCTGACATCTCAAGGACCTCCCTATGGGCAGCACCTTACATTAGCTCCCTGCCCACCTCTTCCAATTTACGCCTTTCCTGTGAAATTCAACATATTGCAAAGGCAGCTCTTTTCTTGTTGAATTCCTGCCTACCACTATGCATGTCTACATGCCTAAACCACGCATTGTAAATGAGTGGAAGGGTTAGGTGTTTATCTACTATATATATATATATATATATATACACACGCATATGTGTGTATATTTTAGAGCCTATCCCTGGCTTTAGGAGGGACACCATCAGTAAAATCCATATATGTACCGTATGTATCTAATATATATATATATTAGATAAATACTTAACCCTTCCACTGATTTACACTGCATGGTTTAGGCATTTAGACATATATATATTTATCATAGGCATCACATAATTCTTGGCAACTGTGTCTACAGCCAGCAAGGGCTGCAGATACAAGGGTAACCAAATGTAGTTACAAGAAATAGCTACAGGCGGTAGTTACAAGGGTAAGTACCAGAGGTAGCTACAAAGCTTTTGGCACTGGGAGTGTGAAGGGCACAGGAAGAGGAGCAGGAATGGGGATGCCAGGATGGGAATGATGCAATCACAACAGGTCCTGAAGCTCTTTGCAAAGCTCTTGCCTTTTCACTGGGATCCTGGAAAACAGAAGCAGATAGCAGATAGGTGAGAAAATCTTGAATTGCTTACTCCTTTCAAACCCAAATTGGGCCAGAGAAACACTTTGCCCTGCATAAAGCAATTCCTAGGCTTAGGCTGCTGTTTAAAGGGTAGAGGTTAAACTCTAAAGCAAGCCTGTGATTTTTATAAACAAGGCTCATATTTCCCTTCTGGAAATATATATATGGAAACCCACGTACGCATGAAGTCTAAGACATGCACGAGAAGACCATTGAAGCCTCGTTATCTTCGCTTTTGTTCTGCTTTCCTGGTGCTTTTTTAATCCCTGTACCGGTACTGCCTTGGAATTGACTCCCTTTTCCAGGACAAGTTTTTCACAGGGCTGAAGGGCTCTTTGTTCTTGCCCGCCACCCCTCAGCGTTGTTTGTTGTGCTGTCCCTGGGGTGTGCTTCTGCTCTTCCAGGGGGCCAGCAGTGGAGAGGAAGAGGCAGAGGATGTGAACTCCCATGTTTGAACACAGAGAGAGAGAGAGAGAGAGAGAGGAGGACCTGTTTACTCTTCTGCTAAATGCTCCGCAGTAGACAGAGAGAGTTCCATGTGTTCACGAGTAAAACATTTAAAAAAAAGGTAGGGGAGAGGGGCATGTAAGCTGACCAGGTACTGTGGCGCTGGGTTTCTCCCCACCAAGCAGCACGGTGGCAGTGTTTGTAGACCTTGCTGCCACTATCACCATCCGAGCACTTAGGTGAATTTTTCAGATTTGTGTGGGAGTTGCTTATGGGACTTCCAGGTATAAAACCTGTTGTCTCCAGCAAAGCTGCTTCACGTACCATGACAAGGAACATAAATACATTAGTGTTGAAGGTGCATGGGAGAGAGCCATGGCCATTCCCAGGCACGTAGGCTGGAAGGTGCCACCTATGTCATGGGGCTCAGTCACCAGCTCCTCACAAACACCTTCCACAAGCTGGTCAAGCACTGGCTACTCAGTTATTTCCTGGTAAGTCTTGCAGCTGCTACCCCTCACTTATTAAAAGCTTGGCATAAATATTGGAGTAATTCAGTTTTTCTCAACATTTTTTTCAACTAAAGATTCAGAGAGACTTTTTAGGAGGACCCAGAGTCTACCTTATGCATGTGCCATCACATTTCCCTTTTTTTTAATAAGACTAGTAAAAAATGTAGCTAAGATGCATATTCACTTGTTGCCCTGCTTTCCCAGAATGTTATTTGGTTTCTTTTCTTTTTGCTTGCGCTCTTGAAAACACATATGTGGAGAGGATTTTGTGTTTGATTGTCCAGCATGGGGAGGAAACTTGGCAACCATTTTGCAGCCCTTCTCTCCATGTCTTATGGCCCTGGTGGTCCAGAGCTGAAGCCGGAGGACCACTGGGTTGGTGGTTAGTGAGACCAGCCTAGGGCTCTTGCTTCCTGAAGTTGCTCCAGCAGGTTATCATGAATGATTGAATCATTAACATGAATCATTTGTTGTAATATAAGATCAGCTTAAACACCTTCTGCATCTTCACAATTGTGTTGCCTCCACCATCCACCTTGCCCAAATTACACAGCCAAGGTGTGAGCCAGATCTGGGAGATGGTCTGTGCTATAAAAATATTTTCAGAGGGAGAAAGAGAGAATTCATTTCAATGAGGATAATTTCTCCACAGCCTGACCTGCTGTTGTGAAGAACAAGCAAGCCCTAGGCACTGGGAAAGAGCAGGAAGGGGTTTCTTGTTTTGGTGGTTTGTTTTTTTTTTTTTCCAAGCAGAACCACCATGAAATCATACTCAGAGATTGCCTGAAAACAGCTATTTCAGAGGCATGTTGTGAGGTTAATGTAGTTGCAGGATTGAGCTCAAGGGGCTCTCCAGTGTGTCAGCCTGTCCCAGTGACAGTCCCCTGCTAACAGCGATGGGACCTGAGGTTCCTCATGACTGAGTGAAACTGGAGTGAGTCAGCTCGCATTTATCATGGATTAAGGTGAGGACATGGACAATTACTGCAGAGCAGCCACTGTGCAAGCAGTTAGCACTGTCCCTGCGTGGTGGGAACCTGCTCAAGAGGCCATACCCACAGAGATGGTGGATGGTGATTATCTCAAGGTTACACATGCAGGAAGCAACCAGGACGATGTGAATATTGTGTGAGTGGGAGCTGCTGGTGGGGCTATCAGTGCTTCCCAGGTCAGGCAGGACATGCAGGGAGTCACCCAGCCCCAGAATGAAGCAGGAAGAAGTGAAGATGGTGCCAAAAATCCTGGCAAGACGGTTCAAAACCTGGCTTGAGCAACCAACCCTTTGTCAACAGAGCTGGGGCTGCAGCAATGCCCATCTGCAGCTCAGCCTTGCACAAATCTTAAAACCCCACTGCTTCCTCTTAACAGTACATATATGCTCATCCCACCTACCCCTACACACCCCCTACACCTTCAGCTGCCAAGGTTAGAATTAACTTTACTTTTTCATGTGAGGGAGCCCAAGGACAGGCCTATAACTAATGGTCTACAGATGTTTTTTTGCCAACATTTTGCAAGGGTCTTCCTGCCTTGTAGAACATGCCCTGCTGAGGCTGAAATTACAAAAGCCTTTGGTGCCATCTTTTTTGCTTGACATCTATGTATTTCTTCATCTGAGGGCATCCTGGTCCATGGAGGAACTCACAACCAAATAGTGACAGCAACTGAAATGAAATCACCACCAGCATCTGGATCTTCTTGAGGGTGAAAACAAATGATGTGGCTGCACAGCCATAAAATCAACAGCAGCTTTCCAGCAAAAGCCAGAGGACAACAACTTTGCTGGAGCACCAGCCATCAGTAACCTCTTTAAGGGTTAAAGTAGCAAGTTGACAAAAGCCTTAATATTTTTACAGCACATGTAACATACAATACAGGACAATTTGTTCTATTGATGTCTAAAAATGCTTAATGGAGAAACAGGCTGTTAAAATACAGAATACTTTATAGGTTAGCTCTTCTCCATACTTCATCCTTATGCATTTGCCAAGTTAGCAGAGCATCAGACTTCAAGTCATATTTAGGCTTCTTTAGAGCAATTTTTCCACTAAAAGCTTAGCTAAAAGACATATGTATTAATGAAAAGGAATCATTCTTTCTCGTCACACATTTTGTCCTCAGAGCAGTTGCAAATCCTGCGTATCATTTTTTTCTAATCAAGGTGAGATAAAAAAGCTTTTATGTAGTTACACAATTGTCCACAGTCGTTCCCAAGAATGGAGAAATGCCCTAAAAATGGAAAGTAGGTGGGTTTTCTTCACATCATGTTGCTGCTTCTGCACAAGAATAAATAGGCTACATTCCTGCTCTCTGTTTAAAAAAGGCCATAATCAGTGTACTTCAGAAAGAGTTCTGTGAGCTGGAGATCTGTTGCAAGTGTTTTTTTGGTACCTGTACTAGCCATATATGTCTACAGTTTCTTTTAACCGGATTGACAAAACTTTCCTACTTTCCTACCATACCACAGCAACCTTGGCAGCTCACCTTTCCTTTCTGCTGCTAACTTGGGAAATTCTGCAGATTCCTTTGAAGTTGCTGGTGGTTTGGGAGAGTCAAAGCTGAAAAAGAAAACAGAGGATGTCTTCAGAGATGTTGATGGGGATGAGGGAGAATTGGAGTTTGTTGTTTGCTTAAAAGAGACACTGAGAAGTGCAGAACGTAAGAGGAGAGGAGAAATGCTTAACAAAATAATTGCTGCTGCAGGACTCTGGGTCTGAAGCTCCCTGGGTTTTCACTGGGGATTTGCTTTGTTACTTCTGAACGTCTTCATTAGCTCAGAAGCTTCCTCGGTGGGAATATAGCTAGCAAGAATGGACCACTCTGGCATGTACTTTTTTTACATCCAGGTGGATCCCAGCCAAGCACACAGTCACACCATTATTTCAGACATGGGTTATCAGCAACGCACACAAAAATGCAGGGTTAGAGGAGCAACTTTCAGAAGAAATGTTGCTGATAAACTTGGAAATACTCTCAGACCTCCCATGGCAGAGGAACAGTCAGGAATAGTTAAGCGAGTGCCAAAGCAAAACCCTTGACCCGAACAACTGCAAATTTCAGAGACATTTGAAACAAAACCTCAGACTGAACTCAGAAGAACAGGGTAGAAAATTAGGCCGATATTAATGAGGCCCCAAATGGGTCTGAGTTTAGTTCGGGGTCAAATTTAGGACCTTCCTGGCTTTTCTGGATTTTTTTTTTTTTTGGTAGTGCTCTAACTCAGTGAGAAATACTTGGTGCACACCTTCAGCTTGTTCTCCACTCGGCAGCGTCGCATCCCTCCCAGATAAACCAGTCTGCACCACCCTTATTTACTGTGTCAGCTAATGGAGGGATAAAAGCAGATGGGATGGGTCCATTTTGTTGTTTTTCCTCCCACCTTTCTTCTTCACAGCCTGTCACCGATTCCCTTTCCTCCCCCTATCCTCCCCCTCATTAAAGCAAAACATCTGCCACAGTTTTAAGATGCTTTGGGCTTTTGCAGGCTGTTGCCAGCAAAGATAGCACTTGGCAGGGAGGGAAGCTGAGTGAGAGCCACAGCAGGTGAAAGGTTTTAAATCCCCTGTTACTGTAATCAGCTGCCATGACCATGGAGCCATCCGCGGGAGGCAGTAGTAATGATTTCCAAACCAAAAAGAGAGCCCTGGCAGGCTGGACTGGGGCTTGGCCCCCATCCGTCAGAGCTCTGCAGAGCTCAGCTGGTGACTAGTCGCTGCGTCACTCCTTTCTGATTAAATTCCCATTAAGTTTAAAATAATAATACATCCTTAGTGTAATAAGAAACTCTGGAAGAAGAAAGAAAAAAGTCTTTGTGGGGTTTTCTTGGCCAGTAGTGAACTAAGGGCCAGCCCTGAAGAAGCATATGGGAAAAATGGCTCTAGGATCATGCTTTTCTTCTGTTAAAGTGCAGGGCTTATCCTTACATTTGCTATGACCACAAAATCCAGATTCACCAGTGAACTAAGACCCTTTATATGATTATGACAATGAAAAATGCTGGACAATGTGCATAAATTATTATGTGTGAACTATAAGGTACAGAAGCACCCAATCTTTCAGCAGACAATTTCTCAAAGGGGGTTGATCGGAACAACCTGTACATTTGTGTCCAAGATCTTTGGTCTGACATTTTGTTCTCCCAGCTATCTGACCCTTTGTTCCATTATCTGTCTGCTCACCATCCTGTGCAGGAGCCAACCAGACAGAGCAAAAGGGGCAACCAGGTACTTTGGCATCCCCAGTCAGACCAGTCTTGAGCAGAAAAATAGAAATAGGTCCAAATCACTGGACCCCAGACCGGGGAGGTATGTACCCAACTTTACCACCAAGATTTGCCCGTACACCCAAGGACCAGTAGTTACCACAGCAGCAATATTGATAATTATACTAATAATATGTCTTCTCAGCTTACATTTCTTCTCCTTTAGGTCTTACAGTCCACTGATCACTGGGGATGGAATACCAGTTTGTGTCTAGTCCAATGATCATATCTTACTTCTTTTAGCACTGAAATGGAAGAGACAACCCTAGAAACTTTCATTAGCGGATCAGTCTGAAACTTTTGGCTACATGTGGGTTACAATGGATACAAATTTACTTCATTTGGGGGCTATATAATCTTTTTGGATAACCTTTTCCTTTGGTTCAGGTTAATTTTTGAAACTGAAGCGCTATGAAAAGCAGATCTGAAACACGTGAATATTCAGAAAACAACAAAATGAAACATTGCAGCATTTCCATAGCCAATCTTTGCATTTAAGAAACACTGATAGAAAAGTAGGGATATTTTCAAAGGTCAGCATCTCCTCTTTCAACAGAAACTTTTAATCAGATTTGAATCCATTCACAGGCTTTCTCTTCCCGAAGTCTGATTTTGAGGGATGAACTTAGAGTAGAAAGTCTGCCCCCACCTCTGTAGTTATCACTGCCCCAGACATGGAGCAGATGTGGCTGCAGTAGGATTCTGCCCTACTTCCCCTCCATGAACCAACAACCCCTAGACCCACCCCCAAATTTGACACTGTGGGTAGCCATATGCAGTACATCATGGTCCTGGGGGAAAGTGGAGGAGCTGCTGAAATTACAGAGGTCATATGAATAGTAACCAGATGCCCAGCTAATAAGGTGATGCTTGGGTCCAAGATGTGTAAACAGATAGTGGAAGTGTGAGGATTTTGGCAAATGCCCACTTTTGCTTGTGGTTGCTCATATGGCTTCCCTACTCAAAGCTAATTCACATCAAAGGCAGGTTACCTGTGAAAAGATTAAAAAAAAAGCAAAAGAAGTGGTTGTAAATCATCTGGAGATCAGGCTGAATTCCTCAGGACCACAAGGTTGGGGCCAAAGATGGGAATGCAGCATGTAATGGCCTTGCTTATCACCCCGGTACCATATTCCGGAGTTATTAATGGCCTCTGGTGTGCAGTGACAGTAACACCAGCTTGAGGAACAACCTAATAAAAAGAGGCTCCCTGCTCAAGGCAGCACAGCCAGGTTACTTGTAGGCATCACAGCCTCAGTCCTGCCTTCCAAAGACATGATGCTGGTCGTCTGCTGTTTCCACCATATGTTTCCTCCATCGACATGCCTAGAAGGAAACTAATGGTTCCCGTGATGATTTGGCTCAGATTATTAAGGTATTAGAAAGTAAAAGAAAGCTCCTCAAAGTCCTGGGAAACTCTACCTGGCACACACTGAGGGGCTGATAACACCACCCTCTGCCACATGCTGGCAGGGGGTAGGAGGAGCTGAACTATTAATCTTTTGTAATCTAGCTGGAATTAAGTGACAGTGATGGAGTACTTTGTAATGGACTTCCTGAATCCTCATACAAATGGAGGAAGTGACCACCCTTGACCAGATTTCTGCTCTTGTTGCCTGTTTCCCTGCCTGCAATACACATTTTTCCCTTTTGCAATCAGCTCTGACCCTGCTTTACCAGGGCTAGTGAATTAATACTCAGCCAGCCTGTGAGAATGGCGGTCTGGAGGGGCCAGGGGGCTCCCTGGGGAGTGGTTTGTAGGGTATCATTGAGCTGAAATACTCAGTGCAGAAAGGTCTCCCATGTACCAGGAAGGCAGCTCTGGGGTGGCCAGCCCGAAGTCCCCATTGCCTGGGGAAATCTGGTCAGTGGTGTCTCAAAGCACCAGGCTTTCCTGGGCACACAAAGGAATGCTGTCCTTGGGCTGTCCCTACGACACAGAGAGTGTCTGGCATTCCCGGTGGCTTTGGTCCCTCCTCAGCAGCAGAGACATGGTGTTCATCTGAGCTAGCAGCTGTGCAGGAGACACTGGAACCTTTCAAGTCTTGCATCCTTTGGGCCATGCTGGGGAGAGAATGGCTTTATTTTTGGAAGCTGTCAGTTGAGCTCTATTGTCCTGGTGCATCCATATTACAAAACCGTGTTGGGGACCCATCCCTGCCTCATAACGGGCTTGCATAACCTTCCAGCAGCATTCGTGTTGAAAAGGGACCATGACCTTCCCTTTGTGGAGCAGCGTTGCATTGCCAGCCAGGAGCTCTGGCAGACAAGCTTATGAACTCCCTGTCTCCCACCCAACAAGCTGGCCATGAACATACCCCGAAGGCTGTTGTTGAAGAGCCAGTGTGAAGCAAAAAAGAAACCACAGATTACTGCCCGTGGGAGCTTCAAACCACGCCAAAGGCAAGAGCCAATGGACTCTATAGTCATAGAAAGGCATATTCAAAGTCAGTTCCCAGCATCCCGACCTTGGTTTCAAGCACTGGCTTTGGAAACACAGTCAGTCTGGCAGTCTGTGTGGGCTCTGCCTCTGGCATTGGGGCTGGCAGGAGGAGGGGACTGCAGGAGAAGTGGAGTTCAGAGAAATCCATTTGCTAATCTGGCCCTGGGAGTCTTGCAAACACAGAGACAAAGACATAAGCTGCAATGAGGTGGCTGCAGAGAGGGAGCAGAGGTGACCTCGTGAGGACATCGAGCAGCATAGTGAGATGTCTCACTGGCCAGCCCAGCCTTCTTTAATATCACCAAAAACAACAGCTGGCCCATCACATCTCAACTCAGGTGTGGGCTTTGATTTTTTTTTCATCTTTTCCCACATCAAACTACCAGGTGCTCTGAGCAGGAGGGAATTTGAGAGAGGTATACCCCTTGATACCAGGTCTGGATTTGGCCACTTGGCCCTGACATGTTTTAAAACAAAAATCACGTTATCAGTGGTCTTTTGTCCCCCTCCTTCATCCTGGAGCCCATCACTCAGCAAAAAGCCACCTCTGATCTTCACAAATGTGGATTCACTCACACTGCAGGGGAGGGTCAAAATCAGCCACTCGGGTTTGTGCTACCTGATAGTCCTTTGCTATCTTTTTTTCTTTTTCATCTTCTTTTGGTCTTCCCTCAGCTGGTTAAACAGCCACTTGCTTGCTGCCTGAATCAGGAAGGTCTAAAGATTTAGTGAAGAATTCAGGCTACGGTCCAGTGGTTTTTTTGTCACTTACTTGTCTAAATAATGCAGGAAAAGCTCCTGCATTGCTAGCCAGGCTCTCCATGAAACGTGTAGAACAGGAGAGGTGCGAATGGAAACCTTGGTGGCATTAGGTGTTGTTTTTCTAAACATTCCCCATCAGTAAGAACGCAGTCTCTCAGTGCCGCACGGTCCCACTGAGGTCTTTAAATCGTATTTCTAGGATTTCTCTAAAACAGGGGCCTCAAGCTTTTAAACAGAAAGGGAGCTGGGGAATGGTTTCTTTAGCAAGAGATTTGAACAAATCAGTACTTTTTGTCTCACTCTTTTTTTTTTTCATTTTTTTTTAATGGACATCTGCTGGGGTTTGTATTTTTTGAGTCATGGGGGTGAAAGGGGTTGAGGGGGAAAGAGAGGTTTGCAGATGGGGTGAGCACAACATATACTGGAAAAAATCCCGGATGCTATAAATGGGAGCTCCCTAACAGTGCAGCTCATCTGAAGCAAAATGAAAATATCAGGCATCCAAGAAACATATGTGCAGATGGCTTAGAGCCCAGTCTCCTTACTAGGGCTCTGCATTAAATAAAATGCACCGGGTCATGTTGCTATAGATATGAGAGATTACTAGGTGCAATGTGCACTTCTCTGTGAAACTGCAGGTTTTTAAACAATTGGAAATACAGACCTTGTTTATGGATCAAGCAAATGGCTTCAGTCAAGCAGAACAGCCCCTTTTCTTTTTTGTTTTTTTTGCTAGGGCTGGGGTCAGGAGGCTCATACCCTGTGAGATTCCGCTGCAGACACTGCTCAGAAGGAGAGCAGTCTCAACACCGACGTGAGAAGCAGCGTCCAAGAGGGCTATTGCCTATGACCTGTATTTTTGAAGGATGATATGAATCAATCCAGAGCCTTGGCAAGACCTCGCAGTTGGGGCTTGTGCTTTCAGCCAATGTCAATTATGTCATTACTGAGCCTGCAGAAGCTATTACTAATGTTACTTTTACAGTTCACTGCCGACCAGAGAAAAGAGTTTTTCACACTGTTGTCGTTTTGTTGGAGCAAGACTATATGAATCGCAGATGGCTTCCTTGCCAGATGTAGCCTCACAGGACGGCAGTTTGGGGTTTACAAGAGGTTTAAAGAAAACTTGGCCTTTTCCCAACTTTTGGCAAATACTCTTGGGCTGTCAACTCATGCAAGCAAGTCAAGATCCTAAAAATGTCTAATGACTTGTTCTCACCAAACGAGGAGGTGAAAAGTTTTACCTGAGAAACAAAACCCAAATGAGCAAACCAATACTCTCTCACACTGGGCCTGAGCTCATGATCACCATGGTTATTGAAAGGCTCTCACTGCATGCTGGATCTGTTGCCAAGTCTTTGCTATTGCTCTTGAGGGGTCCAACGTATTTCTGCTGACATGGAACACTGATGGTGAGTAGGGGGGAGAAGTGACATTCAGGTGTGTTGAAAATCACATCATCCTTACTTTGATGTCTACTGCTCTTTTTTTTTTTCAGTTATGACTTTGTTGCTTTGTCCTGGGCTGAGAGTTCATTTGTTAGCCTTTCTACTTGGTTTGTTTCTTTCTTGATGATATGAGCAGGTCATTAAAATTATGCTAAAAGAAAAACTCAGATGTGTGCCTTCAGATGTAAGACATCTCCTGTACTCAACATAACCAAATGGTACAGAAATAACCAGAATCTCCAGCTGCAATCTGGAAACTCTTCACATTATTTGAGTTTTCAGGTATACTATTTTCTCTTCTCTATTCATGGATATTTGTGCTCAGTGAGACTTGGTATAGCATGGTGTCATTTTAAGCATAACTCTTCTTAGTTTATCAGTCTCCCCATTTTCCATTCCCACCACCCTGGACTGATATTCATCCTGGTCTAAAGTCTCAAGTAGAGTCAGTTGCAGTGATTTGGCAGTGAAGTTTCTTCAGTTATGGTTTGGATCAGAAATTAGTTCCTAGGTCCCAGCAGCCTCAAAACGCTGCCTCATGGGTGCAGTGTGTGCACCAGTAGGATAGAGCACAACAGCGCCTGTACCTACAAAAAAAATGCATTTGAACCATTCAAAAAATCAGTTCCAACAAACAAACCCTGAAACATTATTTACACCATGTCTCAAGGCAATGAGTTGGTCTCATCTCTGGGCCTTTAGCAGTCTCCTGTAAGCAACTACCTTTGCCTCAGTTTGTCTGCCTGTCTTTAAATATCTTCATCCTGAGCTTAACTTGAACATCACATTTTTTATCACCCTTGGTGCACAAACCAGATGATTGAATTCTCCGGAGGAAGGAGGAAGTAGCACTTTACATCCATGTGGCAAAAGGATTAATAAAATGGCTGGAGAAGTGTAATCATGGAGATTTCATCCTTTTTCCGCTGACTGAGGTTTGGATGCAAACATGATATCTAATCCTTCTTAGCGCTCCTGTAGATCCGTCTTCTTCAGAACCACTCTTAAACAGGGTTATTCTGACTTCTTTTTGTGTGAGGTGCTCCGAGACTTTACAGAAATAAAGTTAATTTACCAAGATGCAGACTGAATCAACATGCCTGAGACAAAGCACACCAAGCACCATGGGTGTCCCTCTTTTTATTTTAGTGATTGCCTGATGGAGTTGCAATTCACGTTAGGGAAGATATAATGGACTGTAGATCTTCCTCCCCCTCCCCCAAAAAAGAAAAACTGTAAGTGTCAGGCTTTCTTAAATGAGGTTTTTAATAATCTTCACTTTTATAGAAGGACTTTGGACAGGATCAGAAGAAATCAAGTGGTTTGTGATGACTAGTCTTTAAAAAGTGCTACGTGTCTTTTCATAAAACACTGGCTTGCTGGTCTGGGAGGGCTATTGCTAATGAAATACTGCAAAGCTGCATAATATTCCCTACTTTATGCAACAGAAGAGACTTAGTATAGCAGTAGCCCTAATAATAATCTTCCCTAAAATATGTTCAGCTTGAAATTATCTTTTCTTGGGTAGCTGTTTTTTCTTCCATTGAAATCTTAAGCACCATTATTCCCACGACATGTAACACCTCAGTCTCTGTTCTGCAAATGCTCCTCTGTAGATAGCCCAGAGACCTGGTCTTTACTGACTTTTGTGTAGGGCTGAGCTCACAAGTAAGTGCTGAGACTCTGAAAAAGTGACCATGAAGCTCAGAGGCGTGGGAGAGAAAAATTTAATTCCTTTTTATCCCATAAGCATTTGATGTGGGCCCTCAGCTAAGGCAGCTAGGGCAGATTTCATCTCACTACACCCCAACTATCTCTGTACTTGGTGAAGAGAGAAAGAAGTCTCCAGAGCGCATTGTGGACGTACCATCTGCACCATGGAGGTGCCAGTGTCTCTTCATTGGGTAAAAAGTGAGTTAGCTAATATGGGTAGCTATGGGTAGGTGAGGTGACTCCTAGCCCTATGATAAATTCTGCTTTTTCCCTTCCTTCCATAAAACAGAAGTGACTCTATCTCCACCTAACAGAGCTGCTGTAAGGACCCAGACCTTACAGAGAGGGAAGTGCTTAAATGAGCCAGCAAGGCAGTCATGGTAAATACCTACATTCAAGAGTGCATGGTTGATAATGTATAACATTCCCTAGTAAAATCACAGCATTATTAATTTTGCTGCCTTATATACCTCTGGAATGGTAAAAGCAAGAGGAGAAATCTGGCCCAGTGATCCATCATCCGAGGCTTTGAAATAAAGCCAATTTCAGTGAAATTTGAGTGAGCCCTTAGAAACACAAGGAGGGCTAAAGCAACAAGTGCATTTCACTGAGCTATGATATCATCCCCTATTCGTTTCTAGAGAGGAAGCTGTTTATCGGATGTGTAGAAGAGAAGAAAGAAGCAGAAAAACACACACATATATTTAAATATTCAAAGCTGCCCCAGGAAAGAACTTAAAATCTGAGGTCATTTCCTCGATGAGCTTAAAACATTATTTGTCATCCACACTGAAACAGAAGGAAAAGGGAAATAAAAAGATAGGAAAAGTCTGTCACACCCTTGCCATTTGTGGTTTGAAGGGGAAGGTGCTTAGTTACGATGGCCGGCAGCCAGCCGAGCCAGCCTGCAAGGGTGCCCCTTTGATCTGCTCCTGGCTGGCTGGGAGCACCAAAGTGGCAACATTCATGGAGGGGAACAGAGGAGGTTTGGCAATGCCGTGGTACCACCTGGGACTGTTTTACATTTCCTTACCATCACAGGCATTTGTCAGAGCCTCCAGCCAAGTGGCCTCAAAGGAATGAACTTTTCTCTTCTCTGCTCCATCTAGGCTGTGTATATTTGGACGGAAGCATTAAATTCACTCCGGAGAAGGTAGAAAGAGCAAATCCAACTGACACCTCCAGGAGACTGCCTAAGCAGCTTTAGTAGTACATTAAGTAGTATCTTACTGGGTTTTTGGCTTGATTTAATAGATTCCCCTGTGTATCAGTGCAAAATGGGTGTAATATGGTGTCATTATATAGTATAAATAAATGGAAAGTGCAGAAGTGCCCCTTGTGATTGTGACTAACATCCCAATGTTGATCAGGCAGGGCACAGGCTGGAGAGCCCAGGAGGCAGAGCTGGGACAATTCACGGTGAAGCAGCAGTTTGTGCTCAAATTGAGTGGCGATGGCTGAGTAACTGGAAGACAATACAGTAATTCACTAAGAACTGTGTAAATAATTTAGGGACCATGATCTGCCTGACGACAGCATCCCTTCATATCTCAAGCACCCTTATTGCTGACAGGGGAAGTGGGGACTTCACAGTGTTCACTGACCTGGCTGAGATCCTCCAAGGCATCCATGCACAAGAAAAAAGACAAGAAAGGAAACCTGCATGTACATCGTATAGAAATCCCCCCGACCCAAAATGTAAGTATTCTTTTATAAAGCTATACAAGGTACAAGAGTTCCCACAGGAGCTTTGCCAGGGCCAGAGGAACCGTGTGACATACTGTGATGGCATCCCTCATCTCCTGGAAGGCATTTGGGTGTGAGGACAATATGGACTGCAGGACAGAGGGGAACACCAGCTCTCACCAGCAGCCTTCGCCCCAGATCAGCCACTGGCAGTCTTTGATCTCAGAAGACCCACAGCCACCAGGACTCAAATCAGGGACCAGTCCATGGCAGACAGGGACCTGCCCTGTCCATGATATGTGTTTTCTTCTGCTTATGCTGAACTCCCTAGAGGAGAACTGGGCAGCCCATATGAATGTAGACCAGCAGCATGTGAGCAACTAAAAAGTACAGACTAGCGCAGGCATCTGTGGGATGCTCGGCTCTGGTCCTGTTTCATTTGTTAGGAGCTGATGAAGCCATGGAGAAGGCATCTTCCTCTGAGCATCCCTCCATCCTCTCTTGAGTGGCTCCCTGCAAGCTTATTGCTTCCATTTGAGTTGGCCCCTGAACAACACGATGAGACTTGCTCCACAATGATCTTGTGGTCTGCCTAGAAGAACTGAACTGGCCTTTGGTCTGCAGCTGTTGTTTAGCGTCTGGATTGTGCAGCTCCAAACGTATCATCAGTTCCCTGTTATCAAGGTCTCTGATTCAGAGCTCAGGAAAACCTTGCCCATTCCAGGCTGTGGGAGCTGTACATTTTTTCCCCCAGCAAATTTGACTTGGGCCACATCAGTCTTGTAAAAAATTAAGATATCTAAGAAAAATGAGACTGCAAGTTTTTGCATATTTGCCTGTCAAAAAAGCTGCACTTCCAGCCTCTTGTGTCCCAGCTGAGGGAAGCTTCCGTGTTTTTTTTTAACTCTGCAAAAGAAAATGATAATGATGATAATAAACAGTATGTGAGGTATTTCTCTTTGCTGAAACTTGGACCAAGGTCAAAAAGACACTGCACACAATCCAATGAAGCAGTGTTAACGCTTGTGAGCAGCAGCAAATGCCATCCTTCGCCTTCCTCTGCCACTGGAGAGCCCAACACACTGCCACTCAGCAGCACAGCTAAGTCAATAGGCTGGCACTGCGCTTCCCTGGAAGTTGGAGAAGTCCCTTGTCAGCACTGCTCTGAATGAGTACATCACAGCCTGATGTTAGGTGACACAGCACTTTAGTGGGATTTTTTGACAGCCTTGACTGTACCCTAAGCAAGAGCTACCCTGCCAGGGAAGTGCTCAGGCCCTTCCTGCACTGCTGGTGCTCCACAAGTCGGGGGTCCCCTTGCTAAAATAAGCAGAGGGGGTTTTGAGCAGCTCCACAGCCCCTTCTGCACCATGGGAATAGTATACAGCCATCATCCTTGCTGGCAAGTAAGCTGAGAGTGGGCAATTTCTGTTTGTTTGACCTCTGTGTGCAGCAGATGGGAAAACAGCAGGAAAGCACTGGCCAGCAAGGCAGAAAGTGGTCTATAGCACATTGGCACCAGGAGGTCTACAGACATTGCTGTAAACCAATAGATGCTGCCAGTTTAATACTGGCAGTGAGATGAACTGGCCACACAAAACCATAGGGGTGTGAATACTTTCCAGATACTCCCCAAGCTCATTTCAGCTCATTGCAGCTTTCTCTAATATCCAGGATAAAATTAAATTATTTTTAAAAAAGGCTATTAATCCATTTTAGGGCCAGAAGGAACCAGCGTGACCCTCCAGTGCAGCCACCTGCCTTACACGGACCATCCAGCTTCACTCAGCAGCATTGGCATCATGCCTGAAACTGCTGGTAGAGCAAGCATCTCATTTTCATCAAATGTGGAAAAGATTGGCTTCTTCCCTGCTCTAAAAAATCATGCCTAATGCTTTTTTTTCTTTTTTTTTTGTATTATAATTTTAAAATAACAAAGTGGAATTGCTCAGCAGGGCAAACTTCAGCAATAACCACAAACACAGGCCTTGCTGCAGGAAGCGGAGAACTGGGAGGCATTACCAGGTTGTTAACATTAAAAGCAAGAAATGGCAAGGAAAATCCATTCCCCACTCCCTCCCACTGTGCCAGCCTCTGGTCAGCCTTCCCAGGCTGCTCCTTCCACCAGCAGCATGAAAATCACCGATGCCCACCCAGCCATTTAAGTATAAAGAGATGGGGGGAGGGAATTTTCCATGGCTCATCACTAGTCCTGATTGCATTGCCATAATCAAAACCTGCTGAGCCATCCACGGATGTTCAAAGCCAAATGAAGATTGAGGCAGATGGGATGGAGTTGTGAAGTAGACTCAGCACGACAGATGAGCTCCATGGCAAGATGCTTTGAGCATCCATGGGGGAAGCAATACTCCAAAGATGGCAAAGCCTGCTCAGTAGCTTCCACTTAACATTTCCATTTGCCTCCTTTTGCCTCCCTTTTTTACAGACACTATGTTGTTATTAATATTTTTTTCTTTCTTGGCTACCTCTTTGCTTCTGCAAAAGGGTGACAGGCTAAATCAGCTGTCTATTACTCCCACTGCCTTTCAGTCAAAAGTAAGTGACATTCACTGCAAAATGTCTCAGGCTTCTGACCTGGAGCTGGGTGCATTTGTCACAGTCTAGAGGAAGCAGTTTTAGCTGCTGTCTTAAATTAAGACTTGCAGCCCTGGTAGATGGAAGGTGTGAGCTGTGTGGCTTTTTCCACCACCTGGAGCGCAGAGCCCAGGGGAAAAAATGAGACTTCTAAGAGGCTGATGTCTGCCTCCAGATTTCCCCTGTGCCTCCTCTTTCTCTCTTTTTACCCTTATCTCCCTTTCTCACCAGATATTACTCCCTAACACCGCACAGACAGGTACTTTCCTTGACCCCAGTAGACCTTTAGCAAGGCAATGCTTTTGGAGGCAGTTTTTTCCCCAATTTATTGTTTCTGAGACCTGGATGCAAACTCAATTTTTTAAACTAATTTTCAGTTTTATTTCTTTTGTTCCTTCTGTGAGGAGGACAGGCTCCCTGATTACCAGCCGCCAGGCCAGTCCGCAGCCAGCCCACAGCAACCAAGGTCCTTTGGGGCACTCCGAGGCCATGTCTCTCCTCCTCTCACTGAGCCCCATGGTGTCTTACTTGGCTGAGATCCCCCAATGCTTTGGTTTGACTTTTCTGTCAATAACCTAGTCAGGCTGGTTCTGGGATTTGTCAGGAGAAGGAGATTTTCTTCATATGCAGCTTAATACTCTGCTTGGATCATTCATGATTCATCTCAGCCTGGCATTTTATGTACTTTGAGAAACCCACATGGCCTTGAATGGAATTAGATAGCCCTTTAATAGTGGTATGGGCAGAAATGCAATTGAGTCAGGGTGAAAAATGTCAAAAGTCAATTTAAAGAATAAAAACAGCTGCTTTGAACCAAAACAAGACTTGTCTATACCATGACACAAGGTTCATCCAGGTTAGGTGTGGTGGAGGACGAAGAACCGCACTCTTCGTCAGCTTATCAGCAGGAAGATTTTATGCATTCTTCAGACAAACCCTTGGACCCAGTCATTGCTCCCAAGAGGAGAGACTCTCCAGACTATGTCAGATTTCAGGAAAACACAACAACAACAACCTTGCTTCCCAGATACTAATATTTCAGAAATGATAGTGCATTTTTCAAGGCAGAAGGCAGCAGCCTGGAGTTCAGTTACATTGTCTGGGTGATTAATGTGTTGTTTAGGCAGCAAACAGAAGCAAGGAGCCTGAGAGAGGTCTCCTCCTCTCTGTGCCTGCCTTCTAGTGCTGAAAAAAAAAAAAAAAAACAAACCAACCCAAATTTAGCTGCTGTGGAGGCTGTGTGTTTTCAGACTATCTAAGGAGCATTTGAGGTACATCGCGTGCATGATGGGAATGACCCAAACAGTGATTTGTGCATGCTGAAGACACGCGCTCATGTTTAACTGCTTCATGGACACAGCTTATCAGAGTAACCAGTCCAACAACAAGCAAAACAACAATGCAAACAAAAATCCCAAAGAAACCAAAGAAAATGAGATATGTCTGATTTATCCTTATAGATGTGGGAGAAGCAGGATCCAAACTGGTTCAGGTTTGGTACTATAGACACCAAATCTCCTTCCCTATCTCCTCCCCTTTGTACAACAGAGGCAGCTGACAGGAGAAGGAAATTTATTCCAAATATGAGGGGCCTTTGATGGTACAGACTCAGCAGAGCTGCTTAGCTTTGGGGTTGCAGGGGAGAGCCTTGTGCAGTCCATCTGTGGGTGCCCTGAGTGGTGGTGGCAGGTGCATGTCTGCATCACCAGGGATGGGAAGACCATGAAAGGAGTGCCTACAGCCCATTTTCCCCCTGGGTACCAGATGTAATAAATACTATATGCGCCGACCATCAGTACTATCAGCTTCTGGTTCCTAAGTGGGATGTAGAGATCTCTGCGTGTCCCTTGGGAGATTTTCTCCCTGAAAATCAGTGTCTAGGTCTCAGATGTGCAGCCCTAGCATGTGTGTTTTACAGAGTATATTTTTCATCACATGGTTCCCACTTGCTCCTTTTACCCACCCCTTCCCTCAGGGAATATAGTAGAGTGCCTGCATTCAGCATACGCTGAAATGTATAAATAAACCAATATTTTGCTGGGTCAGCCCTCTGTTGGCAGCCTTCTTGTACTTTGTCACTGGAGGCCACAACTCCACTTAAAGTGACCATTTTGTCTTGGCAGGACATTTTTGCTTATTCACTCGTTCCTCAGTTCTGCTGTTTGGTGCCAAAGCACAACAAGAGCTCCTCAATTGCCCTTGGCTTCCCCTCTGCAAATGAGCACTGATTTGTGAGGACAGTCCATGCCATAGAAAAGGAAAAGCGAAAAAAATATTGCTTGCCAGCATCCAAGAAAAGAGAGGAGATATATGCTGTCAGGTCCTATTCAACCGTGGCCCATATGAAGAACTGCAGGGATGTTTATAGCTCCAGCCGTTGGTTTCCACATGGGCTTTAAGATACACTTACACAGTAATAAAGAGAAACAGATAAATATCTGTTGGCCCTGATGAAGATAGGCATTTCATAGGACAGCCATGGCTGCTCACAACGTTTCCCAAACTGGTGACATTCCTCTCTCTGTGTTGAGAACCTGAACAGGCTGATCCCTTCTCCTGCATTCAGAAGTAGAATTGCTTTTTCCCATCCTAAATCTACATCAGGTATATGGGCTTGATCTTTTTCAGTGCTGCATTGTTTTTAAATTGCAAAGTGTCTGCAAATGGAAAAGAAAGAAGTCACGGGTATATCTATGTAGATGGATGCCTCCCAGATGAGGGCAGTGGGCTCCCAATTGCTGGAAGGGTGTTCCTATGGGCACAGGCTCAGCATCCATAAACATGAGGTCTCCATGTTTAAAGAGGATAATATTTAGGAAACAGACTGGTGATTTCAGATGTACAGCCTCAAAGCAGTCTCATTCTCCAAGGACAGTGCTCTCAAAAAATCATTCTGATCCCGAGCCGGACACTGCCCGCAGCAATGTCCAAACGTTTGTATTTTGTAAACAGGAAGTCACATTGTCTGGAGAGGATATTTTCACCCTTCAATAGCTGCAATGCAGCCTTTTTACATAACCTCTTTTTACAGTATTTCAGGACTGAAAAGTTCATTTCCCTCTCATAAGCACATAGGAGAATGCAGCTGCCACCCAGACATCCTTTAAATGGGACCACATGTAAGCCACTTAGTCTCCAAAAATGAAAGCAAAACACAGTGCTGTCATCACTGCACAGCACCGTCAATCAGAGCTGTTCATAATGTGCTGCACCATGTATATCTCATACCGTGTTCATTATAAGCTTAGGCTAATGCATAAAAATAAAGCATTCTTACAAATGTTAGAAACTCTGGATTAGTAAATGAGGGACAAAAAAGTCCCTTGTTTCCCTTTGGAAACAAAAAAGTTCAGATGCAGTCTCTTTTCTGGCCATGAGGTTTGGTGAACACAAATTCCTCTAATGCTTAACTGAGGTGTTTTTCCCGGCTTCACCCTGACCCTGAGTGTGTTGTGTGCAACCTCTTGAAAAGAAACCTTTGGGCATTTTTTTTCATGCTACTCCACTGAACAATCACAATCACTATCGCAATCAAATCAATTTTACTTGCAAGTTCATCAAAATTAGTTTGCCAGGGACACTCCCCCATGGTGTGGATGGGAGACACCAAGGTGGATCATGCTCGGCTGCTTTCTTCTCCCCCGTTGCCCTGTTGGTCCCATCATATGATCCAAAAGGGCCACAATGCGATGTGCTGTGAGGGCAGATGATGCCTGTCATGCTGAGGACCAAGCAGACAGGGAGTGTCCACAGACAGGCCTGGAGCTTCAGGCTGCTTCTGGGATTGCCAGAAAAAATCGTTAGAAAAACATGTCCTCTGCAGCAAAATAGTTGGTCCAGGACAAATTGCCAGATATTACAGCTGCTGTAAGTTGTAAAGGCAAAGTAGTAGTCTATATAGCAGATTGAAAAAAGAATGTGGCATCGAGTTTTCCCTTGTTTGGAGGCATGAAAGACTGTGAAGAAAAAAGGATGCATCTTCCCACAGGTAGAAAGAACGCCAAAAAGTAAAGTGTAGATGTATAAAGAGGCTGACAAAAGTAATAGCTATTGATAATTGCACCTTTCCCTTGCTCACTTAAAGCTGTAAATCTCATAAGACTTCTTAAAGGCCAAATATTAAAAGCCATTATCTTTCCAGCATAGCATCAGTGCTAGGATCCAGGGCTTGGCATTGGAAAAAGAAGATCCTGGAGAAGATAGATGATGGGATAGTGCTGTACTGGGAGAGGTGCAGAGCACAGGGGGAAAAGGAGGAGGAGTTGGGTCCAGCTGAATGCTTGGTACAGTAGAAAAAAGTATTCAAGGAAGGAGAAAAACCCTGGGGAAAACCCAATTCATTTCATATCATGGTAGATCTATTGGAAGTATAATTTGAAAATCACAAGGAAATTATGAAAATATATCTGATCATTTGTGTAAAGCCCTTTCAATACCTTAACATCATCTATAAATTGTCTAAAAGAGAGGAGAGAGTTCATTAAGAAACGAGGTTAGGGTAAGAGGGGCCAAGGCTCTCCGATGGAGACTGGTGGGTGGGTTGGTTTCATCGTGGGAAGGCGTTTCCACTCCTTTCAACATGCCCTGGGTGTAAAAGTAGTTACAGTCTTAAACAAACCAGCTGGCACAGGCTTAAAATTTTGTTGTTATTCATGTGCATCCAAGTATAAAACAAGGACTATATAAGCTGAGTAAATAAACAGACTCACTAGTCTCTGGTGAGGAGGTCTGTGTCGTTTTATTCACACTTTTTACCATATACTCTGGGGTCATTTGCCAGACTGGGAGTAAATGGCATCTGGTTCTTTAACCCAGGCTTGATCTCCTCTCCTTTATAAAGATGTTTCTCTCCTGGCTTCTGGGGTGCAAAAACCAGAAGAAGTGAGAGGAAAATCTAGCCATAAAATGTCTTAAATGTATCAGAAATCTTTGGGCCTGATTCTGACTGTGTTTATTCCCTTCTTCTGCTACCACAACAGGGCAGAGAATCTTACACTCTTGGTTTCATTTATGTTCAACAAGAAAGTACTGAGATATTTGTTGTAAATTTGCTAAATCTCAGTAGAACTAATTTAACTAAATCCGCTGTTTTTAAAAATTCAATACATCTATTATTAAACACCAAACACGTTTCAGTGGGAGGTTTCGACAAAAGTGATTTTAGAGAAGAAAAAATGCCATTTGCAGGAAGAAGAAAACCACTCATTTCAAAAGTCAATTTGTTTGACAGTCACAGAGTATTCACACCAATTTACCACAAATTGACTTTGCTCAAGTTCCTGGAACAATGCTGCTGAGAAAGGCAAGTCAGCCCTAACAAGCTGCCTTCATGGAGACTCTTGAACTCTATTCTTTCAACAAACCCATTCTATTATTTCCTGATGGTGTTTCAAATGAAAGAACAATTTGGATCTTGCTGCAGCCATGCAAACCTCCCCTCCCTCCCCATTGCTTCCAGTGGAAGACCAGAATTATGAAAATGAATTATTTTGCTTATTAAACTCAATCCTACAAATATTTATAAATTTTGAAAAAAAAAAAAGAAAGCTAAGGGAAGACTGTAAACTGATATAACAGCGCATCAGGTCACAGCAAAGTGGTTTGAATTTGGGACTGAGATGCGGGTGCCTGAAGACCATGGTCAGGGCTTTGACCGTCTTCCCTTGCTGCCACAAGCACACTTGCGGCCACCTGCAGCCAGCAAGATTCCTCAAAATATGTAATTGGGAGATGTAAAGGGGAGATCAGTGAATGCTATCGCTCGGTGGTGCTGGATTGCTGTGGCAAATGTGAGCAGCACTTGGGCAGGAGGGAGAAATTCTGGGCACACCAATCACCCACATCGAAGCAGAGGCGGCAAAGTTTGGGCTCGGGTTGGTTTTGTGTAGTGTATGGGAGGCGCATCACTGGAAAATGTGGCACAATTCTGGGTTCATGCAAAACCTTTCCCATGTTATTAATTTTGGAAACCCCTTATTATACTTTCATTAAATGATACCTCTCTTAAAATGTCCTTTATGCATTTTTCATGCTGAGGGCTATGCATGGCATATGCAGCAGCTCTTGGTGGCATTTCAGGTGCAACATTTTTGGCCTCCTACAGCTTCTGGCAGAGGAAAGAGAAGAGCAGAACCAGAGACGGAGAAGCTTTAACTCCCTTGCATGTTGAAGGTCAGGTGAAGTTGGATATTTGTGGCCCAACCCAGCTGTTATTGAAATAAATGGCAGGTTTGCCATTGAAGTCTGTGGGAGTAGGCTTAGGCTCGGACTACGATGCAGGCATGGAATTAGAGCAATGCCTAACTGCATTAATTAGAGGGTGGTTAGCGGAAAAGTGAATCCCCAGTGGTACAGGGGATTATTTAGTGGTGGAGCAATGTGGGTTCGTGCCTTCTGTTATTGGACTGCTCTCATCCCATGTTCAGTCCTAGGCTTGCTCCTGGCCTCCCAAAAATGCTTTCTCCTGTGTAAGAAGGCAGCACGGAAACTCATTCTTGACGAATGCATCGTGGCTGGCTTAATACAGCAGCACAAGTGGGGATTTTTCAGGTGTGGTGACAAGGGAAAAAAAAGACTTGTGCACTCCACAGATGTATGCTTGAAGACAAAATATGGATCATACCCAGGAATTTAGGGATTGTCATGTGGGAACAGTTTACTGGGCTTCTAGGGTTTCTTTGCTACAGTGTTTCATAGCAAGAGAGATTCTAATCTGCTACCTATCACACATACTTAATTGCACATTAATACACCACAGGGATGGGTTTTTTTCTTGATCTTTGCCTTGCATTTTTCTCCTACCTGATAGAATTGCAGGTATAAAGACTATTCTTATGCATGCTTCCATGCACAGATCAGTTTTTCACATCACCCTAAAAGCATCTCACTGTGACGAATCCCAAAACGCAGCTTTGCTTTTACCTTGGCTGCTCTGCCACACAGAGAAGCCCAGGCATGACTGAGGCAGCTGAGGACCCAGATCTTGTGGACTGGTGGGAGTAGGTTTCACTGACCTGCACATCCATTAGGTGCTGAGATGAATGTCCTTTCAGATATTCACATGGATTTAATTAATCCAATGAAGATTTTTTGTTGTTTTTGTTTCCTGGAAACAAACATTGCTTTTAGCTCTGGGATATACTCTTACTGCACAAAGGGAGAAAAAATAAAATCACAAGGCTGAATTTTTTCGGGTGGTAAAGACTGAAACTTTCAAAGCAAATTAGTATTATTGCTGGGTGATGGGAAACATGAGACTCATCCCAGTCCAGCTAGGAGTTCACTCAGCTTTGCAAATCAGGCAAACCTGGGTTATGGCTGTACATCAAAACCATGGTAAGCGCTTGTTAAGCTTTGGCTGGTTCTCATATGTAGCCAGGAAAGCAGGGCAGTTTGGCTGGGATCCGCTCTGGTTTGGGTTAATAACACACACAACAGATGCTGAGATGTATATACAGCAACGCAGTGCTCCAGAGACAGAGGACACAGCTCTGCGAAGCTCAGCTGTAACCCACCAGCTCTGACGATGGCTTTTGTTTTTGAACAGTTTCTTTCTTTTGAATGCGATGTTGTGTAATATGTACGTTTACTTCTCTGTGTATTTGCCACCTCAGTGTAGCAGTGATTCACAAGTGTAGTATTATATTATTTACTTTTTTCCTTACTTTTCTCTTTTCTCCTACCACATGCTGCTTTAGTGTTGGTTTTGCCCCGTGGGAGGATCACAAGGCTGAAATGCCCATTGCATGCTGGCACTTCATGTGACCCCCTTCCATAAACAGATCCAACTGTATTTTAAAAGCAGATTCAGAAATGATTGCCCTTGCTGCAAGGCTTTTCTCAACCTTAGTGACCTCATGGTTACAGAAGAGCTAAAAAAAATTGATTCAGAGCCCCAAATAATTTGACATCTTTGGCAGTGCACATGAAGTGTTTGATCAGGGTTTGGAAATTCTCAGGGTTTTGGCTGATTTTCGCTGTATTAGCCAAGGACTATTGTCTTTTGGTGTACACATGGGGTCTGTTTCTCCCAGCAGTGGAGAAGTCCTCCTTCATCCTGATGCTCACCGAGGGAGAACTGGGCCCTGTTGCAACAACCCTAAATACTCAGGATTAGTTCAGGCTTGAAAAAAGGCACATTTTCCTATCATCAGGACTAATCATTCAGAGCACACCACACCGCAATTATTTTTAAAGATCTCATTCTCCAAACACTTACTCCCTCATTGTGTTTCTAATGTCATAGTTGGCTCTATTTTCTTTCACTTGCAAATTCTCCTGCTCTCCCTCTATGCTCCAAATTCATCACAGCTCCTGCAAGACAGCTTTAAAGGCCAGGGCTGTGTAGAGGCACCCATGCTGTGGTGTTCAGAAATACCCCAGGTCATGAAGTTTAGCAATTCATCTGAGCTAAAATACCATTTCTTGTACCTAAATTGCCCCTGTACTTGAGGTAGCTCCAAAAGCAGCAGAGAAAATCTTCAGGTCTGGCCAGCCCCATTCTGCTGAGTTGTTTAAATTAAAATGAAAACTTTCTATGTGGGCATTGCAATTCATTTTAGGGTTTATCCTAGTTTCCTACTACACCAATATTAAGCTTATTTCAACACTGCACTTAAATAACAGCAAACAAACAGATTTGGGTGAAATAAAAACTAGGCTGGAGTTGTCTTCCAAACAATGTGTCCAAGCCTTTTCATAGTGTGTAAAAGTTGGGAAAGAAAGTGGAAATAATGAACTACTATAAATAAAACCATTCATTCCAGTGTTTCCATCAGAGGAAGCCAAAGCCTGGAGGTGCTGGATAAGTTTTGAGAAAATCTACCCTTGTCATTGGTATGTCGACATTCAGCACTTGGGGTGGTTTGGAAAGCCAGAAGGTGTTTGTTTGGGTTTTCTCTTTGTTGGCTTATTGAAAAACAAGAATAACAACAAAACAAAACAAATTTCCCTTGTACCTAGAATAATTTCAAACAACAATGCTTAGGTGATGACAAGACAAGAGGTGTTGTAAGCCCTTTTGTGGACAAGACTAGAGCCCCAAATAATCTGGACAAAGTGAGGCTGCATCTGAAATAAAAAGGATGAAATTTAGAGTGGAAAACCAAAAACCCTGGCGCTTCCCTAGGACAGGTGGGGAGAACAGGCAAGGAACTGGGAGCCTGCTGCAGAAAAAGGCTGAAGCAGGCCACAGACTGCTGTGACTCTCCCAGAAATGCCCCACAGACAGTCCAATATGACAAAGGACTCTGTAAACAGCTGAAAGCACTCTGGAGTATGAAATCAGAGTGTCATATGCCACATATGTGTCTATCCATCACCCGTAGATGTGTATCCCTTCTGCTCTGCTCAGGGCTGTTGGAGCCTCAGCTGCAGTGAATGGTCCAGCTTTTGCGATCCAGACTTCAAGGAAGATCCAGAGAGAGTTCAGCAAAGAATGATGAGAGGTCTAGAAAACATGATTTCTGCAGGAAGACGGCAATAACTGAGCTCATGCTGTCCTAAGCAGGGAGGATGGAGGGGGAAGACATGATATTATAACTCAAATATTTAAATAGAGAAGAAATGAATAAACTGGTTTTGTGTCCACTAAGGAACGAGGAAAGAAATCACAGGCTTAATCTGTAGCAGAAGAGATTTAGGTTAAAGGTAGGGATGCTCTGACATGGATTTTTGGGACAGGCTGTGGATTTGCCACTGCTGCTTTGTGCGAAGGCAGCCGTACAGGGCACCTCTGCCTTGTGGGGATGGTTCAGAGAGGTTTTGGCACCCGGTCATGCTGCATGACCTTGTGAGATCCCTTCCAGCTCCATTTTCTGTGATTTTGAAATAATGGTGAAATTACATGCTGACAATATAAGAGCTGGGATTATTTGTTTTAGGATTAATATAATTAGGCTAAGTATGAATCAGATGTTTTAGCTATTTGCAATTAAAGTACACAGGGGTGATGTGATGCTGTCTCTGTGTCAGTGAAAAACCTATGAGAATGCAGAAGGCAAGTGCTGAGAGACACCTTCCTTTCACCCAAATTCAGACACAGAAGGTAGAACTACACGAAGGATTAAGCATTGTGCCTTTTAAGCCTGTTGTATAGTGCCAGGCTGAGTTTTGCTTGTATTACCATAGCATTTCTGCAGTTATACAGTCAGTGTCTTAATTAACACCAATAGATGTTAACACTTGATGGATTTACTGGGAAGATTTAAATGCCAGCTTAATTCAATGCTGACGTATCAACACATGAACTTTGAGATCTGATCCCTCCTAGAGCTGTCTATTTTAAGATCACAAGGGACTGCTCTTTGCTCTCTACATCTCCTGCAGCTTTATGTTGAGCCCACGTGCAGGATTGTAACGATGCTCTGGGACTGACACCCAATCTTGGTTGGAAATCTTTAAGTGATGAAGAGTCAGCTGCATCCCTTGGGAGAGCCCAAGTGGATAATGACACTCATGGCTCAAAACACATCTAGTTTCTGGCTGAAAATATTTTAACTCCAGCTGCTAGATAAACCTGGGTTTCCCCTTGTCTGATAGATGACTGTATCAGCTAGTAGGTCAGGAAGAAGTTGCTTACTTCCCATGGGTGCACATAGCATGCGGTTATCAAGCCAGAAAATTTCAGATGGGCAGGTATCTGTCATAGAGATTATTTCAGCCTTGGTCATGACTGCTTTTGGCCCTTGCTTCCAGCCTGTTTATTACAGACAAACCATGGAGACTTTTCTGGTTTTCCCCAATTTTCCTTCTGGTAGCAAGCTGTTTGCCCATACAGCTTGACACTGGCAGGGAGTTTAGCACAGGGAAACTCCATCCTTGCCAATGTGTGGTTCTGGCATGAGGAAGAAAATAACCTTTGGTTCTGACTGCTGCTGAAGATTATATTTTATTTTTGTGACTGTTTGTATGCAATGTGAATTTGCAGTGTACTGCCAAGTGTTGGGAGAGCTGCAGGTGCTCTTTAAATGTGCAGTGTGGTGGCTCTGGTGGGACCTGAACGGGAAATTGGTTAAGCCCCAGCAATGTGCCTGTTGCTGCTTTGCTGACTGTTTTGACACCAGCATCGCCCTTCATGTCTGTGGTAGTGGATATGTGAGATCATGCAACAGTATAGGCTCAGGAGAGGTGAAGACCAACACCATGCTATGGATGTATTTTAAAGGCAGCTTGCTCTATCCATACCCCCAACCCAGGCACACATGGGTGCTGGAATAGCAGCAGATGACACTACGCTTGGTGATAGGTCTTCCTTCCCCTGAATCTCAGCACTAAAAGTTCAGAGGGCTCAATGTTATCCCTTCCCTCCCACTTCTGGCACAATTGTCTCTCAGGAGGGGATGCCATGCTGCAGACCCCCCTGTAACAAGTGCCAGAGCAGTTTTTTTGGAGGACTATATTTGAATTTGTCAGCCCCCTGCTCAACAACATCACTGTTTTACTGGGAAACTATCCCAACACAGCTCAGACTTTGATCAATGTCTGCTTTAAACAGAGATGTGGATGCATGCATTTCCCTGACAAATGCTTCATTTCTTTAAAGAAGAGCCTGCAGAAGTTTTGAAATCAGGCTGGATTCTGGAAGTCCCTAAAGTGGAAAAAAACCATAAAAAAAAAAAAAAAAAGAAATGGCCAGGCTTTGCTCCCAACGTCAATCTCCTCTGAAAATCCTGGCTGGAGACAAGGACATGCGATCCCAATGTCCAGGTTGCTGTTTGCAGACTAATTTAGCAGCATGCCCACTTGACCCCTGGTTGCAGTGGTATCATCTGTGGTCTATTATCAGGGATTTCATACCAGCTGGGCAACAGGAGCTCATCTGAAATCCACCCCAGCTCAGGAGCTGACGAGCTATTTAGCTACTGCTTGTATTTGTCTTATAAAAGTAATAATACAGTGTTCTGTTGCCATTAAGGTCTGACATTAAATGAATTAATTTCCTAATAGATCTAAAGCAAGAGCTAGGAAGGCCTTTTATTTTTAATGAACTGAATACTGTTGTGATCTCATTCATCCACCCATGAAATCCACTGACTGACAAGGTCCTATTTCTGGGCAGCGGGGTTAAATGTGCTTCAGACAAAAGCCAGATTTTCCTTTCTTCTGCATGCCATGGGCAGGATCAAAGGAGTGGGGAAATGGACATTAAAGCCCTTGTAATCAGGGACACAGACTCTGACCCAGCATGGGCCAGCCCCCTTGCAGACTTATGGAAATGCTGCTGTGCATTATTGCATGGGAAGTCTGGGAACTTTGGGGAGCACACTGGGCAAGTAAATAAGGCTGAGGGGCAAGTGCTGCATGGAACAGGCTCATCTGTCATCACCAGGAACTTCTCCTTGGAGACCACGCAGGAGCAAATACCCCTTGCATCTTTGGTGCTTCCTCTCTCCGTTTAAGACTTACTTAATGAGCCTGTAATATCTCTGGGACTCACCAGATGGTGCTAGTATAGATAACCCTAGAAACAGAGTATGGCTGAATGGATGGGCAAGCAGATCTTGGGGAAAAAAGGCAAGCAAGAATACCAGTCTGATTACTTTTCTTTTTAGAAACAGTGGTATTGCACCAGGAAAGTTCTCATTAATCACTTTTCTCTGCAACTGGAACAACCCTGTAGCTGCAGCGGCGCAGCTGGGAATCTACATAATATGTCCAATAGAGACCCAAATGGGTGGCAAGGCCATTCCCCTTGGCTTGCTCTGCAAACCACAGGACCTGGTTTGGAGGTGAGGATGAAGGTGACCTTCAGAGAAGCTGGTGAGTCATTTCCCCTCTTGCATTTTCCTTTGGTCTTGTGTTTTAAAATGCTTTATTCAAGCAATCCTCTCAAATGGTCTTGAAAGTAATGGGGAAGAAAGACTGCTGATGTCTCCCAAAAGACAGCAAACTGGGAATAGTTTGTTTTCCAAGCACATATGAGTTCATTTTCTTCTCAAAATTTGCTTTTATTTTTAACTGGATTAACATCCAGCTAATGTGGATGTCAACCAGTTGGAATGCAATTTTGGGAATTATGGAGGAATTTAGCACTGCTGATATAAACCAAATGTGATGGAGTTGGAAAGCATATGATATTTATCTACATGGGCCTGGTGTCATCAGCATGCTCTGTCTTTCTCCTATGTTAACTCTTAGGCAATCCAAATGGAAAGAAATACTTCTACTATAGCTCCCATATGACTAATATGACACAGTGTATTACTTGGCTTGGGGTTTAAAAGAAATAATAGGGAGCTTATTACTCAGACCTTCCTTCTAACAGGAATGGCCAATGACATTATATATATAAAGTGGTTTTTTTACTTGGTATGTTATTTTGTTTCATTTGTTAACGTTTGAATTACAAAGGTTATTGTAGTGCATAATGTTTTGTAAGCACATAAATATTAGCATAAGCATGCTAGCTATCCTTATTGTGCAGCTATTTGTGTTCAGTGTAGTTATTATGGCATGTGCTGAGACTTTACAGTGATAAGTCAGGAAAGGACTTAAACATCCTTAAGTCTGTACCCAGAAAGGAAAGCATTTAAATACCTGCTCCATACCTTGCTTTCAGGGTGTTTTCCTGAACTCAGGCCACAAAGAGGAACCATAATCCCTTTAAATGGATGAGGTCCAATGGCCTTCTCAGTGCTGAAATCGTGCCTTCAGGGAACACAGACAGGGAAGCATCAAAGCAGAGAGGACGAGTTGTTCCTTAATCAAAATATTGTGAAACTATGGTTCTGCCAATGGTTTGCTGTTCGGGTTTTGTAGATATGTAGGATGATTGGGAAGCTTCAAAGAAAGATGTCAACCAAATGTTTTTTAGAATCACATGCAAGGCAGAAGGAAATGTGCTTCCTAAAGGTCCTACTGGCAGATGAATATCTTTTTGCAATCATTAAAGTTGTAAAGTCACCCCCCCCCCGCCCCACACACACATGAAAGATGATGGAATTTGCATGCCGGCCAAAACCAGATTTGGGAATCAGACATTTCCCTTCGAAGGAGGAGCATGCTGATCTTGCAGCAGATATGCTGGGGAAAAGTGCAGCATGGATCCACTCACGTTGGGCAGCAATTTTTCCTCTGCTGTTGTGCTGCAGTGCCCCAACACCAGCTGGCATCTCTGTGCAGGGACACCACCACAGAAACAGGGCTGCCTTGGGAGCCAGGTCATTGCTTATGGCCACTGCTGCTGCCTTGCTGCCTTTTCCCACACAAGTAGTAGAAAATAAATAGAAGAGAGGTTTGGTTGCAACTGCCTCCAAAGATCTGCATTTACTGTGTAGAAATACATTTCCTGACCTGTCCCTCCTACACAGAGAGCTCATTACAGTGCAGAACTGCTGGCATCAGTCACGTTGCAATAGCCTTTCTTCTAGATGCTCCAGCATAGTGGAGCAGAGGAAGCTCCCCGCCCACTAAAGGTGGGAGGATTGCTCCCTGCTGCTCATGGAGCATAGCCTCTCCCACAGGACGTGATCCTGAATCCCACTGCAGCAAAGGACAGCTGCCTACTTTACCGCTCCATCATCCATCTATATCCTACAGGAGGAAAAATTAATTTGGGAATGGTGAGGCTGACAGAGGCTTTTCACATCTCTATTCCCACAGAGTTGTGTTCACCCAACTGTATTTTCTCATCCACAAAAATGCCTAAATTTACATGTGGGGAACCCCTTTCACCAGAGGAGAGCAACATGAATGATGAGTTTGGGCACCTCCAGCAATAAGTTAAAGGGATGATAAAATAATAATGGTGGTCTTTGGACTCATACCTCTCACAAGTACTGTTTGTAGTAGCTATAGTAGGTTGCTTTGTCTGACAAAGTAAAAGCTTTGATGAATATGGATTTGAGTATGACTCCCAGTTTCTCAATTCAGACCAAATTTAAGCTCTACTTGATGGTCCTCAGGAATGCAGAAGGGTGATCTATAGATGGTGGCATTGGGAAAATGGCTTAAATTCATCATCCTGCTTCCGATAACTCCTTCCTTCCTTAAATTTGCAGGGAGCTTGAGTCATTATGGTAATACAACATCTTTAGCGTAAGGTTAAACTCAGGGTTACTATTATTTCATTATTTATGTCTAACAGCCTCCTTGGAATTGCAGACCCTTGGAGGGATATTGCTTCTGTAATACAGACTGGCTGAGCTGTGGCAGTGGCACTCTCCATGCATAAGATTTGACATGGACTGTTTACTCTTGCCTTGCAATTAACTGAGCCATTCCCTATTAAGTCCCATGAATGGCTAGAGGGCATTAAAAAGTCTCTTATCACTGACTAATTCCATAATTTTTGGAAACAGAAACCCCATGTGTTTTTTCAATAAGCACTTCTCCTTCTGACAGCGCTACATCTTTCACAAACACAGCAAGAATAACCTCTGGACTTTGCCTGCAGCAGTGAAGTATGAAATTTTGAATTCCATGGGTCACTGTTTTTGCTGCAGCCAGATGTGGATAAAAGGCAAAGGGTGTTTTATTGTTGTTTTTTCAAGAAACAGAGAAAGGTTTGTACTAAGGTACACCCTCTATCCTAAAAACGAGTGGCTAACATGTGGCTTGAGTATCGCCAATTGCCATTTCAAAAGATGAAACTTCAAAAAAAATTTTTTTTAATTTAAATATTCTGTCTGCAGCTAATAAAGTACGTTATGAGTTTAAATTGGTTTTGGGAAAACATATAGGAGAGCTACACCTTTGATGCTGAGCTGTGCATTGGCAACGTGGCTGTTGGTGGTTTTGTTGGCATCACAGGTACCAATGAGTTGTGGTGGATGTAAAAGGGAAATATTCAATGACTGAGAAAAACAGGGTAGTGAGACCTTCTTTTTGTTCTGAATGGATCGGGTTATTCATTGGAAATAAATTAACAGATTAATTCAATCCTTCTTTACAATGATGGATGAGTCTATGAAAGCATTCATTATTGGTATGCATTTTACGCAAACTCTTTCGGTGACTGAGGCGAGCTCAAAAACCACTTAGCTTAATTTCTCTGAAGTCCCAGTGTGCCACTGATGATTTAAACCCTCTGTTTCTTGCTCGGGGAACTTGATATTGAGTAACCAGGAATGAATATCTCACTTCTGGAATTTTATGAGGAAAGTCATCTTCATGGTAAATTTTGGTGGACCTCATCACTTGGAAACACTGCCAGAGAGTGGCTGAGGCTATGAAGCCCATAAATAACAAATTGAGAAGTTCACTGTTTATTTGTGGGGGAATTTTTTTTTTTTTTTTCATTACTTAATCCAGCCCTCCATGTTGCACACACACTGGACAATATTTGCATTCCTAGCCACTGTCTGTGCAGCCCAGATGTGACATGATTTTGGCTTCCAGCAGTTTCCCCACTGTCTCCTTAAATGTTCTGCTACAAAACCAAAGATAAAAATGATGATCACAATGAAACACACAATAGAAATTATTTGATCATCCTGTAGCCTTGATTGCTGCTGCTTTTAGCCTGGTGCTTGACAGCACACTTACCAAATGCACTAGTAGCCAGGCTGTGTCAACCCACAGAGTTTACTGCTTCAGCAGGGATCACTACATTTTAAGGATGACGGAATCTAAATGTCAATAGCTGTGAGTCATGTATAGTCAGGTTTTTTGCTGTGGCAAGGGAAAGTTCTGTAGAAAATTTGATTTTTCTTTGTCTTGCTGTTGCTGCATTAGTTCCCCTTGTAAACAAGATCAGAGGGATGGAACATCTCTCCTATGAAGAAAGGCTGAGAGAGTTGGGGTCATTCAGCCTGCAGAAGAGAAGGCTGCAGGGAGACCTTACTGTGGCCTTTCAGTACTTAAAGGGGACTTATAAGAAAGATGGGAACAAACTTTTTATCAGGGCCTGTTACGATAGGAAAAGGGGCAATGGTTCTAACTAAAACAGGGTAGATTTAGACCAGATATAAGGAAGAAATTTTTTACAATCAGGGTGGTAAACACTGGCACAGGTTGCCCAGGGTGGTGGTAGATGTCCCATCCCTGGAAACACCCAAGGTCAGGCTGGAGGGGGCTCTAAGCAACCTAATCTAGTTGAAGATGTCCCTGCTCATTGCAGGGGGGTTGGACTAGATGACCTTTAAAGCTCTCTTCCAGCCCAAACTATTCTGTGATTCGATGATTCTATGATCACCAGCACTGTGAAAACATGCATCAGAAAAACACATGCTGGTTCTCAGACACCAACAGCCAGATTTCTGGAGGTGTGGGCAGTCCCCCATGACTTTATCTAAAATTCCTTAAGGTGTCTTTGCATCCACTTACATATCAGTACTGTGCTAATTTTATAATGCAGCCAACTGCTGCATGGGAAAAGATGTCTCAGAAAAGGGAAAGAAAAATGTTCAACTGTGCTTTTGTGTGTGTTGAGAGCACCCATCTCCAAATTATGGGATTCCTTCGCTTGTGCCTTCACAAGACTTTCCACCTCTGTGTATTGCACATAGAGTTCCAGTGCTTTGAGAGCCAGCCTGACTCACTGATTTTGCAGGAAATATCTGGCTGGGAAAGGATGGATCATTTTTTGCCCCCACCTTGTATGAAAATAGCTGATAAAGGGACAAATGAGCATGAAAGCAGTGCCCAAGAGTGGGCTATTGCAGATGGGAGCATGAGAGAAGGGAGGAGGAAAAAGGATTTAGAGAGAGGAGCACATGGGGAAAGAAGACCTCCCCCTTTCAACAGCAGTGGGAGAGAGGACCACCACAGCCATCTGTGGGGACACAGCTGGGCTAGCGTGTGTCTCTGCTCCCCATGTGCAAGAGGCAGGTAAAGGAGTGTCATCTTTCCCTTCCTTCCTCCTGAACCAGGGGGCCAGAAATGACCTTTCAGACTTACTACCATGTGTGCTGCACAGGCTGGTCCTGCTCCAAGCAAAGCCTTCAGAGCAGGAACTGTACCACGAAGGATCATGGAAACTCAGACCTACCTCCAGTAGTTTAATGATCTCAATAATTGAAGCACTTTGAGGAGCAGCTATTTTCATCCCTTTCTAACTTGCAGTTGAGACCTACGGCAATCTTTGTTCCTCAAACTTTGGAGTTACTTCAACATTCTAAGCCACAGAACAACTGCTCATGTTCTCGCTCCAGTCATTTGAAGTCTCCCTGTGAAACAGCTGGCCTCTGATGTGCAAGATACCTGCTTCCCACTATTTGGCTTCCAGCAGCAAGAAGATGACTTACAGCCATGAACTATCTCTTAATTTAACACATCAAAACTGAGCGAAAATAAACAAAGCAGAGTGAAGAACACATGTAGATCATGAACTCACATTCTGCACCTTGCACTTTTGCCCAGAGCACATGTTTTTGCAGCTTATCTCCCTAGGTATCTGTGATGGTGCCTTCTCATATGTTTGTTTTCTTTGTGTGGGGATACTTGGCAAGAAACTGCTTCTCTGGGAGAAAAAGCAGTTTTTGCTTCTCTGTGGCCATGGACCAAACAAAGACCATAACTGGACACTTAAGTAGAAGCTTGCTGCAAAACCTGTCCGAATAAGTGACATGGCTTGCACTGATTTCAATGTGTCTTGAGGAAGGTTATGTCCAAACTGTTTTGTCGTTTTGAGCTACATTTCCCACCTTCATTTAAATCAGTTTGCTTTCATTTCTCTCTTTCTAATCTTAGAAAGCCCTTCTGCAGACCCAAAATGCAATTTAATGTCACAGCAGCAACATAGCTTGCATCTTGCCTCTGTGTCTGAGATGGGGAAAAGACCCATCCATGGGTGAAGCTTTTGGTAGTTGGGATTTATCCTGCAGTGTGACAGGCTGTGATTTTCACCTCTCTCTGCTGAGTGAGAGTAAAAGGTTAATAACATGCTTCTTACCAAAAAAGAGCTATTAATTCTTATTTATATTTCCATGGAGTGCTTTTTTTCTGCTGCTTTTAAGTGAAGGGTTACTTAGGTATGTCATTCATGGGCACCTTACAAGGTATGGTAATATCAGTACTTCCTTCTTGGAAAAAAGATTGTGTTATTCACAAAGGCACAGCTCAGAAATGCTTTAGACCAGAGATTCCAGCTATGGACTCCAAGTCCTGCTGCTCCAAGTGGCTCCCTGATTTTGCAGTTGGAAAACAGACTTGGTGAAGCTCGGCTTCAAGTTAACCGAAAGAGCCTATAACATTGCTGGAGCATGTCCAGAGAAGGGCAATGAAGCTGTTGAAGGGCCTGGAGAGCAGGTCTTATGAGGAGAGGTTGAGTGAACTGGCTTTGTTTAGTCTGGAGAAGAGAAGGCTGAGGGGAGACCTTATTGCTCTCTACCACTACCTGAAAGGAGGTTGTAGTGAGGTGGGTGTTGGTCTCTTCTCCCAAGTTACTAGCAATAGGACACGAGGAAATGGCTTAAAGCTGCACCAGGGGACATTGAGATTGGATATTAGGAAAAATTTTTTTACTGAAAGAGTGGTCAGGCACTGGAACAGGCCGCCCAGAGAGGTGCTGGAGTCACCATCCCTGGAGGAGTTCAAAAAACGCGTAGACGTGGCACTTCGGGACATGGTTTAGGAGGCATGGTAGTGTTGGGTTGACGGTTGGACTTGATGATCCTGGAGGTCTTTTCCAACCTAAATGATTCTATGATCTCCTGAAAACACTTTTAACTAATTTCTAAATTTATACTCTTCTTCATACTGGAATAAATGTCATTTTAAAAAGATAGTTAGGAAATCAGTCCCAATTTCTGCTGGCCAGAGAACAGACATAGTCCAGTCCTTCCCATCGATGCTGAGCTTGCGTTACACCTGGCAGATATCTGAGCAGCCATGTCCCTCACCAAGCACAAGCATCCAAGTCTTCAGCTGGTTTTGCAGAGCCCCAAAACCTGCTCAGAAACTCACTCACTGTCAGCAGAGATCTGCCCGCATGGATCTTGTGGATATAAAACCATGCCTGTAGAGCCAAGAAGAAGGTGTTACAGTCAGTACATTCCCACTGCTGCTAATGAATGAAAATACAGCCTTTTCTGTGTTACTCATGATGAATACAGAATGAAAGGGTCAAATCCAAAAGCTAATGGCTGGTCAGAGATTCAGTTTGGCGAGGGTTAAGATCAAGTTTGGAGGAGTCAGGAAGGAGAAAGGCCCCAAGTGTCCTCGAAATTTGCATATGACATTTAGGTATCAATAACGGCATTGTTTGGGAGCAATAGCTCATTTTCTAAGAAAGGCTTGCTCCTTGAGGACTGTGCTCCCTGCAGCTGAGGATGCCAGGCTGCTCCCTGGCAAGAAGCTTGTTAGTTCATTTAAAAAATGCCCAAGTTAAATGAGGTATAAATCAACACAGTTCCACTTACATTAAGACACACCAATTTAATCCCACCAAGGACACTGACCTGAAAATATTTAATGATGTCAACATATCTAGGGAAACATTTTCTTATGTGGAATTTCCAAAGGCTTTTGGTGTTTTTGTAGTTTATTTTTCTTTTAAAAAAGCCATTCACCATCCTCTTTTTTTTTTCTTTAAGGATTATCTGTTAATCTTACCCTGTTACAAAATGTATTCATAATCCTCATGGCAGTTACTTAGCAAGTCTTAAACCTGTCATTAAAATACCTCCTCTTGTTACTACAATCAGCAGTCTTAATCCACTGCAAGTCTCTTTTTTATTTTTTTCTTTTCTCACTTTGTTCCCAAATGATTTAAACCAAGGTATGGCAGGTAGCAAGCAATCCCCCATCTAATTACTTGGAAGAAACAAATAAAGGGAAGGAACATGTTTGTGTGGCAAATTCCTGAGAGTTTGGAAATTAGAGGCTGTAGGAATGTGCCCTGGGAAATTTTAAACCCACTCCAAAGCTGTGGGTTTGAACAGTGGTGGATTTAGTCCCTGGAAGGCATCAATGGGGAGAGGTACTGCCAAAGGAGGGGGCGGCTGTGAGCAGCTCCAGATGCACAGCCCTGGTCCTGGGGCGAGGACAAGGGAGCGTGGTCCTGAGCAGGAGGATGCTCATGGGCCAGATCCAGCAAAATATGTGTTGAGCTTTACCTGGAAATGCTCAACAGTCCGGTGTGGCTCAGCAGTGCCTGAATCCCTCCTGGCACTGAATCCCCTGGGAAAGTCCAGACTTGGGAGCTACGGGTACGGTGGGACACCGGTGAGTAGGAGGGCAAGTGGTGGGAAGCAGAAAGGACCACATTGCTGGAGAAGTGGGTGTGAGTATCAGGGTGAAAAAAAGGCCAGTAGCAGGATGTCTAATTCATGGGAAAAAAGAGCCTGAATTAGAGATGAGGAGAGGAAATGCAGCAGCTCTGCACTACACAGTACTGGAAGGGGAAGGAATAAGGTGTCATTTGGTCAGTGCTTTAGCAGGACATGGCACTAAGCACAGGTCAAATGCATCAGACAGCTCCCATCTGTTTGAAGTTCAGAGTTTGTTCCATACTGGACCCCATCCCAAAAATGCATCTCTGGTGGGTGTCAGTATCCATAACCGCTCCTAACATGTGCTTTCTGTGAAGGTTTTTAGGGGAAAACAAAAGCTCACTTTCATATTCCCCAGAGACCCCACACTGTCCTGGGAGCTGCCGGGTAAACACGGCACTGGTTTGAAATCAGATATTGCCTGTACAAAACTCTTCAGAAGATAATTAGGCTGAACTGGGATTTTTTAAAGGCATTAAGTCCATGAACTTTTCAATCTAAAACAAGGCCACAAGGACCACATTGGGAATAAGGCACTACAGCCCTTCTTGGAGACCATGTGCTGAAGTTGTCTTATTAGTAGGGAGACATTAATGCAATAAAAGAAAGCATTGTGGCCTGGAACAGCTGGGCTTTTCTAACTGCTTGCCTAAATGTGGTGATTAATGACCAAAATGCATCCTTGCTGAATGGCATTGTGAGTCTGGAGGTATTTCATAGTATTTTCCTTTTCCCATTTTTGTAAGAGATTTGTTGCAAACAAAGATCCATTGATGTAGGTCCATTACAGATACGCAAAGTGAATACCGTATTATTGCCTATCTAGTGGGTGACAATAATGTTACTTTGTTGTCACATGTTTTATGCTGCAGGATCCAAAGATGCTCAAAAAACCGCTTAGTGCTTTTGGAGACTGGAGCCACTCAAATATTTTAATGAGATTTGTTGTCATTGTTGTTGGAAAACGCTTCTTCATCCAAACCAAAACGTCTTGCAGTGAAATAGTCCCATTAATAACATTTCCATGGGAAAGTTTTCAGAGTTTCTGGGGTCAATTTATAAGCAGAGAAGGATCTAAATGAGAACCCTGATCTTCTCAATCTGAAAACAGATGTTTCAATGGCAACAACAACAAAAAATCAAATCCATTTCGGGGAAGCATTTGAAAAGTTTGGTTCTTGTTCCACACTGGAATGAAAACATATTTCCAGACCTCAGAAACCTTTATGGAAGTGCACTGCTGATCTCTGGCTGCTTCAGCCAGAAACTTCACAGCCCGTCAGAGAAGGGGCTGACACATAGGTCCTTTGCTGGTCCAGCCATGCTGTGGTCACCTACCCTGTGTTCAGACTTCAGTGGGGTTATCGCCCATCTTCTGCTGCTCTCTGCTCTCCTCTCCTGCCTGCCCAGAAGCCTCTGGCAATGCAAAAGAACTGCCTGATATTTTGCCTTGCTTTTCTTCACCTGTTGAAATGTGCAAAGTGGTTCACAAAAAATAAGAAAAGCTCTTTTGAACCTAGGAGCGGCCATCTGGGGGAGACGCAACATTGTGGTACCTTGGGAAATGAAATCCTATCACCAAATAAAACCACAGATTAGGTTTATAATACAGTTATCAGGAGTGCATGGGAAAGCCAAAGTCAAAGGCTAGAAGACTCTGCAAGAGAAGTCCTAATTTCCCAGCAGCCCCTCTCAATATTTTTGTTCAACACCATCCCACAGCTGCCAGCATGCAGATTTATGTCTCATCCATCATTGCTGCATCAGCAATGACTTGGGGACTCTTGGCTGACAGGAAGTACCCAGACAGGATGGGTGCATGGATCCATAACAGGGGCTCCAGGTCTCTTCGGGGTGGGACAGTCGGTTTTTAGTTTCTTGCTGACACTGTGTGCATTATTGCAGGTTTGCAGTCCATTTGGTGGGAAAGAAAGAACAACATTTTGACACCAGTCCTGCTCGCTGACCCTTCTCTGCCCACTAGCAACATGTGTACATGACAATTTCCTTCACCTAAAGGTATTGCTGTGACCGGGGAAGGTATATCTTGGATTTATCCAAGAACCTCACTTACAGGCAAATTTTTTCTCTCCTCAGCCAACATGTTGGCTTTTATCATTCAACAGGCCATAGAACTGTTTTCCCTAACATCCCCTTAAGAAGGATGTATTTTTCAAAATACTGCCATTCCCTTCTCTAAAACAGGTTTTGATGTGGCTACTTCAAATCAAAACCATGAGCTTTCCTCTCCTCACACCCACCGACTTAAAATCTGCCCCCAATGCCAGTGGTTCAGAACTATCCAAATAAAGCAGTTGCTTTAAGGACTGTTTGCTTTTCCTCTCAGGCTCCTTCTCCTGACGCTATATTGTTTGTGGAAAAAAGAGTTCTCTGGGTGGGTCATTTAGCTGTCGTGGTTAAGAAGCTGTATTTGAAGTCTGATTCTGTGTAGAAGAAAAACATGTCAAAACAGCCTTGAAAATACAGTTCATTTTTTTTTCCTCCATGTCAGGATGTTACCTTTTTCCCTCGATGAAACAACTCTTTCCCATGAAACACAGCTTCATGAGGACATTTGCTGGGTGGCTCCAAAATGCAGCAAACATAACCCTCTTTCCATACCAGGAAACAAATTACTTCTTGAACAAAGCTGTGCCTATACTGTTCTGCATTTTAACTTTGCTTGAACACTTACTCCTGAATATCTTTCTATCAGGGAAATATGCTTAATATTCCTGAGTAATTTTGCCTGCTGGACTGCAATCCCTCAAATTAATGCTATGTGGGATTTTGTTGATGATGTTTTTTTTTTTCATTTGATATTATGCCAAGGAGCAGCTTTCCCTCTTCCATCTTCCCCCTCTACCTTTTAACTTTAAAGCAGATTCTCTGTGTTCCTTAAATAAACACTCCTCCGAGATACTTTTTACAGTGGCATGTATGCCATGAGCCAAAAATGACATTGATGCATTTTCTTCTGTGGCTTTGGAATGACGCGCATCTAATGTGAATGTGTGTTGCCTCAGAGAACGTTCTGTTTTCTATTCTTGCATTTGATTTTCTGCAGCTGGGAAGCCACGTTTCACAGGTGGTTGGTAAGCTTATTAGATTATTCATAACTGGTTTTATTTTTTTTTCTTTCCTTTTTTTTTAAAAACAATTAAAAACATGTGTCAAAGGAGGCCTGCGATGATTAGAAGCACTGCTGACATCTATTTCCCAGTTACCTTTTGCTGTTTTCACTCCGGTTATACAGAGCCCAGTGCTGGTACTTGTACAAACGTGCCACTTACACATAGACATGGCTCCGAGCCCCCACCGGCCAAAGGAGCAATAAATGCATGCTATTCCTGTTGGAAATAATTTATATTTAAAAAAAAAAAGCTTTGCTCATAGTTTATCAGGGATTGCTGTGTGAGAAACTTCTGTTGCTTTCCTGGGAAAGAGCAGCAATCACAGTAATAATCATGATAATGATGATGAATGTTTTGAGGCATTTTTCTGCTGATGATCCCAAACCAGTGACAAACTCTGGGCAAGCAGCAATTAATCTGAAGATGCATTCCCAATCTATGGCAGTCTCAAAAGAGGCACGTATACCAGGAAGGGGAAAAGTACTGAGGGACTCACTGATGGTGAGAAGTTGAGCCAGCAGAATAGGCTGGCTCCAGACCCCGTTAACACAAATCCCTGGCTGAAATTCAGTCTGGACTACCAGGCTTTGCAAGCCTCCATCGGGATGGTCCCAGCCATGTGTGAGCCAGATACCAGCTCTGCATCTCCTCCAGAGGAGGACTCTGGTAGCTCTCATGTGGCCTATTCAGCTTCTGGTTCCCAGAGAAGCCAAGGCTGACTTTTCAGAGGTGTTGAGCTTTGACTGGCTCGGATTCAGGCTGTGCATTACCCCTTGTGAATAGTCAGACCCCAAAAAGCTGAGCTGATATTTAGAGAGGAACTTCTAGCAAATTAATTCAGTGTTGTACATTGCATACAGGTTTTTTAAAGTGCTTTTGTTTAATAGAAGTAGAATTCATATTTGGCTGAAACTGCTGCATTTTTAAAGAATTCATGCATGCAATGGAAGGAGAAGGGAGAAAAAGATCAATATCAGAAATAGTAGTGTTGACAGGTGGCACCCACAGTGAGAAGGTCTTGTGGATATATTGCTTTGCTGTTAGCAAAGACATCAGTACTCTGCAGTCTTCAAAACTCTTAAACTCCTGTCTTCAGGGCAGACTCCAGGACCAAATTCATAAACCCTTGTATGAGGGATGCCCAGTCCAGCCAGTCCAGCCCTATGGACAGAGCAGAGAAGCACTGCAGATGGAGCTGGGAGTAGTGCTCAGCATACATGTGGGCTGCAGTGATGGGACCTCTTTTGCCTTTATCCTGTGGGCCCAAGTAGAGCCATTCACCAGCTATTTACCCTGCTCCAGAGCATCACCCATCCCCAGAGTAGTGCACACCAACACTCTTCAGGCAGAAAATCTTTGTCTTCCTCTCCCTCATTTTGTTTGACAACTACAACTCCCTGTTGGCTCCCACAGTGCAGGCACTTGTTTCTACCGTCAGCCAGTAACCCTTTCCCTTTCTCCAACTCTTCTGCTGCTAAATAATTCAGATGCTGAAAAGCTTTGTTTTAAAATGCTCCTGGCTTTTTAGTATCCTTCATGCATCACAATTTTCTGCATTGTCTCCTTCTCTGCCTTCAGGTCATTTCTTATACACAGGAAACAAGAACAGGATGGCGAAGTTTGCATGAAATATCTATTCTAGCCTGGGAGAAAATGCAGACTGCTGACTCAGGCTCCGCTCACAAACAGTCCAAACACTGCAAAATATATAGCCCCACTGCTCCTCCAGCTGTGCATTTTCCCACTTTAACCATCTGCCATGACTTGTTTGCACAATCAGCCTCTTTGGAAATCACCTACCTTGAGGAGCTGCTCTTTGAAAATATCAGGGGAAGACTTTAAAAACATTTTGGAAGGCAGTGGGTGTCTGAGGTTGAGTACGCACTTATACCTAACCTCAGCCTAATGCAGCTCGGAGTTGTGAAATGTGCTGCCTGTGTGGAAAATGTCCCCAATAGCAGCCTTTTGTCATGCTTGGTGGGTGCATACACACAGGTGGAGGCTGCCATGAGCTGTGCTCCTTGGTGACCTTTCCTTCAGAGACGGAAATGAACTTCTTCACTTCATCCTGACATCTGCGAACAATCTGAGGCTGCTCCATACCACACAGCTTGGTTTCCTAACATTTTGGCGAGGAAAGATCACGTGGGATGAGCCGAACAATATTTTCCAGTTTGCCCATGGGTCTCACCTCTGGTTCTAATCACTTTGTGGAAACTAACAGCGTGCCTATGGTGTATGATCAGAGAAGAGACCAGATTTACTCAGCTATCTGTTTTTTTCCCCCAAAGGCTCTTCAAATTTGTCTGAATTCCTACTTTTCAAGTGAGAAGTTAGTGGGAGGGCTTCATTAAGTAGTCATGGAAACACCTAAGGGAAAGAAGCAACAGCCAACTTACATGGAAGTGAAAGAAAAAATCTGGCTTCACCAGGGGAATCTGGAATTTTATTGTGCAAATACCAGTCATCTTACCCCAGAAGTCACCCGCTTTCCTGGCTGAATGTCCATTCCTACTATCTCAGGCACTTTTCAGCTTTTCCACTTATGAGTTTTGTCTTCTGAGACATTTTCCGGAGCATAAGGAGATGTGGCCTGTGCTCTCAGGGCTGTCTCCGATGCCCCACATAGCCTGCGGAGGTCGCCAGCAATGTCACTCCCGAGAATGCATTTTGCTAGCTTAATCAAGTCCAGGTTCCCTGGGAGGGCTGGGATCCAGGAGAGAGTGCTTCCAGCCTGCCTGGCCACATCCATTTGGCGTACACTGCCTGATGCTGCACAGCCACCATCTCTGCCCTGGCTGGGACTACCCCCAGTAATGATGCTCCTATGGATACTCGGAATAAAACTCCAATTAAGCTCACTGAGATCATACCTTGTTCAGCTCAGAGTGATTCTGAAAACCCCATTTCTCTCACCTTCTTGGTCCATGGGTTCCCCGGGGATGATATCACTTCCTTTGCCTGCATTGGAGGTGGAAATGTCTTACTGCTTGCTTATGGTCCTGTAGGTTATCAACACTGGGAGGCACAAATAAATAACAGCGTACGGCACCACCTGAAGTTTATGAGGGTTAAGATTGGGGTTTTAATTGGCTAACGTAAGGAGAAATATGCTGGGGTTTTGTGGGTGGCTAGATTCCTGTTGGTGAAGTGAGAAAAACACCCTTCTGCCAACAGCCTTGCCAGGGCTTATCTCCTTTCCTCCAATTCTGGTTTATTAATGTTAGACCCTGCTTGATTAGCTGAGCTGCCAGTGTTGCTTGTGCTTCCCTGCTCATCCACACAGATTGCTTTCACAAATGGTGCAACCTCTTCTTTCTCTGGTTACTCTGCAAATATCATTTTATAGGAGCATGTTTTCCAGTTCTCCCAGCTGCACTGAAGTGACTTGTCCTGTAGCAAGAAGTTAGTCCAAGGTTTTGCTGCAGCCTTGATTGTTAAGTTGGAGCTACAGGGAGCTGTCAGGCAGACTACATACTTCTCTCATGTTTCACTTCTAGATCACTCTTTTTTTTTTTTTTCAACTTGAGCTCTCTTGTTCTTGCCTGGGACCTAGAGTCACCAAAGCTATCTGTGCACGTCCCAGTTCACTCCTAGGGCTCAGCAAAGCTCCCCTCACTTCAGAGAGCTGGGAAAAGATGCAACTCCTAATAAACCTAAAAAGAGCACTTTGCGGTAGAAACTGCAGGAAAAAAGCTTTCTCTCCCCCCTCCTCCTCCCATCCTCCCCGTGGGCGCTGATGCTCACCCACATTTTCCCAAGCGCTTTCTCTGCTTTATTTTCATGGAGTCAAGGAAGCAACTCACTCTCTGGGATTTACATGCCTTTGAGGTAAAGGCAGAGCAGCTTTGAGAGATGAACCCTTCTCTCTGCTGCCTGCTTTGTGGCTAGCCTTACAAACCATGGGAGAGGGATTTTTGCAGCTCGAACTTCGCAGCCTTTTCACATTGCTGTCTGAGCTGACACCTTTCCTTTGAAATGGAGAACGTGGCAAGCGGTTTTTGCCCAATGTCTTGAGTCTTAATCCAACTTTTGCAAGGGATTCAAGATTTTTGTGGGCAGTTTCTTTTTTATTCCTCTCCTGACCCACTTTGCTGCTGTGCTTGGATAAATAATTTCTGCAGGGTAGGAAGTGCAGCCAAAGTAAGTAGCTTAATGTCTTTTCTCAGTAAAAGAATCATAAAAATTATCAGTCTCAGATTCACTTTGACACTAAATTAAAACTATTCTCAGACACGATGGCAAAATATCACAAACAAAAACTGCATGAAGAGGCTGGCTCCAAAGTAGTTAGTACCTCCCCAGGTTACTTGTGCTCATGCAATCAAGTTGTGCTTTCTGTTGGAATATAAAGGCAAGGCTGGTGTTAAATCTGGAAGTGGTTTTTCACCCAAACTTCGCCTGGTGGCCTCTTGTTGATTTTGTCGATCTTGTATGATCGATTCATCCCATGTTGTCCTTGTAGAGCGGAAAGCAAAATAGAGTGCTAGAAGACTGTTGTTCTGATACCATATCCGTCAAGGGGACAGAAAGGGATGTTATTCCCTGCTAATCTAGGCTGCTTGCAGAGCACAGGCTGGTATATCTCAGTGTTTGCCTTTGAAGTCCCTGCAGTGAGTGTGGCTTTTGCACACCCAGAGACACCCATCAGTCAGCTTCTGAGACCTCAAGATTTTCCTTTTACATTTAAATTCAAGAATGGGAAATGCAGCCCAGTACCTCCCTGGGAGACCTGGGTGGGTTTTGGCTACCATGTAGGAGGAGCGATGGGATTCCTTTTCTGATACACCGTATCTCCTCCTGTGGCTAAACAACTGAGCGTGTTCCTAACGGAAGGACTTTGCAAAGAGAAAATTAACAAGACTTGGCCATATCTGAACTGGCATGAAATATGGAGGCACCCAGGGCTTTTCTTTTCTTTCCAGCCCTCTGTCTTTTTTCCACTTGGTCTTTAGGTGGTGTCATTACAAGGAAAGATTGGGTTTTTTTTTTTTCCTGTGAATGGTAGAACTCGTCATCAGATACCCTAATCCTCCACGGCAGATACCTGATCATGTCTGCGTACACTGCCAGCACTCCGAAGCAGCCCATCTGTAGATCTTAAGAAGCCTAAAGTTATGTCTTTCTTTGCTGAATGCAGATAATCAGCTAAAGATTTGTCCATGCCCCAAGGACAGATAATAAAATAAACAGAGGAATTCAGATAAAGTAAAGGCAAAACATAACCTCAAACTCATGTTTGGTTAATATAAATAAAGATGACATTTTCACTTGTCATTAAATTTCATCTGATTCATTGGGTTATCCCACCTTGCCTGTATGGCAGTAATAACCATTACAGTATTCTTTTAGTACCTTAAACCAATCTGGTAAGGCAATTTCATTTCTTCTCAGCAACACTTGTGGTTAAAAAACCCTCTTCCATAATGGAAAAGACTGTGAAACATTTACTCATCTGCCCCAATAAAATCCTGTCTGGGGATAAAGGGGGAAAGGGGAAAGTAATGTTTTCCAGTATTCACCAGAGCTAGAATTTCATATGAAATTTTAATTCATCATACATTTTTAATCCTAGAGACCCGATCTGGGTAGGATCGTATTTGTATATCATGTATCGCACACATGAAATGCTGCTCAGAAAACATAAACACATAATCTGCCAGGGATTATTTTGCACTTGGCAATTTATTGCATCCACATATTCACATATTAATATACTTACATATTGACTTAATAGGATGGACTCCTGCCCAGAGTGGAGTGCATAGTACAGTGGACCAGCATGCTGCGCTGCTGTTCAAGCACCCCTGCATTTTTCCCTCTAGCTGGTCTTGCCACATGAAGTACTGCACACATATACTGATGTCCCAGTCCTCCCCAATGTGTTGTTGCAGTGAGATGTCATATGCCCCCTTTGAGTTTTGCATCCCTTCCATTGAGTCCAGCATATTTTGGCTCCTTGAGGATTAGGGATTTTATGGTTCCCCATGTGAAGATGATGCCTGGTGAGGTCAGCCCAGGCAGGTGCACAGCTTGGTGCACTCCAGCCCGGGGCCAGCTCTTCTCCTTCCCACGGCTGCATGCTCACCACTCCATCAGCACAGATTTATTTCCATGCTCGATTTGTAGGAATAAAAGAGCCAGATAAGAAATATGTTTTTAATAGCAATGTCACCAGTGAATGCCGAGGATCTTGATATCAGCCATTAAGTAAAAACAGGGGTGGAATGAGCATCATTTGTCTGTTGCCAGCTTCTCTCAACTGGATTTCATTTAGAGGAGGAAAAAAACCAATCATTGCTATCCAGGTAATAGTGAAATATATTTGTTGTCAGCAACAGGTCAAAATGCAGAGATATGTTATTCACAGCAAGCTGACTTCACATTTTCTGAGCTAAATGCTGGATCCCTTTCCTCAATTATTCACATATGTTTTCTGGTTTAATAATAACCCACATGCTGTCCCCTAAAGAAAGGTTGCAGTTTACAAGCTTCATGATGTTCAACTAGAATACATATGTCTGCTTGGCTATTTCTTGTTCCAGAAGCTGAGCCAGTGAATTTCAGAGATGAAAATAAGAAAGGTGCCAGTATAAAGTACACCCTGTTAAAATCTAAAAATAAACAATTTACCCACCAAAGAGACACAAGTGAGGAAAGTTTTAATGATACTGCTTCAGTGGAGCAACTTAAATAAGAAACAAAGAGAGCCTGATGGTCACACTGAAATAGCTAACTGGTGTTTTCCCCCAGCACAAAAACGCCCGATCATTCAGCATGTTTGGAGGCGGCTGCCACTGTGTTCCAGCATAAAGTACTGCATTCCATGGTGAAATAGCACATGTGTAACGTTACATGATAAACGGCCATGCTCGCTGCTTAGCAAGTGCTTGGTAACTTTGATGTATGGTTTTGTCTGGTGTGCGGCATGTGACAGCAGAATTGCCCGGGTAAATGAGTATGTGCTCTGGTCTGAACACATCATTTCTGTTACAAGTGCTGGAGCTGCATGGCAGATGTATGTCTTTCCTTCTTGCTCTCTTTCTTTCTTCTACCCTGTCTGTTTCAGGCCTTCTGCAAAGCAATTACTTTTCTGCCCACGTAGATTTGGACTGCTTTTCTGTTGGCTTGGTTGATGCATTTTCTTACTCCTTGAATCATGCATGGGTGCGAGACTTCATTCACCTTCAAAACAGCAAAGGCAAAATTAAAATAGCAAGCATGAGCTGGCTTTGTGTAATGCCTCTTTGTATGCTGTTTCAGAGTTACCATATAAACAATGGTCAGAGCCATGGGCAGGTTCTACAGCTGATCTGTAACAGACAATTATTGTCTGTCATCCCATATAAAAAGCTAAGGATGCTGAAGGTGGAGTCCCTTGAAAAAAGGGAGGTCAGTGGCAGTAGGCATGGCTGGAGCTAGATAAGGAGTAATTTGTGCAGTCAGGGATGTGCCAGGCAAGAAATAAGGGGTGGGAACAGCTGTAGTCAGAAAGTCCCATTCCTGAAATCTCCTACTCACGTCATCATTCATGTCTCATTTTCAGCTCTATGGCAGCAGGGAGGTGCCAGCTCAGGAGACATCACCACGATGGGTGACCCTGTGCTCATCACCATTACAAATCCCCTTGTCAGGTGTTGGATCCAGAGAACTGGGCTGCTCACCAGTGGGGGTTTCAGTTTCCAGTAGAAAAAAACAAACATTTTGAGAACACAGGTGGTGTTGATATAACCAAACCCTATGTTCTCCCTGGAAAAAAGTTTGGTGGGAGATTTCTGACCAGCACCAAATACATTTTCAACCAAGATAGCTTAGTGATCCCCCAAAGATGGAAGACTGAGGAGTTTCAGATTGCCCTCCTCCATGCATCACCTCTGGGTGATGTCTCAGCAGTCAGGCATTAAACAGCGTCCTGCGACTCGTGAGCCCCCACATTCTTAAAAAGATCACTTTCAAGTGTAATGCAGTAAAACCTCATATGATTTCCATATGTCCTACTGCCTGAATATTTTGCAACTGATTCACAATGAAAAAAACCTTATAAACACATTATCTTGACAGAAGCAATTCTTAAAGTAGCAGGAGATACGATAGCAGAGACTTCGAAAGGAGGTCGTTATTATCCAGTAGCATTTTTCACTGTATGTCTATGAAATTTATGTCAATGAGTCACATCCTTTCAAAAGAAAGAATGAAAAGTGCCCTGTAGGACAGGTGAGCTCCTCCCCAAGCCTCCCCATGACTATTTAGCTCCAGAGCTGCTTGCAACGCTGCCAGCAAGGCTATTAGCTGAACAAGCCACAGATCCAGATGCCTCGGCTGGGAAAGAAAATGATCCAAGCTTCGACATATGGGTTTTGCTACAGCTGTAGCCGCAAGTGCTGACTCCTTTGCTGGAGGACACAGAGGGGCCAGATGGAAAGAAAAGCAACGCCGCCACTGCTGCCCACAAAACCGGACGATTCGAGGCAGCCGGCGATGAAACGGCACACATACTTCTGACAGCACGTAACTGGCCGTGAGAGCATGGCTCCAGGGGTGACACAGCTCTTGTGAGCTCCAAGTGTTGTGCACAGGATGCAAAAGCCTCAAGGTCTGCCAGTGTGGGCCTCCCAAGCATTCCCCAAGAGGCTGGAAGTTGTTTTGTTTGAGCTGGGAACATCTTCCTCTGTGCTAAAGGACTGATTTTGACGCTCAAGATTTCTTTTTTTCCCCAAAATAATAACCTGGTTTTTGGTGTCCATTCTGATACTTCTTAGAGGGACCTGCTTTCTGGAGAAGGCTGAGCACATGCTTCTCTGCAAACCCCTGCCTGGAACCCTGGAGCCACTATCACAACATCATGGACTGTAACTGGGAGTGTATCTCTGGAGCAGTTCCTAGACCCTGTCTATCAGCAGAGTAACACATAGTGTGCCTCTGCCACACTTCAGACATGTGGGAGAACCTGTGTGGTACAGGGAGCTAGGGCAGCAGTCCAAGCAGAGGACAGCTTGGAGCAGCAATGCCAGGCTTCGCAGCTCTGCCCTGCTCATGAAGGCTCTGGCTCCTCTTGCTTCAGTACAGAGCTGAAACCCCAGTGACAACCTCAGTTGTAAACAAAACTGATGGTTTATGGCCTCATCTCAGATATAGCATGGATTTCTGCTGCATGATCCAGTTCCAGTTGGACCTATCTGCCTACTAATGCTTTGCAGATTCATTTAACCCCTCCCGACTTCATACCCCACTTTCCTCTTGTGAAAAGGAGCAAATGTTCCTCTCTGCACCTGACTTCAAACGTAAGAGGTGCTCAGCCTCTCCAAAGCAAGATATTTCAAATGCAACTTCCACAGTGCCCAATCTGGAGTTATCCCCAAAAGGCGGTCCTAGTATTAAGAAAAATTACAGAGCTGATCAGCTTTCAGCTGAATGACAGAGCTAGCCTGGAAACCCCATACCCCCACCCTAGTAGCTGGTATCAGACCTGGATGATCTAGATACTGACATAAATGGAGGACTTCAAAAGCTGAAGCAGAATGGAAACAACAGACCCTTGGCCCTGGTCACTGGTCCAGAGCATTTCTCCTGGGACAGCAATGGCCACAGCTCTCATACATGGCATACAGATGACCTGCCTTGAGTGCAGGTGGGATTTAATATTGCCCTGAGACAGATTGCAGGACCTCAGCTGTCCCCTGCAGATCTCTTGGGTCCCCAGAAAGAAATTTTGGTTAAAGTTAGTCAATCTGTGAGAAGGAGCCCTCCTTTATATTTCTCCTCCCTGTGTGATGGCTTCCCATCTTATGGAAGTGCATCCCTATCTTTAACTGGGAATCGGAAAGATAACTAATGCTAGTGGGGGAATAATGTTGCATTAACTGCTCAAAACACCTGGGAGAAGCTGGTTAGATTGCATGTTTTCAGTGTGAAGGCTGGTTCAGCTCTCTGTGAATTTGTAGTAAATCAGCACTTCATAATAAGAACAAATGTTTCATTCTCACTTAAAAATTACTACGGTTAGAGGCTTGTAATGTGTAGTTTTCATGCAGGGGTTACATGACAGGAACTTAAATCTGTTCCATTTTCATCTATAATTTAAAGCGTGTCATTTTGATCAATGAATTAGTAAAGGAACCCAGGATAATTTTGAAACTACCAGCTTAGTAAAGTCATCTGACCTTGCAAATAACCTTTCCAGTTTAGAAGCCTTTAATAGCTTAACTATTAGCTAATCTCCTGGGAAACTTTTTCCCTGGGCAAAACTAGTATGGAAATATAACACCAGTAATAAGGTTTCCATCTTTCTTCTATCTTGATCTTTTTAATTAATTGCCACTCAGTAAAAACTTAAGACTGGAAGGCAGGGGATAAAAATCCTTGCAAGGGGAGGGTAGGAGTTAACTGTAGGCTGTTTCTATCCTTTACCTGCCTTTTTTGCATAGATTCATTAGGTGCTGAAATATATTAGCAATTGTTAAGGCATAACTGCTGCTTGATTGCTTGACACTTTTGGCTGAAAGCTGTGAAATAGATCACTTTGTAATGGAAAAAAGCTGCTCCTGCTTATAATGAGCAAACATTTTAAAAGCCTGAATGCTTTGCAGGGCACCTCAACAAGTCCCTGAGAGCTTTTGTGTTATAGTTGTGTTGTACTTGGCTCTTGGGTTTTGAGGATTATTTCTTTCTGGGGAAAAGCAGTGTTTTTTCCAAGGGCAACCAAGGACTGCAAATATGTCATTTGTTAGAGGAAAAGCAAAGAGTCATGTGTAAGTGAAGAGGATAGGGCAGAAATTCATGGCCCAGGTGAAACATGGACTAACAACTAGTCTGAAACAGATCTTGGGTTCTTAAGCATTCTACTCAGTTTATTTCTCCAAAGCCTCTAGCACCATTTCATCTAATGGCTCTCTAATACAAGCATTATATTGAATTGATGAGAGATTCTCCCTATAGCTTTACCTGGCTGATAAAGGGGTTCTCATTTTACTTTATGTGCATTTTGCACTATGTTTTTTCATGCTGTCTGGGGAAAAAAATTCTAGCAGTGTGTGACTTTTTCATTCCTGTATCTCTCTGGCAGCCCACCTCCAGGTTCAGCTGATGGCAATCCTCCTTCCAGTAAGGACAGGGTCATCACCTGTGCCAAGCACCCAGGGAGGCCTTGGGTGTCTGCTGTGCTTCAGGTGCTGCTATTCCCACTGTGTTTCACCTTTTTAACCCTATTAACTATTGCTGTTCCAGTAATGAGAAACCAGAGGCATGCAACTGAATTGAAAGGACCTTTCAAAGCACAAATATGAATGTTTCCATTTTAAAAAAAGAAGCCTTTTTTTTTGTGTGTGTGTGTATGTGTGAGTGAAGAGCTTAATGAGACCTACACTTATTTGCAGTCAGTCTGCATCTTTTGCTGGGACAAAGATCATCCAGCATGCAGGTGAAGGCACAGTTTACATAGCAATAATGTGGCTCCTGGATGAAGACAGAATTTTGGTACAAGGCAACAGAGCCACGGGGTTGTCCCTCAGTCTTATCTTTAGCTGCTGAGGTTTATTTTGTAGATCTGCACTTCAAGATTTTTGGCTATGTGAGTGAAGGAAAGTACCTATCTCAGTGCGGTGACAAAACCAGCATCTGTTCTGGCACCACCTGCCTAGGCTATTGATCTTCAAACGTCTTCCCGGCTGAGACTGTGCAGATACCAACCACATGCGATGGACTGAGCACAGGGTCCTGCTCTGCAGGCTCTGTTTTTAGTGAAAATGAGCTTCATCCTTGCTCAGCAACTGGTGTTGCCTGGTGACCTTTGAACCAGCACTTAAGCCCCTGGAGCACAGAAATTAGACTTCAGTCTGGAAGGACCTCTGCTCCAACAGATGACCTGTTATTTTATTTTGAACAGCAGCAGCCATAGAGGAGCATTGGCACATGGCTTTTAGAGCTAATCACTCATGTTCTTTGAGGAGACCAGGAATTTCCCTCCCTCCCCCTCCAGCAATCTGGGAGTTTATTGCATGTCTGGATCATTTCAGGCTGATCCTTCCTTAACTTTTTCTATTCATTTCCCCTGGGCTCAGACTTCTGATACAATCCCTGGACCTCTCCAGCACATGTGATAGAGGCTTTTCACTTAAGCCCATTGAATCCAAACCCTTCCTTACTGCAGGTCCCCATTATCCCCCTCCATGAGCCACCTGCCATGTGTTTCATCCTTCTGGGATCTCCCCACTGAACCCCAAGTCTCCCATACCAAAATCCTGTCTTCTTCTTGCCTCTTTTACCACCATCATTCATCCCTGATGATGCACAGGTGGCAATCCAAGGAAGTGGTGAGAAGAAGCTCTCCCACTTCCTTTCTCTCCTATCAAGCCTATAGGGAAAGCCTGAGGCTACAACCAAATTACAGAACAGAATCTCCATTTTTTCATGCCCTGAGGCTCCTAAATATTTGTCTTTTATTCAGTGCAGTTCTGCTCTACCTAACAAGGACTCCCTGCAGAGACTGAAGTGTGGGGTAGCAACACACAAGCTTGTGTCATGAGAAAATGACAAATGTCACAGCTAGCTGAGAGAGACAAGAGATTTAAACCAGGAGCCCTTGTGATTGAATTGTGGAAAGCTATTGGTAATGTGCCCAAAGGGCCCCCAAAACTTACATGAGAGCAGTAGTGAACAGGGCAAGCCCCATGGCTGCTCCAGCCTCCCTCCTCTTCCCTTAGGTCTAAATCAGCTGTAGGGTCTCTCCAGGGCAGCTAGTCACCACCTCCATCCATCAGGAGGTCTGGGCTGGTGGGTCAGACCTTAAACTGGTTCCTCCAAGCAGGTGTTGATGGCAGGCTCGTTCCAGCCCTTATGACACTGCCACAGGGGCAGAGCTCATAGGCTCTCAGTAGGCAGGATGAGACCCTGTGAGAGGAGAAGCAGGTGCTGGTGTGACCTCCTGGTCTTGCTGGCTGTGATATCAGATGTGGTTACTGTTAGAAATACATTCAGAGGTGCTCAGCATCGCAGGAGACAGAAGAAATGAACCTGTTGTTTCTGTCCAGAGGGTCTCACAGTAGTGTATCTCCAGTATGGTGGCTGTCACCTCTTTCTCTAACCTACCACCTTCAGGGTGATCCTGCACCTCTGGTCTCCACGGGGTTATCCCTGGACTATTTGTATCCCACAGTGTGTGCCCAGTCCAAACACTGGATGCACATACACAGCTTTCTTGGAGGTCCTTGAGCTAATGGGACTGTACCTGTCCTCATAGCAAACTGCCCTGCAACCCACAGAAAAGCCATTTAATGAAAATGCTGGACTATAAAGCTCCTGTCTGGTTTAGGACATTGCAACTGCAGAAGAGAATTCATGGTCTCTCACAGAGCACTGTGCTCAAAGTAAATAATATTATTTCAGAAAACAAAATTTGTTTTGCAGCCTGAGACCAACTGTAACAGGATACGAAGCAGGGGGAAAAAAAAAAATGCCTTGCCCCCAGGGCTATTTATTATTTATACACCACTGTGCCTAGATAAACTCCTCCTTGAAAGAGTAGGACAAAAATAATTCTGCAATGTGGAAACAAACTACCTATTTAAAGTGATTTTATGCCTGAATGGCCTCATTATAAAAACAGTCTGCATGCAATAACTTTTTACCTTTTTCTACATTATCCAATGAACTGCTTTTTGTCACTCTCACCAGTTTCAGTGCTTTCATGCAACCACCTTGGTGGAAAGCCTCCGGGGTTTCCTTAGAAACGTCTTCCTTCCTGGATGTTGACCCATGGTGGTTGAGGCAGCTAAAACCCTGGAGAGTTCCTGTTCAAACAGGAAAGAGCAGACAGTTTAATGGCCAGCTTTGCAGCTCTGTTCCTCTACAGTTTACAGTAGTTGGGAGCTATAAAAAAAAATATCATAACGAATATTTCTTCATTTTACTGCAGCTATGCGTTGATGTTTTCAACAAAAGCTGAATCTGTAGCTCAGGGCTGTTGTTGGGCAGTGGTGGAGTAGAGATGGTTCGCTCGCAAAGTGCTGGCACTTGGGAGATGGTTCCTCATGTGCAAGTAGACTTTGTCCTTTGGGAAAAATATATGCTGTTGGGCTTATAGGTGCCTTCATAAGTCAGTAGCACAAGGGAGGCAGTCTGAGAAGCCATAAATAACGTCACCTTTCAAGAGTTTTGCAGCGCTCATACATGAATGCTCTCCAATGTCTGAGCAGGAATAAGAGGCTGGAGTCCAGCAGTCCATGAGAAAGCTGGGAAAACCACTTGTCAGGCAGGACATTATTAAACTAGGCTTATCTCCAGTTCTGCTTACGGCCAAACATTCCTAGAGACAGGTATCCACCTAATATTTTGATCACTGCCATTGGCATTACTGGAGATGTTGCTGACAAAGTTGGGGGAGGCTTCAGGGTGACCCTCATGTGAAGGGACCTAGTGAGAACTTTCTACCATGCACCTCCCACAGAATCATCCCCACCTATCTAAGATATCAGTGAGAGCAAGCCCATGGGCAGATCATGCAGGTGTTTCAGATTTGCTGCTTCCTTGCATTTTTATTCACTTCCAGAGGAGCTCATGAGGTCTTTCAGCTATGCTAAGACCTGGGCGCTTGGTGTTGCCTAAATACTGATGGCATCTTCCAAATGCCTCCTGTCCTCCAGGTTTTGTGGCCTTTACACAAAGAATGAAATAACCAACGACAGTTGAATTATCAACACTAAGCTGCTTAACACTCCAGTGTGCACTCTCCAATCTGCTATTCTTGCTGCGTATAGCAGCCACAGGCTTGGGAAATCCATGGTATGAAGAAGAGCAAAATATCTCCAGCACATTTGCAGCCTGGTCCAAGCTGCCCAGGAGACTTGTGGTGAGCATGGCATGCATCCTGTCCCCATCCAAAGGAGCAGAAATGTCTGTTAACTTCAGCACAGTGCTGTGCTACTGCTGGTGCACCAGGTCAGAGGACAGCCAGCTTGGAGTGACCTGGGACTACCTGCAAAAGCCATGCAGAGCTGGCCCAAGGTAGATGGCAGGGGTGCTACCCAAGTGTCTGCCTCTTCTGTGCACCTTCATGGATGCACATTAATGTGCAGAAAGTCTGCATTACTTACGTCTCTATTGCACTCGCTTAGCTGCTAAATCTATAGGGAAATCTTGGTTGCAAGGGCTGGGCATAAGCAGAGAGAATCAACATAAAGAGGCAAAAAAGGAAGAATTGTAATTAACTACAACAAAAAAAATTACACAAGAGCATTTCTCTTAAAGTTTTTAATAGCAAACATCACAGAGAACAGGTTTTTCAAGACAAACAGGAAGGAAAACAAACAAACAACTACAGCCAGCTAATTCACAGGCTTTTGGAAGTTGGGTTATCAACCAGGGACCCACAGACAGGAACTGAGGAAGCACAAATCTCCAGGGAAATAGATGAGGTTTTCAAAGAACACAAACACACAAAACCCTAAGATGTACATACATTTATAAATAAGCCCAGGGAAGAGCTGGACACCTGATTCCCAGGCTGAGGGTTATGAGCTGGAAGAAGAGTCTGAAGACTTGATCCACACTGGAAACAACTGGATCCATCTGGAAACAGCTGGGGAGGTAATTTGGGTATGTGCAAAACTTGAGTAAGACAGATAATATTAATGAGAGTGACTGCTGCTGACCTGGATGTGACAGCAGAAGAGGAGGGAAAAAAAAAAGCTGAAGAATATCTAGAAATGTGGAGGCCAATTGTTAGGCAGCTCCATCCTCTCCAAAGGACAGTGGTAGTTATGGAAGAGTGCTCCACAGCACCACACACAGTCTTCAGGGCAGAAACACTGCTATTAAGTCATATCAGAAACTACAAGGCTCTTGAGGGATCTGGAGCTCTGCTTCAGGATGACCTGCTGTGGGCTGATCTGCTTTTATTCCTTTCCAAACATCTCTCAACCTCCAGACAGTTTATATTTTCAATGACACAGTAATGGATAGGGTTTAATACCTACAGGCAAGAGTTAAACGGCCTCTTGGTGATGTGTAAATTAGCAAGTGGACAGTTGCCCCATAGAGAAATGGCAAACAAATATTTATTAGTTGTTTTAAAGAACCACAGCCATAAAACTTTGGCATTTGACTGCAGAAGTGTTTGTGTTTTTACTGAAACCAATGCTAAAGGTGATGGCTTTATTCCTAACTGAGGTAACATCTGTAACCGTGATTTACTGCCTTCAGGTAACAGAAAAAAAAACCCAAGAATGTGTTTTAATGTACATTGCTCTTGCAGTATGCTAGGAAGATGCCAAGAAGGAATTTAAATATCATTTTGCATGAGCAAAATTACTGTTGTTTTCACTAAAATATCTGATTTTGTGACTGCTGTGCTTTTTATAGGAGCAATCACCCACCTTCTGGGCAAAGGGCTCTGGCTAAATGATGATGTAGTGGGACAAAATGGTGTAACAAAGAAGGTGAGAGGGAGAGCATGAGCATTGGAACATGTAATAGGGCTTGATACTGGATCCAATACTGTTCAACAACCCCATTAGCAACCTGGAGAATGGGACGGAGAGCACCCTCAGTAAGTCTGCAGATGACACAGAACAGTTCATGGGTGTGCTGCTTTTCAGGGAGACCTCAAAAGTGGAGAAATGGGTCAAGGGGAATCTCACGATGTTCAACATACGGAAGTGTTGAGTGGGGAGGAGTAACCCCATGCACCAGGACAGGCTGAGGGCTGACCATCTGGGAAGCAGCTTGGCAGAACAGGATCTAGGGGTTCTGGTGGACACCAAGCTGAACATGAGGAGCCAGAGAGGCACCCTCACAGCAAAGAAGGCCACCAGTGCCCTGGGCTGCATTAGGAAGAGGGTTGCCTTCAGGTTGAGGGAGGTGATCCTTCTCCTCTACTTGGCACTAGTGAGACACATCTGGAGTGCTGGGTCCAGTGCTGGGCTCCCCAGGATAGAGGAGAATGGACACACTGGAGACAGTCCAATGGAGGGCCCCAAAGATGGCTGAGGCACTGAAGTGTGTCACACGAGGAGAGGCTGAGACTGTTTAACCTGGAGAAGAGAAGGTGCAGGGGGACTTTATCAATGTGTATAAATACCTGATGGGGCAGACTAAAGAAAACTGATCCAGATTCTTCTCAGTGGCACCCAGTGCCAGGGCAAGGGGCAATGAACACAAATTGAAATACAGGAAATTTCATTTATATGTAAAAAAAGCTTTTTTTAAAGTAAGGGTGGTTGAACACTGGACCAGGTTGCCCAGAAAGGTTGTGGGGTGTCCCTCCTCTATCTATCTTCTAAACTATCTAAGCCACCATCTAAACTCAAAAAGCATATTTAAACATCTAATTACCTAGGAGGATATTCAGAAATACTGAGGGGACGTAAGAAATCTTTAGCTTCAGTAGACACCACACGTAAAGTAAAGCATTGTCTAACAGGAGTGAGGTTGTCAGAATCTAAGGATACAGATAAATTCTTGTAGTCTTGTATAGGTATCTTAAACATATATATGTGGATATATATCACAGATGTATTTCCTAAATTACAGTAACCTCTAATAAGGTCCATGCTGAACAATGAACAGTTTGGCATTAGGTGAAAAATTCGATGTTAGTTTTTTCCTTGCATTTTTAGGATGTCACTAAAACATGCTGTCATTTGGTCAAGGTTAACAAATTAAATTTCTAAACCTATGTATAGAGTGCTAGACTGGAACTTAGACAGAAAGGCACCAGGCACTTATGAAGGATAAGGAAACGATGAAGGCACCTGGGTGTGTGCCATACCTGAAACTTCTGAGTTTACTTCAGTGCATCTTCAATAAGTGCTTGAATGGATAAATGGCTTAAGCATATGCAATGGGAGTTGGAATATACACAAATTTGAGCTTAATAGACAGTGCTGCAAAAGTTATGGAAAGACCCTGAAATGCATTTGTTTCTCTGTGTGCCATTTTCTTATTCCCCCTCAGACACAACACTAACTGCTCCTGATCTGAGGGCTGTGGTTTAGTATGAATTTAGAGAAGATCATGGCATGTACACTTCAGACCAGCCTTTCAAATAACTTGTGTTTCAGTGACTCCAGCATCCTGAGTCAACTTGCTTAAGGAAATACGCACTAAGAGTCCATAAAAGAGGCCAGGTCCTCTATAACTCTGTGGAGATTCATCAGTGCCTGGAGACAGCCATCCTTTACACTCTGGTTTCCTACAATTTCTCTTTTATCTGCATGGATAGTACAGTCACCCTGCAAAACGGGCACTCTTTAAAATAGATGGTCTCCAAATGTTTGGCTTGAGGATTAAAACAAAACTCAGGGAGAATATTCTGATGATTTCAAAACACAGAAGAAAGTTTGATGATGATTACTCTCTGCAAGAATTTCCCAGGTCTCCAGCAAAGCTGTTTTTTAGCTTTCTGTGGGGAAAATATGTAACTACTAGTCTGTTTATGGTTGGGAAAATACGTTCTTTTCAATATGCACGAGTGAAGAGCGGCTAAAGTATTTCACTGCTCTGTTGTTGCTAATTCATCTTTCAGCTGAAACTATGACAAAAAAAATGCCATCCCCAAAGGAAGACTTCATTTTTCTGGGAAGACATGAATTAGCACAAATTAAAATTCTATTTGCATAATTCACTTGGAATTCTAATTGAAATGCTTTTGCAATCTTAATTACACCATTTGTTCCTCATTTAATTGCATAATGCTACTGAATCAAGTTAAAAAGGAAAACCTGCTGTATGACTTTCTTATGAGACATCTAAGCAACAAGGATAGCTGTTCCCGGGAAGCTTTGAGTGTGTGTCATCAGGCAGCTGGTCCCAGCCTCCTGAGGCTATATATTCTCTGTTCTTCCTTAGGACACATGAACTTGAAGAAGCCCTCTATGCCCCACCAAAAGCCAAGCTACTCAGGTGCTTTCAAGTAATATTTTACAAAATGAGAAGCAAAAGAAGAGGAGGAAGAAAAATAACTCCAGAATGAATTTAGATGAGCTGTTATTAATGATGAAAATTACTTTATTAACCCCTCCAAATCAGATTTGCTGTTGCTGGGGCAGGGAGGGGAAAATTGTAAAGGTAACTGAAATTCATTAAAGGGATGAACTCCATAGTCTGTGCAGGAGGCCATGATATATCAGATAAATCCCTATGGACTATCTGCATGTTTACACTGCTTTTATATGAAATAACTGGACCATCACCCACAGAGCGACTCTGCTTTTTGGGAGTGCTGAATCCAGAGCTGAGTGAGTCCATCTGAAAGTCAGATCAGTTTTACGTGGCCTCTAATCCCCCCAGACTACTTTCCTCCATGAAGACTACTGCTTCATTAGTGCCGAAGGTGAATTTTATAGCAACACCAAAGTCCATTCTCATATGTTATCTTTGCCTAGAGAATAGGACTTTTGACATAAACCTGGAAGGTAGTTCAAAGCCTTGCTGCATAAACACACATCCATTTTTTGTACTTTAGGAATAGGTAATGTAAGAGTTTAAAGGTGAAGGTTATGGCAGTTCGTGTTTATTTCACCAAGAGCCAAGAGATGGGAAACATCTGGCACTTACACACCACGCAAGTCTTAAAAACAAAGAGACGTAGGCTTTAGCCCGGCTGAGCAAGCACTAGGATAAAAGCTAATGACAGGCTGCTTATTTAAAAGGATCATAATACAGAGCAGCCATGTAGGGAACCAGGGAGGATTCAGGAGGGGGAAAATGAGGGGAAAATTTAGCTTTGTATTTCCAAGTTAAGGGTCAAAGCCTGACTTCAGTTACTCTCCAGTGTCAATCCTGACCTGCAGGCCTTATACAACATGTAGGACCCTCCAGATTTCACCCTTTTCTGGTTTCCAGCATGACCAAATATCCAAAGCAGTGCTCGGGAGTGCTGCTTATGTATTTCATGTGTGACAATGTAGAAGTCCTCAGGACCGATTGTTTTCATGAGGGTAAGAGGGAGCCTGAGCACAGAAGTGACTCACCAGGATGTGAGTTGTCGTGTTAGCGTGAAAAGCTCATCAGCATTTCTTGGGAAAAATGGAGGTGCTCAAGCACATTACTGTGACTTCCCTGGAGCAGATCTTTACCTGCTTTGCATCTTCTTGCAAAAGCTTGTCCTGAAAAAGGTGTTTTGTAGAGTGGGGTTCCCTCCTTTAGAAAAATCCCAGGCTGAACGTGTTCATTTATCATGGCAGCTCCTCTTCAAAACACATCTCTTCTGATCTCCCATCTTTACTCAACCCCCAGAATAAAATGGTCTCTTCAGCAAGATCCATTTTGACAAGCAGAGATTTACTCAGAAACTGAAGAGTGATGAAGCCCCTTCCCCATTGCCCATTGATATTGTATGGGCCATGCTCCCACATTAGCTCAGCCAATGTGGATGGGCTGCATGGTCACCCCCTGCCTCCCCAGTGTCCTGGCTTTGCCTATGTCCTATCCACATCCTAGCAGTTACATGAGACCTTCATCTCCCACCACAAAAAAAAATCCTGTAGAAGGAAAAAATAGGATTATTTGTTCGTGATGTGTTATCCATGTGTCATTTCTCAGCCAAGAACACATATGCTACAGCCATGCTGTTCCATTCATAGTCCCCTACCCGCTGCTTTGATGACAGTGCAAGAACCTTAGAGTTAAGGAGAGCTCCACTTTTTGCTTTTGGCAAGGTCAGTTTCCAATCCCAACCCCCCAGCAACACGAAGAATTAATATTTAACATACCTCCAGAGTAACAGGGAAATGTGGACTCCTCCTTCTAAGACTTTCAAGTTAACTATTGAAAACTGACCATTCTCTACCTTGTAGCAAACATGCATGAGAGTCCTCTATAACATGTTGGTTTTTCAAGAAAAAAGAGCTGTCACAGGCATACAGGTAAGCAGCATAAAACCTCTTGATCCCATAACATGTGATAAGGGAACAATGGTTACTGCCCTAGAAAGAGATTTCCGAGGGTAGCTACGTGACAGGAGCTCAAGTGCTAATTCTTATTAAGGCTGTGGTTTACACCCAACTGTACAATTTGTGGTATAATACCACCAGTGCCGTGTGCTAGATGAGCAACATGCTGCTAAAGCATAGACAAACTCCAATTAATGGTTCACATTTGTCAAAAAAACAACCAAAAAAAACCCTTTAGAACAGCAGGGTTTTTGGCATATCAGTATTGTCTTAACTTCATGTTGGACCAGCTATCTTCTGCCTTTCCACAGCAGGGGTGCAGCTAGCACAGAAGTATAAAGCTGGTATAAATTCCATATCATGTCCCTTGGCTAATTTGACAAAACACAATCATGTGTCCATGCCTGATCCACATTAGATTTATAGTTCTGGGTGAGCTGGTAGTGCACAGATCTGGTATTAATAATACTGGAACCACAGCCTAAATCTATTAGCTGGAAGCAGTTATGTGATTCTTAATCCTATTTTGTGTCAGAGCAGATGACTGCAACCAAGACAGAGCAGAAATTCCATGTTTTTGCCTAGCTAAACTTGCCCTGGGTCTGAGCTTTTGGAGAGTTTGAGCCACTCAAGGCAATCTTAAAAGGGGTGTTTTGGGGGCACTTTGCAGGAACTGAACCTAGAAATCCAAAAGCCCAAAGGATGAAGCTTTGTCCTGTAAGAAATAGACTCCTTTTACTTGAAAGATGTTTATATCCCATGCAAAGAAACATCACTTATGTTTGAGAACCCACCACTGAAGCAGTATGAAAGCTTACGTCCTTAACATAATTTGCAAGTGTGGTAAAGATTTGGAACAGTATTCCCTGAAAACTTAATGAGACCCGTACTGCAAGAGTCCACCATAAAAACACAGCTCCTTTCCTTAGAATGATTTGCCCATACTAAATATCTGAAAGTCATAATCATGCTGTTTCCTCAGCAATTAGATATTTTAATATACTACATTTCTTTAATAATACTAAAACTTTTTTTAATTTAAAAAAGCCGTACCCTCTACAAACACATTGTTAAATTACAGTTTATAGCTCTTGCAGTAGGGTAAATTATGGTTGTTTTATTAAAGTATTTTAAAGACTGGAGTTTTACCAACATGTTGCTCATTGCCAATAGTTGGCCAGGCCCATGAATGATGCAAAGGTGCAAGTTGCATCTCACAGAGTCCTTCTGCACACCAGGAGGGAATTTATGTTTGATTTTCCAAATAATGGGATATCACAGAAAGTACGTTCCAGCTGACTCTGAAACTCTGATGTTTAACACCCATTATCTATGTTGGGGTGTCATATTTTCTCTCTCACAAGAATTGAGAGGTAGTTAGACCCTAGGAGGATGAGGCTGTAGCCTGTTACTGTTCTTCTGTTTATTCTTATTGCATTAGTTTGTTTGCTTCTTTGCAAATGACCCTGCTTCTCCACAGCTGCTGGCTCACCAGGTGCTTCTCAACTTCAAGCACTACACATGCTTACCAAACTGAAAATCATAAATAAAGTATTGGCAACATCCACACTGCATAAAGATGCAATGAAAATGCAAACTCATGCCACTAGCCCAGCCATGTCAAAGGGCTTGTATGCCTTCAGGACCCACTTCTCCTCTGTGTTACCCTCCCTGGTCTTACACTGGTGACAAACTGACATCAGGAAAAGGAAAATCATATCCCAGATATTAAACAGAACACTTGGGCCTTGTTTGGAGTCAATACTGCATTTTCCCACTTCCGTAGGCTTGTATCTGTAATTGATAACTCTGTGCTTTTGTCATTTTGTTTTCTGATGTTAAATTGCATTGCGAGAACAGACTTGCACGTGTGTGCGGTCGCAGAGTCGAAGCTCCGACAGCTTCACCGGGGGCTGATCCTGCGGGAGAGTTCCCTTGTCTCCTGCTCTGAGCAATTTCTGCACAAGGCATTTGGCACTGAAACAGGAAATTAAGGGCTGTAGGAAAGCAACCTTTGGCCTTTAATTCACTTTTTAATAAAATCATTAAAAGAAACCTACTCCCTGCCAGACATTATGGGAAATTGCTTTAATGATACTTTCAAGCAAAACACATTCGCTCAGCTGCATGCATGGCTTGCTCATAGCTTCAGCTTGCTTATTTGTGTGTTTGCAGTATGAAAATGGTTTGAATTACAAAGTCAGGCTAGAAAATTTTATATGAACCAGGCCATGATAACAACGAGAGGCCAGGTTCTGCCCATTATACACTTCTCTAACATGTAAACAACAGTTATAAAGTTTTGCTAGAAAAGATCAATAAGTTTGAGCCAAAGACAAGCATCCTCCCAGTCTCTACTGGGAACAAAATGAGTGCAATTAACTGCACAAGTGATGGGCACACAGCAACGCAAACATGCATTTTGTAGGAGCACAAACCCGACTGTCCACAGCTAAAAGTCTCAGGCTGTAGCTCCTAATCAGGCTGTTCTCCCATTGACTTTAGAGTTTGCCATTGCATGTTTGTTTAGGCTCTTGTGAAACAATTAATGGCATTCTTGTACTAGAGAAGACGCAAATCTTGCTTTGTAATCGTTAAATTCATAACTTACTACTTGGGCATGTATAAATTTATTTAAGAAATTTTATTAATTGAACTGAGCCTATGGATAGGTAGATGGTTACTGAGGACACCTTAAAAATTACAGGAGAGATCTGTGCTAAACCAAATTCATTGTTTAGTTACAGCAGTGAAATTTTAAAAGATCGAATAATTTCTATCTAGTACAAAATTTGCCCTCATGTACTTTGAGTCTTTCTTTCTTTCCCATTGTATAAAAAAATGTTAATCAACAAACCTGGTAGTCAGTTCTCTACAATCAATAAATTCTAAGTCCAAGCCACAGTAGCTTTTATGTCTGTACGTTGTAAAAGTAAATTTACATCATATGTCAAACATTACACATGAAGACAAAAACAATGCTGATTTCTAGTCCTAAAAGATATATGTGTATCCATAAAATCAGCAAGCTGTGTCCTGAATACAGCTGGATGATCATACTCTGACCAAATGGCTTTTTGTCTAAGACTGGAGATCTGTCAGACTCAACTGTTTTCCAGAACCGCATCTGTTTCAGGGCTTTTTAGGGAAATGCAGGAGGAACCCCTGGTTTTCTACCAGTCCTGGGGAAACCGAAATTTTCCTGCTTCCTGGGCTGTGGAGCAGCCAAGGGGTCATGTCAGATTCCCAGAGGCTCCAGGATGGCAAGAATCAAGCCCAAATCGGAGCTGTGCTGCACACCCTTCCATGGCAGAGAGCCAGGCAGCCTGGTAAAGTTTGGTCACCAGAGAGAAATGACAAAGGAGGAAAGACCCAGCTGTGCTAATTAATCACAGGATGACTCAATAGCACCAGTGTGATCTTGTGAAAAGCAGATCTGATCCTGGCAAGAGGGTCTGAGGAGACACGAGGGAGCAGGGAAGCCTCTGGAAGAGGCTTTGATAAGACCTCATTGGGGATCTGGCATGCATTGCTGTGCACCTTCCAGGCAAGGTGAATCCCAGCCAGAAGAAAAGCAGGAAAAGAGCAACTAGAAAGACCAGGGAATATGCAGCCTTTCTTACAAGATGAAACTTAGAACCTGTGGTACCTTTAGCCTACTAAAATGAAATCTAAGAAGGACAAAATATCTGTCTAAAAATATATTGGAGAAGAGCAGCGGAAAGGAAGAAAACATTGCTTTAATTTAAAGAGTAAATGTGACACAAGAAGGATGGAGTATAATCTCTGCCCATAATTACAAAAACATACAAGGAGCTCCACTGACTAGAGGAAAGATCGATCAGCACCGTTTTAAGGTTCGTGGTTTTAACCCAACATACTGGACGTAGCAAAATCTTCTTGCAATGGCCATAATTACATTTTTCTTTCCAAAAATGAAGTTATATTGCTACTCATCTTTCTAACTCCAGAGGCCTGCATCTTGGTGGCTGGGGAACACAGCAGAAACAGAAAAGGTGGAAACAGAACCTGTTCATGGGCTCTTTGTCAGTGGGAACGTCCTCTGTGAAAAAACATTGTTTCTGGAGAACACACAACGAACGAATTTCCAGAACATTTTCCACTGTTTTCCAATGACATGACATTAGTTTATTTGGGTGGACTCCTTTCTTTAGCTAGTTGTGTCCCCATTCTTGGCTGGAAACCTCCACAGATGAGTAAGTAAAGGAATACCACCTATTCCCACAAGTAAAGAGGCTTTTTTTAGCTGCAGTCTTTAACAAAGAAAGCTCCTGTGTACCTTTCTCATGGAAGGAATTTATTGGAAAATCCCTAATGAAAATTAATATATCTCTGAAATGAGCTCTTTATCTAATAACTTACCAAATTGCTGGGAAGTGACTGGGTGGAGGCAATTGGATCTCAGGCTGGATCTGGTTAATATAAACTGCCACCTGGTGAATGCTAAAGAGTTTTTTTGTGTTTGCTAGGTGTGGTCTGGTTTACACTTAGGAGAAGAACTGATCTTCAGATATTCATCTCATACAATTAGGGGTTACAACACAAATAGGGATATCATGAAATCATTGCATTACTTTCTTCCAGCCACACTGCACATAGATTATTCTAACACAACGCTTCTAGAGCCCCCAGGCCAGAGCAACTTGACATCAGGCGTTTATAGTTCCTGCTAATCCAACTTCTTTTTCATCTGAGACCAAGATGTCTTAAGAAGCTGTCCTGCTAAACACTTGCTACCTGCTGGTAACATAGAAATGACAACAGTTCCTTACAGGGATGGTGAAGGATGTTAAGGGCAATGCATGAAGTGTCCAAACCCTGTGGTGATGCAGCCACAGTGGTGTCTAGGGGAGATTTGGGATGCCAGGCTTCAGCAGCTGCTTTCAGACAGCTTGTGGCATCACAGACCTGCTCTGAAGCCTATTGACACTGAAGGGCTCCCACTGACTTTTATCAGCTTTGGCTCACACCCTTGGCATCTGGTTCATGCCTCTTTATTTATAATGTCATGCATATCAGAAGCAGCCTCCCAGGGAAAATACGCCAACTCATCTCCTTGCTCAAAGAAGCCATTTAGCTGTGATCGTAATCTGTGATTTCATTGCTAGCCCCTATTCGCCTTCGCAGTTAGACTCTCCAGGGATAGAATTTTATTTTTTTGGCACAGCTTAAGCATTGTGCTGCGTAAAACTATCTCTTTATTTATCTCATGCATACCTATATAATAAGGATGTACGTGATGAATAATAAGTACATAGGTGTTACAGGCCTCCTTTGTATTTCTATTAATAGCTTTTATAAGTGGGAATAACTCTCATTTATGCCAGCTCTAAGCTGTCTTGATACAGTCCAAGCATTGTAAGGGAGTTTTATTATAAACAGAACATTTCTGAAAAATTAATCATTCTGATATGACACACACACCAGTTCCAAATAGCCCCTGCATGCGTTCTCGGTTGAAATGGGCAAATGAAAGATGGGGAAAAAATGGAGTCAAAATAAGGAGCTAAGATACAGAATCCAGCCAGAAAAGCATGGACTTTTTTTTCTCCTTACTCATACAGTTCAGGACTTATTTTTCCTATAAAGTAAATGGGTAGGATATCCAAGTATACCTCTGACTGTATCTCAGCTACATGAACAACAGTGGAGTATAAGGATGGGGTGCTGGAGAATGTTGTCTGCTTTAACCACCAAGCACTATCCCAAAAAGTAAGTGCCAAGCTCTTGGCACTGCAGCAGTAGGCATGCAACCTGTCAGGCTGCCCAGAGGCATCTGTGTGTATAAGCTGGTGCAGCCAGTTACTTGTTTTGCTTTTAAGAAACCAAAACAATTATAAACACATGCACTTTTTAGCTTTAGCAGCTGTAGCAGAATTCACCAGGGTGAGATGGTAAAGAAACTCATGCGAGGCAGGAAGTTTGGTGGTGTGCTTGTAATTTCAATGGATGTTTCACCACAGTCCATTATTTTTTTCAGAAACATAATGAATTGGCATGCAGCATACCCAGCCAGAGGAGGCTATAGTCCATAAGGACACAGCCTACAGAATTAGCCACTGCTTTCTATTCACTGTACAGCTCATGTTGCTGTTCCTGAAGGCCAGTCTTGCTCTGCCTCAAATAAGAGGGTCATTATCATATGGAAATGGAGTTACAGGACGGTCTCTGTATGGCAGGGTAAGACACAAAATGATCCTGGGTCTTTAAACATGCAGCATAGCTCTGGGGAACCCATAGGGATGTGTTATTTTTGCTGGGTTAATCATACACCAGGATCATCTTAAGAATGAGACCTAATTTCTGCTTTTTCCAGAGATCTCATCTGTTTTCTCTTGTGGCATCTGAAGTCTCTCAAATCCAGCCAAGCACATCTTTAGTAAATAAAGGTTGAAAGAGCTTTGTTTCGCAGTCATGTAACATGAAATTATATGTAATATATGAAGTTAAAAACAAACAAACAAACAAAAATTGGAGTGGTTCGTGGGAATAATACATTTCTTCTCTGACTAATACAAAAGGTATTGTCAGAGCACTCCCAGAACCAGTATCTATAAACATCCTCAACCTTTGAAATCCTGGTGCTGTGTATTTCTAAAACACTGATGAGCTGGCAGACCTCAGGCATCATTTTCCATGACATGAGACATGGGCTGAAGGTTTGGAGGAAATTTAACTTCTCCTTCATTCAAGATTCTACCAGATGATGGTCTCCTGTAATCTCATCTGTGCTATGGCAGTGTCAGTATGGAGGGAAAGGTCACAGTGATTTATCGTAGTACACGTGCCCATGGCCAGAACAACCCTGTTCCAGTAATGGATGGCCCAGCCTTGCAATTCAAGTCCAGATCCAGGATGGCTCACAACTAACCATTCAATTTGGTAGTGTGGTTTGGATTATCAATACTAATTTTTGCTCTCTGAATTGCAGGAGATTCTGTTGCTGGCAGCTGCAGGCTTACACTTTATTGCTAAGCTGCAAGGACATATATGTAGTCTAACTATAGCTGAATCTGTCAGAGGAACCATATGAAAACCCCAAGAAATTGGAGTTTGGACAGCACTTCCTTAGACTTTAGTAGCAATTGTGGAATCTAGCAAAGGTTGGGGTTTTTTTTCTTAAAAAAAAAAATAAAAAAAAATTATTATTACTTTAATGGGAGAGGAAAATTGAGTGCTCCACTTTGCAGCTTTCTTTTGGGATTTGGAAAGATTTTTTTGATACGAGGGATCAGGACCTTTACTACAAATCACTCCCGAACCCCACCGAACTCCCTCTGTCACAGGGCTACTGTGCCTGAAACATACTTTGTGCACCCTGAGGGCCCATTAGACCTTAACACCTTGGTCCCTCTTGCTAAACCAGCAAGCAAAAACTTGTGCCTTTAATGTCATTACAGCAGGACAGCTTATTACCACACAGAAGAACACACAAATCTCTAAGTCTGTATTGCAAAGTTATAAATCAGCTCCATTTACATAAGAGGACAAGTTCAAGTTGAAGTTATCAAGTATGACGGCTCAAGTGGCATCCTGTACGTCAGACCCAGAATTGAATGACCCCTCTTTTCCTTTTGCCAAAGAGACAAATGGTGAGAACGTGTCAGATTTTTATCTCTGATTCACTTTTTTATCTGGGGACATAGGAAACTTGAAGCTGAAAAGAATGTATTTCTAGGGTCGCGTTACAACCTTTTCCTGACAAGGTCTTTATTTTTAAAAACAGGGCAGTAAACAGAAGAGCACCCAAATAATGACAAGATTGAACTATACAGACAGTTTTAAGCATTTGTCATCACAGAGATACTCAGCTGCTAGTCTCCAAAGGCCAATTCATAAATGACTTTCCTTTTAGCAGGACAGCATATCATGCCTTGGCCTGTGCCACTACCCTGGCTGAGATAAGGCCCTGCCAGATCTTTCATCTTTGTCCCACTGACAGAAGGTCCCTGGTGATCCCCTGTCAAAGTATCAAAGTACCAACGACATACCTCACTCATTCTCCCACCAAGAGGTTCCCCAGGACCACGATCTGGCCATGACATCTTATAGAAACCAGCAGTTGCTCTTGCATCAGCACTATAATAGCTCTACCCATGTAGTTGGCTCAGAGCACCTCTGTATGTGCCACAAATGGGATGCAGCCTGGTGGAAGATGGGGTCTTCAGTCTTTATGTTCCCCTTAGCCAAGCAAAGCTCCTCCACATTAAACAAAACAAAACAAAACAAAACAAAACAAAACAACAAAACAAAACTCTATCAGGAAAACATCCTAGTCCTTCACTGATGAGCAGACAGATCATGTAATATTAGTACACACATTTCAAGCAGAGACGCATTGCCCTTTCCCTTTGCATTAAATAAACAGCAGTTTCTTTCCTTTTTTCTTTCTTTCTGAAGGAAATCGTAACTGTGTAGCTTGTCGTGTTATTCAGAGGCTGAGTTACTAATAGCTTTCACAATCCTTTTCATTAGCAAGCAAACAAAAAAACTTGACAGGAGCATCGTGTATTCGATCACTTCTACGAATTCTGTTCATGCTATTTTTAAAGTGGATTTAGCATTCACAAGACTATATCACTTTTTGAAACATAGACAACAAAAGCTCTTGCTATTCACAGGAAAGGGACAGAAGAGGTCCTTCACATGTCCTTGAAAGCCCTTTGCTGCTCTTCTGGCTTTTGAGCCAAAAGTACAGTGAGGTCTCACATATGTCCATGCGAGTTCTGCAGAAATTGCCAAAAACATGCCCAGAATATTGATTGTTTTCTGTCCCTGAGAAAGTGAGTGGGAAGGTCAATCCCATCAACTCATTCAACAAATGAAGGTTGGCAGCCTTGTGGTGGTGACTGCCATCACTACCAAATTGGGCTTGATTCAGACTAGTACTTGTTCTTCCTGCAGTGGGAATATAACCAGTGGCTTTAGTGGTCTGGACTTTACAGGGGAAAAAAGACAGCCAGAAGCCTCAGAGCCATCCAGATAAAGCCTGTATCAACAATAAACAAGGGGAGATTGTGTTTGGTTTCCTATCTGCACCTGGACCCACCACAGTGGCTCATGGCAGCCATGCACTTCATCTCATCTCTGGGTAATCCTCCACAAAGAAAGTGGGATTTTATCCAGAGAAATTCTGTGAAGTATGGTGAGTGGTAGCAGCAGCATTTCATAAAATCTTTCATTTCACACAATTAGCTTCTTAGTCCACAGAATTATGTTTCTGGGAGAATTCCCATTTGTCTACTATGCAGTAAATCTAATTAACTTCACCTGACAATACTGCATTTTAAAGCTGGAAATACCCCTTTTTTAAATAAAAGTTTTCTGATCAGAAAGGCCTATGGTGAGGCAGTGATTATTGTTCCTTGGTTGGAAGAGACTTTGTGCCACATACAGACAAAAACATGGTTATTAACCCCAATCTCTCCAGTGAACATCACACCAGTCCTGCAAACTGCTGTCTCTTTCCGATAAGGAAGGAAAACATCAATGCAAAATTTATTGGTCATCAGGCAGCATACTGTGGCTGGAATTTTCCAACGAGCTCAGTGTCACTAGCAGTGGCCAAACATTCAAAAGAAACTCTTCATAGTCCAAAATAAATGTCTACATTTTCACAAGACAGGCAAAGCTTAGGCACTGTCTGGGAAGAGATTCCTTTTATTAGCACTTCCAAGTTTTATTTCGGCACGTGAGTTTTGTCCTCGGGTCGGGCTGAGCTGGAAGAGGCACATGATGCTCTGCAGCTCAGAACAGTCAGCCAAGCACAGGCAACACTGGAGCATGAGCTGGCTCTGCAATTGGATGCACTGCTTCGGAGGTGCTGGCAATTGCTGCCCTTGGAATATCACTGCAATTTAGGGATGGTCTGGCCATACCCTCCATATCTAGACCAGGCAAAGAGTGATGCAGAGTTGGTATAACCTTAGATCAGAAAGACTCATCAGCTTTGCCCTCTGGAGTGTAAGAGAAAAGCCTTGCAAATACTCACACCCCAGAAAAGTGCACACACAGATTGTATCATGTTGCCTACTGTAACAGAAGAAAAATGAGAAATCAAAGACACTGGAGAATTTATTGTTCTTTTTAAGTTCTCTCCCAGAAAATACGGTGCCCATCTTTTACAAGGTTACAACACAATAATCTACCACCACCACTTTAACGACCAAGCAGTTGCAGAGTTCATCTATAAACTGATGTTGCCATTTAATGTGGTTTCCAGTGAACTGTAAAATTTATAGCTGTAACTAACACACCCCCTTCCCCTCTCTCTTTTATGTTCTCCTCAAAAAACAAGCTGCTCTGCAGCTCCAAAAGGCAATGCACAGAAAATCAATGTGTAACCTGAAGTGAGCTAATTAGGATCATATTCACATGCCATGGATCTGTGGCCTTCTGGTGAATTAAGCAGAGATTAATGTCTAAGACTGGATGGATGAATACCACCAAAAGGAAGGCATAGAAATATTCAGATCTACCCTTCTCACACGGCTTCTTTCATGAATAAGCTCCCTCTGGGAGCTTTCTTCCATGGGCTTTCCCCACTCCGTCCCTTGTAAACTTCTCAGCTCTTTTTGGGCAGCCTCACCACTATTGTCATCTCAGAACAGTGGCACTGGCAACCCTTCTTTGGCAGCTGCCTGACATGAGTGCTCCTCCCTGATAAGAGCAGGTATAAGATGAAATCCACTTCTGCTCAGCTGGCCTGGCCCTTCTCATGTCCCCTTTAAATGGGCTTCACTTCAAGTCCACCACATGGGGGGAACTTTGTCCCAAACAAACGTAATGTTGGAAAATCTTCTTGGGCGCGCACAAGCACATGAGCCGATTTAAGCTCACTCTTGTGAATGCTTGGAATAAAAACCGGGGGCCTGGTCCCAAAGCCCATTAGCCTTTGGAAAGGCTCCCTGTGATGTCAGTGGATTTGGAACAAGCTTTTGATGCTTTCTGGTAAGGGCTGATGGAAAAAAATCTCCAAGCTTAATTGGGATGGGGAGAGGGTGGTAAGGAAAATGTTTTTTTGATGAACAGCACCTTTGTGGGGGATGTATATGCTTGCTTGAGGTCCATTGATACTTTCTGTGGAAAACTCCCACACTTACTGCTTTTGTCTGTTTGTTTATAAGGTGTAATTTTTTTTGGAGGAGGGATTAACTTTCTGACCTCATGCAAGATCACATTTAATGTTTTAATCTTCTCAACAGCTAATAGGAAGGAGGATCCGTTTCAAACCTTTGGCCTTTGCTCCCCTGCCACTGCCTCTCCGCTACAAGCATGGTTGTCTGCAAGCACTGGGAGCGGTGATGATGATGCATTGAGCAATAGATGCACACTGCCTCTATGGGAAGTTTCTCAGGGGGATGGAGAGAGCAGTCTAAAGGGACACAAAGTCTTCCCTGGGCCATGCTGGTTGCTCCCGGTGTGGCAGCATGTGTATATTGGCTGATGAGAGAAGTCACAGTCTTCAGCATCATGACTGCTGTACTTATTTAACCACAAACTTGCTTTAAGGTGGCTTTGTCTGGAGCCAGAGTGTGCGTGGCGATTTGGGGTAAGGCTACCTCATGATGTTTTTTGGAGGATTGTCATGCTAAGCTCATGTCAATTGTCAATGCTGCCATGTTTTTTATTAAACAACAGAGCAAAAGAAAAGCAGAGGGCCAGATTCTGATGTCATTTTTGCTAGTAAAACCAGGCATAAGTCAATGGGTAATAAACGTGCCACTGGAGAACCACGGTGCTATGCCATATAATTACACTCGGCCCCGTAAAAAATCAGTGGAGGTGGGAATGGAAGAGAGCTGCCATCCTAGGGAAAAAGAAATTAGGAACTTTAATAGTAGGGAAAACCAGGATGGATAATGAAAAACTGGATCCAAGTCCCTGGTTTGGGACATTTAAAAGTGTTAGATTAATCTATTTTTTTTCCCTTTAACTCAGTACATCACTTGCTGTCTACATTTGCCAGTGGGGACTATCCACTGGAAGTCTCCCCGCTCAAAGCGGTGCAATTATACCAAGATATTGTTGTACAAGGGTGCAGACTCAAGGACCTATTGTTTTCCGATAGGGCTGAACGTCGAAACACTGAGCAACTTGCAGGCATCTTAGTAGAGCTATAGGACACTGATGGAGTACCACATTGCATAGTTTGCTAGTATGCAACCAAAAAGCGCGTAAAGCAGAAACAAAAGAAGAGCAATTGCAAATAGCAACAAATATTATCTCTGTGAATCTGCTCTGCACAATTTACGGCAGGGAGAGCTCAACTCTAGTTTTACAAAATAGCCTGGCAGCTGTGCTATTTATATGTTCACCACCAAGCTTTCATTACTTTTAACATGTGTTAATGGACACCCTGTATTATTTTGGGAGACTAAATGTGAGATTTATTTAATTTCCTTAAATATCAAATATGGGTCAAGCAAAATAAACCATGGATCATATTTTTTTTAAGAAAAAAAAGTGTCAGCTTAACAGAATTCAGACAGAGCAATGTCTGATCATATTTACAGCATTTATAGGTTTGGAAATCTCCAAAGAAATCTGAGGAAACCTAAAGCCTGCCTGAGTACGTTGAGTGAAATTCCTCTTGGTAATGCATAAATATTCCACAGGTCTGTACAAGAAAACCCTTTTAACTATACATAAATATTCCACAATCTTTTAGAAAATCTCCAATTTAAAGGTGATGCTTAAAACAGGCTCTTTTTTTAATTTTAATTTTTAAATGCCATTTGCAGATCCTATAATTTCCCTCAGATTTCTTCCTTTTCCTTAAAACATCAGTGTTTCCAAACAGCCATACAAAGGCTTTCAAAACAGAGTCCCTGTGTTGTTTAAAAAAAGTTCTCAAATATGAACTACACGCACCTAAATCAAATTGCAGCTACAAACAAACTTCTCACCTCATCTTGTTCCTTAGGATTTAATGGAAAACTGGCATAAAGCATGGCAACAGAAAAAATACCTGCCACAAAAAATAAATCTGTCACACTTGGGAAAATCCATTCATCAAAGGGGGGGAAAATACAATGAAATCGTGAGAAGTTTATGGAATAAATCTGTAACTGATTTGGCTCTAATATTTAATCTCCTTCTGCTACCTTGTAGTGTGATATTGTGTTCACTCTGCATAACCTGAACATGACAATGGGTTTTTAGTAGCACATTTATAACTTAATCAGGATATTACTGGTACGGTAGGGCAAAGCCAGTATCTTCCAAGTGTTTCTGATTCTGGCTAGAGGTACAGATGCTCAGGGAGGTAAATCAGACAGAGTTTGACTGGTAACACATGACTTTGTAGAAGTGCCATTGATTTACACCGCTGGAGAACCTGGCTCTAATCTGCACTGGAAAAGGCACCTTCAAAGCAAAACTGCCCCCATATATACTGATTCCAGTTAAACACAATCCTGGATTACAGCCCTGGACTTCAGGAGAGCTAACTTTGGCCAATTCAAAGACCTGCTTAGAGGAATCCCATGGGTTAGGGCTCTAGAAGGTAGGGGGGTCCAAGAAAGCTGGTCAATATTCAAGTGCCACTTCCTCCAAGCTCAAGATTGGTTCATCCCTATGAGGAAGAAATCAAACAAAGGAGCCAGGAGACCTGTGTGGATGAGCACAGAGCTTCTAGAAAAATTCAAATGGAAGAAGGAGGTTTACAGTATGTAGAAATAGGGACTGGCCACTTGGGAGGAATATAGGAATCTTGCCAGGGTATGCAGAGATGCAACAAGGATGGCCAAGGCCCACTTGGAACTCAATCTGGCAAGGGATGTCAAGGATAACAAGAAGGGCTTCTTCAAATACATCAGTAGTAACAGAAAGACTGGGGAAACTGTGGGCCTGCTGCTGAACGAGCTGGGTGCCCTGGTGACACAGGATGCAGAGAAGGCAGAGTTACTGAATGCTGCCTTTGCTTCAGTCTTTACTGTTAAGGCTGGCCGTCAGGCATCCCAGCCCCCAGAGGTGAGAGAGAAAATCTGGAGAAAGGAAGACTTCCCCTTGTTTGAGGAGGATTGGGTTAGAGATCACTTAGGCCAACTGGATCCTCACAAATCCATGGGTCCTGATGGGATGCACCCATAAGCGCTCAGGGAGCTGGTGCCTGCTGTTGCTAAGCCACTCTCCGTTATCTTTGAATAGTCATGGAGGTGCCCGAGGGCTGGAGAGTAGCCAATGTCACTCTAATCTTCAAAAAGGGCAAGAAGGAGGACCCAGGAAACTATAGACCAGTCAGCCTCACCTCCATCCCCGGCAAGGTGATGGAACAGTTCATTCTGGAGGTCATCTCCTCATCTCCAGGCATGTAGAGGAAAAGAAGTTTATCAGAAGTAGTCAACATGGTTCCATCAAGGGGAGATCATGCTTGACCAACCTGATAGCCTTCTATGACAGCATGACTGTCTGGGTAGATGAAAGGAGAGCAGTGGATGTTGTTTACCTTGACTTCAGCAAGGCTCTTGACACTGTCTCCCCTAACATCCTCATAAGCAAGCTTAGGAAGTGTGGGTTAGATGAGTGGACAGTGAGGTGGATTTAGAACTGGCTGAACGGCAGAGCTCAGAGGGTCATGATCAACAGCGCAGAGTCTGGTTGGAGGCCCGTAACTAGCGGTGCTCCCCAGGGGTTTGCACTGGGTCCAGTCCTGTTCAACATATTCATCAATGACCTGGACAAAGGGACAGAGCATACCCTCAGCAAGTTTGCTGATGGTACAAAACGGGGAGGAGTGGCTGATACACCAGAAGGCTGTGCTGCCATTCAGCAAGACCTGGACAGGCTGGAGAGCTGGGCCGAGGGGAACCTCATGAAATTCAACAAAAGCAAGACTAAGGTCCTGCACCTGGGGAGGAACAACACCATGGACCAGTACAGGTTGGGGCTTGACCTGCTAGAAAGTGGCTCTGCTGGGAAGGACCAGGGAGTGCTGGTGGACAGCAAGTTGACCATGAGCCAGCAACGTGCCCTTGTGGCCAAGAAGGCCAACAGTGTCCTGGAGTGCATTAAAAGGAGTGTGGCCAGCAGGTCGAGGGAGGTTATCCTCCCCCTCTACTTCGCCCTAGTGAGGCCACATGTGGAGTACTGTGTCCAGTTCTGGGCTCCGCAGTTCAAGAAACACAGGGAACTACCGGAGAGAGTCCAGCGAGAGGTATGAAGATGATCAGGGGACTGGGGCATCTCTCTTACCAGGAAAGGCTGAGACACCTGGGTTTGTTTAGCCCAGAGAAGAGAAGACTGAGGGGGATCTTATCAGTGCTTATAAATATCTAAAGGGTGGGTGTCAAGAGGAGGGCCAGACTCTTGTCAGTGATGCCCAACGACTGGACAAGGGACAATGGGCACAAACTGGAACACAGGAAGTTCCACCTGAATATAAGGAAAAAATTCTTTACTTTGAGGGTGACAGAGCATTGGAACAGGCTTCCCAGAGAGGTTGTGTATTCTTCTTCTCTGGAAATATTCAAAACCTGCCTGGACGGCGGTCCTGTGCACCCTGCTCTACGTGTACCTGCTCAAGCAGGGGGGCTGGACAAGATGATCTCCAGAGGTCCCTTCCAACCTCTACCATTCTGTGATTCTGTGATTCTGTGATTATGTTTTGTCCTGGGAGCCAGTAACTGGGATCACAGGTTTGCAGTGAACAAGAAAAAGTGCCAGGAGAAACGCTCTCAGCTTCATTCCTTTAACACAATAATAACCTTTACCCTCGCACACCGTGATGGCGATGCTGAGCTTGCTGACACGCCAAGCTTCAAAGGAGGGCAAGAGGCAGCTGTGAAGGAGCTGACCTTGCAAAGAGGTTTGTATATCAGTACAAACCAGTGCTCTCCTCCAGCCCAGCGGCCAACTGAGTCAAACTGCTTCCGTTCGAGCCCATGAACTGTGGGAAACTGGAGAGCCCATGGGAGGGCTGCAGCGCCCATCCAGAGACTTGACTTTCTTGAGTGGCAGCTTGATGAACTCAGGCATGAGGACTTGGCCCTTTGAAGAAGTAATTATGCTGCTAGTCAAGAAAAAAATAACTCCAGATTGTGCTTTGCATGTTTACACAATGCAAAAGAAATGAGCAGGGACGGGTGCCACAACAGGGAAGATGCATTTCAAAGAGTTATTTATTCACCGGAGATCCTGAAAGGATGTTTGTTGGATCATGCAGAAGAGTGGAAGCTCCTAAAATCCAGGATGCCATAACTTCAAGTGGGAGCAGGCAGCAGAAGATTTATCTCTCTGGGCTACTGGGAGCTTGTCACTGCTTCAAGTGCCCTAATTACCATTTGGTCTCCTCCCACCCGTGACTCCCCAGTGGCAGTTTCCTTTGTGACAACCCTGATGGTGATTATTTATGTCATATAAACAACATATGTTGGCATAATCATCTTTCCCCACTTCTTAATTCACCAGTTTCTCGACGAGCTTTGCAAATGCAACAGAAAGGGGAAGGAAAATGATCAGCACTGAGCAAGCTAAGGGGTTTGTCTGAGCTGTTGTCCTCCTCCTCCTCGTCAAAGAAGAGTGAGAGTCTCTGCATGCCACCATGCTGCTGGGTACTTGGGAAAGTGCTGGCCCAGCCTTGTCCCTTAGGGTGCTGTTGGCTCCCATTGCTCCTCAAGACGTGATGCAGCACAAAAGCAGTAAAAAAGTGCATATGTGGCTATTTTTAAAATAAGGCATCCACCTTCTGCCTTCCTGTGCTGCATGCTTGCTCTGAGACGGACACCTCACTTGTGCCAGTGCCTTGCCTGCATGTTGTTCCTCTATCCCCCTTGTTTTGTCTACTGTCTCTGTGATAATTGCCTGCATTTGTACACTGCATTGTTTTAATTCCAGCCACCAGCAAGATAAGATTATCGATGTATCACAGCTTTTGCCGAGGATAATCTGCTGTGTGCTCTTGCAAAAGGCATGCTCTGCAATGCCAGGGGGGCAGTGTTGGATGTACCAGAGGGATGCTCATCAGCCATGGCCTTGCTGTACAACCTGAAGCAAATTGCCTCAGCTATTTTCCCATTTGACACCATCTGTTTGCTTGTTTTTGAGAGTAAGGCTGACTTGATACAGATGGATAGAGCGCTAAGCATGGAAGTGGAGCTTGACTGAATCTCTGCTAGCTACTGTAATATAAATTGTATTGTAATGTACAGTATGTTGTCTTACATCCAAGTCGTAGGCAAATATTTGTATATAGATAAGCTGACATTTTGTTTAGTACATGCACTCTAATTTCCAATAAAAACTCTAATAAAGAATCATAAAGTGAATTTATTGCTTCACTTCAAAGCAAGGACATGGTGCCACTTTGAAGGGGAATTTGAAGTGTTAAATCCATTTCTATGATGCCTTAATACATTTTCTGTACTTTTTTTTAGTTATTTTAATATTATTCTGCCACTCTGTTAAAAGGCCATAAAATATTTTAAAGAGCAATAAAAGTAAACACAAATACTAAAAAGCCCATTCTTCTCTCTCCAACCCAGTGAGAGAGGAAGAGACAGAGGATTTAGGCGTAACAAAATTCATGGCAGCTGTGTAAATAAAGTAAAAGAGCACACTGTTTTTCTGTTGATGGTGATTCTTAACATCTTGCTATCTAGCAGGAGCCCAAGGCAAGCTATGGGAAAGAAGCAGAAAGGCTGAAGGAGAGCACGCAATGGAGGGTAGGCTTTGCATCCTTCCTGAAAATGGGAATCAAAATAAAAGAACAACAGAGGAAGCTTTCCAAGGCAAAGAGCCTTCGTCCAGCAGACATCACCTGTTGCAGGCATGAACCAGCTGAAGGGTGTTATTACAACCAGCGTTAATAAGGATGTACTCCTCGCCAAACCAGAGCAGGCTTTGGTAGGACTGACCCCTCCTGAAATAACCTTCTTTCTTCTTCCTGCTTTCATTTGCTTTCGGCAAACTACAGAGTTTAGCTCTGTGCTGGGTACCTGCTTATGGTTCACTGAAGTTTTAGAAAAGAGGGCTTAAAGAAGACATAACTCGATAAACTACATGGTTCTTCTCAGCCCACCCATGAATTTCACTCAGTGTAGGAAGAGGAAAATCTAGTCTAGCTGCAAAACTGAAGCTCAAGTGGGGAAGAAAATGGTCAGAGAGAGTCTTCAAAAAATCTGAATAATGGCTGTTGATACTACTAAAAATAGAGAGACAAAAAACCCTGCCAAGATGGGTTTATCTCAGGGAAATTGGATTTTCAATGTCGATGCTCTCTGCAGAAATTTACAGCAGTTCTCATAACAGAAAAATCATGGATTTTGAGCCAACATCCTTCCTTTCTGCAAAATATTCCTGACGAAAGCGGTTTGAGTTTTTTCTCCCAGCCTGGGCCAGTGTGGGACCTTCCCACACTGCATCTGACTGCAAGCGATGGCAGCTCTCGCTGGCTCCCTTGGTCTAGGGCACCAAGGAGCTGGCAGAGCCGCTCTCAGCCCTCCTGCCTTACTAAAAGATAAGAAAGCAGCATAGGTATTCTATTTATAGCATCTTAAAATCTGAATTTGCAACTAGGTCTACAGGTACAAGCTCAGGCCCTGGTTTACTGCTTGGGATGAGCCCTGTAATACAGCTTGTATTTAGGGTTCAGCAATAATTGTACAAGAAAACCTCCCAAACTACCATGTCTGTTGGAGTTGTTGGAGATGTCAGGCGTCGTGGAGAGACTGCTTATTTTGCAAGATGCTGGTACAAACTTTCTTTGCCTTGAAGACTGTTTCACCAATGAGCTCTTACAGATACAGTGCTTCATAGGTGACAGCCACTGGCGTGATTGCAGAAGTGACAGGAATTTGCCTTCAAAAGCCTAGTTGTGAAAGAAGGGTGGAATAAATTTGGGAGAACTGGGGTGAGGGAAAAGTTAGTGGGAGCAGAATATGACTAATGATCAAGTTGATCCAACAGGTAATGAGCATCATGGAGGCTCCTTCAAGAGCTGGAGACCTCCTGTCTTATGTTAGAAAGGTTTCCCATGAAGGGAAAGGTAGCAGGATCCTGCCCTCAGCATATGCAGTGAGCTCCACAAGCTCTGATCAGCCTGGGGGCATCTGAAAGCACTGCCTTGCAGAGCCTCAGCCACCCCATTGCAGCCCAACCTGCCCCACACCAGCCAGGGCACACAGCTCTCCTAACTCCTGATGAGTCCGCTGCAGTCTGTAATTGCAGCACACACACACAGAGACCCATGTGTTACATGAGCAAAGCGCTCGACAATGTTTTTCTGGAAGTGACTTCATTTGGTCTGAGACCTTAATGCAGGATTTGGTTGTATTTATTTAGTTTTCCCTGTGATTTCTTGTCCTAGACAACATATTTGCAGCTGCGAAGGGCTGATGACTCCCTTTGCTAAACAGACTTTCTCCTGAGAGTCTCCTTTCAATGGTCTCCATTGTAACGATCTGGATTTTGCATTTCCGCCATCGTGCTGACAAATGGAGTCCCAGGTCCTGGAGTCACTACAATGAGCATGGGGCAGAAATCACAGCCAAATTCACCAGTGCAGCTCACTAGCCACTGATTTATTTCCCTCCATGACCTCTGCATGGCTGCGGTCCAGACGTGAGCCCACGTACCTCTGGAATCCTACACATCATTTCGGGGTCTTTACTTACTCATCATTTACTAGACCGTGCTCTCAGAATTGTCAGTACAGTTTCCAGGAGGCTCTCATTGTGCTCAGTGGGGATTTGGCCACGGCTTTCCGGAAGGACAGGAATACTGAAAATACTAACGTCCTCCAAGTTACTCACTTCAGTGTGTCTGTAAGGTCTGCATATGGAAAATTATTCGTCATTTCCTTGCAGACACTATTTTCAGAGGAGTGATATATCAGTCTGGCAACAGTGCAGCACTGTGATTTAATAGTTTGTTTATCTCTCAGCCCAGCTCTGCTGTTTAAGTTCAGGAATCTAGCCCTGTGCCTTCTTGCTATCCTTTTCTGTTAACAAGCACACAGTTCTGGTCTAATAAGACTTGTTCATTAAACAAGATCCACTGACATGAATGAACTCTGGCTGCCAAGGAAAATGGGGGTTCTCTTCACTCTTGTTAGTGGAGTAAGTGGAGAAAGGGATATGAACAGGGTTTTTTGTGAGACACCAATTTTCTCCATTTCTCCTACCTCCAACAGCCTTGGGTACCATATATATCTACATTATAGTAGCTCTGACGACTGGCATACAACTAACCCAGCTAAGAAGGGAAGGTTGCAAACCAACCCTGGATCTTACCACTGATCCTGATGATGGGCATCCATTGACACTCCTTTTCCCCAGCCAGCCCCATGGTTTCAATCTCCAAAACTGAGAACACAAGCACACTGAGATTTAGATATAGTTTTAGGATGTTCTGAAGCAGTTAGAGCTGTCTTTCATTTTGTTCTTGTTTTTTAAGAGGCAGAATACTTGATTTTCTGTGTTTTATAAGAAGCCAAGTTACAAGGGGCCTGGTCTTGTGAGGGCTTGAGGGCATTTCTCTTCAATGGAGTTCAGCCTCAACATGTATATTGAGCCCCAGATTTGCTTTGAATAGAAACTGAAGTGCCTGTAAATTCTGGCTGCAGAAGAACCATGGATGTACTCAGACCCCTTACAGGAGAAGTCAAATTACATCTTTGGAATGGGAACCAGACATTTCAGAGGTGAGACAGAAATTCATTAGAAATAAAGACAGAAGACCATGAAGTCCAAGACTGTGAATGGAAGAAGTTAAATAACCTCCCAAAGACCTGACAGGCCAACAACCTCCTCCACCAAAACATTAAAGATATCTCTTCACAAAATAAAAAAAAAAAATGTGCATTTTAGGGCTTGAGAGAGGTCTGCCTTCAGGAATTCCTTTGTCCATTTGCCCAAAAGTCTCAGTATCAGTTACAGCCTGTGAAACACTCAAAGCTTTCTGGGGTCTCGTAGCCAGCAGATTCCCTCTCTCTGCTTCCAAGGATTATTTTTTCCCCATTAGAATACAAATTTTGGACAATTTCCCTCTCATTGTGCACAAGTGTAACAGATGATCTCTCACTGAATTATTTTAGAAATGCATTTATGGAGTCTGTTGTCTGGGATATAGAAGCTCCGTCTTTTCTACACTATATATTATTGAATATCATTAGCTGGGTCCAAAGCATGAAAGACTGACTTTGCAGCTGAGAAAAACCTTCCAGCAGTCAACCCAGACACTCTGTTATGCATCTGTACTGTGCTTATTATTAGCTTTGTATCTCTCTCAAGTGCCTCTTGCACATGGAGGATAGAAAGCTATTACTGATACCAGCTGAAGGAGCTGCTACTGTAACTTAGGTGACAAAAGCTTACACCTTTTGGTCACATAGATCCCATGCTGATCCTCACTGAGGACACAATGCCAGCCATTCACAGCAGCAGACTCAACACTGCTGGTGCCATATACTGTTGTGACGCTGCTTGCTGACCTGGTGACATCTTTGAAAAAGTGATGGCTTTCTGAAAAACAATCGTGATGGAAGAGAAGGGCCTCAGCCACGTGCATGCTCACCCTCCTGATCTCTGGGTGCACAGGTTGGTTGTGTCTTGGCTCCTTGCTGGGAACTGATCCAAGCATGGTCTGTCTCCCATGTGTGTCCTGTTTCCTTGGGAAAGGAGGGGGCCATGGGACATTTCTTAAGATCCCTTGGCGTAGACAAGCTTCAGACATGGGCTAGGGACCTCACCATGCTGAATCATTAGTGTCACATATGCTTCATCCCTTGTGCTGGAGTCAGAGAAGGGAAAGTCGTTATAAGGATTTATTTACAAAGAGAACAAAAAGAAATCACAGTCCCAGTGCTGTACAATGGGTAGCACAGAAAATACACTGCCCTGAGCCAACCGAATACTTAAGCTGATACTTAGTGTTCTCTTTGTGTTTAAAATTGTGCATGTTCAGGGGTCTGGCCCTGAATGCTGAACATCTTAGGCAATTCAGCCCCCTCAGCGCTGCTCAGGACATTCTTTTTGGTTTACAAGGTATCTTTACTGAAGTAGTACACAATGATAAGCATTAATAGAAAGGACATTCCTCTCCCGTAACTTTAAAGAGAAAACATTCATTCCTGTTACAGAAATGTGTGCAATGTGAATTCCTGGAAGGGTGGGGTATGAGGGAGAAAGGACTGAGAGATACCTGGGGGAATGGTGTAAAAAATAAATGTAAGCTGTATATTGCATTATGTACCTTTAGAGAAGCAATGTGTCCTGGTGAAAAAAGCACTGGTCTGCCACTATTAGCAGCATGTCCAACTTAATCATCCCGTCCTCAGCTAATGTCCCATGTACTGACCACTCCAGATGCTGCTGGGCATGGTCAGCCCATTCCCTTCCCCACTTGTTGTCCTCTGTCCTGTCCCAGTGCTCATTGGTCTCAGACCTGTCTGTCATGCTGCTGCCCTCTCCTGTTGGATGGGCTGAGCAAAACCATCCTTCAGTGGGCAGAGTGCACATGGAGGCAAGGACCAGACATGCCTGCAAACATTGCATGGTGGGAACCGGAACATTGTCCTTGTATCAGTTTGCTGCTGTTGCAAGGAAAACCACTTCTGCAGGTCATGCTCTCAGTGCTGGTCCTGAAGTGTAGATGCATTGCCATCCCCAGGGCTCACCCCAGGCTACAGACATAAGGACAAGTGCTGCAAGAGTTTTTGCCATGTGCCATCGCCCTGCAACAGCCAGTCCATTGGGGCACTGAGCCCAGTGCCAAGAGCAGGAAGGCAAAAGAGGAGACAGAAATGTGAGGAATCAAAAAGGTAATTAACCACAGCCTCAGATAAGAGTAAAATATTCCGTCTGTCTTTGTTTTAATGTCATTGATCTAAACCAGAGACACAATGATTTCCAGTGCAAAAGTTTACGGGCATAATCTCTGTTTGCTGGTGGAAATGGCTCTCTGTACTTCAGAGTGGGAGCATGCCATGTTGGTGCAGTTTATCTTCTGGTGAGCTAAAGACTTCAAGGAGATCACTTTAACAAGGGGTTAGTAAACTTCACAGTTGTCTGCAATATTTTATTGGAGGTTGAAGAGATTGTTCAAACATCTGTTCAGAAGAATAAACAAACAGCCTTGCCACGTCGGTTATAGCTGACTCACAGTTTTTGTGAAGGAGGTGATCAATGGACTTAAATTACAGTTTGAAAGTGCAGGCTAGCTCCCAGGGTATGACTTATAAGGCAAAAAGCGCATGAGGAGGATGCGGAGCCTCTGTGCGATAGAGTTCTGGCCTTCTCCATTGCATTCATACTTTAATATTGCATCCCAGAAGGGAGACTTGGTGGTGGTTGTTTTTCAGAATAAACATTCTGGGTCAGGAGCAATAATAAATACAGCAGAGATGTGGGAAAATATACCTCTGTAAACAATAATGTTTTGTATCTGTGAAAGGAACTGTGTGTACCAAGAATCCTCTGCCTGTATCTAAGCATACCCTGCTCACAGAAACAAATCAACAACAGGGAATTTCCTCACTTGGAGGAAAATATTCAGAAGATTTCATTTGTCCAATGCATCTCACTTAATCCATATATCCCTGGAATAGAGAGATAAAATACAGACTGTGGTAGGAAATTAAATATGAGAGGAACCAAAAGAGAAGTCAGTGAGATTTCTTATGTGGATAACATAATGAAATACATTAGAAAAGCTTAACTTTGCTACTGGTCACTGAAGAGACTGTTTAAAATACAGATCATGCCTGCCACAAATTTCCAATGTAATGTTATTATAAGAACATTGCACAAATATATATGTACAGACACAGAAATACAGACATTTAACATGGAAAAATGTGTGTCCCCCAAGTAAACAGTGAAATATGCAGGGTGCAAAGGCTTTGGTGATATTATCTGTTACCCGAGTGCCAGCCCTGACAGCAGCTGGGAGTACGAGCTCCACAGGGGGTTGAGATCAACAGAAGAAGCCCATAGGGGTAACCTAATATCGCAGTATAGGCAGGAATGATTTTCACTGTACAAAGGGTAATTTCATGGTCATCTCTCTTGGAAAGCTGGTGGGATTTTGAAGCTGAGCTGCTATTTGTGTCTTTGAAAACCTCTCCTGTAATATTTAGACAGAATGGCAACAGGGTTTTAAAAAAACACCCCAAAACAAGCAAAGGTGAAACCTGCTTTAACCTAATGCTGTCCAAGAATAGGAAAGTTTGTCATCTGAACAAGAGAAAATTCTTAAATATTCACCCATGAACCAACGTACCTTTGATTAGACTACCCTTACCAGTGCTCAGGGCTGCAGGGGAGTCCCTTTAATATTTGGTGAGCTCTTGAGTGATATGCACCTTGCTCCATGTTTCAGGACACTCCAGAAGCCACTGACACAGTAACCAGGGATATACGTAGCAGTGCTGTTCACATAGAAACTACAGCAACCAACAAACTCAGCCCTCTTAGCCCTTCAGGGGCTTAGCATCCTTCTTGTGTTAAAGAACAAATGATGTTACTAGAAGAAATCCTGCATTTCTCTTTGCAAGGGTAACTTTGCTCACTTCCCTGGCAGAAGCCAGGCATGCAAAGTCATTTTTTTCCTGCAGATATTCTCTCTTTCAATAGATTTCGTAACGTGCAGTAATCTTATTATGCTGGGTAGGTTGTTTTTGCAAAGAAAAAAAGGTTTTTCTGCCTAAAAGGCTGCTTCTTTCAGAGGAAGACTGCTTTTTTTCTAAGGAAAAAACAAGGCCTGGGCTGTGGCGGCAAGTCTTCTAGGAAATTCAGGGGCTGATTCATTCTTCTTGTTGCTTTTGGTGCCAGGGTCTTCATGTCTCCTGCAGCTTCTTGCCCCTTGCAGAAGGCTTTCCCCAGTGCTGAAGGACATGAAGGTGTCCCTTGTAACATGGCTTTGCATCCTGCCCCAGGAGAAGAGGAGAAGGAGGCAGAGGCGATCATCTGTGCTGGGTGAAAACCCCTGGGTTTTGGATTACTATCCCAAATCTTTCTGAAAAATCAAACAACTGTCTTAATAACAGGAAGTCAGGAGCTGGCAAATTACTGCTCTTACAATCAGAACAGGAGACTGAGAGAAGGAGTTGTGTTTTGGCAGTGATAGCTAATTTCCATGTCTCATTAAAACAATGTGGCTTATTCATATATTTTTCGCGCTGTTTTTCGTTTAAAGGATAATAGAGCAGGTGCCCCCTTTTATGAGGCACTATTCCATTTTGGCTGAGCAGTTTGTATTGGTGGAGGAAGCAGATCTATTCCAAGCGCCTGGGTAAACATGGTACCAGTGCTGTATCCCTCTGATACCAGGCTCTTACGGGAAAAGCCATGAAACACGTCACTTCCACGGAGTGTCTCAGCTCAGCTCTGAGTCGGCACAGCAACTGTCCCAGGAGCCCTTTCATCATGCATGTCCCCTGCATTGTTTTTTTCCCAGAAGAGGCTCAACATTTTGATGTGGGTGTGACTGAAAAGTCACCAAAAGGATAAATATGGGCTTATGTTATCAGGGTCCAGGCATGTACCCAGCTACTGTGCATTGCAATGGGTGGCTGGACCTGGCCCAGTCACCAACCCACATCCCATTTGGGCAAGAGTGATGTTGTGTGGCTGATACCAGAAATAACATCATCAGTTGAATCCTTTCCTACAGCTGGGGCAGTTTAAGGGCAATTCAGGTCTGCAGAGACCTTTCTCCTTCCCTCATTGGTAAAGTCCCTACCCATGAGGACACAAGAGTGGGTCTTGTAGAAGGAAAATGTATACTAAAGAAAATTTCTTGAGTACATTGTGACTTTTCCCAATATCAGTTCTCCTTGGTGGAAACCCCATTCTCCTTCCTGCCTGGCTGCAACCTTTCCAAGCAGGGGGCTGAGAGATGTGATAGGCAGCAAAAGCACTGCACAACTCACAGGATGTTTTGCAAAGTCAGCTCAAAGGTCTGCGCAGAGACACAACAGTGATAAGACAGAAGTAAGAGTGACCGAAAGCCTTTGTTACCAAAGGTGTGAGTCATTACGATCCCACAACATTTACACAGTTTCTGGAACACAATCTTTGAAGGGATAAGGCTGTATTTTGACTGAATTTGAGCTGAAGGCCGTTGTGGCAGATTTCTTTGCTACAGCCCCAGAATCAATGGTTTGGGCAGAAGCCTCTTGCTGCAAAATAGTAGGACTCGAGGCAGCATTGACTGTGCAATAGAAAACACCGAAAAAAATTTGGCGTAAGGTTCATCTGAATAGGAACTTCATCATTTGAGTTATGTTTAAAAATAAGTAGAGGCCAAGCATGTGTCTTCATCAGGCACTTCTATAACATGATCTGAATCAAAAAAAGTTTGGGCTGAGCAGTTTAGGAGCAAGGAGTAAATCTTGAAAAATCAAGCTTCTCCAGTTTTATATATGAACTAGACAACCTAGCACAGAAGGGAGCCTGGTCTCTGAGGTCCAGCACCTTTTGCTAGACGATATATTGACTGTATGTACAATGCTGTAAAATATCCTGTCTGCTTTATCTTGGGTGGAGCAATAAAGGAAGGAAAGTCACAATAGCTCTCCTCCCTTTATCAAAATAGCCTGTGCCTATCTAAGAATCAAGGATAAATTAATAAAACGGGTCCTTTGGGATTTGGGCTGCTGCTAGAAGCCAACAGGCGACATGGTGAATATGCATACTTGAATGTCATCCAAGCATTTAACACCCTATGATTTGGACAACGTGTCTGTGCAGCATCCCTCCAACCAGTTCCTGTGTAGCCTCATAAAATACGTAAACACAGCACTCTTTTTTTGAAAGCCTCTCCTTCCTTTCACATTCATTTTTTATAGCTCTTGCATCCTCTGTCGCTCTCCTCCCAAAGAAGATCCAGCGCCTTCCAGCCTGCAGCCTCCCAGAGTCCAGAGTCACCATTGCAGATGGGGAATGGCACCTTCTGCGTGTCCTCGATGTAGATGTGTTATGGCCCAGCAGCACAATGTCAGGTTATGCCAGCAGAGAATCTGTCCCTTTGTAATCTGCATTTCTTTTTTTCAGCAACTGAAAGATATCCCTGCTGAATGCCTCATTTGCACTTGGTCATGTATTTACTCACCTTTATTTTGCCAGTGCTGAATATTTATGCATTTCCTGATTTTAAAAGTAACAGTGCAGAATTTTTCTTTTCCAAGGAAAGAAGAAGAATAAAAACTTGACTTGCTATCAGATTCCTAAGCAAAACAGAGAGAAAAATCTGGAGATGATCAAAGAAAGGACAGTAGAACTGAGTGATCGTGGCCAAAACAGAGGTGTGTGCACACCGCAGGCACACTTCATATTTCAACCAGGCCTGGTCATGTTTTGTGAGGAGCAGACACACCTAAACATGTTTTATCCTCAGGATGGCTCAGCTGAGCAATACAGTGCCTTATAGCCAGGGCTGATTGCTGTCTCCTGAGCTGCCTTACAGACAAATCAAACAAAGCATGAACAATCATCCACAGTGCTCAGCCACCTGACAGAGCAGTCAGCCACGAGCCCTGCCCTGGGGTGCCTGCCACACAGGGATGGGGAGGGCACACCAGGTGATGGGTGAAACAGAGAGGGAAAGCTGCTGCAGAATGAGACCATGTAGCAGCTAAGTAACAATTAATTTTACTGCATAGTGCCTTTTTTGCAGGCTAGGCTGGTTTATTTTATATAGCAAACTTGCTCTTTTGTGTGCATGAGAGGAGTACCTTTTTCAGAAGGACTTGGCTGAAGTGAAGCTGATGAGCAAGGTAGAGGAGCAAGCCAAGCAGAGGAGGCTGGTGGGGTAAGTCCATAAACAACATGTTAGCAAAGAGGGGAAAGCTTTCTCTACATGTGAGAGACAAAAACAGGATCTTCAGGTAGGTTGTAGGATGTGGGGGCACCAACAGGAATATCTACCCTGTGTGAATGGGATATCAAGAACTCAGCGGTGGAACAGAATATACACTCTAGTTTAAGTAACACTGCTTCTGTCTAAGTAACAGAAACGCAAGTCCCAGGAATCCCTGGTCAAACAGCTGATCTATGGGCAGGTCAGATGCTCCACCAAGCTAATCCAAATTATTTGTAACTGTTTGTGTTTTGATAGAGGATAGAAGAAGATCAAATATGACGACACTCCTATCTCATGTAGACTGAAACATCACCCAGAAGAGAGGATAGATTTGCTCTGCGGAGGACAGTGGGTCTAGTTAAATGAAGTGATCCACACATTTCCTGGGCACAGGAGGGAGTGCAGGGAAGAACCATGCCCAGAAGAAGTGATCCGTCCTGCAGTCTCCCCTGGGACAACGCTTTTTTTTACCCCTCCTTCTTCAGGGCTGTTTGCAGCTGATACCATCTCACCCTAATTCACTATGAAGCTGTAACTTGCCCATTGCTTTCTCCAGGATCCCAGGCAGAGGAGTGGAGGTGACCAAGCCCTGCATTTAGACAGCAACAGGCACACATGCCTGTTAGTGTTTTAAGGGGTACAGCATCTCGAGGAGAGAGAAAAAAAATAAGGCACATTTTCTCATGATTTACGCAACTGATATGAAATATTTGTTATACATTTCCTTTGGGATGTATTTTGGTTCAAAACCTGTGATACCAGCTGATAATGAGTTACACATTTATTTTAAAACAGTGCAGACCAACACTAATTGGAAGCACATTCTGTTTGACTAAGCAGGTACAATAACCCTAAAATATTCACTGCCATTTAACAGGCTTCTGCAATGATATTAATCAAAGCAATTTTTCTAAGCTAAGAAGTGATCAGGAATGACACAGAGCAAAGCAACAATCAACCAGGACTAGCCAAGAAGGTTCTTCTTTTCTAGGACTGTTATGTTTTCATCAAAAATATCAAAAAGCTTTCAACTGGGGCTAGTAAATTTTTCATAGTCAGATGAAAACTTCTAGTGATTTCAGGAAATGTCAATTTTTTTCCCCATGGAAAGCAGGCCTTCTTTGTAAAAAGGTGATTTAAGTTATAAGCCTGGCTGGAAATTTGTGACTAGTTTTTATACATGTTCTTTCAGCGCTTTCTGGCAATTGTGCTGCATTTACGAACATTAACTCATTGTGCTGTGGCCCAACCACAACCATGGGAGATCGAAGGAGAGTACTGTATCCCTTACAGAGATGAAGAAATGGAGACACAATGAGTTTATGGCAGCTGCTGCTATAAAGCCAGCATAGCTGAAAGCCTGACAACACTGTTTATCATTGTAATCTGTGTTATATTATCCTGCACTATCACACAAGCAAGGCTGAGACTACTGACTGCAACGTGGTGTACAAAGACACATGAGGAGTCTAATAATAGCCTCTTGGGACAGGATTTAATATGATCTATAGCAGGTCTGTGGTGACTGTTGTTACACAGAAAAATAATTAACATTCACAGCCAGGAAGGTGAGGCACAAGGACAACCCTTAAGATGGCACATTAAGTGTAGAAAACTGTGACAGCACTGTGCTAAAAGGACAGTCAGCCCTTGCAATTTAAGAATGTCAACAATCTAGATCTTTAAGATATCAGAGAGATCTACCTTTTATCCTCCCAATATTTACATAGATAAATGGATAGAAATTATATACATGAGTGTGGATGATGTAGGAATCTTTTCTGTGGGTGGAAATGGATTCAGAGAACTACTCAATAGGCATTACTGCATACAGTAACAGCTACACTGAAAAGTAGGTTGGTATGATGAAGGCGAGGAAATGACCAGAATAAGACTTTTGGTGGCAGATCTTACAGTCCCATATCTGACACCCCAAGCTGTTCATGCCCATTGAAGTGACCTATCCCCATCACAGAAATGTGATTTTCTTGGTGGCATTCAATGTGGGGAATCATCTGCTAATTTCAAAGCTGAAGCTGGGTTTTTCCTATTGCCACATCTTGCCAAATACTTGAGGAAAAAAAGTAAAAGGGTGTTCTCAGATCGGTTTATCTTAAATTTTTAGGTGTTAGACATGGTTTCCTTCTCCACATATGAGAAAAAATGTGATGTTTTTTTTTTTTTCTTTAAACTTCTAATTCCAGCCATGGAATGGTTTTGTGTACCTGGCAATCATTGCTTTGCTATCTAATAAGTTGCTGTTGAGTGTTCACAATCGGCTGGGAGTATTTCAATCATGCTTTTGCAGGAGAAAAATTCAGCAATGTTTCACTAGGGTACTCCAGCACGAAACTTTCCTACCTGGCTAAGTTACAAAATGGGCCTTTCCCCCATACCATGAGGATTTTTAATAAACCAGTGAAACCTCTAACTGCACAGGTTGGAAGAAGAAGCCAATGCAGAGGGACTCAAGGGGGAGCCAGGGCAGAACACGCCAGCATGAACACACATGCAGAAATATTAAGTAAATAGGGAAAAAACTATGCAGAGGCATAATTAGATCCTGTGTGGATCTATGATGAGGAATCCACTGACTGAAGAAAACCCCAGGTTGCTTGGTACTGCTGGGCTGGCTCAATGCCTTGGAGAAACACAGAGCGATCTCCAGCGAGGGAAATTTCCACGAAGCAGCATCGTGAAGACATCCTGTGCTTGCTCCATTGTGACTTTTTCCAAGAAAAATAGCCAGCAGCCCAAACCAAACCCCAAGCAACGTAGACCTCAGAAACATAAATAAAAATGAGCAGGAGAAAGAAGGCTTTGGAAATTTGGGAAAGCAAGGAAAAGAGCAGCCCAGCTGAAGGTACCACAGGATTTGAAGAAGTCCAGCCTGCTCTTTGTTCATTGCACCAGAGTAAACGCGATGAAACTGTCCCTGGGAGCAAGAGATTTGGCTGGCCAGAGCACAACAACATGCCTGTTCCCCAAAATGGGAGGTTTCGTGTGGACTTCATCACCAGAGTGTAGTAAGTTTCCATTCGAAAGCCAACAAGGAGATTGACCATGTTGGTGTAAGTCCTCCCCAAAGAAGAAAGGCATTGTGCACTCAAGGTCCCTTGGACAATGGATACAAGTCCATGGGTTAGAGTGTCTATTTCCAGACACTACAAAAAGCCACTGCAAACAAAGGGCCCTCTCAACGCGACACAAGTGGTGGTGAGCGTACGATCCTAAGTGCAGCTGACATCAGAAAAATAACAGTCTCCAGGAAAGACAGCATAGGCTCAAGTACTGCGCCTTTAAATAATAAGCTCTTCTCTTCCAGATGATTTTAATAAGCCCAGGCACATGTGTTGTAACCCCTTGATGCAGTACAATATGAATAACCAAATAAAAGATCTCTCCAGATTTTAAGATTTACTGTTTGCGATGGGAAAAGGCCAACCAGATGACATCATTATACTTCAAATGTGAATTACTGCCAAGTTTGGTAATACTAAACTAGAGAAATTGATCCTCTCTGTTTTTGCAGAAAAACGATTTTTGGCTTTGGTGGTGATTTTTTGTCTTGTTATTTATGTAACTATAACGTTCATGTTTAGCAAACTTGAATTTTACTTAAAACTAGAGCCAGAGTACCTTGTCTTACAGGTTATTTGTTTTCAGCCATCTGCTTAGCTGGAAATAATTGAGTTTGACAATTCATGGGTTAAAGAGTCAATGGATTGTGTTGGATAATTCACAAAGAACCAAATTCTAGCTCAGGCAAAACTGTACTTGGCTTGGGTGGGAGTCTGTCTGATGAGGATGTCAGGATCTTGGTCGCTGTCTGGAAGATGTTGCTCTGCCTCTAAGGGAGAAAAATCCATACATATGTAGCAAAAATACCCTTTTCATGTAAGACATCTGCAATTCTGGAAGTATAAAGCCATGATACCCCAGCAAGCCTGATAATACTGTATTACACTTACATGCCATCTTTCTTCAGGTACTCTGCATCTTCTCAACTCTCCTGGGTATTTCAAACACCCCCTTAAATGAGGTCCACTAAATACTGCTCAGCCCACTGCAGAGCTAACAGATTGAGTCCCTGAGAGGTTAAGCCACTTGCCCAAGACTGCAAAGTGATTCACAGGCAGAGCTGAAACCGAAAACCACAAAGCTCTTTTTCCCACACCCCTGCACACCACTTCTTTCAGTCTGTTTGTTGATGATGTGAACAATAACAGTTGCAAAGTTTTGTACTGCAGACAACTTTGCTGATTTTTTTTTTTTTATCAAGTACTTACTAAAAATCTTCTTGTTTTCCTCTGCAGAAAAGGATTTTGAAATTTCATGTTATGGCAATGTTTGCAGACAAATCCATACCCTTAGAGCCAGGAAAATGTTCTATTTTTACAGCATACATAAGTGTATTTATTAAAGCAGCCATATATACATGGAATTATTTTGGATCTATTCTCTTCAGAGAGGAAGCCTCAAGCCATACAACTGCTATTATTCTTAAAAATGTGAAGCATGGCACCCATGAAATGCACTTGGTTCACCAGTCACAACAGAACAGGTCTTATTTAAAGCTTGGTGCCATGACTGCTTCAGAGTACAAATTGCCTAGAGGAAATCACGCCCAGTGCCCTGATTTATCTGCTGTGTTCAACCCTTAAATGCCAATCCCCCATCCTTGCTGCCAATGCACAGTGCCACAAGCTGCTCTGACCTGCAGCTGGCACTGGGAGGTGAGACACACCAGCTCCTGCTGGTCTCCAAAGCCTGCAGACCACAAGCAGTGCCGAATGGCTGTTTTTTTTTCTTGTTGACTTATGTTGCCAGTGGGTAAATCTCCTCATGGGGGACAAGGGTTTTCTCAACACTGACGAAGGGTTGGTCTGAGGTGACCTCCTTTGGCAGAACTGTGAACTCCATGCCATCATGGAGATGATGGTAAGTGCCTGGTGGACATGGCAGTGCCCGCAGCCTGGGAGCAGTGGCGGGAAGCAGAGGACGAGGCCAGAATAAGCAGAGAAACTGAGAAACTCCAAAGGGAAGTTTTTGGGGCCAAGGGCTGGTTGGGAACAGCACTTGGCTCTCTGAGTGAGAAGAGCCTTTCCGGCTCTTTGATTCCTGGTGTGCAGGGGGAAGCGGGACTTCATAGCTTCCCAGGGAAGAAACAGCCCACATCACCACTAGCTCTGACTCCAGCCACGCATTCCTCTTCCCACCAGCCAAACCAGGAAAGAAAAGAGGGGGGGAGAAAAAAAAACAAAAGTGCTAAGCCCTGAATTTTGGAGAGATGCTTCAGCCAAAAAAAGGTTGAAAGCCTCTCTGGTTACAGTGAAAACCACCATTTGAACTGCTGGTGAGATAAAACCTAGGGAGGTTTTTGTAGGACCAGTTGTGAGGGTGTTCAGGGTGGAGCAGTTTGCATGCCTCATCAGGGACCAGCACCTGGGCAAGAGCTGTGACCAGTTTTAGTCACACTGGCTGGCATGGAGACATCCAGGGGAGCTGCATGTGATGCAGCATCACTCTTTTAGATCCTCTTGGCCTTAAAAGCTGGTTTGCCTGAAGCTCATGACTCAGGGAGTTTTGGGTGGCCCAAAGAGGTTTCTGTTGTCAAAAGCAAACCTGGGGGAAAAGGTTCAAGGATGACCGATGACCAGCTCTTGGATATGGAAAGAAGTACAAATATTTGCTGCTGCTTTTTTTAAAATTGATTTTTTCCTGCCTAGGTACACAGACGTTCTTCACAGATCTCACAGAGGATGGAGACCTGGGGTGGGAAAGCAGAAAATCTCTGTTCCTGTACTCCTCGTTACACTTCTAGGTGCTCTGCAAGTTAAATTGTTGGTAGATATGGGAATCTGGCAAACTAACTAATAGCCACGTGATTTAACCAGAGAGCGTGAATGCAATTATGTGTCTCACAGCACACAGAATCTACCATGGGTTTGGCAGAAATGTCCCCATGAGTCAAAACAATAAAGAATACATACAAGGCTGAATTCATACATCCAAATGAATAAGAACAAAACCCTAGAAAATAGAAACTAAAGAATTAAAACACAGGTCCCTGCATTAAGAGACATCAGGAACATGTTTTCCCCCAAAGCTTTATTTTTAACTCCATGTGTGGTGGAAGGAGGGCAGATTTGCAAACATGGCACACCGTACTGGGAAAGATCATTAGAGGTGAGAAGGACCAAGACCCTCCCAGTGAGGGGGAGATGAAGGAGCTACAACAAATCCCTCAGAGGAAAGCACTGGCCCTTTCCAATAGCACATCCTTTATTCTTCCTCCTTTTCCCCATGCTTGGACTACTTATATCCCAGTCCCTCCATGAAAACCATGATGTTGCCTTCAAGTACTCCCCAAACCAAAACACAGCAGGGAAGATGAAGGAGGGAAAGGCAGGACAACCCAGCATCCCAAGCCAAAGTCCTCATGCATCTAAATTCTGGCTGTGTCACAAAAGGAGGGTAAATCTTAGGATAAATGAGTCAAGGACCACTGCATGAGGGTGCTTACAACTAGGAGGATGCTCCAAGTTACCATTGCACTTGCGCTTATGACAGCTTTCAGATTCATTTTATTTTACAAATAATCATGGCTGGTTGCCTGACTTTGAACTTCAATTGGGTGGTGTTCTGCATTTCAGCAGAAGCCTTGTATTTAGTGGTGTCCAACTAAAACATGTAATGTGGTCAGAAATGTGTTTTCCCTGTTTTAAGAGGAGGAGCAGAAGGAAACTTGGAGGAGCTTCTAGTCCCTTTTCCCCCCTCTCTATTGGATGACTTGAAAAATGAAAGAGAATCTGTTTCTGTGTGAATGTATCCCTTTGGACTATTTTTGAAACACATTTAAAGCTGTGCAAAGAATGGATTTTTTTTTTTTTTTTCAATCTGGCTGCCAAACCAGAAAAATCAGAAAAAAAGTTAATTTCAGATTGATTAATCTATTTTGTGTGACTATAAATGAATGATTCTCTTTCATTTTCACATTTGGATTGTTATTTTCTTAGCCTTTAGAAAAAAGTTGTTTTTTCAGGGGAAAAAAAAAGCCATCTCTAAATTAAACAGAGGAAGAAATTGTTTAAAAAAGCAAACAAAATATATGAAAGTTATTCCATTTTCTCCCTGGTTTGCAGGTGAAACTATCTGGAAGTTGTCTGACTAATATCTCATCTTAGAATAATACTTTAGACAATTTTCTGTTCAGAGAAAACTCCAGTAAATTTCCAATACTTGTTGAATACAAGGAGACCCATGAGGTGTTGTTTCCCAGGTAAATGTACCATTCTAGAATGAATAAAATAATGAAACCAATTTTTCATTGTTGCCTTAACTAGTGATGTCAAAATATTGAAACTACACAACATTCAGGGCTGTGTAGAGGACCTCCAGCAAAATCTCACCAACCTGAAATAAAAACATGGCCTGAGTGCAAAACCCTTCTGCAATACAATTTTCTTTTTGGGGCACACACAAATCAGACACAGATGCAGCAATGTCTCCTTGCCTTTCAGGTGTGGAGCCGTGGCTGACTGAAATGTTTATTCGTAGCCCACCTTGATTGCAAAGAAGTCCAGCACTTAAGCCTCAGTGGAGCAGCATGATCACCTAAAGCCATCTGCCTCTCTTGTAGTTATTTCTGCTGTCGTACAATCAGTGCTTTTTGAAGAAATACAGGGAAAATTACATAGATCCTCCTAGTGTTCCTGAAATCAAATAACGACATGCACTGAACTGCTACCAGCTTGCCAAAGAAGGATTTCTTGGAGGTCCCTGACACATGCCATGACCCAGGTGCTTCTTACTTTTCTCTGAAGACATCATAGCTCCCAGTAGACTATTCTGTACCCTTCCCATCAAGGTACTTAGGAGAAACAATGAGCCCAATTGACATTTTTAAGGTACTAGAATAGGATTTGGGGAAGCAAGGCAGGTTTTGGATGAAGCCTGGTCATTGCAGCCCCGGTCACCAGGGGACTGGGTTTGAGGAACAAAAATACCAGAAACTTTTCTCCAGATTGCCTCCATTCACACACCAGTGTCCAGACCCCTGTCAAAGTATCAACACTCTGAAACATCATTCGCTTGCGTGAGGTTAGAGTTAAATCTTTCTAACGCATATCTCCTGTTGGCAGTTGCACACAGCCAGAAATTAATATCTAGAGAGAGTGCATATGAAGAAACAACCACAATTGGTGTTAATTTGGAAGGGTTAGATTTGAAAGTCCATGAGATTAAAGTTCCCTGAATGGATCTCAGTTGCAGCACGAAGTCAACGCAGTGTTTTGTGCAGGGTGTGTGAACTTGAGGGACTTGAACTAAGAATCACGATGACACCATAGGCACAAAAAAATGCATAAATGGCTACAAAAAATCCTCCTCTTTTTCCACATTATTTCAGTATGTATTTTAATGGAATTTTGGATGAAATTCAGGTAATGCTTGGAAAGGTTTTGGGTGTTTTACTATCTTAACCATATGTCAGTACTTCAGTCCTTCCCTGTTAGATTTATGGTCTCTACAAACCAGTAAAGGAGTCTCATCAAGTGCATCCGGAAAGGGACAAACCCAGCAGTTCTATGAACAACACAGTCCCTTTTTAGCTCCTTTTTTTGCTTTAACTTCCTTGTGTGCTAATATGATTATTGTCCATGGACATGGAGTCTTTATTTTAGGGAAATCTTGGAGTGGATTGCAAACACATTCCTCATCCTCTCCCTGAGAAAACATTTATGCTTATTTTATGGTTGGGTAGTTGCTCAAATGTCCATGCAATGCATCCAAAGGGGGCTGGTGTGTGAGAAGAGCAAGTCCAGCTGCTTGAGGAAAGTCGCCCTGAGGGCAAGCTTGGCACTTCTCCCGGCAGCATTTTGGGCGGGGGGGAGGGGGGGCGGGGGTGTCAGTGGAGCACCAGGCACACTGCTCCCATGCTCCCATGCCTGGCCAGGCAGCCAATGCTGGCTGCAGCAGAGACTTGCAGGTGATGCTGGTGGCACAAGGTGCTCCAGGCATCCACAGCTGACCACCCATGGACCACATAAGTGGCTGATACAACCCGCTGCTTTGGCCACAGGCTGTGCAAATGGGCACAGACCAGACAGGGTAGGCAGCAGAAGTGCACAGCCCTCACAGCCTCCCCCAGGGTGCCTTTCCAGTTTTGAGAAGAAGCAGCAGCTTCTCTCCATTTCTTGTGTCTTCTTGGATGATGCCAGTGCAGATTTCCTTTGCTTTAACTCTCCTTTTCAATTTACAATAAATTAATATAGCTACTATTATCATTAAAATAATGTTTGAGCAGCCCACGGAGGCTATTTAAGAGGAGCTGGTGACAACCTGAATCTTATACAACCTTTTACCCTCACATCTGTGTGTTTTCATCAGCTGACTTAAGATCGAGTAGAAATACTCACACAATTGCAAGTTTCTATGTATGAAAAAACTGGTTGGATACCCATGTTACTGGGTCCTCTGCCAATTAGCTGAGGCATAGTAGAGTGGTTCCAGCTCATCCACACAGCAAACGGCACTTTGTCGTCTCAGTCTTTCCCCTCTAATAAGGGGTTGTGATTTGGTCACATAGTTTGGTCTCCGTTTGTAAACAGAACACACTGCAACGTGCAAATCTGGTTGTAATCATCCCACGTGATTTTTGGGGGCATGACATTTCACTCCTAAGCAAGGGGACTAGGAGAAATTTTTCTGGCAGGTCATGCACATCTTTTAAACACCTTTGTGAGAAGCAGCTTAGTGATGAACCAGTGCTCTCTGCAGCACCATGCTGGGGAGGACCTGTGCCCACCTGCCTTGGGATCAATGGCAAAGAGTCACTGAGTCAACACACTGCATCCAAGTTTCAACTAAAGCACATACAGACTGCTTTACTACTCCACATGGAGCAGCTGGCATCTGCATTGCAAAAGATCCCACCCAGCACAGCCTCTACTCTCTCTCCCCCAGAAGTGTTACAATAAAAAAAAGAAATCCCTCACTAAAAACCAAACTTGATGGATATTCTAGACCTCCACAGGATCTATGTCCCCTCATTGCCCCCTCATTGCTACTGTTTACCTAACACTTTCTTATGCACTTGGAGTCACATTGCTATCAAGCATCTTAACCTTGTCATGGCCTGTCCTCAGACACACTGTCTCTAAGGATGATACCATCACGATGCTCAGACTTGGCTGCTGGAAGTGCTAGAAAGAGCTCAGCTGCTTCCTGCACAGTGACCACTACATTAGCAGAAAGTGTACTATGATGTACTATGAGCCATGTTTCAGAGCAACTGCTCTACTCCAGGAGACAACAGAGCGTCTTCCAGTCTGCAAAGTACAATGCAATCCATCTGCTCTCTTTGACATCGCTTTGCTGCCTTTTGCAAGACATATTCCCCAACGTCTCTGTAGTTGCCAAATACACTGTGACTCATGTTCTTCCCAGGTACAGCAAAGCTGCAAATTCCCCTCAGACATTACAGTGGTTCTCATATTTTGATGGTCTCCTGCTTCAGTAGCCTTAGCAGGGTTTGAGGAATGTAGTTATTGTTGTGAAGAGTAAAACAGATGTTTTGTTTTGTTGTGGGTTTTTTTCCCAGAAAACAATGATGTTATTTCTACAGAATAACACAATAAGAAAGCAAAATCCTTCCAAATCTCAGAGCACTAACCTGCAGCTTTAGCAGTGTGTGTTTTTCCATTTAACCCACGAGTAGCCAGAAAAATAAATATGTAAAGGAAACACAGGTAAAACTGGCAGATGTGATGAATACACCAGATCTTTGTCAATGGATTCACCTCCCTGCATTTTAAGCATATGTGAGGAAGACTTGCACATGGTGGAGAGATTCATGGTGTCCCTCATGAATCAATGGAAAGGAATCGGCGTTTTTAAGGTGTGATGGCTATCGCAGGGTAAGTAGTTGAGGTTCTTTATGTGCCTGTTTCTCTTTACTCACTCTAAGGATGAATTGCTCAGATTTTGACATTGGCATGTGCTGGGTCAGGTGAAACATGCTGTTTTCAGGTCAAGCGGCAGGTTGTGTGCTGGGGAAATCTTTCTGCCTGATCAGTCCAAATTTTCTGGAAGAAGGCGCATCACCTTTTCCAAACTACAGAAAATCATACAAGGTCATAGTGGCATGTCTCCATGATGACTGAGGTGATAACGTAAAATATGAGAAAAAGAACAAAGTCTGAGCTTTGGCAGGAATGAAATATAATAAAACGGTAAGCCATTGCCCTTCTTTGTACAGTATTGTGTGCAACTCTGACTTATGTGTGTGATTATACAGATGACAGAAGACGTATTGGTGTCTGACTGCTAAACTGATTTAATGTGTACATCTGTAACAACATTGTTTGTTTAAATTTATGACACCAAAGCAGAATGAAGCCTCTCAGATGTTTCAGATGTCATTTCACTTGCTGCAAGTAGGTTCCTTTGTTCTACTCCTGCAGTCCGTCACTACCTATCACTCCAAATGGGTCTAAACCAAGAAGATTCAAGGTGGAATCAGGGCTTCATAATGCAATTTTAAGGTTCTGTTTAATTGCTCCTTGGAGGCCCAACTAGTGATGATTTCTCCATTTTAACATCTTTGTTTTAGCATGAAACAAAGCTAAAATTGCACAGAACAGTTGCTAAAGCTGCCACATGGATATCAGGTGATGGTGAGAGGAGGAGAAGGGGCTTTGCCTTCTCAGCAACATGAAGGGGTACCATGGTCTTGCAGCTAAGATGCGGTCCAATAAAATATCTGAGCTGCCTTTGCCCTATTGGCTTTTCTCTGCAAACAAGGGTGGAAAGAGCCCTTCTCTGCAATTTTCTCACGTTTCTTTTTCTTCAGAGGAATTGATATGAAAATACAGGGCTTACCACCAAGAACAGATGTACATTTAAGCTCTCTCAAGTAAGCAGTAATCTTAGATTTCCAAAAGAATACAGATAGGTGAGCTTGCTCTCTGAAAAAAGCCACATTTTCAAACAAAATTGCTTCAAATCCTCCTCTTAACCAGCTGGTAATTCCATGCTTAAAAACTCAGATAAGGTTTCTCAGATAAACCAAGCAACTGAGTTATATTCCCAGGCAGGGAGGATGCTGTTATTGAATTATATCTTGCCAAACAGTGTCCAGTCTTGCAGACTCTGGGCTAACTGAACAAGGATTTCCATGGAAAATGACCTAGGTTCCTTCTCTCCCTAGGCTTTCTGTAGAGCTGTCCATTGGAAGACATACTGCTGGGAAAATACTACAAAAAGGGTTCCCAGGAATACTCATTTTAATGCCTTATTGAATGCACTGTAACTGTTCTTAGGTTCGTGTTAAGTTTATCTTTCCAATAACAAACACATTTACTGACAAGAACAATTATAGAAGCAACAAATTAATGGAAAGAAATTTTATAACACAAGTATTCATGTTGGAAATTTGGCACTAAATGGTGTGTTTCTTTGATCATGGAGTGAAGTTGTATTATGCTTTCCTATAAATCTAATGGCTAATAATAATAAAAAAAGAAGATGGCATTTGAATATTGTTAAGAAAAATTGACAGATGATCAATTATTTGTGAACATGATTTTCTTAGATTAGTCCAGATAAGGAAAAAAACCGTAAAAATTCAATGGCTGAGTGATTTAATTGGTGTTATTTGTATGTAATGAAGAGACTTTTTGGGGGCAGGAGCAGGATGTATTGTGGATGCTCTGTGACCCCATCACAGCTGAAAGCAAGCAGACACAGGCAACAGTGTGTAGCTATGATGAATGCAAAGGGACGGGAGCTTTGACCCACATTGAACACTGGTTATTCAACAGCAGTCTATCAAACACATGAGAGCTTGGTTTCTGCCACATGAGAACTCCTGCATTAGTCAGTGTGTCTCTACTGATTCAGATGGAAATATGGCTATTTACAATCATTATGACTAATCATACAAATAGGGAAAAAAACATCCCACTAAGCTAACCAAAAAAGCCAGCAATGAAATCCAATTACCAATCCAATTAGAAACATTCTTAAGGGCAATTCAGACAATTTTGTTAATATGGACACAATGGTGACTTCTCAAAAAAAAACCAAAACTCAATAACTAAATATGAACAGGGCTAAAGGATTTGAAAACCTGCCCCACCTACGCAGTGTAAGTAAAAATCTGGAAAAACTACCACTTAAACCAGTTTGCTCGCTGGAGAATATCAGTAACTGAACTCAGCTGGTTAACCTCTATTCCTGCAAGAGTAATAAGAGAGACACCTATTTGGATTAATAGGAAACACCTCAGTTAAAGGTTTTCTAATTTAAGTTTTCTTTTGCAGGGCTAGTCAGATCTCTGTATTAAACCAAAGATTAAAAATGGGGAAGAAAAAAAAAGCCCAATACTTTCGCCAGTTAAAAATGCTGTAGCAACTTAACTGGGCAGATGAAAATCATCCATAGCAAAAAATTGCTTGGCCACCAATGGTAAGGGAAGAAATCTGGCAATAAGTAACAGGGGGATGGATGTTCTTGACTTGTCTTCAGACGCCATTGAGCTCCTCTGTGGGAAGCATATCAGGCCATTTAGCAACAGAAACAGTGCAGATCTCAGTTACAAATCCTACCTAAAATGTAGCACGCTTCTTGACGGTATATGAAGAGATGGTGATGGAGTGCAGTGGTTGAGAGGGAGGATAAGTAACTATTCACTGGAGCAGTTTAAGCTTTCCTCCTTTTCCTATTTGAAAACTGATTTTCTTTAGACACAACAAAAGCAAAAAGAGGTTAAGTCTGTTAATTTCAAAGGGCATGTGTGCAAAGAGATACTGAGGAACGCATAACACTAACTTGGGAGCTCCACTTCATACTTACAGTCAACTATTTTTCATTAAGGATTCATGAAACATATTGAGATTTTTCAAGTGCTTCATTTTTTGCTACAGAGTGGAAAATAATCTTTTAGTTTAATAGACTAGCTTTTCAAACACTTATGGCTGATCTGAAAATCTGCCAGTATTTTCTCTCTTAGCAGATAAGTAGATACTTTTCTTCAGTACTTATCTTCCATATCTTTCCTCTGACCTGGTGGCATATGAAGTGGTATGCAGAAAAATGTGAAGCTAAATGGAAAGAAAAACACTTTTGTGTCAAACCAAAGATATTCACTGCACACCTTTCATTTTCTGAGCCTGACAAGTAAAGGTGCAATTGTTTTTCTGCTATTCCCTGTCCAGAATCTGCCCCTGCTCTACTCTCCTGAGCTGATGGCAATGCAAATCTCACAAAACCAGTTTCCAAGTAATTTTTTGCAATGTAAAGCTGGGACTGCCAGGTAATTCCTAGGGACTGTACACAAAATGTTTAACCTTTTTCCCTCCATCAGATGCTTTTAAATTGCTTTAGAGAGCTCTTAAAATGTCTTCTGCAGCACATGTGAGAGGAAAAAGGCACAATCTTGAAGAAGAAATCATGCACGATCCCACTGTTTTCTCTAAAGGGAGTGGCATATACGATGCAGAAAGCTTACGCATCATTTACGCACTACTTAATTTCCTCAGATTTCCCTAAGATTACCTTGAGCTGTAAGTCTTTTACTTCCCCCATCTCCTCCACTAGAGTATATTTTTCTCCATAGTTTCGGGCTTTGTGTTAGCGAGGTCTTCAGAAAGTGGAGTTAATTTCCCACGAAGAAACCAACAGCTAACAGGCTGATGTGGATGGCTATGTTTCTTTTCAATATTTGGATAAACTCTGATTCAACTTACTTTTTTAGCATTTTAACAATGTAATTATTTGGAAGACAGAACAATGTACATTACAAGGAACATTTGAAAATAGAGATTGAGCAATAAGAACGTTATAGGACTTGATTTCAAAAGAATCCATGCAGCAATTATTCCAGGCTGCATTAAATTACAAAAATTGAGAAAAGCTGTGACCTAGATATTTCTTCTCTTGAAATATGTTTCATTTCAAGCGTCTACTTTTTTTCAGAGTTTGTTTTGTAATGAAAGGAGCATTATTTTGCTGGTAAGGTTTTTATCTTTGCAAACCCATTATGCTATATTAACAGGTTGCAGGGGATAGTTAAACACAACAGAGACATATGTAGTCCCAGCAGAGCAGACCAACAGATTTTGAAACAAAGATACCCCACAAACCATTGGAAGTTATATAAAACAGACAGGAGAGCTATTTAAGAGAGGAAACCTGATATGGATCCAGCGCTGGAATTGAAAGGCTGAAAAGCTCAAAGAGTAAAATTTGAGTATTAAATGTTATCTGTGCAGGAGGGGATTAGCTATGAGACAAATCATATTAAAACACACTCTATGTTAAGGAAAATTTCTGATACACAACTTTTTTTCATAAGAAAAATACAATAATTTTTCATAGATTCAGTACTCAAAAAGCAGTATTATACACAACAAATAGAAGAATAGCTCCATATACTGAGAAATGAATGGATTTTTTTGGTGCAACTGAGTGCTTTAGAAAGGCAGAAAAGACTCAGAAAAAATTTGGTATCCTGTCAAGAGCTTTCAAAATAGTGTGTAAAACTGAATGAAAAATACTAAACACAAGGACGTTTTAATTGGAATGATTACCCTGATTCAGGATCCATATTAGCTGGGAAAATTATGTGGTGAGTCTTTTTGTTTTTTTAATCTGCTCCTAAATAGTGTTTAGCAACATCGGCCTAAATTCTTTTGTGGAAGATTTACAGGATTAATGACTGCTGACTTAAAGATTTCAGTAAATTGTTATTTACTGAAACATTACTCATATCTACAATAAAGTCAAGTACTTACTGTCTATACACAAATTGCTTTACCTGAACTGGTTTATCAGATATCATTAATAGTTCTCTTCTAAGTTCTCCTGCATCCTGTTAAAACAGTTTTGCAAATCCTTAATTGCATCATGACAGGTCAAAAGCAATTTTCCCTGTGACTTTATTGCCTCTTTGAAGTATTAACTGGTAGAAACACTATTTGCATCACACCTAGCAAGATCAAGGTCCAGCAGAAATATTGCCATATATTTTAGATTAAGACATTCAGATGGGGGCTTTGATAGAGGCTTCAAGTCAGGCAACCAGCACTCCTTTTGCACAGCTAGATGCTTTCTTGGCTACTGCCTCCATGACTCAGGGCAGCCCACGCTGCAGTTACTACACATCATGGGCACAGCAATGATATAGGGAGCTTCCCTGCCTGCCTCTGCAAGCGAGAGGAGAAAAAATGTAGAAGAGGTAATCCCTGAAGAATTAATCCCTAAACTCGATGCACTTATTGCCTTACAGCCTACCCCAGCCTAAGGAAGCCCTTATCAGTGACAGCAAGAGAAATTGGTTGCAAAAAGCAGATTACTGCAAGACACATTTATGATTTACACAAATATCCAGCCATTAAAAACACTTGTCTTTACTAGAAATCATGGATAAGAGGAGAAAGATGCCAATGGACCAACAGTGTTTCCAAGAGAAAGCATTGTCCTTGTGCCACCAGGATTACCCCAAATGGTGGAAGGACATCTGCAAGTTGAACTACATGTGACTGTGACCTACCTGTGCCAAGTGGGAACCTGCTGCGATTTTCACTGGAAGAAAAAAAATAATCATCCTATAGAGTTGATTTCTCGAGACCAGTATATCCAAGTCCTGTGTTCACAGCTCCCCCAGAGCTTGACAACTGTAGGTAGGAAATATTTTCCTACATCCTGAAAAATGGCTTTACCCACTCAAAATAGATTTTCAATATAAATATGTCCTACATGAACTGAAAGCACTTACATTTGAAAGAGCTATTCATGTCTATTAAGTCAGACAAATGATTGAAATTTAACATTAAAAGTGCGACTCCACACCTTGTACCATTTATCGACAGGAAATTAGGAACAATTAGATCTCTGTAAAACAAGGCAAAACCATGATTGCCGAAGGTCACACTTCAGGAAAACCCTGCAGAAAGCCCAACAGCAGAAATTCTTTACAGGTATGCTTCTTCACACTTATACATATGGTTTGAGCGACAATCAGGTAAAACGGACAAAACCAGATTTCCCCCACCAGCTGTAATAAATTCAACCCTTTTTTCTCCCCCCTCCTGCTATAAACAAGCAGAAATGTTGCACAGAGCAGACACTCTCTGGTCTTTTATGGGTGTTATTGTGCTCTGGAATGGAAAGAGGACACTGGCAAGGATTGCTTGCAAGTACAGAAATTAAAGGAAGAGAATTAATTTTCTGCAACTTGCTATATCTATTTCTTGAGTTTTAATACTTTCACATTCAGTAAGTTCACAATGAAACACCTTGTGTAAATATTGCAAGCCCCTGCCTGGAATTCTTGCAATGAGCTGTCAGCAGATAAACTTATGCCTGTTACTTTCCATAAAAGGATAACCTTGAAAACACTCACACTCTGCCCCCCAAGTCAGATCTCATCATTTCTTTTTTCAAAACGGACTGAAATGCTGATTCCTAATAAGTATGTGTATGTTAGGTTAGAAATGAAGAACCATTTTCCAAAATGTTATGTCCAACTCAAACCAATTTTGAATAAAGCTTCATTAGGGTTCTGAGGGTTTAAAGTTTTTATATACATACACATACATAAAGTACATTAGAGAGGGAGATAGGTAGATTGATAGACAGAATGACAGATAGATAGCGGGGGTTTTTTCTTCCAAATTCCAGTTCTGGCTAGCACTAGAGCCAAACATGCCAAAACACAGCAAAGACGACTATTCTCTTGATACTCCTAGCTGTGGCCAGAAGAAATTGTGCCTGAAATTGCGTGAGAAAATTTCAAGACAAACGAGCTTTGGCCAGCTCAGCTGTGAACATTTGGATGCTTATTTAAAGTGAAGTGACCCCAAACTGCAAAGCACTGGATGTTCACTTGTCACTAATTTCTAATAGTCACTCTGAGACAGGGTGAAACAGCCAAGACAGGGTTATGGGCTCCTTGCTTGCACAGAGGATTTAAGAGATGAAGGACGAAAGGAAAAGTCTCTGGGGTTTGTAGGCCATGTTGGTTGGAGAAATTGTTTTTCTTCAGTGTTATGCAGGAGTTTTGGTGTTTGAACAATACCCAATGCCCGAAGGCAGAGAGTGATGACAGCCATCAGGGTGGCATGGTGTCCTTGTAGGCAAGTCAACAGCCATTGCCATGGTCTGGCCCTGCTTCTCCTCTGTGCACAGAGAAGGAGACATTTGTGGAGGGGGAGGTGGAAAAGGTATCCCTCCATCTCCTACAGGATAGACAGAACAATCCCACTCCCTCTCCTCTGCCCATTGCTCCTGAGGTGCTTCCTCCGACTGTGTTGGGCCACCTCCATGGAGCCTTGGGCGAGGCTGAAGGGGCAGAGACAAGCATTGACTGATTCCCTTGGAAAAGCTTATTTTTGGGGGCTGGGGATGATGAAGGGTGGGTGTGGTGGAGGAGGATAAGGAGAATTTGTGGTCTGGGAAGTCAGGGAGCCTTTTCTGTCGCTGGTCCCTCACTCACTCAGACGAGTGCAGGTGAGATGAGTATGCACTTTTACAAGCAATTAGTTTAAAGTGTGCCCAGAGGACACAATAGTCAGGTTTTACTGGATATGTAATACACACTGTGACAGTATACAGTGCTATTGCAGGCCAAAATTACAATTCCGGGACCTTGCAGCCTGCAGGTGCTCAGTAAAACAAAGGAAATCCCACCAAAAGAAAAAAAGGAGGGGGGTTAATATGGTTTTAAGCAAAATCCAAAACATGGATTATATGACTTCCCTCATTTCAGGGCTTTTCTGTGCCTTTAGGGGCAGCTGGAGGAAATATGAAAGAGCATCTTCCCTAGAGCTTTCCCTAGTGAGGTCTGGGGAAAGTGGGGATGGGGGCCACCACAGGCACACCTGAAGTTTGCACATCTCATGCCCGGGAGGGGCACTGGCATTGGAGGGGCCAGAGCTGGTGTTGGCCCTTGCACTGGTAACATCAGGACTGTGATATCCCTGTTGGTTCCTCAGAGTAGATCTCCAGGAACATCAATGCCACGGTTCAGTCTCACATGTTCATTAATACGTCATTGGCCAAGGAACCAGAGGAGAAGCATACAGCAGGTTAAACATCTGCCTAACTGGAAGCAATTAAGATTGTCTTTTGGGAGAGGCTTGTAGCTAGTCCTGGTAGTTGACCGGAGAAGGACAGTGCATTGAGAACAGAGCAGCTGAGGACACAGGCTGAGGGAGATCTGTCCCTCCACAGGAACCACATAGCAGATTTTCTCTTTCATGGTGCTGAGATGCAGACCTCAGCTGCATTGCCCACAGCCAGCTCCACATCACACACTCAAGACTATTTGTAGAACAGAAGGTGATGACACCCATTTGGGCAGAGCTGCTGCAGCAGAGCTGTGGCAGTGTATGGACCCACTATGTACACAGGAGGCAACAGACATGGAAAGGGGATTTGGGGACCAGGTGAGTTGGTCTATCCCTGGGACCATACTGCTGTCCACACCAGGCAGCATTGTGGAGGCACTATGAAGGACATGTTAGGGTACAGCACACTGAGGCTTCGCCCAGAGCTGGAAGATGGGCTTTGTACCCTGCAGTCCAGAAAGGCATCTAAGGACTAACGAAAGCAAAAGCTTTTCAGACCTGTTACCTCAGATGCTGGATACAGAGTTAGGAAGTCTGAAGTAATATATTAGGTCAAAAACTCCATCAGCTCAAGCTGAGTAAAAACATCACCATTAACCACTATCCAAGTTTAACACAAAACCCCTTTGACTCACTGGTTCTAGCAATTTTATCAACATTTGATCTCCTTTGACATCAGAGCTGGCTTCTGTCTCCAGATCATTTTGTCTAGACTCGGTGTTTACATTAGACTTACCCAGATTGGCACCATTTGCTTGGCAACCTTTTTGTGTGCGCGTGTGTATGCTTATAGCAGCTTTGTTTACGCAGTTTCCCACTGAGTTTGTGACCAAAAATAAACATAGAGTTAAATGTGAGCAATACTCAGTGGGACACTAAATGCATTTTATAGGGTCTGCCTCTGAAGCAAAGGATATGAACTGATTTTCAGACATCTACAAAGGGCCATAATCAAACCCAGATCATCAGACAAGAGCGATTGTTCGGGTGAGCTAAATTTCTTCTGCTTTTCACCATTGGAACAATTACCGAAACCTCAGTCATGTTCAATATGTAAAGTGGCAGCAAAACTCAAGCCTCAAAAAATTTTCAAGACAGCTTTCTCTGTGTATAAATACACCAGCCCTGGGCCAGCAAGAGTCAGTGAAGAGCTGCAGAGTCCAGTGGACTTTGGATAAGAGCTGTAATAATGTTGGTAAAAGAGGTGTTTCATAGCTCATGATGGCTGAAGGTAGTTACTCCACCTAGGAATCAGCAGCCGAGGTTCATCTTAAAATAGCAAGGAAAAAGCTTTTTTTAATGAGAGGATGCATAGAGTCATGGATCTGAAAGCCAGAAAACACTGTTATAGCTACCCAGTTGCCCTCCTGCAAAAGCCCTGTCCATAGTATTTCCAAAGATAATTCAGGTATGCATGTCTGAGTCACAGTGTCCTCTAGGTAAACATCTAGACCTCTAGATAAACAGAGATGCTGTTCACCACTCTAGGGAGGAAATCTGTGTGGCCAAACCTCAATTAGAGTTGAAGCTTGTCAGTACTGTGAGGGGCAATAAAAAGGGATTATTTAAATATGTTAATGGAAGAAGGCAGGCCAGAATATACATTGGCCTGTTACTTGATGAGCATGGTCACCTCACAAACAGGGACACAGACAAAGCAGAGATCTTTAATGCTTTCTTCACCTCCATCTTCAACACCGATAATGGGCTCTGGGACCCCCAGAGCCCTGGGCTAGAGAACCATGACTGTGGGAATGACAAACTCCCAATCAACCCTGAACTTGTGTGGGACTTGCTGCTCCAGCTGGAGCCTTACAAGTCAATGGCACCTGATGAGATTCATCCAAGAGTACTTAAAGAGCTGGCTGGTGTCATAGCAAGACCCCTCTCAATGATTTTTCAATGCTCTTGGGAATCTGATGAGGTCCCAGTTGACTGGAAGCTGGCAAACGTTGTTCCAGTCTTCAAGAAGGGCAACAGGGATGACCCCAGTAACTACAGGCCTGTCAGTCTTGCTTCTGTGCCTGGCAAAATTATGGAGAAGATTATTCTGGGAGTTATTGAAAAACACCTGAAAGACCATGCAGTCATTGGTCCCAGCCAGCACAGGTTCACAAGGGAAAGCCCTGCTTAACAAACTTAATTTCTTTCTATGACAAGGTTACCCACCTAGCTGACCAAGGGAAGCCAGTCAATGTAATCTTTTTGGATTTCAGTAAAGCTTTCAAAACTGTCTCTCACAGTGTCCTCCTGGACAAAATGTCCAGCATACAGCTGGATAAACACATAATGCAATGGGTGAATAACTGGCTGATGGATCAGGCTCAAAGAGTCACAGTAAATGGGATTACATTGGGCTGGCGGCCAGTTACTATCCGCAGGGATCCATCTAAGGGCCAGTACTCTTTAATGTCTTCATAAATGACTTGGGTGCAGGACTTGAAGGAATGTTAATTAAGTTTGCTGACAACACAAAATTGGGAGGAGCTGTTGACACTTTAGAGGGCAGAGGGGCCCTGCAGAGAGATCTAGACAAATCAGAGAGCTGGGCAATCACCAACCATATGAATTTTAACAAGGTCAAGTGCCGGCTTTTGCACCTGGGGCACAGCAACCCTGGATGTACGTACAGACTGGGGAACGAGAGCCTGGAGAGCAGCTCTGCGGAGAGGGATCTGGGTGTTCTGGTCAATGGCAAGTTGAACATGAGGCAACAGTGTGCCCTGGCAGCCAAGAGAGCCAACCATGTCCTAGGGTGCATCAAGCACTGCATTGCTAGCTGGTCAAGGGAGGTGATTGTCCTTCTCTACTCTGCGCTGGTGCGGTCTCACTTTGAGTACTGTGTGGTGTTTTGGGCACCACAGTATTTTAAGGATGCAAAGCTACTAGAGAGTATCCAGAGGAGGGCCATGAAGTCGGTGAAGGGTTTTGAGGGGAAGCCGTATGAGGAGCGGCTAAAGTCACTTGTTTTATTCAGCCTGGAGAAGAGGAGACTGAGGGGAGACCTCATCGTGGTCTACAGCTTCCTCACAAGGGGAAGAGGAGGGGCAGGCGCTGATCTCTTCTCTCTGGCGACCAATGATAGGACCCAAGGGAATGGCAGGAAGATGTGCCAGGGGAGGTTTAGGTTGGATATTAGGAAAAGGCTCTTCACCCAGAGGGTGGTGGAGCACTGGAACAGGCTCCCCAGGGAGGTAGTCATGGCACCAAGCCTGACAATATTCAAGAAGCATTTGGACAACGCCCTCCACACACAGTGTGAATTTTGCATTTGTCCTATGCAGGGACAGGAGTTGGACTTGATGATCCTTGCGGGTCCCTTCCAACTCAGGACATTCTACAATTCTATGATCAGTCCTTGATTCAAAGGGCCAACGTGACTTCAGCTAGACTTCTTCCTCCATTGTTGCTCTTTCTTTGTCCTGGGCAAGAACAACAAAAGATTAAGCATAACTATAAACCCAATATTTGGTAAATGTGCCTATCCAGGTCTTGAAAAGAGGAAGTGATGTGAACATTTGAGGTATGAGCAAAACTGATCCAGGGAGCAAAAGATTTCATGGGAAGGGGCAATGTTTGCTTTCACCCCAAAGCTCCAAACTTTGCATTTTGTTCTGGGTTGTTAGAATTAATCGCTCCAATCGCATTAACTATCAAGATATTGCTTCGTCTTAGGTTCTTCTTTCTTCTAAGTGTCTCTTCCTGGTCATGTTCCCATGACACATACTGGCTGCAGTTTGGCTCTTCATTTATTGAAAAAGAGACTTCACCAGAGTACTAGGATGAAAGTTTGTCCAGTCAGAAGAAAACAGCCTGGTGAACAGAGGCACAAGGTTTTCTGTTGCATCCAATGCTGCCTTGGATGGATTTTGCTTTCAGAAGACAGGAAAAATAAAAAATACTTTTATTTACTTAGTAAAACCGTTGTTTTTACTGGGGCTGAGCTTTCTGAAATTGCACCAAATGCTTGAAAAGGTAGGGTTTGCAGCAGATCCCCATCATTTGGAAGGATTCCTGTGCTTCTCTGTAGAGTTTTTATTGATTTTCTCAGACTCATTTGTCCTTCTAGCCATCAGATCCATATGACCTCCCCAGCTGATGGCAGATCTCCAGCAAGACAGCTTGAACAGCACACACAAGTTACGTATGTATTCATGGCTGCAAAAAAAACAGCTCCTGAGCCAATATAATGAGTACAAGACACAGCTGAGCTGATATGAAGTAATGTGTGGATGTCAATTTTCAGCCAATAGTGAAGTGTCAGGACACAATTGTTTGGCAAGCCCTTTGCCCTTTATGTGTCCAAAATGGCGTGTCGATGCCTTTGTACAGTGAAGGGCTCTGGATGTTACAGAAAGCTTTTCTTGTTGCTTTTTGTTAGATCCAAAAAAACTGCAAACCCCTCAGAAATGAGAAGTGAATCACAGGTCATTTCTATTGCAAAATCTTAGTGATAACCCTTGATCATTCAAATCTTCTCTTTCACATGTAATCACATCTTATGAGCTGTGGTGTGATGTTCCACTTACGTATATGGAGTAAGAAACGATGACTCACACCTTTTCCCAGTTGTTGTAAAGACAGCCCTTCCTATATAACACTATGATATATATCTGATTATGATGATAAGAGGTCCATGTATGTTTTAGTTCCTTGTGTAATTTCCAGCCTGTATTCTGGAAATAAAACAACTAGAAAATCGCAGCTTGTCCAGTTGGTCTTAAAATGAAGCATATTATGGGCATCAGTGGAAAAAGTACAGGCCAAGTTTGTTAGAAATATAAACTTACAAACCTATAAAGGAAATTTAATGTCAAAATTAATGTGCAAACTCTGGAGGAAACCATGCTGGTGTCAAGATATGCAGAATAAGAATAACTGAATAAATTTGCTCGGATCCTCGCAGAATCTTACATCTAATTAGAGCTGCCCAAGGCAGAATCTGTCAAGGCAGAGATGGAAATCTCAGGCTGGGGACAGGCTGCTGACCCTCACACTGCTTGTGAGCTCACGGACTGTTTTTCCATGGCACTACAGCATTTATTTCACAGGCATTAATTAAGATCCAAAATAACTGAATAAATTTGCTCGGATCCTCGCAGAATCTTACATCTAATTAGAGCTGCCCAAGGCAGAATCTGTCAAGGCAGAGATGGAAATCTCAGGCTGGGGACAGGCTGCTGACCCTCACACTGCTTGTGAGCTCACGGACTGTTTTTCCATGGCACTACAGCATTTATTTCACAGGCATTAATTAAGATCCAAAATAAGGCTGGAAGATAATTCTTCTGCAGAATCAGATTGGAGGCAGGTATAGTTGACAAGTAATTTTGCGATGGAAACATGACAGCTGTTACACACAGAAACGCCTTTCTATTCAGTTGACCACTAATATAGGGGAATAGAGGGTGCTTAGGGGAGATGAGGAAACATGGTAGATTAAGCATTATGATTCCAGGAACAGCTATTCCCAGGTCATCTATTTTAGGGTAGCTGGGCTTCCCAGGAAGCCTTGACGGAGTTTCCTAGCCGTGGTGAGCAGTCATCTTGCCTGCACAGCAAAGCACAGAGTCATTCTTGTCCCACCTTACCCCCACAACATGCTCTTCCAGAAACCTCCCTCGGAGTTTTCTTATGTGGATAAGCAGCAGTTTTTCTTGATAAGGGCCATGGCATTTGGACAATAGCAGTCATCACAACAATCTCCTGTGGCAACGAAGTCCACGAGCTAACTATAGGATGCCTGAGGAGCTATTTCCTGGTATTCTTTCACTTTCCACCAGTTGTTGTTTTTATTATTTAACTTCATTAGTTTCAAGTATGATGCAGCATCGAGCCGCTGTTGTTCTTATTAAGGAAAAATAATTGGCTGTCTGGCCTCCACTTGGATGAAAACTCATTTCTCTCTGGGGAGTTTTCAGCATTAGTCCATCTCTGGCAACAAAAGCTGTGATTTTAGCACCCTCCAAAACACTGGATTACAGTAAAAGTGGAAATCAGGTAGTGAAGCAAAATTCACAGTATTTCCCACGAGTTTTTCATACAGATAGTCAGCAGCAATGGTCACTTATATGTACAAGAAATTCTAGTAGAATAAACACACCCTCCAAACTTCCTGGGCTCTAAATCATCCTGCTAAATTTGATTATCTCTTAAGTCATTTAGAAAGCAAGATGTTCTCTGCGTTTTAAGAGCTTATTAACAACATCAGCTAAAAGTGATAGACACTGCAGTAATTCAAACCAGAGGGTGGGGGAAAAAGGAGTTATGAAAACTTGGCTTAGACTGAAGACCAGAGAAGAAGTTGAAGGAAGAGCAGCATTTTTGAGGGAAAGGCAAATTGAAGGAATGAAGTTTTGAAATTCCTGTCTTTCCTGCCTCCCCAGTAAGCAGGAGAATCTCGTGTTTGCTGGCTTCACTGGAAACAAAGCAGAGCTTGAAGTTTTAAGCTTCACTGCTCCCACTGGCTGTGTCTACATGGCTGCTTAGCCTGAGCTCCAGCTCTTATGTATACACAAGAAAGTCTCTGGCTTGCTCAAAACTTGAGTCTGATTTGTAAAAAAAGGCTCTCCAGAAGCACTGAACCATACTGGCACTCCACACCGGACCCCCTGGATGTCAGAAGGACTAAGGCTTGAGTGGTGAGTGGAGAGGAGCATCTCCTTGCTACACTCTGTTCATGGGAAAGGCAAATAGCTGCTGCATCCGGTTCTCATGGGCAGTGAGTTAAACCACCTGCAGATCCACTCAGCACTGCCCCTTCTGCTGACCTTTGTCCCTCGTGCAATCTCTCTTCCAAAATATGTACAGCCAGTGCCTACTGCACATGGCTAAATTATGAATGGGAATGGATTTTCCAAGCAGATGCTGGCATACCAGCTGATGAGATGACATAGCCTGTGAGCAACCATCACAACAAAGTGGCAGGAAAAGATGCTGTCCCTCCTGCATGGGATCTGCTGAGCCACACAGCTCTGCACCAAATCCCACATAAGACTTCCAGAAAGCCTTAAATAATTAACAGCATGAAGTTAACTGTATGTCAAAGATTTCATGACATATATCCAAACTGTAAATGATTATCTGTTAGAATTTTACTTGGAGAAGAAAAACAATAGAGAAAGATTTACTTTTTATTAATGCTCTAACATATTTCCTTACCTATCTCCCTATCCAAGAACTGCACTTCACTATCCCAGTCTGGGCTCAGCACCATCCCACTTATATTCCATTTGCCTGTCCTTAGCTTCAAATAAATTTTGAAACAAATCAGAAATAAGAGAATGAGAGTAGACCTAGAGACGTGCCTGCCATGCAGGAGGCAGATAAATGCTTGAGAAAGACTGCGCAGCACTGAACCCGTGCCTTGTTGCACTAAGATTTCCAACAGCGTCTCCAGCAGCTCCAACCCAAGAGTAACAACAAGAAACTCATGCCACAGCATGGACAAAAAGGTCTGTTGGACATAAGTGTCCACCAACATTAACTAATAATCTTGAGAGAGTTGGGTCAAGGATTTCAACCGCATTCCCAGGAAGTGGGTGAATTGGGGATTCTAAACCTTCATGTGCATGGGTTGCATGGGGGTCTTAGACCTTCAAGAAGGGAGATGCACACTGATCCAGAACAAGACATGTGGGTCCCTTCTGCCCATCTCAGAGATTTAAGGAACTCAAATATAGACTCTGGGAATTTGTGTCTTGGTCAAGAAAACAGTTCATGCTTTTGGAGCATTTCTTCCAAATTTTCTATCTGAGACAAGAAAATGGGCAACCTGATTAATCTGCCATCAGAAATCTCTTTATTAAGACACTCTGAAAGAGTCTGTACACAGCTACCAAACCAGGACATGCCCAGGTGGGCACGGTGTCTCAGAGGTTACCCGTCAACCCTGGCTTCAGCCCAGCCCTGACATGGCATTTCAATTACTCTTCAGCATGTAAACTGCAGGAACCAAAGGCTGGCACTTGCAAATGCAGCTTCATGTCTTTTATTGTAAAGGTCTGACTCCTTTTCCTGAAGCTTTTAAGTATGGCCCTTTGAGCATAATTGAATGAGACAGAAGCAAAAATCAAGAGGCCTCTGCTTTGAAAAGAGACGTGACACTCGTTGATTGTTAACCACAAAACACGGGCCTCTTTTCTTTCTTTTTTTTTTTTCTTAACTTCACAGTTTTTCTTTCTTTGAAGTAGCTTGATGTTACCAGAGCCTAATAACCCAAAATGTCCTCATCAGCATGTTAAGGCACCCCTCCTTCAGGCAGTGGAGCCACCAAGCAGCCCCCGGGACAACTCTTGCATCCCGATAGTTTGACTGTCATCACAACACCACCAGACAAGCAGGAGGCTTGCTCCTATAACTCCTGTCCACCTGCCACACCATGCTGCTCCCCAGACGCTGCAGCAGAATTTTCCTGGGCCATGTGTACATAACATTTCTTGCAGACTTACAGCAGTGCCAAGGAGCTTGGTCAGCTCCATCTACAAGAACAGCAACGGTCTTTTCAGACCAAAACTGCAAAAGTCTTGGCGGGTTAAATTTGTCTGCAAATGAACTTATTTGTTGCCTACAAGAGAAACAAGATTTGAAGTGCATATTTTGGATAAGTACCTACTTAATGCAAATCTGTGATTATAAGGATGAGGTAGATTGTAATGACTGTCTTTTGTCATGTCCTGCCTAACCCAAGCATGCACCTTGTCCTGTTGTCACCCTCTGCCCAACCCAGGTATGACCCTTGTCCTGAATTAGCTTCTCTACTGGTCCCTGGGGTGTCTCTGAGTCACGCTGAGCACCTAGAGGAAAACAACCCAATCTTGGCTTCTAGCGATAGAGAATCCTACATGTCCCATCCATAAACCAAATCTTTATCTAAGGTATTTTATGGTTAACTACTTTCACCATTAAAATTTTTAATTGTGTTTCTAGCCCAGATTTGTCTGGATGTTACTTACAGCCATTGTATCTCGTTACATCTCCTTTTGATATGCAAAGGAGATTCCATTCCCAAATTCATTTTCTCCAAATTTCCAGTTGATTGGACAAATTTTCTTTACAAATAAAATTTAAGATGATTAAGCAGTCTATAATGACAACTGGGGGATAAAAGCACATTTCCATACCACTGCTTTGTCCTCAGCAATGCCCAATCCAAAGTCAAATAGTGATGCTGCAGCAGCATAGGAATTGTACAGAAGTGTGAGCCAGTATCCATCTACTCTTCTGATTCAAAGAATTACCATTTCCTTAACTCTAAAACCATCATAAAACAAAACATTTCTGGGATGTTCTTTGACACATGAGCAACAGTTTCTCAAAGTCAGTGGGAGCCTTTTCACCTCCGTTAGTGGACATTTTATCAAGTTCTGCCTTCTTTTGTAAGTGAAGCTGGGCTAAAATCTCCAAATCCTACAACAGTTTGAACTTTACTGCCTATGGAAGAGAAAAGCAGCCAAAAAAACCCCAAATAAATGTATGGAAAAGAAACAGTAAAGCAAGATTTCCCCAAACAGCATTCACTGATAACAATATAGCTTTGTGATTGCTTTCATTTTTTAATGTATTTCCAAGACAAAACAAAGGGAAATATATGATTTCTCCAAATTTCTGCCAAAAAGGCAGTTCCCAGAGTATGCATTTAATGACAGCATTGCAGGAAGACAATTTTTCCCATCCTTTCTAAGATCTCTGCCCACTGCAAAAAGGACATCAACAGGAAGAAAACCCACATAGAAGGGGCGGGTGTAAGGACACATCTGATTGAAGTGAAACAATTCTTTCTGGCTGAGCTGGTTTGAACAGGCTCTGGTAAACAGCCTGTTATCTACCAGAGGTCACCCAAATCCGAGGTCTCACTGGGGTTCATCAAAATAAGCTGTTCACTCATTAGGCTGACAGAAAAGTGCCAAATATCTGACCCCAAAAGAATTTCTCATACCTGATGAGATCATGGTCTTTTTGGTTTTTTGGGGTGTTAAGCTTTTTTTTCCCCAGGTTGGAAATGGAGTGCTTTATTTCTTTGGAGGGAGAATTTGCAGAAGGGCAAATTATCCAGGCCCTTGGCCATCAAGCTAAGACAAGCTTAGGCTGCCCATGTAGTACTCAGTGGGAAGCGGCAATGATCCCTGGACAATGGGAGATTAAAAGGTGATTTGAAGTGGAGGAAGGACCACCCCTGATGCACACTTGCAGTTAAACTAAAGGAGAAATGTCTATTATAAACAACAAAATATATGTAAACTTTACTTGTACTTAAAACCAGGCTTGAAAAAATACTAGTGGGAGAAGAAACACCAACAAATCAAAAGTGGCAGAGGATAAAAGGCGGATTTCAGAGAGGTCTGAACAAGAAGGCAGTCTCCTATAGAAGGCCAGACAGAGCACAGCCATCCATGAGCTCCTGGTAACATCCTCCCAGCAAGGGAGGATTTAAAGAGCCAAATAAGTCCATGAAATTCACATAGGGCCTTCAGGGATGGAAGACACATTACACTTGAAGAAACACATTCCCTAATCAAGACCACAAAAGCCCTTAAAATTATCAAGCCAATTGGTCTGGACTCTCTGGCAGGATTTCTGCAGAGCAGCAAGAGCTATGGTGTGGTGGTCTCTGATAAATCACAAGCCACTGCTGCATTGCTGATGCAAAGAAATGAGGTCCATCAGGGACCAGTCAGCATCTGTCTGGGGCAGAATCATGTTGAGATGTGATGCTGTGACACCAAGTGTCTGACCGAGACTTGACCTTGGCAATGACCTCTCCACGGTGTTACAGAGGGAAGCTACCGGGAACTGTGCTCCTGAGGGAGATTTCCTGGGGGGAAATTGGGGAAATCGGGGAAATCATTCTACTATCTTGGTGGAGCCAGTTGTTCCTGGATGGGCTTCCTCACTAGTTGCTATTTCTAACCTGCTTTCGGTTAGGCACTGAAAGACTGCTTTCTAAGTCATAGCAAATAGCCTTAAACTGAGTGATCACAGCTTGACTCATTTAAAGTAAAACTATGGCTTTCAATATCAAAAAGGAAGTAGAGCTGGAGGAGTCAGGGGGACTGAAGGGCTCAGTGACTGCTATGATGAAGGGGGCTGGAATTTCTATTAGGAAACACAAAAAATGCCTTCAGATATATCTCCCCGCTAAAAGAGGAAGGTCTCCTCACTGACCTACATGGATATCTTACGGTGGCAATATATTAGGAGTCTTATCAAGCGCACAAAAAGGGATGCAAAAGCAACAAAGGAAGCATCTTAGAGGCTGGGGAGATGAGAAGTCAAATGAGAACTGTCAAAATTAACCTAGCCAGACTTTTTAATGAGGGAAAAAGCCTCAGATGTTTTCCAGCCACAAACATGGAGAGGGAAAAAGTGTTGTGGTGCAGTAAAAAATGGAGCAGAAATAGGAGAACTGAGGGTTACTTCAACCAGCCTGCCACTCTGCCTGCTGTGCTCAGAGAAGAGCTGCTGCAGACCGTGGGACAAAAGCAGGGCAGCAAGTGAGAAAAGGATGTGGAAATGATGGAGCTGAGAGGGAATCACAGCCATAGCATCACATGGGGAAGTCCAGAGGGACAGAGAAATCTCCATCCTGGGGTTTGAAAAGAACAGGCACAGGAAACTGCAAGTCAGGAGCATGGATATGTAAATAAGTAACACCTAGATGTGCAATAACTGCATTCAGGGAAAGGAGCGAGGAGAAAAGTACAGTTTAGGCACTGGCAGGCCCCTGAATCTGAACTGACAGCACAGGGAGCTTTCAAAAGCTCTTTTTCAAGAAAAATTAGACATTGTGAATCAGGGTCTGCCTCCACTTCTGTTCCTTCCAAGAAATGGGTCCCAGCTCTCTCCTGGCAGGACATGAGTCATTCCGACCACCCTCAGTGAAAGTCAATCGTGTCCATGTGGGAAGGAGAAAGCCCCTGGCACACGCCACGGATGTTGCTTTCCTGGGCATCGTCTGGGTAACGTACTTCCAGACTGAGCTGCCATTCATTTTTGGCAAATAACTAATAATGACTTGCAAAACTTGCTACTGTGTTTTTCATCACAGCTGCTCTGGGGATATGTTTCTGGCACAAAAAGCACTGCTACCATTGTGACAAAACCAATTACAGTAGTAAAAAAAGCAGGCCAAAAAGATATAAGGTTATTGTCAGGGTGAGGGCAGGGGAATTATTGAGATGAGTTGTCTACAAAATAGCTTAAGAGAGTTGCTTTCTTATCATGACATCATGACTTATGCTGACTCAATTATGATGAGTGATAATTATGATAAAAACTGCTCTAGCTATGGCCTTGGGAAATGAAAATTGAGGGAAGGAATTAGCAGGGGGTGGAGAAAAAAAAAGAAATAAAATTAAGTCACAGGCAACAGTACGAAAAGCTTCAGTATATATTAAGCCAACAGAGATTGGTTTAAATTATAGTGTTTGAGTGGAGTAGCTGGAAAAATAACTCCACAAAAGCAAGGCAAGGCTTATCTTATAGTGTGTGGCTATTTAAAACTGGGCACCCTGGGGAGGATTGGGGCTCAAAGGAGCCCAGGCAGTGCAAACAACCCAGAAAAGGTGCATGCACCTGGTCCCCAGGCAGAGGGAGCATTTAGGATTGGAGCCCTGCATCCTCAAGTCTTATTCTTATCATATAGTGCTTCCCATAAATCCACCTAATATCCCTATAATACCAGAGGATTTTTATGCCTCTTTAAGCACTCAGAATCTCTGGTTGTCAGAAATTTGTCCTTTTTCTCCTAAATTTCCTTATTGTAAAGTTATACCTGGGCGTTAGGTGTCCTCCTGGCACAGTCCTCTCTTAAGGATGCTGCAAGAGCTGTAATATCCTCTTGACCTCCCTTTTGCATGGATAACCAAGTCAGCATCTCAGTTCTGTCAAATCAAATGGCCTTTCCTTTCCCTGGGGCTCTGGGAGCTGCTGAGCATATTCCAGGTGGGACACCTGATCCCCCAAAGCTATCTCTGCCCTGGAATTAGGGGGCAGCTGTGTACTGAGAAACCCACCTCTGAGAAAAAGGCTAAAAACCAAATAAAATCATGTGAGAGCTAAAGAAAGCTGGAAGTAACAAGATGATTTGTGTAAACTTTAAATTGAGCAAGTTTCATGCAGAAGGCTCAAGTTACATTTTGTGGGCAGGGAGAGGCAAACTCAGGCACAACAGCAACAGCTTCAAAGCAATGCAGAGATGATTTGTTCCTTGCTGCCCCTATGCCACCCTCCACTACATGGAAAAGTTGGGAAAACAGATACTTTCAGGTTCACTGTACATTAAAGTGAAGAAAACAAGTCAAAGTATCTGAGCTTTTCCTGTCAATTCTGGGCTGTTGGAAAGGGCCGAGCATTTGTGCCGGGCACACCAGTGCCGGCAGGCAAGGAGCAGCCTGCCTTCCCTTGGCAAAGCTTGCGAACCAGGAGCTCAAATTTTACATGTAGCCTGAGACTGCATATGAAAGGAAAAGACACTTAAGGGTTTTGCAGGACATTTGCTGCCTGAGAGTACATGGAGGGCTAAAGCACGGCGCAGCCGGCTGTGGCTGTGCTCCCCTGCAGACCACCCACCACCTCCAGGTCCCTGCTCACAGCTAGTGCTTGTTCACCCTCCAGTGTCTTCAGGACATCCCAGAGGTTCAAGGGACCGAGTGCAATTTGAAAGCCAGACAAACATAAACAGTTGCAGGTTTAGAAAACAGGAGATAGAGATTTTTGCGACAGATCTGTCAGAGAGTGAGACGTAACTATAAAGTCAAAATGAATAACCTGTCTGGCTCAGGAGCATGGAAAATGCACTGAGGGCAGGAGTTATGCAACATGGCAAGATGTTTATCAGTTCTGTTTTTTTCACTTTTTTTTTTCCTGAAATTGTAACTGAGAGCTGGAAGCGGGGTTGCTGGGGGTAAGAGGGATAGGAGACAAAACAGGGACTCTTCATTTCTTGGGCTGCCATTTCAAAAGCATGACATGGAGACAGCGATACTGGGAACAATTTAAAAGGAGCCTGTGGTTTGCTGCCCCCCTGACTGCTTTCAAGGAGGATTCAGATGTGACAATGGCGAGACAAAAAGGGATAGACCCTCTCCCACCCAAGAGGTCTTTGATATTAACACTAACATAGTCAGGGCTCAGTCTGGGAACAGGGTGCTCAAGTGTGTCTTTGCCACACTTGGCGACATGGGATATTGCTCATCTCTGCATTCAGCAACACCTTAAAAAAAATGCCTTTCACAGGGGATTAAAACCAAACCAAATGCTGCTGCCTGTCCAAATCCAGAGATCACAGCTGAGAGGTTCGGGTGAAGTTGGGAAAAGTTCACAAGAAACGCCTGTGGGTGGTAGAGTGATGTAACCCTTTAGGTAGCTCACAGCATTTTGAGGTTAGGCGTCCATTAACTTTCCATTAAAAACCTGGCAACCTTCATGTAAGCATTGCAACACCCTATTTCCGTACACCCGAGAGGGTGCCGACCCAGGGGCTGCCCCCGCACCCTGCTCCGCTGGGTGCACAGGTGCTGCTCTGAATGTCAAGAGTCAGAAGCCACATGCTCCTGGGAGAAATGACTCAACACCCAGACCAGAGACACATTCCAGTGTGTAGGAAAATATCTGAAACCTTGAGTGGTCTTGCAACATCCAGCCACTTAACAGAGTGAAGAAATCGCACACTTGAACTGGTTTTCAGCTCAGTTAAGCCGAAGTCTGCAGAGCCCAAGAGTAACCAAGACCAGAGTTTGCTCCTCCATGGTTTATGGAGTACCCAAACCCAGAGTAACATGGCCCTGGGTGGACACCAGTGCCCCTTCTCACCCCAAAAGCTCAGTGTGGGCAGTGGGCTGTGTGCTGAGCATCGCTAAAATGCAGAAAGAGCCAGCTCAGGCTGTGGTATGGGCAGAGAGAAACAGCCTAACCTTCCCTCTGCAGGGTTGTAAAACTCCTGCTGTGGGAGAAGGAACCACCTCCTTATCCTACATCCTCTGTATTCAGAAACAAAGTCCACAGAAGATTTGCATTTTTGGCACCTTAACAGTTACATTAAATTTGGTTGGTTTTCTTTTGTTTTGCAAGCCTGGAAAATGTTCGTGCTCTAGAGAAAAGAGTAAAATAAACATGAAAAAACAGTGAAAATGAGTATATGTTTTTAGTGGGAAAGAGAGTAGTTTTTCAAAATTTTTAAAGCAAAAATTTTGTAGATATGTTGGTACATTTGTATTACAGAAAGAGTTGTTAAAAGCAAACATTCCAGAGCAAAAAGAAGCTCTAGCCCTAGCAGGTGTTTTATGATTTTAATGCAGCCAAGTGAAGAAAGCATCTATCCTTTGCAGATGCAATTATGTGTTTGAAGTGAAAACACAAACTTTGGAGAAAACAGCAAAATACTTTTCTTCCAAAATATTTAAGTTATTTTGAGCATTTGACCAGTAGGAGGGAGCAAAGCAGGGACAAAACTACACATGTAGTGCTTCCAAATGTACGTATACTACTCACGCTTTTCATAGCTGAATGGTTAACAACAAAGACAATTACATTCTTGCTACAGCTGATTAAACAGTTGATCCCACAGACCCCAGGCTTCTCAGACACAGTTGTTTGCTGTAAGCATAACCAGCAAAACAAAAATAAGGCTAAAGCAGAGATGTTCATCTGTCATGGCTCGGGTTCAGGACAGCAATCCTAGCCAGAGACATGCATAAATATGAAACACATCCTGATTATACTAAAATTAATAAGACTTAACCAGAACGTAATAGGGTTGGAAATGTGGAGATGTGGTCAAATTTGTAACTGAACCCCTACCATTCTGTGATACTGTGAACCAGGATCTGAATCACCCCTCTGCTGCTATCATCAAAGAGCTGAAGTTGCTAAACCCTGTGTACAGAAGTCCTGGATCCCTCTTTGGTTTATGGGTTAACATCCCAGTATTCAATCCATATTTTTTTGGCTGTACCTAGAGCGTACTACTAGCCCAGCTGGGCTACTCTAGATGATGTCTTATGCATGCAAACAGCTCTCCATTTGGAAAAGCTCTGATTCCCGTTGAGCCTGTCCCATAAACACATCACCCAAGAGTCCATTCCCCACCTACAGCTGCTCCCCCAGGGCATCATGAGTTATGTTACACTGAATATCTGACTTCTAGAGAAATAAGTCTCACTGAATTTTAATGATCTACCATCTCAGCAGGCATAGGTTTATTCCTTGCTACATTCCACAAATTCCTCTCAAAATTATTTTACATTCAGCTTTAGTTTTCCCCTTTGGAAACATTGAAAGTTGTCTCATTAATGTGCTTTTGCAAGAAACAATTGCATTTGTATTGGCAATCCTTTTTTCAAGATATTTCTAAATCTCCAGTCTTTTCCCTGTGGGATGACAGAAGTTGGATAAATAAGAAGAAAGCTGGCTTCTGACCACTTTTTGCAAAAGAGGAAAAAAATGTGCTTTACTATGTGGCATAATAGACAGTATTTCCACATAGTTAGACAGCAACTCTTTCTGTGGAAAAAAAATAGTGCAAGCCTTTCACATTTTAGCCCAAGTGGAGTATTCTCTCCAAAACAAAAATGCTCAAAATGTTCTAGAAGTGAGTCTGTATTTGATATTCAATATTCATCACTTTTGACTCTGTATTATTTTTATTACAGTGAATCTTAGACCTGAACACAGTTGACCTTTTTGTACCACTCAGTTGTGTAGAGAATATAAAAAAATGCTCCCCCACATTCCCATATTGATAAAGGACCTCCAGTTCTGAAAATTTTACAAACTAAAAAACCAGGAGAAGCAGCGAGGGAGAGCTGCCACCACCAGAGAGCTGGAGACCTGGAGCATGAGAGCTGGGGCAACATCCCCTTGCAGAAAGCATGTGGCAGAATTGAGAGGACCATCACAAGCATGATCCTACCGCTGGTGTTCCTACTGAAATATTTTATGTCTTACTTTGAGAGCAATGTTTTAGCCTTGGAAGAAATGCCATGTTTCTTTGTGGTGTCGGTGAGGGAACTCTAGCAAGGGCAAAGGGATTTGCTTTTGACCCTGTGCTCTCTAAACAGAGTAACTGTTAGAGGTAAAGTTGGTCCTTCCAAGGCTTGGTCTTAACCCTGAGAGAGGAGACTGTCTGTTCTAGAGGTGGCAAAAAAAAAAAAAAATAAAAAAAATCACAAATATGTCTGCACTAAGGATGCAATGCAAGCTTTTTTTCCAAGCTATCTTCACAATCCTGGCGCCTTGGACCTCTTTTGGTACACAAAATGCTGTGTAAGGCACCATGAGAAGACACAGCAGCATCCTCTAACATCAGTCCAGAGCATGGACCTTGCAGTCCACCTGGGCCTGCTGCATGACATGAAGCTGAGATTTACAGAGAAGGCAGCTACTAGTCACCTGCCACCCAGGGATGTGATCTGCAGGGTCTTGTGCACTGGTGTTCCTCCATAGCTAAGTGCCTATGGACCTGCAACCCCATTTTATATTTAGTTAATGTCAAGTTAATGGAAACCAACTGTAAAGATTCCCATTGACTCCAAAGGGCCATGCCCCAACACATAATGTATTAATGGAAAAAACCACCCTGTTAAATCATCAGAAGTCATGGACAGACTTGTTCCTCGCCTCTAAGCCCCTTCCATATGATACAGCTTCCCTTTAAGGGAGGAACAAGAGGAGTTAATCCTGGGACTAAATACTGGGCTGCCGAAATGCAAATTTCACACTCCCTGGAAACAAACACCTCTGAACTTGCAAAAAGGGAAAATCAGAGCATGGGTCCCCAGGGCCAGACCAGAATGAGCCACCCTGATCCTGTGATGGTCCTTTAGCAGGCAAATCCTCCCATACCTACCCCAGACGGATCTGGCTACATAGGTAGTAAGGAATGTGAGGGCAAGAAAAGGCTGCCGTTGCTCATTAGAGGGCGAGGATGAGAGTGAAAAAATAAGCGTACTCTGTAAGGCTGGGTTTTGCTGCCTGGGATACATCTCCATACACTCAGCCCAGCTCAGAGCTAGAGAGCCCTGCAGCCCTTGGAACCTTCTGCTGCAACTTTCCATCCAAAAACTCCACGTGGACTCACTTGTAAATGGCAAGAGATTAGAGAACTTCCCGTCGTCATCACTTATTCACAAAAAGTTTGGAAAAAAATCTTGCTTTCCGTGGAAAAAACAAAAAGGATTGGGGCGGGGGGGATAAAATGTTTATGGTGTGTGTTACCTAAAAAAACTATTCACGTGATGAATCTTTATCTTAAAAGTCCTGGACTAAAAACAAATATATGAATCATTCAAATTATTGTGGAAACAGCCATGTTTCATGTTATTTATGCGTTTAATGTTCCTTTTAGGGTTAGGTTTTTTTCTTCTAATAAAGAAAGGCAGTTTTCTTAGCGTTGCCGTGAATACCAATGTCAAATTCTATTCTAACAGTGTTCAGTGATGCATGAACATCCCAAAGGCAGAATTTTTAAAACACTAAAACCATTTGTTAAAGGGTAACTAGACAAGTTGAACAGTTTTTCTTTTCTTTTCCTGCAAACTTTATGAAATGTGGTTTCACGTGGGTAGTGTCTGAGCCAAACCCCATTAAAATGAACAGGAATCTTTTCATTGACTTTATCTGAACTTTGGATCAGAACCATAAAAATCTTTTTTTACTGGCAATCAGTCTTTGTGACCAAAATTATTGATAAGAGTGCAGGAAACCAAAGTATTTATTAAACAGCTAGTGGTTTTCCAACCAGATGGCATGGTACTTGCTAGTTACCCTTTAGAGACCTTTAAGCTGCCACTTCAGGTGTGGGATGCCATTTGCAGCAACAAGTAGCTGCAGTGATGGGGCTCCAGTAGGTGGTCCTAAGCAAAGGCAGTTCTCCTATCTTTTTTTAGAAAAGAAAGACATTAAGGGAATCCTGCTATGAGAAAGAAAAGCACTGTCTCAAGGCCAAGCATGTCTTTTGGGAATAACAGGTTTCCTTTCACCAAGACAGCAACCTCATCTTTGCTGGGTCCTTCCTTGAACAAGTTACCCAGTGTAACTCTGTTCCAAAAGTATTCCCGTTCAATCCTTTGCCATGATATTTCTAGCCTCATCCTTGTACATTTAATTGAGAATGCAGAAATTTGCTTCCTTTTTATACATCTCAAATATTTTTTTCTTTTCTTTCTTCTTTTTTTCTCACTCTATGTGATATACCATAGGTGCAATATCAGCTCTGCTAACTTTAGCCGTTTTAGCCATGGCTTTTTCTGCATTCATTTCTCAGCCCACAATAAATCATGAAAAAATTATAATGTTCAATTAAAAAAAAAAATCCCAAAACTCCTGCCACTTGCCTTCCGCTCACTGCCCCTTGCGTCAGCCACCTGCAGAGGGGGCTGAGGACAGCAGTGTGGGTCACATACCCACCCTATGACTCACTGCAGGGCCTGGTGCCCTGGGGAGCTGCTGGGAACAGTGGATCCCAGCCCAGCATGTCGGGAGCATTGCTTTTAGAGCCAATTGAGTGTGAAGGATGGATGCAGGGTTACCTGTCAGAGAAGGACAGAGGCAGAGAGTGCTGCGAGAGCACTCAGTTTTGCTTTTAATACCTCTGAAGTATAACAGCATCTTTTCTTTAAATGATTTTCCCCAAATCATCAGTTTATGTGGTATCAGTGCAAAAGTGTATGATGCTGATGGGTTAGTCCTGGGAGGAGAGAGGCTCCCTGTGGGATCCTTGGCCAGTGTCAGCGGGCTAACATCAGCTACAGACCCATTTCCATTTCTACCCCCTCCATTTCTTCACATAGATTAAGTCAATGCATTTAAATATACCCTCTGAATGAACAGGTGCAGGCACAATTAGCATCATTAACCAGGTGTAAAACAAATGAGTAGCATGCTAAATTTCTCTCTTCAGATGCATACCAGAAAGTTTACATATATGAATAAGCATGTGCTGAGGATCTCTGGGAAACCATGTGTTACTGAGCCGTGGTCTTCAGGGAGGCATGAATTTTAGCATGGGCCTTGGGATTTGGCCATTCCTTTGTATCAAGGCTATATTTCAGTATCGAATGTGAGTATTGACAACATGAGAGATCTACCAGTCTCTACTAGTGCTTTTTTGACTTTCTTAAAGCCTCAAGATGTGAGTGGAAATTACATTATTATTATGAATAATAATAACAGAGAAGAGAAACAACAGCAATGACAAGAATAACCCAAACTATGTCAGAATTACTAAAAGCAAGTTAAAAACAATTTGGGACCTAATTTGCTGAGAGTAAAATGTCAACAGCATTTAGACATGTGCCTCACCTGGCCTCAAGCTCAGCAAGGGACTTAGGCATAGGTCTAATTTTAGGCACACAATTCATGTACATGATTTAATGGGTGTATTTTGTGAGTTTAAAATTACATATATTTGAGAGCACTGCTGACTCAGGGGGTATATTCCTGTATTTATGTTGTATCTTCAAATTCTTCATAATTACATTACCCCTCCTGCTCTCTTCAGATATTTCTAGCTTTCCTCTGCGTCAGGAATAGTCTCCCTTTCACAGTTTGTTAATCAATTTATGATAACACAATCTTCATGGTGTTTTCCTTGGCAGCATGCCTTGGACTCATATTATTTAATGATCTGAGCATTAATTGAAGATTAAGGTTTGTGATTGTCTGCACTTGGGTCTCACATTGAATATTAACCCAACAGAGCAGAAAACATCCAGCTTTTTCTAGGATCAAGAGTCAAATTACTAAGAAATAGCAAGGTCCGGCAGCCTGGTGTCATTGTGATGCTACTTTGTACAGATTTCACATAGCATCTAGATTTGTATAAACATTTTTCCAAGGAAATTGGAGAAATGTAGTCCCACTGCCCTCTCCTCACATGCACATACACACAGCTTGTGCAGAGAGCCAATAAAATGGCCCAAAGTCACTTATTGCCTGAGGCTGCCCCTGAGGCAGAAGATGTTGGTTTGCCCTGCAACCCCCACACTGGGCTGTGGGGCTGGGTGCCTGCATCCCGAGCAAAAAATGGTCCTGAAAAAGGACATACTTATTTCCCCCTGCTGCTGTGACTCACCTGTGATGGTACTCCAAGGAAGACCTGGTGGGACCCAGTAGGATTTTCCCTGAGCCCCAATCAGTCACTGCAGGCTACGTCTTTCCCATAGAGTTATTAGAAGAATTCTTAATTCTTTTACTACTGTTTTTGTTCTGCAATTTTTTAAGGCAACAGCAGGTTTCAAAAATCCATTTAATAAAAAAAAAATCAGCAGTAAAAGTGTTTTAGGAAGTGGAGGTGATGGCTTACTGATTCTTTTCCATATAGCAGGAAGACATGTGGTTCCAAAGAAAATCAAAACATAGACAAAAAAAGCTTCAAGAAAATTGTAAAAAGAAAATAAATCAACTAAAATAAAAATCCCAGTCTCCCCAATTAGTTAAAAGAGGGAAATGAATGCCACCTGGACTGCAGCAGATATTGAACTGTTTAGATTTTCCAGAAGAGGAAAAGAAATTCACTTTTCTCTCCCCCTGTGTCCCCACTTTTCATCTGTCTTAATTTGCTCACATTATTTTGTCAGACATCTGCCAAGCTCCAAGGCAAATAACTTTCCTCCTCTTGCCTTCTGCAGGATAAAACAGATCCAAGCAAGGGAATACAGAGCACATATCTGAGCAATCTTGGCACTTTGGTTGTATAAACCCAAGCTTAAGCCTCGCTCAGTTCTAGATTGTAGGTCAACCCTTTAAAAACCTGTTGAAATACTTTGAATAGCTGGAATTAGCCTTGTAAATACCTTGCTCGCTATGCCCCAACCTCCCCCAACCACGGAACCTAGATTTCAACTGAAATATTGAATTATTTTGTTATTGCCTTATATTGTTTTTGCCTTTCAAAGAGCAGGTGGCCTTAGCACCGATTAGTTAAATAAACATACAGAAAGGAAGAGTTAGTCTGGCAGAGGCTGGGAATAAGAGCTAATACATCTTCTTGCTGAGGTCCAAAGTGTGTGCGTGTGCACATACAGACAAAGCATGCACAGGAATTTTTCATCGTTTTGTGTTCTACATGGTGACAGGGATTTACCAGATCAAGTGGAAAGTAAAAACAAAACCCCATTCAGGGGCAAAGTCTATCTAAAAGACTAGAAAAAAATTCTGTCTTTTGCTCAGGAAGATTCTTGAGGATACATGAAAAAGAAGAAGAAAAAAAGGTAATAAGAATTACAGGCATCTGGGAAGATGAAGCAACAATGGCTGAAGAAATAAAGCCATTGTCAGGTGGGAGAGGGGATGCTTAATAGCCACTTTTGCTGATAATAAATGGAAGAAATAACTATTTTTTGCAGGGGTGGGGGGAGACTTAGATGTTTAAAGCAGTAGGAGCCACTGCCTAAAGCACATAGCATCAGTCGGCCAGGTGCTAAGGGCTAAGGATTTGAATTTCTTTTAAAGGAGTGAAGAAATTCATGGAGGGTTTGTTTTGGGTTTTTTTGTTGTTGTTATTGTTGTTGTTGTTTTCGTTTTTTGGCTTGGTTATTTGTTTGTTTTTTGGTTTGGATTGGGGTTTTTTTTGGTTTTTTTGGGGGGGCGGAAGGTGGGAAAGGGAAGGAGGTAGGGAAAAGGGGAGAAAAAAGTAGGAAAAACATAATGAGAAATATCACAGTAGCAAGGAGAGGAGGCAGCTGAAAAAGTCAAGGATAACTAAAGAAGCACATGAAGCATGACCTTGAAATGAGACTGATGAAGTGAGCTTTTTGGGTTGAGTGCTGGCTGGAAAAGGGGGCTTGGACTGCTGCCCAAGGAAACTGCCTCCTGCTATTTAATTCCTAATGAGTTCAGGGAACAAGGATTTTGCACAGTCTTTGAAATAAACAGGATTGCGTTAAAGAAATACTTGAGACCATCATTAATTTCTACTTCTAGTGGAAACAAGCCATAAGACCCCACATCCTGGCTAATCACTTGGGTCAAAAAGGTAACATAATGTGAGTTTCAGCACTATATATTACTTTGTAGGGCCAAATAATTCTACATGTTCATTTCATGCCTGTATTGTGGGTCTTCAGAAAAGAAGGGTCACTGCTAATTAATTATTATGTTAATTATATACTGTAGGAATTCAGCATTTTAGTTTCTTACTTTTCTTTGCTTCCTGTGCCAATTTTTCCATCCCTGTAATTGTCCTTCCTGTTTATGCAATTCCATATGTGCAGTGGCTACTAAAAGTCAGCTGTTAAAACTGTTTATTGTAAATATTTACACTGTGGCCATTAGTGAAATCTGTATCTCTGAACAGATGATGGATGGCAGTGGGTCTAATCCGAAAGACCCCACGGGATGAACAGGGGAAAGTCACATGCAGAGGCTGGGAACGCTGCTTCCGACTCCCTTCAAGGCAGAAGAGAAAATCCTATGCTTGGGATATTTGCTCTGAAAAATGCGAAGGAACACAAGATTGTTTGCTGATGTCTGTGGCACTGAGGTGCCAGAATACGTACCAATTATTACTGAAAGAGTCTAAAAACACAGTGACAGGAGTAAGAGGGTTAATGGGTTACTGCAGCATATAATCTAATAAAGGTGGAATCATATACAGACCAGGCTAGCAGCACATATTGTACATCTCTGTGAGCATGGAAGGCAGAAAAAGCAGAGATGCTAAAATGCCAAAAAAGCCAGTATTTTTCATTTAATGGGAGTTTAGAAATTAGATCAACCCCTGCCTGATGCTGAGAAATCCTGACACATGCTGTGCTCCTTGACACCCAGGTGCTCAGGGCGCTCTGGCACAGAGGTTTTAGCAGTGCTTACTGGGGAAGACTGAGCTTGCCACAGTCCTTGTGTCCATCACACAGTGCTGTGCAATGAGCTGAGACTGGCCCCGACCCAGGGACAGAGCCCCAGAGGAGGCATATCCAAGGACCACAGTGCACAGGTGTGGGACACAGAGATGTCCTCACACCACGGTACCCAGGGTCAGCACTGTTACCCCATGCCCTAGCTCCATGCTGCCCACCATTGACATTTCTCTACTTTACTAATAGCTGTCACTTCCAATTCTTCACCTGTGCTCTTTTCTATACAATCTGCTTGTGCTTTTAGGGATGTGGCCCATTTTGGATGCCCTTTTCTCCATGGCATCCTGGGGTCTGGGCTGCCAGTGGTCTGTCACCTTCCAGAAAGGATGGAGCTCAAATGCTCCAGTTCTGCACATTTCTTTCAGAAGCAGCTGGTTTGGCAAAGCACACATTCTCATGAAAAAGAGACACTGAAAAATAACAAAATTAAATCCCCTCCAAACAGTGAATTATTTGGGAACAGCAGAAATGAGCAGGTATTTAATGTTAATCAAATATTTGCTGCAATAATGGTTTGGGCTTTGTTCAGTGGTAGTAGGAGTTTTTCCACCCAGTGCTTCAAAGGACAGTCACCTAATGCAAACATGCATATGCCTCTTTCAGCCAAGTCAGAAATCCTAATTGCACAAATGAGAGAATCAGGAAGGTGACATTCCCTGCAAACCTCCCAAAAGACAGATCAACACATCTTAGGATAGAGACCGGCCTCAATCCATGGTCCTAACCAGAGTTATGGGTGTTATTTACAAATCAGATTAGCACATACTCTTAAAACATGTGCTTAATTTCTTTGTTTAAACCGCAGCATGTGTTTAGATGCTGTTTTGCAGGGATGGACTATCCTGATGATCCAGCTGATATACGTCATGGAGCATGTCCTATGGGGAAATAACTTGGCAATTTACTCTGGATTTAAGACTTGTGCACACATGAAAAACACTGTATGACTTATACCTGAACGATGTGATGGTTTGGGAAATGTTTCACGTGTGAACAAATCTGTTTGAGATTCCAAACTCTGCCTTCTCTATTGTCATTTTAAACCCTAGAGAAATGGAAAATGGACAGGGGAACAACCAGGCTAATAACACTGATGAGTATCTGTTCATGGGGATTCATCCTCAGTAACAGCGTTTTCCCTGACCAATTGGCCCAGAGGCTGAGCAAGAGCAGGTTGGGGGATAGAGAAATGCATGGGGCCCATCTGAGAGTCAAGAAGCAAAGGAGTCTGGAGTGAAGGACAGGACCTTCCTTGAGCACTGTAGGGAGAAGGAGATGAAGAGAGAGAAACCCTGTGATTCACACAAAATGTCACTTGAGAACCAAAAGAAAATGGATGTAGACAACACGGTCCCAGGTTAGAATTATGGAAGAGTCTGAGGCAAGGAAGAGCTAATAGCTATTTTAGGCAGTTATTTTGTGAGCATTTTTGGCTGTAGGAGAAGGCAACCCACAGGCTGTCCCCCAGGGCTGGCAGAGGGGTGACCCATGGCCACTCAGCAGCTCCTTGCTGCAGTATCAGGGACCAGCTTGCAAAGCTCAACACCTCCCCAACCAGAGGAGCCACATTCTGGTGTCATTCAAACCCTGCTGACCTGTACCAGGTATATAGCAGTGTTCATCTTACAGACACACCCCGACACACCTCCAAATGCAACTACAAAAAGTTCAGTTTTGGTGAAAATGCTGTTCTCTGCTGGCTGCAAATCCATAAACCTCCATTTTCATCCTTGCTGCACAGGTGCCCCTCTGATCAAAGGGAAAGCAAGTCCTTTATTGAATACAGCCTTTCATTTTACAGAATTGCCTTCCTTCCCACACCAAAATTAATCTCAGCACAGGTAGTTTTCCATTTGTAGCTCACCCTTCTTTGTGGGAAAGTTTATTTTTGGACAACAGTAGAAATGCTCAGCCGAATTAGCCACTGCTGCTAATGGTCTCTTAATGGCAGCCAGGGTAGAATTAGTCATTCCCAGCTGGGAAGGTTTGCCCCACATGGCACCTACCAAGCTCCACACAGCCCTTTGCTGCATTTAATGGGAGGTGGATGGGATCTGATGGTATCATCTTTGATTTCTCCCTGTAAGGTATTTTATTTCTGCTGGCACTCCCAGAGCTCGGGCTTAGGGCTGTGTGTTTATGGCATGTTTATGACATGGCTTGATGTCAATGTGAGTATTCTGTGCCCCACCATTGCATTCTTACTTCTCATTCCCCCACGTTACTCGGCTCTGATCTACTAGTTGTATTTATCTTTTCCCCACCTTTTGGTTTTATGGCAAAAAGTGATCACACAGAGCAACACACGGAAGGATCAGAGCAGAAAGCCATTTGTCATCTGTTTGGCAAAGAGCACAAAAACAGGCTCAAGACACCACAGACACACAAAGATGTATCATCTGCATCTTACCAGTTCTCCCCCAACTGCTGGTGGAGCATGTATGCCACAATAGACACTCTGAGGCGGGGGGGAGCTCCCTCTTCCCTCTGCTCTGGAACAATTAATTACATTGAACTTCAGTAACTTCAACTCAGCTGACCCAAAGCTTGCGTTGCAAAGTGTTTTCAGGTCTGGCAGACTGACCTGACCCCAGGTTATACCTGATGTTCAGATACAGGTTTGAAGGCAAGAGAGCTGCATAAGCTCATGGGGTTTTGCTAAAGCCACTCCACTCATGACAGAGGCTGCTGGGGAAACTGAGGACTAACTCCTTTGACATGTGCCTCAGTTTCCTCCTCATTAAAACAAAGGCAGCCAGGGCTTACAATGAGTGCCATTGAAGAGATAAGCACCCTCCGCTCCCATTACTGACTTTAGAGTGGCATTTCCTCTATCAAGAATGAGACCCACAACAAGGTATTTATGCCTGGCTGCAATACAAGCTTGCTTTTTACCAGTGCCTGCTGCACATACTGCACAGAGGTGTTGGGAGGATTAATTACTTAGCATGCACAGAGGACTTTGAAGATAAAATGTGCCAAGTAATTACTATGTGTTTTACTGATTTGGGCATGCATGGACATTTTTTTCTTAATGGTTTGTTGATTTTGTTGACTGGCAGTCTGGGACAAAGCTGCATTTCTTGTGAGGTTTCTTTTTTAATATTATTTTTAATAGGCTTTTTAATTGCAGTATTTACTTTAGTCACCTATTAAATAGCTAATTACTTGTGATCCTGTTTAGATTTGTGTTTAGCACAGACAACAATTACATCTTTTCTCCCACAGCACACAGTTACTGCATTACATGCTGGGCCTGATCTATTTTTTTCCCCTGTAAAGAGGACTTTCTGACTGTAATAACTTATTTTCCTGGTCATGCTCCATAAGGTAGAATTAATCTCAGTAAAGGCATCTCTGCATTGCCCATGACAAAGGGAACATGACAAAAACTGTATTTGATGATGCATAACCATGATAGATTCATCCTTTGTGTCGTTAAAAGATGTAAATGGAACATCAGTGTAAATGGGAGAGAGGCCAAGACAACAGGGTAGGGAAAGGCTGTAGAAAAAGTATGCAAAATTCGGTGTTCTGCTGATTATGAAAAGGTGCCAGTAATACCATTTTGGGAGGTAATTAGGCTTTAATTTTAGGAGAACAAGCAAGTAGTCGACCAGAGGGACTGGTGACACTCACTCTCATCTGAGCTTTATAAAAAGCACTAATAGAAATATCAGCAGGGAGGCACAGCGGAGGGTGTTCATTGAGGGTAACCTGACCAGCTTCGTGAGAGCCTGCCCAGAAAAGAGGAGCCCAGCCAGCCACCCATGCACCTTCTCTCAGTTTGATGTCTTCTGCGGTATTTAAACTACCATTTCCACTTCCACAAACACCCAATTAAAGAGAAAGACCTCATTAGACAGCATTTAGCAGATCACTTCTATTTTACTTCCTCACCACTTAACGCCAGCCTTAAGCTCCTCTGCAGCATACAGGCATTTGTGGAATGGTCAAACCTAGCTCAGAAATTGCTACCACCAACAACCAGACAGGAAGGGTTTCCTTTCTTGTACGCCCTTAACCTCCTTTTGTTGCTGCTCGGTAACAGTTGCTGCATGAGGATTTCTCAGCTTAGATCAGATTACTTTTTTGCCTATCCTTACTCCCAGACTTTGAAAGGGCACCTAGTCCTGCAGGCTGAACTGAAGACCTTCCTAAGAACAAAAAGCGAAAATTAAATCGCTGCTTGCCAAGGTGACCTTTGATTTACATTTATCTCCTCATTTCTCCTCCATATGTTTTGTTTCCCTGAAGACAGGCTGCTAAAGAAGCAGTTTCAGTTGGAGGTGAGGAGGAGGTGGTCAAGGTGAAGAGGTGAAAAGAAACTCTTGTTTTCTGCTAAATTATATACAATTATCTGTACTTGAGCCAGTTACCTCAGATCTCACTTTTTGTTGTAAAACTCAGCAAAGTCCCTACAGCACTTTGCTCCAGGAGCTCTAAAACAGGAGAAACAAACAAAACCAAACCCTCTTAGCCAGCTCAGTTTGATGAGAAAATATAATTTAAATGCCCTTCCCCAGCTCCGTGGTCCAGGGTGCTCAAGGCACAACCTCGCTCACTTGCATTTGCAGAGCACAGAGGCTAAGAGAGCTCCAGTGCTGCCATGGGGCTGGCTGCCTGTTGCAGTGTGTGCAATGGTGCTGCTGCTCAGCTCTTCTCCCCCAGCCTTTGCAGACAGAGGCTCTGTCTGCTCCAGGAGATATTTCTTCCAGCACATATCGTTCAAGATATAAGCCAAAATAGAGTTAGTGGATGGAAACACTGGATTTGCCTCGCTGCGATGCCCAGAGGCTGGATGGCTCCAAGGGGAGATTCTGCCACACGCAGAAAAAGAGCCGATACCTTACAGTTACTCCACGGGCTCATTCAGCCCTGCCTCTGTATTTACTTTTCACAGGTTTTATCGCAGCAACTGTATACTACAACAACTCTTTTTGTGCCCCAGGAATTCAGGGCAGGTGCAGGACCATGGAGGATACTCACAGAAAAAAGCCAGGCTCCAGGAAAAAGCCCCTCTACCTCTGCCCGTCCTGCCATCTCCAACTGAGGTCAAGGCAATCCTGCTAATTATTGCTTACATTAAGATCTTTACAAGCACCAAAGCCCCTCCAGGAGTCCTGCAATCAGGTTTAGCAGTGCCCTACATCCCAAACCTTTCTGGGCGGCAAGCTTCAGGGGTACCATGTTTTTCCAGGCACAGTACTGAAAGTAACAGGAAAACAACTGTCTCATTGTTTAGAGCATCCCTAAATATTGCCAGTAAAGATCCAGTCAACTTTCCACAGTCTGCGGCTTTTGAGATTTTTCCATCAGGATGATTTATTTCATCAAAACAGCTCTCAGGCCACCAGCTGTTAAAGCACTTGTGGAAAGGGCCAACTCAATTCTCATTATTCACTGCAGGTTTCCCTTAATAGAATCAAACTGGTTAATAAGTGCTAATACCGGTAATACAGTCCTCTGTACTTTGACCTAAATTCTCCTCTGGCTCCCAAGGGGATGGACACAGGAGGAGCACACTGCAGTATTTCCTCTGGTGCACGGACAGCAAGGATTAACCCATACAGGCAATCCTCAACTGCTGTATTTTGGGAGCATTTTGAGGTCTAGGCTCTGTTATATTGGATACTGTGCAAAATCCTATCCAAAAACTCTGATCCCAAACTGCTCGTGATCCATTAGCATCCATACAGTGCTTGGTCTCAGTCCCAGTTCTCCAGAATGACCTCCCTCTACTGTGTGCCACCAGTTCAGAAAGTCAAAGCTGGGGGTTCTTTTGATAAAAAGATAAGACGTGGCACAAACAGTTTTCTAAGCTTGGTAATTGCACAGCCAGGCTGAGTACACTATAAGAAAGCAAATATTAGTGTGAATTTAAGAGGGGGGAGGGTGCATTTTTTTTTTCCAGGAGAATATCCAGAAAAATCACATTGGTGTAAACGCTGCAAATACCACTGTATTTTTGTCAGGTTCGTTTGGCAAGTCAGGTTCAAATAAAATGGTTCACTTGGTTACTTTTGTTGCTACATAATCCAAGTTGTAGTTTCGGGTATATGAACCATGCATCCTTCTCTAGGACATATGCAGAACTGTGACAAAAGCAGCTCACACTAGCAGGTATAGGGCAGAGTGAGGTGGTTCAGAAAGGGGATCTGGGGTGAAATGAGGTGACTTTACTCCTGCTGGTCCCACTCCCAGCAAAAGTGCTTGTTGTTGCCCAAGGAATTGGCCCTGAAGTACTTCTCAAGTAGAAATGGGCATCATTAGGCTTCAGGGTTAACACTCCAGGGTACTGAGTAGTGGGACAGTTTACAGTTATGAGCTGGTGCAGTGCTGTGTGGCATTACCACGCTTCCTCCTCCCAGCTCAGAGAGAGGAGGAATCACAGCGCTCCCAGTGCTGACCTGCACCGCTCAGCCGGTGCTCTCCAGAAGAGTTTTGGCAGAGAAGGGGAGGAAGGAAGGAATGTAGTCTGCTCCAGTCACTAAGTTAATGGGTTTCAATATGTAATTAGTGTCATTCTTGAAAACCTATGTCTTGTCAGCACTCCAAATATGTTTAGCTTCTGTTTCCTCATTATTTTGGGATCTCAGTTTTCTGCTAGATTAAGATACTTCCCTCACACACAAAAAAAAAAAGCAACCTCACATGGGAGAGTGTTCATAAATGATTAAGAGATCATTGGAAACCTCTTGACCTGCTTTTAGCATGTTAAACTTTTGACTGAGGAAGTTTCACAAAATCTCATGTATTGAGCAAGACTAACAAATCCCTGATTTGTATCTAGTCCTGGGCACCACAATTCTTTAGGACTACTGTGCCGGTTTTTGCTGGGCTAGAGTTAATTTTTTTCACAATAGCTAGTAGGGGGCTACATTTTGGATTTGTGCTGAAAACAGTGTTGATAACACAGGGGTGGTTTAGTTACTGCTGAGCAGTGCGTACACAGAGTCAAGGCCTTTTCTGCTTCTCACCCCACCCCACCAGCGAGTGGGCTGGGGGGGCACAAGAAGCTGAGAGGGGACACAGCCAGGACAGCTGACCCCAGCTGACCCAAGGGATATCCCACACCATATGACATCACGCTTAGCATATAAAGCTGGGGGAAGAAGGAGGAAGGTGCGGGGGGACATTTGGAGTTATGGTATTTTGTCTTCCCAAGTAACCGCTACACATGATGGAGCCCTGCTTTCCTGGAGATGGCTGAACACCTGCCTGCCAATGGGAAGGAGCGAATGAACTCCTTGTTTTGCTTTGCTTGTGTGCATGGCCTTTGCTTTACCTGTTAAACTGTCCTTATCTCAACCCATGAGTTTTCTCACTTTTACTCTTCCAATTCTCTCCCCCATCCCACCCAGGGGGAGTGAGCGAGTGGCTGGGTGGTGCTTAGTTGCTGTCTGGGGTTAAACCATGACAGTCCTTTTACATCATGGTCAGGTCCCACACTATTCAATACATCCTTATTCACCAGCACCGCCCCTTCCAATCCTTTGATATAATACACAGATATCTTTCCCTTAGTCTACAGACCACCCCTGTGAAAGTCCATAAATGTCCACAAAACATCCACAAAGTGTCCATTGAGTCCCTTCAGTCCATGACTTTGGGCTCCATCTGTTACTGTCACTTGGGACAGAAAAGATGGTGTGTTGCATGGAACTACTGGCCACCAAAGCCAGCTCAGGTCGGGTCACTGCTGCACTTGCACTGCTTCTTGTAAGGCTTGTCCTTCATTGGTTCTGGTGTTTCCTGCTATAGTAATTCCTATAACACGCAACTCAAATCCATGGTTACAACACTTTAAAGTTATTTCCATTACAATCTCCACCCCTGGTCCCTTTGGACCAGACCATAGGGTTTAACACTGCCATGAACTCCTCCCCTTGCCCCTGCTCTGGCTTGGACTTATCCACAGAGTGCAGTCCCTTAGGGCTGTACCTGCTCCAAGTAGAGCCACAGTCTCTCCAGGGGTACACCTGCTGTGGCATAGACTTATCCACAGCCACAGTCACTTCGAGGTGCACCTGTTCCAGCGTGGCCTTCTCCATGGGCCACGATGCCTTCAGAGATATACCTAGTCCCGCATGGCCTTACCCACAGCCACAGTCCCTTCAGAAGTAAACCTGTTCCAACATGGCCTTAGCCGTGGCTGCAGTCCCTCCAGGGGAGTACCTGCTCTGTCATGGGCTTATTCATGGTCATACACTTCAAGGTGCTCCAGCATGACATCAGGCACAGCCACTGGTGCTTCAAGGTGTACCTGCTGCAGCATGGACTTGTCTACAGCCACAGATGCTTTGAGGTGTACCTTCTCCAGTGTGGACTTATCCTTGGGCCACAATCCCTTCAGAGATATACTGGCTGCAGCACAGACATAACCATAGCCATAGATGCTTCAAATGTGCCTGTTCTGGCATGGGCTTATCCACGGCTTTGCGGTGTCCTGCTCATGTGTGGACCAATCCACAGATCACAGTCCCTTTGTCTCGAGTTCACACTGGAGTTCCAGCCTGTCCCAGTACAGCAGCACAGAAACAGCAGCGATGCCCCAGCCATCTGCCAGCCCAGGCACGTGGCCGTTGCTGTTATCAGAATGTTCCCAGGCACAGCAGAATAAGATGATAAGCAGTACAGCAAGCAGCGAAAGCAAAAAGCAGCCACTAACAAATACTAGACTCTAATACACAGTAAGGCAAGCAAGCCCCATGGCAAGCACGGAAGCCTGCTGATTAATAGCTAAACAGCAATAACAGCTATAAATTCAATCTAGCACATTCCTATCAAATCTGTCATTATCTGGAACCCTCCGAGCCCCACACTGGGCGCCAAAAAGGACTGTCATGGTTTAACCCCAGACAGCAACTAAGCACCACCCAGCCTCTCGCTCACTCCCCCTGGGTGGGATGGGGGAGAGAATTGGAAGAGTAAAAGTGAGAAAACTCATGGGTTGAGATAAGGACAGTTTAACAGGTAAAGCAAAGGCCATGCACACAAGCAAAGCAAAACAAGGAGTTCATTCGCTCCTTCCCATTGGCAGGCAGGTGTTCAGCCATCTCCAGGAAAGCAGGGCTCCATCATGTGTAGCGGTTACTTGGGAAGACAAAATACCATAACTCCAAATGTCCCCCCGCACCTTCCTCCTTCTTCCCCCAGCTTTATATGCTAAGCGTGATGTCATATGGTGTGGGATATCCCTTGGGTCAGCTGGGGTCAGCTGTCCTGGCTGTGTCCCCTCTCAGCTTCTTGTGCCCCCCCAGCCCACTCGCTGGTGGGGTGGGGTGAGAAGCAGAAAAGGCCTTGACTCTGTGTACGCACTGCTCAGCAGTAACTAAACCACCCCTTTGTTATCAACACTGTTTTCAGCACAAATCCAAAATGTAGCCCCCTACTAGCTATTGTGAAAAAAACTAACTCTAGCCCAGCAAAAACCAGCATAACTACCTATGCACAGTGACCATGAAACAAATTAAAGCCTGATTTTTCTGTATTGGCAATAATAACTTAATGGGATTTCAGACTGCCCTGAAAAGCCTAGAGTCATATACCCTGAGGGGCTTTTTTAGAAGATTAGTTATCACATGCTCTTGTTATCATTACTGGAGAAAACAGGTACCTAGAGTGGTAAAGTCAACTTTGAGTTAGTTGGTGGGAAGGAACTCTCTCCTCTCTCCACTTTCTCTGTCCCTATCAGAGAAAACCCATTTCAGTTGATGCAATGAGAAGACATGACTTGACATCTCTGCCGCTAACCGAAACATATGATTTTTTTTTAACACCACTGCACTGGTATGGCAGGGCATGTGGCCTCCTGCAGCCAAGGTTTCTGAGGTCCCCATGCCTGTACCCACCTCCACTGCAGGCAGAACGTGCGGCAGCGATGGGCTTCAGGCACACTGCAGCTGCCCCAGCTGAGTAAGCTAAAGAAATGCATTCAACTCTGCAAATGCAGAGATCTAGAGTTACACATTACATGTTTCTGCTCTCTAGCCTATTTTATTTTGATTTGATTTTTATTTGCAAGCCAGCACAATTGCAAAGTTCTGCGGAGGGATGTACTTTCTTTCGCCTGCCTTGAGACAGACAGACAGACTTAGGAAATGCCACAGAAATAAACTCTGCTAAGAAAATGCAAGAATTGAACAGTTCAGCTTTCAGGAGTCAGATAATGGCAAACAGAAGGTTGAACTTTTCCCCTCGTGTGCATATGCATCATGATTCATTGCATACTCCTCTTATGCTATTCCTCAACTATTGCAGTATGCCATAATTTGTCTCAAGAGGCAAACAGTAGTTTGCAGAGCTGCATACTTGTCTCTGAGTGGCAGGGCAAGGCTGAGTTCACAGCACATCCCCCTTGCTATGCCCAATGCACCGCAAATAACAGCAAGCTTGCTGGTGTCAGGGAGAAGTAAGAGCGGGGCTGCTTTCTAAAGGAAACACAACTCAGGAACAGGGCAAGGGGCAGGCAATCCTGCAGCATAGCTCAGGCTGGGCTAAGCTCAAGTGGGGATCATCAAAGGTCCTAGGTGAGGCTTGTCAGGGAAATCAAGTTCTGTTAGTACCCTCAGGGGTCCAAGCTGTTGCATAGGTGTCCCTGACCTGTGGCCACTTGACTTGTAGCTTCATGTGTTGCAAGCCCTGAAGCCACTCCCCTGGGTGCAGGCAAGGCTGGCTGCATTACATCAGATCAAGTGGCCTGCCCCATGGCTAAGCTGAAAGCTGCACTGTGCAGCACCCTGTGCAGGATTTGACCTCATGGTAGGTTTGAGTCATTTCTGGCAGTGACCTGTGAGGAGCTCATAGTCCCCAGAGCACAGCTTGCAAAGAGCTCCGCTGGAAAAGGGGAGCCTGAAGTCATGGCTTTGTGTCCACGTATCCACATCACTGCTTCTCCCCAGCCAGTTTGGACCAGTGAAGCCTGGCAGACTGGTATTGCAAATACCTCTAAAAAAGGTCCCTGAGCAGACTTCTGAAAGAAGTCCAACTGCAATGTCAATACCACTGAAGTCAGCATAACCCTGATCTCAGTTGAGTCCGCTGCCCAGGGAGCCTGCCTATGCACAGGACGCATGCTTCCCCGATGTTGCAGTAATCAGCTATTCCCATGCAGATGAGCCCCTAGAGAGGAGCAGCAATCAGCACTGGGACTTGCAGTTCTGGGAAGTGCAAACCTCCGCTTTCAGAAATATCTCACTGCAGGAGTAATACCGCTCAAATCTTGCAAGTAATAAAAAGTAATGGGAAACAGATGCTGCTGTACCTTAGATTAGAATCTATGTTTAGAGTTCCAAGATAATTTTTATCTCCGATACTTTGGCTAATGTAAGGCTGATATGATAAATGGATTTTCTATGGAGTCTGAAAACAGCGCGCCTGCTTCAAAACGCAACCTGATATGTAGTTGTCTCCGGCAGGGAGACAGAAAAGAAACAGAACTGGCCTGAATCAGGGTTGGGATGGAAGATGTGTTACATGTATGAGGTCAAATGACCCTGGACTGTTGCTGGAGGAGGAGTCGCATCTCCTCTCCCTAAGCATGGTGGAAAGGACTATCCTGCAGGGCTCCTTGGAGGGCAGGGAAGCCTCTCTTCAGTCCCTCCCTGCAGCAATGCAGCCTCCCCAGACCAGGACACGACCGTGGAAAGACCCAGGGAGAGCTGTCACTTCCGCAGGAAAGTGAAACCAGAGTCTTCAAAATCCTAAATGCGTTGAGCTCAAATACCCAGTACGCTGACTTAAAATCAGCCACTAATGGAGAGAACAGGGTACCATATGCCAGCAACGATATTTCCACTGACCTGCAGTGCTAGGATGGGGTATAGACCTCCCTGCACACCCACATCCTCCTTAGCTTACTTGAACCCTATTTTCTGAAACCTACTTTTTTTCCATAAATGGTCTGACATCCTTCAGTATCCCCTCTCCCCATTACAATGCCTCTGCTGAGGGCAAGCACAGTTTGTTGCCATGCTGCAACTGCCTTTTCCCACCTTTTTTTCACTCTCTCATTGAAACAATGGCCACAAACTGTGGATACAGCCTTTTTTTTTTTTGTCTGCAGCCAACAGGGCCAATGGCAAATGCCATTGGAAAAAAAAAACCATGGACAAAATGACAAAACATGACATGGAAAAAAAAAAAAGGAAATAAAGAAGAAATTTATTTTTTCTAAATTATTTTTATCATTATTATTTTCCAGCCCGAAAACTCTTGGCAAAGTAAAACTCATCAGTTCCTTCTAGCATTGTAAGAGGAGATTATGTAATATTTACAGTGATATTAATGCAATCAATCAGCGTCAGCAAGTGGAGATGTGGGAGCTAGCTATACACACAAGAGAAAAGTGGGGAAAAGGAAAGCACAAAGGGGTCCCTGTGATGGCCAGGGAGGGATGCCAAATAGTTTCACTGCTTTCCAAACTAATATGTTACAAAATAACACAATTGGCTTTAGCCCAGTTCATTAAAAATAATTAACTTGACTGCTCAGTGACTTCCCTGCAGACCTGAGATGCCCACTAGCGCCCAGGCATTCGCATAAACACCTTTCCTCCTCCCATTCAAAGGGGAGGGCTTTGCCCAGCCCTGCTCCAGCTCAGTCCCAAATGATGTCAAAGGAGCCCTTGTTGGATCTTGGGTTACTTGAAATAGTGAAAGCGTCATGGATCGAGAGCTTGCACTGAACAGAAGGGCTTTGCCACTGCCCCATCCACTTGCAAGCAAATGCCAGGGGCTGAAAAGAGGCCATTCTTCCCAAGGTGTGCGCCTTGCAGCCGCCAGGCAAGTGACTTCGTAACCCTGAAAGCCGCACAAATAGCTACTTCTGCTGCTTTGTTTTCTTTTTCTTTTTTAGGTGGAAATATTAAGGTCCAGAGGGGATTGTTGCCAGAGCTTAATTTCTGCATCACCATTGGAGAAATTTTTGTCAGCAGGGAAAAGGCGTGGTTTTGCTGTACAAGGGTGGGAAGTGGGATCAGCAGATGATTTGAGAAAGGCTTCAAACCCAGCCCACACAGCTGCCAACCGGGCAGACTGAGAAGGGGTCAGCAGTTGGCTTGCAAGGAGCTGGGACCATGCTGAAGAGCAACAGCTGGGAGCGAGCTCTGGACCCTGCCTACCAGGGTGGAAACAGTGCAGGTATTGCTAAAACATATCTCAGAATAAGCCTTTCCTAAATAACTGCTATTGATGTTTGGTCCCCAGCCTACAGTTTGGCAGAGGCCAATCTTGGGATTCAGATCTTGAGGTGGACTATCTCAAGCTCTGATGATGCTGGGACCACTCTTGCTAGGAGAAATAGTCAAATCAGTTCAGAATAAATTCAGGGCACATGTTCATAAAACCATGAATCCTACCCTCAAAAGAGGCCAGAAGGGATGAATTACCTTGTTTTCTTAATTTTAAAATGTGTATATAACTGTTGAGATACTGGGTTAGATGGTTCTCACATACCAGTAGAAGACCTGCTCACTGATTTCCACTGGAGCACTGAAGAGTTTTCAGAGCCAAATCTGACTAATCCAAGAAATTCAGATCTACTCTGGCTGGGTCACTGCATCTTGATGTGCTTGTCTGAACTGAATAATTACAGCTTCTAGAATTTACCCTTGCCTGCTACCTAAAGGACAAAACCTGCATATCTTTAGAAATGTGAACATCACTTGACAAACCTAGACAAGGACCCTAATATAATTAAGAAAGACTCAAATGATGGCAAGTGTGTAGATGCCTAAAACCCTACAGCGTTATCTTCAGAGGACTTATTTGACAAAGAATTCAGTTTAACTTCTGGAGTAAGAAATTCCAGGTATGCTTCATTCAGAGAGAGGAAACCCAATATATTTTAAAATTCATCAGTGCAGTAAAAGAACAGGAGGGACATACTATTTTTCCTATGTTCGTGTCTGTTATGTTACCTGAAAACACAAAACCCAGAAGTATGCTCAGGGCACCATCAAAGCAGATGTACCCAAGGCAGATTTTTTTTCTCTGTGGACCTCCTGCCAGAAGCCACCACAAGGAAACTCCCACACCTTCAGAAAGGTTTACTGACACCAACCTTGGTTGAAAGGGAAGGGACAGCTGAGTGGCAGAGCATCAGCTGCTGAGGTCCTGACCCTGGTGCAGATGGAGATAAGGCTAGAGTATATGACTCCTTTAACCCTGAGTTTGGAAAGAGCTATTGGCCCAGCCATGATTGAGAAATGCCTGTTCTCCAGATGAAGATCAGCATGCAGGTGGCAGTCAATTTTTCAAAAGCAGACCTCCTCAAACAGTTACTTTGGCAGTAAGAGTAGGTTGTCTTTGAACAGGCAGTGAACATGTGATCACTTTGGGCTCCTTCCCATTTAGGAGTATGACTCTTGGGGAAAGCTTGACAACAGATTCTGCCCTGGTCAGAGAGTGCAAAACTCCGTCCAAGGCCAAGTTTGGTGCATTTTTGACTCCTGAGCCATACTCTCTCTTCCTCTCTGACCCAGGGAGTCTATTTTGGGCTGAATTCCTAGTGACACAAGAAGGAGTTCCTAGAATAAGACGCTTGTGCACAGATGGAAGAGCAAACTGTTTTGACCACTGAGCAACCACAACCACGAACCACTTCCATTAACTCCAACCTTTTACTCTAGCTTTAGGTTTCCTTGTAAATGCTTGAAAGCTTTTTCTGGGTGAAGTTCAGTGCTCTCTGTGAGAAAATGCCCCCTTTCTATTGTTGCAGGGACCTGTCCCTTGCACCATGGAGGTGCCTACCGGATGCCCTAAAAACCTTTGTCACTGGGGGCAAAGGAAAAAGAACATTTGCCCCAGACAACTTTAATTGTGTCATATAAGCAACTAAATTAGGTGGCTGATCTTCCTTTGATCTCTCTATAATTTCTGTAGAGAGATCTTTCTTCCGGTAACCAGTTCAGAGCAGGAGTTAACCTCATGTGTAGGGAAGAGCCTTATGGAGTAACCTTTCTCTGTCCCCCGTATAGGTATAAGTGACGAGCTGTCTAAGCCAGGCAGCTAAGTTAGACACCTTATATAGACAGCTGGAGGTGGATGAGATGAATCTGGTTCTCTGGTACTCTGACCTTTGTGTCTCCATCCCAGTGGAGAATGCCTCATCTGTGCTTCAAAATCTGGACAACACCTTTCTTAACACCAAGCTGACCAAAAATTGGTACTGGATAGTAAAAGTGACCTGAAAGCTCAGAAACTCTCATTCCAGGGTGTCAGAGAGGAGAGAAGCAGTTGCTTCCTTCTATCTATGGTGATATTCACAGCTTTCTCTATATGTCACACTGAGGCAAGAATTACACAATGCCCTGACTGTACATTTATCCACACTTGTGATGCTTTAGCAATCTGGTTTCTCAGCTAGAGGTTGGAGCCAAAGTATATTAAGAAATGAGCCTGTGAGTTGAACATATGCTATCAGCAAAGGCTTATTTTATCGTTGCCACTTACTATTTCATAACAGGAGGATAATGCACATGGGGCTGCCTTGAGACGGGAATGATGCAGGGCAAAGCCTTGAATTGCTTTATGCCTTCAGGCCACATGCTGCCACTAGGCTGCAGTGAAAAGATGTCCAATTTTGACTTACCAAGTTAGGGCTAATGGAAGGAATCATTAAGAACAAAAGCAACTCCAACAAGGACCAGAGAAGGTGGCAATCACCCCACCACTACACTGCAAGCTAATATGGAATAAGAACAACTAAGCTGCAGATGAGCTCAATATGAAAGATGGCTTAGGGAGAGCTGTTCACCCCAGCCCAGGAGAGCTATGGGCTTGGCCAGCAGTCCTCAGCTAATGCTGAGTCCATCCTGTTTGATTATAAACGCAGAGCAGCACTTGGCCACTGCCCTTGTCTGTATTTCCATTTGTGCTGATAATACACATTTTTAAAGGCAATATTAATTGCCATACTAGATTTATTAGCATGAATATTATCCATCCTTCGCTTTGACGCCCTGCCCCCCCCCCCCCCCCCCCCCTTCAGCTCAATTAATCAGTTTTACAAGAAGGTGAATTGAGGACCACACCTCCTCTGCCTTCTGGGAATGGCACTACAAATATCAGCTTCATGATCACCCATAGATCGAAGAGGATGGGTTCATAGAAAGTTGTGGGTAAATGGCTGAACTGAGCTCTGAGAGACCATTTGTATTATTTTTCTCCTGATAAACCCCAAGCAACTCAAGGTGCCAGTAACGTTGCATCTAGTTTGCAGCAGGGTAATGAGAACAAAGAGCTTTTGGGGTAGAATCCAAACCACATCCTCCTATCAAATCCTGCAGAGCAAGTACACTAAAATGGCTGAGCATGCAGCAAAAAGCTATATAAAGCTGCAAGGATAATAGCCGTTGTTTGGTGTCAGGCTTGAAGCTAAAGCAAGTTTTACGTGAGGAAGGTTACGGGCCTCTAACGGGACGTAAACTGTGTTTCTGTGCAGAGCAGAAAGTGTGTGTCTGGTGTCTGTGTGGATCCTTGCAAATTGCTTCTTTAAATGTAAGCGTCAGTGGTGCCAAACAATTACGATGTTTATAGAAACTGATGGCCTACATCTGTTTAAAATACTTCTCAGTGTTTAGACTGACAGAACAGAAAACATTCTGCAAAGAGTAAGCATAAATTGGATTGTTTGATATATTTTTTAAAGTGAGAACTCACACTAAATTGATTAACTACTCAAATTCATTAGCACTGTGAGCACTATAGAGTGAATGCACACCATAAACCTGCCTTCCTGCATGCTAGAAAATTAACAAAATGTAAGGAAATTCTTCCAGAGGGTAAACCCTATAAGGGACTAGTTTGTAGTCTCATATCCCAGCACCATTAGAGCCTTCCTGCTTGACCTTAAGCAAGGCAAAGCTTTCACTCCATTGGGAAATCAGCCTTGCATGACTTTGCCTCAGCTCCCAGTCTCTGCAATGGAGATAATTCTTACTCCAGTTTAGCTGCTTACAGCCAGACAGAGCAGAAAAGCAAGCTGAGGTCCCAATCTGACCTACTTGCAAAGGATAACTGGATTGGTTGCACCACACAGAGAAGCCTGATCAAAGCCCTTGGCTTTATCTCGCCTGCCTGAGGTGGCTCTTTATCTCCACCCAATACTTTCCTTTACTGCTTTGACTCCTTCTGGGGGCTCTGCAGTCAGTGGTCCCTCTTCACACCAACATCCTGCTGGCACTGTGAGATGCACCTTCTTTGATCCAGGTAGCTTTGCACATGAGCAAAATTTCCACATGGTTTGGGGTTGAAAGAGGCAGAGATTTTGTAGATTGTGACCATGAGAGCAAAGAGAACAGAGCTACATGGTGCTGCAGTTCAACAGTCCTCAATAAAACAATGGCTCTTGAGGGACCTCAAGAAGCCAGTGCAAACCAGAGCCAGCTGCAGAAACCTGGGATTGCTTCAGCAATGGCCAAACCCCAGGACATACTAAGTTTTGGCAAACCATCTTCCCTCAGCCACAGCAGCTCTCTAAGCAGTGCATACAACATGGCAATACCCAAATTCTCATGCACATACCCATAGGTTTGCTTGTTTGGCCATCCTTAGCTTGCTCTTCCTTGACTGTGGACTGCTGTGTTGTAGTGCTTTGCACCTGACTAATCAAAGAAGCCCTCCTTCATTAGTAGCTTGAAACCTTGCTATAAATCTCCCCACAGGGCTCACTCTCAGGAGACAGTGTTTCAGAACAAAGAGCCTCATTCATCGGAGAACCCTTTAGAGTTCACTTTCTGATTATTTTACATTAGTCTTAGGGTGTGTGTGCACACAAGTTTTATGGGCAAAGCATACAGATACCCCTGAATGTGGATACCCTGCTCTGGAACTAGTTATAACCAAGTCCCCTTGGACATGGCTGCTGTGCAGCAAGTGGGAAGGTCTCTCCTCTCTCGGTTATACTGAAAACAAATGTATGGCAGAAAAAAAAGTCCAGCTCCAGAGCTTTCCCATAGTTAATTGCCAGGATTATTATGGTATCTAGCTTAGCAAAAGACTTGCAGTTTCCATTCTTCTTTTCCTCCCACCCAGTCCCTTGTATTTTTAAGACCACTTATGTCACACACACACGCAAAACTCCAGCACGAAAAGGCAACCACATCAAACACACCATCACAAATAAGCAGCCTCCATCTCTTCCAAGCCCTCACTCCTTCTCTCTGTCTATGTGCTGTAAATTAGTATGTAAAATTATGTAAATTAGAAGCACGTGCAGAATGGAAGTCGTTCTCCCTGGCACTGGCAGCATGCCCTGCATAAGCACTGCAGACTTCAGAGCAGTATCATGACCACAGATGACTCTGGGTGAAGTACTGCATCTGCCAGAGCAGCTCCCTGAACCAACATGGAGGGGCGCAGAGGGGATAGCCCAGAGCAGTTCTCTCTGCAGATGAGCAAGGAGCAAGAAAAGCCATTGCTTTTCCTGCTCAGCCCCACAATATCAAGCATATCTCTGCTAAGCACTGTATGGGTCCAACTTGGGGCAGCCAGACTCATACAGAAAGCTGGAGGGGAATCGTGTCTCCCATCAGGAAGCTCTCTGGGACACTGGGATGGTGTTAATGTTGCACTTTGCAGCTACAGCAAAAGCCCTGCACATGCACAGCTCCACAACACTGATGCTTCATCCTGCTTGTCCTGACTTGTGCTTGCTCCCACGGGAGAGCATCCTGTCGCCTTGGCAATGACACCATTCACAGGGGGCTCTGTGTGTTGTTCCAGCACTGCTGCCTCTCCCCCAGTCCCAGAGCAGAGCTGTGTAGAACATGCAGACATTTTCATCACTTAACTTATGGCTGCCCTGAGGGAATCTGCAAAAGATTACCCACTGCTCTTTAAATCAGTCCCAGAACAACCTTTTCCAGCCACTGCCAAACAAAAGCTTTTCCAGCAGAGTTGCATTCTTCTTTTCTCTGTAAGAAACCCCCTTTTTCAGACTAGCTCATCTGTTACACTTGGGTACTAGCTGGTGGAAACACACACAAAGACCTGCAACCTCACTGAAATTAATGGGAAAAACCTGCTATTAAATTCAAGCAGAATGGAACAGAATTTTACACCCACTTTTCCCGGGAAGGAAAAAAAAAAAAAAAAGGCAGGAAGGAAGGAAAAGATCTGTTGAAGCCCAGCTTTAGTCCACACTGAAATAAAGCTTGACTGCTCTCATAACACCTGTGGATGACACAAATCCTACAGAAGTGTACTGCTGCTCCACGACTACGTAAGAGCTGTAAGGATGAAGTCTGCACTAGGCTAAGCCTTCAACCTTCCCCTGTGTCCAAGACAGCCTGTTATTGTATGCATTGCTGCCACAGAGATGTGAAGGCAGCATGGTGCTGGTCTTAGGCAGAGCCTGGTTTTGTGTAGCACCTGCAATGCTAAAGAAAGTGCAGGACAGGTAGGCACAACATCTACCAAGCATCATCTAGCAAGCAAATTCTCAACGGGTGGGGTTTTTTTAGACCTTTATTCTCCTACCAAAATAATTCCGCCACTGACATCTCAGAGTGGGCTTTATAGGGTGAGGCTATGCTATGTTTCCATTTGGTTTGATGAGGGCCAGGGGATGCACTATTCTGCACCCGGTTCATCCATTATCACCAATCCAGAGGACCACCCCCAGGCTCTCAGGCAATGAAGACTCTTGTGCTTCCCCCAGAAGCAACCCTGTGTTAAAGACCTGTTTGCTCTGTCCTCCCTCTCTCTGATTCTCTTACCCATAACTGCAGCTTCACACCAGGCAAGTGAATCAGAAATGTCAGTATCACATGAAAAGGGATGTCCCTGCCAGGTAAATGAGTGCTATGAATGGTCAGCACTTTATGGCTTCCCTCTGAGTGATATCTGTTTATGCCAGTCAAAGAGGTTGGTCTTTCCACCAGGATGGATAATTGGATTTTAGATGAAGCCAACCTAACAGCTCTGCTGCCAGCTCTCAGTCCAGCTGCGCAACCACTTTCAGACATCTGACATGATCCCATATACTGGAGCTTTTAAAGTTTCTCTGGGTACCAGCTGGGACTGATTAACATCTGAGGCTCATGAGGATGTCCAGCACGACTGTACACCAGAGCAAGGCCAAACCGCCATTGTCCATTACATGGTGACAATCCTGGGAACATCTCTAGCCAGTGCTGAAGGGACCTCAGCAGCTTAGGAGACTAAATCCATCTGAAGGGATATGGCATGCAGTCTGAGAGGAGACACATTAGGGTCAGGTCTCTGAGATAACAAGCTGTCCCAACACAGCCAGTTGTTGGGTCTGCTACACATTGATATTTCTATACAAATAGACTTGGAGGCTGCTCACATCAGCATTTAGCTGGAAGAAATCCCAGCCATGAGCCCACCGGGATCAGGGAAATCAAAGTGTTACTAATAAAGAGCCATTTCTCACCCTTCCAAATCCACGCTCCAAACAGTAGGATGCAAGAGGGAGGATTTCTCATAAGCTGAACTGCTCTAGCAGAAAATGGCACATTTAGCACTTCTTTCATGACTTTCTTTTCACCACGTTTCCTTCGTGCCCTCTCCTAAGCTCTGCTGATGGCGACAGCAGTGCACTATCTCTGTAAGCAAACCTCTTGATCTTTAAGAGCAGCACTATGCACTTCTGACAAAGCAACCTCTACTCAGGGTGCCAGCACACTCCTTCTGCCTGGCTGGTCCCCAGCAGCACGGTGACAACTGTGTCACTCCAACTTAGCTCTACAAATCACAGTAGCACCAGATTAAGCCTTTAGCCGTGTTATTTCTTGAGGTTTACTCATCACAAATGTTGACAGTAAGGATCAGCTTTAAGCAACAAGCCAAAAAACCAATTCCCTTCCATATTTCAATAAAATCCTGTTGCTTCCTTCAGAAGAAAACTTACTGCACCACATTATTATACAGGCACAAGAGGAAATCACTCTTTGAATTTGGAAAGTCAATATTAATGGGCTCAGACTGCAATAGAGGGCATGTTCATTTTGCAATTGAGTTACTTTCTCTGATACATTTTTTGTTCTATTTTCCTGCCAAATTGTGATTGCTAATAAATTGCAATAACTTTGAGTTTACATTATGACTCACAGAAGATTATGTTGGGCAGTAATGACATTCCCAAAGTGGAGGGTCTCTCCAGTGAAATATCTGGCATATGGAAACAATTCAGTATTTACAGATTCAGATGAAACCTACATATTACTGATGAAGAAACCATATTTTGATAAGATAATAGGCAGCAGTGCAAGCTGACAGACATATTTCTTAAAGGCAAGAATATATGAAGCTTTTAACATCTACTAGGAAGTCAGGCTTCACCCAGAGCTTATTGAAGCCAATGCGTCGAGTCCTCCAGGCTTCACCAGGGTAGAAGATCAAGTCTTCACCCTTCTTCACAACAGAAACACGTTCTGGGTCAGCTCACTCCATCCCAGAACAATTTATCCTACAATAATAATAAGCAGGAGGCTGGAATATATGCTGAAATCTGTTTATTTCCTCTAATATCTAACTCTCCCTCAGTGTCTCATTTTGAAACCCCCAGGGCAGCTAAAGTGGGAATTTTAATTTTATTGCTCTGTTAGTCAAACTTTTCTCTTTTTGAACACTGTTTACATGGAGCAGCCTTCCTCCCTCATGCCCTCTGGTTTGTCTTTTGCTTCTCAGGCATTTCCTAGCTGCTGTGCTTGGGCTCCACACTGTCACGTAAATCCAATTTAATTTCCACAGTTCTGCTTGACTGGGGCTGTTTTCTAATAAATTCAAGCTCCATGAACATTTCCAAGTAGGTGATACACTCAAAGGCAGCAGCTCCTAATGCAGTATGTGGTAAGGATCTTCAAAAACACACTGTAAGAGGAGGCAGGTGGCTTTCAAGGTCATTTGGCCCTTTACTTCTAATATTGACTTTTAATTACCAACAGCTAAGCCTTGTTTTTCTATATGATCCATCACTGCCTCAAAATCCATTTTGTCCTGGGGTTATTGACACAGTTGGAAAACTTACTGTGTTTACTTTTTTTGAGAAAACAGTTTATTTTTCATGCATTAATTTCAAACCAAGACTGTGTCCATTATCATACCGCAAGCTCTAATTCTGCTCTTCACTAGGCTTTAGACTTCTTCATCCCTATCCCTGCTAGGGAGTTGTCTTCAGAAACCTCTAGTGCAGAGATGACAACATGCAAGAAACAAGGATGAAGGATAAGTTTTATTTTATGGTTTTACTGCTTCTGCTTCTCAGTGGGTGAAATTTTGTGAATACTCAATAGATGTAAGAGCAAACAGCCTCTTTGCAGAAGCGGGATGGTTGAATCTGTAAGCCCCAGTACAACACCCTGAGTTAGCATCAAGTAGAATCTGAACTCGGTGGTAATAGAAAGAAGTGAGCACTGTGCTCTGCCTAGCCTAACATGGGCTAGGAAATTAGTCCAAAAATCCCCTTCTGCTATAAGCAGAGCCTGGAAGGCTTCAGAGCAGTGCCTGTGAGCAGAAAAAGGCCCTTTGCTTCATACCTCACATTTCAGTGCAGTCTGGTGCCTCCACACACAACTCATTTTCAGCTGCAGGCTCAGCCCTGAGCGCAGGTTAGGCAATGCACATGGCCTGTGACCACAGAGCAACTGCTGCTCTGCCTCGCCCCTGAACTGGGTTTGATCCCCCGTGAAATACCTCCAAAAATAGCAACATTACATACCTAAGGTACAAGAGGCCAGCTTGATATTTAGGTGACATTTAATCTACTCTCCTGGGGAAAAAAAAGGGGGGGGGCAAACCCCCCCCCAACCCCCCCAAAAGATCCACAAAACAGAAGAGCCCCAGCTTTTGTTCCACTTGGATAATAAAATAAAAAAATACTCCTTTAAAAGCTTTGTAAATAAATACAGGGCACCACAACAGTTCAGGTGATTTATTGGCACTTAACATTATGAGGGCGACAGAAAGCACTGCAATAGTTAAGTACCACGGTCATGGCCATTATAAACATATTTTTTTAAAGGAGTTTATTACAGAGCTGTAAAAGTAAGCTCTAGGCTAGAAGTTGGCATGTGAGTTCTCTCTACCTTTGAAGTATTTATTGACATTGGAAATTTGGGAGGGAAAAAAAAATCAATTTGGAAACTACAGTTTTATCAGACTTTGAATAGCAAATGTAAAAAAGCAAGCAGATAAGAAAGGGGGGATGGAAGAAAGGGAGCAGCACTGTTAAGATGAATAATGTTCAGCAAATCATTTGCCAGGGAGATCTTTTTGGTTCACCTTTTTCCGTCCATAAGTGATTCACAAAGCAGTGGTTTCTACAAAGTTTCTCTGTCTTTCAAAATATTTGCCCAGTCATTTCCATGCAGTTATTGGTGTGTAGTTTACAGCTTTTCACAGCGTGGAACACAAGTCACCGTGGGGTACGGCATGCCATTGAGTGCTGCTGGGAAAGCTGCAGCTCACCGCCTCGATCCGTACTTTTCACTGAACAGGCGATTTGTATCCCAGTGGCTCAGCCCTGCCAGGTTACACATTGGCAAGAGCAAGGGGTAAATCCCACCTGGCCTGATTCTCCAGCTGCAAGGCCAGAGAGCTTCAGAAGTCTGGTCCAGGCAGGAGGGAGCTGCTTTTCCATTCCTACAGGTACTCACCAAATGCAGGTACCTCTCAGATTTCAAATCCAGAAGGGACCATTGCAAGCTTCCTATACAAGAGAGGCTATTCCATTTTTTTGTTAAATACATTCGGTTAAATTTCATCACAGCATTGCTCCTGCTCATCAGTTACTCAAAGCACCTGCATAGCATCACTGTACCACCAATAATTCACATTGAATCATCCCTGGGAAGACTCATGCTCAGTGTTACCTTAAAGCTGATTATAGAAAAGGACTGCATGGAAAACACTTGGGAATGCGTTTTCCACCCAGGAGGACAGTAAAGGAACATGAACTCTTCCATTAGAAACACTCAGGGTTGCACTCTGAGCATGCTGCAGCTGAGCATCCTGTTTTGGTAGCTTGTGTGCGCCCACCTGCACTTGGTGCATCACTGAGCACTGGATCCAAGAAGCTTAATTCATTAATTGTCTCACTCCTCCAGGACAAACCTCACAGTGAAACATACTCAGATGAGAGAAACAATCTGGAAAATTGGCTTGGAACATCTCAAACCAAACCAGTAAGTTTTGGTGAAGATGAACCACACCTTGTGCAGGCAGTGCAGGAGAGGAGACACCCTGATTTACACCAGCTGGCAGCCTGGCCTTACACCCTGGGAAGCTGATGCTATTTTTGCCTGCCCTTTTCACAGCCACATTCACCACTGAAATCCTCCAACATGCTGAATTATGGGCTGGATGGATGAGTCCTGCTTGGAGCAGATGTTTATCTAATTTGCTTCCACATGTTTTTAAACATTTCACATGTATGAAAACGATAAAAGTAAGAAGATTAAACATGGATGTCCAAAGTCTAATTAACATCCCAACTGGTAAGCTGGGTGTGTTTTATCTTTAAAACAGAGCAACACCAGCTTCCTTTGTAACACACATGAGTGCCGGGGGGAAGCGATCAGAAATAACGTATTGATGTTGTTAAGAATCATTTATTACTACTATTACTGTTATGAAGCTTGGGTGAATCAACTCAGTAAGACCAGCACAACTTCTGTGAATCAGTTAAACTCTATTTTGAGGTCTTGAATAAGACTTTGATAGGACTGAGTGTAAAAATGTACATATAGGTGAGATGCAATTAAGGAATTTTGACAAGGGCATTCGATTGACCAAAAAAATCCATGCATCAAACTGTCATCATCACCAAATGTGCATGCCTCAGACTTTCCAGTTCAGCAAGGTTATAGAACATTAGGGCTTTTTATATATTTAAAAGTGCGAGTTAAAATATAATTATAATATAAAAATGTTATAAAATAAGAAGCTTATGTTTTATAAGCCCACCACACTGGAAAATTTGAGGCACAATAATCTTCTCTATAGTGGTCTCCGTATTATGGTTCCACGTTCCTCACACCTTGTAATATAATTAAGTGTCCTCCCGAATGCTTTGTCGCATTTCAATTTTTGCAGACTATCATCAGAAATGGCTGATCAGGCTCTGCTCTTTGCAACCATCCCAACTCTTGATGGCTTGGAAATAGATTGCTCTGAGAGCAAGTATGAGAAGCAAGCCCTAGGGGTAGCTTTGGCTCTATAAACTAACTGCATACAGAAAAAGAGAGAGAAGGGACAAAAATATTTTCTTCCCAGATGCAAATGTGCAGGCAGGTGCCAAAGGCTTCTAACTACATGACTTTACTTGGCCTGGTGACAAAATAAACCCCTGTGTAGGAAGATACAGTAGTTCTAAGCAATAGGTTAGGGGTTTCAGTTTAAGCAAGGCCTAAATAAGTTCTTTATCAGAGGGAACAGCATTAATATATATATATATTCTTTAATAAAATGTTAGCCCTGAGGTCACGTGTCTGAACTGTTTTCTTTTTCTTATGTTCTAACAGTGCTTTCAGATGTTCATATCCTGCAGCTGCAGTTCCCATGTAAGCATGGTCAATGCTGCCAAACCTGTGGCAAAGGGATATTAGCACTTCATGGCCATTTGTTGCAAATTGGCTATTCTTTGGCTCAAAAGCTTACGCATCTTTGAACATCTGGGCTGAAGAGGTTAGTGATGTAAATCAAAACAAGTGCACCTCCTGAAAATTACAGGAAATTCTAGACTTGGTAGAGATTCTTTGGTTGAGTGATTGATTGACAGATTGCAAGAGGTGTGCATGTCAAGATCTCTCCAGTTATAAGCCTAGGGCTTGACTAAAGGAGCAGAGAGGGTGTCTAGAGTATGGATTAGATGATTCTGCACCATAGGGACACCCCATCCTCCCTATTTATTGTCGTTCTTTCTTCCTGGCTCTGTGGGCTGGATTATCCAAGCAGAGCACAGCTGTCTCTCAGGACTCATGGTCTACAGCCGTGATGAAAACAAGTCTTGAATTCTCAGGGACTGTATGGGCCAAGTTGTTGACCGGGGAACCAAGGTATGAAGTAGAGAACAGGACAGGAAGGTGCTGTCCTGCCCAGATAAGGAAGAGACTGAATGGGTCTGCCTGTGGGGGCAGGGAACATGTCCCAGCCCTGGTTCCCAGCTGTATGTGTACTGACTCCATGCCATTCCTCCACAGGGTTTGGTTTTCTTTGTAAGGAGATCCTGGAAGGTGGTCAAAGAAGAGCTACAAGAGGCTCCATTATGCCCCAACTTCTGGATGATGTCCTGTGCTGTGCATTGAATGTATCCTTTCTTGATTCAGCCCCAACTGATCCTGAGACAGGAGGAACTACAAGGGTAAGGACCATCCCTATTGCATCTCTTGGGACAACTCAAAGGGTGGACACAACGCTGCTAACCCAGCTGCAGGTGGTTGGGCAAAACTAAGTGTACCATGACAACTTAGGATGGATAAAAATAATCTGCAGTGTGTCCAGGGCTGACTCTTAGGTGTTAGGGGAGGGCCATAAGGAACGATATTCAGATTTTGAAAACTGAGTGGAACATTCCAGTTCTTCCCAAAATATACAGTGGAAATATTTGAGCTCAGAAAGAATGACTATAGCCAGGGCAGCAAGAGAAACAGCAGCGAGTCCTAGTGCTGGCAATGCAAGAGGAGTTGAGAGCTGACTCAGAAAGCAAATTATCTTTCATGCTGCCGATCATAATGTCCTCGCCTGGCCTTTGTTAATGCATTTCACTAGTGTACTGAAAGCCAAACCCCCAGCTATGGGTCAAGCCAAATAGAATAGGCTTGATCGTGGGGCAACTGGCAACAGAAGAATTTCTCCCGACGCTTACTGTGGGCCAGAGTTGAGCTGATCTGTGATTATTATAGCAGGCTAGGAGGTGTGGTATGCTTGGCAGCTGCTGTTTCCATCTGCTTGTATGGGCTGGACAGGGGAAACCAGAGAGGCAAATTCATCAAGGCCACTGTCTCCAGCCACCCATGAACCTGTCGAGGATGGTTGCCTTCTGAATAGATAAACCTCCCAATGGGATAGTGTATCCTAGTTCTTCATCCCTTTGCACAAGAGCTCACCATTTATTGATGAAGGATTTCTCACAAGGATGTTACAGCACCAAGAATCACAGGGCAGAACTGCTTCTTTTTCCTTGTCTGCTTATTCTGTTCTGCCCAAACCGTCATATGGAGTTTGAGTGTTTTGTTCAAAAACTTGGACAAAAGACAGTGAACTGCTTCCAGGCTGGACTGTAGCTGACTATGCACCTCTGCAGAGTCTATGTACATTTCAGGTGTCACCATAAGACAATTAGCCACTAATAATAAAAATTTTACTCCAGTTAAACTAACAAACAGATTACAATTGGCATCCCATCAAGGTGCCACCAAATTCCTGGGCCTAACAGGCCACCGAGGAAGACAAAGCCATATAAGACCAGTGGCATGAGACTACATGAGTTATTCTTTCAATTTGTGGGAATTAATCCAGGCATCAGCCAGAAGACCAGTTGCTCTTTTCCTTTTGGCCTTTTGCATATCTAAATAAGGGTTAGCAAGAGGAATTTCAGACAACTTATTACAAAGGGGGCACTGTGTTTTGGGGCACATCCCAGAGTACCACCCTTCTCACCAAATCAGGCAATCAACTGAAGCAGGACCAGAACTGATTTTAGAGCCATGAGTCCAAATTTTCTTCCCACAGCAACCAGTCATAAAAGGAAAAACAGAGTCAGCATGTGTCCAGGAAGCACACCCGAGTCCCACTGTGTGGGCATCACCATGGGTTTACTCCAAAGAGATGTGGTGGTGATGCTATTTATGAAACGAGCACTGACTTTTCCCCACCCTCACTGTTCAATTTTACTATTTTTGATCATCAGGCAGGAAAGCATAAATAAAATCTGCTTAATGTCATGGTCAGTTTTCAAGCAGGAAATGACACTAGTTGACGCCCAGCCATTAATTTGACACGGGGTAGTAAAATCATTTGATTCTGCTAGCAGAATTTTATAGGAATTAACCAGCCTTAAGATTTATGGACAACATATTGCTTTCACTGTAAAGGCTGGTATAAAAAAATGATGCATCATCATCACTTATTGTAAAGGGATTTTTTGACTATGGAAATGGAGTCACTTCGGAAGCCTCTGATTTTCTGTAACCCCTGCCCCCACAGTTTTACTCTAATTTAAAAAAAAAAAAAAAAAGCACATAAAGGTATTTTAGGAGAAGCAGGTGTTGTAAGAGGAATAGAGAAATGAATGGTTTTTTAGTAGTGTGTAAACTTTGCTCCCGAAGTAAGAATGAGCACATGTGCTACAGCCAAATAGATGGTGGCCATAGCTCAAGGCTTGAAGGGTTTGTTATTGTCTCATTATCCAATGAAACCTGAGGTGGTCATGGTGTTCTTTGGGCCTGATGAACACCTTCAGCCAGGCCAGGGAGAAGGAAGGACTGAAAAGACTGTAGCCTGCTTCTCATAGCCATATGCCCTTATCCAGCCTCACTCTTAGCACAACAACCAAAGGCCAGTGAAGGACTCTCATGGACTGCTCTGGATTGCATCCACCCAGACCCATTCTGCAAAGCTTAACTAACACACACAATATCACTTAAGTGAATCATTTACATGCATTAGGACTCTCTCCCCAAGTACAAGTTTGCAGCTCACGCTCTAAATCATAGGTGTATTAGAATAACAACCATGGTTATGTGTGCAAAGGGGGAGCATGCATGGAGGTGAACTCTGCCAAGTAGTAATGCGTGCATTTTTCCTTGCAGCAGGCTCCAGCCCCAGATGGCAGCAGAGCAGGGCTGCACTATCCCCCACCCTCCTGCAGTGAAATTATCCCTCCAGCTGGGGGGAAAATGGAGGGCAGGGGGAAAGCATGTGGAGATCCTTATCTCACTGCAGTCAATAACACCACATCAACCAGCATGGCTGACATATTATACCACCCTCTTCAGATGAGCCAACTGACCCAAGCCTGTGCTCACAGCCTCTGCCAGCTCCCATGATAGAGTCATCCCACGCAGGGGCCAGCTCCTTACACCACTGTCTTGCTCAAACAGCCTTCTCACTTGTTTTACCAGCACTATTTAAAATGCTGCAGGAAGGGCAGGGAGATCTTTCCAGCACCTCCAGACAGGAGCAGAACCTGGATGCTTGCACGACCAGTCTCATCAAGAGGCAACCAAAGCGCCAATGATCAGCAGATGAAGGATGATGCTAGAGTAAGAGTCCCTGGGAAGGGATGAACTGCTAGAAAAGGATGGCAGATCCCAGAACAGCCATCCTTGTTCCTTTGGGTTGGGCCCTATTGCCAGATGCACCCAGTGGGAGCCACCTTCAGCACAAGCAGCACCACAACTAATGCATCCAAATTTGATTGCTACAGCCCCTGAACTAATAAGGTGAGAGCCAATGTTTATTATTATGGGCATAGCTGTGCATTAACAGGCCCAAGTGGCTTCTGGCTTGCATCCCATCACCCTGAAGCAAGGTGGAGCTGGTCCTGATCTGCAGCCAGAGCCAAAAGCTTATTGTGTTCTTACGTCTGCATTGCCTCTGTGACACCTCATGGCCTCAGTCGAAATTCCTGCATGAACCAACCCACAGCAAGAGGGCCTCTGCACCAAGGAGATTTATATGGTCAACAGCAGGAGAATTTGGGGGAGCAGATGGAGAGAGAGAAAGGGTCACGCAAGGTCACATTAGAAATACATGGCAGAGACAAGAATTTAGCCCAGTTGAACTAAATTCTCACTCAATGGCAAAACCACAAGACCATCCTCCCTCTTAAAAGAGTTTTTCCATGCCCTAACAAGCCTGGTGAGAAACTTAATGTCATCTGTGTGCTCTTGCCTGAGCAAGGACCTCATGATTTGGCTGTACGCCATGAAAAAAAGATGTCCAAAAGTTATGAAAATAAAGGTATTTATCTTCATTGTTAGAAACAGAGACTGAGCCTTTTATTTCTCTCTCCTGGAGGATTAAGCTCACAGATTTACAAAGAACTGGTTGATTACCAAAATAAATACATTGCCATGCCAATTTATAGGACACAAATGTAGGAAACCCATCCAACCAAATCAGGCAAACTGTAATTCATGTGAGAGTCCTCAGCATGTGCAAAGGGCACAGTGCATGCGGAACAAAGTACATAGGGAAAACATGCTAGAAACCTCTATCTGTAGGAACAATTCCCAGTGCAGCATACAATGGAGCTATAAAATAAATGGCTTGGCTCTCCACTGGAAGCAAAGCCCAACTGTTCTCAATGAGAAGGAGGATCATGTATCTTTATAATGAGAACTCAGTCATTTTTAAATGTTGGCTTTGCTCATATCACCACCAAATCTGTCTGCAGAGCTGACAGGCTGCAGACTTCATTTGGATTTCTAACTGTGATTATACATGGCAGTGATGGATACCACAGGGTTTTTGGGGGCTTAAGGTTTAGGGCTGGCTTTTGTTTTTCAGTTGTTTGGGGCTTGGGATTGAGAGGGCTGTTGGGGTATTTTTAGTGTCACTGTCCAATGAAGCTTAAAGAGCTCTTTCCTCATTTTAATAGTTCTGATAATGCACAAAGATGAAAGCAGACCCTGAACAAGTTCTTCTTTATATTGGCAAAGCCGCCCCTTCTGTGATGAAACCCAAGAGCAGTTTCTGTGTGCAGTGCTCAGTGAGATGGAGCAGAACATGTTTACTGAGGCTGAACACACCATTGCCCTCAGAGGTGTAAGCACCACCCTTTGCAGCAAAGGTGATCCTCAGAGCACTAAAACATCTGCTTGCTCAGTAAAAAAACAACCCCACAACCACGTTAATGTTCAGGAACGTGGCACATTCAGGACTTAAGGGAACTTACCTCTCTGTTGTTTCTTACAAGGTAGAATCATTTTCTATAGCCAATAGCACATATAGGAGAGATGCATTTCACAATCAGATCAGCTCCTTTCTCAGCCTAACCTGAACAAGCAGTTGTGCATTTGAAAATGAGGTAGCCTTCAAGCAACCCTTAAACCCACATTTGGAAGCTGTTCTTTCCCAGTCCTGCCATACACCTCAGATTACAAGGCTACACAAAGGCATAGCACTTGTGTTACAGTGGGATGCAAAGCAAGAAACTCTATAGCAGTGCAGTGATGTCCAAGGCTTTACAGGAGATAGGCACAGGTAGAGTATTTGTAAATTTAAAACTCAATTTCTTCAAATCTTTGCTCCTGCTGTTAAGACTAAAGAAATTTTGTCTGACTACTGCTGGGGAAATCAAGCAAATGCTATGATCCCTAGGGACTAGAGCCTGCTCTCCAATGCAAAAACCAAGTGGCATAATTTCAACTCCTATGAGGCTGTTCTCCACATATCCTGGGGAGAACATCCCTGCATTTGTTATCACAAATGAGAGACACTTGGAAAACAGCAACCCACATATTAGCCTGATTTGGGGCACTGTTAGGCAGACTGGATTTTCGGCACGTGTGAGGAAGCAGTGGTTGACTTGACTTTTGCTGCATTGGCAACAAGTTAAATGCATCCAAATCAGTGAACTGATGACATGCATTGAGTTCACAGCATGTTCTTTGCAATTGGACACAAAGCAGCTTAGAGAACTGGTTCAGATTTGTTGCCAAGAACAAATGTGCTCTACTGAGCTGATCTGGCATGCCATGGGGCTGGGTCTCAGCAGAGGGGATCTCTCCTGTACTTCACAGGACCATGCAGTCCAAGACACACCAGTTCTGCACAGGAGCTGAGTAACACCTTGGGCTCCAGACTACTGTGGCCTTCAGAGCAGCAGTACATGGCCAGATAGCATAAAGGCAGCTCAGGAACATCTAGACCTCACCACAGTCCTTGCAGTGATGGGAACACACTAAGATGCTGTTTGTTCTTTGTGCAGGGGTGGAAGGCTGGATGCAATGCTTTTGGGACTCCCATCCCTGCAACGAATATCATCCTGCCACTACATTGATAAAAAATTTAAAGGCAATAAGGACCAGTCCACATTCCAAAAGAGACTAAAGTACAGATTCCCCAAAGTTAGCCCCAAAGATCATCAGCAGTACTGTTGCAGCACAGCTATATTGCTCCTGGTATCCCAGCTCAGTACTGCTGTGGCATAGACTGGCTGCAAGTGTTTTATAAAGGAAAGCACACAGTAAAGCCAGGCAGGGCTCTGGCCCTCCTCAGCAGCATGCCAACCCTTTCGACCCAGCACTCCTTCCCCAGCTTTAGCCATCTGTGCACAGGCCTCAAGGCCAAAATGAAAGGAGCCTTCCCAGTTGCAGCTTTTGGAGCAGGCCAAAGCCTCTGTACATTGTGAGCTGTGAAATATATGAACTCCCAGGCTTTACATGAGCCTCACTCTTCTGTGCAATATCATATGGCTTTCAGATTTGTCTGCCCTGTCCACCTCTCCCATGTGTTTCTGATAATTGCTTACATATGGAGGAGTTTCTCTTGTTTGCCCTTAGAAGGGACCTGCTGTTGTTCGGCCTTCTTAGATGAGGCTACGGACGTACACATCATTTTTATTGGTGTATTTTATTGCCCCTACTTCTTTACAGCACACACCACTGGTCTCCCAGCCTTCCCTTTCAGTCCGCTGTTTGCCCTTGCCTCTCTGTTAGGTCTCCTCATTCCCCATCTTTCTCAGTCAAAACAGGGGCCCCTAATTAAGAGAATGCCTTATAAATCTCTCTGCATCCAAATAAGATCCAGAGCCTGCCTGGGGAAACAGATCTGGAGACTGTGGGTAGGTCTGGCATTCCTCATGTTGCATATAGGCTTTCTTTAGCATCGCTCTGCTTGGCATATGAGCTCAGGTCTCAGCACCAGCAGCATGCTCTGCATGGTGCCGAGACCCATCTCACATGCCCAGTGCTTATAGCAAGCAGCTAGGAGAGGGATGGGCTGGAGACCACCCACTTGGACCCCAAACTTTGGTTATGCGGAACAAAGACCCAAAATGGGATGACAACCCTGCAGGAGAAGAAGTCACCTCATCTAGGGCTTCCTTGCAGGATCCCGTGGTGCACACTAGTAGGAGAGGTGGATAGCAATCTTCCCCCCAAAAAGCTGGGGGATTCATGCTCTCTCAGACACAGCCACCAGACCCTTGGGTCAGAAGGCAAGCTGCATACAGAGCGTGCCCTATCCTCGAAACCACCAGAACCAACCCAAAAGCCAGGATAGAGGTTCCTGTTACAAAGTCCTGTCTGGATACAGATTCGTGCCCAGTTTCACACTGGCTGGTGCAAGGCAGCTCCCAGCTCAGTACAGCCATCCCATACCTAGCCCATCACCCAAGCCGCCATAGAGGCACCTAAGAGGCTTCCCTAGTTTAAGGCTCCTGATTGGTCTCTGCTGTTTCCATTGATGCTGTGTGTGCACAGGGAACACAGGTCTTAACCCAGGTAGGATCATACTGCTGAGACAGCAGCCTGTGACTTACACATTGCATTGTCCAAATTATGTGTCTAATGCAGAAGACCTGAATACAGCCCTCAAAACTCACAGTAATACCAAGCACCTCACTGCAAACCTGCTCCTTGTGGAAGAGTGGTGCTGGAAGAACTATAACTCAAAAAGCACAAAGGATAACAGTGGCCTGAGACAGAAAAAACCCCACCCTGCTAAATCACCACTTTACTTTCGTCCATGCTTGCCCACAGTCCTGACTTTTGATCAATACTCTGCCTGCCCAGGGATTTAAGCTCAGCCTCCAGTGGTGTCTCTGCATTACACTCACACACAATAATTTCCTCGGTGTACACATCACTGGAAACACAGCCGGTGCCAGAATTCCCCGATACCAAATCCCTCCTTGGGCCAGTGCCCAGCACTCCGAAAAGGCCGTCAACATCTGGAAGCAGTGATACTGCACATCTGTGAGACCCTCAGAATTACAGGATGGAGAGAGAACTACCTACAGGATTACTTATGTTGATAATTAAATCCCAAATATCAGGACGCTGGATGTACTCACCTTCCCTAACACCGTAATGCTTGAACTATCACATGACCCACATGCAATGCTACTGCAGTAAACAACCCTTGGGGTAGAAATAGATGGAAATTTTGCTTGCAGAAATGCAGCTGGGGAGGCTAAGCAGGTAGGATAAATCTAAAGAAAACTTCTCTAATTATCAAGGGACTGATTTTGAGTCTCTCATTCATGCAGAGTAGTAACAAAGCAGATCATTGCACCAGTTATCAGCATGACTCAGGGCACTGGATCCAGGCTTCAACCACAGCCAGGATCTCTAGGACCAAACCAGGGTCATGTAAAGCTTCCCCAAGATTCTCACAAACTTGGGAAGCCCATTTACCCTCTCAGGCTTCACAAGACATGGCCTTTGTACTATACACAGCAAGATACCTTCATGCTTCTAACATACTGGTTTTCTGGATGCCTAGTATGGAAGAGCACAGAAGAATAGCTTGTGGTTTTTGTTGGGTTGGAAACATTCCTTATTCATAATTCTGGCATAATTTATACCACTACATACAAGATATCTTGCTCCAAACCATGTGACACTATCTTTAATGCATTTTTTCTCTTGAAGTCATTTAGGTTTTTACTACTAATAAAGTCCTGATTTCCTGGCAGTAGGGTCAGGCATAGCAGAACAAAAGAAAGGGCGAGAGGCACTATAAGCCCACTCTGCTATTCCCCCATCAGCATCATCCTGCTCATGCCACGGCAGAAGGGCTCTGCTCAACACCGCACCCCACATTGAGGCTGCAGCTTTTTGCAGATACTCACATACATGAGAAACCCCACTAAACCAGTGAGGCTGATTTGGCACCTGATGCTAACTGTTTGCTATGCTGATGTTTCATGAATTTGCAACAGGAGTTTTGTCAAGTCAACCAAAAGTCAGAGCTATCATAGTCAAGGAGAATTTAGAAAGATCTGCTTCAGCTGCTGGTCTTGTGTACTAACACCTCCTGCTTGGCTCAAGGACTACAAAAATTCAAAGAGGCATTACTTAATGTATGTATATTTTTCTATTCTATTTACATTCCTTATGCAAAATTCACCCCTTGATAGCCAAGATCAGGGATCTCAATCACCCCATCTACCCCCGGAGCTCTGGGAAATATTTCCCCATGGTGATCCTAAACACAAAAGACATCTAGACCAACAGAACACTGTTGATACAGTCTACAGAGTAGCAGAAGCCACCTGTACACACTAGAAGACCCATCCTGCTGGACATGATGTACACATTACAGACAGATAACAATTTGCATAAAGCACAACATTTGCAAGGGTACCATGAAACGCAAGGTAATGAGGCTTTCTGACACTTGTCTCTTTGATCCGAGACCTAGGCTCATTCCAGTTATTTTCTAAGTCACCACAAATAAATACTGTTGTGCATTTTCAATGACCCCAATCAAAAGCTTTTCCAAAATCAGAAGCTCACAGGACCGTGGTGCAGTAGCCTTCAGGAGTACATTTTGGAGAGGGTGGGGCAGATTTTTGCTCTTTTGCTAGTGAATAAACCCATTATGTGGACACCCAGTATTGAAATGATGAGAGATCTGCGTTCAAAGGGAGGTTTTTTGTTTTGCTGTAAATCCTATTTATGGCTTAGGGTGCAGCTGATATGCCGTTAGCTTTTATTTCATTGATAATTCTGTGATTGTAGTTGAAATCTTGCAACTTAATGAGCTGATGTTATTACTCATACTGTGTGGCCATCTGGAACCAGTTTGGTCAGAGAGCCCAAAGCACCAAAAGCCACCTGTAATGCATTAAGCCTCAGCCCAGTACCAGCTCCGTGGATTTGAAAAGCCAGGCCTGCATAAATACTAACCTGTGAGAATGTAATTGGAGAAGCGATATTTAAGAACTTATAGTTTGCCAGAAATGCTCATTCTCAGGGGAATATATGCAGAGGCCTAAAGTTTAAAGCCAAGCGGTTTTTAGTTTCAACATTGTGAATCAAGAAAAATCATTGCATATGGATGTCATTGGACTGTCCAAACCGCTAGGTCTATCCAAACAGGCCAAAATATGCCAGGGCTTCCAAAACCAAGGCTCCCTCCTAGCACCTGAGCTTCATATTGCACATGTTGCTTATTACTAAAGTACCATCTCGAGACATCGCTCCAAAGGGACTGAAGAAATAAGGGGTAAATGCTTCAAAATGCTTTATAGTCACAAAAACCATGCAACTGCCACAATCACTATAAAACAGTAATCACTACAGAGCTGTCATGTATACAACAGATAACACCCAACAATTTGGAAAGGCACAAACAGCCTCTAAACACCCCAACAAAAGATTCTACTGAAAATTATGACCAGATATGAGCTGCCTCTGGGGAAAAAAAAAAAAACAGTGGAGCAACTGTGTTACCTTAAAGTCCCTACTGTGTCCTGAGCAGACCCATCCTCAGTGGCCTTCTCCTGAGAGAAGCACATGAGCTAGAGTTGCTGGTGGCTCTGGCACTGGTGCACCAAAATGGTAAGTTTACTTGGTAGAGACATAAATTAGCATGGTTCCTCTCTGCTCATTAGACCATTGCTGATTTACACCAGCTGGTGGTGAGTCACTGCTCAGATTTCAGAGATTTGGGTAAAATACAATTCAAGTAAAATACTTTTTTTCCTTTGATTTTTCAAAATGCTTTTGGCATTTCAATGTTAAAAAATATATTGGGAATTGCCCAACCATTACCTAAAACCCCTAGTTCAGCTGAAGACACGTGAAGCTCTGATGCTTCAAAGTAGGAATGCAAAACCCAAGGAAATACAGATGGCTTGGCCCTTGCAAGGGTTTTAATTTCTTTTCTTCCTCTATTTTTCCTTCACAAGGGGACTTTACAGAGCAAATATAAATGGTTGCTTTTTCTTCTCACACACATTTTCTTCTTCTACCAACTTAACACTGGGCAGAGAATTCAACCAAAACTCTATATCGTTCCTTTTCATTCAACTACAGATATTTCCTACTGTAACCACCCCCAATCACAAGCATTCAGAACTTGCAGAAAAGCAAGACATGATAACAATATCTCTTAATAAGAAGAGAACAAGCCATCTTCTACCTGAACTGCCTCTTTTCCAAGATTTGGCTCGCTCTTTGCACTGTGTCAGAGCAGTGACATGAACTTCAGGGAAAGAGGTTTTGCAAGGGGTGATTCAGCACACGGCTGATGTGCTTCAGCCCTGGTTTGGTTTAGTAATCATGAGTGCACTTTGTCAAGGAGTGCAGCAGTTTCTCATACTTGCAGCAAGCGGCCAGTTCTTACCAGGGAGCAACTAGGAAGACAGAAACACAATGGGATAAAGAAAGCAGCCCAGCTGTGTCAGTGAAGACCTTGCAGTGGACTCATGCAAAACACTTCTCTGAGGACTGCAGACTACAGCAGTATAAATGCTGGAGCACATGGAAGCAGGAAACCAAAGCCATAAAGAAGCATATTCTATGCTCAGCGATACTTACGATATGGTCCAGAGGGCCAGCCAGAATGGAGAATTTTCCTTTAAGTGAATGGGTTTTTTTTAAAGCTTTAAGAATTGTTGAATTTGGGAAATAAAAAGTACCACTTACTTTTCCCAGGCTGTGCTTGTATAATGCATGGAAACGTGTTCAGAAATCCCCTGTAAATGAGTGGACAATAGCTTCACTGGAAGAAAAGACTAAATGCTCTTACTTTTGTTGGCCTCCCCCATACCCACAACATGGAGTCATTTTCCACTGAGCTCCAAGACTTCCCCAGACCACAGTTAGACTTGGAGACTGGTAAAACATACCAAGTCCAAACTTTCTTCTTAAGGAAGTCTGCTTCAACAAGAGGCCACTTTTTCAAAAGTGCTTAGTCCCACTGACTTCCACCTGAAGCTTTTTGAAAACAAGAGTGGAGCTCCAAAATTATCCAGAACATCTCATTTACAAAGTCTCCTTTATCTGAGGCATTTGGAAATAATTTCTAACATAGAACTGAAATGGTTCACTTTTTCTGCACAAGCAGTTACCATTTCTTCATGATATTCCAGCAACACGGTGACTAATGCAGCCCACATCTGAGCAGGGTGGGAGTAGAGCACGACATGGCAGAAGACACGTGCTGCAGCAGACAGTGCCCATGGGGAATCTTCTTCTCCCTCCAGTAAATACAGGCCTGTTTGAAGATACAAGTGGCTGCATGAGCATTTTTTCTTAGAAGAGAGGCTTAAATGTTTCATAAGGAGTATATAAGCACATAAACATGGTATTTGTGTGAAAATCACATTTTGTTCAGCATCACATGCATTTTACCCACTCAAAATACATTGCAAGGGCTCAGCATGGCCAGCGTCATCCAAAACTCAACTATAACATCCATCTGTCTTGCCTGGAAATAGTTTGTGGTTTATTTATTATTTTTTAAATGTGTTTTGGTGACAGGAATGAATCCATTTTAGATGAAGACTGGAAGTACCTTTTTTTCCCTGCGTAATCCTGAAGTGCTTTGAAATTCTCAAACAGTCATAAAAAAAAAGGGCCAAGGAGAATTTTTTCTGATCTGGTTTTGATATAAGTGATGCAATGCAATATAAAAGAGCGTTTACAGAAAGCCCACAATAACAGTGAAAACGTGAAGATGTTTGATTTTAAACCCCAAAGTGTGGTGGATATATTAACCAGGAGTTGGGGAGAGGTCATGCAGTCCTCACACGTAAATGCTTTGCAATCCCATCCCTGTCTGGAAAATGCCCGATCTTTTCCTCCCGCCATCCACATGGCCAGGTAGGGGTTGCAGCATAGGTGGCACATGCCAGAGGCCATGCCCATGGAGACAAGGGTTGTCCCCTGGTCATGTTGACCAAAGCCCCTAAGACCCACCACGGAACATGGGGAACAAAAACAAATCCCGAAAGAAGGGCTGAATTTCCATGCGGACACACAAAAGATGGATCTGGCAGCTGGTTGCTTTTCATTTATTTTCTTTGTTCTGTGTCATAATATATTACGATACAAATCTTTCTGGCTTGCAGACATAAAGCCTTTTTTGTGGGACAGTAGATACTTATTTCTTCATGATCCTTCAGATTGCTTTTTTTTTTTCCAATTTCAGCAGATTTTTCAATATTTTGTGGTGGGGTTTTGAGTAATTCAGAGCATAAAACTGTCTAAGGAATTTTTCTTTGTAATAGTTCTTCATGGGTTGACTTCCTGTGAACATACTTGAGTGAGAGCTCCATCAAAAAATCCTAGTTTCTCTCAAGTTGTGTGAAGATTAGGATAGGAGGATAAAAACCCACAAAAATTTTGAAGGCTTCATAAAAGCATTTTGAAAAGTTACTGAAAATTCCCCAGTATTTTCTGGGAAATAATTTAAAAAAAAAAATATTCTACCTTTTCCCTGAAATGTATTTGTGGCTTGGACTGTGAAACAAATCTCTCTTGCCAAAATTTTATTAGTGTGAGCATTCATAATTCCATTTACATGGAGGCAACAGGAAGAAATACTGTATGATCCCCTACAATTGTTTCATGCTGTTGGAAATCTGGGGCTTCCACCCTACCTTTGAACCTCCAGATAAGTCTTACTTTTTCCCTACTTTTAATTTCAAGTCATTTTCTTCCTCTGAAGCTTTTCACTTTTTCTCAACACGTTATCTGAGATGGGCATCCACCCATGCCTATATGCCGTTTCCCCAACCATGGCAGCATCCTCCCAACCTCCTCTATTGTTATTCCACCTGTGCTTCTTTGATATATATAGATCTCTGATGCTGGGATGGAAAGATTTTTATTCCAAGCTTCTTTCACACTTAATCAGACTCAGGAAAAAATAAAAAAAGAAAAAGAAAAAAGAAAAAGAAAAATTAAAAGAAAAAAGCAGGATTCTTGGGAAGCTCGGTTTGGAAAACGTCAGTCACAACACCTTGAAAGCCTCCCTCTTGCTGATAAATCTAACAATGACCAGTGTCACATGCTTACTGCTGGTGACAACTGTTCCACATCAGGCCCCCGCAGCGATGGCAGGGACAGAGCAGGTACCCGGCTTCCTTCTGGACAGGAATACCCATGCACAACCTACAACTGAAGCATTCCCATTGAAGCCAGGACCCGCCCTTAGAATAGGATCCAAGCGAAGGTGCTGTTTGCTATGCTATCTCATGTAAACTGCTTGGATTTGCTCTAGGAATAACAAAAATGCTTTGCTACTTTGTTTGCATTTTATTCATTCACGGTTAGGATTTCCAAGAGCTCAGAATTGTGGGCACACAGATGCTGCTCTGCAGTCAGCGCAGCATTTGGTTGTCAGAATAAAATTCAACCTACACTCAATGCCTACAAGGAAAGAAAAATAAGGAAACCCATCTAGATTAACTGGCTCATTCAGTGTCCCACAAGTTTTCATTCACAGATTTTGCTGCCAGCGTTGCACCGTTACAAATTGAATGGTTCAAAGCTTTGTTTCTCCAGAGGCTTTTTCTTTCATATAAAATACACATTATTGCAATGCATCCCCATGGCACCATGCCAGCCAAGATCAGCCATCTGCACACACCAGAGCAAGAAACTCACTTGTGCGTAGCCAAAAATAAAAAGGAAAAAAGTTCATTCATGGACCACACAGTGTTAAGTAGAGGGACAAGGGCAATATCTGTCCTGGACACATGCTCATGGTCATCTCCAAACCTTAGCAGCATCTGGGCCATCTGCCTTAGCTTGAATCTGTCCTACGTGCTGCCGTGATTTCCCCCAACTGTCCCAAAAGCCAAAGCAACGCCCCAGCTCTGCACACAAGTACCTCTTCCAGTGGCAAAACCAAATTTCTGGGCTCAGGTCTCTACAGAGAGACCAAACATGGCTCAGCTTTTCCCAGCAGCTGCCTGCTCCTGTTACACAATTTGCACCTTGCTCCCTTCCCTCATGTAGTGCATTAAAACCTAGGAAACAAAACCACCATGATTTTATAAACATGGGAAAAATGGGGGAAAAAGAACCCAAAACCAAAACAGAGAGCTCACAGGACACATCCCACCCATGGCTTGCCCAATCATTTTTGCAAGATGTTTTATATTTACACCCTAATACACCCTATGTGCATCTCCCCACAGCTATCAAAATCCGCCTGTACAGACCAGCACTGGGAGGAAACCCCCTTATTCAGGACAGATTGGGGGTGAGCAGAGCAGGGATTTCCACCCTCTTGCACTGGGAATGCAAACTACTTGATTACTTTTATAAAGCGACAGGAAATTACATCCCCACTGTTACAAAAACCAAGCACCATGTAGCAGACCCATGAGCATTTACCCTGTTCCTGCTCTGGGCTTAATGCTGTTACACACTATTGTTTGTCTACCAGCAACTTCCACCCCCACTTGAAAAAAATAGTGTAACATTTAAAAATCATAGCATTCCACATAGAGAAACACATGTTTCTCTGTAAATATTTAGAGAACATGTGAATCCTCAAGAGAACAGGGCAAAGTGGTGAGAGCGTCAGCGATCGCTCTCATTGCTTTCCAAACCCCAAACACTAACAGTTACAGTCTTTCTTCATCTCTTTCTAGGAAGGAGCGTTTCTTCTTGCGGTAGCCCCTGTGCATCCCATCGCCATGGCGCGGGGATGCTTGACACTATGTGCTTGACATGTTGCACTCCGCTTGACTCTTTATGGGACTTCTAGAACAGCAGGTGTGCAAAACGCAACCCCAGGTCAGTCAGTGGGGATGAGAAGCTCCATCCAGTCAAAGGAAACCAAACAAAACAAAAACACTCCTTTTCATGGCTTGCAGCTGGTCATGAAAAGGCCAGAGCACTGGAGCCCTCCCTAACCTCGGGGCTGCCGGGGTCTTCTGCAGGCGACGGATGGGAGGGGAGCGGGCGTCCGGCGCAGCCCGCCTCTGTCTCCATGGAAGTGCTTATCAAGTGGAAGGAAGTTATAATAAAATTTACTGCAGTTCCACAAAGTACCACTGTTTATGTGTTATTAATCACTTACACGGGTCCCCGTCAGAGGAAATGGCAGCCCTGACAGTGATTTATATGCTATTTAGATAACCTGAGGAGGGCGCGTTATGAGCTCCGCACCCGGGCTGTCATCCACAGAGAGATGCCCCCTCCTCCAAACACCCGAGGGTCCCCTCAGACCCTCCCTTTTGCCTTCAAAGCCACCGCGTGCCTTATCAGGGCCACCGCCAAAGCAGTCACTTTCCAAACACAGCAGCTTTTCCCATCACTGGGAGATCAAACAGTCCCTCCTGCCTGCAAACAAAAAATCTGGCTGGAAAACAAAGTGTCTGTCCCGCACCTCAAGTCCTGAGGGACATCAAGTGCAGGCAGACAGCAATGCTGCTGCTCCCACCCAGTGCTGAGCCCTTGTAGCACAGTGCCCAGTGCAGGTGCCATCCCTTGGCCACCCCAGCATGGGAAAATCCCATCAGGATGGTAATTTTGCAGCAGAAAAATTGTTAATGAAAGGATGTTAGTGTTTCCAATAGAGACATTTGTATAGCTTACGTTTTAAAGAAAAAAATTTTTATTTTAAAATACAGCTTCAGTGAGCTTGGGGTGCAATATGCTTGGGCACCAGAAGGTGTTTAGGTTGCAAACGTTTCTGCAGCACTTCCCTGGGCTCCAGCAGAGCCCCACAGCACCTCAGCCCCAGGCAATGCAGGGGAGGACAGTGCCGAAGGGACTGGAGAAGGCAGCCTGCTCTGTTTGCTGGCACTGGCACCCAGGCCAACCATGTTATAGCACTCCTTTTCTCCTCCTGATCGTTCCTCCAGCAAAGCTTTTCCCAGTCATCACCTTCACCCTACATTTGGGGTGCTCTGGCTGCTGCTTCATCTTGTAGGCTGAGATCTTGCTCTGTGGGCCATTCTTGGATGCACAAGAAAGGATTCACAGGACTCAGCCCTGCCTGGTCTGAGCTGTGGGCTGGATGTGTTTCACTCTTTCTCCAAGAAGCTGCAAAACTTCTGTTTCTTCCCCCCTGCCCCTCTTGCTTTCTCATTTTGGTAACTTCAGACCAGCAGGAAGGCCCGATTTCATTTGCTCAGTCTGAACCGAAACATTCTTCTGCACAGAGAAGCCCTCAAATCTCTCTTTCCATCCTGACTTTTTTCCCCCCTGTGATGTGGAAGTTTATGTATCCTTGAAAAATCCACGTGCCTGTTTCTGAGGGAGCCTAGAGGAAGTGGTTCGGGGGAATATGGCAGCAGCACGGCTCGTCTCTGTTTTGGTAGAAGGGTTGTTTTCCTTGCCCCTAATCTCCTCTTCGTATCGCATTTCCTCTCTGTTTCATAAATGAACAAATTTACTGTAATCATTAGAGTTTTACTCCAAAATTGAAGGCAGGCTAATACAAAACTATGCACATATTAACTTTGACTTTGCTTTTGTTAAGTCAGATGTTACTTAATCAAAACCATATTTTTTTGCAAAGGCTGGTGATTTTAGGCACCTTTAAAAAAAAAAAAGAAGAAAAAAGGAGTTAACCTTCCATTAAATATTAACCTTTCTTCATCATGAACAACTCAGCTCTCGATCAATGGTGCTGACATTTGCTTTCGCAAATGCAAGTGTTTGTTTCTATCTTTTTGTAAACAGAGGTAATGTCTTCATGGCCTTTTCATTTTAGTTGACATTGAGAAACACACAGTATAAAGACATGACCCAGAAAGCTCTGGCTGCAGAGCTGGCTCTTTTGGAGAGGCTCAGACTCCCATGCTAAGGGTGGCTCTGAAGTTCAAGCAAAGCTCCATGGATTAGAGTGCTTGAAATCCAGAAACTTTCTCAGAAGTTCATTTGGAAACCCAGATCTGATTTTTTAGCCTCCGCAGCCTTCCAGATGGTGATGCAGAAACGCTGCCACGTGCTGCAGGTTTCAGCCAAGCCCCAGGCCAGCTCAGGACTCAGGACCTTACATTCAGTGGGGCAGATGCCCTTGCTTCTGCCTGGATGATATAAACCACCATGGCAAGAAGCAACAGAGGCTGGAGACAAGTATTGGAGAGGAAAAGGCCATCCTGACTTGCAAGTATACTGCACCCAGCAAGGGACTGCTCACTGTGTGCAATGCAGGTCTCCCTTTATTCCCATGTTACACTTTTGAGTTCCATGTCCGTGACTTGGATACCATCGGAGACTTTAAAAAATATTAGATGCCTGTATCATCTGAAATGATCCCTTATTTTCCCTGGATTTGCAGCTTATATTAGCCTTCCCATTTCGTAGGTCCTGTTGAAAACCTCAGTTGCTTCTGCATCTTTTGGAGCCTCAATGCCTTTCTAAAGTATGACCCCATGCAGAGGCAAGTGCAAATCCCCTCAGACCCAGCTGGCAGGACTTGTATTTCAGCTTGGCAACACATCAGAAAGCCCTTCCTCAAAGTGGTGGCCTCCGTGGCATCAGTGCTATTTCATTCTCCTACTCTGGAAGCACTGAGGGTCCCCAAACAGGACAACTCCCACCTCGTGTTCAGTATCGCACACCCACAGGTCTGAAAGCACAGTTTTCTTCTTAGCTCCACGGTACAAGGCCTGTATTTCTGGAGCTTCTTTTGCCCTAGGCAGGTTGCAGGAAAGGGAAGACAAACACTGCAAGGGGAAACGTGTCCTCAAGCGGGTCAAGTCCAGGAGTAATAGGGTCAACATGGAAATATGGGAAGATGTTGGCACTAAGTGAAATGTTCCCTTCCCATTCCCCTAAAACCTATTGCAAAAGCTTTCCACTGCATGCCTTTCATCGCTCCCAAATTTGGGGTTTGCACCTGAGGCTGTTGATGCCAGTCCCACTTCTTCCCACTTTTCCCCACTATCCCATGCTGGAGCTCTGAGCTGCTGTCTGAAGCAAGCATTAAAGCTGCCAGAGCAAGGATTTAACAGCCCAGGAGACCTTACCCAGCAATGGCATCCCTGTCTCTGCTTCAACCATAAGCTCCCACACTGGCCACAGGGCTAAAAATAAATTAGTGCTATTTAAATCAGAAAGCAAGATGTACTTTTTCGCTCATCTTGCAGGTTTGAGTAGTCGCAGCTAAAATAACTGATTTGTTTTGTTGTTTGCCTCAGCTTATTTTAATCCTCATATGGATAAATTATGAAATTGTGGTAGCACATTTATTTACTCAAAGTATTCATTCAGAAGCAGCAGACCACTGAAACCCACAATTTTACTCATGAAGCAAACCATCTCCGAACAGAAGCACCAGTTTCGTGCTCATAAATAACAACAGTAGAGAAAGAAGAGAAGTCTAAATAAGATGGAGAGAGAGGGTTCAATAACAAACACAGCTCGCTTTTCAAAACAGCCTTACAAAAATGCTATTTGTACCACAGGTCTCAGCTGGACAATATAAGGAATGTCAGGAATCTCATTTCTAGAGTCCAGTCTTCAGGGAAAAGGCAGTTTTTAAGAAATACCCAATGACACAATCCTGAAAACAGTTATATAAATCACAGCTGACGCAGCCCAGAAAACAGCTACTTTGGAGTTCCAGCAACTGTGGCAAGATGTGCACGTATCTGTTGGTCTGTGTCTTACAGAACAGTTTATTCCAAGACTGAGTGTTTTATAAGTATCTTAAACAACTCTTCAAACCAACACACGGAAGGAAGGTGTTTGTGCCTAAGCTTTTATGTCAGTGGGCTCATTTGGCTGGCGCACAATAAATGAGAGAAAAATAACATTTTAATGGTAGTAACTATAATGTATTTCCATCAATGTGAAAAATGTTTACTTCTGCTTCCTAAGAGTGTGCCAAATGCAAATAACCTGCCCACAGTGACGTAAGATGTCAGTGGCAGTACCAGCGATTTGTGACTTGCCAACATCCTCAGCAGCAGCAGTTTGATCCCTTTCTGAACCGGCATTTCTAAAAAGCTTTATGGACCTGAAAATCCCTTTCTGAAGCAGGGGAAAGCTGGGAGTTTTGCTCCCAACCCACACCCTCCTGGAGGAATTAGGAGCTCTCATCTGCTAAGCTGACAAGACCCAGTAGTGATTTCTCACCAGGCTTCCCTTCATATTTTTATCTCCCCACTTCATTTTCCTCCTCAGTGCACAAAATAGCTGCTTTTCTTCACTGACTCATCGCCACACTCCTGTGGGGTGGCAGCAAGCACCGTCCCACCTTCACCAGCATTGCTGACAACGAGTGGAGGACAGAAACTGCAGGAACTCAGCCCAATTTCCCCCACATCATTTCCTAATTGGCAGCACGAAGTGGCAGAGATGTAAAGGATCCCCCACGTGGGATCAACTGCATCTCTAGACTCGCTGCGTCAGCAAGGTATCAAAGGAGACAACCAAAATGAATCTCCAGACCTGCTGGATGTAAACTTCTGTTCATTATGTGCCTGTGGCGCAGAGCAGAGACATGACACAGGAGCTTCCTGAGGATGGATGGGCTAATTTACACACTGGCTGTCTCTGGGGAGCTGGTTGGAAGGAGCTGGCTTAAAGGATGGAGCCTTGATGGACAGGCAGGGAGTCTATGTGCTTCTTTGACATGCTGCGGTAGTCATGAAAAATTATGACAGCTTTGGAAGCTGAAGGATCAGCCCAGGGAAGGGAGAGAGATCTAAAGTAAATTGGGACCGTGTCTGCACTGGCATGCCAATGCTGCCAGGCACCCCGAGGGGAGGTGACCCTTGCAGCCTTATATCCTTCCCGGAGGAGGGGATGGGCTGGCCACAAAGCCACCTTCCCCTCTTCAGTCCCACACCGTCTGTAACCGTGTGACAGAGCAGGGAGCAGAGGGAAAACCAGCATGTTCTCCAGACACATATCTTGTCTACTGAATGCCACAGACCTGCTCCCCTGCTCCATTATTAGCCCTGCAGGGACAGCCTCCATGTCCACCTTGGTGGTACTCAAGTTCATCCTCCCTCCCCCAAGCCCACCAGCTCCAGGACATCAGGGTGTCTCAGCCGCTGCTGCCCCATATCCGCAGTCAGAGTTTGGCCCTGCTACCCCCAGCATCAGTGGCTAAATTCTCCTCAATCGAGTGTTGCCCTAAGTGATTAACCAGACAAACACCACCCTACAGCGGACCAGCTGGACGGGTGACTTGAAAGCAGTTTTGCTCATGACATGCTTGGACTTTGCCTGGTGAGAGTGAAGGGTGAAGCTAAAAACATCATTCACCAGAGAGCACATTTTTGCATTTCAAAGAAAAAACAATTTTACTTGCTAATAAATGATTTGTTTATTTACCCTTTCCTCCCAGAGAATGGTTTCATGGCTGCAAGTCCAGATAACTTATGCTTCTATTTAACTTGCGTGTGACTTCGAGGTCATCCATTCAGGGAAGTGTAGTATTTCTTACGATGGTATGGAACAAAAATAGGCTGGACACTTGCCAGATGGGAGGCTTGTATCTCCCCGCTCAGAAGACACCCAAGTGGCAGTCTGGCTGGTGGCCATGTGGAGCAGAGGGGTCAGGGGCCATGCATTAGGTTGGGTCCTTTCTGGGTGAGCAGAGCTGAGTAAATAAGTAGTTAAGTCGCCTGCTCCATCCCTGGAATTGGAAAAGCCATTGGGAGTGGTGTTTTTTTGCCATGCAGTACAGCACAAACTGTCAGCCAGTTTGTTTTGTTTGCTAATGTAGCCCAACAAGCAACTGGTGGGTAAATTTAATCGGTTTGAGAACATGCAGTTCCTGGATAGGTTTTGAGATATGCCCAGTAGTGAACTCGTTTCCCTGGCCTGCTTCAAGGGTTAGGGTTTTGGCTTGTTTGCTTCCCCTTTGCTTTGTTTTTAACACAGAGCAGACCTCATTTATTGTAACAGGAAAACCGAAAGCTCTATTAAAGTCATGATCATGCTGTTGCCAAGTATTTGGGATGCTAGAGTTGCATAAAAACACCCCTCCCTGCTCCCCTTCACAGGTAAACCTGTTAAACACTTTTCAAAGGTCAGTTTTCCTTCCTGTTCCCCTTGTGTCAGAAACATTTGTTTCATATGTTGGTAATTTTCAGATGAAAACAATAATATCTCAGTGATTCAGAACTGAAGCACCCATGTTTAGGTTTTCAATAGAAAACACAATTTTCCAATGAGACTTTTCAATTTCTTCTGGAGCTCCAACCATTGTCCAAAGAGAAGACTGCAGTGCCACAGATGCTGTCTAATTAATCCTTCTTGCACCTTTGCTGTATAGAGGGTATTAACCTCAATTTACAAATCAGAAAAATGAGACAGGAGGGAGTTGAGTGACAGCTGTAATGAACACATTGCTTCACTCAGCCAGGGATTACAACTCATGAACCCCTGGTTCTCAATTCCCTAATTAGTAAATTACATAGCTCCTCCAACAGACCAGAAATGAATATTTCGAATAAAGCAAAATATTTTCCTTCAGAAATTTCTGTTCCTGCACAATATCTTGCCTACCGAAGGTGATTACGAGCCCTGCTTCTGACGCTGTCATCTCTCCTGGTTTTGTTAATGACAACTTCATCTTCAGGGAGAAAATATCTGCTGTCACACCATGTCATAGGAGGAAGCATTAGGGAAATGTAACTATTCAGCAGTCTTTGGGGAATCTGGCTGTGCTGGGGCTGTTCTTCATATGCTGATTACAGCTCCCATGCTCAGTTTTATTTGCTGAGTGTTTAGGTCTTGGTGCCAATGGAAACCCAGTTTCACCAACAGTTTTTTCTGGCATGAGAACATGAATTTGATTAAAATTAATTCAAATCACCTCAGTGAAGATCTAGTGTGTTGTATATAACTCTAACAAGTGAAAACCAACAATTCTCTGTAGCTGACATTTTTGTTTGCATACTTTGCATACAAACAGTATGGGCAATGAACCCTGCTAGGAGAAATCCCAGCGACTCCAAGGCATTGCCCTATGACAGTTGGTTTCAGTATTTCATCTCTTCTAATAGTCTAGAAGAACAGATCACAGTGCCGCGGAGAAGCTTCTGTATTTATGACCACATCCTACCTACCCACACTCCTTGAATATCTCCTATCTATGCACTTTTAAATCTCAAACTTTCATAGGCACTTTGGGTTTAACAGAGCAGTTTGCACATTTTCCGGAAGAAAGTTGTTTGGGTTTTTGTTCATTGGTTTGGGTTCCCCCACCACCACCACCACTGGAAAAGAAAAAATATTCTATAGAAATTTATAAGCTTCACAAATTTTATATGAAAAAGAAATCTCCTCTACAAAAAATATTCTGATTTTCCTGAAATGGAAGGGTTGACATTACTCTGACTGGCACATTTCAATTTCCTCTTTCATTTGCAATACAATGATATAATTTTAGAGAAGTGAAAAACACTTTTATTAGTGAAAAAAATCAGTTTATTTTTGTTTTTGAGATTTTCTTCCCCTCTGGAAAATGTTTTCTTTCCTGTAATTTCAGAATGTGTTTTCTCTAATTTCAGATTTTTTCCATAAATAACAAACCTGATTCCTGCTCTGCTCTATTGCATCCTTTATGCAGGGTCCTCCCAGGAACTGCATGCCTCAAGGCTTAAAGAGATATAATGTTTGTAGAGAGATAAAGATTAAGTTCACACAGTTCTTAGACCTCATGCCGGCTCTGAGCACAAGACTGAATTTCACTTTGCATGAGTTATCACAACTGAAACTGCTCTTCGGTGGAAACCACTATGCAACTATCCATTTGCAGTTGTAAAAGTCAATATACTTAAGCCTGCAGTGCATAACAATGACCCCTATGGATCCTCCAACGTTTTTCTTGGATCTGTATAAGCCTGTTTTTAATATATTACTCATCTAAATTGTTCCTGGGACTTGATTATTTGCTGGAGTTAAAATATCCAATCTTAAAAGATTTTTAAACATGTGCATGCTGAATTCCCCACTGCAATAAGCTTCATTTAGCTCAGCTAAAACTGCCGTGCCATTAAAAAAACGCTTTAAAAAAATCTCAAACTAACTGCTTTCCTGGTTGGTAGAAGCTCCCCAGGCAGGATTCCTTAGTGATGATAATCTCTGGTTTTGGCTGGCTCTGTTTGGTCCCTGGAAGAATAAAATCCAGTTTTCACTGAGCTGCATATTGAGGTGAAAACAGAGGGCACAGCCATCCCCTCTCCCCTGCAGTGTCCTTCCCCATAGTACATGGATACTGGATGCTCCCCAAGGAAAAAAAATGTGGCAAGCCAAGCGATCTACAAAACAATATTGATTTATGCCCCGTCTCTGAAAAGCGTATGAAATCACCCTTGTTTGCATGCACAAGTGCTCGCTGCATTCCTGCCAGTCACCGGGGCCATGGAGAGCCCTTCTTGGTATTCAAAGGCAAATCGCTGCACATCCAGCCCAGTGCAGGGTCCGTCCCTTTGTAACCATCAACTTCTGGGGCAAAGCCTACTGAATTTAAAAGCAGATCAAAGACTGTTCAGCCTTTGCTTGGTTTGCTTTCTAAGTCCCAGCTCCTTTTCATGATGCTGGTGTAAATTAGGGGCGAGTCTATTGAAGGAGATGAAGTTATAGGAGAAAAGAACTGGGCAAAAAAACCCCAACAAAAAACACTGCACAGAGTTCAGCAGGCAACTTTCCTTCTCTGTTTCTTCTGCAAAGGAGAACTGGGTCATCTTGAAAATAACAGCTCAGAGCCCAGCATTTTCCCCCTCCTCTCCTTTTCATATATGGAAGGGCAATCACGCAAACAACTGCATAAAGTTCAGCAGAAGGTGGTGGTGGGGGGGGTTTCTTCCTCCTCCTCCTCTGAATAATCTTCCCTTTTGCTCTATAGCAATGAATACTAACAGGATGATGCTGATGTGTTTTCAGAGGGTTAGGATGGTGTTCAGAGGAAGTGCCAAACATTTATTTCTAAAACTTGAAGTTTTGCAAATTGTTTGCCTTTGTGACTCTGAAGTCTGGGGGGAGACACCCTAATTTATGTATTTTTGATTGATTTTTGTGAAAATTCAGAAAGTCTTTATCTCAGCCACACAGCCAGATTTCTGTGGTTTTGGCCACAGAGCCTCCCTACAGTTTCAACAACCTGATATCCAGAATTAATAAATCTGATATGTGCATGCTTTTACAACCCCTTTGTCTTATTCCCCCAGGGAAAAATATCATCTGCCCTATTGTTGACTGCTTGGATTTACCCCCACAATATCTCTCCCATCAACATGTGATTAATCACCCTACTCCAACAGGCACCTCTCAGGAACTCAAGAGCTTTTACAAGCCTTAATTAAGCCTTGCAACATCCCTGTAAAATAGGTTGAAGCTGGGGTTAAATGATTTGCCTGAGGTGACAGAGCAAATCAGAAGCAGGGATAGAAATCAGAAGGAAGGCTGCTGCTTCTGAAGCACGTGCATGGCTCCCAGGATCAATGCAAGATACCAAAGTCTTTATATTTCTTTTTGGAGATAGGGAGCTACAGCCACAAAAGCCATGGCAGCCATGCAGTGAGGCCTCCCCAGCTCTCACCCACCACAAATATGTGCCTTGATCCCTTCAGCCTGGGCTTCCCCTGCAAGCCCACCCTCTCCTCTCACCCGTCATCCGTGTTTGCAGTTCCCTAACCTACTACTTGTACAAGGTTTAACTGCCTGTAATCTGGCAGCTGAGTCCTGCCCCAGAGCTGACTATCTTTCACGAGCCACATCTCCCCATTTGACACCGAAATTGAAGTCAGACCCTTGACACTTGGCACATCATCAGCTCTAGAGAGCAAGTGGGGAATCAGAGCCAGGTGTGAGGATGCTGCGATCTGAGCATCTCTCACTGCCTCTGCAGTCAGAGGGGAAAATCACATCAAGGAGGGTGAATCTAGTGAAGCCTTTTGGGAGTCAAAAGTAGCAAATGGGGGAAAAAATGCATAACTTTTTTTCATGGCCTGGGAGATCCTGTCTCCTTGCCAGGGGTCTTTTTGTGGGATCACTTATTTCCTAGACTCAGGAATTAGAGAGTCTTATGCAGGTGGTGGTGGTGTGTGTGTCCATGTGCTCACTTCTTCCTCTCCACTGAATTACGAAACACAATGTGGGTTTCTGAGGTTGTTGGGTTTTTTTTTTCTTCCCAAGAAAAATCTTTGCTTTGTTTTTTCTTAATTTGCCCCAGATTTTAATGGCAGACTCCAACACTAAACAAACAAACCAGCAACCCAAAATCAATGTTCTCTCAGCTGGTTTAGTGGTTTCCTCAATGACCCAGCAGCAAAAGCAGACTGGCAGGGGTAGGGAGATCTCCCCGTGGTACCCACTAAAGCAGGCTCTGTTGGGAGGAATAAATACCCACAGCTCCGGGAAAACGTCCCTTTTCCTTGGGCAACAGGGTTCCCCTATATTCTTCTCTGCTGCTTGTGCAGCTCCTTCAATGTATTCCTAAAGGTCATCCAAAGAGACATTATTCCTAGAAAGTTCTTCCTCTCCCAGGGCTTTACATCTCTTCTTGCGACCTTTGCCCAGCTTGTCATAATATTGAATAAATAAAATATAACCAATTCTATGAGGAAACAATGGTCTGAGACCCTCGTGCATACTTTGTCACTTGGAGGGTGGCTATGCTGGATGGCAGTTCAGCCATGGCCAGTGTCCTGTGGGAAGGAGTGAGAGCATCAGCTCCGTACATTACTGAAAGCATTAATGAAACATGAGAATAAGCAAAGCCAGCAGACACCCACTTCTTTTTGGCATCTGTCTTATCTATTTTCTTGGGGACCGGCTCAGATCTTTGGCATATATCTAGGCTAAGGGGCATCCAAGGGACATCCTGACAAAGAGATTAATTATTCATAAAGAAAATATTACCCACTGTGTGATCCCCTGAGTGCACAGGACCTCTCTAGCCCAGTGGCCTGGTCCACTGTGTGTCTCTGGAGACAGTCCCTGAAGCATGCCAGCTGATGGGGACAGAAGGCTGGTAGGGCTGGTGGCCTCACGCAGCATCCCCAGGGACACTCTTGCATGCCTGTCCATGTGGGCTACTCCCAGGAACAGCTTGTCTCCAGGTTTGCTCTGCTCACACCACGGTATAAACATCTGGGCAAGTGGCATACCACAGCGCTCAGGCATCTTTGCCTCAAGAGGTCCCCTGGGAGCTGCATCAAAAATACTCCTCTTCCTTCTTGACTTCTGCTCCGCAGTTGGCTCAGCCACCCTGTCACACACATGCTGTGCACAATCAGCACATGAATCTCAGCGACTCAGACCATGCGTGTCCGATGCTCTCAGTCTGGAAATAGTTAATACATAAGATGCCAGGAAATGGTGCTAAAAATATGCTGCATGGTTCCTCCATAGAACATGCCATGCCTTACACATAGCTTTTACAGTGTGGTTCTTCAGATCAGCCCTTAACAGAACATGGTATTTTTTTCATGCACCTATTTCAACATCCCAATCAGAGCCACAGGCAAACGGGTGGGTTGCTCCCCCATCCTCTTGCAAGGCCAGCATTCCCAGCTCCCTCAGTCCTTCTGGCATGTTTTGCAACAGTTGGCTATTTTGAAACCCCAAGATAAATTTCCAGGCCCGTGTTTACAGCAAAAGGGTTGAAAACATGGATCCTAAACCCCGGAAGACAAATAGACACAACTCTAATTGCAATGTTATTCTAAGCCCAACAATTTTAATTAAGTACTTGGGTTTTCAATAGGATTGTGCTTTTTCGCCTGCCTTTTGGAAACACTTCCAGAAACACAAATAGTCTCAAGAGCTGGAGATGAAAATGGGAAATAAAAAAGTGCACAGAAAACACTAACTAAAATGGAACCAAGTTGCCGAAAGCTCAGCATTTCCCTTGCCATGCTCCCCTGTCTGGCTTTCCATGCTGCAACAGGAGCTGGGCAGGCAGCATCCTAGGGCTGAGACTTTGGGAACAGAGACTATTCCTGTTTCAAACACCCAAAGGTGCAGGTCAGAAAGTCCCTCCTGCATGGATCTGATTGCTGGGGTAGGGCCACAGGCTGCAAGGACCCTCACACCAGGCATTTCCATAAGTCAGCCTTGGTGCTATTTCTGCTATCAACTGAGTAAAATAGCACTTGTTCCACAAAAAGCAGCCATGAAACAGTTAATCCCAATTAGTTCAAAACAGCAGATATCATTCTTTATATTTTGGCAGTTCTCGTTTTGAAGGAAAAAATATGTTTGTGTTCTTGGAGTCAGTCTGAACAATAAAATCGGATGCCAATTTTCTGGTCTAAATTAGGTGAAAGACCAGACTTTTTATCATATGTGTGTGTCTGTATGTGCTGTTCTGTTATATGTTTATTTTACTCCTCTGTATATTTACCACCGAAATCACAGGCTGCCCAGAGCATGCTGCAGCGTGGCAGAGAAACACGACAGCCTGTTTCATTTAGTAAGGTTGGAAATTGAACCTGGCACCAGGAAAACATGAGACACTATCAATTGCAAAAGGAGATATTGCCAAAAGATAAACATAATAAAGTCAGTCATTGTCAGCATATCAAGTGGAAGCCTTTCCAGGGTTTATGAATAAGGGTTTTAAACTTTTGGACTGGTTGAAGTGTTTTCATGTCCGATTTCAGTGTGCACTGAAAAACATCCAAACCCTGGGCTTCAAAAAGGCTAAAATCAAAAGGATTAATGAGTGGTAAAATGCCATGGGAAAAAAAAAAAAAATGAGGCTGGCACATCTTCCATGGGACATTGGCCATCGTGAGCCCAGAGCCAAGGTGCAGGCAGCATTGCCCCCCGTCAAAGGGGAGGGAAAAGAAAATGTAAGTAAAATAATCACGCTTTCAGCTCTGCTCCACGTGCTGTTCCCATCTGCTGAGATCAGGTATAGGAGCCCAACCAGGGGAAAGCAATGCCATGTTATCACCTCACTGCCAGGCAGGTCTCAGACCCCGCAGACACAGGCCAGAATGCAGCATGCCTGGTGACACAGGGCACAACCCAATCTGTGTGATCCACCTGGGAAAGCTCCAATACCCATACTTTTCTTTCCATGAAAGTGAGGTTTTCATAATCTTGTTTTCATCATTCATTTTCTTCAGATGTCACTAATTTTCAGGACAGGCAAGAGGATGCCAGACTCGCAGTCAGCACAGACGCCAGCACACAACAGAGAAACGATTCCTGCAGCAGAGCAGAAGATACAACACAACCTAGCCAAAACGCGCCTGATTAATCAGCCAAATCAGCCAGCAGCGGCTCTGCTCACAGCATGATGCTCCCCACCCAAAATCCCTCCAAGCCCCATCCTCTGGTCATCAGTGGAGGTGCACAGTTATGGAAAAAGCTTGCTGACATCTGTTTTCTGCTCACTTAACTAGGAGAGCACCTTGGACATTAAATCTCTGACACCCTGTTTACTTCCTTTAAATTGTTTTCACAACACTAGAGGGAGACAGGATTCAAATAAGGTTTTGCAATCAGAAACCAGTATTTATCAATGACAGAAAACATCCAGAAATGCTTGCAGAGCCCAACACACCCAGGAGAGAGTAGGTGCCTCCTCCCAGCACGGCCAGCTGCAGCCTGAGCAGACCCTTTGCAAAGGGTATTCAATAGCATTTGGGGCATTTTACTCAAAAAATGCACATAAAACAGATAAAATTTGAGTACAGGCTTAAATTTAAGCACATACTTAAGAGCTTTCTGGCACAAGGGCTCAACCGAGGATTAAGAGCCACACACCATATTACTTTTAATTGAGCTACTGTCTTCCCATATGTTTTTCCCTGGGGAGATCAGTGGCTGGCTTATGAGTTCAAGTAACAACAGCAGTTAAAAGAGTATTCGAACAATTGCGGTTGGCAGTTCTCTGAATAATATGAATGTTATAGAGTGTTGGAAAATGTTGTATCATCAATTTTCTGGTTTCCTGCACTCATTGCTTTTGATCTCCACTAAAAGATTTATTGAATGGTTTTCATTTTTACATTAACCTAGTCCAAATTACATCAATTGAGAGCTGGGATTTTTTTTTTAATAATTTTTTTTTAAATATACAAAGAGAGATTTTTAAAGCTGATTTTCAAGGCTTTTGATTCCTTCCAGTTTTTATTGTTTGAAGCAAAGAGCTGTTTTGGCAGGTTTATGAGATGGCGTCTGTTTTGCTGACAGACATGCCTGATAGATTGCTTGTTCGTGTTTTATTTTTGGAGCCATTGCCGTGTTATCTGCATTTGAAAAACAATTTAGTTTGATTAAAATTTAAATCAAATATATGGAAATATCAGCCTTGCTTACAATCAGATCTTAAATCTATCCTGTTAAGTATCTTTTCCTCATCATGGGTAAAATGCAATGCAGAAGAAAGTGATTTCTTCCCCTTCAGCAATGCCACACTCAGTCATTATTGTTCACAAACGAGGAGCAATTCCTCCCCACGAGCCCTCCAATGCCTTGAAAAGTGAATAAGGACACTTCTTGTACTGCCTGGCTAACCTAAACATGCTATTGATGAGTGTAAAATTCCTCAAACATTCCTTAAAAAATAAAGTTATAGCAACCAGGACATTTGACTTAGATGATTTCCTGCAGCAGTGAATTTTAGAGTGACCACAGCATACATGAAGGATTATTTCCTTTCATTTGTCCTGGGTATTTAATCATTTGTAGCCTTTGAGCTTTGCCTAGGGATCATATTCCAGGAATTTGTTGTTGTTTAACAAGACTATTTTCACTAGCCTGTGCCACACCATAAGTTTTGGGTGAGTTAGAGAAATAAAACTGAGAACTTTTAGGGCCAATACCTCTATGCAAGACAGTTTGCAAGTCAGCGCCCTTACTTCAGTTTTAAATGATACCATCTGCCATCCTCTGAGGTCTTACAATCCCATTTTATTCTCTCTTAAAAGAAGGAAAAAAATGGATCTTTCATTTCATTTAAGCTACATAAAAAAGAGATGCCTTGTGCAATGCATTGAGAGCTCCAGTGGCAGCTGTGGAAAAAAAAGAATGTTTTCCTCCACTGCTCTTTGCTGTTAGAGAGGCCACACCTGTTAATTTGATGAGTCAGGTTCACCCCTACAAAGTCTGTCTGTGACAGTACTGATGAGCTTGGCCTTGCCGATGCTTTTTGAAATAGCCTCCAGCCCCAAAATAGCCTGCTCAGACCACAGCACTATTTCCTGAGTGTGAATAGCAGGGATGAGGCAGGCAGGGAAATCTGTGGCAGCTCATGACTGAACATCAGATTTGAGGATGGTCCAGTTTTCTATAAATATAGCTAAACAAGGTAGAGTGTCCCTTCTCTCCCTCTCTGCATTCTTGTTTTCACTTCTCCTATCTCAGATGAATTTTCCTACCAGCTTCCTGAAAACAATTCCCAATTTCACACCATAAACATCCTCCACTTTTATTTGACCAACACTTCCTACGCTGTGAGGCCTTCCGCCTGGCTCCTCCAGAGCTGCCTCTATGTTTCCCCTATCTTTGATATCTCAACAATAAATGAAAAACAACCTTTCCTGTGCTTGGTACTGGCATGCTTTCGGCATTTTTTTTTCCTCCCCCACCTCCAAGTGGTGAGTGCAGGCCATTTCCTGCCTGGGTTAGCCAACTGCCTGCTTTGCAAGAGGTAGCAACGGAGGTGGAAGGACTCGTTGCTCCCGAATCAAGGGCAGGAGGAGCATCATGCTCAGAGGGAGATGACATGGTGCTGGGGCTTGCTCCTGCACTGTGAGGATGCCTCCAGACCCACGTCAGTGGAGGCATATGGGGAATGTCACTGTCCCCTGCCAGAAGATGGAAGGTCACAGCCACCCTGGTCTCCACGTGGAGCGGAGCACTCTGAGCCACACGCCACTGTCCTCGGATCACTTCCTCCTCCTCTGCTGGGAAATTCCCAGAGCTCAAGCCAAGGCCAGCTGAAGGCTAGAAATGTTGTTTGTGTTGACTTCGGCAGCCTTGGACAAAGCTTCCTAGAAGAAGAGTTTCCTGGAGAGCCAGTGCTGATGGGCAGAGAGATGCTTCCTCGGGAGATGTGCTGCTGCCGGCCAGGTGAGGCACAACCTTCATGCTCTCTCTTCCTCCTAGAGAGAGCTTTAGCCACTGGTGGAGACTGACCATGCCTTATCATATTATTGCCCTTTTTCAACTTTTTATTTTGCCACTCAGTAACAGATGAACTCCCCAGAACTCCAGTCATGTACAAAGCTTATTGGAGCCATAAGTGTGCCCAGCTCTAGCAAATAAGAGAAAGGGCCTGCCCTCCACTTCAGGCAGCTCATGAACACCCAGGGCCCATTTTTCTGGGCTGATGATCACCACCTGAAGCTGAAAGAGCAGTGTTCAACCATGCTGGAAGTCAGCTTGATGTCAGGGCTCAGGTGGTACATGAAGGTCTGTGGTCTAGTAGATGACAGCATTTGGGTGCCTGAGCTTTGGTGGCCTGGTAGTAGGATCTGCAGCATCCAGAAAGGGCCTGATTTTTGGAAACAGCACCACATCAGAAGGCTGAAGCACTCCAAACAATTCAGCTCTGATTTAAGGAGAGGTTGCGTAACCTCAGATTCTGCAAAAGTCTTTACAGAGGCATTTGGCTAGTGTACTTCAGCAGCAGCTTTGGGAAGATCTTCTGACACATGAGAAAGCAAAAGAAATTGCCAGGAAAGCTAGGTTGAGGAGCAATGCATGTTTATGGACACCCTGCAAATGGGCCATCTTAATTCACTGCAATTGTATCAGAGCCACTGATGGAGAAATGCCCTGCTTCTGAAGAAAGCAAGGATTATTTTGAGAACTATTATATTTTGTTTCAGCCACATTTTATTAGTATCAGATGCAGCCAGGGTCATACTACCCTACCTCTGAGTGGCCAAAGATAACATGCAAAGCTTTGCTAGAAAGGACGACTATGAAAAATGAGGGAGTGCTGGGGAGGATGCACAGCATCATGCATTTAACCAGCAGCAGATAAGCACAAAATACCTGTTCCATTACCTGGCAGCCACAGTCTCTCCCCTCAAGCAGCTGTATTTGTTCCACCCTGCAATTCATTAGTGGCTCTCATCATTAGATATCATTTGACTACATGTAGTGTCGTTTCTTTTAGCAAACTTTGGGTAGAAGCTGAGAGCATCCTTTGCTTGTTAGCCATTTTTTATTTGAAATCAGGGAGGCAGCAGCTTCTCTGATTGTTCATGTAAAATAATGTAGGAAAATTGGCAAGGGAAGACTGACCGCTTTAGTCGCAGCAGCTCTGCATTTATTATTACAGATAAAGCACACTATTGAGAAGAGTTTAAAGCCATGCGAGCCCCAGGATGCAGAAAAAATACTGGCCATTTCATTACCCTGTTGCTTTTTTCTTAGAGGGAAAGGACAGAAAAAATTACCTTTTCTCAGTGTTCCATTTGGGCAGGATTTTAATTCACCTTGCATCACTATGAAAAACTGGTGAGCAGAAAAAGAAATAGCAAAGTGGCTGGTTTCACAATTCTAATATTTCTGCAGCATTAGAGCATGATAAAGCAAACCTAAGTGGTCCTTGTTTAATACTTATGAGATAACAGTTATGGAGAAATTTTTATGATGTTTTGGGAGTCAGGACACCTGCCTGTCCAGTGTCCCATCATGTAATTTAAATGTACACTGCTTAAGGCTGCCAAATATGCAAAGACCATTGCTTGGAAGAGACATAGCTGAGTGCAGATGACTCCTCCTGTTTAATGCCTCACATTTGGAGCTGAGGAAGGCTGAGCTGAAGCAACACTGACTCAATCCTAAGCAGGGGCACCATGCCCCTAGAAGCAGGGGAAAACATAGCATTTGTTTGGCCTGCTGTGGTGCTGCAATTTAATTGCAAACTATCCAGCCACTGTGAGACACAGTAAGGATTTAGTAGGATTTATATACTATAATACTTTGTGTATTGATAATACTGTGTTATGAACAGGTTTGTGTGCAAGTATAGATATTGCCTTTATACTCACATATCTATTATATATATATATATATAGGCACACGCACAGATACACAGAAGCAATGCATTAAAGCAAAAGAACTGAAGGCAAACATTATGCAGCTGCAAATCTCAAACTCAGAAGCATGACAAGAGCGTAGAGCAAAGGGAGGTCTTGTCTCAATGGTGCCTGCAAGCAAACCCAGCCAGAAACACAGACCAACCTAGCTGGACTGGGAGTTCAAGGTGAATGGGAGCACACACTGGATGAACCTTGCGCAGCTCACATCAGCTCCATCAATTTTATGCCTGTATCACATGAGCAAAGAGCTTTAAGGAGGGACTTGTAGAGGGACAGCACAGGACTTGTGTACACAGAGCAAGTTCTCAAGGCAGGCGGCTGCCGAAAGCAGCTTGGCAGGTAACCTGGCCACACACGACAGCGATGATCCACACCCTCGCAGAGGAGAGGCTGCTCTCAGCTTCCCAGCACCACGCCAGAGATGACAACAATGTGAAGCTCAGCCTCTAAAACCCTTACAAGCAAAAACAACTCTAAACTCTTTTTTTCTCCAATAAATTTTCACTCATGGCGAGAATCACTGGAGAGCTTAGTTGTTTTTTCCAGTACACAAAAAGCAACCATCCAGCCCGATGCCTGTGTAATATCTAGCAAGAACAAAACAAACGAAGGACAAAATTAAAGCTGAACTCCCCCAGGAATGGGCTGCAGGAATCCTTGGGAACAACATGCTGCAATGCACGGCACACCAGGAGAGTTCTGTTAATTAAAAAACAATGAACCCCTCCATGTCAAAATACTGAATACAGGACTCCACCTCCCCAGCATCAGGGCTACATTCAGTACACACCATATCTCAAGTGCTGGTTAAAAACAAGTCATTAACGCTTCAAAATAGGCAAGCAAGACCTCTTCAAGAAAACAGATCTGGGGAGAGTCAACAGGTCATATTTAAAAAAAAAGCATTCTGTATTTTCCAGCTTGTCTTTTTGGGCCAAAGCTTTCCAGATGGCTGCATGAACCAACTAAATTCATACCTTGAAAAGCCTCAGAGGCTGCATTTTATTTTCTCCAGGGACAGTCAGATGCATCTTCAGCTAATGCTGTCCATCAGAGCTGTAATGGGGTGATGGATGTCCCCGCCTCATAGGTCCTGGGCCCCCAACTCGGCTCTGCAGAATAAGGAGGGGGGGACCACACTATAATCAGAAACCTGGTGAGCAGGAGGAATAGCAACACCAAAAGGCTCAGATCAACAGCAAGGACACCTTTCTCCTTTCTCCTCCATATGCCTCTATTGACCTTCTTGAGATCATTCACTGCCCTCTTCACCTCTTAGTGAGTTACCACCTCACACAACAACCATCCAAAACATGGGGATTTGGGAGACCATTAACACCAATGGGGGTGAATATCCTCTGGCATCATTTGGCACAGCAGGTTTTGGTCATCAGTGCAGGCAGCTCATCCCTGCCTGTTGCACCATCACCCTCATGTCCTCTCAACACAACCAAGACCACCAGGTTGAGCATACTTGTCCCAGGCCAACTTACTGGCTCCCAGCAGCTTACTGTCTTATTAAAATAACACCCTTTTGTCATCCAGGCCCTAAACACCTCTCTGGAGAGCTTATTAAAGGCCTGAATACCCAAGGGTTCCTTCAAGAGAAGAAGAACTTGCGCTTCTCATAGGAGCTTGGCTGAGAAGGCTGATAATCATCTTGTGATCACAAATTATTTTTCATAAGGACCATTTATGAGGTAACAGTTGGCATGCGGAAAGCATTTCATTTCGCCAGCAGCTTACTGAAAACGAAACATCGTGAACCCTAAAAAGAAACTGTGAATCAAAGGCTGCATTCTTCTCTTCCACAGTGACCCCTTTGTTTGGTTCTACCCAAAAGTTTCATTACGAAAGTCTGATACAGGAGCCTTATTAAATTGTGATTAAATGACGTGTCCGTTTAGAAGTCTGCTCATTCTGCTGTTGATGTGGGCTGGCTTTCTTAGACTTTTAAAACATACAGGCTTATGAAATAGCTGTAATATCTTTTCCCATGAATGCTAGGGAACCGAGGGTCTTTGGTCCTGCTCTAGTTGTACCTGGCCTCGCTCCAGAGGATAACATTTTCATTAAAAGTGCATTAGGTGCACAATTCACCATGCAGCCGTCCTGACGAAGCGCCTGATCCAAAGCCCATTGACCTGGATCAGAAGCCTTAATGGGCTTTGGTGAACTTTGCTGGCCTCTATAAAAACAGAATCACCCATCACTGGAGTTACTTTGAGCTGCTTTTACCATCAGTTGGATCCAATTTGTTCCCACTGCTTCCCTCAACTCTCTCTATGTTTCAGTATTTTAGAAAGTAGCACAAGCTGAATCATGGCTCAGGCCAGAAAATTGCTAATTACTTTATTAGAGCAGCAGAACTGACATTTGGACAGTTGAGACACCTAAGAAAGGGTTAAACAGTAGAAAGCCAAACCCAATGACCACCCACCATTTTTGACCAAGTGTTAGTTCTGAGCCTCCAGTAAGCTCGCAGCAGTGATGCATCTTTTCCTTCAGATGAGTCACTTTAAATAGTGCCCAGTGATTTACACACAGAAAAATGTATTAATAAATATGGAAATGCACAAATTCATACATTTTAAAGCCAGGGGAACCATCCCAAATGTTCAGTCTGACCCTCTGGAGACTGCAGCCTCACCCAGCAACTTCTGCCTGAAATGCATGGCTTCTGTTCGAGTGAAATCACTCAAATATCAGAGTGGAATGCTTTAAAATATTTTCTTCTAATATTTGTTAGAAGGGTTGTTGTAAAAACAGAACCCCCCTCTTTCTGCTGTTTAACACAGTCTAAGTAATGGCAGGGATGCCAAGATTTTTTTTTATTATTATTACTGGTTTTTAAAAAAATCAGTATCCCTTAGTGATATGCTGTTTCCATAGTCAGAGCTGTGCAGCATAGGGCTTTGGGGCAAAGCTGGTTGGAAGCTCCCAATCCATCCCACACCTTCAGCATTGTCACAGGCAGCCCCACCCGCCTGTCTCACCCATCTATCCCATAGGCCCTTGAAATCAACATGATACTGGAGTAACGTAGCTAGTTAACAAAGACACTGCTTCATACCATCTACAGCTTCCTGTAGGCAAGAGCAACACTGTGCTCATCCAGCAGATAGTCAATCAAGCTACTCACAAAAGGTGACAGAGGATGGCCAGAAGCTTTTATAGCAATATGGGCTATTTGTGGGAGATGCTGGCAGCCTTCTGGCTGAGTCAGCAAGAATTCTCCAAGGGGCACATATCATAGGCTGGCCTCCTCGCAACCCTGGGACCAGAGGGCTGGATCACAGAGGCACCGTCTCACTCATCCAGCAAAGGCAATTTAAATCATGCTTTACAAAGTACAAATGCATGTAAATATTTGTGTAAGATAAGATCGGTGAGCAGCCTAGCAATATTTCAAAGAGCTGAGCAAGGGCAAAAAACAAATCATATATACTGCTTGAGAAAAATAAAATTAGGAAATCTAGTAATATGTTTATGTTAGGGTAACATTTGCTCTGGAGTGGTTTTCTGTCAACGGATGTCCTACACATGGAACAGGCAGTGGAAATACAAGGGCAGCACATGCTAAGAGATTTATCTGAAGATCAGACCTGAATCCCATGAAGGACTCCTACTCAAGGCATTCACCAGCCACAGGACATCAAAAGGCTTTTGGGAAATGTTGGTGGATCTGTCAGGTTGATATATGCAGGCACAGGCAACTGATTGTGAAGTTGTATTCAGAGCAAACACACAGTGAACATCTCTGAGATAATCAATCTTTTCATATTCAGGAGACAAAGTTTGTTATCCAAAGTAGCTGCAATGCTTTCTGACAAGGGTACATTCCAGATTTTCTCCTTTTAAATTAATATTTTTGATTAATACTTATAGTCCAGGGTCACGACACTGTGTACACCATCAAAAACCATCCTGAACTGGAGGTTTGGAGAAGTGCTGTACCACCCTGCCACCCTCAGCAGGTGAATGCTGCTAATGCTGACCCGTGATGCCTCGACACAAAAGTAGAATCTACTTATGGAAAAGGCAGAAAGACCAATTGAAAAAGTCTGCATATTTTATGGGTAGGAAGCAGACAGTGCCAGTCGCTCAAATGGTTTAGCCCAGAGAATGAATAGCAACTCTCAGCTTTTCATAAAGACCCCCACATTCCCCAGGGGTGACCACACTGCACTATCAGATGATTATGAAAAGCACTACATCATTTTAGAAAGACTTTGTACACCTCAGTTGCATTCTGCATCACAAACCAGATTCTTAGCCTCTCTAATCACTTTGTGTAACACATTAATCTACAGGATTAACGTAGCTTCTTCTGTCACAGCCACCTACATCTTCACACTGGGAGCAAAACCACTCAACACTTCCCTAGCATCTGGCATTCAATCACAGTGCAATGACTTGAGCTTTCTAATTGTAGCCATCAAATTTTAAAACATTGGCCTACATGACTTGGGCAAGGAATGAGAGAGTCGAGCAAGCAACCACGCTCCAACCACCGGACAAACAACTGCCTCTCTCACTCTGCAGCCTCACTTTTTTTCTCCAGATGCTTCGCATTTCCCCTTTCCTCTGCCAGGTGTTTTTAGCACATCAATGCTAAAAATTTCAGCATGTTCTAGGATCCCAGCCTACTTTTAAATAAAATACCACAGATCTGTCTCTGTGGAAGACATTTCTTGCCAGAAATATTATCTAATTTGTAAGCATTTTATGATTTTCTGAGAGTTATAAAATACACTATTAGGAAACAAATGGCCAACGGAAAAGATCCCTTCTGGTAGCCAAAGTGACCATATAATTGATTTTTATGAACAGCATCTGAAGTAATGAGTCACAACCCATATGGCTATTTTGGAATCTAGGTATACATCGTGTTTTAAGCCTCTCAGAAGATTTATCCAAGTTTTCCGCATATAATCAATGGTGATTAGACAAGGATATGAATCATTACGGTTCCTAAGGCTGAGCACATGTTTGAAGGGTGAAGCATTCACACATTCTTGCTCTATAAATACCCATCCAAGGTTGTCCAGAGCATGAGAAACTCAGATGGCAGAAAGTAAAAAGGTATCGCAGAACAAACTGCAGACTCATTACAGAACCGAAGGCCTCCTCCCTTAGATGGGTGTAAATATTATTAACTTAGGGCACGGTTCAAACTCCATTTGAAGTCAGATGGAAAAACTTTACCTCTAAGGCAGACTGTGTATCCTCTTTCTCCATGACTTTAACCATTTTCTCATAGCTTGGCCCCAGCCGGTGACGAGGTTAGGTTACAAATTTGCTCACTCAACTGTGATGCTCTACGAATAACGCCCACACAGTTCACATGTGCACACTCTTCCCATGGACATCTGGGCTTTCTAGTGGTGCAGAAACATCCCTCCCATGGGTCTATATTTGCACAACCACACACATGTACACCTCACACATAACACACCTTCTACACCCAGACTTTCTCCTGGGCACTGCATGCAGCTCCACTGTTTAAGCCTGCACTACCTTTTCCCGTGCCAGAGGATTCACATTCATTCAGTGTCAACACAGAACTGTATCCTGCATCTTCTGAAAGATGCTGAGAACCCTGTTTGCAATTGCTCAGGACTTTTATTATTGCCTTCCAATTGATACAACAGTGGTGTTGGGAATTTTGTTTACATTGACAGTAGATGCAACAGGTACAAAACCCTGAGCAACTTAGTCCCCGCAAACATGACTGCCAAATTACATTGCTTTGCATTCCAGACTCAGGTGCTGGTCCACAATACCCTTCCTCTGCTCATGACATGGAGCACTGGAGCACCTATGTATCACAGAGCACACCAATTTTCAAGGACTCCCAGAGAGGGGAATGTCTCCCAGTACAAAACAGCCTTCTGGTTACCATGGAAAACTTGGCCAAATAAATATTTTGCAAGTTCATTTGCTGTGGAAGAAAAAAAAAGCATAAGCCAGGACTTATGCATGATTCTTCATACATAATATCTCCAATGCATTTCTTTCCATCCATCAGACTTCTGTGCAGCCACGATTTCCAGCATCCAGAATAGCTGCCCTCAAATACTAGAGATATTTGGCCTAGATTGCACATTTATAACTTCAACAGACTTTTAGAACCAGAAGGAACTGTTATTACAGTCCCATCCAGCTTCCTGTGAAATGCAAACCAAACAGTCTTAGCTGATAATTCCTGTACCAAGCCCCATGACTTCTACTTGAACCAGCACCAGACGCACTCCCGATGTGCTACAGCTACTATATTATATACCTTACAGTTCCTGTATTCCTCCAGGCAATGCAAAAGAGAGAAGGGAGCTACCGTCCCTTTTGCTGCCTATTCGCCCTGATAAATGAGCAAGCAGACTGAGTGCCAGCAGTGTTTTTAAAAGCTGTCTAGTCTTGGAGGCAAGTAAAGCCTCTACATTCCTTGGAAAGAGATGATCGGGTGATAGAGAATAGACCAGGATCCATAATCTGTTACACAGGTTTAACTTCATAACACTAGCACACATTCAGATTCAGTTTTAAAGGGAAGCTGAAAGATTAACATCAGCTCCTAGACCAAGCCTGTTGTAATGAAACCCTTGCCTATAGTTTGACAGAGGCTGTAACAGGGTCTTTTATGACAACTGCCAAGGGAAGTCTCCAAGACAGCCGAAAACTTTGAGGTTAAAATTTGAAAGGAAGACAAACTTATCCTCATATTCATGTTACAGCACATGATAAACTATTCCAGAGGGGATTCTTACCAGGATGCTAAAAGAAATTTTATGGAGAACTAGAGTCATTCATCTAAAATGAGGATGAAAGTGTAACATATTACCTAGGAGGAAACAAAGAAAGGTAATATTTTGCCCTCAATTTTATTGTGTTTCTGAGGCAGTTCAGTCAGATAAAATTTGCAAAGCCATTTGAAGATTAAAAGGCCTGTACAATAACCAGATCCAGAGCATCATGATTTAAGGAAATGTTATGCCAGTTGTAGCAAAAGTAGAAGTTTTTATATTTAAGTTATTTCATATTATTATGAAACATACCAAAACTAGCATTCTTCCACCCGGAGATTTCCAAGATTTCCCACCCACATAGAGTCTGAAATCTCTATATAAGGAGTTTTTCCCCACTTCACAGATCAAAGCAACCTTCCCCTTGATGGCAGCTCAACTAGAAATAGGGCTGACATTCCTCAACATGCAGCTTAGCATCTTTAGTCTTGACTTTAGCCCCTCAGTTAACCATTACAGCAACAAGTAGATGCTTTGCAGCCCACTGTTAATTGCTCTTTGACTAATTGCCTCCAGAGGCAGTAGACATGTGAGTTTTTCTGAGCACATATTGGGGGCCATCTATCTGGTTGGCTCCCCAGATAGCACAGATGATTAAATCACCCCTCCAACACGTGTCAGTGACCTCTGCTGATGTGGGGCTGGGGGGCTCTGTCCCCCTGGTGCAGCAGGAGCCTCTGTGGTGCCGAGGAGCTGTGCTGAACGCAGCCAAACCCAGCCTCGTAGCCCTTGAAACTGCTCCTGTGCCAAGAACAACAGTAAATAACCTGCTCTCAACCAAGGAGGATGAGGGTTTCCAAGCTCAGCTGAGGCCTTTTCCCTTTTTTTTTTCTTTTTTTTTTTTTTTTTTTTTTTTTTCCTGAGAAAAGTCAAAATGCTCCAACATGCCTTGGAAATACAGTTCAACGAGTGCTGCTGAAGGGGATATTTGCAAGGAGCCCTGCCATGACCTCAGCTTTAAAAACACTTCAATCAGAACAACTCAGAAGTCATGCCAATGCCAAATTATCCCCATGCAATACAAGAAAGGAAGCTAATCCCTGCTTCTTGATGATAATTAGCACAATGAGAAACACCTTTCTGACATGATTTAGCTCAGACCCAAAGCCCAAGCTGTCTCGGAAGAAAACTTCTTCGAAGGAGCAGATGATGACAAAGTCTTGAGTGGTGCATTGCACCACACTGGTGGTGTTCAAAGAAATAAAACACCTGGCCTTCCTGGCTCATCTGCTGCGTCTGGCCATCATCCATGACTCACCCCCCATAGTTTTCGATTCCGGCAGGAATTTCTTCTTCTTTCCAGTGGCCAAGCATACTTGATTTTCTAGCTATTCCACTAAGGAAATAATCCCCCAGGTGATTACGTGCTACAAGACTACACAGTGACTCAGCACTTGTGACTTTTAGTGGGACCAACTTCAGGAAGATTTTTAGGGGGAAAAAATATATATTAGTGAATGTGATAGTGAAACTCCAGGCTCATGCAGTTTTAACTCCCAGGTGACTTTCCATGCATGTACCCTTATCCCCAGGCCTGAATTGGCTATTTTTAAGGGAAAAACCATCACAGAAATAAAATTTTCCATATGGATAATTTGTAGGGGTTGGACTGGCATTTTGGCACTGGCACCTACAAGATGACAGGTGAGGGTTTCAACCATAGTGCTGCCAAGCAATATTGGAGAGAGGACTATACCAAAACAGAACCACCTCATACTCAAAACCTCACTGCTGCTTTTTGTCAAAGGGTTTGAGACTGGGAACCCAGAGCCCCGTCGGCACCAATCCTTTCCAGCCATGCCCCAAGGTATGGGGCAGGGGAACAATGCCTTTCCACTAGGATGCCTTGATTGCCTCTGACCCATTAAACTGGTAAAGAACAGCAGAACCAGAAGCTTTAAAAGGTCCTGGCAAGATCTGGGAATGCTTTTTTACATGCAAAAAGCCCCAGGTGCCAATGCCACCCTGCATCTCACCAGGGCACAGATGCCACTTGCCACCACAGCCAGGGCAAGGGATGCATCTTTATCCCTGCTTTCCCCAGCATAAGCAATGAGCAGGGTGTACTTCCAAGGAAATTTAAAACCCTAAAAAAAAAAACCAAACAACTGAAGTCTGTTCAGAAACAGTTCTCCTCTGGGGGAGATAAGATGCGAAAGAGCAAATCACTTGTGACAGATGGCAGGGGTGGTGGGGAATGCACTAATGGGAAGCACACACATCCCAGGAGGATGAAAGCAGTATAAAATCTTATAAAAAACCAAGTGCATGTCTCATTGGGCTGCTTCACTGTCGTTCCTTTTATAAAAGATATATTCGTTCAAAGGCAAATCTTGATTTCTGTCATGAACCCATTATTGCACAAGTGCTGTGAATTGGTGTTAAAGATACAGTAAGTCATAAAGAATGTATCCTATATACACTCACACGTATATTGAACCCAGATTTATATAGTCAGTGCTACAGAAAACTAGGCACTCTTTATATTTACTAAATGTTGAATTCAGTGCATCAGCAGCACAAACTGAGGTGAGCTTAAAAACAAGGTGCTGACTGCACTGCAGCATGACACCGCAGCTGCATACATTATTTCTGTTTAGAGCCATTGTGGCTGGGTCAAAAAGGCAGCATTTCTTTCTTTCTTTTTCTTTCCCGGTGGTGCCTAAAATTAGCATTATTACAGGAGTGTGCCTTTCAGCAGTGTTGGTGTACAGCTTAGATTTCACTTTCAGATCCAGCCTTAATCCTTTGTCATTGTGGGGATGCACAGTTTTGATGGCAACTCCTTTCCAAGCTCTCATGCCAGCTGCTCCACCCACAGCCCGGTGATTCCCACCGCTCTACCAGGTGATGCATTTCATTTTGGCTTCCTTCACTTTGTATTCTCCAGTTACACTCCCTGTTCAAATTAGTGTACCTGCTCAGGAAAAAAACCCTACACACAAATACCAGTGCCTGGGCAATTGGGCCTTGCAATGGAGGGGGACATTTACCCAGGTAACTGAATATAAGACAGGACAAAAGATCAGTAATGAGGGCACCACAAAGTGAGTTCTCCTCAGTTCTCTGTGGTCTGTGGGTTGTCATCTAACTCAGGGCAGTGCTTAGGCAAAGGCTTAGCTTTAAGCAACACTTAATCTCATTTACTTTATAAAGCCAAACTACAGGATAAAACTCTCTGAATGGATTAATCCCACCAAACACTGGAGAAAGACTAGAAGGGGTGGGTAGGACCTCCAAAATCTACATAGCCCAACAGCACACTGCACAGGTCCCCCAAGTGAGTTAATGGGACACACGAAGCCACAATAGCCTGATATTGCATCTGAGTTAAACACATACAGAAATCTATCCCGCCTCTCAAAGCTAGTTATCTAGCCTGGACTCCTACCTCAGCATGACATACTACTTCTGCTATAAGCAAGGTGGCAGAGATACTCAGCATCCTTCCCAGCACTACCCATCTCCTTAGCAGAGATAATCCTCAAAAGCACTTTTGAATTTCATTAAAGCACATGTAGCATAATGTGAATTTATTGTTTGTCTCTTCTGAGAAAAATACATCTAATACCTGCTCTCAGGATGTGCAGGCATCCCACCAGGCTGTTAGATAGAAAAATCTATCAAAAAATACTGTATGGAGAATATTGCATTCCAGCCCTCAGTGGTATAAAGGACCGATTTCATTTCTGAGATGCAGCCCATTGCTTTATAATAGCACATGCTGGTTTTATGAGATGGTCCAGAGGAAAACATCCAGAACACTTATCAGCTGAAACCACAGGTAGCACATAGGGAAGCAGATTAAGGGAATAACATGTTTTGCGCAGGCAGCCATGCCCCATGCACACATGAAAAGCCCAGGGGACAGTTAACCCTGAATACAACTGCTAGGGTTTAGTACTACAGACCCACTGAAAGATTTATCTCTAATTCTCAAACAGGCAGGAGTTTGGTAGGGGTTCAAGGAAAACAGTAGTTGGTTCCCTTTCATTTAGCATCCTGAGCAAGTCTGGACAGGAGAGAAATTTCAGCATGAAACAGCCACAGGTAGGAGCTGCTAATTTCTTGAATGAAGCTCAGACCATGGGAGGTCAGCAGTAAATCATGCCTGTCACCACCCCATGACACGCGCAGACCAGCCTAGCCAGGGTGCTCACGAACCCTGAGCTGGCAGCAGGCACCAAAACCAAAAAATATTTTGAAACATTCAAGTCAGGAGGTGATGGAACCACTTTCCACTACGGGAATTGGGGTTAAGAGAATATAAACAGCTTTTAAGATGGGTCTTGACCAATTTATGAAAAAAAATCCAAGGTGTGGACTTCTCCAGCAGCTGAGGACAGTGACCCAGGACATCTCTCAATCCAAATGTCCAAAGATTTGTGCTACTCACAGCAAAATATTTTTGGGTTACATGTTTGCTGGACCAGCTCCAAACTGTTGTCCTAAACAATTTCTGCAGTCCTCACTATAACACGTTGCTCTTTTTTGTTATGTCCAAGTTTTCCATCTCTGGGTGTGCCTTACCATCGTGAAATCTGACTCTGCCACTTAATTAATACCATAACTGCACACTGTAACCGCTTGCCCTGTGCTGAGCACCATCCGCACACTCTGAGGTATTTGTTGCTGCGACAAGGGAATACAAAGCTTTACATGCAGGAGATGGAAAAGGTTAAAGTCAATATTTTGGCTGGTGGAAATATTTATGGAAAGAACCCGTGAATTAGTGAGCTGTATTCATTCCACTGACATTTCCTAACTGCGTTAACCTTTTATATTTCTTGTGGTTGGCTCCTGTTTAATATGTTCTAATTATATGAGAACCAGGAAGCAAATGAATGGTTGAGATTAAAGTTAAACAACAGCCATAAATACTGCAGGACAGATTCTCAGCACTGAGCCTATAGATTTACGCCTCCAAGTTCAATGCCTCACAGATGAGGCACATAAGGCTATCAGACACATGTGCAGAGCTCATAGTTTCTTGCCCACTCACTCATTTGAGGGCAGAATTTGTCCCTTTGATGGCACCGTGCTGATGTTTCATTGTGCATGTAGTAAAGCACTTTAGTTCATTCAAAGAGGGTTCACAAAGGACAAATAGCTTCTGCAAAAATCACCATTTCCTCTGGTCTTCATACAATGAGAAAGGCAGGAAAGGAAAAAGGCATTCAAAAGCCTTCAGTTAATGATAGGCAGATGTTCTCAGATGCTTCAGCCAACCTTAAGCACTGATCAGGTACTACTGCATGCACTGTGTGCAGTAATAGCAATTCCATCTAACATTCGAGCAGGCAGTCACTCAGCAGTGATTTACGAGCACAGCACTATCTGTTACAAAACACACAAGATTGGAATAACTTTCTCCCAGCAAAATGTAACATCACAAGCAAATGCAGACAGTTGCAAAATTCAGTTCCACAAGTGGAAGATGTTAGCAATCTGTTCTAGTTCAGTTTGATGCACGGAAATGCCAGATGGCTACTCTGCTGCTCACCACCTCCAAAGTGGATGGAAGAGGTTCTTGTATGCAAGTTGTCCCTTTTAACAGAACACAGTTGAAGCTGGTGGACAAGGGAGTACCAGCAATTTGCTGACACTTTCTCAAACTCACCAGATTAAAGCTAGTTGGAGATGCTGACCTGTGAAGCAATTGCATCTCTGCTGGAGAATTAAATGTAGCTTCAGTGTGAGACATTCAAGCATCACCTCCACTTTGGGGGTTAAGAATGACAATACCAGCTACACCAATGCTTACACATGGCCAAGGTGCTTTCAGTCTGCAGACCTGATCACACTGCCATCCATCTCTGCAACTCTGCTTCCTTTGACTACCATGGGATAGTACTTAAAATGCTTATGGGTTGAGCAAGAGGTCTAATGAGATTACATGGGCTACTTTTGATCTAGTGACCTCCTGCCTCCTCACAGACAAAACAGAGATCCCTGTATAGCGACAAGGAAAAAGGACATCATCTTTTATCTATTTGGCCTGTGTAAATGCGTGTCCTCTCAGCTCTTTGCTCCTCTCTCTATCCATGTTCCATATGATTGCTCAATACCCCTAATTGTTGTCTTGTATCACAGCTTCCGATACGATGCAGCATCAAAGGGATTCATGCATGTGGTTACAATTAAATCCGTGCTTAAGCACTTTGCTGAACCCAGGCATTCATTGAACTACAACTGTTTCTGAGGTAGGGGCCATCTTTTCCTAGAAGATGCCTCACGCAGTCAGTTTGACCCTGACTGGCCTTCTCTATCCCACTAAAATAAAAATAAATAACTAGGAGTAATAATAATAAATGGTGTCACCCTTGTAAAAGTTTATTTCCTTTGTGTTTCCAAGAATGGTATACAATCTTCAAGGAGGGATGCTGGTGTCTCCTACCATCAACAATGCCAAAAATAAATAGAAATTAAGTGAAAGAGTCAAGTTTCAAGCGGCATAAATTCAACCACAGCAAATACTTTGTGTGGATGCGGTATAGTTTAGCCTCCAACATGTTTCCTTATGGTCTATCTACTTCCTCAAAATGTATCAACCATAATCACTCTACAACAGCCAAGCCTAACACAGCATATCAATTCAATAAACATCTCTATTCTGCTATTGCTTAAGGGGCAAAGGGAATCCTAGTAGGCCTGTAAAAGATTTTTTAACAGCAAACCTTTTGGCTGATCTGTTAAAAATCACCGTGCTTGCCTTGCACAGCGCTAGCAGAATCTGGTAATAACCCAGTTTCTGCTTTCTTTTCAATAACTGCTTCCCTCTCCATGCACCTTTTCAAAAAAAGAAGTTATTTAATCTAGTGATCTTGGGTATTGTTTGTAAATACATACATACATATACATATATATGTATATGTATGGTGCCTATACCACCACAGCCTGCATGCATCAGGCAACCCCCATTGCTTTGCACAGGAAGAATTTCCTCTTTGACTGGCAGTTTTGTGTGTTTGGGAAAGCCTCCGACTCTCAGCAGTTTTCCCATTTGCAAAGCCAGTGTCATTAGAGACTTGAAGCACTTAATGTTTTAACACACTTTGGGATAAATAGTGTTACATTAGCACAGGTGCAAATAGATTTCTAATCATTATTAAGTTAATAATACGGTGCTGCTGGTACACACTAATTAGATCCATGTTGTTCTATACTAGGGGAACAACACTAGAAATTTCCACAGCTGTCAGCTGCTGTCTTCTCGCAATTGCTATGGAAAGCAAACAAACCGTAAAGGCAATTCGTAATTATTATAAACACTCTCTAACCTAAACCACGTTGACATTTCTAAATCAGAGTTGCATGCTTGCTCTTGTCTGTGGTGTCAGAAAGGGAACAGAGCCAGCTGAAGAAAGGACAACTAGTGATTAGATAATTTGAGGGCCAACCAATTAGTTTGGTTTTAACAAGCTGTTTTAACATGCAGAAAGTGCTTCCCCTATTGCTCTGACTAACTCATCTCATCTCATCTCATCTCATCTCATCTCATCTCATCTCATCTCATCTCATCTCATCTCATCTCATCTCATCTCATCTCATCTCATCTCATCTCTCACTCCATCATGTTGATCTTAGCTTGAGACAACATTTGGCTTTTCAGTATTTTCTATTTTTTTCCTGCAAGGTAAGTGCTGTCCTGTTTGGAAAAGGCTTTACCATTTCTATCCATGGGGATTTATTCCCCCCAGCTAGAAGGAAGGAAGGAGAGATCCAGTTCCCCATGCCTGCTGCTGAGACTCTTTGAGTTTTTCTCATAAACTCATTCCAAGAACCTGGCTTAAGCTCTTAAGTAATATTCAAAGCCCTCAGCATGATGTTCTCGGCTTTCAACGTCTGCTGAGAATACAGCTATAATTGACAAGTTCAGAGGCAGGTATTTGGATGCTCTTCCACAAATACATCCCTATAAAACAGGTCTCATCTCTGACATTGACCAAGACTTAATTTAAAGTGATTTAGTAGAAGCAGCTGACTGACACACAAGAAACAGCTCTACACACAGAGAAAAGCCTACGGGGCTGAATCTGCACTTGAATGCCTTTCTAGCAGAATGAGGACACTCTGACTCTCCATTGAACTGTGTATCACTCACTGATTTTGACTTTTTAATTTAAATTGCCAGTTCTACTGTAGAAGATAGGAAAACCTTGTTTGCTATTTCTCTTATATTACAGTTTCATTTAGATTTCATTATAATAATTCTGGTTTTGATTTGTGGTACTTCCTGAATGACTTCCCTGTCTGCTGTGAAAGCCCCCAGAGGACAGTCAGAGCTGACAAGCTCAGGGTGTGGGGGTCAAGAGGCTCTCCCAGAGTGACCTGCATCCCCCTGCATGTTGCATCCTCGATGGACAGACATGGCTTGTGCAGAAGGATGCACGGAGAGGAGGCTGCCAGTGTCAGCCCATCCTAGCCCCAAAACTGGGATGACTCCATTTGTCATCTCCATCTGGCCAACACCAAAGGGCACTCCAGAGGTCTCCTCAAATTCAGCAGCATGAGAAATCATGGAGGGAATTAGAGCAAAACGTCTCAAGAGAAATCAAGTCCAGCAATGGGCAAGCCCCAAGCCATGCAGCACAGGAGCATCTCAGGAAGGACTAATGCTCACTCACATATTCCCAAACCTCCTGCAGCCACAAAAACCAACCTGCAAAAGAAATCCAAGGTCAGGTTTAACTTTTCTGGTTAAAGTCTAACTCTGAACACTGGGAAGTTCATTCCTAGGTATAATAAACTGCATATAGTACAGTCTCCCTTTCTCCACATTACTTAATGACCGAATTTGAGGGAGCTAAACAAGATACTTATAATCTTCAAACCATCACTGAATTTGGGTGACAGCAAGGGCTTTGCAAGAGTCCTTTTAGATGCAGTAAACTCTTCAGAAGAAGTCAGACGCTTATTTTACTGAAGTGCTATGGGAAATGACAAGAAGGAGCAGAGCCCTGTTGCATTAGGAGCAGCTGAGCCTCCCAGCCTCAAATAGCTGACAGTTTTGATCACCTGGTCATGCCAGCTCAGAAGCCATTGATGGAAATGTTCACTCAAGTCAGGGCAAAAATTGTCACTACTCCATTAGTGCAGCACCCAAAGGCTCCAGTCACATTAAGGGCCTGTTGCACTGAACAATGCAACAAGAGATACCAGTTTTCAAATCTGCAAACTGCTCACTGAGCAGGACAGAAGCGATATCCATGTTGTGCAATACAAACACACCTGGATCAACATCAGGCAAACAGGGGGCATGTCCCCATGGACACCATAGCTGGGAGAAACCCACCTGTGCCTTTTTCTAAAGCTCCCTCTTAGTGCTGAGACAACACTTCCCTCTCTCCCCACAGCGTATTGATATGAAACCAGGACAAATGAAAAGTGGAACTAATCTGAAGGATTATGTTTCACCATTGTAAAACACTTGGAAAAAAGGCTGCCCTCAACCTCCAGCTCCTCCAAGCCCCACCAATGCTGAGCAGCTTGGCTGTGCTGCTGTAACTCAGCATGGCTGTGCTGCTGCACCTCAGCATGGCCATGCTGCTGCCGTGGTCCAGTTGGACACCTTCACCTTCCTGCACTTGTGTTCAAGCTGGGCTCAGACTAACCAGCAGGCACAGGATCTGCTATAAAGCTCTCTTGCTCTAAGTAGTCAAGCAAACAGGCGTCAACCAAGATGACTGCTTAATTGGACTCTTCCAATCACCACATAACCCTTCCATCTACTGCACAGCCACTACACATGCATGCTGAAAAGCAAAATAAACTGCCCCATTCTGAAACTTCCATTTCTTTTATATTGTACCATGAAGTTTAAAACATCATGTTCAAGACCTCCCATGCATGCAAAGTGTGCTGAAAAAGACCATTTTTGTCCCACAGGCTGATTCCCACTTTGAACCAAAAAGCTATATAACATGCTTTATGTAGGAAATTGGATATGGTACACTCTTCTCACACTTTTACTAGGTCTCCACACAAGCATACAAGTTTGGCTTTCTAGCCAAGACCAGGTGGGAAAGTCTTGCTATTAAAACACTAACAGGAAGCTGTGGGGTCATTCAACATCCCTACCCTCAAATAAAAGCTCCTCTTCCACTGACGTGTTGCTGAGGGCTCTTGCTTGTCGTTCCCCAACCACAAAATTGGGCTGGATGTTAATTTGAAACGGAAAATGTATCCAAATGTGATGACAGTCTACTAAAAAATAAAATAACCTTAATGTAGTAAACTCTTTCTAAGTACAAGAACTGCATGGTATAAACAGTGTTGGCACTCATAAAGTTTCAGTTGGCTTTATCAGCTTTTCTTTCAGCCTAGCATATCCTCAGCAAACAACATTTTTTTATTTCATTGTGATCACAGTGAAACATCTTTCTTTATCAGTGTTACCAAAATAAAAATAAAATAAAATAACAAAATCAAAAGCATACCTTCCTGTATATCTTACAACTTTCCTTCAAATGCTCTCCTTCCTCTACCCAAGCTGGCATGGTGCCTTTGGGAACCCAACATCTTTCCCCCAGCCTTTGTATGAGCCAGGGCTCACCTCCAACGATGAGCCAGGTGCTGTCCTGCTTCCTGGGAAATGTAGTGGGGGAAACTGAAGTCATCACCACTGCAGCTCCCACAAGCCTGGCTGGCATCAGGCAGTGCCTCTAGCTCTCAGAGTGGGCCTAGGGAAAATAAGGTGATTTGTCTGAACCTAAGTTTTTTCAGGACCTTACATCCTGTGTAAGATGTCTCAAGGCTGACTTTTCTTTAGTTGTCATAGGGTGGAGTCAAAGTTAAAAATTTGCACCACACAGAAATGTTGCCAAGCTTTTTAACCCTGGCCCTAGTGTTGAAATTGGGATCAAACAAATAAAGTCCAACAACAGTTTATTGGACTGGGGAATTTAGATCTTCTGTTTTATCTGGGGATATTTCCAGCATAACTAAGCACATATGAGTCCCTTCATCTCAGCGCTTCATGTCACCTGCTCTTACTGGGCCAAACAATCCTTCTTAAACAAAAATCAGAAATTTGGCATAAAATGGAGAGAAATGATGCTGAGCAACATTCTCCTGTCAGGGACAGAACATTTCTGGGTAGGATGATTAATCAGCCACAGTCTAAATGGCTTCTGTCTTAGAGGACTTCCTTCTTCTCCTAACATATCCTCTGTGGGTCAGAAATGCCAGCGTAGTATTATCATTCTGACTTTGCATTTGAAATACTAGCTACCATGTTGATGAAACAGACCTTTATTGAACTTCAAAGGCCCATAATTATATATCCTTTCCTTGAGCTTTGATATTTTAATATTCAGCTGGTGAAATTATTATCTATTCTAGCCACAAAGCATTTATTTATTTTGCTTGCTTTATCTCTGTTATTTCTGTGGTGGTAAGAGGCTGAGGAAGAAGCCCCCCTGCTTATTGGCAGCAGCAGAAAGTGGGAATTGAATGTACCAGGACTTTTATCTCCAGCAGCTGAAGAATGAAGCGTTTGAACTCCTCAAGCCCTAATGGGACTCAGAAACCTCTCCCCACAGCCAGTTCCTCTCATTTATACTTTTCAAGAGCCAGCCAGTTCTCTTTATATAGGTTTCCCTGTGCCATAAGGGAGCACAGGAGAGTCAGGAAGACACCATTCAGTACTAATGATGGTATCAATTTTTCATCTGAAAAGGGCAATCTGTTTTTGGAAGCTGCAAAAAAAAAAAAAAAAAAAATCTTTGCTTATGTTTGCTCAGCTCCAGCCTCACCAAGGTGGATGTATGTACAACAGGGGCAGAAATATTTTAGTTATACATCCAACCCATATTGCAGTGAACAAATACACACAGGGAGAGCACAGGTCCCCTTGCCAGCAGACAAAACAAGGTGGTGTTTCATGGCTCTGCATCACTCATGAGAGAAACCCCCCCGTGAATGCTTGGTGTCCTTCTTCCAGGTAGTTTCAACAACAGGACTGAGCTGCAAAATTCAGAGCAAAACCTGGACTTTTCCAAGCTCAGCCTGCAGGCCTGGCCCAAACCTTCAACAAAACCAAGTGAAATGTGCATTTGCATCATCAAGAGATTTCAAAAACCCCACCATTTTCACATTATCTCTGTATCTCATTGAAACTGAGATGTAGCGAGCAGGTGCTGGAAATCACATCAGAATGATTTTATTAGAGATTGCAGTGCCATTTCTAAAATAAATCCCCTTGGATGTGCCTGGATCTCTCTCCTGGAAAAACAAGCTGATGGTTGATCCTGTGCAGGCATTTCTCAAGAGTTGTCACAAGCCCTCTCTCTCTCTATTGGGTCATTTCCAAATAATCCTGAAATCAAACCTGTGTTAGAATAACCCAATATCAGCATATGGCTTTGATCAGATGATTTCCAAGCCCTTTAGGAACTTCATTGCACTTCACAGCAGCTCCTGATGGGCTTCAGCAGTCTTTGCTCTGCCTTGCTGAGCTGGAAACAGAGGAAAAGGGTCTATGTCACCTTTTCAAACTTGCAAAGCAATACAGCAGAAGTGGCAGAATTACCATTGAGAGGTCTGAGCTCCTTATCTCATGCTTCCTGGGACAGGCTTCCCAAAATCCAGCTCCCTTAAGAAAGTATTTCCCCACAAGAGGGGAAAAAAAGCTATCCAGTTGGAGTAGGACATTAATGCTAAAACGTTCCATAAAATTGTGACCCTCCACTTAAAAGAACATTTGAAACGAGGGATTCTCACCATGGGCTTTCTCAGCATTAAAACTGAAGAAGCTTTTGCTGCAACGTATGGGGTGGGTGTCCAGACCAGGAACCCATCTCATTCAATCCTGGGAGTCCAACCTGATGATATGGGGGAGGTATTAAAGAAGTGGGTGGAAGTCTCTAGGAGAGGTGCACGGTTCCCACGCATAGCCTTGCACAGGCACTGCATGTGGCTGGGTTTGTCAACGCCAGACACCTCCTGAGGCCATTCAAATCTGTTCCAGGGCTTGCCAGCAAATGGTGGTGAAGGGCATTTAAAAGGCAACGTGGACATATTCCCTTCATACTGAGTCATGCTGTTATGCCCACCCAGGGACCCTTCAAGAAGCGAAGGCAAATGGATGGCAGGTGTGCAGCTGGCATGCAGCTGCTAGCACCAGCTCCCTGAGCAGCATGCAGGGCTCGCAGAACACAGCCCGGTGACGATAGTCATCCGAGCCCACACTATTTCTCCATGGTGTCATGCAAGCCTCAGACCTCATCCTTGCTCCTTCAAACCCTCACAAATGTCTCGCTTTTCATCTCTGTTGTTGTTTACACAGCATTTCCCAATAATGCAGCCACTGGCAAGTGTATTCCTGATAGGCTGCAGGAGCGTGGTTGTCTGTTTGCAGGATTAAGTTGTTTATCTTCTTACGTGAGCCATTGAGAAAGCTATGATCCTGTTTAAGTCACAGTCAGTGTTGCCATATTCCAGAAACATTGATGTCTGCAAAAAATAGGGATGCACTGTCCAGGAGAATGGGGACATTACAGGAAGCAGAGAGGTGACCCAGTGCCAAAGCACCTCTCCGTTGAGCAATGGCTTGGCTTGGTTCTCCACCTCACAGTCAGCTGAAGGATGCTCAGCACAGGAAAGACACAAAAGCCTCTTAAAGCCAAATTGGGTATGTATTTATTTACCAGGAAATTTGGGAAGCAGGAATGGGGGAACTTCATATGTCATATTCTTTTTGCAAATGAAAGAACTTGGGGTTTAGGTTTTAGGAGTACTAGAAAATCTTGGGGGGTTATTTGCAAATTTTCATACAAAAATGACTTTATATTCGGAAATGTTAATGCGTGACTTTCAGCCCCTGAAAAGATGCAAAGGAAATGGAAATCTAAGCAAGTAGCATATGCCATCCCCTTGGCTCCACCAACAAAAATATTTGGCTTCCACTTGCAGCTACCCCAATCAAAAAGAAGTTTGGGTTGCAGGAATGTAAGTCGAAGTGAATGTTAAACTTATATTAGACATTTGTTAATTAGCCAGCAAATTAATCACCCCCACGGACTGGCATGGTGCACACCATTTAAAGCAAACACTGTTGTGTCAAGTTAAACTGTTACCCTGGAGTTGACTAAGCAGAAACATTCCAAAATGTAATTATTAATAAGATTTTCTTCTATTATTAAAAACATCAAGATTAAAATACCTCGGTGGATATTTACAGGCAGGGAAGTAGAAGAGAGACTCAGCAGGTGTTTATTAAATCCATTTCCACATATACATCCACCTTTCATGTGCTCTCCATTTCCCTGCAAGCAAAAGCCCTCTTTTACCTAGTGTCTATCCCTGTGCGTACCTCTTTGGTTATTACACCCTGGCCAGCATGATTTGTTGGCTCAATCAATATTCAGGTTAAACAATAATTTCTTTTAGCAGGAGGGAACTCTGTCACCCTTCTTGGTGTGTTGTGCCAACACATTAAGGGACCAAAATATATTCCTGGGGTGTTAAAAGAACATTCCTGAGACAGTGCCTCGATGGGGACTGGAATAGCCCTTAGAGCTGGAGGGGTTGTAGCATGCACAAAGTCTTGGCTATTGAGTCTTCCTCTCCCTCCTGAAGTTGCTGACATCTTAGAAAAGCCTTTGGTAGATGTAAGATTAAGGAATCACTGTGGCCTTAGTTCCTGATCCCTCATGGTTTCTTTGCTGGGTTTTCTCCCCAGTGAACAGCCAAACAACCCAAATAAAGCTATTGGGGAGCTGGCTTTACTATTGACACGGAGCTGGCTTTACTATTGACACTGAGATTCTTCTAAACGTTCTTGTACACTAACATCTAAAACTCAAGTGCCCCAAGACCTTCAGAAAAGGATATAATTTTTTTTTTTCACTTCCTTTGAGCTTAGGCCAAAAGCCAAATCATAAATAGAAACACTTATTCTGGGCTCAATATCACCTTTTGTGCAATGACAAAAATAACGTGTTGTTGAACTGTTTGGCATGACTGCCCAAGCATGTGACAAGAAGCTAGTTACTTCTGAAGCTAAATCCACTCAAGAAAACAAGAATTCAACTTACAGCAATTCATATTTTGCCAATTTTGCTGCTCCCAATGCATATTTTCTTTTTTCCTTTCTCTCATGACATCCTTTCCTTCTTTTTTAAATACTAACGCACAGTTTGTAGCTGAACTTGCAGACAGTCTCTGCCATCCTTCTCTCAGCCTTCCTCAACCCGCGTGATAACCAAATCCTTCCTGCAGAGCTGAACTCTTTTTCCACCGTCACATAGTACATTAAATCACTCAACACATTTGTTTGCAGCTGTCTTCCATCACCAACCCGACACCTGGCTGGCTTCTCATAGGAGAGGGAAAAGTTAATTTTCCACTAATGAAGGTATAAAGCAGGTAATTTTTTGTCCTTTGCCCCCCAGAAAATTTTGCTTTATGTTACTGGGAAAACAAAAAATACAATAAAATGCTCAGGCTGCTAGTTTTGGTCTTAGGGTAGGTGATCAAATATGAGCTTCTTCAGAGAAGGAAAAGCTTTCAGATTTTTAAGCAAGTTTAGCCAAATCCAATGGTGTCTTCTTAACACAAGTTGGTCTTTCCTCTATATGTGTATTTCTTCTAGGGTTAGTACAGCTACTGATTTGTTATGAATGATTGTATTAGTGGCTTCTTCCATTGCTCCCCCAAAACCATACCCTTGTTTACTTTCACCTGTAAATGTTAAAGGTAAAAAACAGCAAAAAACCCAAACCCAAAACAAAACTCCAACAAATGAACAACCAACCAAATCTCATACTCAAAGGTTTGCAAGAAGATTTGCTTGAAGTGATGTCCCCAAGACTGAGACTGCAAACACAGCATGGGGTTTTCTGTCCCTTAAAATTTGCTCTGCACCTGATATTTGGGAGGCATTTTCTTCTTTTCTCCCTCAGTCTTCAGCTCTTGCTTCTAATGTCAAACACAGGCAGTAGCTTTGAAGCTTTTCCAAATGAAAATGCCAGAAGAGTCCTGGTTTTCCAGTCAGCCTGCCAACTCCAGCAATCATTAATTTTATGTGCTAATTTTAAAGTTGATTGGTTTTGTGTCTTTGACTTCAAAGGCAGCTCCAGTGAAAAACCTAAAATATATTTAAAAAGGTAGAAAATAATTTTGTTTAAATGTCTTTTCTTGAAAAAAAATCCATTATTTTTATTTTAAGGAACACAGATTTCCTCCCTATAGCCTGCATAAATGTTGCTGAAGATTTTCATGCCAAATATTTGGTTTATTCCGAAGAAGTCTTTAAAAAAATTAAAAGAGTTGAATAAATCAGACTAAAAGTGTTTTCATTTGTTCCACCGGTGGCACTGTGGATTTTATTAGTGAAGTGTGCATGTAACATATGTGCAGAGCAATTATGTTTTTCAGTTACAAAACACTATTCATTAGATTAAATAAAATGACAGAGATTTTGGTCTGGTTCTGCCCTCAGATATTACACAGTCACTTGAGTGGAGTACAATTTTGACTGTTTTCCCAGCTCATCAGCACATTAAAACCAGCTGTGGGTCTTGATAAATTGTTTCAGCAGAACCCACTGAAAATATCTGTATTTTCCTCCCTCCCAGCCCAACAAATGAAACTTGGAGGTCCTTATGGTAGTTTTAATTATGATTTGGTAGGGATGTCCTTCACTGAAATCTGTAGTTCCATAAACAACATGCTTCTTCTGCCATATTAGATTTCTTTATTTCAATTGTAAAGTCACAAAACCATGTGCTTTCCATTTTAGCTCCTGGACCCCCTGCTAAACTTATACACATGAAGGAGTGGTAGCAAAGGGAGAGCAGCAGCCAGGAGTGTCCATGGTCTTATTCCTGCTTGTGAAAAGACGCTTACTCATTCTGCAAACAACAAAAAGAAAAAAAAAGAAGGAAAAAAAAAAGGAAAATAAGAAAGGAAAACCAAAGCAGAACTCAGCAGACTGGGAGCAAAATCAGACTGGTGTCAAGGCGGGTGCAAAGACAGAGCTCCAGAATGATAGGGGTTTGTAAATGTATAACAACTGCATTAGCTGCGAGCCTCATACACGCCTCTAAAATGAAACCAGCTGCCAGCGCCTGGCTCCTGCCGCCTCGCAGCAGAAGCTCTGGGACACGTCAGAGAAAAGTTCCCCAGTGCTGCAAACAATTACCGTGGTTTTTTATTTGTTCCATTTTATCAAAGCCCTTAGACTAGAGGAGAGAAAAGAGAGGAAAAGAGAAATTTGAAGGGAAATAGGAACAAAATATTTAAGAAGGGCTTCACTTTGGTTTAATTTGGTCTCAACTGGGTTAAATCCAAGAATAGGTTCCTATATCCCACTCCCATATCTCGCTACTAGGGAAATTTTAAGTCCCTCGTCAGTCTGCAATAGAATTTAGGCTGTATTTTAACAGAGCCCTTAAGCACGTGCTTTATGTTAAGCACCTGATTTATTCTATTAACTGCAAGCCTAGTTTACCAATGGGTGATGCAAAATGTAGATAAACAGATTTGACTTTATTCAATAAATCTCAAATAATTCAGGGCCCATAATATAAAGATGTCATTATACTAGTTTATTGTTTATACCACATGTAATGCATTTCAGTGTCCTGGACACAACCAACCAATTAAAGTGCTGCTGAGATAGGACCTTCCAATTAGGAGAACACTGGAAAAACATATTGACAAACAGTTGTCTTGAACAAAGCCCAAGCATTCCCTTTGACAATGTGCATTGCATTTATAAGATAAATTTTGGCTGGAGAAGGGGCATTTTGGGCAGGCATTAAGCATATTTGTGAAAGAAAAGTTCCTGTGGAAACCTGAGAAGGTGGTTTTGCACTGAAGAGTTCACGCAGTTGGCTTGACCTCATACTGATTCCCTTATAGCTTCACATAAACACTTCAATTATCTCATCATGGACTGGAAACAATATAATGAGGGAGACATTTGTATCTGCCCCACCATGAAACGTCACTTGTGATAATGAATTTCGTGTTTGTCAGATGAAGAGTTTATGAGACCAAATTTAAGTTTGGGAAATATCACAAAATGTCAAACTTCTCGGAGGGCAAACAAGTTCACGAAAATCAAAGCCAGGAACAAACCAAAGTAGTGGAAATTCCAGTTAAAAATGTTAGACTGGTTCCCTGCCTTTTGTTGACAGTTGGATTTTGGAAAAGAACAATTAGTGTAATAGGTTCGGGGAGCTACTGAGCCAGAAACTGAGAAAAATGGAAACCAAGAGAAACAGCTGAAATATCTTCTCATTTTCATTTAGATTGTGGTTAGAGCAGCTGAATGTCTGCTTGTGTAATGGTCCACTTGTGTAATACTGAAAACTGGGGAGGGGAGGAATTGTCCCAAGTCGGCCTCATGGAACAAAGGGGAAAAATCGTGGGACAAAAAGAAAAGGGGGAAAAAAAAAAAGATTTTCTTTGGAGAACTGAGAAGTATGCAGCATTTTCTGCTGGGACAGATCGATGGCTTTGCTCAACCCCAAAATTAGGTTATTTATTTTCTTTACTATTTTTAGAGAGGAGGCGGGAAAGATATGCTCAGTTGTATAAGGAAAATTGAAGTGTATTCCAGGGGAAAAAAAAAAACCTCTTTGGTTTGAAAAGCAGAATTTTTCAGAGGACTTTTTAAAGAGATGTTTCAAATAAAAAAAAAAGAGAAAGCTTTCTGATCAAACTTGTTGAAATATTGCCTTTTTTTTTTTTTTTTTGGCAATTCTATTTTCATGGGGTAAAAATGAAGGCATTTGACATAGGTTTGCGAAACAACCAAATCAACCTTTTTAGAAGGGAAGAAGGAAAAAAGCACTGTACCATGCCTGGGGTGGGGAGTGGGGCCCAAGCTCCAGCACATCCTAGCAGAGCCCCACTGCCCTGCTCAGCCCAGCATGGGTCCTGCCCCTGGGCAGAGCTTTCCTAGAGCCAGAGCCAGCACCAAGGGACAGAGACCCTCTTCCACCTGCAAATGTGGGATCTAAGGGCTGTGAAGACCCTGTGCCAGCAGGAGCACAATGCCACTGGCCTGAGGTAGAAGAAAGCAAACATCCATGGGGCACTGCAGGTGAAGAGAAATGTAGGATTTGCAGGGTGAGGATGAGACCTGAGTGAGATCAGTCATCAGATCCCTCCAAAGAGCCAGGAGAGGAAAGGTAGACATAAACCAATTCCAGCAAGCCAGGTGCCAGTGCCACAGAGCCAAGAAATGACAAGCATCCACCTTTCGAAGCACGGAGATCTGTTACCTGCCAAGTTGCTGGATGCCTGCACTCCCATTCCAGGGCCCCAGGCATGATATTTAGACTATAAAACCCTTCCAGACCATCAGGGCTCCAAGGGTATTACTCAAAAGTGGTTTGGAATGTGTGATATCTTTCTAGTATTGGCTTCCTATAGGACAGGATTTTCCTGTTGTGGGGACATCCAAAAGACATCATTTGCTCTAAAGCATCAGTAGATGGGGAGTGCTGAGCTGACGGATCTCTGTCAATAGGAGGTTTCCCAGCATGGAGACCTGCAAGGGGTAGCATTTAGCTTTCAGTGTTTAATCTAGACTAGTTGTAAACAATGTCCATGAGTGTAAGGTCCGATTAAGAAGGACTCACATTCTGAGTCCTTGATGCTCTCATCCCTCTGGAGCTCAGCTTAGCACAGGGCTGCACTCCCGCAGCCCCATGGAAAGGCTGGGAGCATGGCAGAGGGTGCACCATCCCCACATTATTTCACCCTGGAGGCCTTTTACAACATCCTCCAAGGTGATGCTCATATGCCTTGGTGGATATTACTGCATGCTGAACCCTTTTTTTCTTTTTATTTCAACTGCTGGTTTTTTTTAAGGATGCAGAATACAGCTTTCTTAGGCCCAGATGATAGAACCAAGCCCTCACCATCCTCCAGCTTTACAAAAAAACCCTCAGAGATCCCAAACCTGGAGTCCACAAGCAAGGCCCACATCTCCAGCCCACCATGCTGGTCCTGCACAAAGCTGAAAGCCACTCCACATGGGTTTGCTTTTGCAGCTGCCCCGGGGTGACCCACTCACCTGTACCTTAGTTGTAGGGCTGAGACCCTTATGTCCTGAGGGACTTTCGTACACAGACCCTGTGGGTTTTCATTGGAGCTGGTAATTTGGTGTCAGACAGCTAGAGGAGTTTAAAAGCTTAATTCCAAGGAAAACCAGTGGTACTTAAATTCCCTTAAAAAAATGAACTTGCTTGAACAAGTTCAAAAAGTCCCTCTGGTGCATTACTGAACAAGCAGAAGGAGTTATTTACACCACTGATGTGGGCAATGCTGGAAAAATCCCTACGGGGGACAGCAGTTTTCCCCTCCACAGAAACTCCAGCTGACTTTGAGGGCATTAAAAATATCTTTTGTGGCACAAGTAGAGAAATCCAGATATGATCTTCCCCTAACCCTTCGCTCCTGACTAAAAGGCATTACATTATGTTTCCAAATGGTGGTTCCCCCTTGAGCTGCTAAAATTGTCTCAGATAACAGTGTTAGCAAGGGTCTGTACATAACACCAGGGATGTGAGGGACATACTGGTGGGGCCACCCCTCCCTGCAGCTGCTGCTGTCCCCTGATCTGGACCACCTGCTCTCTGCTCTCGGGACACCTGTAACTTCAGCCCTTGCTGCTGAAATGGGGGTTGCTTCAAAGCGGGACTTTTCACAGTGGAGAAGTGCCAAACCAAGACCTTCACAACGCTAACAAATAGAGAATTCAGACACTTTCTGGTTCTCACGGTGGGGTTAGACACAGCTGTGCTTGGACTGGATCTTGGGCCAAGGACTTTAAAGCTATTTAGATACTTTGGCCTTCCCGTGTCTTTGAAAATGTTGTCAAGGCATTCTGTAAAACAGCTGAAAAGATTTATTAAATTCTGCAGAAAGCTTCAGCATTTCAGACAGGCTATTTTGTGTGTATTAAATAGTATTGTCACTGATTTCCCCTGCACTTGATCCCAGCTGACTGCACTAAGCCCTACCATGAGGAGATGAATTTACTGGGTGCATGAAATGGGGCATCCATTGCCGATTCAATTGTACATCTATTCCCCCTTGCCTATAGTCCCAAGACACATACCCCAGCCAACCATCCTGATCACCCAGTTGTCTTACAAGGTCATCATTTAACAATTGCAACATCATAGTTTGGTGAAGTCCAAATGGAGTCAAAGTCACGCACTCAGGATCGAGTTTATTCTTTCATTTGGAGGAGGGAGAGGCACAGAGCTGAGAAATCACAGGTGGCTTCCAAAAGCAAGCAATGATGGTGGAGGAGGCAGGGAAGGGGTCCATGGATTGAGGAGTAAAGCCTGAGAGCTGTTCCCACCCACTGCTTCGATGCAGTGCTGGAAACAGCTGGTGCCACACTTGGGAATTTCACCCTGGGAGCAGCTTCACACTCACTCTCCCCAGCTGTGCAGAGGTCCATGTAAGGACCCCTGGCTGGCGCAGAGCTAGATATGCCAAACCAGGAAAAATCCCAAATGCTTGGCTGCATGTTCTCCATTATATTTGTCCCATCTGACCACTGCGGCATCTGTGCCCTTTGGCAGCAGAGAGGCAAGTTGTGCTGAGGGGCTGCGAACCACCAGCCTTCTGCAGTCACATTTCCACAGACAGAAGACATCTTCACTCTGGCTCTTGGAAGACCAAAAGCTGATGAGGCCAAAGACTGAAGGTGTAAAATGTACACGCAGAGTTGCCCCTTCTCCACAGGAATTGAAGGCAGATTCATACAACTGTGAAAGATGGGGAATCTAAGTTGCATGGATTGCTTGAGAGCCAGGGCTATAAAACAAAATTAAGCATTAAATGTTCTCAAAAAAGGCAATCTGGGCTCACTGTGTTCTGTTTTTGTTATGTTTTCCCCCGGTTTTATGCTGCTTTAACCTTCAGTTGTTGCTGTTGGAGTCCTTTTTGCGCTGTTCCACTTGTCATTCTTCTTATTTTTATTAGAGACACTTTGGCAGAAGACTTATCAAAATGCGCTGAGCTTGTCAACAAACGTCATTAGCAACGAGTTGAGGCAGACAGTGCAAGTGGGGAAAGGGCATGGGAAAATATGCAATATAAAATAATTTTATATGTTGAAGAAATGCAGCAGAATAATAATGGCAAAGGCCTTGCTGTAAATTATTTGTGCTGCTATAGAAGTTCCCACTGTTAAGTGATTTCTAACCAGGCTTCACAAGGTCCATGCAGGGGACCAGATGCTCTTCTGGAAGAATATGGCATAGCTTCATCAAAATCAAGGGCCTGGCCACTCTGCATGCAATGTAATCAGGTTGAGACACACTACTCTCCGCATCGGGTAACTTTAAAATCTCAAATGACAAATTAAGGACTAGATCTCCAGTTCTGGAAATCAAAATCAGTTCACTGGCAAAATGCAGCTGTATCAGTCTATGCTCGAATCATGCTTTCTTCTGGGCTAATATTACACACTGGTATATCCAAGTGGCCCGCACATTCAGCATCGTGCTGGGGTTTGATCTCAACATGCCAAGCTGTTAGTTACAGGGCTAAAAAGCTGCCCTTCTCTCAATCCCCTGCTTTGAAGTTCCCTCAAAGACATTTGCTTACTTAAGCTCAAGCACAAGAAGATGAAGTCTGACCCCACCATTCAGTGGTGGTGTCCACTTTCATAAGAGTACGAGAAGAAAAATAAATCACTGCAAAATGAACGTAAGCGAAGCCTTACGGTGTGCTTACCTAATTAGGTGTAAGGTTATATTGCAGGTTGCATTGGGCTGTACAAGAAGGGTTGGAATTCAGTAGGGTTAGGTTAAACAAAATAAATCATAAGGTCAATGGTAAGGTGAAAACAGAAAGGCATCCCACCCACCCACGACAGTACATCAGCAGCAAGCAAGAAAGTGCACTCTTGGTATCCTGAAGGCCAAGCAAGACATATGAGCCTGTAAGATTTAGCCCCTTCGGCTGCAATTACTGATTACAGCTCTTTGGAGATCAGCTTCTGACAAGTAAATAGGTCAGACTGCTCCTGGCCAAGGCTAATGGTCAAGTGATGTTATTTAACCTCATGCGCTTCCATGGGCCACTTGAGCCGGATGGAGAGCTACCTCCGAGGGTCACTGAACATGGGTGAACACATCAACAGGAACATGGGTGAAGCCCCAAGGAGATAAAATGGCAATAACACCGACCCTCACAGCTGCACCAGCCAGTCTCAGCAGCAGGAGGAGGGGAGCATGTGGGGCTCATAACACATCATAAACACTGCTGGCTGCAGCTCACAGGGAGGAATGGGGCAGGGGGAAGGTACAAAGTAGGGGAAACTTGGAAGAAAAAGCTGATTAGAATTTAAAATGCTTTAATTGATCACATTGTTAACCTCTTCAACATCCCACCAAGTGTGACGGGCTTTAGCAAGCTTGCTAGACCACACGTGGGAACACAGGCATCTCAGATATGGAGCTGAAGACAGAGTCCTCTACGGGGCAGGGAACTACCCCTCCATCGCTGCACAGCCTTTTGCAAGGAGCTCTCAAGTACACGTAAGGAACAGGGGTACAGAACAGCTTTGCAAACCTGACTCAGCCTTGATGGAAGCTAATGCGATTTCATTGGGCTGAACTGAGGCTGTACGTCTTTCATAGCCTGTTTTGCCTCAGGGAGCATTTTTATGGCCAAAATAATATGTGCCATATGGGAAAGCCCCACAGAAATTAATAGGAGTGCAACCAGTAGGATTGGAGAGAAATGAAATAATCTATGGAAATGGCTGTGTAATCTTTAAAATTTGATAGAGAATGATCCCCTCTTGCAAAGACTTTTTAAGACATTCTATAGAATTGCTATGATGTAATTCGCTTTTAAATCCTATTCAAAAAGCTCCAAAGCCTAAGAATGGTTATTGTTTTCTTATTAAATTCTGTAAAACTTTTCCATAAAGAAAGAGCTGGTATTCTCATAATATCTCCACTATCCAAATCTGAAGAAATACAAGACCACTGGATTTAATTATATCAGGCACATAAATGTCTTCCAAACCATTACATGTATCTGTACACATGAAAACAGTCATTCATACAAATTATGTGCCATTGGAATCAACAGAGTTGAACCCGCTCTGATGGGACCAGCTACTGAAAGAACTACAATGACTGACATGCTTTTAAAGGTCACAGAAGGGAATGGGCTGGAAAGATTTTATGAAATGTTTTTGGAGGTGGAAAAATACCAATGCATTGAGATAGAAACTCTTTGGAGGAACACGATGGGTTTGCTCCCACTTCTTTTGCAAAGAGGAATTTTTGGTCATGCACAGAAAGGGAGTATGTGCTCGCCCCGGTCCAGAGCATCCTGCGGCCTGGGGTGGGGAGGACAGCTGGGATGTGAAAGGCACAGCCTTTAAAGCTGGGAATTGAGCCTGGAGTGCTGGCAGCCCAAGTACTACCCTCATCAGGGGACTGTAAGGTATCTATTCTTCTCCTTTCTCTCTCCCACTCATTCATTTCAAATGAGACCTACTGATTCACAGTGAGATTAAGAGGGAATAACAACCCTGCAATCACAAAGTGCCATTGTGAGATGGAAAACCTGGGGTTTCCCCAGCTCTGCTCCAAAAAAATTAAGGGAAGCGGTGAGAGTGGCTGCCCAAAGGCTACCTGCGGGTCACAAGGGGGCTGCGCACTGGTGGAACATGCCTGAGATTCCTCCACCATGATGCCAAATGGGCCCCAGCAATCGCAGCCACGGGGAAGTTGCTCAGTGTTGTGAAACACAGGAGGAAAAAAGTTATATTAAAGTAATAAATGAAAGCAAAAGTGCTCTCTGTAAGGAGGCTGGGAGCAGGGGAAATCTCAGTGTGTGGTAGACTGGTGCAAAACGTATCTTGGCATCATTTTCTGCACTAGAAGAAAAAGGGACATCAATAGATGCAAAAAAATCTTATGGCTGGCTGGTAGAGTATGCATGTACATGTCGTTAAGGAGCTCCAACCCCTGATTTAGTGAAGTACTTTAGTGTATGTTTAATTTTCAGCATGTTAGTACCAAACTGGGTCATAGAGCACTAATGAAAATGACTGGTGGTGATCTAAAAATCTAAAAATTATGAAAAATACATCATGAAGGAAGATATATATTTCTTTTTAATATTTCTTGGGAACATGATTGTTTTAAAATAAAAAGCACTTAAATATATATATATAAATATAAATATAAATATATATTTATAAGGAAACTTTCAAATTTAAATTTCCTAAAAAGTTCAACTCCTCTCCCCAATGGAACCCAGAAAAAGGTCCAGCAAATTGGAAGATTTTCCTGAAAAGTGCCTGGCTTTGCCATTTTTTCAAACACAAATGTATGGCTGTGGATCTTCTGGCAAAGGTGAGGGTTATGCCAATATAGCCCTTCCAATCAGTAGAAACAACCACACCATACATATGAAAAAAGGAAAGCGAACCTTTCACATCTACACCTGACACATGGTGACTTTGCCTCAACTTGGCTTTATTATTCAGTTCAACCAATGGTCCCTGAGGTCGACCAAATTTCAAACAAGTCTTGACTGTGCTTCAAGGGAGCAAGGGCCAGTTTATAGCTTCAGGTGCAAAGACTCAGTGACTTTCTTTTTCACACAAATTTGACAAAGTTAAAACGTGACAATTTTAGCCACAGTGTGGGATTCTTCTCAAATCTCTGCCTTCTCCAAGGCCACCTGTCAGAGAATCACGCCCTAAGCCTTTAGGCTGCTGTGATTTATATTCTATTATTTTATTGGACATCAGGAAAGAGCACAGTTAAAAACTGAATAGTGTATCATCAAGGCAAGAGTTTTCCTTTAGCAATTGTATTCAGCTGTCTTTTCAACAAAGGCAGCACAGGGAGAGGCAGCAATTTTGCTCTATCAGCCTAAAACTTAATTAAAAATGTATAATAAATGCTTCTTGTTTGGGAACAGAGAGGGCAGAAGAAAGCCAGAAGTTGTTTTTCTTTATCCGATAGCCATCAAAAGTGAAAAATCCCAGTTTATATTCTGGATTTCATCACTTCTGCATGTTGTATAAGATCAACCTGCCATCACCAGGGCTGGCACACTTGGTGCTGCCAGAGAAATGCCCTGCAAAAAACTGATGTTCATCTGGGGAGTGGTCAGCCCTTCTGATAACCCTCTCATGGTTCAGGAGATAATTGTTTTATCTAAGGCAAACTGCAGGCAATGTGAAACTTTGGAAATTAGACTGCCCCTGTTCTTTTGGAGGATGTTAAATGCTTTTTGCTCCCAAACTTGAAAGACAGGGACATGTTCAGGGCTGGACAGGCCTCCTCAGTGGTCTGCAAGTCCTCTGGCCCTGGGGTAGGGTGCTGGAGCAGCCATCTGATGTGCAAAGGTATTCCTCAGCCTGACAAGTCTTGTGCAAATGCAAACGCATTTTGGCTTCCTCCTCCCGTGAATGACCTCCTAAGAGGCAGCGGCAGCTGCCCAGGATCTGCTCTGGCTGGCAGAGCATGCCACAGGTGGCACCATCTGCGCCACCAAGTCCAACCCAAACAGCTTATTTCCAGCTGCAGGGAAGAGCCAGCAACATGATAGTGACTCCCAGGTGGGGAGAAGGGTGGCTCACACACTGGCTCCCTTGTGGAGGAGGAACAGTCAGTAATTAGCACCTGTAGGCAACTCCCAGCCCCTGCAATAAACACAAATATATCTCCTGGCATGGCCAGCTAGGAAAATATAAGTTGAAAAAGGCCCCTGTGCCAGACACATTCCACTGTATATGTGCCACTGCTGCATGCCAGCTGCTTGCTGTGGGTACATGTGCTGGAAAGCCAGCAAACGTGAGCCTGCTACATCGTTAGGAAGGCAAATCTTTTCCCCTCGGCTGTTTTCACATGCTTAATATCACATATGGACTTCAGAGATATGCTCAGCTTCAGATTTTCTTTTATGACTGAAGGAAAGATGTGACCCCAAATGGATTTACCCTATTATTTTATGCAATTATGTTTAATTTGTCCAGTTACTTCAATAAGAGGCTGACTGGAGGCCCACAAGTGTCATGCACACCTTTCTACCTCTCTCTCACCCCTCCTGCCATCCGAAAGCACTCACACTGCTGCAATGCAGATATTATGGCATGAGGAGCAGCAGATGTGCAGCAGGCAAAAAAGAAGATGGTACCAGTCCAAGACATTAAAAGAAACCTCTCACAATTGGTATGGGATCTTCTCTGATGCCCGGAACCCACCAGCTTGTGGGATTTGGGAAAGACCTTGACCATGACAAATGCCATCACAGTTGACAGTCCAGGCATGAAGGGCATGTGGGCCCTCTGGTGATTGCAGTGTGGGAAAAACCCGGCCGGCCCTACAGCCAGGGGGACATTCAACAGCGGGTGGCCATCACCAGGCTCCAAGAGGACGTGTCAGGCAAAGAGAAGAGACGCCCATGACCTTCTGCCACTGTCACTCCAAGAAATGAAGGCTGGACGTGGGAAGATCCCAGTCACCACTCACCCCACCAAGGGGGTCTGTCAGAGGGGTTGATGCTGCCACCAGCACAGCTGCAGGCACACCAGGCCCAAAGACAATAAACAAAAGGACTTTGCTCTCAGAGCCGGGACTGGGCACGGGGTTATGTGATTTTTGGAAGCTTTGCAAAAAGTTGTGTGTGACAGATGGAATTAAAAATCCCTTCGCATTGCATGTACGCCCTGGTGCTACGAGGCAGCTCTTGCTAAGCACTTTGCTAGGTGGCTACCTGCTGTGCAGCTACATCTAATCAACGTTGAACATCTCCAAAGGAAACAGCTCTGAACAGTTCCATTGTTTTAATTCTTTTGCTCTGGGCTCACAAAATCCTGGTGCTCGCTCTCTCAAGTGTGAAAACGGAATATAAAGCAGATCAGACTCAGCTGTGGCTTAGAGAGCAGCGTGAGCTGCACATCAGTGGTGGGCTTGCATATAAACCACTTGGCAGAGCTTCCAGGACAAGTCAATTCCTGGAAGGAAAAGTGGCTAATAGGTATGAAATACACTTTGCTTGTACCAATAAGCACTAAGGCCAAAAGTCTGACTGTCAGACCGATACAAGTCATAAAGCATTGATGATTGAAAAGCTGTCTGCTCCTGAGCAGTCACACCTGAACCCTTGCTTCTCTGAAATTCATCTCCTTGATCAAAATATACTCTAGGGCTCAGCAGCTGAGAAGTCTTGTGGCACACAGTGTCCATTAGTCACAGTTTAGCTGAAATTCCTGCTTGCTTCCCTGCTGTGCCAATTTGGACCCTGGTTTTACCTGCGACTGGCCAGGGTAAGTGACTGACTCCTGCTATGTATTTTCCCATATAAAAAGAGCATTTGTATTCTTTCAACCAGTGTGACTTTTGGTTTAGATTCAGAAGGAAAAGCAAACTTTTCCTAACAGGGGCAAAGAGCGTGTCACCTCCATAACATGCTACATAAACAGAGTTTCCCTTCTGGCAAGCAATACCCACCTGAAATACAGAGGAGCAGTGCTGAGCAAACACACTTAGAGGTGTGATGGAGCTACTGAGGGCTGCCCAGTCGGCAATGCCTGCACTCCAGCAACTCCCTCATCTGCTTTAACAACCAGAAAAGTCAGTGTGGATAGGCATGTGTTGGCCCAAACTGTGACCGTGCATCTGCTCTAATTCCTGGATGTTCAGATGATGTTCCTCAGCACTGCTTCTTTGGTATAATATGGGTACAACAAGCTGTGACATCTTTTCTCTTATTGTCCTTTTCACCCAGGATGGAGTTAGTTCAATTTAGGATCTTATGTTCAACAGCCTTATCAAGCTCAGAGCTAGCAAGAAAAATATTCTGCAGAATAAATATGTTACAAAAGAAACTATAGGAAACTTCATATTGTTCTGCATCCAGGAGAACAACAGGAGCAGTGCAGTTTTAGTATGTTGAGTTTAATTTAAACTATTTGGTACTTTGGAAGCAGATAAATTTGGATTAGTATGGAACTGTCCTGAGGATCTGAGATGGCAAATTTCCTAAATAAAGAATGGTGGTTTTAATAGTTTATAAAAATCTCCAACGTACTTGTATATTTTCTCTTTTTCACTTATTGCTGTGATTAATGTTGTGCCATTGCTATGATCCAGATAATAACCACATCAGACGGAGCTCCTTTTTTCATTTACAGATAGACATGACCCATGAGGCTTCTGAGAAAATATCTCCAGGTCACAGTCAGTTTTCCCCCATACTTCCAGGGCATGCATCTTCACCCTGCCAAGGAAGGACTGCTTTCCCAGGAAGGGGGCAACTGCCTCAGTGACTGTCATGTCTCTTTGTAGATGTTTTATGCCATAGTCCATGGTCTATCCAGAATGATGCAAAGGCACAAACAAGGCAACCAGCCCTGCTGCTCACAGAGAACTCAATGCTAATTCATGATTCCACCTGGGCCGAAGACTTAAATTTCATTACGTGCTTTATAAACTTAAGAGTTTTAGAAATAACATATAATATTACTGGCTCAGAATGAATTTCCATCTAAAGGCAAAGCTCTGAGAGGGATATATTAAATCCAGGGAAATTCTGCTTCAAAAGCTCCACGTGCTTCTGAACATAATATCCCGAAGTCATACACCAAAGTTAAAATTTGATAAAAACTGGAAATTACTTGGCATCTCAGCATATTTGGAGATACCCAGTAACAAAATGGATAAGATCTGTGCCAAGAATAAGATGAATTTTCCCCATTTGTTTAAATATTTAAACTGTACAGAATGAGAAAGTGCTGCTCAGTATTTTTAAATGTGGCAGACTGTTAGTGGCATTAGCTTACGTCTCTATCTATTTCTCCATATTTTTTCTTTCTGAATTCAGTGTAGGTAGCTGAGATCTCATGTGCTGCTAATATCAGGGTTTAGGTGTACAGCCAGAACCATCTATGTAGAAGACAGTTTTATCTAATTTCATGAATATGCCAACCATCAGAAGTCTTTTCCATGATCAAGTTCAGAAGAGATTTGCTGTTTTTAAGATATTAGGTATTGTACTCTTCTGTCATCCATGACTTGACATGCAAGTTGTTTCTTTCACCAGAACAACTAAGAGAATTCTTTATGCCATTTCACTCCTCAGAATATAATTTCTCTCAAGATTTGTATTTTGGCTTCTTTTTTGCTGTTGTGCTGTTTTTTTCAATTCCTAACGTCTCTAGGGTGATAAATACCCAAGATGGCAGGCACAGGTTATTAAAAACAGAAGATAAATTCAAGCAGGGAGAAAAACATGTTTTCTGGGGTTTGTTTTTGAGGGGGAGTTTTGCAACTGGAAGAATGAACATTGGTTGACTTTGTTCTAAAGGCCACAAAGAAAGAAACATGATGCTGGTTTTTCTATGAAGCCTGCAGACCGCATTATCTGAAATAAGAAGTTATGCCTGAAACAAAATGGGGTTTCTTCGGAAATGCCTGCTGAAAATTAAATACTAAGAAGATGTCATTAGATGTGTTGGGCAAGGCCTTTTCCTAAGGCCACTTCAGCAAATAAAGCCAACTGTGGGTTTTAATAGCCACCCTGGGGAAGGGAAAAAACAAACATATTTGGCTCATCAGCATGTAACAAGAGTAATTAGCGATTTAGAAATAGGTGCGGCAGGGGAACAAAACAGTGGATTGACAGAAGGATTCATACCTCAAGGATATGGAACAACTGGGAGGAAATCTGGAGATTTACCAACAGCATTGAGAGTATGCAAAAATAGTTGTGTTCCTACTCTGTCAGTTATTCCAGAAGTGCTTTATGTGTACACACAGTGGGGCAGCCCCTCTAATCCAATTTGCAGAAGCAGGTGGGATTGGTTTGAAGAAAACAACATGATTCCCTGCTCAGAGAGGCAGTCCAGGGTTGTGGTCAGTGTTTGCAGAGCCCAGGCACCTCTTCCTCCTTGGATCTTGGACGTGGTTGAGTTATTTAGTTCCTTTAGAGCTCAGTTTGCTTTTACCTGTAAACAAAGCGAACTGTATTTAAGTAACACCTCTGTAGCACCTCATTCATTGGTTTATAAAATACCTCTGAAGGAAAGATGTGAAGAATGGTTATTAACAAAGAGTCTGAAATCCTAGAAGCCAAAAAGAAGACAGTAATCAGAGCATTAATAAGGCTACCAGCAGACTCAGGTGATGTTGCCCATCACGGAGGAGATTTTGGTCTTTGATTTTTGACATCACTATTTGCAATCAACTCATCTAATGCAGCCTCTTTTCTCTCTTTAAAAAAACAAACAAACCACAAAACGATTTTCATGAAAATCCCAACTTGCTGTGGAACAGCATCCCCTATTTTAACCCTTTTTCTTCTTTTTTTCCTATTTGCAGCAACATTGAAGAGCCATTGACATAAAAATCCACCTCCGATTTACTGCAAAAATGGAGACAGATGCATTTCATTAGGAGTTTGTACCGCTCTGCAGAGATGAGAAAATATTTACAGATAGTTTAGCTGATCTTTTAAAGCGGCATGATTTAATTGCTATTGAATAATTATTATGAAAATATTTGCAAGGTTTTTGTTACCTACCTTCCTTTCTCCTAAGATGTCTTTCTGGAAAAGATTTTCAAAAAAAATGGGGCGTAATGTAATACACGGCTATAACATAGATTGTTAATTTTTAGTGTAGCTGAATCACAGCATGCTTTGATTGAGAGGAGCCAACGCAAACATGCGAAATATGTGCCTCTTTGAACAGGATATACCACATCCTGCATTTGGTAGCCAAAGGTTCCAGTTTGCATCACAAATGTTGTCCAAGATCTCTCTCTCCTCGAGGTATGTACCTCAGAAAGTGCCAAAACTGCAAGACACGCCGCCTTTTTTTTAATTTCTTTCTTTCATTCTTTCCTATTTAAAAAAAAAAAGTTTAATCATTTGCTTGTTTGGGTTTTAGTAGAGACTCAGCAGGTGATTGAAAGAAAGGACTGCATTGTCAAGAGGGACTTTGATTAATCAGAGACTTGATCGTTTGATTAATCGTCCCAGAAAGAGCTGACTCCGGCGAAAGCGCCCCAGCCAACATGTAAACACATCGAAAGAACATTTTCAAAATACATAAAGACAAATTGCAGTTCAAAGCTACTCTTAACTGGCCTGTTGATTTAACTGCTAGAAACAAAAGACTTTCTGCCTGGTTGATAGAAACCAGACCTTCCATGGGAGGAAACAATTGACTTCAGGTCCGTTCAAATTTTGAATAAAAAGAGCTTGGTATTTTCTTTTTTGGTTAATTTTTTTATCTTCTCATTCTTGTTTACAGTAATAAATTACAGTCCTTAGTCTTTTTATAAGGAAAGTTAAGCTTCCTCTCTTTTTCAAGCAATTGATGACACATCTTTAAGACCTTCAGTTACATAAGGGCTCTGCAGAGCTTCCCAGCAAAGCATAAATTATCACAGTGAGGTAGCAAACCAAACATTGTGCTATACATCGCCCAGTCATCATCGCATTTTACCTGCCATTTAATAGTACCCAGTAGGACACCCTGAGTTGGAAAAATACTCAGAAAGCCTGCCTGCTTGCCTAGCAATCTCATTGTGTGTGTGGGGGGCGGGGAACAGATTTGCAAATTCAGCTGGCTACCAAGCTACTGCAGGTCATAAAAACTTTTTCTTGTCTTGGAAACACACGGTGAGCTGACTCTAGTGAGCTGCATGGTGCATGTAAGCACTCGACAATGTTTCTTCTCAAGTTCAGGAAAGTCCATATACCTGCTGAAGACCAGCCCTGTTCAGAACAGCATGTGAGGAAAGCCAGTAAAAAGCAGAATTAGTATTTCGTGTGAAATTTGGCGATGGCAGGAAACAATTTCCTTCCCAGAGCAAAAATAAAAATTTCCTACAGATTGTGTAAAACAGAGAATATGGGGAGAAAATTGAATGTTTCCAACGTTCAAGCCAGAAGCAATGGGTTTGGTCTTCACCTCATACTACCTGGGGAAATCCCTGATTTGTGGGTGCTGTACCCTTGCTAGGCTGCCTGCAGGCAGGCTCAGGCACAGAGACACAGTAGCATGGCAGCCACCAGCCCAATTCCTTCGTAATCCAGTTACTGTAAATAGTTTAACCACCACTGCTTTGTATCATGGGCCTCAGCCCAGGGTGAATCAGCTGTTTTTCTTGTCATCAGCAACACAAGAAAGAATCTAAAGAAAAGAGTGAGTTCAAGTCAAACCAAAACAGAGACTTTACTTTCGCTGATGCACACCTGCAACCTCCCACCCCCATCACTACCAACACAGCAATAATTTTGAGTCAACTGAAATAATTCATTTGGCCTGAAAATTAGCAGATTTAGATTGAATGAGAGTATGTTCTTCAGCCCAAAAGAAAACTTAAAAAGAAAATTTAGTGCTTTAGCAACTGCTTAAAAATATATATGGGAATTGTGAGACTGAACAAATCAATGAAAGTTAAAATTATTTCTAAGCAAAATTCTGAAAATTTTTTTTTAGATTTCTACAGTAAGTGTCTCATTTTTCAAAATTCTGAAATAGTGCATCTTGTCTTTTACATTCCTTCCAATGGCCACCACCCACACTTTTGAGATTCAAAACTTGATTTTGAATTAGAGTTTGTCCTTCTCAAGCTGCAATTTTTAATGCATTTACTATTCTAGCTGCAAGGGTCGCAGCTACTTATTTCTCATTTCAGCATAGCAAGTGGGGTATGAGCTGGGTGAATTGTCTTGATAATGCAACAGCACAGGGTAGCACTTTCGGTGAAAGCATTAAGAAGAAGCAGGGCAACCAATGTGAAGAGTCCACAAGTTGACAGTCCAATTGCTTATTAATATTTGCTGGAATATAGACAAAAACCCTATTCCCAAATGTTTTTCTAACAAAGAAGGAGACATACTAAAACATATTGGATGTTTTTGTAATAGTTGTTTTGTAATAGTTTTGCTTTAGTTTGCTTTAGTTTGCTGTATTTTATCTTCACCATGTTTTATTTATCATTAATTAACCCAGCTTTGTCAAACACCTTGAATCTCAGCCCTGAATTCTAGCAAAGCACCATGGAGAGCTGAAATTACCAGCCTCTCCTCCCTTCAGCTACAGAGCCAACAAAGATCTACTTTGCCTCTTACAACTTCCTTAGTGGCAACAGGAATCCAAAGGATATTCTTTCCCTCTTGTACATCTAAATCGTAAGTCCTTTATATTCATTCCTATTCCCTATCCAGCTATATTTTAATTAATGAAATCAAAAGACCATCTACTAAAATAAACCAGACTTAACGAGGGAAGAAAGTCAAAACAAACAGGCACTGTTTACTTCCTCTGCACTGATTTGCCAAGAAATAAGCTCCACATCCAACAATATTGATTTGTGTCAGAAATACTAACCTCTCACAGCACCATGAAGAGTAGCATCTGGATCGAAAGGGCGAGGGGGAACAGGCGTGCGGTGAAATGAAAGCAACGTGCCATTTCTGCATGGCTTGGCAGATATCTTCACCCCCACAGGTAGTGTTTATGTCCTGTTGATCGATACCGTAGATGGAAATGTGACATTCAAGGTCTCATGTTTGGTTGTGGCTCCAACTGTCAGTGGAGAGGGGATGGGGAGTGCCCTGTGCATGGTGTGTCCTCCAGAAAGTGCTGCTCCAAGCCACATCTGGAGTTCCTGGCTTGTAATACTGAAAAATGTGGTACCATATGAGCATAAGTAATATAATTCAGCTGTCATCTACCACTGACCATCCTTAGCATGAAAGAGCTTGGATTTGTGGACCATCACAGCAAAATGTCATGGCCGTTCATGTGATGGAGTTTGTAAGGAAAGGAGGCATCAGACTGTCCCCAGAGCAGGTGAAAACATACAGAGACACCTAATTTGAGAATCACCTTCATTAGTTACAGCTCTGCACACAAACACCTCCAGCCTTTTGGAATATTTTATGTGAAAGATTTTGTTACTGAAAAAGCAGTTTTCCCAAAACCAAAAGATCCAGTGCAAAGACATAATTTTAAATCATTAGAACTTTTCTTTCACATAAAAGAATTTTAAAATAAAAACAAACTAGGGTCTAGGTAAGCTTTGGTTTTTAGAAAATGGAAGTGTTACAAGCTTCACACCCCCCTGCATCTTTAATTGATGGCCGTTCCCCTTTCATCTCTGCCCCACCCTCCTTTTACCACTGAATGCACTGACAGGCTGTTTGGCTGGTGGGTTGGTTTTTTTTTCTTTTCATTTTCCTTTGACATCTTGACAGGAAGATCTTCCACAAATTACAAAAAATAAAGGAGATGTGCTTGTGGGGGAGTTTAGTTGCACTATGTAATCGACATGTAAGATTTAATTTTTAAGTAAAAATAAGGATGTCTATTCATGTTTTCAATTTCAACTGCTGAAGCACAGATCCGAAAAATCACCTTTAAGAATGCAATAAAAATACTGAACTGTTCTGTATGTTCAAAGTTTTTTACCAAGCAAAGGAATGAATCCTGCTTGCTTAACTTACAGAAAGATTTCACCTTCCTGGTTTTTCCCTTTAAAACATGAAATGCAAGTTCAGGGGAGGTTTAGATTGGATATTAAGAAAAAAATTCTTCACCAAAAGGGTGGTCAAGCACTGGAACAGGCTGCCCAGAAAAGTGGTTGAGTCACCATCCCTGGAGCTACTTGAAAGACATGTAGATATGGTGCTTAGGGACCTGGTTTAGTGGTGGACTTGGCAGTGCTAGGTTAACGGTTGGACTTGATGATCTTAAAAGGTCTTTTCCAACCTAAAAAATTCTATGATTCTATGATCTTCACAGTATTTCTCTGACTTCTGCAATATGCAGGGCAGCCATGTGAACCCCTGCAGGACCCACCTTCAGCTGCGGTACCACCCTGGGAAACAGAAGCAACTTGAAGGTCTGCAATTTTCCTTCACAAAACCCTGTTTTCTTCCCTTTCAACTAGTTCTGCAACTGTTATGCACAGATCTTGCAACACTGCTGAATTTCAGCAGTGCCCTTTGTTATTCCCCCATTTGCCGATGAACAAAGAGGGAACTGGATGGCTTCTGCAAGTTGGAGTGGGATGTTGGCTCCCCATTCACTGCTTCAGATCTGAAGCTGCTAACAATGAACAATGGTAATACACTGACTCCCCATTGCTTTTGCACTCCATGTGGTGTGCGAATAGGGCCAAAGACATGGGCATGGCTCTGGGACAGGGTATTTTGGTTTCCTGCCTTTTTTGTCCAGCACAGAGCAGAAGCCAGAGCATCCACAGGGGTATTCCCTTGCTACACTTGGTAGCATCTGCCCCTCAAGGGCTGTTTTGTCACTGAGAATAGCAAATCACTAATCAGAGGCCAAGGAAGGGAGCGATGTATAAATGTCCCATTAACTCCATCCTGCATGACCAACTCCCTTCTGCTGGCAAACAGCAGCACAGTGCCACTCCTGCAGCACCTCGGTCTCTGCACCTCATGCTCCAGGAGCCACAACCGACCAGAGAATGTTCCTGGCCCCTGGGCGTGAACTTAATGACCTCAATATTGTTTCTGGGAGCAAATATCCTGTCAGCCAAGCCACCAGCAGGTCCTCAGTGTCCAAATGGGTAGACAGGCACTACTGCAGCAGACACAGAGGTGGCCTTTCCACTTGGGGTTAAAACCTATTGTCAGTCTGAACATTTGCAGCCCTGTGGATAAACACAGGACTGCCTGGAGCCAAGCATTAAATCTGCGCTCACATGCAGAATAAATAAAGAATTAAATGTGGTGCATAAATAAATACAAATGTTAAACAGCATGGAAACTAACATAGCCTCCTCTGTGTCCTCCCCGCTGGAGAGGCCTCGGTGAACAAGCCTGCCCCGTCTCAGCTCCACGCCAGGCTGCTGCAATCAAAGCTGAAACGCAAACGTGCTCTTTTTTTTCCTTTTTCTCAGATCTGGTCCCTAAATTCTCACTTTACATGGCTGACAGAGGTCAGCACAAATAGCACAGAGCCAGGTGTGATGTGTTTGTGCAGAAACAAAGCCAACTAGGATGGTCCTCTCGTTCCATGTAGTCCAATGTGTTGGTAAAGTCATAACGAAAAATGCTGAATCTCTTGCCCTGATTTTTTTTTCCAGATTATAAGACGCACAATGATTTCTCTGGGTTTCTTTAGAGTTTTACCCCACATTCACAGAGATGTTTATGTCTGCACTGTTCTTTTTTCATTTTATTTTCCATTTTTCCTTTCACTCCCTCGACTCCAAGACAGGGTGTCAGCTACAAATTCAGTGTGTGTATATATATATATTTGTATCTGAAAAGATCAATACATGTATCTTTTCAGAAATGCCTTTCAAGTACCAGCCTTCCAAACAGGACTGTCCTCCCAAAACCTAAAGCAAGTCAGCAACCACACATCAGACCCCTCTCTGATCTCATACCCATCGTATCCAGAGCTAACGCAACTCATTTCAATGGCTTTGACGTCAGCAGTTATTTCAGATTTGCTTTCTGTGTGTGTTGAATCAAAGTCAAGTCCCTCTTGCTTACAAGGGTGGCTAGACTTTCGCATATGATATTTTTACCAAGAAACTCAAGCAATAAACAGATGAGAACCAGCTACTCTACAGGTCTCCAAATGAGAACTTTAGCACAGCACAGGACACCAAAAGGAGCAGGTCTGGGCCCACTGTACATGCTCAGCCTACCACCTGAACCTTAAAGCTGAAGGGTGCTCTTTAAAGAGCTCTTCAGCTCAGGCCTCCTTATTCACTGGAGACAAGCAGAGCCTCAAGACGTTTTTCGACAGGGAGTTGGACTAAGCTTTTCCACTTGGGCTGTCCAGACTCTGTATTTGGTTGTCTCAGCTGAGGGTTTAGCACACAGGTCTGGTAGAAATTGCTCTGGCCACTGTCTCATTGCCCTGTAGTGTCACACATCACCAATGTGGTGTAAGCAGGGGAGTGACACACTCCTACGAGGGCTTCCTAGTCATCCAAGTGATACTGAGATACAGCTTACACCTGAGTCTAGGCTAGAAAACTGGTATGCAGGATGGACTTTTCAAAAGGCAAAGGGAGCTAGAGCTGAAGTTGTTCTCTAGTCCCTTGCAAATGCGGCCCTTACACTCTGTTCATGGCACAGCTGTTCCCCAAAGGCAACAGGGCTAAGGGTAGCCCTCCAACAAACTCTGCAAGTGACACATGGCCAGGAGAGCCAGTGATGCCTTTGGAGATGTAGCTGAGGGTCTCTAGACTGATGAGAAAGCCATGCTGCCTCTACTTGTCCCAGCACAGTTCCTTCCAAACCCCCCCATACTGCTCTAGCATCTCGAAATCCTCACCACACAGGCGCCACTGGGGAACCTCTTTAGTTTGCATGAAGTCATTTGTGGATTTCAGCTGAGGAATTCTGGTTTTCAACAATTTGGAGGATGATTTTTGCAGCAATTAGCTATCAGATCTGTCTCCATTTCCCTAATTGCCTATGAATTTCACAGTGAGCAACACGAAAGCCATTAGTGGTCAGATAGTCACAGCAGATTCAGAACATATTTCCAATTGAAAGAATTATTAACTAAGATTTGTTCATGGTGACATCCAAGCTCCACTAACCACTTCCCAAGCACTCAAGAAGGGATTATGTCTATTTGGAGGCACTCAAATTTCAGAGGTGCAATATCTCACAGTTAGGGTGGGGGGTTTTTGGCCCATAGGCTTTTAACTACATCCTGTGCATAGACTTTAATAAAACTTGATAACAATTGAATAAGATGAAGTTCCTATTAATTGTGAAGCAGCACACAAGGACCACAAGTGCTATCAAATCCCATGTCTCTATAGGAATAGAGGAGCCTTTCCGAGGGTACTGCACGGATGCTGTGTATTACGCAAGGTTATGATGTGCACTGCATGCTGCAGATCAAGGGAACTGAAAAGGCCAAGCTGCCTCACTGTAGCAGGGTCTCTGTTTACTGATTTCATAACTCCAGCTGGACCTTTTTTGGCAAGGGAGAGGATTTTTATGAGGGAAAATGCTATAAATCTGCTGTCGCTAAAGGACATCAGACACCATGTGGCATATTCATGATATCACCAGTGTGCACCAGTTTTAAAATAGAGGTTTTAGGCATAAAGCTGCCAACCAGGAAAATCACATATGAGAGCAATGCTGAACTTTTAACAGTGAAACATCCCTTTGAAAACCCTTCCTCTTCCTGCTCCTTCTCAACCCCAAAGCTTTGGAGAGATAGGGAAGGGGAAAATGAAGGGTGTATGCTTCAAAGTCCTGTGATAAACATCCCAGGATTAAAACAAAGCCAAACTTTGTGTTCCATTTCTGAGCAGAAACAGCTGTCACTCAGCAAAAACGTTTGCTTAATGATGAGGGAGCCAAAGAAAAACCAAACCCTTCCTTAAAGGAAGGCTGTATATCTGTTTCATAATGCTTGTTTGCCCTGCTCTGAGTTAAAAATCAGGAGGAATCGGTGCAACATGCCAGGTAGAAGTCAGAGCTGGAAATCTAGCAGGGTAAGTGTGAGCTACACAGCCATAAATTGCTTGCCTTAACTGTTTGTGACAATTGGTAGCAGACAAAAGTTATATATCTTCAGCAAGCGTTGCTGCAGTATACAGCTTTCCATTCTGCTCCAGTTACTGTGGCCTTTCTGACCACCTTCTTGCAAGAGTTTTTCCCTGCATATCAAGGAAATGCTCCAGGCTGGGAGGAGAGGGGAGCAGCCAGAGCTGGGCCAGGCCACTGAAACCCTCTGACATGGACTATAGCAAACGAAGGCAAAACATAAGAAGCCTCAGGGGACTCAGAGCTCCACGAGGCAGAGATTTTGTGCATTGATACCTGCAAACAAAATCCTGATTGTAGACACCAGTTCATTGCCAGAACACTTCTCCACTAGGAGACTTTAAATTTATGCTTCTAGTAGGGTCGAGAAGTTCACAGAAAGGTCATATTCATCTACTTCTTTGCACTGTAAGGTAATACCTCTCCCAGTGATTTTAATTAGGACCCTCACAATTAATTTGTTTCCCCATCACATTTGCATTTTCACTTCTTATCACAAGTAGAAGAAATGCTGCTGCAGTTGCTGCCTTCCCTAGCAAAGGAAAAACGAAGACTCATGACTTTTGTCAACAAATAAAGGGTTATTCACCCTGCTCCCACTACACCCTGGGCTTTTGCACACAGATAGAAGATAATCACTCATTTCAGCTGGCTGCACAATGCCCAAGCATCTTTGATTTTGGAGGTTTTGCCTTGTTATCCTACTGACTGCTATTGGAGTTCAAACCAGTTGGCTATATGTGTGCAGAGCAAACATTACACATGCCAAGGTGTGGGTAGGTGGGGGAGAGCAATTTTACAATACTGATACCATTTATACGGTGTCACAACTGCAAAGGATGAGCAGTGATGTTCACATTTCCCATTGAAGAGGCTGCACAGTTGAGCTTTACTCAACTGTTGTTGGGTAAAAACTGGAATATTTGCAACTTGGAAGATAAAGTTACTGTGATTGGGAAACTCTCTTCCAATAATGAAACACACAGAGAAAAGATGTTTCCTGCCTATTTTGCTGGGTGCAGGATAAAAACATTCAGCTCCTAAAATGCATTCAGGTTTCTTTCTGCTCCCACATGAAGACAAAGTCATCCAACTTGTTCACTTTTCTTAGTGCATGTGTTTGTATAATGGCTTGAGAAGATTACAGAATTTGGCCTTAAATTAGCAGAAAAATTTCAAAACATCTTTTTTGATCCAGTCACAAACTGCATTTTGCACTATGGCCCTTGTACATAGGTCACGTGTCAATGGATTTCAAGGAGCTTTTAGATAAACTCCATGTGCAGGCCAAATAGATGGGCTCTCTACTCTTGCCATTTCGCGTAGACAGCTCACCACTTTGGTGTTCACAGACATACCCATGAATTTGGCTAGCAACATCCAGAGGCCTCATGGGTACACAGCTAATATTTTGAAACTGGCATGTAGTGGTGGTGGCCTGCCCAAGCTCTCTGTTCCTAAGGAAAGAAGGAGCTTTCAATAATTTTGAATTGAGCCGATACAATGTTGTCACATTATAGTTTTTCATCACTCTGTCCTGCCCTGTAAAAGTCTTGCTCAGGTTTCTTTGCTTCTCCCAGATGAGTAATGTTGAACCTTACAGAATGCTTGGAAAGCAACTTTGGATGGAAAACAAGACATTGTCAAAATTATGCAGTGCATGATCCAAATCTCTGAAACATGGGGGTAGAACAAATAATCTCTTCTCTTACATAAGTAAAAGATTCATTCATCTGTTGAGGACTCATAAGAGGCACGAGCCAGCTTGCTACAAGGCAGCTTTTCGACCCTCCATCTCTATGACAGGGATAAGCCCATCCGAAATAATACAGAAACTCCTGAGAGTTTTCCATGAGGTCACTTCAGAGCTGCCCTCACTGAAGCAGGAGCATGTATAAATTTTAACACTGCCAGGGTGTACCTAACCATGCTAAATGCTCAACATCCTTAACCCTTTCTGGTAAATGGATGTTTCTACACTGGGCAATGAAGCAAGGACTGGACATGCCTGACTGCTGTCACTGCAAGAAGGCCAGGTAGTTCGGTGCTTGCCATAGCAATCGGGGTCTTTCTGTTCCTAGTTCAGGAGTATATTTGGTCAACACCAGAAAAAGAAGAGGCTGAAAGTACTTTGTTGGAGCTCTGTACAGTTGGCACCAGTAGGATTAAGCTCAAAAGCTGGGGAGAGAATGCAAATGAACTGGGCACATTCTTAACACTAGCTAAAATAGCAGTGTTACCTGGGCCCTCTCTCATCACATCCTGATGCCTGCAGAACAATCCATTGCTCTGTCGGCTCAGCCCTAAAGGGGAGAAGGAACCACCTAAGCACATTAAGACATGGTGAATGAGGTTTTTAATACCATATATTTCCATATTTCAGGGATGTGAGGAAGGGAAAGGGACTGACCCTAAGCAACTTTCTAAGCAAGCTACACAGCTTGTCGACTGTCAAGAGGAATACCTGCCATCACATCAACATTCAGAAGTTTGATAGCGGAGGAGAGCAGACTGCAGTCACCACCCAGCACAAGTCCTGCAGGCCAACTGACATCAGCCTTCCCAACTTGAAACTGGAATTACTCAGTCAGCAGCAGAGGCAGTGAGTGCAGACAGCTGGTTGGCCTTCAGGACAAAAGCTGGCTCCTATTCCTTTGGTCTAGCCCTTGCCCATTGCTCCACCTGTGTGCTCTACTGTGTATGTCTTCCAAACCTTTCTCCAGCTTTGGCTCTTTTACTCTGCACTGCCCTAGAGGCTCTTAAAACGTATTGGCCCAGAGATGTATCCACTGCCAGAAATATAACAAACTAGCAGACAAAAATCGAGGTGTCAATGCAGAGAAGAAAAGAAAGAACCAAGAAAAACAAAAGAGAGCATTGTGACCAAAGCCAAGCCTGCCCTATCTTGAAGCAGTGGATGCAAAACCAGTGCATATGTGTTGATGTTGTTAAGCGTACTGTTAAATATCAAAGGCCAAATACAAGTACCAACTGTTGCAGAGGCTAGTTTGCAGCATAGTCCTTCATACACTTTCTGGATACATTCAGCCCTCCGTTATCTGAGACAACAAGGATGAAGGATTATCCAGACAAATTAAAAATGTAAAATACACCTACTATTTCTGGACCACCCCACTGTAATTCCACAGAGCCAGGTGACTCTCTGGAGCTCTTCTCAGCTCTTATGGTTCCAGGAAGTTAATTAATTGGGCCACAAGACCATATACTGCACACATGTGGAGGTGCTCCTGGATGCTTCTGGACCCAGCCTACCTCTGGAAGCAGTGGAGTTGCAGGTGTGCGATGCTGCTCCTGAGCTAGTAAGTTCTATAGAAATAAGATCACTGTCTCAGTAAGACACTTTGTTGCCTGTGGCTAAATATCTTTTTAAACAGCTACCTCAATAGGTATGCTTTAGGGAGGTCTGTGTTCAGCGCCTGCCTGCCATGGCAATAAATATAATTTCTGTTCATATATTTGCTCGGGTTTGGCATCTCCTGGTGGGGTGCACATTACAGTTGTGCCTCTCACAGCATTTGCCTGCACAAGCCTACCTCAGGCATCCCTGTGTGTCTGTGGTTCAGGCTACTAACAATCTAACACAAGTACTTGGTCATTCTCAAACCAGGAAAGTAAGGATTATGGTGCATGCAAGCCCCACAGGGCATCATCTCAGTCATCTTCATGACAGAAGGTCTCATAGCTGCAAGTATATACTCAGAAACAAGTCAATGTGAGGGGCTAATTTGGCCTACAGCAGGAGTCTGAAGGAATGCATGACCACTGCAGAAGCAAAATAGGGTGCTCTGACACAGAGTAAAGACAAGGAGATGGATGGAACATGATCATCTAGAGAAGGAATTGTTGAAGATCAGCATTCCTAAAGGAAAAACCCATCAGGAAGACAGGATGTCAATCAGCAATAAAGACCATTTTCCCGCCCAGGGAAAACTCTGAACTTGTAACCTCCAGGCCCAGCTAGTAAGCAAATGTTTGCACAAAAAGCACAATAACAATTGTTTAAAGGAAGATGTAGCAATCTACATGAAATTTTGAGTAGCAGATAAAATTTGTTCCTAACTATTTGCGGTTCACAACACTTCAGATCTATTGTAACCACTTTATGACCATGAAAAATGTCATGTTGTCACTACACTAAGCCCTGCAGTCATATTCTAGAAGCATGATCCATCACTCGAGTTGAAGAAAAATGTCTTGTAAGGTTTGGCACTATGAGGTTCATGACACATATCCTGTTTCAGTGAAGATGGTGACACGCATACTCACCAGCCAGTCTAGTACAATATGCCAAATAGTCTGACAAAGTATTTTAAGTCTTGCTCTTTTTCAAGTATCCAAGCCTGAAAGTGCACCAATTGAACGGTTCTTCTAAACCATTTCCTCCCAAAGTAGCATTCAAGCAATAAAACCAACATGGCACTCTGACAAACTATATCCTGATACTTATTTACAACAGAGTTGCTCTGTGTGGCTAACTGAGAGGTGACACTGGACAACACATTGGGCATTCTGCTGTGGGTAGGAAAGTGTCCAAGCAGAGTTTTACTGGTGCAGCAAGAATTAACTGGTCTGATTTAGTGGCTTTCAAAAAGAAGTGCCATTTAAGTACAAGGAAAACATGCAATATTTGAAGGCAAATTACTCTCAGTCCAAATGCAAATCTAAAATTTTTGATGTTGGCCAAACTCTCTGTCTCAAGCTTATTAATGCTGATGGTGCACATTTCTTCTCTCAGAATGTTACAAATCATTTAGCATGGTTTCAGTGAAAGACAGCATTATAATTGTGTAATATTACTGCTTTATCTTACATTGCCAAAATTTTCTCTTCCCTCAACCCCCATTAAAATAGCTTCCAAAGACTTGTTTCTTTGAGGTCTCTTAATAGTTCTTCCCCCCACTATGGAAATGCCAGGTTTTGGGAGCAGTTTTAAAGGCCTTCAGGTTGGGGTGAGGTTTGAGGTTCAGCATTTGACAAAGAAGCAAACACATCAGAATCTCAGGTATTTATTGGTTGGACAGAGAGTTCATTCCTTAGGAAACTCTCATTTGAACACATGCTACTGAGCAGCAACTTTAGTCATACGCCTAAAAAGATAGCTATCTCTGTCTTTGAGTGATTACCAGCACCAATGGTTCTTGAAAGAAAACATAAAGGAAAAAAATATAGTCCCCTGTCTTTAAATGGGTCAAATCAAGCAGTAGCAACCTTACTAGAAGAGCAACTAAGTGCCACCTGTGCACAGGTCCCCTCATGGCCTAGCACTATCTATATTCAGCACACACTATTCAGCACACCATTTTTGGAAAAGGTGTGAACTGATTTCTGGATTTAGCTTTCAGGTCAAACCCCACTGTAGCCACAGGTCAGATCACATTGTGTAAATCTGCTGTGGCCACCTAACTGGTAATTTCATCTTTCCTGGAATTCATCGTGTTAGAGGAGGCTGCAAGCTGTTACAAGCGTGCTCCCATTCTGCATGGGCTCAACATGATACAGTCAAGCTTCTTAGGCAGTAGATGAAAATAACAAATGCTAAGATTTTTCACAAATGCCTCTTCTAGTCTGTATCCTGGACTCAACTAAGAAGAAAAGCAAAGTTTAGCGGTAAAGCAAGGACCAAATACAAGTGAACAATGTCGAAGCTCTCTAGTGAAATGCTTTTCTGTAAGTTTCATTACATGCATGATAAACTGAATCAGCTCTGAATTCCTGCTCCAACTGGATACGAGGCAGGGGAGTAATTAAAACAGCATAAAACAGTAGACCATGTCAAAAGTAATCAAAATTTACAAGCTCAATAGATAAAGACTGGGTTTTTTACCTAGAAGCTAAGGTTAAAGCTATCAGAGCATTAGAGGACACCAACAGAAATCTAAGTATTCCCACTTATTTTACAGAACACAACAGCAGAATTATTCAGAACTACCAAATATACAGCACTCTGCCCTGGCCTTGTTGGCAGATGGCCCATCCACCATGAAAAAAAATCACACAAAGATTTCAGTGTACAGAGCCCTAGACTGCGATGGTGTGAACCAGAGAAGCACCGGGGACCGAGCAGGGGTAGGAACTCGTAAGACCTGTGGGTCCTTAGGGCGTACTGCAGCAAGCAAACTGCTCAGATGGACAAATAAGAGCCCACGAGAATGAGAAGTCTCTGTCTCCATTTAATATATTTGTTCTAAGGTAGAGTTGTACAAACTGTCCCTCTGCTGCCTCCTTAGAGGTGCTGAAGCCAGTCCAGATAAACTAAGCTAGTAACAGGGCAAAGGGAAGATTTGCTGCTTTTATTGCTGGCTTCTACTACACAAATTAAGTCTTATGAAAGACATCATCATGTTAAAGGTATAAGATATAATGAAGCCAGCCTAAGAAACAGGATTTTCCTAAAACCAGATTGTTCAATTTTGAGGTTTTCAAGAAGAAAAAGTTTTGTTTTGTTGCTTTAATTAAAAAATTCCATTTTATTAAGAATTCCTTTTCTTCCAGGAAAAAAAGCCCAAAATATAAACCAGAAAGAAACTGCAGTGGAAAAATATGGAGCAGATTTATCACATATATTTTTGTTCCCTGTTTGATTCCTGGTTGTACGGAATCTAGGATAACCTTTTCCATATTCCAAGGCAGGCAAATTCAAACAAGCAGGAAGGCACAAGCTGGGTTAGATGTGGAGCATCAATAACCACGGAAAACTGGTGGTGTTTCTCTCCTGATGTCTTGAGTTGAGAAGATGCTTTTCTGGAGGTGATTCTTTTGCTAACACACAATCAGCTGGTCTCTATACCAGCTTAACTAGTGAAATCTAATATCTACTAGATTGAGGATGTCAGCCTAGAATACCCAAGCATTCTTTTTAGTCCTAAACTCTATGATTCAGATCTATAAATGAACCATCTGAGAGGAATGCAGCAGTACTTCACATCTTGCCTTCAGTAATAGGTCTTCCACCAACAGTAGGCGACCAAAAGCATCATTCCCTTGCACAGTCCTCTCCCATATGTCACCCAGCAATGCACGCGCACCATGGAGTCCATCCTCCATACCCTTCTCTTAAGGGTTGGGGATCAGTTCCTGGAAGAGGTTGTTTTAGCCTCACCACAGCATCCTATACTTCTGTATCAGCCCTGGACCTGTCCCTTAACCCAAGGCTCACCACGAGAGCTCCACAGCAGTTCAGGCATGGGGGTCACATTGGCAAGAAGAATCAGCAGTGCAGAAAGACCCTTCCATGCTGAGCTCCAAGGGCCACGATTTGGCTGACTCCATTTAACCATCACTGTATTTGTGTTGCAGTAGCACCTAGTGGCCAGGGCTGTGAAAACACACAGCAAAGGAAGCATTCCTGCCAAAAAACTAAATACAGTTAAGCTTAACCGAGAAACAACAGGTGGTCATATGTGAGTGATGCAGCCAGCACAAGGTAACTCAAGTTGACTCTAAAGGCCTAATTCTCATGTGAAAGTGAGAGTAAAAATAATTTACATTCTGTGCTTGCTGGCTCAAGAGACCTCAGTATAAATGAGAATCGAGTCCTAAATCCTCAGTGGGATCCAGGCTTCAAGAAGGATTTCAGCTTGAGGAGGGGTCTGGGTTCTACTTCGCAGTGTATGAACAGCTGAATGGGCAATTCATATTATTTTAAGAAATGTCATGATGGGTTTGGTTTGGGTTGGGTTTTTCCTTTAATAACTTTGCCCCACTTATTAGGCTGTAACCAGGGGACCCTTAAAGCCTCCTGAGCTAAGATCAACAGAAATCATCCCACCAGAAACACACACTGGAAAACTGAGAATGCAGGAGGAAGAGGTGTTGCTGAAGAGCAGGAATCATGCAAGGAGAGCTACCTCTGGGAAGAATATCCGTTGTTGTATCCTTCCTAAAAAAAGAGAATGTGGTGGTTCTTACTGTCAATACAACTGTCATTCAGGCATGCAGAATCTAAAAGCAAACTGAGATCAAAGAGCATCAAGACAGGAATGTATCTGACGGCTAAATTTCCCTTTACCTTTCATTGTCTGGGCAGAGCTAGGGGAAATAAATGTCATGCAGGAACACATGGAAGCAGGTCCTGAAGTCCATTCTCTGAGCTCCAAAGATGTTGTGCTGAACAGGACTGGGTTGAAAAATCAGAAAGTTTTCCAAGACAGTGCACAGTTCACTTGACACTGAGCTCAGTCTATGCTCTTATGTTAGCTCAGGGTTGGAAACACAGTCTAATTGTCCATACTGTCATATTCTGGCTTGCTGTCTGGATGTTGTCTGTATCAACCAGATGACTCTGGGGTAGGGAAACCAAACAACTCACACTCAAACTCTGTCCCCATGGAAGAAAGGAACAGGAGCCACTGGCAAATCCAAGCTCAGAAACAGCTACCAAGAGGAGAATAGCTGCAGCCAGTGATGAGAAAAGTCATCACTCCTTCTTCTGCCATGCATCAGCCTGTAGCAAGAGGAACAATAGATCTTTCAAACCCAACAAACATTTGGGTTTGAAAAAAGATTTCCGTGTAGAAATTCCCTGCCACAGGCATGATAAAAAGAATTGATGACAGGGACTTGGAGAATGAAAAATACTCAATGTCAAGGGCAGTTCTACTGGAGGTGGATGAGCTGGACTAAGATGCACACAGATTATCTCAGTTCTGGGCCTAAAAGGGAGTCGTGTGAAACAGGACATCACTGAGATATCTGGAAAATGTACTCCAGGAACTACTGCAAGAGTCTACTCTCTTTTGCTCTGGTTACCTTCTTCTGGTAGAAAAAACATGGAGAGGGAGAAAACTCCACATTTCTTGTAGGAGCTCTTTGTTTTAAGATTTTTTTATTAGGGATGAAAGAAATGTTCAGAGGGAAAATGAGTTAATTTCTGTCATCTGCTGCCACCATCTGCAAACCCAGCAGCAATATCTGAAATTTTGAATTAAATCCACCCACTTCTCTTGTTTCTGCCTTCCCTCCCAGTGTGGAGGGCAGTATAAGCCAGTAACAGGGAAGCTGGCCTGGGAATAAGGACCCAAAAAGGGCCAGACTCAAGCTCTTCTGTCATTGCTGTCATCAGCCTGGCCCACAAATAAATTCATTTTTCCTCCATTTCTCCTTTTGTAGGTCGGCTAAATTAACTCTCCCTCTGTGCAAGGTTGTTGTGTTACTTTAGAAAGATGGTGCTGGAGAGAGCTTGGTGACCCAGGGACTCTGGGGGAACAGAGCACAGAACTATACAGGAGCAGAGCTCGTTTTTGCCTGATGATCAGTGCTTTCTAACTTGTGAACTGGTCTGTTGCTGAGTGCGGAGCTTGAGAAAGAGAGGAGAGATCACATAACGCTATGAATGTCCAGCCTGGGTTGAATCCTCCAGTTAAGGTTTCAAAACAAATACTGGTAATACAGCATATTTTTTCATGCCCCACTGGTTCCAACTAGGACTGGAACCACATGTGCCAGAAAGGCTACCCATGCTATTATTGGCACAGCTGGAAGCATCAAGTACCACAAATCCTATTTAATATACTGCCTAAATGCCACAGACCTATTTGTTCGAGTTCTCTCGCTTGGTTTTTCAAGCTCAGCCGGTTCTGATAACCATCTGACCTCCAAGGCCCAATTCAGTCACAACCCTGTCTCCCACCCTTCACAACTGCACCCACCGCTAATGTTTTCCTTCTGGAAATGGGTTTCTTCCTATGTCTGAAGATTGCCTTGCAAATAAAGTTTATATGGACGAAGCGCAGACACTTTACAATTTTTGAGTTAAACTGCATTGCATTTTTAGTACTGTGATACAGATCGTTAAGCATTTTTTAGGGTTTGGAGGCATGTTGGCATTCCAGATTAGCAAAATGGGCATTGGTGCTACTGACAGATGTTTAGTAAACTGTTCACATAGCTGGAGATAAGGGATTTACTACCCAGAATATCCATGAAAATAAGAGGAGATACAAGCATATCAAAGTTGCATAGAGAATTCATCCTCCCTCAGACTTCAGTCTTAGAGGAAACAATTTTACAACATTCTTGGTGAATGTAATATGCGTACACAGTTGGGGAGTTGTGTCTTTGAAAGGACCTTACACAGGCTCTTGTGCAAAGATTCCCATTATATGAGACTGATCTGCTGGAACTCAGATATTGAGCAAATATCATACTCATACTGTCTCATATTCAGCTCTGAATGATTACAACATGTCACCCTGCAGTCCCATTACTTGCAGTTCAAATGGGATAAGGTCACTGAAAAAATGGTCATTTGTGGGAAGGCAGCCTCCTGACAGACAACCACTTTCAGTTTGAAAAAGGCCAAACTACTAAACATCTTTTTTCCCTCTGTCTTCACCAGTAAATCTTCCTCCTAGACCTCTGTACAAACCAGAACTGCTTGGAAAAGAAAGGGACAGCCAACAGAGGAGGAGCAACAAGTTAGAGACAACACGGGGTAGGTGCAAATATTCAAATCAGTGGAGATGGATGGTTTTCACCTGAAGATACTGGAGAAGCTGGATGATGTGACTGTAAGGCCACATTTTATTACCTGCAAAAGACCACAGTGATTGGGGAAAGTCCTTAACAACCAGGAAAAGGCTGATGTTACACCAATGTGTAAGAAAGGTGAGAGAAGGATCTTGGGCAGCTGGTTCCTCTCTATCCCTGGAGGGACCATGGAACACATCCTCTGGAGTCCATTTCCACACATGGGAAGAACTAGAAAGTAAATATGGAATAGTCAACACAGAGCTACCTAGGGCAGACCTCGGACCAATCTGATTGCCTTATGGGATGAAATGACTGGCTACATAGACAAGGTGAGAGCAGTGCTGTAATATACTTTGGTTTTAGTAAGGCTTTTGACACTATTTCCCACGGTATTCTCTTTTGTAAGCTGAGGAAGTACAGACTGGACAAGTAGATCATTGTATGGGTTGAAAATGGGCTGGACAGCTGGACTCAGAGCGTGGCAATCAATGATTCAGCAGTTCATTGCCAGCTGGGAAAAAAGACAGGGTAAAGGAGCTGGGATTGTACAGTCTGATGAAGAGGAGGCTAAGGGGGAATATAACAGCCACCTACAACTACATGAAGGACAGTGACAAAGCTAATGGAGCCAAACTCTCCTAGGAAAGGAGAGAAAGTTAATAAAGGGTGCAACACAAATTGCAATGTGGGAAGCTAAGATTGAACACATTACAAAAGCTTTTTACTTAACAGTGTAGTGCAGCTCTGGAAAAAGTTATCTAGAGATGATGTTGCATCTGCAACCATAGTTGTTTTCAAGCCATGGCAGATCTGATCTAGTTTCGATGACAGTCCCAATCCAACTGAGAGGTCCCCTCCAACCAATTTTTCTATAATTGTGTAACAGGTACCTCCACTGAGGAAAGAACTGAGTTAGAAAGCAAGAAGGCAAAAGCAAGGCAGGACAGATCCTGTCTCTAACTGATAATCTATCGCTTAGTCCCCCATACAGAAACAGGACAGGACATAGCTACTCTCAGTGCAAGGGGTGGATGGGACATTATCTAAGGGGGAGATGGTCACCTGGCTGGTAAATGTTAATGAGGTCAGTGAGCTATTAAGTCCCTTCTGCCTTACTATCCCCCCCCACCCCTCGCCCCTGCCAAAACCTGGACTTGATAGTTTGCTGGAATGAAACTCATTACATGTGAGAGGAGCTCCACTACTACTGACACGAGATGAATAATTTATAAAATCAGGAACCAAGGCCAGACCAGCTTTTGTAGTAAATAAAAACAGTTCTTTGTTGTCAAAAGGGGGATTGGATCTTTGGCAGGGTCTGGTGACAAAGCAAAGCTCCATATGTGGGAAGACAGCCGTAAGAGGCTAAAAGCATCTGTTCAGATATGCCTGAGAAATAAACCGGTGTTTACTTGGCTAAAGAGACCAGTGACAGTTCAGGACAGAGCACCCCACCACAAAGAGGCACCTTGATTTGTTCTGGATTGCAGGGCTACTGAGATGCAAAGCCTTGTACCCACGTGACTTCGATCACGCTTCTGGCACATGTATTTTGTCCTCTGCTGGCAGAACAGTCACCCAGCAAGCCTGTCTCTGGTTAAGGCTTCCCTTCCCACTCCCCCACCCCCTGTTGTTACTGAGCAGGGCTTTTCTGTTTCGTCTCACTTCACTTTTATTATGGCAAAGTCCTATAAAACTATCAAGTAGAGCTGGCTGAAAAGCAGTGTTTCCAGTGCCTTGAAAATGCAAGGATTTAAATATATATATATAAAAATTTGGTTTTGATCCAAATTGAACAGAAACTTTTTTCAGTTTTTTGAAAAGAGAGCAATTTCCAGGAAGCCAGAAGCTCCCCAGACCCTGCTGCAGCCTCCTGGTGAAATGCACGTCAAAGCTTGTCAGCTTCAGTGGGCAGCTGCAGAGCTCCCAGCATCCTTGGCCTTGGGGCAAATCCACCAGGTGCATCCACTTGGGAGCCAGAGACTTGTATGCACTATGTTTCTCCTGTCCTGGAAGAGATCTGCCAGGATTACAGGTGGGTTTCTTCAAGCTCTCTTCCTCAGGCATGGGGAAAGTCAACTGTGCTCAGCACAGTTCCAGCAAAATAAGCCAGGCTCAAGGTTTCATGGGAACATTTCTGACCAGCTCAATTCTCTGGGATAAACCATCAAAGAAGAAACTGTTGGCTGAAGGAGCATTTTCATTGCAAGGATATCTGATCCATCTGCAACGTGACTTGCCTCACGAGTGTCCAGTCTCAGTGATCGTTTCTCGTTTAAGCTGGCTGCCAACAAAAGGAAATATCCATATGGAAATATCAAGACGACGACCACCCCACCAGTGCTAATGGTTACTGCGGTGATGTCACTGGATGACAATTTTGAACATCTAAACTGCTGTCTTTAAAAGCAGAAGATCCTGGTACCATTTTATGACCTCGTTGGGTATATCTTCCCTTCATGCACTTAGGCCCGGTGATGAGAACGTCCATAAATTGTTTGGATGATTTTTAAACAGATTCTTCTGAACCAGCCCATATGGATATGACGAGCTGGTGAACCATACAGCATGCTACAGCTTGGCATTGTGCCTGCAGCTCCTTCCCATAAAATGGGCAGCTTTTAGACCCGTTTAATCACACTTAAACAAGCTTTTTATCTCATTTGTTCTGCGTCATAACTCTCCCTCCAAACCCTATAAACCACTGTGGCAAAACCATGAAGTACCGGCCAGCCACACATTTTGGAGTCATCTGCCTGGCTCTCACACTTTGTTTAAATCAATATTTCATGACTAATATCTGGGTTTTTTTAAGTGCTGCTCTTCCTCCACACACCCCCCACAGCCTTTGAGGAGGCTTATCCATGCCCTAAGCTAATTTTCTCATGATGAAATCACTACCCTTTTCAGCCACTACACCCTTGTTGAGGTCTTGGGCTGCAGGTGCAGTTCTGATGCTGCCAGCCATCTGGAAATGGTACCTACAGGGACATTTTAGGATTCTCCCTGCCCAGGAGATCCCCAAACGTGGCACAGATGGCTTTGTGTCACCTGCTCCTCTGCACAGAGGTTATGGGTAAGATAAAGATTGTTTTGATTTTTGTCCTCCTTTCCATGTTCAGCCTCCCTGTGCTAGCCCAATTGTTTCAGCACTCACATAGAAAGACTCCTGCTACTTGCTTAGATGCAGTGGGTGATAAACAAAAACCAGATGGTGATGGGTGCAGACAGGGAAATATACTTCATATTGATAAGCAAATGAAGCAAGCAACTCCACGAGAACATCTGCCATGGGGGCTTAAGAAGGGGACAATCACACAGCCAGATAGGTATTTATAGGCCACCTTTTCCCTTCACTTACATGAAAGAAAACCCAACAATGGCAAAACTTCCCTTCCTTATTTGTCACACTCAGTTTTACCCTGTGACAAATCCTGAGAGCAAACCAGGATTAACTGGATGCCCCATCTTGCACCTGAGAGTGCCGGTTCCCTCTGTTCAATAGATATTGCCTGTCACAGGACCTTAAGAGTTAAAATACCCTGATAAGCTTTAACCTCCTGAGAGACAGGGAGAAAGACATCTGCTTTTTATTTTCATGGCCCAGCATCTCTGCACTCTGGTTTTGAAAAGTCTGCATTCCATATAAACAGAGAGAAGTCCTCATAATTTATGCAATGATACACCAACACATTAAAAGGGTTGTATTTTACACTAATGAGAGAAATAAGGTATCATTTCCTTCACAAGAGGAAGGAAGAGTTGTTGTAATAAATGCCAAATGGGCACCCCTTCATTTCTGTAAGGGCAAGGATATTATGACAGCAAAGACTTTGAGATCTAGCTACCTATTAAACAAATCTCTACCAAAACAGATGTTGACACTGCAAGGACATCTTGGGAACTAAAGGATGCAAATTTATTTGAATAAGGTTAACCAGGAGAAAAACATGTCTGAAAATCTGTTGTGTTTCTGAAGAACTCTTTGCAAGAGGAATCCAAATGGAGTATATGAAATTAGCTCATCCTGACAGACAGCCCACCATTAATGGCAGAGGGAGCTGGGTTTTTTACTCTTTTTTGACTCTCCCAGCAAAATCAAGTGACAGCTTTGATATGTGTATGTATCCACACAACTCCTTGTCTCACTGGCTGGTATTAAGTGTGTGCTTCTTGGATGGACACATGAGAGCAGCAACACCTGGACTGCAAGAAAATCCAGTTATGGCCATGTGGCCAGAGGCTGCTCTGTCTTTTTTCGGGGTTCAAGCCATTATGAGAGAGGAGAAACATGAGTCCAACTTTGTCCTTTGTCCTTATTCCTCCATCAACAGGAGGGAAATATAATCAAGTCTCCGGTTCTGCCTATCTCTGGCGCTTACAGCCTTTTGGAGTACCTCTTTCTCCCTACACCATCATGGAGAACAAGGTTGTGCCCAGTGAAGTGGCTGCATTAGGCTGTTTGCTTGTGCTGCCTTTTCTGCAGTTGTTGTCTTTTCCACACTCTCAGAGCAAAACTTTTTCTTGGCAGTAGAAGGACCAAAATCTCCAAGAAAGGCAGGATTTTTCATCTGCAGACAGTTATGAAATTGCAAAAGGCCTGCATAAATACAAATGGTAGGAGAGTCTACAGGTGAAGGAGAGAGATCAAATGGCAGCAGCAATGTAGGAGAGGATGTTCTGTTCTTTGGCCAGTTTCCCACCGGGAGAATATAACTTTCAGACAGCAAGAATAAATGGAGATCTTCATTTCTGCTGCAGTGCTAAACTGCTTTTAGCTACTGACTGGGCATGCAGAGAACCAAAGAAAAAAGGTATGTTTGAAGAGAGGGAAAAAAACAAATGAAGTGGAAATCACCTCAGAACATACCCTGATCATGCTGCAGATTCTGTCCAGCTATAGATAACATGACAGCCTTTCTGTGTAAGTCAGTGTTTGTTCATATATTTGAGTATTTAAATAATTTGCCTCGAGAATGACATGAATTTCAGTATGATTTATACTGACCCACAAAAGCAAACAAGTTAAACTACTAAAGGCCAGCACATAAAAAAAAATTAATTTTAGAAATGCTTTAAAATACTAAAATAAGGAAATAAAGGCAAGATGAAATTCCAGTTCCACTCTACGACACTGTCTTAGAGATTACTACAAAAGTCCATTCAGCCAAAGATCACACTTGCATTGGAGGAAGTCCTCTTTATGCACTGTTAATTACTTCAACAATCTATAAAATTAATGGCTAAATGAACCACATTTGTAGATACTATATTTCAGATATTATTTACATTTAACAAAATATCCTTTGTTAGTAATTACTGGATTTATGAACTGTTTGGAACAAAATGGACACACCCTAGGGAACCTGCTCCGATCTCACAAATGCACCACAGACATGGATACACATCATTCATTCAGTCTGATGCTGCAGAACTGCACCAAGGGAGAGCCTTTTCACCACCCTTTTCAGTTTTCCTAAATCCTGCCTTTTTGTGCTCCTGCAAAGGAGGCAAGGGAGGACACTGCAGCCAAGCTCCTCTCCCCACAGCTGGGAGACCAGAACCACTTGGAGGACTCAGTGTTCCTCTCTGTCATGCATCTTCAGGCTCTCCTAGCCTGACACTATTCATTACTTCTACTTGAACACACAAGGCACATCCAAAACAAAGACCTGGGTAGCTCAGACGTGCTGAAGGACACTTCTCTGCCTGCCAAACACCAGAGGCCAAGGCAAGCCACATCTCCAGCTTCACCTAAGAGATCTGCCACCTACAGACAACCTTGTCAGTTTAAGGTATTCATTTTTAAAGGAAAAAAAAAGCTGATCTGTCTTCTTTTTGATCAGGAATTTCCATTTCTGTGACTGTTTATGCTGCCATAGCTAACTTCACAAGTCTGACAAGCTAGAAAGGAAATGGAAATCTTTCTGGATTAAAATAATGGGAAGAAAACATAATATCATCCATTTGTTAAGACACTTGTGACCACATCCAGCCCCCATTGGTCAGAAGTGCTGGGAGACAAGATGGTTGTCTCATTTCACTTGGGGGAAACTGAGGCATGGAGTGGGACAAAGTGTCCTGCCCAAGGTCAAGAGGGAGGTCTGTCCCCAGGGAGGAGGCTGAATTCGAGTCTTGCAGTTTCCCATTTGCTAAGGTCTGGCTCAACTGTCCTCTTTGTGTGTTTATAACACTAGCTTGGAAGAGACTGAGCAGAAAAGCCTGTTTTCACTATCTCCCTTGTGTGATTGCAGCATCACTCTCCTGTCCAACCCTAGCTGACGCTGTCAGGTTAGGAGCGCAGCTGCTCTTACCCCAGTGCTTCCCCACGTCAGGTCCCCAAGGACAGATTAAGGGAGAATCAAAGGAGCCAGGCACAGTGACGACAGGTTCAAGTAATGTCATGGGACAACCCAGCCCTTTGCTGTGGCTTTTCTGAGAAGACCTGTCAAACTGAGCCCTCAGCTAAAGACTCCACTGGCTTCTTCCAAGGTGTAGCTCTGCAAACCTTGCCCCAGCAGCCCTCCTGCAGGCAGTGGAGATGAAAGGCATGGTTGCAGGCTGAGCCCAAAACGAGCTCTCACGTTTCTCTTCAGTAGTGCTGAGTGAGTACTGCACAACATGTGATTTCACCTTTTCTCCACCTCATGGTATGTTCATGAAGATCAGTATGAATGCAACACGTGTGATTTTTTGCCCTTTGCATCAGAGAGCTTTGTCACTTAGTTGTGACTGGTCACAGCATCCATGTTGGTTTTGGGTTTGGACCTGTTTGGGGAAGCTGCCAAGTTACTTCCGAACTACATACTTGCCTCATCAGCTTTTAAATTTGGTGTCCAAATGTAGCTATGTGACCTTGAAACTAACATTCTTTGGGCTTCCAGAGTAGTAAAATTAGCACTTGGATATTAGCAGAAAGTTAACCCCAAATGGGTGCAACTGAACAAACATTACATAAAAACTGGGATACCATGTATGCACAGTACACTCAGCGCTGGTCACTGCATCAGCCCTGTTTCAGTAAACCCTGTGAACACAAAACAAAGAGCAGAGAGAAAACTGACTAATGCTTTAAGGTCCTTTAAGCCCCCTGTGGCTGCATTTTGGGTTTACCACAGAAACCTCACACAGAGGCTATATGTTGAAAAGCATTGTGCATCTTTCATCTTGATATGAACTGTGTTATGTTATATGGATCTAGGTCCAATTTAACTACATGCTGTATGTGGTAGAAAAACTGGGTAATCTATGTGCACAGTGCCGTGCAGGAAGACCAATTACCTTTAATACCTTGTAATGGAGGATAAAGCTGGCAAGGGTTGGGGAGGGGACCCAAGAGCTGCTTTCCAGGTCCTCAGGCACCCTCTGCTTCACCAACCCAACTTGGGGTGGATTTGGGTTTCTTTGAGTAGATCCAGACCTGAACTTTGGTTGTCCAAGTAGAGCTTTACTGCTTCCAGCCACCAGCTCACATCATCCTTATGAAACACCTTTCCTTTCCATGTTAAATATTTCTAGAGCACTGTCTACACTAAAATCATTACACTTCCGCCCGTACCAAAGCCATTTATATATGAAGGCTTGAATTAGCTCCCTGGATGGTGGTGCCCAGGAGATGGTCACACACATGCTTTGAGAGCCAAGTCAGTCTAGGTGTTAGGTCCTTGAATCTGCCTCCCATGAAATCAGTAGCAGGTCAGCATCAACACCGTTGTAAGGCTAACAGGGCAGACAGATCCTTGGCTGCAGGGAGAAGGAGACATCCGCCCAGGTGCACTGGTGTCCAGGACCCACATTACCAATAGGACCAGTCACCCACTCCTTTTTATAGAAGCGTCTAGCAAGAAGGAGTAAAGAAAGATCTCACTATGGACAAGGTAAAAAAATAATTTACATTTAGATCTCTTTTTCTAAATCGAGAAAATTTCCTCCTGTCTGCCTGAAATCTTCCCAGATTAAGAACTTCTTTTGCTATCTCTTCCCCCATCTGTGATATAGAAGTAAATCTTTCTCTTCCTTAAATCTCTCTCCCTCTTGACTCATCTCATACATTCCTTCACTTGGAGGCCAGATTCTCTTCCGTTCCAGGCCTCTTTCCATGCCAGACTCTTTGGGAAGAATTTTCTTCTCTTAGTAAAGAGCTGAATTTCTCTCTTCTCTTTCCTTATTTTCCCAGATCAGTCCCACACCTTCCTGTTGGATCTATTAATTATCCTCCGGTTGCCACACCCTCATTTCCCTTCTGTTCTCATTTCCCTTCTGTTGCATTCAGGTTTCCACCTGCCAGGTTCCCATTTCTGATAATTTTATTTAGACTCTTTTTATTCTTTACCCATATCATCCCCCCTCTTCTCTTTTGGCTGGTATTTTTCAGATTGGACAAACTACCCATTTCTTTCATTTCAAACACAGGCAGGTGTTTCACATGTCTCATATAAAACTGTGTGCATGTGCCTGAGTTTGTATGAATATAGATGTATATACAAGCCAAAGCTTGTATTTCCAAGCAGGAGCAAAAGCACAACAGTAAACTTCGCCTTTTCACATCCACTCAATAGTAACTCCATTTAAAGAAAAATAATTTAGGAAGTGATTGCATAAACCAACTCCAATTTCTTTTCATATGATGGGCAAGTGGGGAAAGGGAGAAATAAAATTCCTCCCTTCCCCATCTGGGCACAAAGTGCCATGGAGAAATGTAACCCACACACCATGCTTTGACTGAGAACCTCTGAAGTGAATGACAGCTTTTCTAACTCTTTCTGTGGCCCACTCTGAATGCTAAGACCTGACCCTGCAATATCCGGAGGCCTTTGGAGACCTGCTGGTTCTCCTTGTTGCAGACAGGATCCAATGAGGCAGGTAACCTGCTCTCTGACCAGCTTGCAAACTCCACTCTGGAAAAGTGTCAGCTGCATCCTGGACACCAAGATTCACTTTTGGACAAAGATTATAAATAGCTTGCTTTAAAGCAGCAGGTAAAATCAGTTGCCATTAACCGTTTTTAATAGCACAGAAGGCTTTAAAACAGCAGTTGAAGGAAAGAGTAATTAAAGACATAAGTATATAAGGGAACTGGGATAGAGTACAACTTTGGGATTTGCCAAAGACAGATATTCATTTCACATCTGGCTTCTTTGCTAGAGATTTCCTAGAGGACATAGAGTGAATCCAATTGATCCGGACTTCAGTACAGTATGTCATACAGGCCCACATGGAAAATGGCTCTTTACAGGAAAAAATAGGAATTTGTATGAGATCTGAAAAGTACATGAAGTGTTGATTTGTATGAAAGGAAGCACATTATGTGAAAAGGAAATTCTTCCAATAAAGCGAATTAGTCATGGAAGTCTGCAATGTTGGGTCTTAGGAATTTATCTTGCCGGGTATTCTCATTAATGACCACGGCAGGTAAGGTAAGAAATATGCTAATGAAACTTGCTGATGACCCAATTTCAGAGGTACTGTAAACAGAGAGGAGAATAAGAAGGTTAACAGGAACTGGATGATCTTGAGATAAGAAGTCACAGAGAACGCACAGAAATTTTTGGTGCAAGGTGTGAGGCAACATATCACTGTAACCTCACTGAAATGGAAAGACCTGGGAGCATTGAATAACCCTTCCAGCAAACAGAGGGAAGTGATAACACCATTGGGCTGGAGTGTTGTGTCCAGGTGTACATAAGGAAGGTAATTCACATGAAAGGAAGGACTCTAGGATTAGCAGAAGAGGGAAGCGCTTTCAGGAGCAGAAACCAGAAGAGGATGGCCTGCTTACAAGGAGAGCAAAGACACCCCTTGACTGCAATCTTCACAATTCTCCAATGACAGGAAAGGAGAAGAGTGAATAAGCTAAAAAACAGCACTGGAGCATGAGGATATGAATAGGCTGAGAGGAAATTTGGGCCGTAAATTAGGAGGCTTATTGACAGCCTTGCACAATGAACATACAGGCAAACAGCCCTTAACTGATTTCAGCATGGAGCTTGCACAGTTAGTGAATGTTTATGAGATTTTGTTCTCTAAGATAGCAGTGGCCCGGCCTGCTAACTGCTTTGCAATAGTTCAGTACTCAATCTAATTTAAATACTAAAATTTCCCAAAATGAAGTGTTTTACCCTTGCTTTGTTAATGATCTCTTCTCCAAAACAGACCTCCAAAAGAGAGGAAAGGTCTTCCTCCTAGGGTGAGACCAACTGAATATTGTAATTCTTGACTCCAACACCCGTAATGACCATTAAAACGAACAGGCAAGTTACTGAGGCAGAGGAAACAGTAGTCAGCCACAACTGCTCTTCTTGGGTAATGTAAGATGACTGATGAATTTTTGTACCCCAAATCAAATGTGGTTTAAATGAAACAATGGGCTTAAAGTACATAGGCCAGAAAACCTTGAAGAGCCTAATGCTCTGCCTGGGAATAATAAGGCAAAAGCTGTAACAGGCTGCTAAACTTAAAGATACTTGTTTTCATCATCAGCCCACCAGTGAAGGACCAGATCTCTTCTCACTGATACTAGTTTCAGTGATGGCATTTGCATGGTCACCTGAACCCAGGCATTAGCTGTATATGCTCTGTCTGGTAGAAATGCCCCTGCTTCAACAGTAAGAAGCAGCTCTGGCATAGGATGTGCAGCACATGAAAAGGGTGAGCAGCCTGAGAAGTGGGAGGCTTTGCAGACCTGGTTTCTCAAAGGCCCTGCAGTTTGTGAGAGGTCCCAACAACAGGGAACACATTGAGGCTCTGTGTCTGCAGGCAGGCAGGTTCATGAAGCTGTCCAAACACCCAGGTGAGCATCATAAGGGAGGATGACAGCAAACATAAGGTTTCCCCAAAAGCCATGGAGTACACTAACACTAGGAAGATGTTGAAATCAAAAGGGAGCAGCATCATGAAAAGAGGTGGTAAGAAGCCAAGGTTGCGCAAGGTTTGTATGTACAGAACAAGTCCAAATCCCCATCTTTCCATGATTTGACATATTAGAGGGAAACAGACTTTTTTTCTGCTTTGAAAGAAAAAACATTCCCTCCAGTGAATGCAGCCTAAATATCCCAGCATCCTGTTATTGTACCCAGTCCAGGAAGTGCAACCGAGGCCCTGGGTCTGTAATTGGGGCCACATGGATGTCCCTGTGCTTATGCTGAAATGGCCTGACTGCTCCAGCCCAGCCATATGGCTCCAGGTGAGAGCTGAGCCAAGGTACCCAAGCTGCTGTGCAACCCCTTCACTGTAACCTTGGGCAAGTAACGCTGACTCTTTATCTCAGCTCCCCATCTGCAAAAGTGTGGCAGTCATACATTCCTTCATCCAGCTCTTGTCTGCTTAGCTCTTCAGAGCAGGGAATGTGTGTACTAGATGAATGTGTGAGAGGACCCCGATTTTGGCTAAGGCAACTGAGTACTACAGTAATTATATATATGATAGAAAACTAGTCATATTATATAAATTATTATAATCCAGAATCAGTGGCTATTCTCCTGAAAAGTCCCAGTGTTCAGTGTTTTCATGTTTTTGTTTTTGGAACAGATTAATCACTTTCACATCATAAACAAATAATGGTTTTAATAGATTCCACATTTGTGGAACTTTTACAGCTAACATGCAGCAAAACTCTTGTCCTCCCCAGGCTTTCTTTTTCTTCCTTCCTTTTTTTTTTTTTTTTTTTTGCTGAAATAGCAAAATATATTCTGTAGTAAATTAAGTGCGATTCACTAAGTGCGATTCACGTGGCATTTTGTATGAACGCACTGTGGATGTGGCCTATGAAACAAGCTTTGTTAGATTTCTGTAGCCCTTATGTTCCCTTTTTGTGCTTATAATTCTAAATATGTTTTTGCTGCAATTTCATGTAAGGAACAACAGGGGAGCCTTTCTCTGTCTAATATAACACCTATGAATTCCCATCAATGCAAGTAACAGATGGGGAGGAGTCAGATGCTGCCCTGCCATCCATACAGGCTGTGTGCTTCCACCCTGCTCAAGGGCAGAGTAAGTGAGAGCAGACGCCAACCCTCTTAAAGGCATGTGTAATCTTTCACAGGCGAGTTCAACTCCTGATGAACCTTTAGGACTCATGTCTGGTTTCCCAGGCTACCCTGCCTTTCCCTGTTGTGGTCATACACATCCTGGTCTCAGACAGCGGCTGAGAGCAGCTGCCGAGAGCACAGGAGGCAGCGATAATCCTCCGGTGGGATGAAGCTTGGGGAATTCCCGTGGCTGAGGTGGCATCACTCTGTGCAAGCTCAGCACTACCACTGAACTCCCCTATTACTTTTTTTGTTGTATTCGGTATCTCTGCATCTGTTTGAAAAACGCAGCTCTCTGCAGAAAGGCTCAGCTTATAGCGACTCAGTCCAAAGAAAGCCTCTGTTGGATGATTTTGCTTATCAAGCCCAGAGATCCCAGCTACAGAACCTCTGCTGCTGTGAAAAAACCCAGCACTTTGATTCATATGTGCCTAACATAAAACACACTGGACTGAGAGGCCCAGAGAAAGGTGGTGGAGACAAGATTAATGGTTTTAACTGGGAGTGAAATCCAGTAATTAAGTAGTGACCCATGACACTTGAGAAGCAGTAACAGTTTGTTGACCACAAGAATGATTGCTCAGAGTGCCTTCTTAATGTTGTAAATGTGAAAATGATTTACAGCACAACCAACAGGGAAAAAAAAGCAAGCTAGCAAGCAGACACGATTGACATTAATAATTGCTCCTGACTGCACACATATGTGGAGGTAAGAAAGTAGAAATACTTTTGGTGTGTAGCATGGTAGCAATATATCAAAATTACTAACAGCAAAGGGACTCAAGCTCCTTGAGCTGAGATGATTAAAAAGCATGCAAACACCATTCATAACACTGAAACAAACAAGAAGCCTGAAAGGCATGAAGGCTCCGCTTCAGTTTTCAGTAGGGCTTATTTGCCTTAGATCCGGAGCCATGAGCATATCAGAGCCTTGAGGACAGAGTTAAAAACAAATTATTAACATCCAGTATGAGTCTCAGTGCACAAGCTGCTCTGCTTCTGAAGAAGATGTAGGAAGACTCTCAGGGGATTTCTGCAGCATCTGAAAGCATGAATCAGTTAATATTTAGCAATGAGATCTAACTGGAAGTCAACAGAGAACTAGCAAAGTGTTTGAGAAGGACACAACGCTTGTCCTCCAGTGAACTTTGCTCACTGCGGATGGTGAAGTCCAGCCTTGCAGTGGCACCTTTTGTGGTCCTGGGAGAAGACATGAACATCAGGATATCCCAGTTTCCTCTTTGCTTGTAAAACAGGAAGACTATCAAGCTTTCTTCCCCTTGGCCTCAGCCAGCCCTGCTGGTAGTTCACCGGAGCAGGGATGGTCTCCTACAGCATGGCCCAGGGTCTGACAGTCTCACAGAGCAGGACAAAGGCTTCTCTTTCATCCCATTGCTTTATGCTGCTACCAGGGGAAAGAAAAAGGGTTTGTGCTGCCCAGGTGTAAAGTGCCAGATATCTGCTCTGCTGTTTTGGAAATGTTCCTTTTCTTTCTCAGAGAAATGGCTCTGCAGCTTACAAGAGAGTTTGGGAAAATGGTGACATTTTCTCCTGGTGTAAACACCTGGAGGATTGGAGAATAGTCTCCTTTCCAGACACTTTTTTTGCTACCAGAACCGCAGCTTTGCTCTCCTTTTGTGGATGATCACAACCTGTTGGGTCAAGGCAAAGAGGTTTTCTGAATAGACTAGGGCTATTCAGTGCACCCCAGGGGAGCCCCCCAAGCATCCCAGCACCTCCAGTCACCAGCCATTGCGATGGCTTACCCAGATCCTGTGCAAAAAGAGACTTCATCATATTGGGATTGAAACCCAGGTCCAGAGACCCCCAAAACTGGCACTGTTCAGGCTTGAGATTTTATGCATTCTTTAGCCAGGTCATTAAGATCAACATCAACTGATGACAAAAGCACAGTGACAAAAAAGAAACAGTGTCTCTGGTCCAGTCATCTGCCATGGCTTGCATTTCTGATGCCTTGCACTACCAAGACCTGTGCCTCCCTCCCCTGCCTGTCAATCCCAACAGCATTGGATTGTGACTCAGCAGCCACAGCCCAAAGCTGCTCTTCTCCTCTCTCCAAAATGAAAGGCAGTGGAGGAGATGTAGAGGGGACATGAGCAGGGGTCATAATGAGGCTGAGCAGAAGAAAGAGCAGGGCCTTGTTTGAAATGTAATTATTTTCATGCTCGGCTTTTTCGGCATCACTTAAGCCCTCTGTTCCACCATCTCCTGTTAAAAGCTGGTAGGTTTTGTTGTGTTTTTTAATATGGTCATAACCCCATTTTATATAGAAGGGAAAATACTGGCTCCCTGTGGCTTTCATGTATTTTCATATTGGTGTAATTCAAACAATATGATGACTGAACTTGACGTCGTTTCCTGGCTGCAGTGGGGCTTGTGGTAATCGAGAGTTTAAACTTCATTGGGACGCCTGATGGAGCAGCAACATACACCACAGAGAGTCCTAATGAAGATCAACAGTGGACAGGCTGGCCAACTCAGTCCAGCAAGGACACTTCTTACCCCAGGTAGGTGCCATCCGGTCAGGTGAGCCACCCAACAAGCTGCCATCTCCACCTGATGCAATGCAGTCATGCAAAGGGCCACAAGCACATGCATAAAGACTGAAAACAAGCTAACCCCACTCCCACTGCAATGTTCAAGAAGAAAGTAGAGGTATGAAGCATCTATGCTACTTTCCCAGCACCCTGGAAGTTGGCTTTGTGCCACTGTGAATTCTCCTCTTTATAATAATTCTCAGAGCATGAGAAGAGTCAGTGTTTTGTTCCAGTGAGGACAAGAAGCGTTTGCAGTCTGGTTTTAATTACAGTTGCGGGAAGAAGGACGACCAAAACTTGAAGAATTAAGGTTGAGAAGAGAGAGGTGAATAAGAAGTGGTGTCTTGGAAGCACAGGACATCAGTGTGCCATTGCATTTGTGCATGTTTCCATGCCAGAAGCATCTTAACACAAATGCATGTCTTTATGTCGGGTGTATGCACATCCCTGTACATGCACACATCTAAAAGGCAGGGCTGGTAGCACAACCTATTATTAAGCTTGCCAAACATTTCCCAATTATAAAGCCCTGTTTTCAATTGCTAATAACTTTGTTAAACTTAAACCACTTTGGATTGCAATTTTCCATGCCAAGTGTCTGCCTCAGGCTGAATTTTTTGCTTTTCCTTCTTTTTTTTAGCCATCAGCCAAAAAAATGTTCAGCTGTTTCGGGGAAGATGGCTAGGGAAAATACAGGGGCTTGCAATAGAAAAAAATCCTAGCAACCTTCTCTTGCAAAGATCTAGAGTCCTCCTGCTTTAGAGAAAGGACTGGAAATCTGCAAGTAGTGGAAAATCTCATCAAATTTGACAGAGCAAAATTGCTCTGAAAATCCTTTTCATACCCAAGCAATACCTCTTACATCTCTGTGATTCCATCTTTCCTGAGCACGCTTTAGCGTTTTGCACTTCTGGCCACGTCAGGACTGTTTGGGACCGCTCCATCAGAGCCCAGTTGCACTTAGATGGAGGTGCAGAGAACCTGGTTTTCTTTCAGCCCAACTCTACTACCAGCCACCATCCCTCCCTTCCCAAAGGCAGCTCTCCTCACTCTAATCCAGCACCCCTCTCTCTGTGTCCTGCATGATGCATTTTTCAGTCCCAACAAGGAACGCAAACCAAGGTACAGTGTAAAAATATAGTCCTTCCTTATAAAACCCATGTGATAGCAAAGATGTGTCTTTGCCCCTTCTCCCCCCATGCAGCAGTACCTTCAGAATCCCTGGAGTTTGCCCACTTATTAATACCACTAACACTCACATCTGTTTCAAATTGGTTTATGTGGATGGGATTTAATAACAAATATGTTCTCCATTAATGCTAGCCCTTGCCATGCCTACATTCACTAACAGGCTTACGTATTTTCTGATCAGATCAGATGTTCTCTGTGGTTTGTTTGTCAGATTTTCTGTTTGGTGACTTTCTTCTAGCAAATCAGGTCTGAAATGTAAAACATGCAGAGAGTAGCATGGAGCCACCAGCACCAGCGGGTTCAGAGAAAACAAAGCCAGACAGGCTGCAGTCCCACTTCTCCTGGATTTACAGACTCCTGGCCTGATACACAGATATGCCAAAACACCCTTTGCTACCCTGTGGGAGGTTCGCATTCCCCATTGCATCGTGCTCCTGCAAGATGTTGGACACGTGGCAAATGACACTTGTGTACCTCTGGGACTCAGAGAGAGCCTTCAACAACATAGAAATGCAGCTGAAAAATTCACTCATACAGGCAGGTGTGTGAGGATTTCAGCTTGACAGGACTATAAACAGAGGGTGCAGTTCTCAGCAGTCATGTTTCTTAAGGAAGGAATCACTGAAATAATCCAGGTCTAAATCCCCTAACATCTACATAAAAGTTCTGGGAGAAATGCTACAGTTCAGAGAGGATCATAAAACCAGAGATGCTGTGAAAAGCACAGGAAAGGAGGAAAAGAAAACAGTGAGCTTGTTACAGCTTTTCAGGTGGGCCTTCCCATGCACAACTCTGGAAAGAGAGCTGGACCGAAATGACACAATTTGATGGTTGCTGATATCAGACAGGGGCTTGGGTCATGAGGTTGAGAATCGATTCAATATAGCTCAGGAATATTCAAGGGATGAAAGAAGCCACAGATGGCAAAATCAGGAGCACTGCAATGGGGCCAGGAGCTGGTAGATAGGAAGTGGTAATGCACACACAGTGGCTCCCAGCAAGGCAGACATGCTCTCATTAATGAAGAATAACACATTGGTGGACCAAAAGACTGATACAGAAATACAGGTGCTACCATACTGCAATAAGGATAAAATGCCAAAGTTTATTCTGCTTTCTGGGGAAAATGCATCACCCCATGATGTACTGAAAACACAAGTCCTGTAGTGGTTATTCTGGTAGACACCACCACCTTCCCCGACAATTCCTTTCTCACAGAAAATTCCATTTAATTGTTGAGAAGATAAGTTTTCTACTATGGAAAAAAAGCCCAGAAACATGTTTTCTGAAAAAACACCCCTAACGCAAAAGCATCTGCCCAAAGCCTATCATCCCAGCAAGGGACACACAACCCCCAGCACAGTAGCAGCAGAATTCAGACCAAGGGAAAGCTGTCAGCTCCCACCTCATACATTCAAGAGGCCCAGAGGGAAACCCACAGCAGGTTAAGACACTAAAATATTGTCTGAAAAAGATGTTTTCTTTTTTTTTTTTTTTTTTTTCTTCAGGGTGAAAGCTGTTCTGCCCCCAGACAAGGTGTGTTCAGAGTCAGCTAGCAGGATTCATGAAAGATAACAGCTCCAGTGGTCCTGCAAAACATGGCATGTGAATGTGCATTTCTGTTTTGCTTTCAAGTAGCTATTGCAGCACTGAGCAGGCTGAGGGTCAGAGCTTACATGATGGTTAGAGCTGCTCAGCTTGTGGGCAACCTAACAGAAGGAACTGGAGTTTCTTGGCAAAGTTCCTTGCTTTTTTAAACTCATGTCTACACAGGCAAGAGCCAATAGATTTAAATTATCCCCTTCTGACCTTTCAAGTTGACTAAACATAAGCCAAGACTAATCCAGAACTCTTATTGCCATCATACCTTGGACAGTCTCTCAGCTGACCATCTCTGGTCAGACCTGGCTATGGACAGGTTCACCTTCCCTGGCTGAAGTTGTGCTGATCCCCTATATCATAGTCCCAAAGGGTGTAACTGGAAATCAGGGAGAGCTGCTGTTCCCCTGCAGGCATTTCAGCTGGAGGCCTTGCATGGTGCAAGGTGAAGGCCAGCAGAGACTGAAAGAAGCATCTAGAGCCCGATCAGCTCTGCAATGAGGAGCCAGCACTGAGGGACCCAGAGTCAGGCAGTGTGATGTGCATGGATGCCCCCACCAAAGCCATGTGCTCTGCAACAGGTTAGTCCCAGGGAAAGCACGACCCACAGAGCTAGCTATGAAGAGTGGCCTGTTGGGGCTGCTGCAGACAGAAGAATGTGCATCACCACAAGGGAGAGTTTAACCCGTTCCCTCATCCTTTTTCTCTCCTTCAAATGCCAGGTGGGAGGTTTGACCTTGGGTAGCAGATCCAGGGACCGTCCCACGGTGCAGACACATATGTGCACACGCAGAGGAAGATGAAGTGGTTTTGCCTGTGACCCCAAGCAAAATGGCAAGCCCCAGTGGGCTGGGGTATTCCAATACCCACTTCGCATTTGTAAGCTGTCCTCTGGGTAGGATTTCCAGGCACATAGTGTCATATCTTTCACACTTTTTGAGCAGGGCTATAAATTATGGTGAGAGTCCCTGTAACTTCAGCCTGATCCCTCCGTACTCCTGGCGCCTGCTGGGTTGTTGTTGTTGTTGTTACAGCTACAGCTCCAAATGGGGAACGTGTGATGTATGTCTGGGAAGGAACTTTTTTAACTGCTCAGCGAAGTGGTCACAAATAGGAAGAAACTGCCGTTTCCTACAATATTTAGCATTATATAGGCCCACAGCAGTGCCACACTTTACTTCTTCATTTCTAGCATCCCCCTTTGAGAGCTCTACCCCACTTTATCATCATAAACATGTCAACAATCAGTCCCCGTGGAGGGCTCTGCTGTTTGTTCTTTGGCTCACATGGAGAAAGCATGTCCCTGCTCCAGCCCCCAGCACACATTTCTCTATGCTCAAAGGGGCCAGAGTTGGAACGTGGCCATCTTGTGGCTCCCGGACCTTGATATTTAAGGGGAAGGAAAAAAAAAAAAAAAAAACCAACAAGGAACACGAACTTGATAAATATGATCAGCTGCCGGGAACGTGCCTGAAGCCTCCTGCTGCTGTTGTTGACATCAGAAAGCTGCGGAGCCTGGGAGACGCGAGGAAGTTTTATTGTCTCGCTCCTACCAGGAGCACGCGATTGCCGTTCCAACCGCCTGGTGCTACCCGGCGCTTCTCTCAAGCGGTCCGCCCGTCACTGGAACACAGGACATCAGTTCTCACCTCCTGGACCTGACGGCCAGGGGGAGGCTTCCTGCTGCTTCTCCCAAAGCCTCAGAAGAACTTTTTCACAGAAACCAGTGCTGGCATGATGTTTTCCTGGACTAATTTTTTATTATACCTGAAGCTTTCCCACCAGCCACCTGACAACTCTCCAGTCTGCAAGAGCTGCTAATTGGGCTAAATTGTATGGCCAGACAGGGTGCCCCTGAGCACAGGGAGAGGTGCCACTTGAGGGTGCAGCTGTGGTTGATGCCTTTTCTAGAGTGGCTCCTGTCGGTGGAGCAGGGCAGGCCCAGCTGAAAGCTGTTTCTTGTTTTAGGAAGAAAGAGGATCAAAAATGCAGTCAGCTGGTTTCTTTGAATCTGTGTTCCCCTGTATGAGCTTAGCAAGGAAGTCCAGGCTTCCTTAAACTTCACCAATGCAGCAAGTTGGTCTATCAAAGGACCAGGAGTGAACTTCATTGAAAGTTATAGAGAAGAAAGAAAGCCTGTTCTAGTTAATAGATACAATATCTGAATACTAATTCAAGCAATTGAGCAGAAAAGAAATGAAAACTCCTTTGGGAAAAAGGGAATCTGAAGCAGAGCAGTATTTTAGCAGGGGCATGATGAATAATTTTGTAGTGACAAGTTATGGATATATGTGATGAAGACAGAAATACCTGAGAAGATCCTACACAAATTCCTTTTCAGTGCTTTTTCATCCCCTTATTTTCTTGCAGTGTGCAAAGCTTCCTCAGTCTTTCAGGTCCATGGCATTAGGTATAGTACAAGAGGGAATTATTTTCTTCCATATAGAGAGTTTAGGCCCACTGAAAAGGGCTGGCTGGACAGTTATGAAGATGTAAGCACTCTGTATATACCCAGAACAAACTTCCCCAGTGCTTTGCTAAAAAAATATGGTGCAATGCTTGGCTGGATGAAGCATGGTAAAAGAGCTCAGTTTTCATGGCTCATTTAGTCTGGGACTTTTCTTCAGGGACAGCCAGCAAGAACACTGATTTTGATCACTTCAGATGTGGACAAAGTTATTCTGGGATTTGGGCTGAGACTGGCTCATTTTACAGGACTTCTAAAAGACTTCGAAGTAGTTACCTGGAAAAGACAGTTTCCAAATCTGCCCCACTCCAAGCCAGCCAAACCCTTTCTCACATGAACTTACAGCAGCAGTGCATTTAGAAAAGAAAAACATCTATTCAGAAATGTTTTCTATAAATTGTTTGTCATTCAGCTATGGCTGCAAGGGAATGCATCCTCACCTCAAGTTTCTAACCTTTTTGTAAAAAAAAGTTCAGATCTCTCTTCAAAGTAAATGTATTTCTTTAAGAAAATAGTTTTTCTTTTTAAAAAAATTCCATTTGGCAGAAACAGACAGTTCCTCATGAACACTATGGTTTTTTAATGGCCTGAGCCCTCTTGCGGCCGCGTTCCTTTGCCCAAGCAGCCCTGGTGTAGGAATGTTAGGGGCACTCAGGTGTGAAGGTGCTGAGACCTGTAAGTATCTGGATCAAGAGACAGAAAGAAAACACAAAATGAAACTTTCCCAAGTAACTCAAGGGTTTCTTCTCTTCCAAAATCACTAGAAAAACTTTAGTATGAACTACTCCTCCTCCCTTATTATCCCAGAGGCAGATTCAAATTGCACTCTGCTTTGCAAAAGAGTTGTAAAGAGCCCTAGAGCCAGCCAACTGAGATAAAAGGCCACAGCTGAGTGTTTCTGTAAAGACAACAGTTGCACCATGAGTGAGAGATACTTCACTATATCGGTACGCCACGCCACAAAGTTCTTCTGCAAATGGAAGAAAAAAGATGTCTTTGTGCACCCTATCAGGGCTCTTCCCCCACATCCACGGCACAATCTTCGCCCTTGTAGGACATGCTGCTCTCTGGAATGGGCAGGAAAATGAAAGGCACAAACATCTTAGCTTTGAGCATACAGCCTCTCACTGCTATCGCCAGACTCTCTTAGTATCAAAGAGTGAAATATGGCCCTATACTGGTTCATATCACAGGTGCACAAATCTAGCCCTTCATAACTTTATTACTTATGACCCCTCAGTGCACCAGCAGCCACGTTTGGAGAGTGTTACCAGCTCTCTGTACACTTTAATCCCTGTCTCTCAACTCAGCAGCTGCCCTAACTCCCCATGAGTGATCTCCTGCAGGACAAACCCTCGCACCTGAGCGCACACCTGGTGCAGCACATGCATTAGGTTGCAAGCAGGCACCTGCAACTTTGCATATACCCTTGCAGAAGCCGACCAGAGTTATGTTACCTCACATATTCCTGGTCCCTAAATTCTCTCCTGCAGTTCCTTAAACAGCCTTTCCTATCATTATGAAGCCAAAAGAAAATAAACTTTCGTGACCGTTTTTATTATCTCGTTTAGAAATTGTTTACCACCTGCTTCATTTCCATGCTAAAATGTGACATTAATTTGGACACAGAATAACCTCTCCTTTGTCATCAAATTGTTGCACTTAGATCAACCAAGACAAAGACATTTTTTTCTCCTAAGTAAATCTACCTTCTTCTCCATGCTAGCCATGATTCTTGGCAGATGCTTAAGACAGGAGCTTGGAGGAAATTAATATTTTTGATTCTAGAGAAACAAATGTCAAAAGTCAATTTTGAAAAGATAATACAGCTTCAGTTGACTCATACATTTGTCAAGATGCTGTGACTCTATAAAGCGCCGGTGAAAGGAAGAAGCTGTGATTTTAAACTGCGTAAACTGTTGATCTTTTGCATTGTTTGGACTTTTGCAATCAGATCTGTGTTTCAGTTAATAAAAATAAGGCAGTTACTCAACATTTTTTATATTCAGGGCAGCAAGCAGACCAGCTCTCAGAGACACCAGCCAACTGCCTCTGGTAAAGCCCAGTTAAATGCAATCACATGCAGCCACTCTCGTTGGTCTGACAAGGCAGCATTCCTGCAAAAGTGGTTCTCCCTCACTAATCCCATCATTAAACCTGAAAACCAGATCCTATTATTTTAATTCATCTGGCAGTAGCTTGCCCCAGTTTAATTGCACACCCGTACAAATTGATATGTCGCTTCATCCCAGACGAAGGGAACCCAAACTCCACCTCGAAGCTGTCAGCAGAAACACATTGAGCAAGTGTTCAACAGCCCCATTTGACACATGGCTCTGTGTTATACCTATGAGTTTCCAGGCCTTAACTGAGCACGTTTGCATGATACTTTAAGGGTTTAAGGTCTCACTGGTAAAAGCTCTATTTACTCCCTGGGAAGTCACACACAGGGTATTATTTTAGTGGTCTGTCAACACAAAGCTTCAATCTGACTGGGGTTGTGCCATCCCAGGCATATATTAATGAATCACTCAAACAGAAGCCGTAGCATCTTAATGCAACCATCCTTTTAAAAAATCAATCAGAATTAAATGTAAACCGCAAAACCAGTAAGTGAATGTATTGTTAAGAGGTTTTGATTAAAGCTTTTGAAATTAAAAGGATCAGACTGAGGATCAGAGAAACATACCGCAAAATCATCAAAAGAAGATGACGAGCAGATTTTGTAGCCCTTGCTCTTGAGGGAGATAAATCAGTACTTTATATTTTATGTAGGGAAAGAGTTGCAAAACTTGGCCTTGGATACACAGAAAACGTTCTTAACTGACCTTGAGTCCTTGAAGCCAATTAGTCCTTTGGTGTCTCCCCTGCGAGGAGTCTCTGGTAGCAGGACAGCTGCCCCGAACAGAGGTTTCTCTCCTGTCACTTGGCTGGATGTGCCAGGGCGACTTTCGGCACACCACTAGCATGGTGACAAGCGGTCAGATGGTGCAGCTCATCCCCCTCTAATTGCTGGAAGCAGAGAAAGCTTTTATAAAGCAGTGCTACCACCGAGTGAGAGAATTGCTTATGTTGCCTGACGGGTACAATTTAATGCTTTTATGTCATAAAACTCCTTGCACTGAATTTCTTACAGAATAACAGTGGCGTGCCATATCCTGTTTTTTACAGGAAACCTTAAACATCGACATGAATTTTTGTTTCCAGTCACACTAAAAATGAATGAAAATCATTAGCCCTATAGGCACTTTAACATGGTCAAACCCTCATCCACCCAAAATCCCCACTGAAACTCCATTCTTCTATTTATCTACTAAGCCTTCTGTTTCTATTCTAATTTACACCTTCCTTGCAAGTGTAGGTATAAAAATTGAGAATTGGATATAGCCTTTGGATTTGAGTCTGCATGTGCACTGTCAGAGCTGAATGCAGAGCAATGTAACTGCCCTCTAGCAGTTATAGAGTCAGCGATTCCAGCATGGCTTGTGCAGTGAATAGAGCTCTAAATCCAGATGCTAGTTTACAGATAGTCTTTCAGTTCAATTACAGTAAACTTCTCATTTTTAGGCTACCCAAAAGCCACAGAAATTAATCCTTTTTGCAATATGCCTCTGCTAAACTGAAACCTGGTTAAACACATGCTTGAAGAAGCCACCTGAATTTTTCTATATTTACCACACATTTAAAAGTCATATTTATAAGTGACAGAGCAAAACAAAACAAAATCAAAACAAAAATAGGTTCTCTGCTGAGAATGTATGTGACAAGCTTTGCCCCAGAGTGTGTTTTTATAGCCTGGTTATAAACCCCTGGAAACAGAAGGGGATATAATGGAAACACTGACAGATCCTTACCTAGAATATTGCAAATGAGCACACCATAAAAATGACTAATTACAGATATTGTAAAACTCAGCTTAGTTCTGAGGCTCAGCCGCTGGGCTGGAGCAGGGAGATGCAGAGAGTGATAACAGAGGGCTCGACCTCTGCTCCTGTTGGCTTTGCCTATGTACAGACAGGGAGCTTCTACTTTTGACCCTTCATTAATGCCATGACCACAACAGGAAATATTTTTTATAATGTTGTGAGCTTAATGGCAAGAAGAGTGTTTGCAGGTTACCTGGCCTGCAAAAAAACCTGCCCTAGTTCACTGCCTGCCACAATTCTCTGAAGTATGTCCACCCATAAAGTCCCAAGCAAGTTCCAGCTTAGTAGACTTCACCTGTCTACTTCAGATGGGGCTTGAGGATGTGTTAGACCATATACCAAAACCCCAGATTCCTCTAAGTGGCTTTGTCTGGTTTGTGAAGGAGGAAGGGAGTCCCTCAGAGGCCCTGAAGAGCAGCACAGAGGGACAAGGTGAGGAGCTGGGAGCTGCCTGGATGGAGTCTGTCCACATGAGGACACACAGGAGTTATGGGGTTATTGCACTGGGGCTGGCCCCATCAAAAAAAAGACCAAAAATAAATGGGGACTTGATGATACCAAGCACCCATGCATCAGCAGAGGAAAGTTTATTTGGTCTACACATTTGGAGAAGTATACTTACTGTAAATGATAGTTTCTGCATGATTGCAGGGATGATGCACATGCTCTGAATGTCATAGAAGGGTTCTGCACAGCTATTGCCTGCTAAACTGGGAAACTGCTCAGGGCCAGGCTCTGCCATTCCAGTGTGGTCCTGAGAGCTGATGTCCCCCGAGAACTGCTCCCTTGCAGGTACTGAGGAAGGACTTTGCTGGAGAAGCTAATGTCAGCTGGCAAAGTGGCAGGCAGCAGGCTCCAGGCTTGGGGGCATTGTCAGAGAAAGACAACCTCCAGCATTCTCATATCTCCCTGTCCTCTTCCCCTCTGGGGAAAACCCCCCTTGGAAGTGATGGTCATCACCCTCCAAGCCTGGGTACATCACCTGTATGCTGGGCGCTGCTTTCAGTGTCTGGTTGGGCAGGACACAGATCCCTTTATGCTGTCCCTCCAATGCTTGCAGAAATCCCATCCCCAAGGTCACAGAGAGCTGATCTCTCTGAGGAACTGGCAGCTGTATCCATTAGGAAACCTAAGGGGAGCCAGTCAACTTTACAAGAGATGGTTGAATTGTTCTTATGCCAGAGGGGCCCACTATTACAATAAAGGCCTCTGCAACAACAAGGGGACAGACCCTGGCCATGGACACCCCGAAGGCCTAAAGATAAAGGGTTGGATTACACAAAGCAGCCTCTCATTATCCACTCCTTGATACTGGTTGGTAACTTTGTTTTTTAAGGAATCCCTTAATTAGGTTTTACAGTGCATAGGTTAGGCATTTTCCAGCAAGAGCTTTATTGTAATGGGTTGCACATGTTCTCATACTGTACACCGAAATGAAACTTAGCTACAGGGCATTTCCTTCCATTGCTCTTGCTGGGGAGCAGCTTTAACCTCTTTGCAGACACAAAGCCATATTTCACTCCTGAGAGGCCACAGCAGTTCCCCACTCCCAATCACTTGGGTCGTTTCAACCCTTAACTGTGCAGCGAACTTGCAAATGTGCTGCAGGGAGCAATCCTGAGGGCACAGGGGAGAGGTGAGACAGAGATGAAAAAGACCCAGGAGGGTAAAACCCAGCAGTGCCTGACTGCCAGTAAAGCCCAGGAGTCTCCCAAGGAGGAGCCCACAGTCCTCAGCTTTGCAGCACACAGCTGGCGGCCACATCGCTGACCACTGCTAGACTGCTAGGGGAATCATCCAGGGAACCCCCTCCAGAGCCAGCAGTGCTACATTTCTGTGTCACACTTCAAGGCACAAAAGTCAGGACTGGTTTGGAAAAAGAGAAGAAAAAAGCCGTTTCACAGGAATGAAGATGTGATTCATAGGTAAAGGAGAAAAAAACAGATTGGAATGGCCAGGTACTTGGATAGGATTTGTCCACCGTCATCAGCTGTGGTAAGATGTTCTCCTGACCCTGGACTCTGGAGATGGGTTACTCAGAGCAACCAGAGCTATTTCTTGGACTGTAGGTTTTTTTCATCTGGAGATTGCTGTGAGACTAAAGAAATGAAAACTGTACTGGGGAATATGAATGCTGCTAGGTCACAGAAATTACTCATGGATTTCTCTATTCAGCCCACCAAGCTGATGATGCAGCATGACTATCAGAAAAAAAATCTCCAGCTATGGCTTAAGTGTGCAGAATTTACCCCAGATTTTGTGAACTAGCCCAAAACTTGGAAATTTATGACCATTTTCAGTTTGAAAACAGTGATATTGAAGGCAGCTTCCATGTGGCAGATTCAGACCAGACAAAAGGAGACACCTATGCACACAACATACAGGGAAGCAGTGGGACTCCTTGCCATAGGATGTAGTAGGAAAAAATACGTTTACATGGGTTCAAAGGGCAAGTGGACAAGTTCTTGGAAGAAAAAGTCCTTCAAGGTGTCTTAAATACCTAATTAACCACATTGTGCTTGGTTTTCCTACAAACCTGTTGCATCATTTGGATACCAGACCTACAGAAATAGTTTCTTTGGCAGGTCCTCTGAGAAGAGGCTGACAACCTGCACAGCTCAGCACATCTCTACCCTGCCTGATGAGTGTGGGCATGAAAGCCTAATTAGGCAGGTCTCAGAAACTTCAACCTGCAGCAGAGAACTCTGGTTATCCATCCAGCAGCTTGAGCAGTTAATACAGCCAAAATATGCATTACCCTTAAAGCTGCTGTTGAGGGATTAAACCTCAGTCCCACAAACAGTCAGGGATGTGACAGCTCTGTGCATACCGGGAGCCTGGCTGAAATGACATCTGCGTAAGTGTTTTTAGGAATAGGAATTTGCAGCTGGGTTTTCCATGCTACCCGCTCCTGTTTGCACTTGGACCTTTGAAAATCAGGCTATTAGTATGTTCACATTGAAGAAGGGAATTTATGTTGCCTTTATGCTTTAAGCCTGAATTTGTCCTGAGGGAACAGTAGCAGAAAAAACAGCCATTTCTTTTTAATAGACACCAGTGTCGTTACTTAGGTCTGGTGAGCTTAAAGGATTGAGAGGTGAATGATATCATCAAGGAAATAATTTCTTTCTTTACTTTTTTTCATTCATCTAGGAAAAAAAAATCCCGCACAGGAATACAAGAACCATGCTATGGTTTCTAAATGCTTCCCCTCTAGATTGCAGACCTCATTTATCTTGTCTGCTGTGCCTTCCCCAAGGCACAAACTTCCCTTCTTGTGCTGTCCCAGGGACAGGCACCTTTTGTCCACCCTCTGCCTTCAGCACACTCATCAAGAAATGAACCAGGTGATGGCAGAGGCGCCTGAAAACCCGCACATTCCTCTCTCCAAAAAAAGACAGAGCAGCCCCTCTCAGCGAAGGAGAAGTCAGGATTTATCTCCAGCAACAGCCCCCCAGCCCAGGCCAGCAGCAGGGAGCGGGGCCCCCCACCCTAGGACACCTTGGGGTCACCACAGGCCAGCCAGAGCACCTCGACTTGGCTGTGACCTTGTGGGAGCCCTTGCAAATCACATCTGGAATGTGTTTCAGCTTCAAGAGCAATAAATGAAAACACTGAACACAACAGGGTCGAGGCAATGCTGTTTGAAAGAAAAGGTAATGCTTTGACCCTTATTTGGCCCATGACATGTGTGGTTATTCCGCCAAGAACTAGAGAAATGTGGCTTGGGATGGGTAAAGGATAATAAGCTATTTTGTCATAAAATAATACAATTCATTTCAAGATTCAGTGGCACCCAAGAATGGGAAATGTGACTTCCCCACACTCCAAGCCACTCCTTTTCTTTTGTCTCTAGACATCCAATAAGCAAATGAGAACTCCAGTGGATTCACACAGAAACAATCAAGATCAGAGAAGTTCACACCATTTTTCAAGCAGTTTGGTAAATCCTGATTTGAGAAAAATTAGAAAAAGATGAGTTTAATTTATAAACTACCAACAAATGGAAATCCAAGTTATAGTGACAGCATCAACATAATAATGACACGTGACCTCTTTGTCATTTTTCCTTTACTTTTCACCACCGAAGCCATGGGTGTGATTTCAGCACCCTGCTCCCTGAAACAAGAGCAGCCCCTTTGGCAGGATGCAGTAGGGCTGGCTGCAGGTACCCCTATATCTCCCTCTCCCTTGCTGCCCATAGCAGTATGCAGCTCAAGCAATGCCCTGCTCCCCTTGTATGGCATGCCTGGTCCTGTGGCCACCTGCAAGAGCTATTGCTTGGGCCACAAGAAAAAGTGCAGCAAGTGCTCATAGCACTCCTCTGAGGATATCCATAATCAGAAGGTTTCTTCCCTTTCCTGATGTGGCAAAATCCACTTTTTCCTTAGGAAAGCATTCGCTTGCAGATGAAGTGAACAGCATCCTTCCACATGAGCCAATGCTTGTTTTATTTTTCAGATACAACTGGAGTAAAGCCTCTTTCTTGAACCTGAAAAGTTCTGAGATTGCAGGTCTAGATCTGGAAATTTGCCCTTGCCCAGCTGATGCCACTTACATTTCCATTTATATTTCATTGCCAGCACTGACAGACAATCTCTTCTATCAGGTCCATTAATTTATTGCTTGAATGAACAGTTTTCCACTCAGAAAGGCAACAGCTCCAAGTTGTGAGTTCTCTGGCAGCAGAGCCCATTTCAAAGCTATCTGCCATGTCATGCCCTAGCTGGCCCCAATCTGTGGGTTTCTGTGTCTCTTTGGACTCTTCTTGGAGCCCTTACCCCACCTCCCATCAGTGAAAGCAAGAGGAATTCAAGACAGGGAACTTCCATCAGAATGAGGGTTTTTAACTCAGAATATATTACTGCTGTGGCTGAGAGTGTTGTCTCTCAGAGAGCTGAAAACAGTGATCGGCACAATAGGCTGGACTGTGGTGTTGGAGCCATTATAGCATGGCACCATCCGGCTGCAGGGGAAAATCTCTGTCACCACTTTTCATGGGGTACGGCTGCAGGAGGCTGCCAAGAAAGTGATGCCCCAGCGTTGAAGTTTTTGGATACCCACACTGTGGTCCCCAGGTAGCCACATATTTCCATGTACCATTCCCACAATGTGGCTGGGTAGATCCACAGACATGTAGCCCTTCTCACTTCATGTCTGCTGGAATTTCACCATATCTATGTTACAGCATTGTGTCTGTTTCATTATATTATAAAACAATTTTATGTCTTCCCCTTCGAGCCTGGTTTGTTACTACATGCAGGGATGGGAGGGAGAAGAAAAATGACTTGACAAAGGCTGCAGAGTGAACATAGCACACCACAAGGAACCAGCTCCCTGTTTTCATTGCAGCAGTTTCAGGCAGTATCTCACTGGCTTTTTCTGCCTGATTTTTGAATTTAAAAGCAAAAAAAAGCCTGACCACCCTCTTGCTGAATAACTGGCTCACAGAAAGCTGTCGCTTTTTCCCCAAAAGGATTGAGAAACAGGCGCCTTCAATAGCTTCTTTGTGCAATTTTATTTTGCAGCTTCCAGCCCAAGACAGCATTTCCTGACCCGTGAGGATATGCTGCCCTCTTCCAGTCTGGGACACTGCAGCTCAGCAGTGCCATGGAGACACATCTCCATGGATCTGCAGGATTAACCCAAAGAATCAGTAATCCTCCATTTCCACAGGTCTAGTTTCTTTTAGCAGTTAGGTAATGGGTTAGGCAGAATTTATTAAAAGCATAAGGGACTAAGATCGTGTTCAAGCAGGCTCTTCCTGACCTCACATCCCCCATCTGCCCCTCCTCCTGCCCAGTTTGCAATGCTGAGCCCCTCCATCACCACACTACACTAGCCCAACACCTCTCCTCACCTTCCCCATCATTCAGGAAGGAAACCTCCTTCCACACCTAAGGAATCCTATAAAGAATGAGAAAATCCTCAAATATTTTTTAGTAAAATGTCATCACCTGGGAGCCTCTGCCAGAATTCTGAATGGTTTGGGGCTGACAATAGAGATGAGCGAGCAGGAGAGAGCACCAGGAGCCTGCCTTACCCAGTTAAGAGCTGCAAGCCTTTTTCTCCCTGTTGTGCAAGGGGGACAGATGAGGACTTTCCAGCCCCGAGTGGGACTCCAGGTTGTCACACCTGCTGCTCTCACAGGTGCCTGTGTGCCGGGAGATCCCCTCCAGCAATTCCGCTATGACTGCTCTTATCAGCTGCTGAAGATTAGAGGTACCTTGGAATAGCAACTTCAAGGAAAAAGGAAAGGAGAGAATTGCATTTCAAAGAAAGTGCTTGAAAGAAACCTTTGAAGGACCGTATTCAAAGGTTCATGACTTGATATAACCATTTTAAAAATATATAAATTCCTGTTTGGATTTGAGATTGGCTCTCACCCCATCAGGACAGAAAAGCTGCCTTCTTTGTATGAACACAGTCCCAGCACAACACAGGAGATGAGATCCATCTGATAACATTTTACATTACTTTCAACCTAAAAAATCCAAAGGTAATATATTAAGGTAAGACCTACTCTCACATATGCATGAATAACTTCCATAAAAAGACATGAGCTTGTGCCCATAAGACTTTAGGTAGTATAGAGAGAGCTAAATGTTTGTGGGGCTGGCTGTATATCAGATATCCTAGTGAAAAAACAGTCAACATTTACATCACTTACTGCTGAAATGTTTCCACCCCAGGATTAAAACATGGTAGTCACTTCCCAGCCAGCACAGCAGTTAAATCAGATGGCCATGCTGAGCTCAAGCCCAAACGCAGGCAAACCTTGGGCACAGCTTATCTTTTTGCTGGTCTTTGATGGTATCCAGTCCTCCCCACTCATCCCAAGTATGCACATTTCTGGCAGTATCATTGCCACACGAGAGTCACCAGGCCTGACAGCACTAAGATGTATTTGGGCTGGCAAATTGTTATTAATGGGTCAAATCAGCTCACAAGCACAAAAATACCCTGTCTGTCTAATTTCCTGATACACTGTTTCCTGGTGGAGTTTTTTCTTGGTTTTGGAATTTTATTTTTCTTGGAAAAAAATATTTTATTTCTAGATATACTGAGGAAATAGCTCTACTATTATAGTAGTGTTATCATAGTATATATACTATTATATCTACTCTATTATAGGTGACTTTTTAATAAGAATATCTTTAATGATGCACAGCCCTCTATTTATGCAAGCCTTGGTTCAGCTAAGCCCTTAGCCCCTGTGTAGCATGAAGAGTGTGCTTAACAGGATTCAGCAGGATGTATTTTTAAGGATATACTCAACTGATTTGCTGACACAGGGTCGGGCCTCTTACCACTGCTGCTCTCAGCCTTTTCTTCCTTTTTTGCATCATGACTCCAGTTTGGCCATATCTGAAGGGGAGACATTCCTTCACCCTTTCACTTTCTCCAGCAGCGGCCCCTCATCCTGACTGTGACCTTTGCCTGTTCCTGCAATTCCTGTAGGCAAGCATAGGAGTGCCCCAAGGGTGCTGGGCAGTGGCCCCACAGGGAGAAAGATGTCTGCCTATGCTCCCCAGCACAATGATGGGTCTGAGGTCCCCACTCCAGCTTCCAGAGCCAGCTGCACAAGCATGCCCAGTGCCCAAATGCTGGTGGAAAATTCACATTCAGGTGCTGGGCTACAGTGGCAGCGCCAAGCAAGGGGTGCAGGCTGCCTGAGGAGGGGCACACAGCCAGCTGCAGTGGGGAAGAGCGGACAGTGAGTGGTTCAGCCTCTCCCCTGCAGCATCAGCATCTCGCAGGGCTGCACAACTGGAGAACCAGGCAGAAAGCCAGGAAATCCTGAGTTATATTCCTGATGCTGCCATTAATTTCTTATATGGCCTTGGGCAACTTGTATCACCTGCCAGTTTGGGTTTTTCCTTAGATAAAGTAGGGAAAATAGTTAACATCATGGATTTATAGAGCTTAAAGCTCTACAAAGAAGAGTCTGGTCTGGCTTCTCTGTATAAAAAAAAACCCTTTAATTTCACTCAGTTGTGCCTGAATTGAGGCCAATTGCTTATGTCTGACCAATATATATCTCTCCATCTCTTACAGAAGAGCAACTTATCTTCATCTGAAACATCAAGAGATGGAGAAAAGCCAGCACTTCCCTTGGTATTTTCCCCCCTGTGATTAATTCCCATCCCTATTGAGCTTTCAAGTTTCATTTCCCATTTGAATTTTTTGGGATACTTCTTTTAGCCACTACTTCTAACAATTTTTTTTCTGCTAAATGAAAGTGTTTGTATGATTCGATATTTCCCCCCGTGGCTTACCCACACTTGTTGGTGGGCTAAGGGCCATAATGGCAAAGATAATTAAAATCTGCCCAGTGCTTTGAAATATTAAGCTCATCTCTAAGGCCCATTATCCTGCTCAGTGTCAGAGGTACCACTGACAAGTACTTGACTTCAGCCTTTCAGGCAGCACGCAGCTGCCAGAGAAAAACAAGAGTGGAAAAGTACTATCCCTTCAGAAAAACAGATGTTGCAGCTCCAATTTGTCTTCTGCCAAGACAAAGGAGATGCACTAAATTGATCTTTTATAAAGGATTTTGTTTTGCTTCCAAGATTAATATCACAACAAACTGGGAGGCACCCTACCTCAGGGTGCAATGCTATATTGCAGAACTGAGCCTGAATACCCATGCTGAGCATAATTTAGTTAGTCTGAAACTATGTCTGTGAAGGGGGAGATAAACTTTTTCCATCCAGTAGCACATTATCTAAATAATCTCTCTATCTCAGTACACAAAGGCTGACCACTTAGCTTCAAAGCCAGGCAATAGCTTCTAGGCTTGACGCTGCTTACCATGGAGTGCCAGTGGTGGTCCTCAGCACCCTCGCTGGTGGCCTTCATGGGGCTGCTTGGTTACACAAAAGGAAAGGAGGAATGAAAGGATGGGAATGATGACCTGGGCCATCCTGTGAGATGGCTGGAGGGCTCTGACTGCAGCCAACTATTTTCACTGGCCAGAATACGTCATCTCAAGTCATGCAACTGGGTAAAAGACATCCAACCAGGGCTCTAGCTTATGCAAAAAGTGACTTCTAGACACCTTTCACAGAATGGACACTCTCTTTATTGACAGACCAGAAACACTGTAGTTCATATGCTGGCTTTTTACCCTAGGATCATGTCTGCTTGTCACCATTAATGGCATCCTCCTTTGGTACTTTTTGCCCCCTACACAAAGTGACAACTCCTTTCCCAAACACACTGGTCCCAGACATGGCTATCCTTCCCTTGCTGACGTGAACCATTACATGCCTTCACCAGCCGCTACTGCGTTTCTCCTCAGCAGTATTTGCACTTCAGCAAAAGGACTAAAAATCCCTACTTGTACAACCTGTTCAGGATAAACAGCAGCATATAATTTAAACACATTGATTCAACACTCCTTAGAACAACTATTTGGTCCTGATTTTTACATGGTATATCCAGTTAACAGATTGAAACAAGCACAATCATCAGGTTATGGTATTCTCTTTCCACACTTCTTCATCCGCCTGAATAACTGCAAATAAATTCCATGTACTTGTTTCACCAACACCCAAATCTCTATGCTATGGCAATTTGTGAACAAGGTCTACACACACACACAGAGGTATAATGGATCAACAAAAATGAATGGAAAAACCAGAGCTTTTAAGAGTGCTTTTTCCTCTGCACTGTGGGAAATCTTTTACAACAGTGGGAAACACATATAATGTACTACCTCAAGACAACAGCAGTTCTCACTGGTGCATGGAAGTGCTCCTGAAGCAAGCTGACCCATTTTATACTAGGGCTAGTCTACACAAGGAAGTTTTGCAAACCTAATTATGTCAGCTAGGAGTGCGAAAAAACAAATACATCATCTCTACAAGAGAGAGAGCTATGCCAACAAAAAACCCTGGTGTGGATGCAGTGCTACAAAAGGATGGAATTTTTTTTTTTCTTTCTAGTATAGCTAATTTTGTTTGGGTAGCTCTGATAAACTACACCAGCAAAAGAAACCTCTTGGCTTGAATAACTGTGTTTCCAGCGTAGGTTGCCAGTCCAGCAATATCTGTGTGTCAGCACATTCCTCCTGCTGGAGAGGAGAGACCTAATGCTGAATTCTCTAAAGTCTTTACCTGGAATAGAGGAAGGGTAAAAGAAGGATCAGACTATTCAGTACCTAAAAGGATGCTGAGACACAGTGTGGTGAGGGGGAAAGCTCTGGCTGCTCTGAGCCAGAGGCTGGCCCATCAGACAGCACATTCCTGCCTGACACACCCTCTCGGCTGCAAAGTGACTTTCTTGCTGGAGACAACCCCCAGCCAGAGGGTCACTCTGTGATAACGTGCAGCCATTCCTGGGCTTCTAGCATGACCCACTGCCCTCATCAACGGCAAGCTCCTGCTTCATGTGGGGGTTTCTAGTTGGACCTCAAGGGTTGGCAGCAGGTTGTGAGATGGCCACCCAAGGTCACAGCTACACCATGCTCTGGGGATATGAAGGCAGAAAGAGTTTCTTTTAACCTAGAATCAGAACAGGCTCTCTCTGGTTTTACCTGGAGGCTGCAGACAAGGTACACTGGACATATTCAGTCTGTGTGATTCGCCTTTCCCTCCCACTGCTACTGAGCCTAATGCTTGCCTAATGTGAGCCTAATGTTCTCTCGCAGGCTGGCTTCCACCTGCTGTCATTATGTGGCTGACTGCAACACAGCCAGAGCCAGAGTCAGAGCTATCTTACAGGGAAGGCTAATCTGAATGACCCCATGCCAGGTATATACTACCACTCGCTGCAAACGGGCACCTGTTGGGGCAAGATGCATTCCTCTCCCCTGCCCTTTTCCACAGCCTTGTGTAAGTAACCTGTAAGTATCCTCAGGCAGGATGGTCTGAGACGCTCTCTGTCCTTCCTGCTCTGACCACTGCACTCCTCTCCAACAAAACTAGCAATTTCAGTGCTCTGATTAACAGGGCTTCAAGACTGTGGCCAGGGCCCCTTCCTTCGCATCCTCTGGAGCAGCAAGTCCCACCTTTTCCTTCTTGCAGAGCTGCATTGGCTCGTTGCCCTCACTAATCCTGGGGGGGGATTGTTTGTTGGGCTTTTCTTCCTTAATCAATCCACAGAAACTAGGTTGCATGAGGCTTTGTGTTTCTGTGGAGCAAATTCCACAAGCAAGGTGTAAAAGTAATTAAGGCACCAGGCTTCAGCTTTTTGACATTGCAATCAATGAGCTGTCCCCAGGCAGCCACTTGCACAATGAAAGTGCAGCAAGCACGGGGAGGTGAAGGGGGAATCTAAAATCCATGGCTTTTAGGAAGCCACATCATTTCTCGGTCCAGCTCTCTGGGGACCAACAGATAAACAGCACTGCCCCAAGGAATTTCCTTCCTCCAAAGGTGGGAACTGGCCAAAAGCAGCCGCGGCCTCCCATCCTCTGATGACATCAGCTTCCTCAGGCATGGGGCGAGGGGATTTCAAAGGAGGAGTTAGGGGAAAAAGCCCTCCTGTGAGAACCAAGAAGGTCTGCTTTCTGGTCTGAAGGCCATGTGGTGGAGCCCCGTTGTCAGCGGTTCACCCCAGCATACCCCAGAGAGACAATAAAAACGGGAAGGAAAGCATTAGCACAGCAGAGGCAGCCATGCAAAAGCGGCTGCAGGGCTGTGACCAGTGAGAAACTGCTGTTCCAGTTACTCCGGCCAAACAGTCCCAACACAGCCCCATCTCTGCTGACATCTGGGCTAACCCATGTACCTGCCTTGCCAGAAGGCCATCGGTTTCCTGGGGCTTGTGCCCCTGGGCTGAGGTCACTGAGAACTTTCGGATGGCAAATCTAGGTTAACCTTCAATGCAGTCTCTGTCTAATGATGCTACATGCACTTCCTTCTCCCTACAGCTACCTCTACCCTTAAATCTTGAAGAACTCTAATATCTTTTTAGTCCCCAGCCCTATCCTAAGTTTTGTTGAAATTTGGCCAAGAACTTCCTGGGGGAAGAGGAAAGAGAAGAGACTGGCAGGCAGACATGGTGACACTATGTTCATATAAGCTTCATTTCCTTAGGAAACCAGGCTAAAAATAATAGTAAAAAATGTTGGGCAATTGCCTTCAACTCAACATCTCTCTCTAGACAGGAAGAAAGGAAGGAATTAGCAGACTGCAGGTTATATTTCAAGGTTTGTCTACATGATTTGAAGCATAGAAATTAGAAATGAAATTAAGAAGATATATTAGGTTGTCTTGCCCCTCCCTGGGGGAACAAACCTACAGCTGTTTCCCTTAGCATGTTTTCTACTGAAGTGTGCAGCCTGGTTTCAAATGATCCAAATGATGAAGCTTCCATCAGTTTTCAACAGGGACCCATTCCTTTGCTTACATATATTTTCTTTTTTAAAAAAAAAAAAATTCAACTTTTTTATCCATTGACCATGTTTCATCTCATTATTTCTAGCACACCTCTTAATTGTTTTATAAACTCACTAAAGTAGAAAGGTAAATAGAATCGTCTACGCATACCACCTACATACTTCAAATAGCATCACAGGGTTCATTTCACGCTTTTGGCTGAGAGGCTCTTATTCAACATAGCTTAATGTTTTTAACTGTGTTTTTCCTGAAGAAAAATAAAAGGCTTTGATTAATAAATTCCAGGTTTTTTTCAGTCTGAGTTTTTCGGACTTCCCACCCTGGCCCCATTTCAGCTTGAATTTGAAAGACCAACCCACTCAAAATAGCTTCTAGAGGTTTTTCTCACTCCCCTTGACTTTTCTACTTTAATTTTCCATTACATAATTAAAAACTACTGAAAGGGAAGTGTTACTTTAATATGACATTATTCCAAGAAAATAGCTCTCCTTTCTTAATGACACAGCTTCTTCTATCATACAATAAAATGATGCTTTTCAGCAGAGTGGGCCCCACAGATCTGGTGACATTTATCTCATGCTGTACACACAAGCCCTCGAGGGGAGAGGGTTGCAGTCTGTGTGCTGGCTATCAGTGCTTTCTGGAAACATTAGGGCAAACCATATTTCCCAGGGAGCAACTCTGCCCCAGGCCCTATTATTAACCACTGAGATTAAGGTAGAGGAGAAACCACTTTGCTGCTTGCAACAGCCTCCTCCAAAATAAACCACAGCACAATGTGCCCAAGACTGCATTTCTCCCCAGCACTGCCCATCACTCGCACAGTCAGAAGAAACCCAGTGATGGTCCGACAGCACCATCTGCTGCCCCCCACCCCTGCCAGACAGAGCAGGCAGGAGGCAAAACCCCACACATGGCAGGCTGGTAAGTGCCAAAGGCCCAAAGGGAGTCAGGACCTGCCTAGGGGATTTAGGATGTGGACAAATCACTCATCTGGCTGCAGGACAGCAAGTTAAATTAACTTATTCTATCTAAACCGTGTATTTGGAGCAGGTCTGAATTTGACAGCAAAAATCCAGCCACTGACCCAGCACAAGACTGAGGGGGTAACCTAGCGTGAATTAGTGCTGTCATATACTTGACAGATAAATATATTTCTTTTTGCTACTTTGCAGCTATATAACATGAAAAAACACCGTGAGGCATCACCCTAAGCACAAACACTCAGAGGCTTTGACCAAAACCCCCATCTTTAACATGCCTGTTCCATATTCAGAAGCAGAAGATGTGAAGATGTGCGAGTAGACACAGTTTTCTTGGCCATACTGCACTTGTCAGGGGCCAGTTTCAGAGAATTTTATGAAAACAAGATTCCCCATCTCAAATTCATCTGACTCAGAAGAAGGGCTGGTTTCTGGTATTCTCACACCTCCCTGATGGATAGCAGCATATCCACGGCTGCCAGCAAACACAGCGAGGAAATGTGCACGTATTTGGGATTCAACCCTCAGCAACTCCTGGATTCCTCCTGCACCTCGCAACGTCCCAAGAAACACCACAGCACTGGTATTTCTGTGCCTGATCCCCTGCTTACAAATTCCTCCTGTAACTGGGAACTGCTGGGAAGACAGAGAAAGGCTGGCTCTGTAGATGGGATGGAGACACACACTGGGAATATCTCCCAGATCGTTTATGGGTCTCGAGGCCTCCACAACCCTGCAGTGCAGAAGCATCACAGGTCCACAACCATTCTTTATACAGACATCTGACCCACAACTAATTCCACTGTTGTCCTGAGCCTCCTGCTTCGCTGAGACTAGTGCCACACACAGTTTCCGTAAAACCAAGAAGTAGATTCAGGGCCATATTAGGCATAGTTAGAGGATACTAAATGGAGGTTCCAAGAAGTCTGAGCTCTTTCCTGAGCATTAACGGCTGCATCTGAGTCAGCCTCACCCTCTGCCATTCTCTGCTGAGTCACTTTATCCCAAAGCATAGGCAGCAAGTGGAGAGTGAAGAGGAGGAAGATGCGAGGGAGCACGGCCAGGAGAGGGTGCACAGCGGGAGCAGAGGGCACCAGCCTCGACCTCATCCCAGCTCTTCTGCCGTTTGTATTACTGGTGGGAAAAGTACTCTGAAAACACAGCTTTCATGAGGGTCAGGCAGTGACAGGAGAGAGAAGGACCATGACATTCAAACCCAAGCAGAATACTTGGGGAGCAACAGAGTTGTACCAAACTGAGAGGAAGAATTGTACTTTGGAGTGGGCTTATGCCAGAATATGCGTGCGTGTGTGTGTGAGCATGTGTGCACGTGTGTATGAATACACTCGCACATGGTTTTGTTTGGACAAGGCATTTTGGCAAAGTCAACAAAAACTAATTGCAAACAAACTGCCTTTATATTCAGCCCCCAAAACAGCTGTTTTCAAAGTTGTACCAGCAGGAGTTAAAAGCATCACTAGCTGTTGCTACATGACCCAGTAATTTCGGATGCTATACCTTCCGCTCCATCACAGGGCTTTCTGTTTGCTGGCAAAAAAAGAACAGTGAGGTGCTGAAAGTCTGTTCATCTACTTATTCGGGGCTCAGTACCGCTTTTCAGGAGCACTACATAAATTCAGAAGTTGCCTGAAATAATAAATAACTGTGACAGGTACAGAAACAAAGCCTGTAGCTCTTGGGCTAGTGTTTCCTCCTCCAGAGGGGTTTTTGTTCCCTCGTGTCTGCAGGACAGAACATTCCAGCGATGTTTCAGCACTGATGGGCCCTCAAGCCTCAGCCAGGAGAAAAGTCAGCTTTCTGGCAGAAAACCCTGACTAGCTCCTGGAACCGAGCAAAGAAAAGGAGAAAAGATGAAACACTTTGTTTACCATATCATGACATCACCATCATCACTGGAGAAAAATGCAAGTTCATCTTTCTTCCCTGGGATGGTCTGTATGACCTGACCATTAGCACTGCTGGATAACACAGCAGTGTCCTTCCCCCTCTACAGAGAGCTCTGGGACAGCAGTGTGGGCATCAGCACACGCAGACATGTTTGACCTCATGGCAACCGACTTCAACAGGGTGCAGATGCAACCCAGAAAGCTCCCAACACTGAATTCCCTTTGCAAGATACGAGTCCAACAGTGATGTTTTTCCTCTCGGGTTGAGCCTGGATCTGCACGCAGCATCGTTGACTACTTTGTGGCAAGCTGTACCATCACCCAGGAAAGTGTACAGGTACCATGGAGACTGGGAAGAATTTCTGCCCAGAAAGTCTTTGCATCGTCCACTGCTTTAATTGTTAGCATGTGCTGCCATACAGAGCAGGGAAGAACATAACCGGGCCTTTACAGAAAGTAAACAATTTCCTCCAGAGGAAACAGTCACTTCAACTGGCATCTGTCACTCAGGTTACACAGAGTGGTGGCTCTCTGGAAAAAAACTGCCTCCAAGGAAACACCTGGCTTAATTCAAACACCTCTAGGTTAGCAAAGTCTTTTTCACAGATGGTTTCATCTCCCTCCTCCTCTCACTTCCCTTCTACACCTGTCCCCCCAAAATTCACTTTTATTTGTAAGTGCTCTGCTATTTTCTATATATCTGTTTCTGTTCTCTGGTAACTGAGCAATTCTTGAAGACTTCATGGGACAGGTAAAGCCAGGATACCCCAGTACATCGCATTTTAGCCATTTTACTTTTTCCTGGTTTTGCTCCCATGGCCTTCCGCCAGAGTAGGTACATCAAAACCAGGTTTAGGCTTTATGACAAAGAGTCCAGTTAAAAGAAAAAGGGCGGGTTTTCTACCAGAAAGAGGGGCCACCACTCTATTCCAGGGGTAAAAAATGTCTGAAAGCATGCAGAACTGCTGCGGCTCTGACCACCAGAAATGCAGGAAAAATACAGTTGCAAATGGCAACATAGCCAGCTGAGATGTCCCTACAGTGAGGTCTTCCTCCATCTAACTGAACTCAGATTGAGTTGTCAGAAAGCTCCAGTAAATCTTTGTACTCACATAAGACCAGAGTCAGGGGAGTGCTTTACTGCCCTGAGATGGAATGGAAAATCAGAGCTTCAAAATCCTTGCAAAGAGATCATCTCAGGAGGAGAAATGGCATGGATCAACTGAAATGTTTGTGCTGGATTTAACGCTACAGACAACAGAAAACTGTAAAAAAAAACTGTAAAAAAGAATATCCAGAACTCATGCTTTCCAGTTTTGAAACCACTTGGAAACATTTTCAGGACTGGGAGATTTACTGAACTGACCCTCGTACATGCAAACACAGACAAGTTATCCTAGATGACCATTTTCTGATTACAAAAACGCAGTCAGAAAATTCCTGACCAGACATTTTACATAATTACAAACTGCAAGAAAATGCCAAATTAGAACATAAAGAAAAATCCTGGCAGATTCCCACCTGAATAAAAATTAATGTTTATAAAGCATTAATTCAGTCAGGCGCTGCTCCTGGGGAAGCCAGAGATCACTCATTTCAAGGCACTGGTAGGAGCCCAGGCAAATACGTGTGCAGTGGGAACAGCACCCAGAGCAAAGATACCCCATCCCTAAGCTATGTGTACCAGATGGACTAAAGATCACTTGCCCTCAACAGCAGCCGTTTTTTATTTCTGGAGACGAAAACCTCTATTCCCACCCTGCTGTGCTGAGTTTTGTTCTGGAAGTGAGCAGAGCACCCAGCGCTGGAAGGACTCAAGGGATCTCAGCAGGCATTGCTGCACACCCTCTCTGTCCGCAGCTGGCCCCAAACAGCCCAAAATAACCTGAGACTGTGCATGTAGACGGGCAGAATAATTCAGAAACACCAGCTGAAAAGGCCGTTCCTTTGTGTGAATTCAAGAGGAATTCATTCCCTCCAAAGGCCAGTAAATCATTTGAATGTTGACTCAGAGATGATATTATGGGCCTGTCCTTCACAATTGCTTCAAGTATAATTTTGGCCTCAACAGTTTCTTTAATTGAATTCGATGCAGATGGGAGTCCACCAGCACTTCATTTTTATTTTATTTTTATGATTCAATTTAGCATTTAGTTTAAGTTGCAATCTGATTTTATTATAGTTGTTGCTAGCGGAAAATGTATCCACCTATTACTAACACTATGTAAATTCAGATGCTGTCTTAAGAAATATTCTCACATGTATGAGCGTTAACATTTCATATATACTATGCCTACTCATTGATAAGGCTTGCTGCATGACTCAGTGCCATGACCTTTCCAGAGGAAGTATTGTTTCAATGCATAATATGTTACAAAGGCAAAGAAATGCAACCTTTCCTATTGCTTAATGCATCATATCTTTGGGGCGTATCCTCCGAGAGGCAAAGATGATTCAACCATGCACCATGCACTTGTTCCAGCAAGAGTGTCAATTTGAGAATATATTCCTTCACCAAAGAGCTGGTATTCACACGTCTTCGAGACTTCTTTTTGTATGAATAAAGGGTTCTCTATATTATAGATACTGAACTAGTGTTACACCCTAGAAGTGGTCGTGCTGCACTGCTTGCTAGCTAAAGGCAGTCAGAAGAGGCATAACATTTCCAGAAGACCTGAGTATTCATGCTGCAGTATCATTACATCCACCATAGTTTCAATGAGAAGTAAACTGAAGCCAGCAAGGCTGTGATTATACCTTGGAGGAAACTTTCTAGGCAGTGAGGATAATACAAGATTGCATCAGACAGCCTGGGTAGGCTGCAGTGTCTCCATCACCAACTGAGAGCCAGGACTGATGTGGGTTGAGCCGGTCTAGCTCTACAGCTCACAGAAGGAGGAGGTGACATTTTAGGAGTGCTTTTCTAGCCATGTGATTTTACACTTACACCCAGGATTTGAGTTTTGGGATCTACTTGCAGGAAGCACAAGTTATCAGTCACATCTACATTGCTGTATACCAACAGCAACTACTGCATGAGCTGCCTTACCCAAGGTACCAGCTGGTTTTCCATGCCACGTTAAGCTCCACACTGCTGTGGTTAGACTCCTATCTAGTGCAAAATTGCCTCGTTTCAAATTAGATTCTTTGCAATAGATACCAAGTAGATCAGTCGAGATTCGAAGGCCCGCAAGGCAGATCACTTTTGAACCCAAACAAATTTAGAAAAAATTTAGATTTAATTAATTCCTTTCCTCTGATCTAAGCTAAGAGCTTTTGTAACATCTGAAACTTTTATCAGAGTTGACAACGGTATAAATACCATCCTACCAGTTTCTAGAGTGCTAGCAAACAATCTTTCATCAACCAAATGAACTCTTACAGACGGAGCAAGATATAAACACCCATATGTAATGCACATTCTCTGGACCGGGTCCACCACTAGCAAAACCCTCCTGCTTCCCTGGAACCAGCAATACAAACTCCCTTTATATGTCTTAAGTGTTCACAGCACAAACAATAACACATTAGCATGCACTTGACACTGCTGTCAAAATAAACAGCTATTTATTAACATTCTACAAGGCATTATTTTTAAAAGAAATCAATCGAGAAATAATGTCAGAAAAAAATACATATCCCTCTGCCCAAGAAAACAGCATCTCTCTTTTACTTAAGACAACATCTGGTCCAGATAACAGCTGCCAAGGGCTAGAGCTAAGAGGATCAGTGATTGCTGTTGCTTGGTGGTTGCTCGAGTATTTTTGAGAACAACATTTTTTCGGTGTATGGTATCACTGCCAACCATTCCCTGGGATCCCAGGAGGACAATGCATTCCTTTTCTGCTCTTACTGGGTAAACGGAATAAAGGCTGAACATGATGCTTGCTCTCACCAGTCAAACCTGAACTAAACATAAAAAGATATTAAAAACTGCCTCCCCCTCTCTCCTTCTGAGGTGAAAACCTCCCCATCTTTGTACAAGGAGACTTTTGCTGCCTTTTGTTCCTGTGGTTAAAGAAAATTTAAAGATATCAAGGAACCTCTTGAGAAAACCAAGAGAGGAAGCTTGAATGCAAAGTGAACTTACAAACAAAAAGCTATTTTTAGCGTTCAGGGGAAACTCTTAGCATTGGACAAACAATACAAGGAAGTTTCAGACACTGACTGGTAGGGAGAGCTAATATCCCCTTGTTGCTGCCCCACCTAGTCTGGATACAGGAATGCTGCTATATTCTCAGGCTTCTTACAACCCCCAAATTATCCACCTTCCCTTTAGCGTGGTGCAAAAGTTCAGGGCTTAGGCCGAGAGCCACCTGGTGACCTTGGCTCATACATACAACCTCACCCTGCCACTGGCACAGGTCATTTCAGGTCACAGCATGGCCCTGATGGGACTGTGGGCTCTGTGGTGTTGATGGAATGGGTGGTGGGACTTCCATTTGCGGTACCACCAGACATGGTAATAGAGCACAGCTGGAAGCATGCACAGGGCTGAGGCCAAAGAACAAAGGAAGAGTCTTTTGTACCCCAGGCACAGAATTAAAGCAGAACAGCTGGGCAGAAGCAGAAGGAATGACATGAATGGCCTTGGGACAACCCAGAAAGGACCCTCTTAAACACAGGGCAAAATATCTAGCTGTGCTTCTGCCCTTCATACATCGTGGGACCCCAGGACATTGTCTGCAGATAGTCAATGGATTTGCAGTGGTGCTCAGGAGCTGGTGATCCGGCTGTAGATTCAGGACATAACAATAACGCTTTGGCAGTCCCCATTGACCCTTCTTTTCCTCCTAGCAATTCAGCTTTCCACCACCCCCAGGCAAACGGATAATATATTTTTCAAGCAATTATCAATATGCACGTTCTTTGGGGTGAAAGTTTTTACACTGGAGTTTTTCTAGCCTATTGACTTCTTGCTTTAGCTGCATTCCTGCTTATTCATTTGCAACTAGAGTAAGACTACACTTGAAGGACACCGTTTGCCTTGAAACCTCTCCCAGATCTTTGTATTGCTCAGAGAACTGAACCAGTGTTCAGGGAACAGAAGATCCTGGAAAAGCAATTTCATGGAGCAGACACATTTCTGGTTTTGCTACTGCTTTTGCTCTGAGCTTACAAACACCTAGAGCAAGGCTTTGATGGACAGAGTCCATCAGAAACTGGATGCAAGGTGGAACTGTACAAAAAATAGAAACTATACAGGATTGCTCAAGGCCTTATCTGACCCTGTTGCCTATATAGACTCACAAGAGGTCAGTCAGGGACATTTTGTAGATCTGCATGCCAGTGGGAGAGAAGGATATTTATTATACTGCAACAAGCTGAGCCTCAGTCAGCAATATGCCCTTCCAGGGACAAAGTCCAACTCTGTACTGGGCTGCAACAGCAAGAGTGCAACCAGCAGGTTGAAGGAAATGGGTCTTCCCCTGTATTCAGCACTTGTGAACCCAAGTCTGGATACTGCATCCAGCATTGGGCTCCCCAGGACACAACACTGACTAAGGGGAGTGAGCTAGTGAGCCTGGCTTTGCCCATCAAGATGATCTGGGGCCAAAGCACATGGCATGAGAGGAGGGAACCGGGCTTGTTCAGGCTGGGGCAGAGACAGCAATGAGGAATTGCAGCTTCCAGTACATAACGGGTAGTAACAGAGATGATGAAGCCTGGCCTCTCAAAGACACACAGTGAAGGGACAAGTTGCCATGACAGAGATTCAGATCAGTTACAAGGAAAAAGAATTTTGCCCTGAGAGTAGTCAAACACTTAGACAAGAACTCAGAAACCTTAGATCCATGTAGTTTTTCAGTGAGTCTTTATAAGCTAGATAGGGTAAGGCTGCTACAGCCATCAAGCACTCAACCCTCTTTGACTGGCTCAGGGACACTAGAATATGCAGGCACCTGAACACCTTTGCCTAGTATGCTCCAGAAGGCCTGCTCATTGTTTCAAATGGCACTTATGCCACTGAATCACTTGGACAATTTTCAAAGAAAGTCACCTTTAATTTTGGATTCTGAGCCTCTCCTACAGGGTTTTTCAAATCGCTTTGTTCCTCAGATACTTTGTCCTTGACTTGCTAAATATCCCCCGGGTGAGAGGACAGAGTTGGTTGTTGCTTTTTCTAAATAATTTCCACGTGTTTTTTAGTGGTGTGGGGGGCACGCATTGCAAATAGCCTCCAAAGAAAGAGTAGGAAGAATTTATTTCTGATCTGGCTCTTGGTTCCATCGCAGGGTTGGTCTGTATCTGCAAAGGGTTAAGGATTAGCTGATGGAAAACATTTGAGAGGCTCTGATAACAGAGCATACACAAACAGTGGGATCAGGCTCACAACACTGCTGGTTACACATTGCAAATCACCAGCTTTAGCACAGGCAGTACCAGCCTCGTACCCTGCATGTTTCTACTTCTGGGCTGCACTGACTCACTCCTGCAATAACTCACCTGTCACTCCTGAGAATACTTTGGGATCTCTTACTTCCACCCACCAGCTGACAGGTCTGTAGAAATGCACCCCAATGTTCTGCCTCTGTTTCCCCCCAAACCTCTGCCCACTGATATCAAACAAACCAGGGGAGCATGCTGTTTCAGACCAGACACTCGAAAGTCCAGCACAGCTAGGATGTTTAATAGAAACTGTGCGCTGACTCTCAAAAACACTTGGCTGCAGATTTGTTCAGCTTTTTAAGAGAGCTTGCTTGATAGGACAGCATGAGGGAGCTCTCTAGGTATGCTAGTGAGCAGTGCATGATTATAGCCAAGCACAAAGATGCTGCAGCCTAAAAACTAAAATACACTCTGAAAGACAAGACACTCGCTGTTTTCTGCCTGAGTCCACAGGTCTGTAACGTAGCGCTGGCTTGAGACACAGCAATGTTCCTCATGCAGCACCTGGAACTGCTACATGCACAAGCATCTCTGCACAGCCAGGACCAGCCTCACACCCAGGAGATCCCAGATGTGGGCACAGCAGGCACCCACATTAGGAAAGGCTCTTGAAGTGGCTGGGGAATTTGACCAATGTTGAAGTCAAGAGTGGAGTGGAAAAATCCCTTCCACTCTGTCTTATGCTTAAATACTGAGACTGCACCTCACTCCTCTCTGTTCCTGAAAGAAATAACAGTGCCACAACCATAATTAAATGCAGCCGTCATTAACAGTGCTAGAGATATGGTAAAAACTGGTGTTATGTACACGCACTTCACCTCTGGGATTAAACTGTCTAGTTTCCTTCCACTAACATTTAGAACTTACTCTTTCTCATCTTCCTCCAAAGATGAGCACACCTAATGGTTCAGGTAAAAAGCAACCTAATGGCATTGACATCAGTGGGAAAACCCTGACCCCCACAGCACTGTGCTGATTCATACTGGTTCACTAAGCTGAGGACCAAACCCATGAGCATGAAGAGCCCTTCTAACACAGAACTGACACCTGATCTCCCGTGACACTATTTGCTTCTTAATCCAAATGGTACCTCCAGAGCCCACAGGTCCGTGCCTACAGAAGGTGACAAGGCAGCAGCCGTAGCCTCCGGGGTATGGAAGCAGGAATTGTTAGTGTGGATCAGGTCCACGGCCCGTCTAGCCCAATATCCTGTCTCAGATGGTGGCCAGCACCAGATGCGTCAGAGGAAGGTGTGAGGGACCCCATGTGAGGCAGATGTCATGCCTCACTGCAGCCTGCCCGACTTAGGAAAAGATGAAAACAAATGAGTTTATAACCTTTTGTCAGCCTGCCCCAAGGATGTAACTTCACAAATATTTAGGTCAAATGGGGCACACCCTGTGCTGCACAGAAAGAGAAAAGAAAACCTAGTGCTTCAACTCTTGGATGCCATACTCTGTATGCTAGATAAGATAAACTAGTGACAGTTGCTTGCTGTTGCTGTGGACGCTGGTCCACTGGCTCAGCCCAGGAGCTAAAGATGGCTTAGGATGCAAGTGAAGTGAGTACTCCAGCCTCAGTGCAAGCCATCATTTCCAACATGACAGTCACAAAAAAACTGTAGTTAATTAAAGAAAAACAAGTATGAAGCTAAGCTAAACTAGGCTTCTCTCTGCAGATTTTTTAAAACTCAATCCAGTTTATATAAGGGTTTCACCGAACTGAAAATCTTTCCTTGATGCATGGGAGGGCACTCGCTTTAGCCATCAGATCCCAAAAGGTCATGAAGAAGTCCTCACAGCATGCTGTAAATGCAAAGACCAGCTATAGAAGCATGTGGCTCCTGTCTTCTCCCAGACTGCTCCTCCTTGACGGGGACAGGAGCTAGTGACTTCTGTCAGGTCCCCAGCCAGAGTCAAGAAAAACTCACAGCCACAGACTGATTCTTATTAAGTCATAACAGGTTTTTTCAGGTACCACAAAGAGCACCAGTAAGGTTCCTAATCAGCCTCGGATTCCATTTCCTCATAGCAAAGCCTGACTGAGATTAACCTTGTCATTTCTGTCTTGGCAGTGCCTGGGGCTCTCATCCTGCTTGTGGAAATGGGTCTCCACTGCCCATTCCAGTGCAACACAATGGAGGGTGGTATCACCTGGCCCACAAGGTTTTCGTCCAGGGCTGTCCTGAGGGCAGGGATTTAGTCTGGCTACAGCTTCCCCAGTGCTGGTCTCCACTGGTGCAAACCCCAAACACTGCAAATGCTGATCTAAGTACTGAGCAGGGCAGAAACTTGCCCTCTCTCCAAGGCTGGGTGTCCTATTGGCAAGGCAGGACAGAGTCAAAAGCAAATAAAAGCTACTGCTCTGCCCCAGCCTGAGTGAGGGTAGAGGGAAATCTGTTCTGCGGTTTGGCACAGAAGGGTCTCCCATGTCCTTGATACCCCCGGGGTGGCATCACTGATGGCATGCAAGCAAGGCAGAGACATCGCACAGCTCTGTGCAGGGGGCAAAGGCCAGCTCAGAAGCACCCCGGAGAGCAGGCAGTCTTGCCCACAGCTCTTTTCCTCCATCAGGTGTTAATCATTTGCCTCAGCTGTGTTAATTCACAAATTTCTTTCTCCTAGCCATGCTTCCATTGTTTCCAAGCAGGGCATTGTCATGAGACCAGTTCTATATTTACGACAGGATGTCAACCTATGCTTAGAGTCGCCTTCTTTGAACTGGATACTTTTACCTTCTATGTTGGCAACGATGCAATTCAACAGAGAGGTAGAAAAATAAACAAGTGTTTATTTAAGACATGCTTGGTTGTATCAAAATGCACAAGTGGCACTTCTTCCTATTGGCTCTTCCAAGCTCCTGGCCAGGAGAGCACACATTTTTTCATGTCATAAACAAAGGATTATTTCCTAAGAAGATTGAGAGTTTCCTTTAAACGAAAACAAAAAAAGAAAGGAGGAAGGAATCTGCAGAATAGCCCTTAGGAAGTTACAACTCTGGAGGCCTTTTAGTCCCTTACCAGCAAAATGTATTTAAATATAGCATGACCTGCCCAGAGCACAGCCTGAGAAATGCCATATACCCAGCAAAGAAATTACTCTGCAGCCAAAGCCAGAGGGTGCCAGGCTTCAGGCACATGCCCCTTATCAGGATCTGCAACAGGACTATGAGCTGTGTCTTTGACTTGAGTTAGCTGCTTCAAAAGGACTGATTCTGCTTTATTATGTTTTAATTTCCACACACAGCCTAAACTTTTGTTTGTGTAGCAAAGCAGCCTGCAACCTTTGTCAGAGCAAGCACACAAAAGTCCTTATCCACTGAAGGATGCCACCAGCCAACTTCAAACCAGACCTGAGATTTGAAGCATCCACCTCCTCTGCTCCTCAGCTAAGGACCACCAGGCTCTCTCTGCTCTTCACGAACAGAAGACAATCCCAGGAGATTTGCAAAGCTCCAATCTTATTCTCCATTAAATGCTTTCTCAAGACTGCTCTCTGCTAGTTTCCTTATGAATAATTTTTATCTGGTATTTCTTGGACAAACAGAGACCTGAGATGTTACACCTCTGTGAACCCCTCCCCCATTCTTTGCTGAGACCTCAGTGTCTAAGTAGAGCAGGTTAGAAAGTGGGTCAGAAACTCCTTCTTCTCCTCCTCAAAACAAAAATTTTTTGAGGCAAAACTAAAATGTTTCAAAGCCCAAGTGCCATTCATGCCCCGTGGGAGATGCAACTCTGCATCACACCCCTATTTTCTCAATGGATGAGAAGTGTGGTGGACTACATTTCCCATGACATGCTGTCGTGTCCCCTACCAGTGAAAGGGGTGATGCACCAGTGACACAAATCATTGGGAGTTCACCTGGGGAGCCTGGCCACAGGCAGGAACAGGGACTTGTGCCATAAGGGCTAGAAGACCCATGAATGGGAATTTCAGGACACATATATTTCATCTTGGTCAAGATTATAGTAATAGTTTTGGTTGGGGTCATTCCACTTCCTGGATAAAAGTTACCTCTTTCCCCTTCATCTCCCTGGGAAGTAGATCACTTTGTGAGGGAGGAATAAGCCAAAACTCAGTCTTCTAGGCAGAATGCAGATAGGAGTGTTTTGTCCAATGTCAGTTTGAAGCCATTCCCTGTCACCACAGCCTCCATTCAATGTTGTACCTGCTCTGGAGATATACAGGGACTTTGTGCTCCAGGACACTCTGACCTGTCTCCCACACGCTTTTCCCAGAGCAGAACCAAGTAGCTATTAATTGCCTTCAGCTGTATGAGAAGTCTGAAATAGCTCAGGCTCTCTGGCAAGAGACTTCTGTTGTAACAGCAGGCTTTGGCTGTGGATTTATCTGCCATGGATCCTGCTTCCCATACAGTACAGAGTAACTGCAGCAGGATGAACCCTAGAATGTAATAATATAAGCAGGAAGGGCTGTAATTTGAGGACCTTCCCACATCAAGTAAGTAAAACAATCTCCTCTTTCAGAATGCAACATAATTCTTGCATAAGGCTCCTTTAAAATAATACACAGCGCTGCTGAACGGGAGCCGTGGGGTGACTCTCTCTGATCCTTATTTCGTTCTCAGATTTAGCTGATAGTTTTGCTCTGACTGCTCTAACTCATACAGAGGAGCTCTAAGTTTTTTTTACAAATGCAGAAAAGACTGCACATACAACTGGCTGTTTCCTGAGCCTTTTGCAAGAATAAAGGTACTGACATACAACATGTGAGTTCACCCCTTGCTTCCAAATAATCAGTGTCCTGGTACCTCAATTTCCCCTCCCCAGATGGTAGCAGGTTCTGCTCATGCTGCATTCCCACTCAGAAGGACTCTTTGGAGGACTCTCTTCAGATACCAAATATCAAAGTTAAAATAAGCTATAGCTGTATCAGGTGGGCTTCAGTAAATTATACAGCATATTCAGACAGAAATTATCATTTCCTCTTTTCACTGTGCAGAAATCGTATTTGGGATCCTAAATTAACTCTGGAAAAGGCAGAAGGCCAGCTTATATTATTGTTATGTCAAACTAGCTATTATCCCTGGATTCAGGGCAAGTAGACATACTTTATGGAAGGAAACAGTACTCTCGGCCCTCACTGCTGTTTGCTCCCCATTTCCTTCTGTCTTAAGACCTGGCCATTTTTTAGGCATCCTACAAAATCTGGGAGGTAACAGGAGACTAGGAGACCATGAAAAAATTGGTGAATAATTAAATAATCTGGATATAAAGACACATCAGGGAACAGCTATGTATTTTGCAATTATGTTCCTAGGGCAGGATCTAATACTAGTGCCCTGCTTCTAATTTTAGAAGAGGCTTTCACAGTGCAAGAAGTCTTTGTTACCTCTCACCCTGAGGAAATCACTGATGGTCTTCAGAGAGCTACATTACACAGAAAGCCCTCTTTGGATTATATTGCACAAGAGCTATTGAAATCTCCATTACAACCACTGCGAGACCTAGCACAGGGACAGTGAGAAAAACCTGCCTCTGTTTGCTGCCAAAGTCTTAAGTATTGTTAGTCTACTTCAATAGCCAGAGATGTTGCAGGTCATGACAGCCCTGGAAAGACCCAGGGCTTTGCAAACAGAAACACAGTGTCCAAGCAAAACCGCATGGTCCTATCCAGATGGAGGGTCACCGTGTTAACCCTGTGCAGCATGGCTCGGGGAAGGGATTGCTTGTTCAGGCACACCACTAGGCTAGGGATGGTCTCACTGTCCACAAGCAAGCCAGCTTACATGTCATAAGTTGGGATGTCTTTACAATATGCTCTCCAACACCTCCAGCTCCGCGTTAGCAAAAGTTTGCATCTGCTAGCACCTACCATTCTCAGCCATAATACCTGTCACTGAAGGGGCTGTTGGACAATGACCTGTATTGCACAGATCATCAGAGCATTAGATTGTAGAAAAAATATCTCACCCACTTATCTTTAATAGGGACTAAAAAATAGGGCAGAGTCCAAGCAGCACCAGCATAATGAAACTGTGACAGAAACAGAGTAGAAGAAAAAAGACCAGCAATTCTACAGGGCTATATTTCATTGCTGCACACCAAGGTTGGAGCAGTGGAAACAATACAAGCTGTGCAGCAGAAATCAGTCATGATGGGTGCTCCTATTTCAGCAAGTGCTTCAGGGAAATTTATGGCTAATCAGGAACATGACATTATTAACGCGCTTTGTACCCAGCCAAGCGCAGATGTGTGCTTGCATAAACCTTTCCTTATCATTATTAAAAGCGATGTGCTGCAGTCTGTCATTGTTCAATAAACAATTCCACGTCCAAGATCTCAAACGTTGCTGCATCGCATTCTGATGATCTCTGCTTTCCTTATAGGGTGTCAGAGTCAGATGCAATAACAAATACATGACCACAGCCCCTTTGGGCTGATGCGTTTCCAAGAAGGGGCAAATGTTGATTACTCTTGCATGTTATTTCTCCTATATAGTTAAGAGTCATCCAAAGTCTAAAGAAGCCAGTGGAAAACTTCCCGCTGGCTTAACTGGTCTTTGCATCTGGCCATTAGTTATTCAAGTACATTAGCCAAATTAATGCCTTTAGCATAAGACAGCCCCTAAGCTACCATTCAAGTGTAGCCTACATTTTGGGGAAAGACAGACAGCTAGAAAACATTCTAATTCATGAGTCTTGTGATTTTGCTTTCTATTTTTGTTAACAACTTTTCTCAATTATTAAAAAAAGGACTGACCAACAAAATTTCTTGTGAATAGCGCCACCCCAGTTTCCTCTCCATTTTGAAAAAAAAAAAAAAAAGAGTTGCAGGGGTGCAGGTGCATTGTCTTTCCAGTCATTTTTCCTGTTTAAACTTACGTTTGTTATGGTTTTTTTCACATTTCAGGCCCTTGTTTTCCCCATCCCTCATGCCTGGCTGGTCAGCAGACTGGCTTTTCTAGGATGCCGCAGTGAACATTTCCCATTTAGATGCAGGGAGGGGCTGGAGAAGACATCTGGCCTGGATTCTGGTGTTCTTCCTGCAGATGTAAACACAAAAAGGGAATTGGGAAAAGAAAAGGTAGCCTTTCTCAGGCCATATCCTGCAGCAGCCAGGGACCCACCTGGTCCCTAGGGAGCATTAGAAAATCCTCAACATTTTGCTAACTTGTGATCTGCCTCATATGGCCCCTGAACAACAGAGAAGAGCCAGAAGACAGTTAACTTTAGCTACACCCTAACCTTCACAATACCAAAGGTCTGCTCCAGGCACAGGCTGGGTAGGCAGCTGCCTGGGGCAGCCTTCAACTTGGGGCCGGCAGTAGAGCCAGATCTCCCCTCTTCCCACTGCTACAGCTTGTACTGACTGGACGGGAGGCAGATGGAGACACAATGCACCTCCACTCACTGTTCATGTGCTTAGAGCTCAAGGAGATGTGGGCAGGCGGAGAAGGGTCAGGCCAGGAGTGCAGGTGGGGTAGTCCTGGTAGGACGGGTGCAGAAGTGCTTCTGGTGTGCTAACCCCATCTAACTAAACCTATCTGGAAACTGTCCATCACTATCAATAAATGGCATTTTCTTCCCTGAAACAACCCAAATAAAATAATTTCTTTTTGCCATGTCCAAAATGAGGGACAAACTCAACTGTTACAGGGCTTGGATCTCTTTCTACCCTTTCCTTGATAGACAAAGGACCTATGCTGCATACATGCTCTGGAAGTCTTTTGCAGATGATTTCAGAGAATCAATCTGGAGAAAGTTAGAGCTCTGTTAGAAAAACTTCTCTTCCCTGGAAGTTTATTCAGCTGTAACTCTGAAAGTTATGTAAGGAAACTAGATAAAATTAGAGTACTGGATAAAAATAGCACTAAAAGAAATTTTCATCTTACTACAGTATTTTGAGACCACTTTGGGGTCTTTTCTGCTTCTTCATCTACTGGCACAGGAAAGCAGCCTTTGCTCTAAGCTGGCCTCTGGCTGAATGCATGGCATTTGCACTGCCAAGGAAAAAAGTCACCTAGGATGGTAACAGTCTGGTTTCACATCCATTTGTGGCAGTGTCGATGGCTGTACTTCCCAGGCAGCAGTCCTCACTGCTTTACTACAGAGCAACACCAAGGCATAAACCCAGGTCCTCACAGTGAGTCAGCACTGAGCTGTCAAACCAGGCTGCAATCTCCAGGAAGCAAAATGTTCTCTCTGCATAATTTTTGTACCACTCAGTATGTTACATAAACTCCCAATGGGTAGAACCATAGCAAGGGTTTGGAAGGTTATATTTATTACAGCAGTAACTCTAGCATTTAAACTTTCTGACAGCTGCTGTGGACAAATATGCAATAAAAATCAAAGCCAATTCAAAGCTAATATTCAGAGGTGGGAGACTGTGTAAGCATTTGGCTTCTGGGCCATGTCACGCTTTGTTTAGCATTCAGACGGTATGGAGGACTAGAGCATCCCTTCTCTACACTCAAGTCAAGCTCACGTCACTTTGGCTTCATTTTTCCAAGCTTGGCTGCATGAAGTTAGAGCTCTGTCTCCCATTATCTGAGCAATTGGCTGCCATGGTCTAAAACATGACTGGGCCATGACACACAGCTTGTAGGAACAAACAATTTGAGCATCCTCAGCTGCTCCAGGTCACACCTTCCCTCCTGCTGCTACAAGCATGATATCCTCTGTCAGGCCGATAGCTGAGGACAGTAAAAGCTCAGATCACTGCCAGGGCTTGTCTGTCAGGGCCTTTGGGTATCCACAGAATGTGCTTAGTCACGTTAGGTAGAAATAAAAGTAGCCTGTGCTGCAGAAGTCCTGAGGTCACTACCATTCACTCCTGGAATCACAGAAAAATGTAGGTCGGGAGAGACCCCTGGAGGTCATCTAATCGAAACTTCCACTGGAAGCAAGGACAACCTGAAATTATTTCAGATGAGCTCATGATAACGCACTATTCCAAACATGAGTTAGGCCTTACATGAGGCCAGGAAGGAGATCTTACCACTGCTATATGGATTCTGGTTGAGAAGCCACAGGATCCCTCTACAAATTGCCGCACTGATGCCCAAAGGAGAGATGGCAGCAGAACTGCATCTGTTCGAAGCTTTCAGGGGAGGTCAGGGATATCTGCCAGTAAGCAACCTGCCCACAGTGCGAAGCTGTAAAAGGGACCCCACACTACAAGAAGCCTTATTGATTTTAGAGTGCAGCATCCATTGTAGTTACATGTGACTGACTCACTTAGCAAGGTTACATCGAACCACAGTTGTTTACAGTACTCAGAAGGGAATCCAAATTATTTCCTCCCTCAAAAGAGCTAAAAGTGTGGTACTTCTTCAGCCAGCAGAGTTGTTCTCAAAGCAATCATCTGTCCATGACTGTACTATATCCTTCCTGATCTATGAAAGCAAAATGACCACTGTTTCTACTCTCAGAGGCACATAACACTATAAAGACATTCACTGAGGAGAACGGATGATCCTGAAGTGTCAAGGTTTTCACAGCATCAGCTAACACATTAACTGTTGACTGTGTAGAGAAGGCTGTATTTACACAGCAAGACCGTAGAGCTGACTTTTGCACAAGGCATGCACACTTTTTGTGTTCACATGGCTCCAGTTCAGGCTCAAATCAACCATCTTAGTCTAAGGAACAGCTAGTTTCAGGACATCTGTTGACATTCTTGCCTGCCTGTGCTAGATCTGTCCAGTTTGAAAGAATTTAGTTCTCTTCCACAGACATTTTGAGTCTCACCCTGCCACCCCTTCCAAGAGTACCATATCTGAGCCTGGTTTTCATGCCCATCTTATCAATTTCTCTACAAAACTAAGCAATGTGCACAGTAGGCAAATCTGAATTGGGGAATGAGCCACAGCCCAAATTCACCTAAACATACCTTCAAAGGCAAATCCAAATTCAAGGTCTGCACTTGCAACACAGCTGAAGAGCAAATGCCCAAGCCTACAGAGGAGTGTGGAATATCAGACTTCACTGCCCACCAAGATTCCAAGACTAGTTATGGTTGATAAAGCAGGTATTCCTGCTGGGCATGCATTCAGGGAAGAATTACCCTAAGGAATGATTTCAGGAACTCAGCCTGTTACAGCCAATTCCCACTGAAATTTATGAGAGTCTTTTGAGGGTCTGTGTTGTCTGCAGGGGTAGGTAAGGACTCATACACAGAAGGTCTCGGTATTTTGTTAAGTAACAGAAGGTTTTTACCATATGGCCACCAAGATGAATGATCCAACCCATTGCTTTAATTCAAGCCCTTCTTTCATTAATGGCAAGCAAGTCAAGGTTATCATGCTAGCTATGCCAGTATTAAAGCTAATTGGTTCTCTGGAGAGAACTATAAAAATGTTGGTTTCAGGACCTGCCAGGGCAAATGCACCGCAGTTGGTCAGCTTTGGAAATATTTTATTATCTTTGACAGAAAATGCCATTTTTATCTGTAATCTTCTGTCACAGTATGTCCTAACAACCTGTGACGGAAGAAAGAATTTGTACAAGATCTCTTACTGTTCTGAGCTGCCTTGCCAGTTTTCAGTACTTTTGCTGAGCTGGTTGAAAGAAAAATATACACAGCAGAAAAGGATCTGTCAGTAGAATGGGCAGGAAATTGCATCCTGGAGGAGAGAAGATTTTGAGTGATGTTGTCTTCACAGTCTCCTGTGAAGCCAGGAAATTCACGTCTCCTTCCAAGCACACTCTTTACCCACCTAAGCTATCAGACCATATTATAGTTGCCATCAGTTTCAGTCACTTTTTCCCTTGATCTGGTTCTTTCCACACTGCTTGTCAGCTCTCCCTGCCATCTTTGCCCCCATTTGGATTCACAGTTTTTGAGATGTGGCCTGTTTTATCTTTACAACGCATATTAGCAGAATCAAATAATGATACCAAAAAATCTGAAAACCCACTAAGGCAGCTGACCCATCTCCTGTGTTAGATTTCAAACTTCTCTGCAATTTAAAGAACAAAGGTCCTTGCTGAAATGTTCACAGTGGTAGGTCTTCTGGGACCTACTTTATTTCAGAAGCTTCTGGAGGAACTGGATTCATCTGTGGTTAAGGACAAGATAAGCACAGCAGGTGTATTCCCTGTCTTCAGCACCCTGGATCCTCTCCAAGCTGATTTCCATCCTCCCCATTCCAACAAAACAATGTTCACAAGGGTCACTGATGACATTTTCTTGGCCAGCTCTCTATTATCTTCCACCTCAGCCCCTGTGTTTATGACATCCTTACATCTTGTCTCAGCTTTCATGATCCTGTCCTCCAACATTTCTCTCCTGAGAATGCTTTCTATATTGAGCAAACTAAAGGACCCTCCCACTGGCAATTTGATTCAAATCAAATCAAAGCGGGGTGGCCGGGGGGTGGGGGGTGTTAGTTTGTAATTTTCTATTTTGAACCAAACTGTCCTAGCAAGTTCTAGCAGTGTATTCTGGATTATCAGACTGAAGACAACAGAGTGATCCACAGATTCATGTTCTACATGTGGTTAAGCTGAGGTAGGGAATACAGCAGCACTGCAGGTACAGTTCAGATCTCTGTATTGGCTGTCCTTTGCCCAACTCCAGGGAGCCACCAGGTTGAGCCAGGCTGTTGATCAAAGTCCTTCAGAAGGTGAGCTTACACAGTCCATTCTCATGCAAGAATGCAGGTTTTCCACTCACTGCAGGATGCAGAGCCCCATCTTTGATCAAATGAGATAGCTCAGAGAAAAGTCTAGCAGATAGTAGACAGGTAGACAATCTTAAGGGGACTCCCAACTACCCCTAAAACTGCAAGGTAAGATTGTAAAGACACTAGGTAGTAGAGGAATGATATGCAAACAGCACAGATTCACGTGTGGCAAGAACTGCAGGATAGTGGTTGACCACCTCTGATTAGAAAACATCGCACACCCAGCCAACCAACATGTTGATGAACATAGAATCACAGAACAGTCCAGGTTGGAAGGGACCCCAAAAGATCATCCGGTCCAACCTTTCATGGGAAAGGGAGCCTAGATGAGATCATCTAGCACCCTCTCCAGTCGCATCTTGAAAGCCTCCAGTGATAGGGACTCTGCCACATCCCTGGGGAGGTTTGATTGATTAACCTAGTGATTGATTGTTCTCACTGTAAAAACTTTCTTTCTTATATCAAGATGATGGGATCACCCTGCCAACAAGGAAGGCCTTTTCCACTCCCTATGATTTATTACTGACAATCAAAACAATGTGAGGGATTTTCTCATCTTTCTGCTGCTTTTTCCTACTGTCCATTTCAAGGCTGCGGAGCAAGATACACCTGGGTGCAGATTTCAAAAGCAATATTAAGAAGGTCAGCTCTGGTCACAGTCAGCTTTAATTGCCAGTTGTAGTGGGATGCAGTCTTTTCCTTAGTCACAGAGCACAGCACTTGAAATATCCTGTAGGATGAAAACAATGCCTGCTACAGCATTTCTCTCCTGATTTTTGGGAAGAGGGCCAGACCAGCATCACAAGTAGTCATACGTTCCAAACGCAGTCCCCATTCTTACTTCCAACCTCTTGCCTGTCCTCATGCTAAGAATGAAGCTACGATCTCCACCCCAGAGAGGGTCTTTGCCTCAGAGTCACACACTGTCAATCAGTCTGCTCCCGGTAATGAGGAAAGATGCTTTCCTTCCTTCCACCTTCTATTTGGACCTTCACCTTCCCAGTGGGATCATTTTACTGGGTAAAGGAGGACAGAAATAGACAGAAAGAAACATGTCAATATGAGCATTGAAGAGGAATTAAAAACAAAACATAATGAAATATCTGAAAGCACATGGGAATTTGCTGGAAACTAGAGGAGAGAGGAAGAGAAGCAGCTATCATGACTTTTACTGCTGCACATGGAGTTAGTTTTGAAAAGTTCCTTCTCCCTGTCCTACCTCCCTCCCCCTGCTTGCCCACTCCCCTGGGAAGGGAAAGGCATCATTACAAAATTAATCACCTTAAAAAGGGTAGAAACCCAAGATTTCAAGATCACTGCAAGAGGCAGAAGTGTCTTTGGGGGAAAGTTCAAACAGCTTCTTTTGCTTGACGACTGCTGGAAACAATATGGCAATCATTAGTTTCTCTCTCTCCAGTTCAGGGTAGTCCATTTAATTTACACATGATGAAACACAGACATGCACATAGGTCCAATAGCAATATTAACGTTGCCTCTCTTGCCAAGAATTATGCCACTAAAAAGCACATGTGCAAACCTACGTGAGTCTGGAAAGGGTTAATGGGCTGCTGGGGCCTCATGCTTCTTGAAGAGAGGTAAAAGGAGGGACAGTAGCTCAGTTGGAGAACATACTTCACTCTCACTGTGTGACTATCCACTGGTACGGGAGGATGCATTGTCTGACATGGAGGACAACCCTCTCATCTTCAGCTGAGCCAACTGTACTCACTATGGGTTTGGCAAAAGCCTCCTGGAATGCATCTGAAAGGACAGCATCAGACCTGGTGTGGAAGTGCAAGGATCCATGAGTCCTGTCTGATTTTTTGGATTCTTGTGAAGCTAAGCCTCACAAGAATGCTTAGCTTAGGCCTCAGTCCATTGCCTGTTCCTGAATAACTCCAGAAAAATTGGGTCATTTTTTACATTTGTGGGAATATCTCTGGTGACAACCAACACCACCTTTGCTTGCCTCAGACAGGGTAGATTTCCAGAATAACAGCTCCCTTTCTACATGGACCACCAAATACTTGGGACAGTCAGCAGGGTTTTTAAGAAAACCCTGACTGCCAGAAGCCAGCTCTGTACTCTGCATTATCATTAAAAAGAAACATGTCATCCAGCCAAAGAGTCTCCTGTTCTCTGGCATCAGACAGATCATGACAAAAACAGGAGCTGCTGTCTGACCTGAATTCTTTTTTACATCTTCCCAGTGCCATGTGCTTGTTCTCCACATAAACAGTCCATGCCACTGAATTCTTGGTGCCGTGCTGACCTGGAGCAATGAGCTCTATAGCACAAAAGTAATTTGATTTTAACCAGAAGCCACTGCATACTGTAGGAGGATATTTTCCACTCTGACTCTGGTATTGTCTTCTTGGTGACCTTGAACAGGTAGTGTTATCTTTCTTCATCTCTTTGTTAAACAGAGATACTGGTACTGACCACTCTCGTAAAGTACTTTGACATCTACTGATGGTAAAAAGCCAGGTGCTGACATTATTGTGCAGCAAGTATTTATTCTCATCTGCTTTAAATCTCTCCCTCCTTCATTTTCATTGAATAACCCCTTTGTTCCTGTATTATGAAACACTGTAAGTAGACTCACAACTGCTCACAGAAGTGAAAACGGATGGACATAGACTGACGGAGAGCCCCTCCTGCAGAGCAGGACTTCCAGGGGTGAAACCCTGGCTCCATTGACCTCAGTGGGAATGCTGCCAGCAGGGTGACTACTTTATTGCTGATTCACAGTAAATGATAGTAAAGAAAGCATTTTGTAACATTTTCTAATTTGCTTCTTGAGGGTTTAGTCATCCCACAAGTCAGTATGAATAAGGATTACTCTTCCCTTTCAACAAATGGACCCCTGATGTAAAACTCTTCCCAGTTAACGACTCCTTCACTGTATGTGTTTTTTCTGTTTTTCTGGTGAAGTTACCACCATCTGTGGCCAAACAACACACTCAAGCCCAGTAACCTTTCAGAAAAATGAGAGATGATGTCTGCTGCTCATTTCATGTGTTTTTTGCCCAGTACGGTCTCTGAGGAAAGGAAGAAGGTGCCAAAACTGAAATAAGAAAGATAACATTGGTAAATGTCAGAGCTCCCTGGTGAGTGCAGAGGTCTCAAAACCTTGAGAATGCTGAACAGATGACTCACTGGGAAGGGTTGCTGCACGTCCTGTTTTTGACAGATGGGACACTAACTTATTTTATCTAGGATCCCACATTTTTATGGTATTATAGTAGCATCTAGAGGCCTTAATAGTGAAGGCAATGGCTTTTGAGACTGTGTGGGGTAGAAACTATGGTGAAGGATGAGGGAATTGGATTTAATGTAAAACTTTGAAGTCAAAACTTTGTATGAATGATTTGGAGCTGCTTACAGCCAGGGTCTGGTTTACAGGTGCAGAAGGGCATCTTCCTTACTGAAAAGACAGATTCTGTCACAGTTATACATATACACCAGTTATCCATAGAAATACTAGATATAGGCATCGAGTTTCTTACGAAGCCTGCTACTTCTCCTAATCATTTGGGTCCACACTTCACACCTGTTCTCAGAGCTTAAGTGAACAATGCAGAGATTTTGCTTTAGTCCCATGGACAGGTTTCAGAACTGTTTCTGTTCAGGTCGGTCCAAAAGCAATTTTTTTGTGTGTTTCTGGCATTGGAAAAAAGGTCACATTATTTCAATAAAACTAAACATCATTTCCAAGTGAATAGGCAATGTATTCTGTATTTGCAATGTTGAAATCACAGACTGACTTTCCCATATTTCCCTCTGCATCTTCAGCCAAAGCCACTGGCTGAATGCAAAATTACATGAACAGCCCTAAATCCCACACTATTTTTAATTGGGTTCACTATTCAACAAATAAATAAAGCCAAACAGCTCTAATGTAATGATGCTTGTGATGACATTTTCCACATCCTGCTCCAGATCTCCATGTTGTTTGTCCCGCCACAAGCTGGTGTAACATACCCTACAGCAGCATGAAGAGTTTGGAGTCTGCTAATGTCTGTGAACTAAAACAGACCTGGAGTGAAATCCTGATCTCGGACAATAGCAGCTTTGCCACCAACATAAGTGGGACCAGTTTATTAGCCCAGGATTTCTAACTTAGGCATTAGAGGCTTGTATTTTTGACAGTTTTAATCCAGAAGCCCTGAGCTCACTACCATCATCTGTGGATGTGATTACATGGGTAGACAGGATAAAGCTGGAGTACTCAGAGTATTTCTGTTTCACTTCTGCTTCCAAATTTGAAGCTGTCACTCAATCGGTCCTGTCCAGCTAACTAATTGCTCTTCCGGGGACAAAGTCCTGTAGCTAACATGCCCCCATGGTCTCCCATTTAACATGCTGCTGAAGGAATACAAATTTGTCCACTCCCCTCTCCCCTTCTTATCCAGTTGAAATAATAAATATTTTACTCATGATTTATTGGATTTCAGTTTGTTGAAAAGATCCTCCAAACAAATGAAGTTTTAATGGCAACAAATGCCAGCCGCAGCGCATTAGAAAATATAAACAGCAGCGGAGACCGTTAAACAAAAACCACTTCGGATACAGCTGACGTAGTGTTCAGCAATCTTCACCTCCTGAGGCCAGGGCCCTCGAGGGAGGGTCACAGCAAGTCCCTCACTGGAAAAAGAAATCTGGAAGTATCACAAATTTGAGTGCTTTGAATGCGGAGGGCTGCAAGAAAGACTTCTGAAGTGACCAGTCCAGGCTTTGGGCTATTCAGGACCACAGGCAAGACTTCGATGAAGGGATTAATTTCTAAAGAGAAAGAGCCAAGGCAGCCCCCACTCTCTGGTCCCTTCCCGCTGCCTTCCCCACTGCACACCACTTTTTGCCAGCCCAATCCAGCCCTCCAGCTCCCCACCTCTGTCCTGTGCTCTCCTTCTAACAAATGAGCTCAGAGTCAACCTCTGTCACTGCATGGGCACCTACACAGCACCTGTGTTGGAGCCATCTGGCACTGCCTCCCAGATGAGCAAGTTGCCCTGAATGACCCTTACTGCAAGAAAGGCTGATGTGCATGTCCTTGCAGCCCAGGGGAAGTAATTTAGGTCATTTTGCTGTGCTACAGAAGATGGATGCAGGCCACAAGAGTCAGTGCATGGCTGGGTACCACAGAGCAATTGTCACCCACTGCAGGGAGCACCCAGTGTGCTCAGCCCATGTCTGTCTCCTTCACACATCTGTCTTTGCATGGGTAGAACCAAGTGAGTTCTGTTTGCCTGGGTTTATTCTCAGTACATCCCTGGTTACTCCTCTGCCCTCCCATCAGACCTGTCAGCACAACTGATTGTGCAATTACTCCTAAAGCCAGTGCTGTCGAAACAAGCAAATCCCTCAACTACTTCTAGTAGAATGATTTTTTTGACTCGTTTTGACAGTATCAGAGTAGAGAGCAAGTACCTATGCAGCTACATCTGCACACTTGAGGCTGGGGCAGGTAGAGATCAGGTAGAGATCAGGTGGATGTGGCTGGGAGCCAGTAACCTCTTTGGTGAGCAGATCTTCACCCAGAACAAGATGCCTCAGCATCACCTCAGGACCAAATGACCCTAAACAAACGCTCTAGTTAAACATACCTCACCCTATTGTGGGGGGAATGGATTTACATCTATTAACAGACCATCTAGAAAATAAGTTATTTCATTCAATGCACTGCAGGGCAAAAAGAGTATTTGATATATGAGGCAATCATGGTTGCTGCCATGGCTCATTTAGTCCCGGATTTAACGTGAATTCCCTTATCCTTTTTCCAGACACTGATGACGAGGCAGGTAAATTACTCTCCCAAGAAGTCCTTGTCCACTTATTGCAACTTTGGGATCTGCTACTGGACCCATCATAAAATATGAACAGAGGAAGAATCTTGTCCCTCTATTTTTGATAGCTAACAATTTCCCTGAGGTCTCCTGCAGCCTGCCTGAGAAAGATGCAGGTGAGACATGCCTTTGAGAAGATGGTACACAGCTACAGTCCTAGACCGGGCTAACTGTTGTAGCTGTATTGAGGAGTCAGTGGATATCAGCTGATGCTCTGTCCTGCAGAAGTCTGACCAGTCCCCTCTATCCAGTATATTAGCAGGACTTAAGGTTTGATTAAGGTTTTTATTTTAAACTTTGGGGCTTATGGAAGGAACACTTATCAGGACTCATTTGAGCCAACAGTGGCCTTCTTGAACCTGAGCAGCGGTTTCTAGACCAGAGCAAAGACTCAATCTCAGAAGATTTTGATGGTTCAACACCAACCAGTAGCACACTGTCACCTACCAGGTGACCCTTCTGTACTCACTAAGCCGACACAGAGGTGAATATCTCCAGCACACCCAGACAGGCCTACTGTGAAGGAACTCAGGTTGGCTCCCCTTTGCAGTGGTTTGACACAATGGAAACCTTCAGGAAAGCTATTCAAGCTATGGAAGCTTAACTAGGCCAAGTAAAAGGCTGGAGGCTCCTGCTTGAGAGAGAAAACACTCTATTCCTTCACAGCAATCATATCAAAGTCTTAGCAGAGGGGACTAAGAAGAGCTATCCAACAGCACAACTCCCTTTTGTCAAGACCACTCCAAGGATGTTTTCTGCTGCAAAAATCCTAGGGTCTCATTTCTCTGCAGCTTTTTCTCAACTCATAGATGCTACCTAAAACAGCCTTGATGAGTGCACAGCCGGGATTGCCACTTTTTATTCAAACAGGGGAAGCATGGACAAGTAATATGTTCCAGAGACTGGAAATCAGGATGTTTTGATTTGAGATAAAGTACAAAACGTGTGAGTGACCAAAGACACCCTGCCTGAGCCTTTCAGGAAATAAGTGATTCAAGACATTTTACCATAAGAGAAAGAGTTTATTGTCAATAAACCATTGTTTACTGTCTACACAAGAGCTGTGGCTACTACTTTATTCAAACATTCATATTTTGTCTACTTAATCCATTCCAAGTCACTGAAAACAATTTCCCTTTCATCAGTCATGGATGCCTGGGAAAGGACCCTGGCTGTCTATACGGAATCCAAACTGCACCTTGACATCCCAGCATGTCTGGGGCTCCTACGTGCACTTCCAGCCCTGCATGTGCACTGACCTGAGCAGACACCTCTTCCCTGCTGCCTTCCCAGCTCTAAGGGCAGTCAGCAGGCTTCATACAGCACTTCACTGAGGCCATGACGTGAAGCCTACCTTCCAGGAGCACGGCCCATGCCGGTCCAGCTCATGCAGCCTTCACACTTGAGCTCAACTTTGAAGACCCAAAGCTGAGCCTGTGGAGTACCAGCACAGTTCAGACAGATGCCAAGTATCTGGAAAACGCTGAGTTTTATTTAAAAAAAAAAAAAAAAAAAAAAAAAAAAAAAACCCACAATGTAAAGCCCACAACAATCTACAGCAAAAAGCTAGCTCTACTCCAACCTGTGAGCTCACCATAAAAAGACTGACTGCACTGGGAAAAGTCAAAATCCAGTTGATTGTAAACCACATATCAAATACTCACAATCAGATTTATTTCATGATTTAGAAAATCACTAAGTCATCACTACAAGCACCATGCTGTGTTGTGTACTGAAAGACACCATAATTAAACTGCAGCAGATCGTAACTGTTCCAGGAATGAACAATGACAGGAACACAAAGTGGCCCGTGTGGACTTGCAAGAGATCATGCAACAATTGTTTGTTTGAATCCTGAACATTTTAATTTCACTTTTAACTGAAGATCAGGACAGGATTCAGGTTAAGAAGAAGGCAGCAAGCAAGGAGGATGAGGTAGGTAAATGAGGTTAATAAAAATAGTCACTGATAATAGCAGGGGAGAAAAATAGAGAAATCTAAATACATTCACTGAGGAGGATGTAGACATAACCAGAAACAACTCAAGCTTCTGCAGTGAACAATCCCACACTGGTAAAGAGCCTAATTCAAAGCCCATTGAAATCAGGGTCTTTCCACTGACTTTGTTGTTTGTGACTGCATGACAAGCAAAACTTTTCCCATTGCAGACTGTCTGCCACAAAATCTTTTCTGTTTCTCTACACATTTTTCCACTGTTCTTAATAAAGCCATTTTCTTATATTATGTTAATATTTAAAAAAAAAAAAAAAGAAAAGAGAAACCCTTCATAAATACACAATCAACCCTGAGGTAATTTTCCTAAAATAATTTTTTAAATAAACTGCTCTGTACAAACTTCAGTCACTTCAAAATGTGCTTTGAAACTGAAGACTGTGGAAAAGTTAAAAAAGTGATTGCTGATAAATAGTTCCATATGATTTATTGAATATAATATCCTTCCCCCTACAACAGAATGCTTTTTCAGATCTTGAGGCATGGACTTTTTGCCTGCTAAGAGATGTGTGCTAAGGTTTAGTAAGATATTTATACGCTAAAGTACTCCCTCCAATTCCAGAACACCCTATACCTATTCAGCATCAGCAGTACTCTCTTAGATATCCTCTAGGATGAAACTGAATTAAATTGTTGGAGTTGTACAGAAGTGACTTCTATAAAATACTTGAAATGTTCCTCTTTGCTGTCAGAGCAGGAAGGATGCCCTTTTTTAGTTAGGTTGTGGCAACACCCAAAGGTTTATCAGATGTTCTCCTAAATTCCACAGATATTTTTCCTGGGGTCTGAAGGAGAATGGAAGTTGTCACTGCCTCACAGCGGCATCAAATATATATGATGGCAATATAACAGCAGATGGAGAGCTTTTGATGGTAAGATTATGGAGTACAGTATCTCAATAGCAGCTCTGAGACACCAGACCACCTCCCCTTTTTCAGAAGAGGTCATGTAAGGCATTTCAGTATATTGCACTGGGCCTTAGAAATATGTTATCTGGAAAGACTCAGTGTGCAAAACAAGCCCAGAACTGGACACCTTTTCAGCCTTTCTGCATAGCTCTATTGCACCAGTTGCCTTACAAAGCACTCAGAAAACTGCTCTGGGTAAACTAATGAAAACTGTGGTTTAACACAGGCATAGATACTTCACACTGGCTATATAGGATTAGTGCTTTCTGTAAATGCATTGATGTAAACCAGCCAGAAATTATCCAGGTTTAAACAGACACAGGTGCATTCATATGCAAAAGCCTCAGATGTAACCATCCTCTCTCTTCTGCTAGAGCAGTACAACTTTGTGCATAGAAAATTGCCTTCAAGACAACTGGAGCACAAACCCAAACTTTGTGCCTGGCCTTTTGCTAATCCTATGAGGAACAGGCCAATCATCCCCATATACTGGAGCTTAAGGACTCCAAATTGGCTTTACTTAGGACACGTGTAAACCAACACAGGCCTGATGTCTATTCTACGGACACACAGCAGCTTCAGGCCAGAAGCCGCATACCTTGGTAGGGTGAAGTGATGCGTGCACTAATCCACGCTTTTACACAGCACTGGATCGGGCCAGGATCCCCAACCCTACTCAGGCAGAATGCAGGCAGGAACAGGCAGATCTATCTGTACCAATTTGTCAGTTGTGAACTCAGATGCCTTCAGAGTGCTTGCAAGGACATAAATGATGCTCCTTTCCAAAACCCGTAGCAAGGAAATGGCTGGGCTGAGCTCTCTGAGCTCTAAACAGGAAACAGGTTCTTCAGTCTCAAGTGGCTCAGTGAAAAATATCATCCAGAAGTGGCAGTTACACCTCTGTCTGCATGTAGCTAGAGTATGCCAGAAGTTCAGGTGAGAACAGATGAAAGCCCCAGGTGTAAAATACTGACACTGAGTAGAATGGGGCAACTGAGCTCCAGATTCCCCTTGATCAGCAGGGCTGATAAATAGCTGGTATGATCTTACCAAAGGTATGACATACTGGGCCTTTAGGAGAGTCTAGAAGGAAAAGTGAGAGGGCAGAGGAAAATACCATAAATGTTCACCCTTAAACCTCCAGAACTATGACCATCATGAAAACTCCTTCTGTAGGAAGAAAAGATAAAGATGCATTTGGATGGGGAACTGAACCAGTTTGTCCCATTGTGCCACACATCTCTGCAAAGGCACATAAATGTCCCCAGAAGTCCCAGCAGACTCAGTACTTCTCTACCAAATGCTCCTTCAGCTGAAAATAGAGCTGAGCAGGAGATGGACAGTACTGATCACAGAGGTGCGGAAGAAGCCAGCTGAGTATGAACATGGGGGACTCACTCATATGTTTTGTGTTCTTCTGTTTGTTGTAGGAAAGAAAGGTTGCATGTGGGTGGGCTGAGAGCCCCCACTCACACAATGTGGAAACAATAAATCACGGGCAGCCCTGAAGAGCCACCTGTGATTTTCAAATGTGAAAAGCCCTCTTTCTACTGTGGAAAAACCTCCAGTTTTGTCCTCCTCTCTCAATCTCACCCAGCAGAGGTTTCTTGGGAAAAGTCTCACAACCCATAAAACTCTCCCTGGGCAGGGCAGCCAGTGGGTCTTTGAGACAACTCGCTAAACCACTCAAGCCTGGTCTTGCTTGGATGATGTGGTTTTAGTCTCAACTCTGCATACACTATTACACCACTAGATCTTGCTTTGGCTAGCCCAAATTCCCATCATGACTCAGTACACGCAAGGAATGTCACATCTTTCAGCCCACTAGTTCTGCTTCGCTGACAACAGGCTTCCTTGGAGGCAACTGTTGTCTCACCCCTCCTTGGCACTTTTTACCTGTCCCTGCTTTTCACATATCTCTTTCCTACCAAGATTTCCCAGTGGGGACTTCTGAAAGTCCTTATTGCCCAGCACTCAGCGTGAGGCAGGGACAAGAGGAAGACATTGGAGTTCATTGATCCCATCACGGTCAAACACACATACACTTCAGACACTGGTTTCCGTAATTCCTCAGCCATTCCCCCATCCGTTGGAAAGGGATCACCGTGTTGATTTATAAACTTGGGAACAAAATGCCTCTCACAGACCTGGTGGGTAAACAGGTCAGCCTCCCCAGTAGCCTTGCACAGCTACACATGGCAAGCAGAGCTTCACAAAGGCTTTTGTCCGCATTTCCCATCAGTCAGACTCTATGAAGACAAATGACTAAATCCAAACTATGGCCAAGGTTACCTTATCAGTGACCCCCAGCCTCTGGTCTTGCTTCAGTAGGCCCTAGAGATCTCCGAGTGTGAGTGTCCATTCCCAGCCACACACAGATACTCTCCCCTGCCAGGCTTTCTGCCCTGGTAAACATTTCAGTCCTTTTCCCTGGGAAACGGGGGCTGCGGAGCATGGAATTAGCTGCATTAGTCTCAAGGGCATCCCCAGTGTCAGCACAGGGAGGATATTAACCTGAAATTAGACATTTTCCACTTTTCTCTATGTTGGAGAATTTTCTAAGCCTACCTGCCATTTTGGTCCCAGCACCCGAGGAGGTGAATGGCATCCTACTATCTCCATCACCAAGACACACATGGGATGCCCTACATGCAGAGATGAGTCATTTCAGTCAGGAACAGGCAGCATCCATCCTGTGCACTTTTACCATGAATAACAACTTTTACTTGTCTTTCCGTTCTGCCTGCATCAGTCAAAGTCTGCTGTTGGTTACTGCTAGCAGATACAATTGGCCTCTCTGTTATCTTTATAAATGTGAAATATGTGCTGCTATGTTTGCAATTATGAAAGTTTAAATGAAATCTTAATTGCAAGGAAAAAGTATTTTTAGTTATATTTACACTACCTAAAATGAGTAATGAGACTTCATAGTGTCAGATGTCAGGGGTTTTCTTGTTGTTGCTGTTGTTACTCTTTTGACCAGTTCTTGAGCATAATAATTGAAGCCATTTATAGAAAAAAATTACACTATATTCTCTTTTGTTCCACTTTTGCAATAAAAATCAACAAGCTAAGCCCTGCCTCAGCTACAAAAGAGTTAATTTAAAGAATAACAGTGGGAACCATGCTCTTCTCAAAGGGATATTTATTTGGTTTTAAAGAACTCATTCTTCATGCAAAGAAAATGAAGGTTAGAACCAGAGGAGAAACATCTGCATCCTCCAAAGTTATGAGAAACTGTGTTGCACATTCCTAACCTTTCTCCTGTCCTTTTGGCTAAAAATCAACTACTTTTCTTTTAAGGTAACATATACATCTGGGCAACTGGGCAACTAGCATATAAAAATCATTCTTCAGAGCTAAACACAAATAGATTAACTAAAAAGAAAGGGCATAATATATTTTCACTTCTGGGAAGAAATATTTTCAATTACCAGAGGGACTTCTTTCTGGAGGAAAGATCTGATCCTTTCTGGTCTGTAAGAACTGAGGAAGGTGCAGGATGACTGCAGCAGACAATTGCTTTAGGTTTTGAAGCAAAAGTCAAAAAAATTTCTTTGAAACACTTTTGATATATTTGCCCCTCTACCTCTCTTCTACTTGAAAATACTTAGCAAAATGTTGGTTCCTGTGAGACTGATGTTTATCTTAGCAAAAGAAGTAAAACCAAAGATTTCAAATTTTACCCATTTCTGCTAGGACTGGGGGTGGACATGCCACCCACAGCCTCAGCAACACAGGTTTGAGCCTTGCTTTGGGTCATTTGGGCTGAAGCATCCAGTTAGACATGACAAGAAATATGGAGGAAACTGGGCACAAGCTGATATATGGTTTACTAAATTCTATAGCCCTGGCAATTTTGGCATGGTGAAGTGGAAAAAAAGATGCAAAACTATGCAACTGTCAAGAAATTCTAGCATATCCAAAACGTATTACTAAAATATTTTTATGTTTTGAACAATGCAATCTGAATGGATTTTTTTCATTTAATCAAACTGCTTTTCCATTTTTTCAGCTGCCTTTCCTATCTATTTACAGGCAGTTTTCTTGACTGGCTGAATACAACTGTAAAAACATCAGACTAAAGCACTTAAAGACACCAAATAATGCTTTTGAGAACAGGTAGCTTTACAGAGTCCAGAAGGAAATAGCTGAAAGCTAAAATGTTTGGTTTATTCTGCAGGAGTGGTGCATAATGAAAACAGATGGAAACAATTTGGATGGCAAGCTTCTTTTATACATCTCAGCATCTCCCCAACCTTAGCATTCACCTTGAATACAAATTGCCCCAGCAACTTGCAGTCCAGGATTAAGAAACTATTGCTTATTTAAATACAGATTTGCTGGGGATATCCACAGGAAATTTGAGGAGCTACTACTGAATGCAGACCATTGTCTGCATTACAGTAGCACTTAGAAGACTTCAGCAAATCAAGCACAGTGTGCACGGTACTGTACAAATTTTGGAGGTACCCTCCCTAGCGCAAATTGCCATAATTTTCCACTATTACTACATCACCTAAGTGCTTAGAAGTTCCTGTTGAGTTGAAAAGCTCCTTTTTACCCTGAAGCTGTCCCAGTCCCATTCAGCTAATACAAAAAAAAAAGGGGTTCTCATCAGCTCTAGCAGATGGGCAGCTGTGGGCACAGAGGTGAACATGATTGGTTCAAGGTTACACAGGCAGCCTCTGGCAGAGCCAAGAGTAAATCCACGTCTCTGACACCAAAGCCTGTGTCACAACCAAACCCAGCTTTTCTCTCTGATCTTGCGTCTCTCTTGCTCACATAAATATTTGCATGGCTAGAATGAAACCACATTGCATTTTTTTCCCCTTAGGAAAAACAACAAGTACTTAAGATCTTTCTGTAGTTTTCCTCCCACTTTTTAAAGAATTGGTGGGGGGAATATATTTTTATTTTTCTTGGCAAAGAAAAAAAAAAGAAGAAGGTGCAGGTGGAGTCAGACTCCCTGAAAGCCCTTCATTCTTCAGCTCTGCCTGCCCTGGCATCTCTGCAGGACAGCACAGACAGGGCCGCAACACCTTGAGACCCCAGCTCAGGTGAGGGGAGCAGGTCAGCAGCAGTATGAAAGTTTCTGGGAGTCACCCAAACATCTTCATGGGAAATTTGTGTAATCCATGCTGGATTACCCGTGCCAACCGCAGTTCACTTAAAATTGACCCAGGTCTGATTACAGTACAAGCATGCACTGAATGTCCTAAGCAGGATCATCATGGAGGATGAACGTGATTAACCCAGGCCTCTCTGTCCTTCCCAGGAGTAATGAGAACAATTCACTCCCTTCAAAAAACATCCAGGGTCATCTCTGGCTCTGCCAGAGGAATTTCACCTGCTTGTGCCAGCAGCATGTTCAGCTCCAATAAAAGTACCAGAACATGCTTACCTCCACACAAAACAGCCCAAGGTGGAAAAACTTCCCACTTTGCTGCAAGCCTGCATGACCCCTCTCTTGGGACAATGGCTGGTTGATTTTGCAGGCATAACCAAGCCCCCTCCCAGCGAGGCAAGACATGAGAGCGGCTTCATGCCTGCTTGCCTGTGAGGGTGCAAAAGGGGGAGAGGGAAGGCATGTATGTCTTCAATATGTTTGCCCATTTCGAGTCTTTATTCCTAACACATGTTTCTTCTTTTATGCAAAACATGTCTCTTCTGTTTTCTGTCTCCTTGATTTCATTTTAAAATGCAGTAATTTTATGGCATGAAGAGATAAGGATATGAGGAGGGGAGGGAAAGTGGTACAAAAAGCAATTAAGTCTGGTGGCTGGTTATTGTAATGCACTAAGAAACAACCAAAATCATTCCCTTTGAAAAAGGGGCCACTTCTGCTCCTGATATGCACAGGGTTTTCACAGCTCCCATTAACATGACTGGAAACTATCCAGGTAAAACTCTTGTCTTGGTCAAAGATTAGACTATCATGTCTGAGATGAATGGAAACCTTTCAAAGAACCAGCATCACTGCTGGATCACCCTAGCCTTGTCAGCCACTTATTTAATCCATATTTGTGCTCCAAAATTCTTGTATTAATACATGAAGGTTCATAACTGAGGCAATAAACTGCTTTAATGAGCTCTATCTATGTTGAACGGCTGAGCAGAAAGAAGTACAGAGAGAGCCTAGAAGTTCTGCTCTGGAGTAAATGGGTCACATGGTTTAGTATTTATAAAAAGTGCTTTGGAGGTTTCTGAGATTGCAGGAAGTTCACATCTCTCCGATGATCCAAACCCTGGGCCAAATACTATGGCACAACACTTCCAGGATGTTAGTGTCCTCTGCTGTCTGACACATCTGATATTGCAGAAGTCCCCACAACTTTAATTAAACCAGTTTTGTTAGAAATAGAAAAGTCCCAGTCCACAAAATTTTCTGTGAACCACGAATTATACAGAAGAACTCAAACTGGAAACTGACATCAGCCTTTCTCAGGGAGAGCACTGCAGGTTGGGAGTATGTGATACCGCATGCTTCCGCAGGACAAATTCTTCTCGCCAAGCTTCAGGCAGCTCCCACTGAGAATGTGCACCTGTATCCATGAGTATTTTTAACTCCGCTCAGGTACAGCCCAAGGCCTGCCACGCCAGCCCAGACCTTGACACACCTTAAAAAATTGCTGAGCCACCCTGATTCCATCTGTGCCTGAATTTTTCAGCCATTCCCGCAGACCAGCTCTGCTGTCAGTGTTTCCAAAAGCAGCTGAACCAAGAGCCTCCTCAGCACTCAGAAATCACCCTGAGCCAGAGGGTCTGCCAGACCCCTCACTGCGGCTGCTAGTGCATTGGGGTTGTCTCCCACGAACCTCGCACGACCTCAGCACCGGGTCCTGTTGGCGCCAGGAAGGATCTGGGGAGGTAGGGCTCCCCGCACGCCTTGGGCTATGAGTGCATTCCTGAGCATGGACAAGCCGCTTGGTACTGGTGACAGAAGTTAACATGAGCTGCTACAAGCTGGGACTACTTTCCGTACTAATCTAGTCATAACGTTAAAACAAACTATTTCCGGACTGCAATTATTGCACCTCATAGAGAAATTGTATGATGCTGAAATTAACAAAATGCTCAAATGCATTTAATTACTAACAGATACCTTTAAACTTGTGGTTAGGAAACTGTTAGCCATTCCTGAAGCATGTGCCCCGCAATTCAGTTCCACTCTGAAGCATTTTCAAAATCTGCTGATCCATAAAACGTACCATTGGAGAAGGTTTGTTTTGGCAGAGGTCTCAGTTTTGTCCAGCAAACTAATGGTGTCCGTTAACACACCATTACATACATCGTTAACATACTTGGCAACTGGGATTTGCCCTCAAGAATAAAGAAATCATGTGTAAATCATAATTATTGTCCGCCTGGCAGTATCAATCATCACACACAAGGCACTTGTTCTAATCCTCTACCCACAAAAAAGTTCCTTGCAAATGCAACTGGGGTTGTCCTTGCACATGGCGCCTTACTAGGAAATTACCAGTCAAGCCACATATACAGTGAGCTTATACAGTCAGTTCCTATCAGGAATGCAGAGCCATAGAGAAACAGCTTGCATTAGGTTGACAACAATGTACTGACATGATGAATAAGAGACAGGGATTACCTATGGAGCCCTTAACATGCAGTTCTTCCAAACAGCCACTGAAATCTATTTTTTTTCCTCTGTAGATGTCTTAGGAAAACAATGAATGCAAGGAAAAAACCTCATCTATAATGTTATGAGAATTATGGTGCTGAGCGTGCACTCCCCTTCACAGTTTTTGCACACTCTTTCCTGTTTTATTCCAGGTCCTGTTCAGCTGCACAGGTATACATCAGGATTGACTTATTTTCTTTGCTTAGACCATAAGCTCTTTTGGGGTGCATTTGGGGAAACCTTGCAGAGCGGGTTCTTTTTATAGCGGAGTTCAGCGCTAGATTTTTGAAGGAGTTCAGCTCCACACTGTGACATCCAAGTTGCTAGCTGGGCTTTCAGCAGAGCTTGGAGCTGGTCCTCTAAAGCTCTACTAAGAGTCTGGCACTAAGAAAGGTGGCTAAGAGGTGACAGCACAAACTAGTCCTTCTTTAAGTGCATATGCAGGAGGGCTTGGTCCCTGCTCCTAGAACTGAGATCTGGGACTGGTGGGTGAGATTTCATTCCCTGAGTTGATGCTTCTAATCAGGAAACAAAGATTTTCTCACCTCTGAAATCACTCTCAAACCTGTAGGTTGAACATTTAAAAAACACAGCAGTGATAAAATAATAATACCAACAATACTGCCAGCAGATGTGACTGCCAAGCAACATTATCTACTTCACAGTTTATGACATACATTTAATAGAAAACACTTGCAGCAAGAGAGATTGGCATTACAGTCTAGGAAAAAATTCGGCTGTGCAGTTAGCACAAACTGGGGGTGGGAATCTCAAGCGCTGCAATTTTTCAGGAACAGGACAGAGTAACAACCATCACACACCTCTAAGAGCTCACATTGCTTTGGGACAGAGACAGTCTGGCTAACCTTGAGATCCTGCTTTCTAGGATTCTATGATTTCCACTAACACAAAATGGCATTATCCTGAAGTGTGCAAGTCACTGCCTCGCTCATCTTTACTCAACAGGAAGGGATGGATCAGCATTCACATTATGCAATGAAACAGCATTCTCAGTATGCTCCTGACAGCCCCTGGCCTTCACGGAGGAAAATGAAGCAGCCTGAACTCACCAACTCCATTGCTTGTGCATTTGCTAAAGAGAGAGAAGCTTCCATCAGGATTCATGCTTCCCCCACCACACCTCGCCTTGCAGTGTAATGGTAGGAAGTTGGAGGTAGTATTTAGTTATAAAAACAAAAGAAAGGAACAGGGAATTTGCACTAGAAAGATAAAGCCTGTTTCACAATTGCAGCTTGGGAGTCTCATGACAGTAAAGAATATATTTATTTTCTGCGTTTGCATTTACACTTCATCTCTGATTCCTTCCCAATACTCCCACTGTGTATTGCTTGTATAAAAAGAGATGTACTAGAGACTCTAACTACAGTCCGTAGTATTTTCAGGCCTTGATGGAAGTCTGCAGTCTATTTTCCAGGCTCGTAAATCTCAAGAGAAGTGTTTCATTATTCTGTCCAGGCAGTGTGGAATATCTGAGCCATAGATCCTCACGGATGTTTCCTTTCTGGGCCATTCCATAGACAGGCAACCTTTTGCATTTCAGAAGTGCCCTTAAATTCTTTCATCAGCCCATTCCTCTTCAAACAAGTTGGAACTGAAAATTCCTCTTTCAAGTCCCATACGATAAATTGCAACCTCAACATTCCAGCCTGAAAGGAGCATTTTTCCTCTCCTCTTCCAGCATTTTGCCTTGTAGGTAGAGGACAAAAGCCATGACCTTCTTCAGCAAATTCAGGACACCTGAAGCCAAAGTAAACAGCTTTCACAGTGTTTTGAAGTGCTTAGGAGTAAAGTACACAGTCTTCTTCAACAAAAAGCAGCACTGTTTCTGGTACCTTCACTATAAGCTAATGGATGCATTAATTAGCAACAGGTCAAAGTTGTGAATTCGCATATGGATCCATATTAGCCTTCTATTTGGTAGTCCTGGGTTCAGGACCACCCCACCCAGGCACATGAATTTGTGAGATCCTTTAATACTTTTATATATGTGCGAAGACTATTAAATCAGCTTTGTTATTAAGCCATCTGGAAAATGTAAGCTGCATTTTAGGAGTGATTGTACAAATTCAAGCATCTGTCGAAATGCAATACATTTCCAAGCTATTCTCGCTTAGCAAACAAAGGAGACAAATGAAATACCCCCTAGAAAAAAGCTCTTGTTTCTGACCTGAGAATCAGAAGGGTAGTGGCTTTGGTCAAAGAAGACCAAGCAGTTGGTGCAGAAACCAGACTCCTCACTACAAGTCAATACATACTCTCAGGATCAGCTCTGCAAGAGCCTGTGTTGTTCAGATAACCGTCCTCTTTCTTGCATCGTTGTCACAGAAAGGCATTTCAACCTGGGAGGAAAGTGTTTGCACTCAGACCTCCTCTCACATTCCAAACCACTGAGAAATCCCCAGAAAAGGGCCCAAAATGTCAGCCTGAAGGAATTGGACATACAGCAATTTGCACAGTGGTCCAATCCACTTTTGGACCTGCAAAGGTCCAGACTGCTCATGTCCCTACATAGCTTGCAGGCTAACTGGGAAGCACGAGCAGTGCTGGTTTGCTCAAAGAGGAAGACAAGTGAGACACGAGTACCCTCTTTTACATCCTTGCTGTAGAGCTTCTGCCAGAAGAAGGGAAGTAGGGGAAAGCAGGGTAAACCAATTAAGACTAATCATCAAGAAACAGATGAAGATCTGCCTTACCTTTTCCATCTGCCTGTATACTGAGAGATGAAGTCTTTGACCTTAAGTGATGAATGAAAACATAACGGATAATTCAAACCTGCCATTGGGCAAGTTTGAAGGAGGGTTGCCCCAAATGGCTTCATTATGTTCAAAAGCTACTGCCAGGAACATGGATATTTTTTCCTGTGTTTGTTGGTTGCTCTGCATTTAAAACATCTCTGTATGTTTGTTTTCCTTCCGGTCTTTTGTGGTTGCTTTGTAAACATCTGGGCTGGTTTTTCAGTCCTTTGTACAAGAAGTGTGTGTGTGTTAGTTTTGCCAATGGCTCTTATGTAATGTTTGTGGGGATGAAGGAATTGGTTAAAACAGCTCCTTTGAAAGGCCACCCCAACCTAAAACTATTATGGGAATATCTCATGAAATGTCCTCTTCCCCCTTCCATACCATACCATCAACTGACTACTTGAAGACTACACACCCTGACTATGTTAAAAACAGAGCCCTCTCTTTCAGTGGTAATTACTCAATATGACATTTACTTCTTGCAATCTCATGTTTCCGCTGAGTTTCATGGTGGTTGTATGTCACCAAAGGACACCTATGCACTTTCAATCTAAATGAACTGATTCATTTGTAAGGCACAGAGGAGTACACTTCCCAAGAATGAGACCCATACATTTCTTCTCTAGTATGCAACACCTTAATCCAGCATAAAAATGTTAACCCCTCTCAGTAGTGTAACCGTGAAACTTAGCAGCTAGAAAATAAATAGTTCAACAGCATTTTCCTGCAATAGATATGATGGGTTATCTGACAGTTAAGACCCTAATTCTTTTAAGCTCCTCTGAAAGCCCCTGCAGTTAACATTTTTATATTATTTCAAGCTAACTCTCCCCCAATAAGTAAAGAGCTTCAGAGCTTTTAAGTCCAAAGGAAACACTTGTCTGTCAAACTCTACTTTGCTACAATCCAGACCATATATTTTTACCTAGCATTTCCTGCTGTAAACTCAAGGATTTTGGTTGGTCTCTCACAGGTTTTCTACAAACATTTGGTTTGTTGAACCAAAAGAGGAACAGACCTCCCTTGGTGCAGAGGTGCAGCCTATCGTGCCCTGCACCCACCTGCTGATCCCTTCCCACTGCTTGAGGTGACAGCTGCCTCTTTTCCAACCTGAGGTGAGAGCCTACCTCAGTCTTGTGGGAGGTCACAGGGAGCTGGATTTTTAAGGACCCCTAACCTCCTTTCCCTCGTATGCCAAATCAAGAAAAGGTGAAGAAGAGGAGAGACATAAGTGGAGGAGGCTCCATGGGAGGAAAGCTATGGATGCGGAGGTAGAAAGCTCTGCAGGAGAAGGGGAGCTGAAGAGGCTGAGAGCAGAGAGGTGAATATCATGATGGTGCTACGTGGCTGGTACATTAAAATTTCTTAACAGGCTCTTTTCTTAGGAAAAAATAATCTCATTTCACAGGCTTTCATGATTACAGAGTTCTCCCCTCCCCCATTCAGAAATACCCCCACAAAGCTCAATCGTCTTAATTTGCTTGGTTACAAATGGGAACAAGCTGCACTTTCTAAATAAATGTTTTATGGTTTTTTCCTTCTCCTCAACAACGGAGTTCATGTAACAGATTATCTGAACCAAATGGGTTTACAGTTCCCTACTTCCCCAGTTCCTCACCAGTAAGACTACCACGGCAGAGACAGACCACACTTCAATACCAGCAGTGTAGTTGAAGGAAAATGTAGGGTTTACTCCACTTTGAATTTGGGTAAGTTTACCCACATTTTATTTACCACTAGACCATTAGTCACTACCAGATACAGCCCTGCTTCTCAGGAGCCATTCATGCTTTCGTTTTGTACCCATGCCTTAAGCGTTAGCCATACAGGTAAAGTTTTATAGAAGGGGATGGATTTCTACATGGCCTGATCTTAGAGGACAAGTGTGGACACAGGTCCCTCAGACAAATCAGTGGTTATCCAAGCACAGCCACCATTCAAACACCTCAGTGTTTTACATCTTTGCTTGCTCCTTATGGTTGTGGTTGCCAGTTGTGTTTGTCTAGGTACATGGGGGAAAGAAGAAGTGAAAGCAAAAAAGGAGAAAAATATGCTGTCACCAAGAAAATGTTATTCTGACTGTTACTATAGTTAAAGGTAGCAGATAAATCTGTAATGATGAGGAAGGACAAAGATGGAGCACTGCACTCCTGACCTGAAATTTCCTGAGTTCATACAACATCCCGAGCTTTGTTCTAGGTCACCACACAATGCAGGAGGTATCTATTCTGGTTCTGGCTTTCTCCCATTATTTCCCTTTCTATACCCAAAAAAAATGAGAAAAAGAAATGGGGTCATGATTTAGACTGAATATTCATAATATAGTTCTAATGAAAGAAAGATGCTCTTTCTACCTGAAACATGATTACCCATCCCTTAAAAACTCCAAAAGAAGCATCCCATGGTCTTGGATGGGCTGCCGCAGAAGATCCTGCAAGACTGATTCTCCCCTCTGACACTGAGTTCTCAGCATATATACCCAGTATAAACTGGATCAACCCTTCTCTCTCAACATAGGAAAGTACATTTCATTTCCCTCCATAGCACATGTCAGTGAGCGATGGAGTCTCTAGGAAAATAAGGCTGCAGTCAATATCCTAGCCATCAAACAGGAGATGCCCATAAAAGACTATATGACTTAACTCTATCATACCTATGCTTGTCTGTGTGTGCATGAATTTAAGCCTCATGTCTTCTCTCTCACTGTGTTGGAAGAATTCATTAAAGAATTTCAGGATCTTTGAAAGAAAGCAAAGGTAGTGGAGTCAAAACTTCTGGTTCTGTCTCAACTTTCTCTCTGTTCTTTTCTCTGACTTAATACAGGTGAAAAGGTAACACTTTTAGACAGCCAGACATTTCCCTGAATGGAGAATAAAAACACATCAGCTATCAAAAGTAAAATAAACACACATTGGCAAAGACCACACGAGACAACCAATATTGCAAGAGAACAAAGCCCCCCACCCTGCGATGCCCTGTCTTGTTCATACCATAGATGCCAGCAGATGAGAGTGACAAACATCCTATTGTAACTCTCCGACGATGGAGATTCTCACGCTGTTTTGAAAAACCTTGCATGACAAACATCATGGCTGACAAACACCCCATCACTGACCCCTGCAGAACTCCAACCCCAGGTAGCAGAAGGTTAGAAAAACATCCCTTCATAATCACTGGCTGAGACTGATCTGATAAACAACCATTAATCCCTTCAGCAGCTTGCTCAGCAGCTCATTACTTTCCATAGTGAAGGTACATTACAAATCTAGAACCATGGGCTGGTTTGATGATGGCTTGATCTGCTCATCTGCTGATCACAAACTGACGTATCACTCCTAACAGGAAAAGGAAGAAAGAAAGAAAAAACTTTGAAGGGATTAAACCTAGAGCAACAAAGAAAGATATTAAAATAAACATGGAAATAAACTACAGGAGATTAAACGGCTGTTAAAACTGAAGAACTGAATATTGGAGAGTGACGGTCACAGATGCAAAGCAATGGTCTTGCAAAACAGTCACAGGGGGTCCAAACTCAGCAATATGATGTGGAAGAATCATGAAGAGATAGAACTTAGTGAAGTAATAAAGGGAACAGTGGCAAACACGCTGAGCTCTCTGAGCTGAAATGGAAATTCTACTCCCACAAATTCAAATATCAATTTTCTAAAAAAAAAAAAATTTATCTGGAAGTAACTAAACCAGGCTCTTCCTTGAGGAGTGAAGACTTTTTAAGCAGGGAACACATTGGACTCCTTTCAGGAGAACAAGTGAGCCTCTCTACCTCAAACAACGTCTTCAGGGAAGTCCAACCTGTAGAGTCTCTGTTTCTGCTTGCCTCAATTTCAGCTCTGTTTCCAAAACATAGATAGGTCAAATGCAGACCAGCACCCAATTGCAAGAGTGAAATTCCAGCTCTTCTGTCTAAATCCAAACTTGGACAAAATCTGGAGGAACCAAAAATTTCACTTTTGTCCATCGCTGAAGATTTCCAGGGTAGAATAAACACTGCATGTTCAGAGTCTGGAGATGTCTGCAGCTCCAGAAATAAGAAGAAAACATGTCTAGGTCCAGAGGGAGAAGAAATATGAAATTCCAAAAGGTAATGTTTTTAAGCTTGTTTTTAGGCTGAAACCTGAATTTCAACAATGTACTGTAACAAGCAATTACAGGTTTTGGGTTGGTTTTTTTGTTTGTTGGTTTGGGTTTTTTTAAAAAAAAAGGCTTTAATTGGATCTTTTGCACATAAACTCTGTTCCCACAGAAGTTTATTGAGGCCAAGTGACTATTGAAGTAAATGTCTGGATTATGACAAGAGGTCTGACTTAATAACTTGCCAAAGCTGATCAGATTAGCACTGTTCTTCCACACAGACAGTGCAGACCCCAGATAAGGCCTCAAATGTTCGTGAGGGGACCAGCACCTGGGGATAACTAACACAAAGCCATTCATACGGACACAACTTCTTTTCTCCTGGTGAAGACACCAGGCCTCTGCTAATTCTCCCACTTCCACTGTGGCTTTCTGAGTCATTCCTGATGTACATGGGCGCATCTTTGGCCAACTGTTGCAAATAACATGACCATGCAAGGGTAACAGAACGAATCTGGCCAGAGGTAACTGAATAAAACATTACTTCAGACAGAGTCCCTCTTGGTTTTGCACTGTCAAGCAGCCAAGGCTACAGTTTGTAGCTGCATGAGGTGCATAGCTGAGATAAACAACCACTGGTGACATTTTAGGCCAGCTGAGGTAATAAATGAACATTGACCTCCATTACTACCTCAGATGAGTGGAAAATATTGGCTCAATTGGCAACAAGTTTCCACGAACTGACTTAGGATAACAGACCATGCCCTGCTTTTTCAGTGTTTTCATTCAGAGTTTTGAATAGCTTTTTGCTGCAGAAAACCTTTAAACCATGTAGCACACACAGAGCTCCAAGCCATTCGAGACAGAACTCAGGTCAGGAATGCTCTGACCTTGATACAGGACAGATAGGGCAGCTGTAGATTACCATTATTTTTTTCCATGCCACAACTAATTCTTCGTGCAGTGCTCATAAGACAGGAAGTCACTGATAAGCAATGTTTACATGCAGTGCAAAGCTCTTTAACATGAAGGCACAGCCAGTGATTGGCACCATTGTCTGATCCAGCACAGATAAGCTCCAGAGACGTTGGGAGGGAACCACTGAAAGACAGTTTGCCAGGAGGTGTGTAATGCGCTCTTTGACAGAGCTGTGGAAAGCCCAGCACATGGACTCCCTGTGGATACCTGCTCTAGCACTAGGCTGGTGCAAAGCTATCAATCACAGAAGTGCCCTCAGCCCACAGAACAGAGGGTTAAACAGGCCATGGGCTGCAGCTACAGGTGGAGAGCTCTGCTAGGAAACAGGTGCACACACACACAAAAAGGAAAAAAACATGCCAGAGGGCGAGGATAGGAGGTCTGTTTGCCTCCCACCAGAAGGAGCCTAAGCATCTCTGCAAACCAAATGAAGACAGGAATTGCTTTTGCATGCCATGGTCTGCTCTGCATTGACAGCCTCTTTTCCTCAAACTAGGTACCAATTGCTGAAACAAAAGTTTTGCCTAGACCATCCTCCCCAGAAGTCAGGATGTCCCCTTGCCCTAAATACTAAGCAGGGTTGACCAGAACCGATATGCAAACTCCATTGATATTTACCTGCTGCATGTATTGAGATCTGTAAGCCAGGCCTGGCAGTGAAAGAGTAAACCTAAGGTCGTTCAGATGAAGCCAGAGGGATAAAAAGGCAGCACTTATCAACAGAGCTGCAAAAACGTACACCAGACACTGGAGTATCAATGTGAATAGTCTGGTACAAAGAGACCCCTGAGGTGAAAGAATCAGGGTAAAGAATTACTCAAACCTGGACCAAAGGGTCTTTCAAATCCCTAGGTGGCCCTTCAGATATTAAACAGGGATGGGGTTTGCCTACAGGTTTATGGATTAGATAAGAGTTTCACAACATGGATCTGCTATGGGATTACCTAACTATTCACTCATACATGGTCTGCATAAAGCATTTCTGCTATAGTGGTAGCCCAAAGAAGATTCTGTGCCTGCCTGTTCTAAATTCTTTCAAGGATGGGAATATTTCCTGCAGATCTGGGCTTTCTTTTCATTTTGAAATTACAGAAACAGAAATATGAGTTTCTTTGGCAAAGTTTCTTGGTTTGCCTTGCTGGAGATAGAGTAACCAAAGCAAATGAATCAGGAGCAAGATGAGTAAGTACATATCTATCCAGTTGATAGCCATCTTACAAAGCTGTTTGAGGGCAAAAAAGTACATTCTCCTGTATTGAATCAGGACATCACAACTACAAAGTGTTCCAAGTTAAACACATCCAAAAACTGTTTGACTCAAGTTTCATGTTTAATTCTATATATCTAAAAAAGTTTACAAAAGCAAGGCTTGCCTGGACTAAACAACTGAACTGCATGAGGCACGTGGCATTAGCTCAGGCTCCTCTGGCCAGCTTTCTAAATGAAGTGTTTGGAAATAAGAGAAACACACAGATTTGGGAGTGGAATGGATAAGAGATTTAGTTTCTCCTTTTATAACAGAGTCCTGTGTAAATCTGAAGGAGCCTGCAAAGCTTCAACAAGACATGCATTAAAAGCAGCAGCAGCTCTGTCCACATATAATAGAATTATTAAAAGCAAGGCAAAAGAGAAAGATTCAACACACTGCTGGAGAGCTGCCCAAAAGCCCACAGTTGTGATGTAGTGTTTGGACTCGAATTGTGTTAACAGGGCAATATAAATCTGCAGAGAGTAAGACAAAGTCTGAAGAGAGCAGACCTAGCCAAGAAGGCCCCAAAACTGGTCACAGATTCAAGTGGTAGGTAGTTCAAAAGGGAAGTATTTGAAAATCTAATTCTATATAGTAAAGAGCTGGCTGCGCTTATAGTTTATTTTGAAGGTCACACATACATTATAGTACCAAGGGAGCAAAAACTGAGTGATCAAGAAAATAGCATAGCAAAGTGCACTATAAAGACTTCATTTCCCTCACAGGTTCTACAATGGGCAGTTCAGTTATTGGCAGTGATGATGTTATTTCTAATGTAAATATTTCACTTTCAGCACAGCTGAACTGGGAGGGATTATAACAAGTAATGAATGAACCTCCAAATACCTCTCCAAGCCAAAACAACCCAGTGATGGCATGCAGAGCTGAGTCCTTCCAATCATCCAGAAAGAGATGGAGAGGATTTTGCATGACTCTTAGTAATTACTACTTCCAAAACTGCCAGCGATGCCTTTTCCCACCCCTCTGTGGTCAAGGCAATTATTCTTCCAGGTTCTCACTCTTGGCCCGCACCTCTATTGTCAAGTCAATGGAAGAATGACAACATCCACCAGCTGCCTGGACAACATCCAGCCTGGATTATTACAATGAGCTTGCATGAGAAACAGGATTAGAAAAGCAGAGAAAGTCTACTGATAAAGCTGCCCCATTTGTTTTGATTCAAGATATTAAGGTTGTTCAGTAAATATCTGTGGTACGTGGGAGACTTCCCTGCACCCTGAACAGCTCCATGGCATTTGATTAGCTGCTGCTTTATTGCAAAATCGGATAGGTGGGGGATGATAGCTAGGTCAGTTTCAGTGAAGGTTTTCTAGGCTTAGCATTTGTATTATTTTCTCCTCAGTGTACTAAGAAGTCTTCCTAGAGATCGCCTACGACATGATGGGGAAGGACAGTTCTTTGTACAGGATCTCACTGTTTAATTTCTGGCATATCATAATGTTCCCATTCCTTGTAATAACACAAGCCAGAATCCATACTCTCTTAAAATATGGTCCAACCAGATGGGTTAGCATATTTACAAGTCTAGCAATGAAATATTCAATGTAGTAATTGCTTATATCACATCCATTTTTGTTAAAAAGCTCTCTGGAGTATTCTTCCAAAAACTAAAAAGACCACCCTGCGCTGAAAACGCAGGGTATCATTTGACTGTGCACACTGACTTCAGCTTAATGAATTTATGAATGAAATTGTACAGCATGACTGTTTATCCTGCAGTATGCAGAGAATGGACCCAATGACCAAGAAGGTCCCCTCAAGTGCTGCATGCCTACCTGCCCACTGAGTTCATAAAGGATCACATCTAAAAGATTAACCAATACTGATGTGTCTGGTTGCATCTGTGGAAAAGGACACACGAACAGCTTTGAGATAGAAGGGCTACTTCAGGCCTCTTGGGAAGGTAACAAATGACATAGTAGCAGACAACACAGTCTGCCTTATATCGCTGTCATAATATGACCACCTCTCTGGCCTACTTTTAAAACCTTTGCAGTCTCACTGATATCACACCCAGACAGATCCTGAACTCAGGAACTACTCTTTTCTGTTCTGTTCCACTTCCTTTTTCTTATTTGTTGCAAGCCCTTTGCAAAACAAATTCTGGGGAGCAAAATTCAGACAGTCAGAGGTGAAGAAAAGAAGCAACATACGAGAAGTCAGTTTTGAAGGAAAACGAAGATAGTGCTTGACTGATGAAAAATCCTGGTGTTGGAATCTTCCAGGGCCCACAATACAGGCCATTTTTGTGAGAGAACAGAGATATTTTCTACTGTCTTCTGAAGCAAGGTGTTTCATGATCTGGAGGATACTATGACTGATGTGGCTTTTGTTCCCATGCAAAAAAGCATTTAATCCTTGGCTTTAGCCTTGTTTTTGGACATGAGGCTGGTGAAAAGCTGAAGCAGTGATTACAAACTGTTCCCTGTTCTGGGAGGAATAATGAGTGTAAAAAACACAATCCCAAGTGCCAAGCAAAGTGGCTAAGGTTAATATTATTTGTCATTACAAGTGCAGAAAGAATACTAGCTGCCAGAAGCTCTGTGCAAGGATGTGAAATCCATATTTCTTGTACTTTTTTCTGTTTTAACAACTAGAAATAATATTTTTCTATTGCTAGATCAACCTAAAAGTTACGGCAATGCAGCCTCAAAAGGATTCACAGCCTGCATGACCAGCATAGAGGCAGGTATTTGTGTGCAGCTCCACACACCAACTTTGACCATTCCTGTGGATCCCGAGCCAGGTCCTGACCTCATTCAGATCCATATAAATCCAGAGCCATTTCGGTGGGGCTGCGGGGATGTGAGATCAGAATTTGGCTGATTACACTGGCTGAGCTGTGGCAGGTGGGCACTTGCCAAAGAACTTTGTAATGGATCATGTAAACACCAAGATTGCTCAGAACAATTATGTAACCTGCAGTTACAATGCTTTATAGAAAGATTTACAAAAGGCAGTGGTGTCCATGGCTCTCCCACTCCACCCGTGTGCCATCATAGAGATCTGGTGTCAGGTCCACCCCTTCTGAATGCAGGTGCTGTTGCTTCTGAAATTACAAATGAAAACTGTCTCCTTGCACAAAGTGCAGTGCAATAGTTCGGATAACCAACAACCAGAGTGAAGCAGCTCTCCTGATCACACATTCCCAGTTCTCACCTTTTCCAACTCCTCACCTCATGTCTGCTTGCATGGCCAGCATCAAGCTGCATGGTTTGGGAAGAGTGCTCAGCTCTGGACTCTCTAAAGTCAACTCAGCTCAGCTCAGCAAGTGAGAAAACTTTTCATGTAAAGCAGAGACAAAAGGACTCCTTAGGCTACTTGGCACACAAGTTGGCAGGAAGTGAAAGCAATGAGATTGGCAAGGGTACTTCTCGACTATGGTCTCAACTCTCAACAACCACCCTTGTTCATCCACTACATCAGCAAATTTCTAGATAATCTATGTAATCTAATCATTACATACCTGCTACTTATGTTTTCTCCCTCCTTTCCATTTGCATCCTTATCGCTATACCAGACCCTATTCCAGTCTTCTTCCCTCCCATTAAGTCATGGCTGGTGACAAATAACTATAAGAAAAACCAGAATTCAGACAAACAGTATTTTACTCTGAAAGAAAATTGTCCACAATGCTCAAAGTTTAGTCTGATTCCTCACCCTTTTGCATACTTCAAGAAACACGACCATCTTGTAATATACTAAGATTTATTTCTAATATGAAAGCCATATTTAGCATTGGTTTGGCAGTGGTAGGAAGGAAACCACAGGCAGCTGGCATGGATTAAGTGTTAGTTGCTTGATAAACCTGGAGTTGTCAGGACTTTCAGCTTCCCTACTGAATCTGCTGCCATACAGAGCTAAGTATTTAAGAAGGGTGCTTTTGGACAAGTAGGGTTTTGTTCTTCACATCTTAGCTGCATGGGTACCAGCAAGAGATACATGTTTGCACACATAAAATTTCTATGAAAAACAACAACTGCCTGTAGCTTCTCTAACATTCTTACTGTCAGCTCCTTGGTAACAGCTTTAGATGCATCAGCAGTACACTTCTTAATCCTTTCAAATTATAAATATTACAAACATAATAGCTCACTGTTTCCTGGAATAGCTTCACTATCTGAAACTTCCACTATTTCAAATTGGAGAATTCTGAGTCTTTTTCCTCTGAATGCCGGAGACTGTTTACTAACATTGAACTATGCTCTGAGGGAAATGCAAAGAACTCGGGTTTGTGATGCTGCCACCTGAATGAATGTGGTGTTTAACAGTGCAAAATCTGAATTAGATAGTCCAAATATCCAAATTCACTTCCAATGACTCACTGAAGTCTTTGAGCTTTAAAATCCTATTTGCTAGTAAAATGCTGACGCCCAAGTCTTACCTCAAAGCTAACATGCGAGGCTTTTGAACATAGGCCAACCAAATTCATTTTGGAATTTGAAATAATATCCATAAGGATTTTTTCCTATTTGCTCAGTCCTAGTCACCATTTCTTACTGCCATATCATCTGACTTGAAGTTGAAATTAAGACTCTTCAAAATGTCCTGCAATTATTCATTTACAAAGTGTGGGACAGAACAGTGAAAATTGAGATTGCCTTAAAAATGTCAGTGCAGGTGTCTTGACAATCTTCATTCTCCACAATGTATCCCAGGCACAGGCTTTTGCTATCCCCTAACTCCATGAAGACTTGCTTCCTCAGCCTCGGAAACTCCAAGCACTCAAGAGTCAGGACACTCTCCTTCGACAACTCCCAAGGAAATCATTCAGTTTACAGAACAAGCAAAACCAATAACCACCACATTCTTAATTCCTGCCTTTTGTTTTACATGGCTCACAGGGCTTGTATTTTTAAGCATTTTCCTGTAACTTTGAGAACAACAAACTTTTAATTCCAAAGCCAAAAGCACTGCAGAATCACTTGATTCCAGGAGATGGTGCTTTAAGGAAAAAAACTCCAGAAGTGGTAAGGAGACCCAAACCCTTACCAATAGTACTGAGGTGCATCCGTTACATTTCACAGCTTGATCAGGACTTTATGTGCCTTTTTCCATTTAAGTGAGAAAGCAGATTTATTATGGACGAAGTCACCTCTGACAGCCAATCGCCACAAAGCAAACATGACTAAACAACTCCATCTTAAGAGATGCAGGAGGTTCCTAATAGGGCACACTGCTTGCATGTCATGGGAGAAACATTTCAGAAAACAGGCTTATATTTAGCACGTAATCTTGGATTTCACAGCTCTAAATGCAATTATATGCCAGATTTTTGTCATCCAACCTTCCATTAAACCTCAGATACTAATAGCATCATATGCCAAATGGCCTTTCACAAACTCTTGAGAAGTAACTGCCACTAAACAGTTTGCTTTTCCTGGCAACCTTACAAGAGATTCCCATGAGAATGGAGCTGCTTTGAGTTCATCCACAGCAGCTCAAGTTCACAAAGGCCAACAAGGAATTGTCCATACAGCACTAGTTTTGCACAGAAATCTACAGGACCATGAACTGAACATACTAGTTACAAAGCTTTTAAACCAGCCCTGTGTAGGCTCAGGGGGAAGGCAGATGTGAGCAAACCCGATTGGTCAGGGATTCAGTGCCTCCAACAATGTTAGACACAACTGGTCGTTGCACGCTCAGCCTGCCTGCAGCCTGATTTCTGTGAGTGGAGAAGACTTTACCCACCACCAGCTGCCAAGACAGATGTAGGTAGCCGAAAGGAGGTTGGTCTGTGGACACCCGTTGTTCAGGTGTGTTTCCAACAATAAAGTCACTGCACCAATTCTCTTGCAAATATTTCAGCCTTTGGCTCACTTCCCCCACACACACCCTTCAGATGCCACTAAATTAGAAGTGAAAAATTTAACTTGGAGAGCACATTTAACATAAGTAAAAAGATTTAGGAGTTTATCTGTCAACACCAGAGTCCAGATGTTTTTAAAGTAGAAGAAAAAACAGGATATTGAGAGAGATGTTAATTATAAGCTCTTCTCTTCCCTTTAAAATGTTTTAAAATATTTGTTAGAAGACCTAACTTTTCCTGTAGGTCTTGGAGAAGGTTTAAAAAAATAACAGCATAGATTTCAGACTAAACGCCAGTGTCTACACAGGCCTGAAGAGGCTAGAATCTGCTTCTCATGGTACTCACCATCAGAGTTTCTTTGCATATCCAACAGTCATAGAGGAGCTATTTCACAGAAGTTTCTGTGTATGACTTCACCAGTACCAGAGCTCAGGCTCAGAAAGATATTGAATTCCACTATTCTTCATCCTTGTCTCCCAATTTCCATCCCTAATCCACTCTGAGGAGCACTGTAATCATGGACCTACAGCTAGACCTACAGCAGGCTCCCATGACACCAATCTAGCTTCCAAAAGGATGAATATACAACTTAATGAGTAAGTTAACAAAACAAAAAAAAAAAAAAAAAAGATATATAGAAAGGGGGTGAGACTCCTTCAAAAACAAGCACATCCCAATAGTGGTTAAATTCAAAGAGAGTCTCAATTCAGAATTACACCAATTATAAAAAAGGGAGCCATCCCCTTCTGTTTTACCCATCTTTCATGTGGAGGACATCTATTTTAATGTTCCTAGGGGCTGCACCAGTGGCTTCTGGGATTTATTTGATCAGTTTGTGCTGAGTTCTTACTGCCAATTTCACCAAGAGAAAATCTTGTTTAACATCCCATACCTAATAAAGACTGTGCTCCTGTAGCCTTCATATGCCCTGAAAGGAAAAATAGAAAACAAGGACAGGACAGAATGTCTACTTCACTGGGATTTCCTTTTGGAGATCCCTGTGCCAGACACATCATATGGCAGTTACCACCTCCCCCTTGGATATAAGTGTCATCAATCAACCTGATGAAAATGGTTGGGAAAATTCAAGTTTGTGCCCAAATGAGCATTTCATAGTTCAAAGGATCTGACGCTGCAGGACTGGGAGAGATGACTTTGGATAATAATAAAAGAACTCAAAACCATGGGTTCTAGCACAGTAATTCAATTGAGACTGGACATTCTGAAAGAGCAATCACTAATTCTGTGACAATACCACACTACTTGGATCAGTTAATGACCAGATATGAGTTGAGAAGCTAATGATTTTTTTTATTGTAATAATTAATTTTAACAGGAAAGAGTCCATTTTATTTCCTAACTGTAGATTTGGGTGTTAATCGCCAAATTGGAGATGTGTAAAGAGAGGGAAAAACTGTCTCACAATACCATTCTGTAGAGATAAAACAGATTAAATGGAAGACAAAGACATGACCCTTGGCCCACATTCCTTATTGAACCCATGTCTAGAAAAACATTTGGGTTTTTCTTACAGGATTTTCAAAAGTGTTCTAGATTTCTGCTTAAACAAGTTGAGCCTGTCAGCTGAGCCTGTCAGTTGAGCCCAGTTAAGAACACTGAGACAGCTGAACATTTTCAAATGTTGGGACATTGAAGCCTGTTGATGATGGAGTGGCTGAACACTGCAGCTGTTGCACAGTTCATTGGGTCAACATTGCGATGAGGTTTCATAAACAGACTGGTTCTGCTGCCTCTGGCCTCCCTAATGGTTTATTTTATCCAAATCAGTGATCTTTATTAGACAAGATCTCACCACATCTCTCTCTACCAAAGGATAAAAAATGCTTACCTGAATTGGGGACATATTTCTTCATAAGTTTAATATAAATCCTATTAGCTGTTACAGAAAGACACTCCACTTCAATATGTTTCTTGGCTCAAATGACCCTTTTCTTTCCAGCTTTAGTGCCTTCCTGTCCTCATTTTATCAAACTCCTAAAAACAATACCTAAAAATATTCTATTATTGTACCTTTAAAAAATAATAATTTTTAAAGCTATTAAAATTCTTGGAAAACTTAACTGTATTCTGAGTCCTCTCCTCTTACTTTTGGATCTCCTTCCTGGTCCCATATTCTTTTCCACAAGCCAAGCAACTTCACCCCTCTTCTTGGCCATGGACAGTTACTGAGACTCCATAACATCAGCAGCACAGACAAATGCCTGAAGGTCTCAAAAGCTGATCAGTAGCAGTGATGAGAGATGCCTACAGAGACGCCAGAAATCAGGCAATACAATAGCAGCTACACTGGAAGAAGGGCCTATAAAAATCTACCTACAACTGAAGACCTCTGCAGAAAGATGTGTTCTGCAAGGATGCTCACACAGTAACAACTACTTGCGTTCTAGAGTATTCGTGTGTCAACAGACATACGGACCATGCTACTAACCTGTTACACATGAAGCCAGTGATTCCTATTAGCTGATGGTAATACTAAGAGTACTTCCCAATGCATCCTGAGCAATTCACAGGTCTTTCGGAATTCAGAATTCATTCTCTCATAGAAAAGTTCCACTTACAGAAGACATCAATTTCTCTTCTTACTGTCGATGGTATTCCAGAGTAATTATGCAACATCCCTCATGTCTCTTAGCAGACTATCTTTAACTGGGCCAAAATGCATCTTCCTTTTTCCATAAAGACAGCTGACATCTTGAGTTCATATGAGGCGCACTGCTTTCTCAGGCATATTCCTAGGCTTTACTTCATTATTTTATATGTATGCGACAGCAAAAAAAGCTTATGCCATATGGATTTGCTGGTGTGGGGGAAAGCAACCAAGCTCTGTTGAAATCAATGGAGTTAAACTGGCATACGTTGTTGTGCATGAAGTTGCAGAGCACCCTAGGCATATGAGCTCATATTGAAGACTCAGAGCTGGGCAACTAAACTGCTTTATGAAAAGTTTTGGATGGAGTACAAACACCCCTTTGTGTGCTCTCATGCCTGATAAATCTTTAAGTGGAGCAGCCTTTCACACATGTACAACCAGAAGAAAACTCAGTTTTTAAATCTACGATTATTACAAAATATGGTGATCCTTCTTGCAATCCCTAAACGTGTCCATATGCTACAACAATTTCAAATTGAAGTGAAAGAAGATCTTTGCAAAACTGCCACATTTCAGTCTCACTTACTTTGTTTGCAAATTGTGACAACTTAAAGCCATCTCAACAAGAGAAATTGCTATGATATTGTCAGAATGGAGGGTGACTTTAGCTTTTACATATTTGGTCTGTTGTAACTCATTTGCTCTCTAAGGATCAGCTATAGCCTGAGAAGACGCCAATGACTACTTAGGATATGGAATACATCCTGACTTCTATGCACAGTCCAGGCACGAAGGACTGCAGTGCAGGTCAATGTCTTTAATGCCCATATGAAGGGGAAAAACTCTGTTCTTCTCAAGACTGAAGACAGAATGGGAAATGGGAGGATCTTTGTCTCTGAGAATGATGCCTCAAGTTCAAGTCAAATCGGTACATTGGCTCCTGCCTTTTCTAGCCAGATGCATTACAACAAAAAAAAACGCAAAAACTGGAACAATGTCCCCCGGACAAAGAACATCCTGTGAACTGGAGCCACAGCACATCTGTGGGCCTCATGTTGCTGCTGAGTAATGCATGACCTGGGGACACTGCCATTTTGTGCTTAACAAGTCTCCAGAGGGAAAGCTGACATTTGAAAGAGACAAAAAAGCTTCTTCATGTGATGCCAATGCACCCTCTCCTGTTTCACTGGGAAGTGGGAGCATGTGAACAACACAGACATGAGCTCATGTATCTACACTGATGTGAGCCACAGCCTCCCAGTCTCAATGCCAATATCAAAAGCAATGTGCCAAGACATGTGGCATCTCACAGCACCTTTTATTTTCTATTTCTGTTCTGCCCAGATTTCCATCAAATTCTGGATTGAAGGATCAGTCAAGGTAGAGGGACAATCAGAGAAGCTTCACAATCATTGCTTGAGAGGGCACCTGATTACTTCATTTCTTAATCAACAATTTCCCTATAAGCCATTCTTTACAATCCACTCACCACACAGGTACCATGCATGCAGATCTGGAATTGAAAAACAATAATGTTAGTAAGATTTGCCTGAGATTTCACAGACTGACTATTTGCCATTGTGTTACACAGTGATCTAGACTTATAATCGAGTTGTGGAGATTCCCAGTCTCACGAGCAGTTCATGTCCCTTGAAGCTGGGCGTGGAAAGGAGCACAAAAGAATATGACAGGCTAGGTAACTAGCTTCTTGATGGAAATGTAGCATGTGCAGTGAGATGATGGCAACAAGTCTGACTGAGAAGATCCTGGGTTTTGACCCCTCAATGCTGCAAAGTAACAGACTAGAATGAGTTATCTGAGGCTCAAAGCAGAAAAATCTCCACACAATACATAGGGGCAGGGACCCCAAGACTGTGTGGGGAAGATGCATTAATGCTGTAATTCTTTCACAACTTCCTTAAAATAATCTTGAGTATCTTCAGGCATGTTCTAGATCACTAAAATGCTTCTTGCTATCTCTGCATGGTGGAAAATTTCCAACTTTATGTTTAGACCCAGACTTTGTCAGAATTGCTTATAGTTTGTGGTATCCATGTACAGTGACCTAATTACTATACTGACCCCTTCAAGAAGGCTGCCTTGGCTGGCTACACAAAGAACTGATAAGCTTTCTGGATCAAAGAAAAGTCCTCAAAACCAGCCAAGGTTGTTTACTGTCCCTGACAGTTCCAGATGAATTACTGGTAAGAAGAGGTTTCACTTTTTAAAAGGAAACATGTTCCCAACGTGGTTCTTGTAAATTAAACCACATCACTCTTTCAAATGACGACAAAGGAACTGCTTGCATGATTGAAGAAATATCCCAAGCACCCTTACAGAGGAAAACGCAACAAATGCATGGGCAGATCATAAGCAACATGCACCAGAACAAGGCCTGACAAACAGCACAGTGCAATATACACATTTAGAACTTGACAGTGAATGTTTGCTTACTACATGTTTATTTATTTTAATTGGAAATAAGGAAACTCCATGATGAGTCTTTAGGTACTTATACAGACATTTTCAAGTGTCGCACAGGCCATAGCAGGTTAATTATTAGTAGGTGTAAAGCTTTAGAGCTCCCTGGATCTGACTGCAGACACCAGTTGAGGAAGCGAGCCATTGCTTTGGTTACAAAATTCATTTTGAGGAGATGATCAGGTTTCAGCAGTGCTATGCAGACTCCCTTTGGCTTACTGGGAAGCCAGCCGCCAGCCTGTGTGTCACAGTAAAAGCTGTGAGGTGGTTTGTATGCGAGGGTGGGAGGCTGCCAATCTTAAGAAGAACATTTTTGTTATTTGCAAACACAAAAATTGCTTTAGGCTCACTGGACATGCCAAAGCCTTGATCAAAATCACGTCCCTTTCATGGGGACAAAACATATGTTCGCATTATCCCAAAAAGAAACAAGGGGGCATGGGGGAGAAAGGGGAGGGAATCTTTTTATGGTGGTTTAGCATGAAAATACCATGCATGGCTGCCAGTTGTTTATCAGCTTTTCCAGATCAACAATATGTTCTTTCTTAAGGCCTTTCATTAAAGACCTTTCTGTCAATCTAACTTCTATTAAATAACAAAAACCAAATGGGGAACAGTCTCAGGCTCTGGGCTTGTCACATGACACTGCTGTTTAAAGAGCTTTTTTGGTCACCACCTCACAGCAAGAGTATCCTGGAGAATCTAATTCATAAATACTCACTGATTTTGCTCTGGGATACGTCCCACGTGATTCCCTTTTTTTTCTTTTTTTTTTTGCCTGTGACAGAGGAAGGAGTATGCTTGCTGCCTGGGTCAGTCATCCCCACTTCTCCATTGGTTGGTTCTGCTGTTGGTCCCTTCTTTGCATTGTGTGCCCAAAAGAGAATAAATACTCAAAGAAGCATAGCAGGAGGGAATTTCAAGTCACGCAAAGAAAATCTGATACTGTCAGAAGAAGGATCAGGGAGAGAGATCAGGGATCCCTCTTCCAGGATTGGAGTCAGGGGAAAATAGCTAAGCAAAGAAAAACAAGGTGGCCTTATCTTCTAAAACACACATCTATCCTTCAGCTTCAGAAGCTCTTCAGTGAACGAATACCATAAAGGAGAAGATACTGGTTTGCATAGGAAGAAGAGTGAATCAAAACAGGTTTTTAACAGCTCTCTCCTCTGTTCCAGTGAGGGGGAAAACCTGCAAATACAAACACACAGGATGTGTCCCAACTGGGGATAAGAGAGAGAACCACACAGGATATCAGCTTGTGTAACTATAATTACAGGATCTCTTGTCAATCATTAAGGCAAAGTAACTGGTATTCCTTCCTGCTGAGATGACTTCTCACACACGTTGTGGAAGGTCTTTCCAGATGGATGAGCCCTAAATTGCCACAGGCAAAGGAAACCATCCATGCTGTTAAGATGGAGCAGGATAAGGCTGTGAAGGGTTGGCATTCGGAGTGACAATAGCAACCAGAACAACAAAAAAAGGAGAAAGTCATCAGTCATCTCTGTCTCTCTCCTAACATCACCTTCCAGGTGGTCCTAAGCTTTAGGCATTTTTATAATTTAAGGGTCACCGGTATGTATTCTTTTATACTATCCATCCTTCTGGTAGTGGCTTCACCTGATAACAGCCATAGATAACAAGGGCAAAGAACCTTTAGTTCCTGACAACACCTGCTTTGCACAGGATGATGTTAGAGCTCCAAGTGGGGCTGTCTTTGGGCATTGTCAGCACTTGCAGCGCTGAGCCTTGCCACTCCGCTGTCAGCTGCAGAGCCAGAGGAGTTTTTCTTCCTATGTCCATGCCCAGGGTCTTAACCTATGCTGGATGGGGACATCAGAGGCCCTTTCACTGTGCCAGATACATCCCTTCACCAAACCTGCCCCAGTGTATTCTGACTGGCCAGCATTCCAGCAATATTTCATATTTTTAAAGCATTATATATATATATAAAAAATATACATACATATCTATATATCTCTATATATATATCTATACATATATCTGTATATATAAAAATATCTCTTTTATATGAGGTGTGAATTTGTCCATATTCCTCTCAGGTCCATACATTTTACCAAAATGGTTAATTGAGAAAAAGATTTCCAAGGCACAATATCTGGAATACCTCCCAGCAGAAACTACTGGAAGTTGCCAGTGCTCAACGAATCTGAAAGAAACATACCACACTGAATTTATAGCAAGTGAGGAAGTGTCATGGTTTAACCCCAGCCGGCAACTAAGCCCCATGCAGCTGCTCACTCACTCCCCCCTGGGTGGGATGGGGGAGAGAATCGGAAGGGTAAAACTAAGAAAACTCGTGGGTTGAGATAAAGACAGGTTAATAGATAAAGCAAAAGCCCCACGCGCAAGCAAAGCAAAATAAGGAATTCATTCACTCCTTCCCATTGCCAGGCAGGTGTTCAGCCATCCCCAGGAAAGCAGGGCTCCATCACGCCTAATGGTTGCTTGGGAAGACAAACGCCATCACTCTGAACATCATCCCCTTCCTTCTTCTTCCCCCAGCTTTATATGCTCTATCCCAGCCAAAACCAGCACAGGAAGTTAGTTCATGTTCTGAGTTCCTTTTATCTTTATTACCAGAGGTATGGCTTTTTTGTCCTTACAGCTGTCTGTCAGCAGTGCTCCCACAAAGACAGCCACCCCTTGAATTTTAATCCTATATTCTGTTTCTTGACAGAACTTTAAACACATTTAAAAATAAAAAAATACCCAAAAAAATATTTAGAGTCAGCGCAATTTAAATGTACTTACATAAAGTAAGGATGATGGAGAGATTCAGGTTTTAAAAAGGAAGATTTATCATATGCCTTAGAAAAGTAGACAGAAGTCAAAAGACCTGCAGTTCATACTGTGCATTACTCACTTTTTTCTGCCCAGTGTTTCTGTGCCCAAGGATTTCCTAGCAGAGAGAACAGTTTTCTTTTGGCCTTCTTCAACTCTGAACTTGGCTCTCAGTCTGCTGGTGAACATGTGAGCATCATAACTTCTACTTAGGACAGAGGTTGTAGCAAGTGAAACTACAGGACAGTCCAGTACACTTAAAGCCATCACATTCAACTACTTCTCTATCAAGCTGTCAGACACAAATTAGCAGACACCAGCATGGAGGGGAAGTGTGAACAATCTCCATAAGGTTCAGGATGAATGGTCACTTCAAAACTCTCATTTCTAATCTGAAGTAATCTACAATAGATATACTCAAGTTACTAGCATGAGAGGTTTTCAACCATAGCAATAATCCAACTCCTTTAACATCAAGTGCAGACACAGTTTTTAATCAAGGGAACTACAGGAAGGACAGAATAAACTGATGCTTTCCCTCTGTCCCTGTACAAGGCTTTAAAAGAAAGTATCTGAAAAGGATTAGCAATAAAGCTGTTGAGCAACATCAGCAAAAGATGCCCAGTTTAGCAATGTTTCTTACCCTAGAAGTAGCGCAAAATGCCCAACAGACACTATCTCATTAATTCATGAATAAGCGACACTGTGAGGACAGTCATTTAGAGCCTCGTGACTACAGTTCCTGCATCTTTGTCTACAGTGTATATGCTATATTCACTGCATTAAAATATTCAGATCTCAGCCTGCAGAGAGGGACAGTGCTAAGCGCAGTGGAAGATTCCATGCTCCCTTCCTCCCAGCCCAGTCAATAGGTGGTATTTTTTTACTTACTCCAGACAGTCACTGCTCTAATAGACTACTGATTAAACCCCACAAAAATGCTATATGATGGCTGACATTCTGGCCTTCATTCCTGCAACAGTGCCTCTCCACACCGAAGTTCTGGGCAGATCACCAGCCTTATCTTTGAGCTTCCTGCCTCTTGTCACAACCCTACTGTTATTCAAACATAGTTTTGTATTTAATTTAATTTCCTTGTTTTTGTTTAGCTTTGATAAAGAAAAGGAAATCTTTTCTAATCGGTTCAAAACAAGACCATTGACTCAAGACCAAGTTCAATGAGCTATCAGGGGCAACAGGATACTAATGGCTAATGCAAAAGTCTGAGAAAGAGTCATGGGAACAAAAGCCATTGGAAGAAGAACAACTTGTCCTTTAAATCTGTAAAGAGGAAGCGGGATGCGGAGAAAAGTTCTGAGTTGAAAAGCTATTGTAAGAAGGACTGTGACAGCTGAGAGGGAGATCACAACGTAATGAACTGAGACTTGTCTGCGTATATATATGTGCATGTACTTATATGTGCATATACATAGATATGAAAATGTTTGTATATGCATATATATACAAAAATACATATATACATATGATAATTTTTTTTTTGCCAAGCAAGGATACTAGGAAGGAAGACTGACCTACAATCACAGAACATCAAGGAATTTAAACCAAAGTATTTCTGGAGTTGGGAAATGTCTACATATCAGCTCCCAAAAGATGTAATCACACATATTCTTAGAACACCAAGTAATCACTTACTGTTGACTTGACTACATGTCAGTGTAGAATAAAAAGTTTTAAGAAATGAAGAATATAAAGGGGCCAGTTCCACTGAACTAGGTCAACATCTAGAGCTTGAACCTGGCAGAAAAGCATGAAAATCTCTGGTCCTGAGAACCAGCCATATGAGAGAGCCTCCTTCACAAGTCTTTCCATGAGCTTCAAGGAAATTTGGCTCGTATCCCAGGACAGCTATTTTCAGGCTAGCTAAGGACAGAAGTGCTCATACAAGTGAAGAGCATGAAGATTAAGTCCAAGTCATAAAAATATTGTGCTAGCAGTTGAGAAGGTTAGAATACAAAAGTAAGTGAAAAAACAGATTAAGGCCAAACAGTCATATCAGAATTATCCAAGTCTCATGCATTTACAGCTCCTTATCTACAGCAGGGACACTTTTTATCTAAGAATTCACAAGAAAACCAAAACTGTAGCCATCAGAACCCATCCAAGAATCACTGTCCAGACTTCCAGCCAAACTGCTTTCTCTCACAGTTGTTAGTCCAACAGCTCTAACTTTTTAAATTCCTCCCAAGTATATTGGCCCTGATTTTCATATCTCCACTGATGCATCAAAATTGGGTCAGATCTACCCTCCAGCCTACTCCATGCAAGATCCTCAGTGCACTTTTACTGCATCACATCTGCTATTACAGAAACACTGTCATGATATCCAACTTTTAATGCAGTGCTAGTTACTTATTTACTAGCTCTACAGACCCAAAAAATCCCTGGCTCTTTTCATAATTTGCTAAGACTGTCAAGGGCATTTTTTTCTCCATTGCTACTAATTCACATTAAGGGCCCTTGGTCATGCTCAGTAATAGCTGTCTCTTTGATCAGGACCCAGGTCAAATACCATGAGAACAGCCTTCCAAGAAATGTTCAGCTGTTCTGTCTTCCATCATCCTAAACATAGGCTCTGCCAACAAAATGGCTAGGGATTTCATTACCTTTACTATATTAGGTTCTTTACAGACTTCAAGCTCATCTTTATTAAATCTTCTCCACACATTTTCCCTTACATTCTCCAAAAATCTATCTCAGGGCTTTGTTCCAGTTACTTAGAGGTCCATTCTTCCATCTAAAAAGAGGTCCAACAACTTGGATCTCTGCAGCTTGGTCTCTCTCACTATTTTGGACATAAGAGTTACCTGCAGAAAAAGTAACATCATTCTCGCTTTTAACAAGCTTTAGTTTCCTCTGAGGTGTTCAAACCATTTAACATCAACATAATCTAGTGTATTTACTGACTCCCAGAAAAGCATTCCCAAGGTGATCTTAAGCTAACAACTGGGGTTTATTTTCTTGAAATTTAAGCACTGTTTGGAGTTTGGTTTTTTATTTGCAGTACCTTCTGGTCTCCAGCTCTCTTTTGAGCTATATTTCTTCTCTCTCATGATAGTTAACTCACTGGCATGGTCAAAAAGGAAATGTAAACCATTTAAATTCACACCATTCTGAGAATTTCACAATGAGCCTATTAATCCCTACACAGTCACATTAAAAGTATCAGGAATGATACTTAAGCATCTCTCTAGCTTAATCCTTCAGTGAGGTCAAATAGAACAGAATGTGTAACCTTTGCCATTTCAACCAGTTCATATTTGCACCTTTCTAATACTTTTTTCAAGCTACCCAGATCCTTTTTCTGCTGAAAGTCAATTTGTGACAATTGTTTTTATAAAGCAGATTGGACATAATAGGCTGTACAGAGAAGGGAAAATGCTGCAACATGTCTTCCATTCTGGTTTCTCCCTTCTTCAGAATTGGGCATATTCACTTGGAATTTATTTAAGCTTCCAAACCAAATCAGTTTCTGAAGTCTTTGAGTTCATGTAGGCCCTCCTGTTTTCAATAATGCAGCAGGAACACTATCGGCCCCTGGTGCTTTATTGGTCCTGAGAATTGTAATTGTCTCTCAAAGCTCCTCAAAATGTGGTATTTCTACAAAACAGCTGAGCTGTCTGGATTATAGCCAAAGTCTCTTTTTTCCACTTCACTGTTAAAGACATCACAGTATTTTCTCTATCTTTTTATAGTTACGCTGTAATTTCCACTTTCGTCCTTAATCATGCTCACTCACTCCTCCACACGTGGATATTCTTGTAAAATGCATTCACATTATTAATATTTTTCTTCTCTTCTGTCATCTCTACTGTGTTTTATTGTCTGGTGCATCATTTAACTCATCCTTCAGCTTTACTGTAATTCTCAGCATAAGGTGGCTTCTCATTCTGAAGACAAACAATTGCCTCTGCAATAGCTGTCTCAGCTTCTATATATAAAGTTTCAGCTGCAAGTTTCCCCTCTATGTTTCTAAAAAATCTCTCATTCACTATCAACAAGTTCCTAAAACCTCTAACCTGGGTTTTCTGGATACGTCAAGTATTTCATCTTGTCTCATGGGCTTATGCATTTTATTGTGTTAGGTCATTCTCGGCATTGCTTCTTTGAGGAAATACACTGAGCAACAGTCTGGAGATTCTCTGGATTTAACTTTGCCCTTTGAATAAATAAATATAGTGTCAGACTGACTGATATCAGCTCCACTGAAGTTTACAAATGTTCTAGTGCTCTTCACAATTATGTTAGATATTGCAAAACTAACTCATCTTTGTAGTATTTAATGACATGAATTTTGGTGGCACATTTTAGAAGATCATTCAGAATTCATTTGAATTCCACATAGAATGCAGTTTTAATTTCATTGTGTGCTTCTGATGTAAGTTCATATAAATCATTATGATCAAAACAAACTGTGTATTATCCTTCTATTCCAAAAAAAAAAGAGACGTTCCATGATAGCTTCAAAAACAAGAACTTCTGAACGCTGTCACTCATTATGAAGACTTTACCCATTTCATGCCTTTTAGTCTTTACAACTCAGTATGTTTCTGGAGAGAATTATGCACTGTGGTTTTTTGCAATGACAGGATACTATGGAGGTCCAGTCCTTTGACTTAATATTCCTTTCCTGTATTATAAAAATAAATTGGAGATACTCATTTTTCAAACAATCAAGGCTATGTATGAGACTTACTCATTTCATATAATTTGGAGGCTTTCTGGCCACATCAACTCAGAAGTTCCATGCTTCCAAATTCCAGTCCTCTCTCTGTAGATGCTCTATCCATAGAACCGACTGTTTGGGGGTTTGTTTGTTTGAGGGGGTTTTTTCAGTACTTAACTGAGCTTTATTTGCCCTTTATCCTTCAAAATATCTGACTTAAGAAACACTTCTGGCCCCATCTCTGCTACCAACATTGTCTTGCAGTCATAGGAGCACCTTTCAGGACATCAGGGAAGGTGCCTTACTGATGCCTGGGTATGAGATCTGTAATGCATCTTTAAGGATTTTGACGCTGAGTTTTTATGAAAGCCAACTTAGATATAGTCCGAAATGCAACATGTTTGATCCAGGATTCACCACTTTTGAATATGAAACAATCTGAAGCAAGACAGTGACAAGCTTGATCCAAAGTTATTTTCACATCATTCTCCTTAGATGTCAGAAATACACCAAGATTCCTTTATTCTCCCTAAGTGAAAAAGGAACAGTGCTGCTTCAGTATCCCAGAAGGAAGGGAGGGGGTTGTTTCAGACCACTTTGTACATGAACCTGGGTTTAGAAACAACATTACAATGAACAACTAGTGCATGCCTATACCATTGTACTCAACTGAATGGAAGCAGACCAGTTCATTTCAGTATCATAATAGATCCTTTAATGCTCATTGCTGAAGTAGTTGTTTCTGTTTCAAAGGACAAAATCCTACCATTTCAAAGAAGTTCTATCCTAGTATTGAGAAATTTGAAACATTGGTTTCATTAGTCCATTTTTTTTAGTATTACCATGTTTTGATCAACAAAAAAACATATAAAATCCTACAGTTTATTTCCTTTTCTTTATAGAATTTTTTTTTTTTGCTGTTCTGGTGCTTCAAATGAGACAGCTTCTGTGAACCTTGTTTGAAAAGAGACATCATGTGCTTAAAGATTTAGGAAGTTCAAACTGCTCCTGATACTATGCTTAAGATTCTTCATTAAAACCAGCTGAACACAAATAGAAAGGATTAATATCTTCGTTCCCTAATTATTAGATCAATATCTATGTACAGCTGAGATTATTTAAGTGGGAAAAAGGCAATATCTTTTTAAGATGTTAAAAATGCTTTTGGCACTAAATGCATCAGAGCAGAGAGACTCACAAACTAGTTTGAATCACTTTTGTTTATAGCCCGTGGCACCTCCTAGTTAATGAGGTTTGAGAACATGGTACTTACTGCAAGAGGGAATTGCATTCAAAATCTCTGAAACACTCTAAATCTGAAGTTCTCTGAGTTTGTTAGGTTGTGGAAAAGCTCAAGCAGCAAGATTTTCAATTATGTATTTTACATAAAAGGACTCAGCAAGGCCCCTTGAATACTTTCTTTTCATCAAGGTATCAATACAGAATTATTATCTAACCTCTTTGTATAAAAACAATAGAAATGGCAGTGGGCACAATTCTCCTCTCACTTGCAAAAAGGCAGCATGGGATATCACCAAAGCCAATGGTTAATTCGCAGTGATCTCATCGGCATGAACTATGCTGACACTTTCCCAGCCAAGAGCAATTCTCTGCAAAGGGACTTCCTGGACAGATAAGGGTAAAGAAGCCTACTGCGTATGTTGTTATTCCAAAGCGTAACTGATGAAACATATGGATGTTGAGCAACTCCTGGAGACCAGCTCAGTGCATGAGGCAGCTGGAGAGAGATTGCTTTAGAATTAGCACCTCGAGTTTTTCAGCACATGCAACAAACTCAGATTTTTCTCCCTTCTCGGGGAATTTTTTCCCTAACAAATCCATTTCTTTGGAACCTGGAGAGAGCTTCTATGAACAAGCTAGAGCAAGATAGGCCATGATGAAATAATTATGAAGTTTACAGTGTTGGTACAATCTTTCCTACATATTTTTAAGAGCACCCGAGCAAGATTGTATAATGAAAAATTGACTTATAAAAGTGTCATTCAGCTGCTCTGTATTCACAGTTGTGATCCGTGTTAAGTCCTTGACAAAGACAGAACTCAAATACTGTGGATACTTCGTGGCCACAGCCAGTAGTTTTAATAACTGCTTTTGTTTAGAAAAGTAGAGTCAGGAACGAAAGGGAGGCTCTGAGAAAAGTTGCAGTAATTCCTTGCAAGTAGGAGTATTTTTCTTCTAGAAAGCTCCTAAACATCTTTTTCATAAAGAATTGTAGGGTCTGTTAAAAGTTTAAAAGGACTTCAGATAGCCATTACAAATGCCTATAAAGTTTCACTATCTGCCTAGATTTGACGGATCCTGTGACACTTCTTGCCCTCTTCAAGGCTTCATCCACAAGCTTGCTAAGAATGGCTTTGTCCTTCCCAAAGCCCCCTCTCTGTTAAGCAAGCCAGTCTCTATTTGCTTCTGCAAGCATCATTTTCCTATTAGAAATGATGTTTGTATTACTCTCCTGTCATGCTGAGCAGTGGGGGATATTACTTCTCCAACAGCTGGAGTGCAAGGCCTCTTACCCTGTGGGGATTTGGCAGTTACCAGTTGCAAACTAAGTGGAGCAGTGAGCAAGCTCTGCAGAGGATGTCTTTACTGTTGGCTAATAGCACACAGATCACTCCATTCCTGCAGAACTAAAACCAGGCCACTATTTTGCTTTTTAAGAGACAATAGGTCTCTTTCTCCCCTCCTCCAAAACAGGCCAGGCACAATAGCTCCAAAATGAAAACCTTTTGTGTGCACGTATTATTTGATTTCAAGCTGCCTAGAGTATAATGATGATTTTTTCAGCTCCTTGCAGCAGCTGCCAGCATTTCTGACAGCCTGTACAAGGAGATGGGAGTACTGAATATCTTTGTGTGTGTTATTTGCTATGATTTCTATTTTTTAAAAAACTTTCAAAAGACTGTTTAAGAAATTGCTGCCAGCCCTCCTGGTAACCTCACTGCATTTTCCTTATGGAAGGAAGTTCAGCAAGGAGAGCCACCACTTAGCTTTAGAGAACACTAAACTATTCTGTGCTAAAACAGAAACTTGCAAAGCCTGGGGGAAACTCTGGAGATAGAATGAGAAAAAAAAAACCCACAAAGCCTCTCAGAAACAATAGAAAGACTCTTCTCAGATTCATATAAGAAACATAATTATTCAGAAAATAATAAGACTCATCCAGCCTATTTATCTACCTCTCATCCTTTTCCCCTACCTCAGTCCTTTTATAAGAGAGAAGCTCCTGGAACTCACCTTTTATACATTCCCTGGGTGTGGTTACAGCCAAGCATAAGCAATCACTAATGCAGCCTCAGATTTCTGGCTATATAAGTGGCTCTGCAGGACTTAGTTGTTGGTTTTTCAGGGGGTTTTTTGTTTGGGTTTTTTTTCTTTTTGGGGGGCGGGGGGTTTGAGGTGGCTGGAGGGGACAACTCTTTTGATGTCTTGGGTAAGTACTAGCTAAGAAGGAATTTAAATATAGGAATTTTATTTTGCTATTATTTATTTTTCCTTAAGTTTTTTTAGTTGCACCAGATCTTTATAGAGATTTTTCAAGTAACTGAAGCTTTGCTGTAGATTATCCTGGTAAGAGTGTCCTGAACAATACCTGATGAACTACTAGATGACTACGTTTAGATAGGCCACCACGTGAACAAATCCCTCTATTAGCAAGAATGAAGACTAGGCCTGAAGTTTAACATGCTTTCCTGTTCTTCTCACAGGATGAGGTCTTTATGGTATTTGGGACACTTCAGGGCTGTGAGCTTGTGAAAAAACAATCCTCTCAAATCTTGCTAGACCTCTACATATCATTGTAAAATTTTATATTTCCATATTGATTTTAGACTTCATTCATGGATAGTTTCTGTCTCATAGGAAGTGTTAGAAATCCAGCCCAGGGGAGGTACTGTAACTGCAGATACCTTTTCTTGCTAGGGGACTGCTAGTTCTCTGTATCTTGTACAATTGTAGAGGTCTGTAGGTTCCTCACTTGTCCTGCTTTAGCAAAATCCTTGAATATATGAAGGCACACTGCTTCCTTCCTCATCAGTTAAAACACCTGTAGCAAATCTTAATGTGTTTCTCCCAGCACAGCTAACATGCTGATTGTCATCTTACCCTAAACAAGCTCCACTAACTTTCTGAAGCTCTAAGGTGGCTCTTTGGACACCTCTCAGGCTTGGCCAAAGCAGTCTCTCATTTCTCTGCAGATGAGGCAACTAAAGCCCAGAAAGTTGGAGACAGGATCTCAAGAGATGACAGTATCTTTTAAGGTGCAAGGGCCTAACTTCCAAGTACCTGGGTATCTGCACAAATAGCTTTGAAAATCCATGCTTTGGTCATGAGAAGTCTTGGAGTAAAGAACTCAGAGCTGTGACATCTTTTAGTCAACAGTAATTGTCATGTTCTCAATCGTAGAAGATTTTAGAGGCCTGGAATGTGAGATTTCACCTTTAAACTTCTATACACTGTCACTTGCTCCTAGGAAAGCCATTAATCATGATATTTCACTGCCAGACAGAACAGAGCAGGGACTTCATTGGTTCACTTTTTTGCCATGTCATTAAGCATGGGACAGAAGTGATTTTGATTTCTGGCACATGAATCCTTTATCAAAGGTTAAACATCTGCCTTTCAAACAGGTTGCTGACCACTGAATTCAAGGACTGCCACTCAACCATATTTGCAAAGGCTGAATTAGAGTCTTCCAGTGTTCAATACTTGTGAATAAGCTGTCTCAACTGGCCACAAAAAAACCTTTCTAGGGAAACAAAGGCCATACTTACACCATGAAGTAGGATTCTGTATTCTGCTTTGAGGTAAGGCTGACCCAGGGTGATAGAATGCACCTCTAGAAAGCATACAGCTATATTTTTTTGGCACTAAACTTCAGCTTTGCTATTCCTAAGGTTTATAAGCCTATTACCTCAAGTTTGTCATATGAAAGGGAAGTAGAACTGATTCATTCTGGAGAAATGATGAAGATGCTTGCAAAGGTCTTTTGGTTCTAGGTTTGTCCTGCTTGGAGAGGAGGAAGGAGAGAATTCAAAACCAGGGTATTGTTATGCCCCATCTTTCACAGCAAGAACAGGATCTGCATGAGTTCTGGCTCACAGCACTGGAGTCGAACTCTCTCAACCTTGTTGAGTCCCAGGTTCCAGTGGCTTTTAGCTCAGGCCTATCTCTAGCAATCATTCCCACTGTTTGCAAGCTAGGAACAGAGCTGCCGCTATTCATGGCATGCTGTCACAGTCTAAGTCAGGGGCCTCCTGCCTTGTGATTGCTGATTTCAGTTCATTTCTCTGATTTACAGTTTCCTGATTTGCAGGTTGTTAAAATACTTGTAAAAAACACTGGTCTGGAAAATGTTTCTAAATAATTATGTTGATGACTAAAAATCAGCCTGAAAGGGCTTTAATTCATAGCAGCTTATACAATAAGGGAGATTTAGGGAGAGCTTTTATTCTCAACTCATATTCTTAATGTTTCATTCATGTTCATATCCTGTACTACAGACCCCAAAGTGAGTTTATATGGCTAAACTCTAATTCTACAGTCAGGAACTAGTTCATTCTCTGGAAAAGCTTTCTTAGGCAAATAAATTGTTCTATCTGAAGGTTAGTGTTGTGTTTATGTTCCGGAGGGCTTGTGGGGAATTAAAGTCCTTTCCCCTTTGGAAGGGGATTGCGGGAATTGAAAGGTTAGGATTAAAATAGGGAGTCTAAGCATCAGTGAGAAACTGAGGTCAAGGGTGTGCCCCGTTTACTTGCTACAAGTAAAGATCACAATGGAGCCTGTGCTGAGGGATTTGTGCAGTACAGCCTGAAACATCCTGGATCTGCACATGAGCAAGACACATCCAAGACTATTTTGATTGCTACCTTTGGTGCTGAGAGGAGAGAGATCTGTTGTCATTAGCCCAGGCTAATGTTTAGGCCTGCAATAGTGTCATTGCAAGTCTCAAGTTTCTTATTTAACCAGTCCCAGCTGTGTGCCTGCAACAGAACTAGAAGCTGGAATTAACCATTGAACCTCCCAAAACATGTGACTGATTGACTCTATTGTAAGGTCTGGTTAGGACCATTTTGACATGTCTTCTGCTGGCAAATGTCTTAGTTAAAACTCTTTAGAAATGCATTTGTTACTTAATGGCAAGACAACTCAGAATATCCTGAGTGAGGCCTGGCCAGGATGGAAGATGGGCTTTACCACATCCCAGGGGAATAAATTTAGTCTATTGTGAGCTGTTTCAGGTTTCGTAATGACTCTCAGCAGGGAAAAAAACTGAGATTCCCATTTTTTAAAGAATGAGAGAAACATCCTCTGCTCAGCTCTGTTTGCAACTCTTACGTTATTTAAAGGTCTCAGCTTGCAATAAAAGAAGTTAACACAAATACCTGACTACATTCAAACAAGCCTTAAGCGGGGTGGAGCAGTTTCTGCATTAGTGTAATGTAGAAGTACAGGAGTTTGCCTGTCAGATGCGGGCAGCCCTGAAGTAACTGACCCATCTTCATGTACCATTGCAGGCCAAGGCATGGATGTGCATGTGCTCCCATGAAACGCAACAGGCACTGCCCCAAAATGCCAGAGGCTGAGGTGAGAGTGTACTCATTTACAGAGAAACAAAACTTCTGGAGGTCTGGCTAATATAGAATTCCTAAAAGCTTGGATCTTGCTTAGCAGCCTAATGTATTAACAAAAGCATTAAAAAAATTAAAAAAAAAAAAAAAAAAGCCCTGGCTAGTTAGTGCAGGTGTCTGCTTGGTCTGCCAAGAGGCAGGCATGAGGGAGTGTGCTGTTTTCAGCTGAAACCAATTACCTTGATGAGTGAAGTAACTAGGGCTATAAAAACACTGTTTCCTGGTGCATTAGAAACTTAGATATGACCAACATCTGCATTTGTCAGGATAGATCTAAATGAGATGACCTACTACCTGCCATGACTCTTTGTCAAACAGTGTATCCTCCTTGTCCTGCTGTCAGGAAATATTTGTCAGCCAACATTTGTTTTGTTTCATCCTGCTACTTCTCATCACACCCCCTTGGGCACAACAAGGGCATGCTAAGATACTATGCTAGCTTCTTGAAGACTACTGTAACAAGACAATCTTGTAAGGTAATCTGCAGGTAAGGAGTTCCTGAGCTATAGCTGCCCTGGCCCCTCTGAAAGCTGTTTTGAGATTGCAAATCCACTGTATAGTGTTGGCACAGTTTATGGGGTCTACTACTGTATAGTTACCTGAAAGTGAAAGTAGGGTCTGGGTTAACTGTAAAAGACTCCACAACCTTTAAGTGTGCCATATAGGCAGAACTACATGCCAGCCTTCCTTGAGGGGAGAACAGTCAAATGATGCAATCTATTACACTAGATCTAAACAGTCAGAAATCAGGAGTTACAGGCTTCTTATGCTATAAGTGCTCTGGGGCAAGTGTACCAGAAACTGAGCAGAATTGCAAGCAATTAGCTTGGAAATTGGTACGTTGAAGGAATGTCTGTTGGTACTGTATTAAATTACTGAGAAAAACATGACTTTATCTGCTAGAGGAATTGATGAAGCAAAGAAAAAACAATGTCTTGATCAAAAAATTTCATCAAATTTTGGCATGTAAAACAGTAGAATGGTGGAAGATGACCTAGTTCTGGGAAGGAAGAAAATAGGATGTTATAAGAATTGCCATATCATGGCTACAAAGATTACGATGGGCAGAATGGAAAAGAGCAACAGCTTATTAGTAACCCTAGGTGAATTTGGAAACTAGACGCGCATATTTCTGAGGGACAGATGTGTAATATGTGATACTTGTAGTGCCAAATAAACTGATCTGCTTGAACACTCTGAGATCAGCAAGTTCTACCCTCTCCTTTAGCAATTTCCACAGCTGCAAGCAGTTTAATTTGTAGTTATCTCCTTGTGTGCAAGTGAGGGTGAGAATATGGAACTAGTCAGTTTTAGGTTGGTGGTGTGAGTCTTATCACTGAAGTAGAGAAGTCTATTCTGCTCTACCAGAACTTTTACCACTTATCCCTTAAGGGATCCCTTAAGGAACTACCAAGGATGCAGCACAGACTGAGGTTGAGAGTCTTTAAAAGCCATTTCCACTTTCTTATTAACATGTGTGAATATTGGATTTTATTATTTCCTCTTTGATTTTATGATTATTGCAGATTATTCAAAACCAAACTGAAAAAGTCATTTATTGCCTGGGTTTGTTTTGTTTTTTAAACCTCTAACACTTTAAAGCATCATGAAGAGATCCAGATCATACACACAATAGGGAGAATGCTTAATGAAATAAAAGAATTTGTCTGCAAGTCTGAACACCACCATAAATGGAGGGGTAGGAGTCCATTTGGAGCTGTAAGGTCAGTCATGGTTCTGAGAACCCAGTGAAGTTGTGCTGTAACTACTGACAGAAGCACCACAAAAGTCTGCCAGCTTTGCTGCTTCCTGCCCTCTCCAGATGACCTTCTATAACTAGACTGATGATCTCCTGATAACAGGTTTTCTTGGTATGCTTCCACATCTTCCTGATACTTTTGGGTCTTGCTAGAAAACAGATGTTCTTGGAGTACTTGACAAACTCACTTTAAACACTAGCAGGAACCAGAAACTGGAGAGAACTCAGAAATAAGAAACCTTCTTTTTTTTTTTTTTTGGATTGCACCTGATCATTCTTGAGCCTTGACACTGGGGACTAAGATTTGGGCAAGGATCCAAATTGGCTTTTCCCCATGAAATCCATTCTTAGGTCCCAACATGCACATTAAGGTGAGCATTAAGTCTAGTGTTTCAGTTTTAAACCTCAATTCCCTTGCTTGGGTTCTGAGCCAAACATTTGCTAGGGGGGAGACATGCACAGAAGATGAGTAGCCTTCTTCCGGGATACCTGTTTCCACTAAACGTGTGATGAACTCACAGATTACACTGAGTGGTTCTAGATGTTTTTGTCCAAGAGACCAGCTAATTAAGCAGCAATGTGGCCCCACATTGATCAAGTATATCTTTTTTGTCTAGCACTCTTCACAAAATATTGCCAAAGTACAGGCAGCACCTTGCCCTGAAATTATTGCCCATGCCATCTGCATTTCAGACAGCCATTTCTTCAGGACCCAGACGAACTCTAGTTAAGTCTTCTGGAGGAATTGCTTCAAAGAATGTCCGAAATGGGAGAGGAATATGGAAGACAGCTCAGTAAAAGTCCGTACCGAAATGACGCACTGCAAACTATATAGTCTAGGCTGTATCTATAGATACCTAAACACTTTTTTTCTGTCAGGCCTCCCTCCCCCCAACAAACCTCTTCAGCTTTTCCACCCAGAGACAACTGCATTTGACTGTTTACGTGGTGCTTGACAGCTTAAAATGCATCTTGTGTGTTGTAAAGGTTTTCCAGTATAGTGGGCTGCTAAGCAAGCTTTTAATTGATCATCTTATCAATTAAAAAAGAAAAAAAAAAAAGGCTGTTTGGTACACAAATCGTCATAACTTAAGATAATTGTGATTTGAGTAACTGGGAAGCTCTCATTCAGTCAAGCAGATGGCACCTGATAAGGTTAGTGCATATTCTTAAAATAGGCTATTGTCAGCTGTTCTCCAATATGTATGCATATTGAATATAACCATAATGCTTCTGGACCTCCAGGCTCCCTGAAAGAAACATAAATCCACAGGTACTCTTATATCTTGGCTACTGACCAGTTTAATATGAACTGAATACACCATCCAAACAAGGGGCTCCTAAGCAGGCCATCAATAATAAGAGGTTGAACTTGGGGCCTCTGGAAGGGAAAGCACTGAGCTCTGGTGCACTGGGGTTAGAGGTGAACAGCCAAGACTATAGGAAAGTTATTCTCCCTCTATTGCCCTGCTGAAAACAGTGCCCCACAGATTAGATGCAGGTTATACTTATTGCTTCTTCTGAGGTAGTTGGGTTGGGGTTTTTTCCACTTTATCTCACCTGCCAGACTTAGGCCAGTACCACTTCTTGGGGGGAGGGGGTAACAAACCATCCCAGGAAACTGATCCATGTGAAAAAAAACAGATTTTGCTTAACCAGCAGACAACACAACTGCTCGTATTGGCATACCTGAAGGGCAGCGCGGAATGGGCTCGCTGAAGCCTGTGCTGCTGTCATGGGCAGTGCTCATCGCCTGGGGACCTTAGATTTGTCAGTCAGGTGGTGGCAGTAAAATCTGAAGTAAAAAGTGCTTCCATTGTGCCAGGCCGCTCCTGCAATGGGAATTCTGCACAAATCATGGCAGTGCTCTGCGCCAAACAATCTGTAGGAATAAAAGGCAAAATAAGTAGTAAGTGACTTAAGTGATGCTACTGGCTTGCTTCAAATTATTCCAAATTAAGTCATTTTTGAACTTAAAACCTTTGGTTTAAAATAAACCAGAAAGCCATCAGGGAAGAAAAACCTGAGTGCCATGAAACCTGAGCTGTGAGTTCATGGATATGATTCATTTTCCCCTTTCCTTTCCATCTTTTCAGGGGCCAGCCAAATCCATCCCTTACTTGGCCTTTCTTTACCCTGAAACTTAGAGTAATGGGAAGAACAGAGGAGTTGATGTGACAGGATGTTTGTAGAAGGCTCTGCCATAGGTGTCGTGTGAATTGTTCTTGATATTCCTCAGCTGGTAAGCTGTTCCTTTGGGTACAGACAGGTATATTGCAGTGGTACAGAACTTGGGCCTAAACAATACGTCTGGCTGGTATTAACATGGGGTTTGGACAAAATCATGTCTCCTCATTTCTTCTAAGCTAGGGATGGAGAGGTCTCTCACACACACACCCTTCGTACACATAGCCCCTCCAGAGTATGGCATGAACAGCTAAAGGCCCTGTGATTACAATCTTTATTGTTGATGCTTACTTTCATCACATCTAACATTTGCTCCGAACCGACTACTTCTGAGAACATCACTCTTCACAATGGGTATGGGCATTAATCTTCCAAGGAAGAATTTAAATGGCAGGGTGGACCCTTCAAGCTAATATAAGGGAGGTGATGCCCTGTCTGTTTTTAATTAGAGCTAGCTTTCTTAATGAGGTAATGTTCTGTTGTGCTGGGTTATCTCCTAGAAGACAGGGCAGCAGGCAAGCTGTTGGGGAGGGACACTTGAAAAACATCACAGGCAAGCTGTTTAATGTTAGTGCTATCATTCATCACCCGGGCTCTTTGGAGAGCCTGACAGATGGAGCATGTCCTGTGGGGACTCCATGAGCCTCTGGCGTGCTGCTTAATGCAATTTAGCCAGATGTATCAAAGCGGCAGGCGAGACCCTGCTATTTGGACAGCATTTATAGCATCCTGGGCAAATAGTCAGGAAATGTTCAATAATGTGCCTTGCACAAGTGTGGCAAGAATCAGATTTTTAGAATGATGGGTTGCCAAGAGAAATCCTGGCAGAACCTCATTCCAGTTTTTAGTCACAAGCTGGTTTTGTTGTTATTGTTTGAGGGCTTATTTTTTTTAAAGGCTGTCTCAGTTGGAGGTTTCCAAAGACCAGATTTAAGGTGACTTGAAGATGCCCATCTGGTTCCCCATCAAGTGGACCAATGTGTAGAGCAGAATCCCTAGCCCGCACATGCACAGCATGGATCTGGGCACCAGGCCCGCTGGCGCGCTGCATTGTCTTCCCAGCAGACAGAGAGCAGTGCAGCGCTGACTGTTGCAGCAGCCCCAGACGCTCTACTCATGATGCAAAAGGGATCAGTGTTGTTTGCATAATCAGAGAGCAAATGCCATTACAGACAGGGAATTTAGTGGGGACCCTAGCTATGTCTCTAGGCTACAGAATGGGATCCAGCCTGGTATGCTGACAGCCTCTGTTATGGAATTCAAGAGGAGCTCTGCAGAGTACAGTTCAAGTATACCTAACTGGTTGATACTTAAATAATATTAACTCCCAAATTTTGCAATCTAGACCTTTTCCCGAAAACTTGAGTATTCGCACAGACCTGGCTCTGATTCTCCCCCTGGGGTATTGGGTGTGTGAAATGTCTCCATCAGTTACACAGCAGGAGGATTGCTCTCTCAAGAGAGCAGAGCCTGCAACAGGGAAGGCAGATACCCTGGGGAAAACGGGTTTCTACTCAAGTGTTCTGCTGCCCAGACTGGTTGCCACTGCTGCTAGCTGCCACAGAAATCCTAGCCATAAGCGACATGGGTGCTGAAAGCAGATGTGTTTTGTGGCACTGGTGTTTTGCTATTTAAGTCTAAAACTTCTTTGCTGACAATGGGAGAAAAGAACAAGGTTAAAGCACTGCCCTGTGGGTTGCTGGCAAAAAGACGTGTATCCTCTAGAGGGGGAAAAGCTCCAATGGACCTGGAAAGGGAATAGCTGTGATATGTATTTGCAGCCTAAAGGCCAAAGCCTCATTAAATTCCCAATGCAGAAGCAAAGCTGTCCTTTGCACCATTTTTTTTATTATTATTTTTAGCAAAGTTCTCCCCAAAACCACCTTTCTGAGGAGACCTCCACTTCTCCTGGGAGCCAGAAGTGCAGCCCAGGTGAGGGACAGACATGCAACCCAGGCACCTCCCCATGTGCTGTGGTGTCAACTTCACCTGTGAATTCAGCTTTGGCTCAGGGCTGGTGCATAAAGATGTAAAATCCATTTGGGCCTTGCAGCCTTGGAAAGCTCTTTGATGATGTTTCCAGCAACAGAAATGTAGCATGTGCAGAGCCTTGCATCCTGTTGCTAATAAGTCTGCTTTTACACCACTCTGCTACATTTATTAACTTTCATTTACATATTTTCCAATAATCTTTTTAACATGTGACTCGATGACCATAAATCCTGGGGAGTAAGGAGTGCAGGGTATGTTGGAAGAACAAGTGCTTCGGACTCAGTTTAACCCTTCAGTTACCACTAGAAAGGCCAGGTCGCAAGCAGCTGTGTCCTGCTGTTAGCCCAACAGAGACGGATTGGCAGGGAAGGGTAAATGCTTCGAAGGGAACAGATTTTCTTCTTGTGGTATCCCAAAACAAATACAATATTTGGTGCTGCTGCCAAGTCCCAGAATGCAAATTAATGCAGAATGGAGTATTTGAAATGTTTTGCTAACAAGTACATGCCATGGTTCTGCATTGATATTTAGCTGTTGATGAAACCCCATCTGTGGATTTAGCAACCAGGCTCACTGAACCAAATGGCTTTCCCTGTTTCACAATATATGATGAAGCAAAGGAAATCTGGTATGGCTTGTTAAGGCAGGACAGAATGGGGACAGCTGGTTAGTGTATGTGAAACACCATCTCCCACTGCACAGAACAAGTGCTCAGCAATATCCAGAGCCATGTACTCCTATGATGAAATAGGGGATTATTGGGGAAGGTGGGGTGGGAGTGTACTGACACTGAATTTCTAGGTTTGAGTTCTCCCCCTACTACCCTTGGATTTCAGATGTTTCACTAAAAGAAATGGTGACAACTAGAAAGATTGTCCAATATATACTTTAATATTTTTTATACATATATACACATGGTTGCTTCCAATTACCCAGGAATAACTGTTTCCTCTATTAAGCCAGCTGCATAGATGGCTGAACAATCTGTCTGTTCAAACGTATTTCAGTCAACTTTCTCTAGCTGATTTGGCAAGAATTTTTCTTTCTACAACTGGATCTCCTCCAGTAACAACTTAGACAGCCTTTTGACTTTAGGTCATAGCTGTATGACACTGAAGGATTCCTTTCATTTGCCTCTCTACAAGTAATGATGGGAAAACCAAAGGACTGTCATGCCTCTAGTTGAGAAGGGACAGTTTAATTGTTTGTGCCACACATCCATGCGTCAGCTGGTTTTACACCACAAAGCAGGATGCAGGATGGATTACCTCAAAAACAGGGGTTTGGACTGGCACTCAAGGGTTCAAATCCTGACACATGTCCTGGATAATCACCTATTTTTGCATCTGATTGTATGGAATTAACTTCTTACCCCGAAAGGTTGCTGTAGGGACAATATCCTGTTATGACTGGAGCGCTCAGAGTAGTGATGAGCATTAGGGGAAAGAAAGCAGGCAACCAAGCAAGATCTGGAATAAGATCTGCCAGCAGCAGCAAGGGTGAGCAGAAGGGGATAGCCATCAGGAAGCTGAGGTCCTCTCTACCTTTCCCAGTCCCACCCTTTTGTGACAACTCTACTCAGCCTGTGGCCATAAAGACTATGAAAACCTCTAGGCAGGTTACAGCGTATGTATTTTACATGTGTAAATTTATCCTGCTCTCACTAAAACTTCAGTTTGGAATTACAACCATTCGCAAATGTTTCACATGCCCCAACTGAGAGGCTAGAAGAAAATGTGGCCTTGATTAGCAACTGTTAATCAAGTTCCCTCTCAATTAAATCTTCTTGTTCCAAATACAGCGTGAGACCACTCAGTTTGTAATGTACCAAACTGTATGTTGCTGCTCTGCATGAGGAAACCAGACCCCAGTCTCCAAGGCTGTCATCCTAGGGACTTTCACAAGCAGTAAAATGCTATTTTCACAAGATCAGCACTTTACTTTTCTGCAGCCATTTCCTTGATGACTTAGGGCAGATGACTTAGGGCAGTCTGCTGGGACCGAGTTTGATAAGGGCCCCTGATCTTAGTAATGCAGCTTAATCTCCAAAAGCTGGATTTCAGCACTACCTAACTGCATTGCGCTCCTTTGCCAGTCCATTATGCTGCTGCAGGCTTCAAAGATTTTGGTGGCATAATGACATCTTCAGACCTATCTTTACTGTATTTCCAAATTCCCCATGCAATCCCATGTCTCAGAGCATATAATATTATTTTAATTGCCAGTTCACTGCTTTGGGGGCATCTTCCTTCATAACTTCTGCTTTGCTTGTAATGATGAGCTCTCTTGCAGATGCAGTTAATCAGAAAGATTACAATCACTCTAGAAACACCTGCATTGGAAATAAGTCTGGCTTTTATTACTATGAATTCCTAATGCTGACAAGCTCTGGGAGGAGAGGATGGGGGAAAACCCAAGATCCCTTTGCACAGCTGGAATATAAATGTGAAATTTTCTTCCCATTTATTGTTCTTCTGTAAATGATTTAGCTGCTATTGATCAAGATTACCACCAAATAAAAATCAGAATCTACTAGCTTGTGGTGTTTTGTGTAACACACTCGTAAAACAAATCTGTGTCTCCACCACCGGAACAGGCCATACTTTTTACTATGATATGTACAGAACTGGAAGCAACATTCATTGTCAGGGCTCAGCTAAAAGCATTCAAGAGCAGCAAGGATCCCATATTGGAACTCCATATTGCATATTGAAGACAAAATAATTTAGTTGTTCCAACAGCCTGCATCCTCTTTACCCTTATGATATTAAGGACAAATATAAAAGACTGAGCTCATTAGTTGTAATGAATAGGTACAATAGGAAGCAGAGGAGTCAGAAGTATTAAGGGAGCAGAACAAAGATGTGTAATTGACTGCAGGGTAAAAAGACATTCTTAAGCCTGATGCAAGTACTTTGAGTCATATTCCTATTACCATGAACCTCTGCCCTCTAACTGTCAGGTAACACTGTGTCCAAGAAATACTGAGTTTTCAACAAAGCCCTACAGTGATAAAGGTGACACAGTGTTTCAAAAACCCAAGGTTCAGATAATAAAAGATCTTGGGAACCTGAAAAGTGGCAAAATAAGAAATAAAATGCCATCCCTTACAGGAAACTGAAGAACATTCACATCCTTCAAGGACAGGCTAGTAATAGTCTAAGAAATAGCTCAAGGTGTTCACGTTTATTAAGGAATGTTAATCTATTAAAGTCTGCAATTGTCCCGGGACACAGAGAACTGTTTAAAAATTAAATATTACATTTAAAAGCTGTGAAAGATGTCCACAATTTTTCTTCTTTTTTAAGGAGCTGGAATGTGCTGCTTCTACAGTGATCTACTAGCACAGGAAAAACAAAAATGGAAATGTCTCACTGTCTCCAGGACCAAATTCTCAGTCCACAGAGTCAGTATGAAATGCTTCCAATCCACAACATCCTGCTTTCTCTCACTGGATAACAACTCAAACCCGATATATGCTCAAAGAAATTATATAGTGGGGAATAGTCTGTCCCACTGCTTCTGCAAGAGTTACAGGAAAGAATCTCTAATGCAAAAGCAGAAAATGTAGCCCCTTTACTGACTCCTGATAATAATATTTTCTTTTACCTTCTCTAGGTTCTTAGCTTATCTACCTTTTCAGACCCACAAACCATCAGAGACTGGGCTGGCACAGTTACTGTCTGCTTTTAAATGAAGGTATTTGTCATGTATATCCATGTAACTTCCATTCATTTAAGTAACCTGGAATTGGTATTAGACAAATAAGAAAAGGAATGGCCTTATCAGAGAAGATGATCCATTAATAGGAAGACGACGCTTCGTATTTTGAGCAGAAATAATATTTTTGGCCAGATCCAGCAAACCACTTAGGTTCCTACAGTGCAAGCTGGATGGGTTTCAGATATCAGAATCCAAGAAGATAAGACACAAACCCCATATAACTCCATAGGTTCTGAATTTTGTATTAAAGAGTCACCCAGTGAAATATGTACAGTTTTAAGAAGAGGGACCACTGGAAAACAAGGGAATATCTTCTGTGGATAGAGTAATGTTCCCTCTGGCCCCAGCAGCTTCAGTGGAAAAGCTGGAGAATCCCCTTCCCTCATCCCAGTTATCTTCCAGTATGAAATGGAAAGAGGTGGATGGGAAACCCTCTGGGCTAAAGAAGGCCTAAAGCATACCTCTTCCACTTCACCAAGTGTTGTAGCTTCAGGTCTGTCATAGAGAAAGCTGTCACTACTGTGACCCCACCTGGCCGTATTTTAAGAGAAAGCCTGTCCAATGGAGCAATGCAGCACCACCACGCACCAGACCACTTTGGGCTGTGAAGCACAGTCTCATAAAGTTGGTTGAATCCAGCCTGCAGGTACTTCGAGTCACCTGAAGTAACGTGAGGGAAAATATTTCAGACACCCTTTTCTCCTTGATATTTCTCTTGGCAGCCTTTCATAGCCTTCTCAGCAAGATGGCTGATGTCAGTGCTGGTTTTGGGTGCATTCAGTGCACAACTGAGTACCTAATACATGTTAGAAATGGTGACACAGTGTTGCTTACTACATTGATAAGTGTTCAGCTGCCACAAATAACCACTCATTCACTCACAACCAAGCTCTATTTCTTCTTCCCAGAGCACCGTCAAGGTTGTATTACTGAGGAGTGTCTAAACATGGGCTGCAGAAACAGAAGGACTTCGCCTAGTAGGAGATAGGAGGTCACTGAGGTAACAGTCATTGCTGACTTCAGTGTACTTAAGTCAAACTTAGCCTGTGGTTAAATATACAAGTCCTTTGCCCTTTAAGGCTTAAAATAAACTTGTCTTAAACTACTGCATTGGCTTACATTACAAGATAAATTATGAAAAATAAGTTGGCCTCAAAGCATAGTTTTGCTTAGCTGCTCTGGGCATGAACCATTTCACTTGGACTCTGTTTTCCAGACCACCTATCTCCCTCACCAGGAGGATGAAGTGAAAATAATCAAGAGGGTCTGGAGCCTATTTAGACAACTGGCCAGCTCCTTGCAAAGAGCTCCTTCTCAGTTAGAAGAGCGAAGATCCACCACAGAGGGAAAATAAAGTCTGCTAAGGCTGAACATGGTAATGATGCAATGGTATGATGTTACTGGACAGAAAGGACCAGGTTCACTAACCAGGAACACAGCATATGGTCAGGATCTACACCTTTCTTTTTCCTATCTCATCCTCCTCTCTTTCTCTCACTCTCACCTTGTCTTCTTGCTTATCTTTACTAATACATTTATGTAAGTGTTGAACATGCACACAGTATTGCATACTACAACTCTCATCATACCAATCACTTGACAGTGATGATCCCAGTGCCCTTTATGAGACCTGTAAACAATTATAGTTGAAATTAATATGAATCCATCAATATAAGCTCTTCAACTTTACAACCAAGCAACAGTGACATGTACATCCTGAATCTTGTCTAATAGCACAATCTAGCTGACTCAAAAGGGGAACTGTATTAAAATATAGTACTGTAAAACACAGTATGTCGTATATCAGCTCTAGCAAGAGGGACTAGTAAACTACAAAGACACCTTTGTAAAGGCATTATTGCACTGTTATTGAATAGTGCCTTTCAACACCAAGTCAATCATCAGCTCCCTTAAACTTACTGGACTGCAGAAATACAATGTTTCTAATTCCTATTCCCAAACACGGCCCAGGGTTGTGCGGTCTTCCCAGGTTTTATGACAGCTCTGCAAAGGTGACCCACTCCTCTTGATCTCATCAGCAAACTTTCATTAATTGCCTTGCTTCTACCTCTGTTGGTCAATACAGGCAACTCTCTCTGAAACAGTGAACGGGACCGACTGCACCTCACTTAGATTTAATATGTACCCTACTTTGGGTTTGTGCCTAGACTTGAACTACAAAAAAAGAAAAATTAAAAAAGAATTTATGATCTCATGAACCTTGAGAGCAGAGGCCCTTGAGCATCTTGTGAATGACAGCAGCACTCTTAAGTCTGGATCCTAGCCTGCATTTTCAATCCAAGAGGACTGAGCGATGTTTGGAATTACATAGCGAGGAATCTAAACTAAACCAGGTGTCTTCCCAGTTTTGCCAAAAAAATAGTTTGACACATACTAGCTTATAAATAGATGGTTCTGCCAGATCAAACAATGATATATTGCACTGACCACTCAAACAGCCCAACAATGAAGCAATTTTCATGAGGATGCAATACTTTTTTACTTTTCTAAATTGAAAATAATAAACAGATTGGCTTGTATTATCATGAAAAATGTGCTAAAGGGTAAGGTCTGTGAAGAAAAATCTGACAAGTCATAGGTCATAAAAGTTTCAGTTCAAGCTTGTTCATATTATAGTGAAGTAAATTATTGCTGAAAACTTCTTTCAAAGAGTTTCTTTCTGATTGGGTCTTGGTTTTAAGATGAGCAAATGCTTTAAATGTGAGCTATTTCCATTGTTTGTGAGCAATAAACAGCAGGCTGAATAGAAAAGCAGAGACCACAGGTCATTCCCACTGGTGTAAAAGAAATGCTACACACCGTTTTCTTCCAACCGCAGAATACCCTTTATCTAACTGTGACTATATACATCACCTGTCCATGCACAGGCACCTAAACAGGGAGTTCTCAGCATCATACAAGGTTTTTCCTTCTCGTGCAGGTACAATCCATAAACCCAGCTGGCACTTGGGAAAATCAGACTGGCCAATGCCATACCGATTACAGCACAACCTGACAGCGGTAAGTATGCTCTGGGAGCATAAGTCTTTTTCTAACATTTAACTCCCTTTACTGGAACTGTTTGCCATTTAATTCTCATTTTGTTCTTTCTAAAATAAGACTGTTTTGATCATGATGAGCAGTGTCTCTCTCAGGACAAAAATGATTTTGAGTGGAGATGTGATGTAGATCAGTATAGCCGCATCAAACCACAGGACCAAAGAGTGCCTTGCACCTACAGTGTCTGCAGCAAAACTGCTCAGTGCAAATGATTCATCAAGAAATCTCTTTTTCCTGGTAGGCTCTGGAGAGATGCCTGATTATGGTGAAAAGGAGCTGACAGGGAACCAGCCACACTCAAATGCCTTCCAGTTCATCTAAAGATGCAGAGAAAATCATCTCCCCACATTTAATGTCTTTGGGACCCTTCCAGTCATGTTGTTCCCTTCTGACAGTCTTCCAGCTCCCTGGGACTTTCTGGCCCTCCTCAATATTCTCCTCTGCCTCCTCCTCCCCCATGGACAGTTCTTCTCTTCTCGTCCTGTTCTGCTTCCACCCGGGAGGTTCCTGGGGAAGAGGCCACAGGTGGTGCAGCGTGTGCGCGGCTCAGCCTGTTGCTGGGACATGCTGCCATCAGCTGCGCCCCTCCCTCACTCAGAGACCCGCTGGATCCTTTCAGACAAAGATTTTATCCAACGCAGCAGCCGCAACTCTCCCCCAGTGGCTGTTTCTAGCAGAGAGGCCTGCACTCCAGCATGTGAAAGTGGTCTAACACACAGCACATACTTTTCCAGGCTCCACCGCAGCATCAGGCTTAATGAAACACTTAATTACCAGACCTCAAAACTTGGGATTTCCAAGCGAGACAAATGGATGTCCTGCTCTGAGGCCTGGCTGTGCAATCCTTCCTTTACTAAACACTTGCTCCTGGGAACAGGTAAAACTAACAGGCTGAGAAACAAAGAGGCCACATAAGGCATGCTTACTGATAGGAACGAGGTCATGCTGGTAACTTGTTTTGCCAGCATAAGGAAAGCCTGGTTACAGGATCCACATAGCTGCTTGGCATGTGAGAAGCAAGGAACTCAATCAGAGGCCAGAGACCTAAGCATTAGTCCAAGAGTTAGAATAGGAAATACTGAAATCATGACATCCATTGATTGAAGTAGTTTCACCCAGAACAGGGAGATCTGGCTAGGAGAGTCTGGGATGACTGGACACAAGCAATGGATGCAGACAAGGAGACACCACTGAAAAGATGCCACTGAAACTGTGGCTCTTGGCCCCGTTTCCACTTTCAGAACAGTTCAGTGAAGTGCACCAGCAGCTCTCTGCCAGCACTGAGGCGTGGGACCAGACACGTAGGGAGCACTAAATTCTTAGTTTCCAGAAAAAATTGCATACTCTGGTCCAAAGAACAAGCACTTCAAACCATGGTGGCAGTATGCAGGTTTCACACTATCCATGTCACAGAGAAGCACAGGGAGGTTTGCAGTACTGACCATTTGTTTTGTACTGAGCACGATGATTCATCCAGAAGTCAGATGCACATTGTTTCTCCCTCCCAGCCTACCAGCCACAAAACACTCACCAGCTTTCCTTTCTATTACAAATTTAAGATCTACCTGCAAAATATAAACAGCCTCCAGCATGACAAACGTGCAGAACAAGAACAAGAGAGCTTAGGGCTGTCACCACTGTCTGTAAACCTCTTTGGTAGCCAGGAATTTGTGAGGTGGAAGGTTTTCAGTACTGATCTGCTGTTATCTGAAATGGATTGTAAGGCGCTCTAAATTTTTTTATCAAATCTGTAAAACCAGTAAAACACAACAGTTCTGGTTAGAAGAACTCTTTCAGGGTGGACTGAAAAAAAAAAAAGAAACTATTGCCGGAGAGTATCTGGTGTTGATCACAGGAGAATAAGTACTATTTGCCCAGAGAAAACAAGATTTTTCCACTAACCTCTTCTTCTGCTTTCTCAGCAAATTTTTCTATTTTCTCTAGTCTGCAGCCCTTCTCTAGCCAGTAAATTCAATATCTTGTGAGATCTAGAAAGAACAAAGTGAGCATTAGGCAGACAAACAAGGAAGGGGTCAATTATTGTATTAAAATCCCCAAGTGCATTGTTTTAGCACAAATTTCACATTTGCTTGTGCATGCTTTTAAGTGATTCCTTATTTTGTACCTTATAAATGGGCACCAGATGCCAGAGAGAATGATCAAAATTGCAGTGAAACTCGAGATCAAATAAGTTTTGCCCTGACCTAAACCTACTTAAGAAATATCATACATGCTTTTCCCCCCAAAGATTTAACAACAAAACAAGCCTTTCTCCTAATTTGTCACCTTAAGAACTTGACAAGGAAAAAGCGTGCATACAAGTTGCAAAATCTCAAAGACTTTGTCACTCTTGGTCACACCCCTGTTGAGGCACTAAAGGACTGGAATTATCCTTGTCTTAAAATCACAAGTTGGCTTTCCTTTCCTAAATTCAAACATCCAACAGCTGTAAAAATGGCATCCAATCAACTGCTGACTCTGGCAACTTTGCAGTGTTCCTGCTCACGTCCATCTGTCTCCTCCTGCCACGCTGCAGCACATCAGCAGTGCAGTGAGGAGGTAGGGCAGAAATTGGCTTGCTACCCATGCGTGTGGGCCAGTAGCCCAGTGATTCCATTTAACAAGCTGGCCACAGATCCACCTTTCATGTCAAAACATGGGGAGAATTAGGAAACTTTTTAAATTAAATAATTCTACAGTTGATGTTCTTCTGGGGTTGTTTTTCCTGAAAACTTTTTTCAAATTTTTAATTAGAAACACTTTATTTCTCTCCTTTTAAAGCCCTCCTGGATTGAGTTAGTTGGATCAAAGAACAGCAAGTTCTATACAAGTAAGATCATGTTAAGTTACTGAATCATTTTACGAACTATATGGCTGCCTGCAGTGTGGCTAAAATTTTTTTTTGCCACCATATGAACTGAAGAGAGACTGCAAGTCTTTCATCAGACACTGCTTTCTAAGAAAAAGGCCTTTTAGATATAACCTGTTGCCTCACATTAACTTCAGGCTCTTTGAAAGAGTATTCCTAACTACATTTTTAACAATTTGGGATATTGGAACCGATCTTCTACTCTGCCAGAGCACAGTCATGAAGCCAGGGAGCTGAGCCTGACCCAAGCAAGGCCCTACACAGCATTCTAGATGGTATAAGTCACCTCTGCCTTGCTATAAAGCAAAGAGCCACTGGTTTCTCCTCTCTAGAATGTCAGAGGAGTTTCATTTTCCCACACCTTGGGCTGAAAAAATATTCTTTTCTGCATTTTCCCCTTGTGTGATGGAACAGTACTCCTCTTCACAGTCCACTGATTATAAACTTTGAACCGAATGTGCCAGCTCCTGCTGCCTTTTCATCCCATAGCTAGTTACTGCCAGCATAGAGTACTTCCAGCTATAACCCACCTTAAAGGACAGGAGCCTCCAGTGGTTGAGCGAGCATCCCTCTAACCCTTATAGATGTAAACAAAAGCTACAGTTTGCATCATGTTATTCTAAGCTGAGAGAACCAGCAGCAAACCACCACCCTGGGTCTTGTTCCCTTAGGGCAATGGGATACAGCTTATCTCCATCAGTCAAGAAAACAGAAAGAAGAAATGGCATATGGGCATCAAACTTCCAATTTCAGTATTGGCCTACGAATGCCATGACAGAAATCTCTCCTCCTTTCTGTTAGGGCAAATGGCAATTGAAAGGAAGCAGCAGAGAAGACGAGAAGTTAGAAAAAATGGAAATTGCTGTATCACAGAGCTCTGACACAGAAATGAGTGATTGCAATGTAACAAACTACCACACATCAGCTTCTCTCAGTCCACACACACACTTACATCCCCAGGGGACCTTTTTTTCCAAATATGGGGTAGTTTTCCCATGAGTTAGAGAGAAAAACACTAAATCTAATTATTTTCCATTTATTGTGGATTGTCACAGGGTCAGAATATACCAACAGCAAGTTATTACTGGGCAGCTGACAGATGCTTGCCTGTGTCAAACCCTTTAGATAGAAGCTGAGCTGAGTCCTGTTTCTTTTTAAGTCAACAGAACTTCTCTGAGATCTTTCACTATGTCCTAACCAACACTGCTCTTTATGGCAACCTTTAACTATGAAACACCAGGGATTGTCTAAATCAGACACCTGGTTTTATATTGATTTCAAGTTAACATACCCCTTAAAATGGGGGTGGGGTTCTTAATGCCTTTGAAAAGCCTGCTCCACATTTTGCCATATATTTGGAGAGTGCAGAAGCATAGGAAGTAATTTTGGAAAGTCACTTTTGTGACCTCTCACTAAAACTCCAAGGTATTATTCAATAACCCAGCCTTTTGGAAATTTTTGCATGCTGCTTACAGGACACACTTCAGCCTTTTGACATAAATAGGAAAAGTTGTTTACATCAAAGCTTGATAGGTTGGAAACTTTCCTCTTTCTACATATAATACATAACAGAATAACTTCCGGAACCGAAGTTGCTGAGGGCCAAATCCTGTCAGTGGAAGCTTTGCCATTTGCTTTATTAAAACCCCAGTGTGGCCCTACAAGAACAACATATACTTTATAACTGCAAGTTAAATTCAGTGTTGTTGCATAAAATATTTTCTCTCCAGCTGACAGCACAGGAAAATTATGCCCTCTTGCACCTCTATACTTGTATCCTATATGAAAGTCTTTCAGACCATGCTGTCTTTCTTGTTGGGTGGTGGGCTCTGTTTGTCAGCCCACAATTTTGCAAGTGAGAGTGATTAATTTAGTACTTGATCTTAACAGGCATTTGAATTCCACACCCTGTCAAAAGACCTCTTATTCTCCTGCTTAGGTTTTGGAGAGGACCTGACAGGATCAAGCTCTTCCACCACTTTGATGGCTATTAATGATTTGCACCATCAGAAGCTGAGTTTAGCACAGAAAATGTCCTTGGATGACCCACCAGCAAGAGGTCATCACTGTAGATACAGCTCTTAATCTAACACTATACCTCTGATATGACTGCAGAATTTGGCATTTCACTCCACTGTGTAAAACCTTTGCACTCTCTGGAATTTAGACCATTTAACTTCAAAGTTCACGCTCATTTGCTGGTGATGGGTAGTCTCACTAAGTCATCCGGTGTGTTTACTTCTAAAAAGTCTGTCCCATATCCTGTTTTCTGGGATGTTTATTAGCACTCTCGGGGATGCATCTCCCCCATTCAGACAGAACATCTTAAGTTCAGGTCTTACCTGGAATGACACACTGGTATTTGGAAGCTGAAGGACATGCATTACAGCTCTGTGGATGCACTTTACACTACCCAATGGCCAAAATATTGTAGATTAATTGCCATTTATCAGTTTTCTAGTGAAGATATTGCCACCTTCTTAACCTCCACAATACCACAGCTGGACTGCTACCAGCCCCCAAGTTGATCCACCTGAAGTTACTTCCAATATATCTTCAGCCACAGCACAACCATCACTACTGCCACATCCTATGATTGGATCACCCAAGACTATAACCCTGATGCAAATCAGCTACTGCAAATAAATTTATTCTCTGGCTAGCCACAGCACCCCACTGGTGTTTATAACTAAGGCCAGTGTAGATATTAGCAAGTAGGCAGGTTCCTATGGCAGCAGGCTGCTAAAAGGCAGCAGAATAGTCCTTGCTCCCTGTGGCTTAATTTGCCTGTTTGGAGCCCTGGAAAGCCAGGCTGGCTGGGAAAAGGGTAGGATAAAGGCATACTGCAACAGCATTTTGAGTAGACTGAAAGAGGAGGGGAGAATGGGGGTCTGAACACCCAGAGGCAAGGAAGCTGCAGCACTCATCTAAATAAGTGAATACTGGACAAAGGTAACCACCGAGAACAGTTAATAATAATCCTATGCACAAGGGCACATCAGAGACAAGCACTCCAACATGAAATGCTGTTCACAAAAATCTGCAAATGAGCTAACACTAATGAAAACAAGGGGCTGGAAACTGGATGGTGGTGGGAGGAAAGGAGAGGTTGTTGTATAACTTGCTCCTCCTGCCCAGACCTGCCAATGCAGCTGGATTCTAACTTGCACCATCATCACTCTTCTAGTCTTGGCCTCCTGAACCTGCAAGCAGCCCCTCACAGTGACCTGCCAAACCTTTGCTATCCAAACTTTTATTCCTTTGAACAGCCTGATAAGGGGCCAACCTGTGCAGTAGCTTCTCACCATGCCCCGGAGGAAGAATACAATGAGGCCTATAAAGCCAATTGCACTTGTTACCGGAGGCAGCTTTTGAACTCTACATGGAGAGGCTGGAATGCCCCCTTCCACTTAGCAGAACAAAGGCCAGCCAACCTGCAGGGTCTTAAATCTGAAAGTTAAACATGAATGTGATTAATGTGTGGCTTTGAATTTCATGTATTATTGAATTGTATACATTACTCCAGGCTCGAAGGTTTTTCCCTTTTATACTGCAACACAAATGTATGTTCTGTTTGGGAGGGGTGCAGAGTAGAGAACACCAGGCAAAAGTATTTCCATATGTATTCCCCAAATTCTCTGCCTGAAGGACTTGAGTGAGACGGGATTTATACTGTGTTCCACTGACCCCCAAAAGAAAAAAAAACAAACTTGAAACAGATTTAGAGAAGATGCACTGGAGCTCATTGCAATTGAAACGCTGGATACTTATTTGACAGCCTCCAGGAATCCTTCCAGGTCCACCCTTTCCTGTGAATCTGCTAAAGCTCCGGAAGATTATCAGAGTTAAGCTAACATGCAGGACACTGGGTTTGAGGAGATGGGTTGCCCCTGGTAAGAGTCATAAAAATGATCACCTCTTGTAACCAGTGCTCCAACTCAAAAGACTGAGTTCTTGATCCCATTTAAGTCATAATCCTCTGATAGGAGCCAGAAAGCTGGACCACACCACTCCTGTATGATCCTGCTGGCTCATGTGGAACGCTCCGTAACCTATGCTTTAGCTATTACTAGCCCTATGACTTCAGGACATGAATATAGGTTTATCCTAACAGCACTAATAACTTTCCTGGCTTGTCAAGCTTATTACAAAATAATGCTTTGTTAATTCTTTACTTCCCAATCAAAGGTCCAGACAATGGATATGGGAATTCTAGCAGTGATTCTTAGACCTGATATACGTCCAGTAGTAATTTTGCTAGAGTCTTCCTGAAATATGTATAGGAAAAATATTGACCACTTAGGACCTTTTAGGAGCAGGGAAGCCCAGAATATCATATCATTGGTCCATGGCCTGAGATCAGCCCTGCAACTTCATCCTCAGTCTGAAATCTGGCAAATGCTGCATCCTTGCATGGAGCTTACAGAATGCAACTGAAGCTCTGACCTCTTAACTGCAAAGACTAAACCTGCTGCATCTCCTGCTCACCTTGGTGCAGTACAGATGCAAACCAGACAAAGCACAACAACCACATTTCCATCAAATGAGTGCAAATACATTACATGGTGCTTATCCTGGCTATACAATTTATGCTTGGGCCAGAAGGACAAATAAGCTTTGAGCGGGAAACTGGACAAGAATGCTCTTACAGTTCTGTGATCCTCATTCTGGCCATAAAGCACATATCAACGCAGCAGTCAAATGTAGCAAAAATGTAAAATACATTTTGGTCCAGACCCCAGAAACAAAAAAATCTCTACGGCTCCTCTGCAAAATGATGCTTGCAACCCTCACATACTGCTCCCAAGCCCAGAGAACTACCTGTTTGCTGGGGACATCTGCATCACTTTTGCTATTGTCTGCCCGCAAGAAGGGCTGACCTGCATCTGAACTCATTCCAGGGATATTTCAATAAATCTGCAGTTTCCCAGTAAGCCCAAAAGTCCTTGGTTAGGACATCCCTGTCCTGTGTAAGCAATATCAACTCTCCCGTTTTTAATTTGGCATGGCTGGTCCTCCCCCAGTTTCTTAATTAAATGCAAGAGGGAAAAATAGAAAGTCTGACAAGACCCACCGAGTGGCCTCTCTTTCTCTGTGCTCATGCGGCTCCATTCTTGGAGGCTGACCCAGGGCAGAGCTCTGCTCTTCTACACGTATTTTCCAGTGGAAACATTTTTTTTTCCTTCCACAGATTTATTCAGACCCCAAACTTCAAATTCATCAAAACTGTCACGGACCATTTGCAGGATGGGAAGATATTGTGGGTCCAATCAGCGTGGGTGTCACAAACAATTATCTGCTGCAGAATGATCCCAATTAGCAAACACACTGCTAACAGGCCACCTCCCCAAGGATGCTGATTGCCTGTGACAGTGTTTTTTTCAGGATGTCTGCTGGAAAACTACAACTCAAGCCTTTGTGGGCTGGCTTCTGGCAAATTCCTTGTTAACGCTACAAAAGAATCTTCACATGGGTAATTAAAAATAGATTGGAGTAGAAATTTAAAGTACATTTAGCTTTGTCACCCAAACCCTTTATAATAAGACCTACTTCTCATCTGAAATAAAATGGAAATTCTATTCCCTGTCTTGGCTTGTACGAGGCACTCTGTTTTTTGATGCTTTGCTCTAGGCTTTTTGAACTAAATAAAGATTTCAATACAAACACTCCTTTCCACTTTCTCCTTTCTTGTCTCCTTTTCTGTTGGTGCAAAACTCTCTTAAAGAGTTGCCTGAAGGACCAAGCTCAGTAAGTGTTTGAAACCTAGCTGCTTACTCCTTGCTTAAGGCACGCTGCCTTTTCTGCTGTATGCCACTATCTAAAAGAACAGCCTGTAACAATCATGGAGCTATTGTTATGGGTTGAAATCAGAAAGACAAGAGTAAATGAAGATACAAAACCAGGTAACCTTTTGACCACCCAGTTCTCTCCTGAAATGGACTGGGGAGCGATCAGTCACTCCTCTTCACCCTGATCTACTGTCAAATCAAAAGATAGCAAGCCTAAATCTGGTGTAACCCAGGAATAATATCACTACAAATAGAGGAGCTGCAGAGAGGCTGAAGAGAGGAAGAACAGAACTCTACTTTCCACCATGTGAACTTAGCCCCTGCAGAGGACAACTAGCTGTAGCTAAAATTCAACATGTGGTAGGTAATGCCATGAGTACAGAAGTTTGAAGCTGCATTATAAGATCATGCAATGAACTACCAATTGCTTGGATCAGAAGATTTCAACTGAATGGCTTTCACACTGAAAGCATCTCATATTACTGCCTATAATGCAAAGGTTATAGTCTGACCTGCTTTGTACGTCCTTTGACTAGCCATCAGTTTAAATGCTATCAGCAGATGTTCCAAAAGACTAAACTGCCACGTGCCATGTAAAGCAAAATAAAAAGCCATAGCTGGAGCAAAACATACCGAAGAGTAGCAGTAAGTTGCAATTTCCTCGCTGGTGGCTGTTGAGAAGGGCCCAGGCAGCATTTGATACAAACTGTGGAAATCAGATGAGGAAACCCTTCCTCCTTCTCCAGTCCCAGAAGCAGCAAGCCAAACGCAGTGATGCAGGATTGTTTCAGGTTTAGCCCTTCCATTTTCATAATGCTGACTGTGTTTTACAGTGTTGTGGATGATGCAGGTGGAAACTCACACAGACCAGGGAGAACAATGAATGAAGTATTCCTATTCTCCAACCAGGTAGTCAGAGCTTTACTGGATACAAGCTGGATGGAGAAATACACTGTTGAGGCACGCAGGTTCCATCCTGAACTGACCACAGTAGGTAAATGACCTGCATGCACGCATCTTTCCAAGGGTAGGGCCTGAGTATGGACTATGCATCAATAGTAAAGTCATCATAATTGGACTCCTTGGGATCATGAGTGGGCAGCTTTCTGAAAGAAAACCTCATGTTGAGCCACAACTGGTTGGGCTAGACAATATTCACATCTACTAGAGGGCAGAGTAATTCCTTCTTCTGTGGGACTGTTGGGTAAAATCTCATGACCTCCCTGTAGTGAAACCTTAGCCATAATCCACAGAGTCCAATTATACAGAGGTAGGAGGACTGATTTCATCATCAAGGCTGCCTCCCAGCCAGCAGTCTTGCTCCCAAGGAATGGGCTTTAGTGCCATACTCCATCTCCTTTCAAGTATGGCAAGTCCTCCCATGGTGCTCAGTAATACTACCACACCTCTGCGATTCTGGCAGGCTCCTGTACAGCCTCTCTCCTTCTCCTCTGGCCTGGGGTAAGCAGACTCTCTTCTTAATATATGGGGGGGAGTAGATTCATTTAACTCATCCCTCTTACTTTCAGCTCTGGTTTCAATCCAGTTGATTGGTAATTTCTTGGCAGTAAATTCTACCCCAACTATATCTGCAGCAGGGATAAACTGCCAAATCTTTATAGATTTCCACAGAGCTATGCTGCTTACCCCAGTTTACAGTCTGGCCCAATAACCTGACTTCAGTTACCTTGTTGTTAGTCTATCACACACACCCAAGTATGCAAGCCCAAACTATACACTGCTCACTTTGCTGTCTCTCACCTTAAAGCTTTCAGGGTTCCTCCTTCCTAAAGCATTTTGCTTTCAGATGTTTTTCTCAGATAGAAAAACTTCCCTTCCTCCTCCAATGTTCCATCGCTCTCATTATTTTTATCCCACCAAAATTACCAAACTTCCTGGTTTCTGCTGTGCTTCATGTACAAGGTAGTCAGTAATGTTTGCAAAACACCACACCTAAAACTTTCATTAAAATTCTCTTTACTGCTTTGCTAATGCACAGGAGGAGCCCTCAGTAAAACAGATGAATCAAAAACTTTCATCAGTCACATTGGTCAAAAATCTGCATGATCAGAGCCATGTATCATTTGTCATTTCTACTAATCCACATGACTGAGTTCCTATCCAACGCAAGCCAAACAGTTTTGGAGGGAAGGCAAGATCTTGTAAGACCCTATATCAAATCCTCTACTAGGCTCCAACTGCAATATATTGAATACAATCCTTTTGTCCAATAATTTGCCTTTGCATGATTGAGGATGAAATTGCATAACTATTCCCTCCCTGCTTCTCCCCCAAGCACAATACCCTGTGGTTTGGAGCAATTTAGGACTTAGTTCAAGAATTTGTCTCACTTTTCTCCCATTCTGGTGGTCTTCACTAAATCCCAACTCTTTCTCCTTTGCTTTCTTATTCCTTCCTTCCTGATCCACTATGGCCCCAGCATCCAGAGCTTCACCATTCTTTTTCTTCACCTTGAGACTGCGAAGTCACCAGGACAAAATGTGAGAGAAGATCTCTGGTATGACCAACTCAATTTACATAAATCTTAATGGTGGTGCTATTGCTTTCCTATCCACCTCCCTGTTTCCAAAGGAGGTTAAGAAAGACTCTGAATTCCTGTCTCGGTTGAAGAGACTGTTCAGCCCTCTGTAAAACTGCAAGGGGTATGGATAGTTGTGAATTTAGGAGAAAAAGCAGGCTGGCTCTCTCCCACGGGAAGGGCTTTGCACATCAAGCTGAAGACAGAGAATCTGGCCCTGCTTTAAAGAGGAGAAACATAGTTCTATTTCTAGCAGGGACATTGTGTGAGTAACTCCCTCTGAAGTTAAAGGATTTTGCCCTCAGATATGCAAGGGCAGAAACCGGGAGCCATAGAGTCGGCCTTTGTGCCAGCTGATGGAACAAGCACCCTCCAGCTGTAAAAAACCAGCTCTGAACACTGGGATAAAGCTGGAGCCACTGGAAGTGTCCTTGCAGCCACAAACAGATTTATGACCCAAAATTCAAACAGGAATTATCATTGCAACCATTGCTGATGCCAGAGACATTCATTCCCTGCCTATCCATCCTGTCTGGCTCACAGATCCCAGTGGTCCTCCTCAGGACAGCCACGCAATCTATGTGAAAGCACTTAGCTTCTGTGGAGGCCATGAATTTTCTGCGTTCCCTGCTATGCACACTGGCCAACTAAGTCCTGATTTAGCTACAGTAATCTCTGCTGCCTGTTCCCACAGAGATATGTTTATCTTATAGGCTCTGATCTCAAACGGATGGTAATAAATGGCCTGCCTCTGCATCAGAACAAGGTCCCTGACCCAATTTGCTGCCCAGCAAATGTGTATAAATTCAGTCAACCCCAGCACTGCAGTAAGAGCCAAGCCTGCCCCAGTCACCCTGGGCTGCCAAGCTGACTGTCTTGTGTTGCTGTATTGCAGGCAGAGAAAGTCTGGCCTGTAAACGTGACTTGAGAGATAATGGGAAGTCAGGGAATTGCACCCTCAGAAGGACAGCAGGCCCTAATTGCTTTCGCCACTGCAGATCCAATATAAGCCACACAACCAAAAAGGAGAGACTTCACAACTTGGCCAGTGGGAGCTTCCTGAGGTATGAGGGAGCAACAGCACTTTGGCCTAAGAGGGAAGTAGCCCATACACACAGCCGGAGTGGCTCAAGGCACCTCTCCTTCACAGGGGAAGTGCACTGACTAGCAGACACACTGTAGATCAGCTTGAGAAATGGGAATGTTCTGGCGGAGCCTGCTTTCTGGCCATGATGCTTCTAGGGCAGAGGACTTAGATGAATGTCTGAGTTGGGCTTGAAGTGTTTTACTGCAAATGGCCACTTTGACACCACCACACACATGTATACTGTCAGGTTTTACAGTAGGGCTCATGGCACTTCCAGAGCCGACAGCTTCGCAAAGCCTCACATCAAGTTAGCCAGCAATTGAACACGTGGTCACTGCGCCTATGTCAGCAGTGGCTCCCCGACCACATGATCCTGAGAACTTTGGGACTCTGGTGTGGGACTATGGTCTCATTTCTGTCCACTCAGCCAGGTCACAGGTAATGGAGTTTTCACCAGTTTTATGAGCCTACACCAGGAGGGCAGATGACACCTGGCCCACTACCAAGGGAATCTGCCAGGATGGTTTGAACCAGCAGAGAGAGCTTATGCTGGACCAGCATGCTCTCTCATGTGGCTGCAGTGTTTTGGATCCAGTACTAACAGCCCTAAAGACAGTTTTATGTTATCATTGGGGTGAGGACTTTGCTTGAACTCCTTTGCTTTAAGCCTTGATTTAAGTTAATGCATAATTCATAATGGGGATGATAACAGATGGCAACTTGTTAAGCCACAGGAACTCAATCAGTTCTGATCACATGACAACACCCTAAATAATTTAAATCATATCCTACTGCAAGAGCTGTTTCACTGGGGCCCCGTGTTACAGAGAGACACCAATGCCACACTGTGGGAGTCATTTTGCAAGGCAGTTGTTACCAAGTCCCCCTGTTTGCAAAGGGACAAACTGAGGCACAAGAGCAAGTGGCTTCCACGTGCTCGTTCCATAAAAGCAGATCACTGGTGTCCTCCTGCTCCTCTGCATCAGATCCCAGTCATAAGGCGCTGGTCTCTCCTTCCCTATATGCTGTGCACGTTTACAAAGATATTTGCAAGAGGTAAATTCAGACAAAAAGCGTTACTTAAAAAAAGGGGTGGGAAGTGCCTGTCCTCCACAGCATTCTTGCTAACTCCAAGCAGACCCTCCAGAGAAGTTTATCACCAGACCTATTAGCCGGTATATGATCCAACCAGGATAAAGGGGTGATTCAATCCATAAGGAAATCCACTGAAATCAATGGATCTAAAAATTAGATTCAGATCCCAGCTTTCCACTGGCAAAACCCCACCCTTGCTCCTGGGTTTACCCTGCTATACCAGAGAGGTTGCAGGGGCAGCGGCAGGAGAGTGTATTCAAATGACTTCTGACTTCCAATTTTCATACTCTCCTTAGCAATGTCACCAGTCAAAGAGACAGTGGGAAAAGAGACTTTGTAGAAAAGAATTCAAAACTGGAGCAGTCCAAGTCATTGTGCCCTGAAATATAAAACCCAACTCTAGGACTCCTAATATTGGGTCAAAAAAGCCAGAGCTACATGATGCAAAAGTGATGATCCAACAGAAATTCACAGGTTTACCTTTTGCTGTTGCAGGCTCTATGTTAGATCAGGACTTTGCTGTCTCCCTGCAGCAAAAGCAAGAGGATAAAGCCATGTCATCTGCTCTGGATAACTCATCAAATATGCAAGCACATCCACTCCTGCCACAGATCCCATTTGTTCTCTGGGTATGACATGGCAGTGAAGTGTCGACCCTCATTCTCATGTCAGAATATCTCTTTCTTCTTCCACTATAGGATGAAACTACCTTTCCAACACATGGCCTAAACCTCAGTAACATGAAGACCCTTCAGTGTCTCTATGAGAACCAGGAGGCCCTGCCAAACTTCTCAGCCACTTCAGGAAGCAATGTGGGATGGAGGGCAGCAGGGAGTTTTCTCTTAAGTGTTTCAGCACCTTCCCTTTCTTTCCATCAATTCCCAGGCTGCCACATGCACGTGAAATCTGGGGCTCTGCAGGAAAGTTTCATTCCCAGCAAGTTAAAGCAGTCTTCTGAATGAGAATACTCTTTAGGAAAGAAATGTTCCAGGAATATTCCAACACACTCTGGATTACAAAAATGCTTCTACCATCACAGGGGACAAAGCACCATAAAGAATAGAAAACTTTAATGAATTACTATTATCATCTCAGCATACTTAGCTACCCCTTTGAGAAGAACCAATGAGTTTGATTCTTCTCTGGAATTCCAGTCAATCATAATCAGCACAGTTAGTCCCGGCTGAAGCACAGGCATTGGCTGCTAACTGTAAGCATAATTAACACAGACTGCTGCCTCCCGCCTCCTGACATATTACAAGGGAACACTGCCTACACTACATTAATCCTTAAACATCACTTGACTGCCAGACCATTTTTACTCTTCACTTCTGAAATCACCATCCCCTTTTTTAAACACTCCAAATATAAAAGCACTCATAAGCTGACCAGCTAAATTCTTCTACAGCAACTGTTGTGGGCACTTCAGCTCCTGAACAGAAAGGAAACTGCCACCTAAAAATCATTCCCCATCACAGAGGTGTCTGAAGCCCTGTTTGTTGGTCCAAGCACAACGCATGGAGTTCTTCAGCACACTAGTTCTCACCAAAGCAGAAGTGTGAACTTTCTCTCTGGTGCACTATTAGCACTTGGCAAAGATGTCTGCAGAAATACTATTACATAAAACAAGGCCCTGTGTGTCCAAGATGGACCAGATTCTCAGTTGGACTAAACTCTTTGAATTCAAGGCAGCTATGCCAAATGACAGGAGCAGAGATACAGATCCATGTATCCTCTAAATCTGTGTGTTGACAGTGAAAGACATAACAGTAGATGGTAACAACCCTGTCCTGACCTTCAGGCAATGCTGCAAATCAGAAGATACCTCATGCCGTGGAGGATCCTAAAACAGAGGAGCTTCCCCTCCAAAATTATAACCATCCCAAAACTTCTCACAGATGAAGCAGTTTTATGTTCAGAACAAGGCCCTGCAAAATGTCCCTATGCTGCCTGGAGCAGAGTCCAATTCTCCATCACTTCGCTAAGTGACTCCAAAGACTAGAGAACTTGTGGCTGGGGGCAGCCAGTACCAAAGCAGGCCCTCAGGAAAGTATGAACCATGCATTTAACCACAGAGAATCAGTCAAGAGTGATTTTGTCCATTTGAGTTCGGACCTAAGGAAGCCCTCTCTTTGTAAGGAGCAAAATCCATTTTTGCCACCATGAGTAAACAGTCCCCAGACATGGCTCACAGTGTCTCCTCCATCCCCCCGTCCCAAGGCTGCCTATACGAGAGCCAGCACAGCAAAGCTGCTCTCCCTGGGGTGGGGTGCTGAGAGGAACCTCTCACCAGCAGCAATGGACACTGCCTCTCTGTCTCTCCTCAAGCCCAGGCTCAGTGATCAGCCCTGAGGAGGGGCCCTTTTTTACACACAAGTTATTCAACTTCCTTTTCTCAGACAGAAACCTGCAGAAACCCACATCACTGACACGCCCACCTGTTCAGGCTCCTTAAAGAATGCCTCTTCCCATCTGAAAAAACAATCTGACTACTTTTTTTTTTATTTCAAGCAAGTAATGACATGTCTGTCTTATTGCACAAACCATCAAGGCACTACCTTCAAAAGCAATGAACCTTACACTTCATTCTTATTAAAGGGAATAGAATTATAGGACATTTTTTAACATGGGGAACTGGAGCAGTCAGAACCCAGACTGAACTTAATCTCCCAAACAGGCCCAAACCCAAATCTCTACTCCGAGTGCCTCCAAACTTCAGGGCACTTTGCATCTGGCTTATGTCTCTTGGTCCTGAGCGTGCCAAGTCCTGCAGCTCCATGAAGGTCCTTGACACGCTCCCAGCAAACTGGTGTGTTGGCTACCTGCCTCTGGGGAGGAGAGACAGAATGAAATGCAAGATACTGCAACGTGGTGACCTTGTGCGATAAAATTGCCCGAGGAAAACGAGTAGCCGGGGTTGCGGGCAACAGCTCTAAAGAAACCAGAGCCAGAGCAAGGAGCGCCAAGGACAGCGAGCTGAGAGGGTGGTGGAGGGAGGAAGGCTGAGGCAGGGAGTGCGGGATGATCAAGCTGAGACAAACTAGAGAGGGAAACGCGACCTGCCATGCCGGGAGAGGGGTATATAGACTATCCAACAGTGTCCCCTGGTGGCAGCAGCTAAAGCCTGCCTCGGTGGCAGGACTCCTGCCCGGTCACCCATGGCCGGCGTAAAATGCACGTCTCTTTATCTTCTAATTACATGAGTGACTAATGTAAGTGGATAAATAACAGTTGCTAAGTCATTTTGATCATGCCTGTAGCTATAAGGTCAGGGTATGGTTTTGGTCAAGCTGAAGCATGAGAACTGCAAAACAAATTGTCTACGTGAATGCACACGCTCCCGCTCCGGGCTTCGCTGTGGCTACCTGCGGACTTGCCCAGGCTGGTCACCGACAGCCGGACCTGCACAGGCTAATCACTCAGCAAGGAGCCTGCCACACATAAAATGTCTTTTGTGCAGCTGGCCAGCAGGAATCTGAGGCTGTCTGCAAAACCTGGCTTGTTGCATTGGAAAAAAAAAAAAAATCCTTTGGCTGTTTTTCCAGCTTTCCCTTTTCATTTCAGTTTTAAAGAAAATTCTGGTTCAAAGGCCCCACCTCAGGAAGGTGTAATCACTATAAAAATACCAAGTGGAGATTTGGAGTGAACTCAGGCTTGGAGGGTGCCTTTCCCTCGAGCTAGCCCAGCCAGAGAGTACCAGCAGAGAACAGCTTCCTGCTAGTGAGCTTGTAAGGCCACAGAAAGAAATGGTGAGGCTGGGCACTGAAGATGGCTGGTTTCTCACCAGCATGGGAGTAAGGAAATCACAACACAGCCAGCAGACCACTGATACGCGTGAGCAGTCACTGCATGGCAGACTCCCAAAAAAGATGTCACAAACCTCAGAAACCACAGAGATGACACATACACCCTCCTGAAAGGAAGGATGGAGAAGCAGAGGCAGGGGAGATCCAGCAAGACAGAAGCCACTTCTTCCCGTGATGGCAAATCTGTGCTAAATTTTTTTCATGGAAAGGTTCCCCTTTCTGGCACCCCAACTCCTCCCACCATAATTGGACTTCTGGTGGTCCACAGGCCAAGGCTGCCAGGTGTAGCCCATGGCCTGAGGAAACCCATGGGCTGCCAGAGGAAAAGGCAAGCTCAGGAAGTGGGCATGGGGCTTCTCTCCTGCTCGTGAAACCCACATGCCAGATGTGTCTTCAGTCAGAGCAGTGCAGAGAAACCCCAGTGCTTTGGGGCTGTGACTGACCCATGCTCCCCAGCATTATGGGGGCAAATGTCAGCCGAGCTCTGTGAGCCAGCACATGCTTTCCCACCTAATACTGTGTTTTAGCTGTCACAGGACAAAAAGAGCAGGTCAGGTAACCAGCTCCATGTTAACCCAATGTATCTCTGCACCTACAGCCCCGCCCCAGGATTCAAAAACCCAAATGAGGCACCTCAGCCCCCCTAGCAAGAATTAGGCATAAAAAATATATCTCTTGGAGTGGGAACCAGCAAAGGCAAGCAAGCAGAGACATCACTTTGGATGCCTCTTCTTCTGAACACTCTGTGCTGTCAAGCTTCTTTACACCCAGAGCTGGGAATGCTCTTCAAGGGCAGGCACTCACTGCTGTGGGGTACTGTGGATCAGAAGTTATTTTTTTCCTTTTAAAAGCATCAGAAAGAGTACCAGCCTGGCAGAGAGCTCAGCGGGTATCCTGTGCCCCAGGACAGTGAGTTCCTAAAACAGAGACGTATCCTCAGGATCTTAGCAAAAGTGTGCTGAGAGCAGAGCCCAGAGCCTGCTCCTCCTGTCTGAGTGCACGAGGCTTTCTCATGTGGGTAACTCTGCCCCGCTCTGCCCCTCTGCTTCCCAATGAGAGTGCCCCAAGCCCTCCCTCAGCCTGCCCAGGCCTCCCCTGGCAGCTTGTGGTTTCAGGCAGTCTCTGGGAGGTGTGCACGATCTCCCCTATGATGCAGAAAACCCAGCTCTCCCACTCTCTGCGTAGGTGTTTAGACTTTGACTTTGCCTAGGGTTTGACTCACATTGTAGGCATAGTCCCCAGGGCCTTCTCAGTTGTGGGGAGCCAGACAGTGATAGCACAGAGCGGGCGGTACTGGGATGGTGTAGCAACAGAGCTACAGGCACATGGGGCAATTTGCAATCCACACAAGAGGTGCACAGTGAGGGGAGGTGACCCCTTAAGTAAGACAGGTAAGAGAGGTGAGGCATTTGGGATCACAGTATCTTTTTCTTTTTTTTTTTTTTTAGAACTAGCTCTGTGGCTCCATGTGCATTTAGATGAAAGGGGAGATATCTATCAACTTGTGCAGCCCCAGAACACTCACCGTTCTGGGGCGCTCTGACCCAAGCACTGCCTATTTCCATCTGCTGCTCCTTCAAGAGTACGCGCAGTGAGTACATACACTTCCAAGTCACATTGGGTTTTCTTGCTGACAACAATTATGTTGATAAAAGACAAAACAAAAGAACACAATCACTCTGAAAAACAGCTAACTTTTGCTTGCTGTCCCTGTCTTGCTGTAACATGAAATTTCAATAATCCAAAAAGGAGATAGTGCAGATTAATGAGGTTCTCCAGGACATAAAAAAGGTTGAACACAATGTCAGACACTGCCAGTACAAAATAACCCACACAAGAGCAGGAACAAGCACAACATGCAGCAGAAATGTGCAGATGTGAAGCCATTATATCCCACTTGTTAAAATACCTGTATCGAGCAGTCCAGTGCTCAGCTTCACACTACATCACTCAGGCAGCAGCCAGGGACAGGCTCTGAGCTAGTGTAACCCCAAAGGGTGCTGCTGAGATCAAGTCAGAGATGTCTCTTTCAAACAAGTCTGTGTTACCAGATTGCTCCAACTCCATTACATCTGGAAGTGTAAATTCTCTGAAATGTTTATGTCATAATTATGACTTTCCAACATTTACATAAAACTCTCATTTACAAGAAAAAGCAGATGAAAGCCTTCCATCACATGTTCAAGAATCCACCTAGTAGATTTCTGCAGTTTCTTACATCGCTTGCTTGTATACAATGACAAAATCACTCATAAGTTATTTTTCCCACAATTGATTTCATGCAGTGCTGAAGCTTCACATAAACCCTTTTGGGAGGTCCTGGAGGGGATGTTGGAATCACCTACAAAGCTGGTAACTCTGACCGAGTTTATAAATCACAGCACATATCACATTGCCCCACCAGGCTCGAGCAATAGTCCCTCGGCCGCCGGGACACTCAGGAAGGGCAGGTTTCTCAGCCCTGACCCAGAGCCCACCTAGGACCAAGAGAGGGCAGTGTCCCCTGCAGATACAGCCAGCATGCCAGGAGCTCTCAGGGAAAGAAGCAAGAGTCTCATTTCCTCAGTGCAACCACATAGCATTAGCCTTGTTTCCTGTGGCAATTAGGCTCATGCTATCCATTTGGGGTGCCTCTGTGTCTGTCTAATCCTACCTGAGTCCTTTGGCCAGCCCTAACCAAGCTGGACACTGAGGTGCAGGCCTCAAAGGTAGATAATTTCCCTCAGCTTCATAAAAACTGGGAGTCAGGCAGAAGAATCATGTTCCCACTGAGGACAGGCTGAGAAGCTTGCCTGTCATTAGGCATCAGCAAACCTGCATGTGGAAATGTAAAAGACAATCAGATACTCTAGAAATCCAGCTATATTAATCTTGCTGTTCAAGAATCTGCATGCTCTAAAGAGTAGGGTAATTTGCACCTTTCAGGAGAGGAATAATGAAAGCAAGTTGCTGTAACTACTTTCAGAAGAATATTTGAGAAGTACAGAGACTAACTCCTGTGTGCCTGGGACTGCACTGCTCCAGGAAAAGAGCCATTCCTCCTGCACACCAGGCTGAATCTGCTCCAGACAGGAAGAGCAAAAGCAAGCAAAGACTGAGGCTGAATGCAGCCCAGGACAGAGCTGCGTGCATCTGCTGTGTAGAGGGAAGAGAAGACAGGAGAAGGGGGCTGTGAAGGAGGAAAAGTGCCTCTCTCTACACCCTGAAGATGGGAGATCATGCTGTAAAAGGCAGAGCTAATGGGGAAACAGTATGCTGCTTCTCCATTCCTGCTCCTGCCCCCATAAATCCACCCCATCGTAAAGACAACGCTGAGGCTCAGAAGGAGGTTATTTTCAACACTGCCACTAACCTCCTTTGCAGTCCTGGACAGATTCTCCCCTCCTGGTGAGGATTAGCCTTAAATCAGAGCACAAGCTAGAGATGTGGGATGTCTCTGCACATTTATAAATAGCTCACCTACACATTTCACAGGACGGCAAATGCCAGTAAGCAGCTTTAATGGCAGCCCCAGCAACGACAACAGCAGCAGTGAAAACACTACCACCTTTCTCCAATGTGTCCTTATTTCCAGCATCCGTCATAGTAATAGGGACAATTAAAACCTGACTGTAGGCCAAGCCTGAAACATAGTCAAGGACCAGTAGCTATGAATCTGTGAAACAGGCTGGGCAAGTCATACGAACTGAGCACACGACTGGCATCTCTGGTCCCCGCCTCATTCCCCCCACAAGCCTGGACCACATCTCACATGTTTTCCACACCAGGCTGTGGCCCGTCTCCTGCCCACACACCAGGCAAAGCTTTTAACTTGCCAAACAGTTTTGCACAGATCAGTGTAGGAGAGAGGACAGGTTTTAAGGCATAAATAAAACAAGCCCAACCTGGCCAGTGGAAGTAAACTGATTCATCACTATTAAATCACGTTAGGATCAGCATACTGTGGTCACGACTCCCAGCATTAGGGATGTGTTGCAGATACGGGCTGTGCCACTTGGCTGGACCCCATCAGCAGACAAGCACCTAGGTAGCCACAGCCTTCCCTGTATTGCATGACCTAGCGCAGCAAACATGTCCTCCGCCCTGTAGCCCAGCCAAGGCCCACCCTTGAGTGTACCGATGAAACAAGTTGGATCACTGATCTGCGCCACAACAGCAGGAATTGACTGTTCCATAGGCTGTGAGATGGCACGTGTGTTACACTGGAGTTTCTGCCCCAAATCCTACAAGTCAGGAAGGTTTTGCTTGGTCATTTGATAAGCACCATCTCCAGCAGAACTGGCTCAAATGCTGCTACTGGTCTTGCTTCCAACGCTACTAGGAATTTAGCTGATTTTAAGCAAATAAGTTTTAAATTATTGTCTTGTCTCTGCTTTTGTCCATTTGTCACCATAGAAAAACCTGTAAAACACAGAAAGTGTTTTCAGCCCTGCTGCACACAGAGCACCTTTCTTTCCACTGGGGTCTCTAGCTTAAACAGGATCAACCTCAAATTAAACAAGACCCAACCTGGCCAGCAAAAGGGCACTTCTTGCTGCAGGACAGGATTCATCACCGCTCAGTAACATTAGGATTTACAGACGAGTCAGAGCCCAAAGCACCAGGTGCTGCACGGATGGAGTAAACAGCCCCTGCCCCAGAGTTTTTTTAAAAGCAGCAGCCAGACAGGGAGAAGGAAGGAAAGAATCAACCATGTCATTATATCTCCATGTAGGGTCCAGGGGAAATTGTCATCTTGTAGTAAAGTGATTTCCCCTATGATTATTTGAGGATTGAGCAGAACGAGAGTTTATGTCATGCTTTAGAGAAAAAGTATGGAGGTACTTGTGAGAGCAGCGCACAGACAGCAGAGGCTGCAGCATTTGTGGACTGGTGACAGCCTTGCACAATGTAATGCAGCATTAAAAAACAAGGGAAGTTGTTGCTGCAGTATGGTAACAGATCAAAGGCTGCGAGCACTCCAGGAGCAAAAGAGTAGCTGATAACAGGGTACAGTAACAGAGCTGATACATGGGTGCGACTCAGCCCTGAAGCACTTTGCTGGTGAAGATAGAGAGCCTTCAAATGAGTCACTGACAGATCAAATGCATTGTGAAAGGGACAACATGGCTGTGTGTGCCAGCGGGCAGATGAGGCACGAGAAATCCAAGGCTTTAGGCTCTCACAACCTTGAAGAACCTCCTGGTATTTCTGAAGACTTAAGCCTTGTGTTTGAACCAAAAATAATCACATGCTTCCACCTCCCCTGTAGTCCCACCTGCAGATCCCTAAGCACAGCACTGAGGCCTTCCTCTGGCACAAAACAGCTGCTGCATCCCACCCAGAGCTGAGTTCCAGTTTCAGCTGCCTTTCAGTCTGCACTTAATACTGCATGAAATGACAGAATCTGCCTGAATGAGAAATTGAGAAATCCTGTGCCAATACAACTGAAGCAATGGTAATGTTAAAGAAATTCAAAACCGGAAAGAGATTCTTCCATCACAGCCCCTCTGCCTAAATACCCCCAGATTTTTAGTCAGAATAGTGGCTTTCAGCTCTTCCAACTCCAAACTCCTGCATGGGGCTGCTGGTGCCAAGCAACTGCAGTGCTACAGTACAAAACCCTGGCAGCAGGAACACGATTTCAGGTTTCCAATTCACTGAGGGCAAACAAGGTAGTGTTTTGATCAGGAGGTACAGGTGCCTCTTAAGAGCAGGAGAGGAGTTGTGGACCAGCCTTTAATATAAACCAGTTTTTTGTGCTGATTTAAGCCCAGCACCACACAGGCCTGTGTTGCTGTGGAACAGAGTAAAATGAAAAATAAAAGGCACCCTCAGCAGACTCCTTCGTACCTATTCTGTGTTTCACTAATCAGAGCTTAAAAAATCCTCCAGCTTCACAGACTTGTTTCTCAAGCTTCAATGCAGAATTTAGACAATGAGAAACTGAAGAAGCAGGTCTTGCTTTAAAGGTCAAAACCTAATTCAAAAGGAATCTGCACAGGGCAAAAAGCCAGCAAGGAGTTCCCTGCTGCTCTATCACATTGCACCACGTTTCAGCCTACACCAGGGAAACGCCAACTCCTTTTGTTCCTGGCTATCAGATACATGCGCTCTACAGAAAACAGCATTCACCCTCAGAGTACTGCGTGTTACTACAAGCACTGTCACCACACTGCACTGCCTTAGCTAGATCAATGTAGTCCATAAATTGAGCATATCCCATCAGTGTTGGATTTACTGCACAGTTTCCTACCTGCCTAAAAAGTTTCCACGCTGTTCCTCTCCACTCTTGCTTATTTGCATAGAATTAATACTCCTAGTCATGGCTATATTGATTATAATAGGACTGCAAAGTCTGTAAATGTTGGAGTGGTATCACAACAGCCATGACACTCAAACACAGAGTTTCATACCACATCTCCCCTCCCTACAGCAGTGTGTTAACTTCAGTAGCTCTGTATCAAAGGATCAGAGGGATCCCTGAGAAGGGATCAGCAAGCAAGGCTGGGACTATTTGAGGACAAAATAAAAGCACCCAAAGGCCACCCTGTAAAACTGCATGGTGCCTCACAGACTTATTCAGTGTAACAAGAACACCAGAAGTTTCCACTTCAGATTGTTTCGCTTCTAAAATGTCACTGCATGAGCTTGTCCCTGCACAAACTGAGCTCTACAGTTTACTATTACGTCAAGTTTCCTCAGCTAACTTGGCTGAAAGATAGAGCGAGCATTCAAGTGCCTGCCTCTGGGTGGGTCTCTCAGGGTGCCACTGCAGCTTGACACTGAATATCCTGTTTGTATTGTTTCTCCCCTTCGCCAGCAGCTCAGCCTGGCCACTCCAGCATCAGAAATAATACTGTCATTGCAGTTCACCTGATACTGAACTCACATGTCAACAAGTCATTTATCTAAAATGACAGTAAAGAACTGTAACCAACATAGTGAGAGAAATTATCTTTAAAAGAAGTGATTTTACCTACAACCAGACACATTAAAAAATGGATTAGTCATAACCACAGTTTTTTTCAGGGCTCTGTTTCAAATCTGATTCTATTGAATGGCTTCACTCTGCATTTCTGCATCTTAGTGCTTTCAGCTTGTTTTAAAGTTCAGCCTTAGTTTTCATTTTCCACAGCTTGTGAAGTGTATTTCAGGAAGAATGAACAGCCCCCTTGCAATTGTGTCATTTTCCATCCCAGAGCTGTGGAGATGTGTTGTGAGACCCACAAGACAGTCTGAGTTGAAGAGCTGAAAACAAACCCATACAGTGAAGCAGAGGGGGCAAATCTGCTCAGCCTCTGGAGTCAGCTGTTCTCTCCTTTCAGACGTGTTTCCCTTAACATACTGTTCCACTCTTTTCACGCTCATGCCATGCTGCTTCCATTCAAGGGAAACAGTATGAAACTTCATTTTTGTATTCAGGAGACCAGCGGGTATTCAGCTTCTGCTGCAGAAAAAACAGCAAAGGTTCAGCTCCTGTTTTCTTCAGACACTAGAATAACAACGGGGACAGACTTGCTGGAGGAGGCACATCAACACCACGAGTTCTGTTCACCTTTCTTCTTTCCCTTTCAGCCCCATTACAGTTTGTAGCAGTTGTAAAAGTTAATACATGTTGAGGAGCTAATGATACCCCTCCTCCCCCTTATAAGGGTCATTAGATACCCATCTTAAAAGCACTGTATTAGAGCTAAATATTGTAATTATGATAACTAGCGTACATGAGTCCCAGCTTGAAACCAAGGTAAGCTGCCTCTTTGCAAATCACTGCTGACAGCAGGCTTTGCCTTGGTGGTTACCCCAGCACAAATCTCCTTTCTAGCTGGCCAAAAGCTGTGAAGGCAGCAGAAACTCCTAGTGTAGACAAAGTCTAAAAGTATATTGCATGAATCTCTCAGCTGGTGCTCGTGAATGGACTCACACACTTCTTGTGTCTGCTAAAATCTTTGTTTTGTGTGAAGCTGCATAGCTACCTGAGGAGTCAAATGCATTTTGTTATCTGTCCATTGCAAGTGTACTTTTCAGGGGGTTTACACAGTTCTTCGCTACACAAATGCTTTTAACCCCTCTGCTAAAGGCAACCAAACACAATTCATCAATATCTACATATAAGAAACGTGATTTTGAAGAACTCGGGGGGATTTGCACTATCTGGTCCCTGTGGCACTTTCTTAAATCCCACCTATTACTTTTAGCTATAAATAAAGCAGAAGCAGGAAACTGGAAGAGACTGGGTGGGACAAAGAATAAAAGGAAGGAATGAAAGATAAAGTAACTCCAGAAAACCTAAATTAATTCTTCACAACACTATACAAAAGCTGGTTTCTACGATACCTCAGACACTCCTTCAGTCAGTAAAGAGTTCCTTTGCCCCAACAGCCAGCTACACTAAAAAGCAAGAAGTGCCTTGCCCATCCAAACAGTAAGATTAGGGAAACCTTTGTAAATATTGTTCCTCTTGTCAGTGCTTGGTACGTTTAGGGGTACAGAGACAAGCTGTTTCTCACCAGCAAGTTACCTTCTTGTCTGCATTGGGTGATGAGATTTCCTGTAAGACAATGCCATTTGCTTTGCTGCCTCTTTTCAAGCCTACAAAAAACCATCTACCCTGTAGCCTGTGGAGAGTGTTTCTGTTCATCTGGCAGATAGGACAGAAGCCTCTTCTTATCATCATGAGATCCAACTACATCAGGAGCCTAATCCCAAACCATTAACATTGGTGAGAAAAAGAGTGTTCTTCCCTTCCAAACAAAGGACCTGGGTTTCATACGGACTCACACACCATCCTCATTCATGCAACAACTGCAAAGGAATTTCTTCTAGCTACTCTAACTCCAGTTTTCATACAACTCCTTCTGTGCTTACGTACTGTATAGCGATGGAGCCCTGTAATTAAATTTTGTCCTGATTTCTTATATTTAGTCATTATTTATAAAAGATTTATGAACAGTAAGTTTTAACTCACACTAAGCTTCCCTTGGTAATATATTCCTATGGTACTTCTAACAAAATATGAGAAAGATGCTCTTTTATCGTGAGTAAAACATATACATGAAATGAAAGATTTGGTGGCAACGCAGCAAACTTTACATTCCCTTCTATCAAAGTCTCTAAGTATATTCCCAGCCAATCATGGCTGGGAAGGTACAACAAAGAGGGAAACAAAATCAGAGTGTCAAAGGATGTTTTCCAATTACATCCGAGATTTTGGTTGGCATTCCCCAACTTCTGTAAACAAAAGGGAAATCTTCAAGTTCAACAAGCCAGAGAGTCACCTCTTAGCTTGGCCGCATGTCTATGTGCCACCAGAAGAACACAGCTGTTTCTCTTTGAGGGAAAACACTGCATTTGCTGTTTAAATAGCGAGCGAGCTGTAAACACAGGACTGGCTTTAAAAAAGGCTTATGAAGAAAAGCATAAAAGCATTCTCAGTTAAAAAGACAAATGAACTGAACACTCCTACTGTGCCATCTCTGCAGAATTCATTGTAATTCTCCAACAAATTCTATTTTTAGGCTATTTGGCAACACCATGGTCAACCCAAAAAGCCAGGTTCAATGTCATAGCACAACCACTTACCAAAACAGTAGTTTCTATTCCACTATGTCTCTTTTCTGTAACATAGGCATTCCTCGTGTCCAGACATGCTTCAGGATACACATATGATGCATTCTTTAGAAAGTAACTACCTTCCATAAAGTAATGCAATCAAATAACTAATAAATATGTGCCATACCAAACTGGCAACTACACAAGTGCAAACTCCAAGTTATCCAAAGGCAGATCTTGAGGATATTTGCTCCCCACTTCAATTTCTTTCTTTGCCTTGTCTCCTTGTACCTCCTGGTGCCCCATCAGGAAAGACTCATTCGCTGCTTTTCTCGTTCTCTATTAGACAACTTTGCTGTGCTTCTCCCTGCAGCTTTTCTTGAAGTGACAATGCATGAAGAACATTTGCAAACTGGGACTTCCAGGCTGAATAACTTCTAGAGAAAGACGCACCCGTTCCTTCACTGAGCTGGAATGTACAATCTTGTCTTTTAAGTAGTCTCAAGAGAGGTGCTGTCAGGGAAGTCTGTAAAAACTAATTTTAGGACCAGTACACCTCACTGCCAGTTATGTCGAGCTGCTGTGTCCAAGTGTAACTCTTACATATTGGTAAATTCAAATTCCCTTCAAATTTCCTTCAGGACAGCTGGACTATAGAGCATAGGTAACTTAACCGTAAAGCATTCTCTTCTTTCTTAGTCACCTGGGATTACAATCAGTTCCTCTATTACTTTAGGTATGTTTTCATTAGTTAGCTCAGCGCAAATTTACAGGAGCACTTCCTTGAAATAAATCTGAAAGCAGTAATGACATCTAATAAAAGATATTACTTTTTCCTACAAAAATTTCTTCCATTAGTAGGGGAAAATGATGCCAACTGACTTCATCAGGCTGTGAGGATTAAACCATTATTAATATTATGCTTCAAAAATGAGAAAGTGTTATTGAAATGTTGGTCATGTGAGCAAGCAGTGAGTCAATATTCAGCATATTAATTGAATGCATTTGAAGTGCTGGAATTTTTCTGAAGCCCACCAAGCTTGAGCCATAACAGTTTCTTTTATAACTGGGGATCAGCGTGAATGAAAGGCCTCCCTTAGATCCAGAAGCTGAAGTTCAGAGTCATATGCACATTACCTCCATTCCACTGAATGTCAGCCTACAGGAAAAAAATCAGAGATGAATGAGCAAAATGAAAAAGTTGTGATTACCTTGGTCAGTATACAAGGAATATGAGACCACTGGTGGTGTACTGCAATCTAAAAATTAATCCGAAACCTTGCCAGTCCAACAGACTGATCCATCAGTTTGTCTCTTTCTACATACAAACTCAGGAGCATAGACACACACTGAGCTCTGGAAGTTCGTGTAGGTTATACACCTAAATATTGTTGGTGTCCCATAGACTGGAAAGTTTCCTTCACATTGAATGCGATTTGTATCTGAGACTTCAGACAGATGTTTCTAGATTCCTAATCCCAGTGCTTTTAGTGATATCAGCCACCATTAACACAAAATAGTTTGCCAGAAAACACGAGCGTCTGAAGACAAATGTATATATGCAGATACCAGCACGAATCCTGACAAATCTTTTCTTTTTCCTCCTTCCTCCTCTTCTCTGGACATAGAAAACACATCACTAAAATAAGGTGATAAATTTTGCAGGGGAAATTGCCAGAACATCCAGATTTACTGACCCTCTTACAATACCAGAGTTCACTACGTGTGTTTAAGAAATACATACAACTTAATTTCTGCTTCGGGCACTTGCGATTTTTAAAAATTTTTTTGTACTCTACTTCATTTTGTATGGATTTGCATCTCTGTTTGCTGTATCATACGCTTGAAGAACACATTTCCACAGAGAAATAAGCCGGACGCTGGCGGCAGCAGCAGCAGCGCTCAGCCTGCAGTTAGGTAGTCACTTCTCGGTGCGCTTCGGTGAACCACATCCTCCCCTGGGGCAGGCCCAAAACGCCGTCGCCCACCTCCTCCATCCCGGGACTCGCCGTCCAGCTGCCATCCACAAGCGCAGGCAGGGCGGGACCTTTCGGCAGGGGCCAGGACTTCGTTTCGCCCTAAAACCGACCCTCATCGCCTCAGAGAAGGACACCTGCCCACCGCCTGCCCGAGCAGCTCCCTCCCTCCCTCGCTCCCCACAGACACCCACCTGGCGCCAGGCCCTGCCCGCCTTCCCGCCTTGCCCAGCTCCCCCTCGCCCCCCCCCGGGCCTGTTCGTGTTTCGCTGTGAGAGCCCAGCCGCCGCCTGCCGGCCGTGCGCCTGAGGAACTTAATTCATTAGTAAGAGCCGTAATTAAAGGAGGAACTGCCGGCAGCGGGCAGAAGACCGGCCGCGCGGCTCGCACCCGGCGGCCCCGTTCCCGCTCCCGCTCCCGCTGGGCGCGCCCGCCCGGCCGCCCGGGGCCGCCCCGGCCGCTGAGGCGCAGCGAGGCCGGACCCGGGGCCGGGGCCCATTCCCTGGCAACGCCGCTCCCTCTCACGTGACATCGCCGGCCACGCCCGCCCGCTCCCGTTGCTATGGCGCTACGGTTGCTCCCTCTCCCCCTCCCCCCCCCGCTCCCCGCATTCCTCCCCCCGTCCCATTGCCAGTCCATTCATGCCGGGCCGCACCTCCCCCCTCACGTGACGCGGGCCCGGCGTGCGCTCCCCAGCCCGGCTTCGCCGCCGCTTCCGGGCTGAGGGCGGGGCGGAGGGGGCGCGTGTGTGCGGACGGGCGGGCGGGCGCGCGCGGGGGGGCGGGGGCGGCCGCGGCGGCGGCTGAGGGGAGAGGCGCGCCCGTCAACATGGCGGCGCGCGGGGCGGGCAGCGCCTGAGCCCGGCGCCCCTCGCTTCGCGGCCGCCGCTCCCCCGGCCCGGCCCGGCCCGGCGCGGCGCGGCGCGGCGCAGCGCGGCCCGGCCCGGCCATGGAGAGCGAGGAGGAGCAGCACATGACCACGCTGCTCTGCATGGGCTTCTCGGACGCGGCCGCCATCCGCAAGGCCCTGCGCCTGGCCAAGAACGACATCAACGAGGCCGTGGCGCTGCTCACCAACGAGCGGCCCGGCCTCCACTACGGCGGCTACGAGCCCATGGAGAGCGGGCAGGGCCCGCCGGGCGGGCACGGCTCCCCCGCCGGCGGGCAGGGCCCCCGCGGCGGCGACGGGGACGGCGGCGGCGGCGGCGGAGGAGGCGGCTTCGACCCGCCGCCCGCCTACCACGAAGTGGTGGAGACGGAGGTGAGCTGCGGCCTGCCCCGGGCGGGCGGCCCCGGGGCCGGCCTCCTGTCAGCGCCGGCCTGGCCGCGGGGCGAGCGGGATCTCCCCGGGAGCCTCCGCCGCTGCGGCGCCGCCGGCGGGCGGGCGGGCGGGCGGGCCTCGCCCCGGGGCGCGGGTCCGGCGAGGGGGTGCCCCAGGGGGTCCCTGCTCCCCGCGGCGTCGGCCCCCTCACCCGCGGGCTTCTCCTCCGGCCGCCCTCCCGCCTCGCCGCCTTGCACCCCTTCGGTGCCGGGGACTGCGTGCCGGGGTAGCTCCTTGCGATCGCTGCAAGGTGAAGAGCACCCAGGGTTTTCCTTGGCATTCTAGGAATGTGTGGCTACCGTAGGATCACTTTTTTTCTCCCCCTCTTGTGGCTTCTTGCATAATCCGAACGACTAATGACTGTCTAATTTTTTTTAACTGTTTGTACAATGTGAAGGAAAGTGCAGTCTGGGTTTGGGTACAGGTTAATTTGGATAAGGTAAGCATAAATTCTGAAATAGGAATGCAGTGAGTTCAAATATTTTCAAAACAAAGGCTTTAACTCATAACTTTAATTATAGCTGTGTTCTAAAACAGACCTGAAGTAGTTAGAAGTGCTGGAGAACCCCAGCCTCTGCCAGTTTCTCTCCTTCTTCCTTGTCTGCCTTTTTTTCTTCTCTCTTCCATAACTCTGAACTCCTCAGTCAGCAGATATGCTCACAGTGCTTTCCCTGCTGCCTGGAATAGTCTTGTTGCGCTTACCTGTAAGGCCTTCTCCTCCTCCAAGTCTTCTTTCCAAAACCTTCCACAGTGCTCATATGAAATGAGCTAATTAATAGTGTCCAGACTATGGAACTCGTGGTGATGAGAACAGAAGAACAGCCCCGCTGTGCAGTACCAAAGGGACATCTTGCGTAGTCTTGGTCTCAAGAAGTGGTCAATAGCAGATGCCTCAGCACATGAATAAAACCAGGGAAACTCATGTACCCTCCCAGGCTTCAGTGAACAGTATCCTGAGGATTTCCTGTGCCAGAAGTGGTATCTTTCTATGTACATGTGTGTATGTATCTGTAAATACATATATATATGAAGAATACGTGCATATATCTTCTTGTACATAGCTATACTTGCACAGATCATCTGTATCCATAGCCTCAGTATATTGAAGTCCAGTCTTGCAGAATAAAATACGTGATCCTGTTCACTGAATTAACTGGGTTAAATCCTTAGCTCACATAAGCTGATGATGTGTGCTTGCAGAGTAAGGTGATCTGTGGGATGGCACGTGTGCTGTGCAGGAGAGGAGTCGCTGTTTAACTTCACTGTTTGAAGCAATAGGGAACTGGTTTCTAACCTTTGCTTTGAAGAGTTGGGAGTGGATGAGAGGTCTGCTTGTTTGCATTCAGATCTCTGTAGCCACCAAGAGGGTGGATTTTCCTATCAGATATAGTTATGGTTGGGACAATCTGGGTTGTCAGTGTGACATTTCAAGAGAAGCTGCCAGTGTAAACTTCAGAGAAGCACTTTTTCCCCCCCTCTTGTTCCTATTACAAATGACACTTTGACAAGTCTGACTAAGAGGATTTTTTTCCCCGTTATTTCAGCTTGTATGTCTGATCAAAGTTACACTTTATAGTTTCCTTTGCCACTTGGGTTCTTCTTCGCTTTGACTTGCGTTCTTGTTAACCCCCAGGAGGGAAACCAAAACATTTCAATATAGGCAAATGACTGCACTAAGTATGCATTTCAGAAGGATTGAAGTATCTTGCTACACAAAACTTGATATAAATTCAGGCCTCAATTTAGTAATTGGATTCATTTGCATATAAGCATCTGTCAACTTCTGCACATGTATGCAAAACAGTAGTTTTGTAATATAAGAGTTATACCTGTAAAAATCTTAAGACTTGGGATTGTTGCCTGTGCTTATTTGTCTAATATTGCAGTACAGCCTAGCAGCTTTTGACATGTTTTAGAAAAGGAGGAAAAATTACATGTGATCAGTTCTTGGGGTTTTTTTTTCTTCAGATGTAGTCTAGAACTACATTTAATAACCTACAGCTATTATTTAGGTGGTTAATCAGTAAGTAGTTTTCCATTCAGCACAAGCTTATGCCATATGAAGCTGTACAGAAAGCCATTGCACAAATAGCTGTATTATCCACTGTAGTCGTATGTTGAAACTTATTGTACCTCCTACTGTCTTGTGGTAATTCAGATGTTATTTCTGTTTTTCTTCCTCTCAGTTTCTTCTCTCTTTCTAACAGCTCTTAGAGTGTGTATTCCTCCTTCTCATCATAATACCAGTTTTAACTTTTATTTATTAGGGAGGTAGTGGCATGTTAGATTTTTGGTTTGCTTTTTTGATTTTATGTATCAGCAATGTACATGAACATATAAATCAGAAGAGCACAATTATTAGAAATTTTCCCCTAAATAAAATTTTCCGGTCCAGTAATCTTCATGAACAAAAGTTGGGATTAGATTTTTTAAATTTAAAAATAACAAGAAAGCTTTAGTAATTCTCCAAGACATGTGTAACAGGTCTGTACTTCGTATTTACATTCTTTTTTTGGCTGAGTACATTTTACCATGCATATAAGAATAGATTTATGAATGATTAAATGGTTTACATTTTTCCTAATCAGTAATTAATCCATCATGTTTGCATATGCTTCTTTGGTTTCTATTACATAATGTTAGAATCTGTTCTGTTCAGTAAGCATGTTGATCAAAGACAGAGTTGTCTGTTGGTTTTCTTTTGAGAATAGCACAGGAACCAGAAACATATCATAATAGTAAAAACATGTTCACTTTAGATAAAATAGTAAAACCAGTGTGAATATTCTTTCAGTGGTCCAGACTGCTGGTCTTCAGGGGTGTCAGTAACTGGCCCACAAGCAAGACAGCTGCTCTGAGCTGGCCCGATGTGCATTCTGCGCTTTCTGTATGAAACTGGAGATGAAGACATACATAAATTCATTTTCATGAGGGCTAAAACTTCAGTTTCAGAAGGTTAATATCTTCCAAAAAGTGTACAGTTGATTCAGTTTTAAGTTAATAGCTGTGGTATGCCTCTGCCATTGATGCTGTTAGCATGATTATGCTTAACTCATTGAAAGAAAAAGGCCAGACAAACTTGGAAATGCCAAGGGGGCTTCACATTAATTTGTGCGGTCTTCCTGAAGTATCAGGAAGTTCAACTTTAGGTTTACAGTTGGTTTGAAGTTTTGCCCTGTGTAGTGCCAAACTACTTCGATAGGCTGAGGTCATCTGCTTTTACGAGGGGTAACTTTGCCTGTTTGACATAACTTGTCTGTCGGATGAAGTAAATCTGGTAAGTGCGTTTTGGCAAGAATCTGGGATTTCTGTGTTTATTGGGAGTTGGGCCTGTGCGAACCTCCTGAAGTTTAATAAGACCAAGTGCAAGGTCCTGCGCATGGGTGTCGGTTGGTCAACATGACCCAGCAGTGTGCGCTCGCAGCCCAGAAGGCCAATCGTATCATGCGCTGCATCAAAAGAAGCATAACCAGCAGGTCAAGGGAGGTAATTCTACCCCTCTACTCTGCTCTCGTGAGACCCCACCTGGAGTACTGCATCCAGCTCTGGGGCCCCCAACATAAGAAGGACATGGACCTGTTGGAGCAAGTCCAGAGGAGGGCCACAAAAAGGATCAGAGGACTGAAGCACCTCTCCTATGAGGACAGGCTGAGAGAGTTGGGGTTGTTCAGCCTGGAGAAGAGAAGGCTCCGGGAAGACCTTACAGCAGCCTTCCAGTACCTGAAGGGGGCCTACAGGAAAGCTGGAGAGGGACTCTTTTTCAGGGAGTGTAGTGATAGAATAAGGGGTGATGGCTTTAAACTGAAAGAGGGTAGATTTAGATTAGATATAAGGAAGAAATTCTTCGCTATGAGGGTGGTGAGGCACTGGAACAGGTTGCCCAGAGAAGTTGCAGCTGCCTCATCCCTGGAAGTGTTCAAGGCCAGGCTGGATGGGGCTTTGAGCAACCTGGTCTGGTGGAAGGTGTTCCTGCCCATGGCAGGGGGGTTGGAACTACATGATCTTTAAGGTCCTTTCCAACACTAACAATTCTGTGATTCCTTAGGCAACATATAGATTTTTAGTGTGATTCTTTGCTGAGTGGGGGTGTGTGGAATGATGGTATGTATACTCATCTTTTCATATGACTGACAGATAAGCTGTTTTATGAGCTGCTGTTAAATCCTTATAATTCAAGATAAGACTGTAAATCAATGTGATGACAACGTCTGTCAGTGTGTCCATGAATTGCCATGAGTGCCTCAAGTGCTGATTTTCAGGAGTTGGGGAGGAATGGGATGAAGAAGAGCAGGCCAAATGAATGTGGGGATTGTGACCAGAGAACCTAAAATTGCAGTAAGTGGTAGGAACCCACTTACACTAAAAATATTGAACATGTAACAATAGTTTTGTGTAACCTTTACTAAAATAATCTTGATTTGTTTTTAAACAGCTTCTGACAGTCATTAGTATGACCTTTTGGGTAAATTGTGATTAACGGATTGTATTACCGTCTAGCTATTCCTGTCTCCTTTAGCATGTGCTCTTTTGATTTTTTTGTTTTGTTTTGTTTTGAGTTGAACTGGATCGAAAGCTCATATACACCAGATTTTACTAGATACAGTTTTTAACAAAACTTGTCCAAGGTTGCTTTTGAGGTGCTGTGTGATTTCAAGAGAAGGGGGTTTTGTAAAAGAAACAGGCCAGCAACTCTAATGAGTAACAGTGCCAGGAGCATTCTCACTAGTCATGCTGCAGAACTGTTGTGTTCAAAACCCTATCTCTCCTCATTATTAGAGCTCAGTGCTGAAAGCATTTCTGCCACAGATGCGCTGCGTCACGGTGGGTGTGTAACTTAACCTCTGTTTTAGCTTTTAGTGTGTAAAATGAGGATAATCGTGTGTGCTTTATTAGGAGTACCACGGATGTTAGACTTGTGAAGTTCTTTGATCCTTGAATGGAAGGAGCTGTATTTATTTAAAGACAAAAAAGGTATTTAGCCTTCAAGCAAATGAGACGGATTTCACGCTACAATTTTATAAATTTAAAGTCAGTCTTCTGTCTTGTAAGTAGCGTTGAGCTTTGCAAAAGTGAATATTTCTGGCATTCTTATGTGGAAGTTTTACAGTGTGGCTTGTCTAGGAATTGGCCTTGTAAAACAATTAAGCAATCAAATAAAGCTCTGTAGTGGATTCTGGCATTGAGTCCCTGGCTGGATGCCATCAGAATGTCAAGTGGAATTAGTATTTTAGCACTCCCGGTTTTCAGCATCACTGTTTTCAAAAATTAGTGGTCCTGGTGTAGAACCTCTTTTTAGATTCTGGTTATGTTAATGCTTTCTTGCATTTTGAAAGAAAATACCCTGGTTTTCATTCTTGATATAACACAGACTAAGAGAGATGCTACATGAAGTTAGGGAAAACAGGGGTATTACTGAGAGGTGTAGTTGGTTAATTTTAAATGTAAGCTTTGTTTTGAATAACTGACAAATTCATTATCATGTAATGTGATTGTTAGAGTAATCTTCAGCCTGAGACAAGCACTTTATAATTACTGGTTCATCCGTGAAGGTGATGCCTGTGGGGTCAGTGGAAGTAGGAGACAACTCTGTATAGCCAACTTCTTAGCTGGGCAGGAAGTGTCTTTGCTATAATGTTCTCTGGAGGCATTTTCTGGTCATCTTCCCAGTTTACAGTGCTATTCTGTGGCAGCTGTTTAATAAGGAAGTGAATTACTGAGGAAGAATGAGAATAAAAACAAATTAGCCAGTGTTAGAAGTTAATTCCAGCAAATCATTTGGATTGCTTTTGGATTAAGGAACAGTAGCTCTTTGTATGAGGAGGGCAAAGATGGAAAGGAAGTGCCTGTTTCTTTTGTAAGCTCTTACTTTGAAAAAACCACATATTTGTGCTGCCATAGGAAGGAATAGTCTTTGGTATGTATGTTTCAGTTATGCTTCATGGGCCAAATTAGAATTAATTAAAAAAAGCAAATGTGCTCAATGTTTCCTGCCACTTGATTGTTCTGCTCACTACTTTACAGCAGTTTTGGCTTCTCTTGTACTGACGCCCAGCAGAGCAGTCTTGAGAGGTATTTAAAGATTTTTCATATTAGTTAATCACAATTTTGTAATTATACCTTGTAGAACTTGATTTCAAACTTATTGTCAGCTGCTTTGTCAGTTCTAGTTTCTGTCTCGCTATACATCAATGTGTCCATAGAACAGAAGTACAGATGAGTGTTTACCAGTGTTATTGAATTAATTCTCCCTTCCAGAGCCTGACCTTTGGTCACTAAAATGTTGTAATAAATACTCTATCCAGTGTTTCTGCAGCACTTCTCTATTAATGCCTGGTGTTTTGGCAAAGGGAGATAGAAGTATTGACTTAAAATTAAGTACTGAAATGCTAAGCGCTTGTGATTCATTGTTTTATTGTACAATGTTTATCTGATACCACACAAAGTTATTTTGAGTTATTTGGAAATAAGCATGGGGTTTTGTGCTTATGAAAACTCAAGGGTTGGGAGGAATAATGGTATCAGCTCAGTCTGGCTGTTTGTAGTTATATTAATGGAGTAAGTTTTTCAAATGTATCCACAGACAATACTGAAAACACATGCAAGATAAGTGTGTTTTCCTTGGTTCCTTATGAATGGCATTCTTAACAGTGCTTTCCACGACCTCTCCCTGGCCTACAACTAGTTATCAAACTTTAAAATACATTGCCAAAAGTGGTTGTAACAAATCTGTCTCGGATTCCACTAAATATTTTGGTAATAGCAGTATAAAAGGGCAAAGGTTAAGTTAAATGAACCTTTTCATTCAAATGTGTTTGTTATAGAGCCTCGATTATTTTGTTTTGCTGTAATGCTTAGTACTGTGCTTATCTCTGAAAAACTAGGCAAGTACATTGGGGAATATTGCTTAGTAATGTTGCACCATCACCCTGGAAATCAGGGAGACCAGTACAAAAAATGTTTTTAGAAAATCCTAGTTAATTTCTAGCTTTGCTGAATTTGTTTTTGTTTTTCAAATTCATATTGTGTTCTTACTCCCAGTCTTATACAGTTCTTGGTTGTGAGAGATGGGGGGAAGGCGGGGAGCCATGGAGGTTTTGTGGTTGATTTGTTACAATCCCTTACAACTACTAACAAGGGTTTAGTCTAACCATGCATTCTTGATAATGTATATTCTTGATAACTTGTACTACTCTCAGTTAAGGTCAGTGTCCAAAACTTTTTGTAAGAACAGTCACTGAATAAATCAGAATTTTCTTAGGGCGTCTTTATGGTGAGGTGAGAGTCCAAATCAGCTTCAGTTAGGTGGATTCTCTAACAGGATTTATTTTCCTTTAGTGATAGACTGTTATCACTCCTTTATATTAATATGATGAAATACTAATATTTTTTCTTATGACAAGACTACATTTGCATGTGTAAAGTAGAGCATAGTAAAAATTTGAACTAAAGAGCTTCATTTCTATGCAAAAAGAATAAAACATCCATATATCTCCCCAATGAGCTTACTTTCTTTTAGCAGATCATAAATAACAAAAAGCATTTCTGTCTATCGCTGTACTCAGAAGTTTTGCATACAGATATCTTCCTGTGGATGAAAATACAAGGGCAACATGCTGTATCTGTTTAGGGCTTAAAACAGTTAAAAACTGTTACTATACTTTGCAAATAAATGTCTGCTTGTCAGTAAAGCATTTAGGAAATCACAGTGGGTTTCCTTATTGCCAAATAAGAAACATAATGTGGAAATTCTGTACATGACACCACTTTCTGAGGCTTACTAATATTGTCATACTCACAACAGGATACCAAGCTTGCTCTTAGCAATGTGGGTTGAATGACTTTGATCTGATGGCAGGAACAGGCAACTGGGAAATACTCTTCGATTTTCTTCCCACATCTGCCACTTAACATGAGTTTAAAGGAGTTCTTTAAGCTCCCAGAGCACGAGTTTATAAAAAGCAAGTAGATTACAGGTATGAAAATATAACAGATCTTTTTAAACATTCAACACCTCATGCTCAGTGTGTTCAAGTGTAAATGCAAGGTGGTAGCTTTGATTTATTTGAAAACCTTTTAATTCTTACCCCTGTGATTAACTTCTAGGTAACAGAATATGCTCCTTTTAGGAGTTAATGATAAGAAAAAAAATTGACATCCAGGTGTGAAAGTAAAAGCTGCTTTAATCAGTAGCTGGCAGATAGACAGACTGTGAAGTCATGACTACAGGATTCATAGCTTCTCCCACAAATTGATGGATATAATAGATCAGAGAGCAGAGAAATACTCTTGTCTGTTTTTATGGGTATTTGATGTGTCTCTCTTACATTGCCTCCACCTGAGCATCTTGTAGTACTTTGCAAACACTAGTGAACAGTGCATCAGCATGCTGTGGCAGAGGAAAGTATCGCTGTTGACACTTTACAGCTAGGGAAGCTGAAGCATTGAAAAATTGACTTCCTCATTGTTGCTTAGTATGTCTGTGAAACTGAAAGGTGGACCTAAAATTTTTGGCTTCTAATTCTGGCTTTAAGCATTTTTTCATTACTGCTTTTCAGAGCAATTAAATTTGTTCCTGTTTGTAGGTACATAGTAACAAAATACAGGGTTTTGTTGTGTGGGGGGTTTGTTTGGTTTTTTTTTAACAATACAGTGAAGCATCAAAAAACTGTTTTCTTGGCTATAAAATGGTGGTCACTTGTGAAAATCACTTATTAGAAAGGCATGAGGGGGAAAGGAACTGCTTGGTCTGCCAGTATCTTAGGAAGCCTGATGCTGTTGCTTGTTGAAAGAAGCATGGCTTTGGGGTTCTGTTTCATAAATTATACTAGATTCAAGAGCACATAATGTGACTTAGCTCTGGTGATAATAAATTCTGCTGGAAACCTTCTATCAAAATCAAATTAATGAATTATAACTATAATTTGACTGTAATTTCATTACTAAGACTGCCAATTAGCATCAAAACACTTTCTTAAACTCCTTGTTATTTTATGTAAAGTGACCAGTGTGGTAAACATCAGTGGCTTTAGTTAGGTAAGCAGTGTTTGATGAGTTAATACTGCAGGAATACATTTTAAAGCTTTGAACTGTGACCTTTTGGCAATTAAAATTAATTTATATTTCACTTTTTGTGTGAGGGCTAATCTTTGTTGTGTGTTAGCCTTCCATGGAAGGTTTTATACTACAGAGTTAAGCAATGCTTTATTGATCAGATATTTAACAATTTTTGTTTATTTAGCCTTGAAAACAACTCTGGGAGGTGCCAGGTCCCCAGGGTGAGAATCTTGAATTGGTGCTTGAGACTGTTGATGTGAGGATATTTCTCTTGGGAGCCTGTGTGTGTATGTTTAGACATAACTGCATTTTCACACCTTGAAAATAAGCCAAAAGAGTCAAGTAATGCTGTTAGAATGGGGGGATTTTCAGGGCTTTTGGGTAAGAAGAGCTATATCAGAAGGCATGGAAAATGATGTTAAAGGCTTGCCAGCAAATGGTTTTTGGTCTCAAGATTTCAGCTGCAGAAAGGAGAATAGTCACAGGTTGTGCCATGTCCACCATAATTTCCTATCTCAGAAAACAGATGATTCTTAGACTTTTATGAACAGTTTATCTTTGGATGACCCGTTGGCTGCCAGGAATAGTTTCTTTGCTTTTTACTACTCTATTGGTGGAGAATATCCCTACAAATCCCTAGCATGTCAGGTGCCAGTCCATTATTAAGTCTGTTCAGCCAGAATTGCATAGTCTTGTGGCTATCTGTTCAGAGCTGTGATGTGTTGCATTTGTGAACGTCCACAGAGCAAGTAAGATCTTCAGTCTGTGTTGGTTGGCGAGCCAACTTAACCTTATGCAAGAGCTGAGCTGACATTGCATCCTGCTGCAGCAGCTGCTAGCTGCTGTTAATAAAGCCCTCACTTTAAAGAGCCCACAAATTGATTTAAAAGTTGGATGGTGAACAGTTTGGGGGGTTTTTGTACGGAAAGACACTAATTATGAAGGAGCAGCAAATGTCTTTAAATAGAGACTTTTACTCACACTAGATGTGTTGTAAGAAACAAGACTCAAATCTGCAGTAATATAAACTGAACATAGCAGTAATCTCAAAAAAAAATGCAGGATATTAAATTTATTAATGGTTTGAAGGAGAGCTTGAGTTTTAAAGTACCTGGGTGGGCATTTATTTGAGGCTGTTGCAGGTTTCACAGTAGCTGTGAAGCTATTTGTATGTGATACCTTCTAAAATTAATAAATAATTAAACTTGATACTTTCTGGGCTGGGTTTTAGTAGCAGAAAACTGACAAGCAAGAAGACTTGTCCCTAATTAGTGGAATGTGCCAAAGATGTGCTCCTTCAGTGCAACGAGTTCCCATTGTTATGAGGGCAATATTCCCAGTACCACACCCGTTGTTCTTTCTTGTATTAAAAAACCCATCTTTTCACTACATTGTTGGTAGACTTAATCCAGCAATAGGCCAGACATATCCTTAGCACAATTTATGATAATGCCCTTATTTGTGGGAGCTGAGTGTACAGTGAAGAACATGTGTTATCTCACTCTTTCCTTAGGAATTTCCAAAATATTACAGTCACTGGCAATCACTTGTGTGGAAAGAGGTAAATAAAGAGCAACATTGCTTAGATGCAGACAGGGAAGCAGAACAACAGGTGAAGTTTTTGAGCAACAGTTGAAACTCTGCACTGCTATTAGACTACACCTCTTAAACTAGTGTTAGCAATGGGTGCTTTTATTTAACATGGACACTTTCCTCCAGGGGATGGAGCAACCGTAGTTCAGTTACTGTAACGATTTGTTGCAATGTTGCTTTCCTTTGCTACAAGTCTAGGCTGAACTGAAATGTGGGATCTAGCAATTAGGTGTTTATATTCTACTTGGTCTACCTTTATTAGACTAATCCCTGTATCCCTTACTGTTACTGTAAGGGCTTTCTTTATAACTGCACATTTATTTTCTACAGGAAATAGATTTGTGTTCTGGATGCATGTACTTTACAAAAGCTGTAAACTTAACTGTTTGTTTGATCAGTAAGACAGGATATTTCCTAGAAAACTTTTGCTTTTAAATGCTTTCAGTGTCTTTTCATTTAGACCTTCAAACATCTCTTCTTCAAAACCTGAAGTATTTAAACAGGGCATGATTTGCTAGATATGAATTACCTTAGGCTTCCATGCACAGTGCTGGATCAGATGGCTACAGTTTCAGAAGTTGGTATTCAGGCCTGTTAAAGTACAACTTCTCATAATGACAAACTTAGGACTAAATGTTCAGTAAAGGGTTGGAGGAAGGTGGCATCTTACTTCCCAAACACTGGCATGTTGGTTTTTTCTGAGTACTATTTTGTGTTCCATTCCTATAAACTTTACTGCTGCTCTCCAAAACCTGTTCGTAAGTCCAGCCACTGTGTGCTATCGTCACCTGCACTTGTGAACTTTAAAGGGTAAGCTCTATAAAATTGGTGTTTCTTTGGCTTAATATTTTTGAACAATTGTGGAAGTGAATATGACACATTTACTTTTTAATAAACAGGTCTAATCTTGCAAATAGCAAGTGCAGGGAGAGAGTTGGAAACACTTGTCTGCATACATTGATTTCATTCTTTGTATAAAATGTCCTCCTGAGTTCAGTTCTTTCTTTTGGTTTATTCCTTTCTATTTGTTCCGTTCACTTTCCTGACACTGTTTTTTTTTGACTCTTGAATGTATTTCCTGCTTGTCCTTCCTCCTTACATGTCCCTGGCATCTCTCTCAGGGGGATCTTGTTACCGTCACTGCACTTGTGTTTTCTTCCGTCTCTGACAGTTGCTCCTGATTGCTGCCAGGCCTGATCCATACATTCTGTCCTTTCTCCTGATTGAGTTGTCTGCTCTTGTGAAGGCAGGGAAAGTTAGTCCATGTGAACTCTCTGACACATTGGGTAGCTATCATCTATGTGAGGTTAAAAAATACAGAAAATAAATGGATAACTTGTGTGCTCTTTCATTTGGCGCCACTGAGGCAGTTGCCTCATATGGCACTTCACAAAGAACATGGGGCTAATTCTTTGTTCTGCCTGTACACAGAAGTAGCTGCCATTTAGTGGCACTAGCAAGGCAACGTGTAAAGCTGAGCTGTAGACATCTGCTTGCTTTTTCCCTGTTTGCCTTCCATGACATTTTGCAGTAACTCATTTTGACTTCAGGAGAAGGACAATTGTAGTTTCCTTGTTGGACAACTATATTTGAGATGTAAATTTTTCTTTGGATAACTAGCTAGTAAAAAATAATAATCCTGATGTACTGGATTAGTCTTTTTTGTTTCTTAATGTGATGGGGTCAGAGGGTGATGAAATTGGTCTCCCTTAGAATAAACTATTCCATATTCTACAGCAGTTGTTGAACAGAGGATTAATATGCAGATCTATGAAGATCTCTACAGTCTCACAGGGACTGGAAGTACTTATCACTTGGCTCTAAGATCTAATACACTAAAGAACAAGATTTGCTGCTCATGTAGGCAATTAGTTAGCAATTAGTCATGTAAACATAGTAGTTTTCACCTACATGAAATACATAAAGGTATGTAATCCCTTCACTTCAAATTGAAATACTAAATTCTACTTTGAAAAACACAAGCAGCCTCAGGGTTGTTGAGAATTTGACATGCTTATTATAAGCACAGCCGCTTTTTCTGAAGCTACGAAATGCTTTAACGTGTCTAGGAAAGAGAGAAAAAAATTTTTTTTCACTTGAACCCCTGTTTTATTCACAGAAAAATGATGAAAATGGGAATTGCTCCGGTGAAGGTATTGAGTTTCCAACAACTAACTTGTATGAACTGGAGAGCAGAGTTTTAACAGATCACTGGTCCATACCTTATAAGCGGGAAGAATCTCTAGGCAAGTGCCTAATTGCATCTACCTACCTAGCAAGACTAGGTAAGTTCTCTTTCCACACGTATAAAGATTATCTTTTCAAAGGATTTCATAGTATTATGGTGGGCAGTTATGTCTTTCGCAGTAATCTTGCAGTTGTTTGCTTAACCACTTTCACAGAGATGTGATCAATCTGCAGGGTGCTAACAGTGAACTATTCTACCCAATGCTGTAAAAAGAATGTCGGTCTCTTTTTTTCTCTAAAGAAATTTGTTTACTTAAGCTTTTTAAAAAAGTGGAGCACATGTTTCTTTATGTTCTAATGATTGTGGGAATTACTGTTTTTCAGAGCTGAATTACTGACTGTTTTTTTCATTGTGCTGGTTATTTTCCCTTCGTGAAAATAAGCTGTCATCTAAATCCATGCTGTACCATGCTTGTATAACTGGTTGTTTTTCCCTAGTGAAATGCTTATACTGCATTAGACCTGAATTTGACTTTTCTGTATTCAGTACTTTGGCTGGGGTTAAGACTGTTACAAGGGCATCATGCCCAACAACTGGTATATAGTAAGAGTGCAAAGTAGTTTTTCCATCATGCCTGATGGCAGACTAAAAGGAGGTTATAACAATTTCCATTCTTCCAACAGATTAGGTGGTTCTAGTTTGCTTCTTTGTTTCTAACCTGGGTTAAAAGGGTGTGTGTAGATTTGGTTTTGGGTGGAGGCTGTGAAGCATCAGAAATAATCTGGAGTTAGTAGAAGTTGTAAAATTTGAAGGGAGAAATACTTACGGTGCTAATAATGCTTGAAGAAGTTGTAAAAGGTGGAACATTGGGCAACTTCGTATTTGTAAAAGGTAAGTTCTCTTGACTCGCGCTTTTTTGTGGCTGAAAAAGCATGCTAGTTATAAATGAACAGTAGCACATTTATTACTGCTGGTTTTGGTTGGTGTTGCCAAAAACTTGCAATGAGTTCCGTGAGGTAACCTTAAAAAGTTTGTTGTATTTTTTTTTAAATACTTTAAAAAAGCACTCTCCTTTCTATAAAGGTCTTTCTGATTCTGATGAGAATTGCAAGAGATTTATGGACAGATGCATGCCTGAAGCATTTAAAAAGGTAAGTAGGTACAGTAGACCAATTCAATGTTTCTTTGCTGTTTCATGGTGGAAATAGTGTCTTTTAATCCAAACTTCAGAAACTATGGTAACTAGCGAGTATGTTCTTAGATTAAAATCATAGTTAGATTATTTTCTTAGATTAAAATCATACAAAGTCCCAGTTCTGCAACTCTGGCCAATTCTGGCACATAGCTTTTCTTCCCTGCCCCACTCCCCCCGCCTTTTTTTTTCTGTCTTAAATGAAGAGCTCTACAGTAATTAGTGGAGCCTAAAAACAGATTTAAAGACCCTTGGATACAGCCATCAATGGCAAGTTCAGAATCAAATTTCCTTTAACTCTATTCTTTCTGCTCCTTCTTTGGAGGGTTGCTAAATTCTTTCTTACCTCTTTGCATGATCTGTTTAGAATTTGCCTTTCCCCTCAGTGCTTACTCTCCTAATGTACCTCTCTGGCTGTTCTTCTCTGGGTTATTGTGAATTTTCTCTACAGAGCTCCCCAGAACAATTTATTTCCACTAGTGTATCCATTTCGGATACTGCCAAAATTTCTTGCCCAGTTTTTAGACCATATGTATAAAAATATAAATACACCTTTTAAGAAAAGTTTTAAGCTTCATCCTAATCTTAAAATACAGAGAATATAAGTGTGTTTAAAGAAGACAGAAATTTAAGGGAAATTTTTTTCCATTTGGCTATTAAAGTAATAACTTTACACATAATGCTTTTAAATTACTTGGTATTTTTTGCATATTAAATAGTGTAGATTGCTCCTCCAGAAGGATAATCTGTAGAAATCTAGGTTCAGAATGTGCTGAATTACAATTTGCTGAAATATTTGCAAGAAACTCTCTTGTTTCTTAAAATGGTACAAAAAGTAATTGTATTTAAAGTGTTAAGCTTTTTAACTGCTTATGTTCAGACACAGCTAGCAGAAATTTGCAGGTGGAAGCTTGATATCCTTTATAAACAACCACTTAGACCAGATTTAAAGAACATGTTTCAGGAGGTGGGAAAGCAGCATTAAATACCTCTCTCTTCATGGTACATGTTCTTTGTTTTCTAATAGAAACTGCTCAAGAAGTGTGAATTGGTAAACAGTTATTACAGCTGAATCAGTGCAGCTTTGTGGCACACCTACTTGAAGATATAATAGTTGTGTCTTTAATCTGCAAAAATACTATTTGCATATTAGTTGTTCTTTGCAAAGGTTACAGTCTTTATTAGTGTGTGGAAATGGAAAAGAGTGTGCTTTGCTACACTTTATTTTCCATCACAAACTGTGATTTTAAGGTGTTCTTCAACTAAATTACAAATGTAATTAACTTTTTTTTTTAAGCTGTTGACATCCAGTGCTGTTCACAAATGGGGAACTGAAATCCATGAAGGAATATACAACATGCTTATGCTGCTAGTGGACCTGGTTGCAGAAAGAGTAAAACAAGATCCTATTCCTGTGGGCCTGCTCAGTGTACTTACAATGGTATTTGACTCTCTGATGCAGTTTCTAATATTTGTGTATTTGGCATTTTATATTTATGCTGCTGCTGTTTTTCCTAACTATATTTAAGTTGTAGTATATTGTCTTACAATCTGCAGGCATTGCTTGCTGCAGATTTTTAACATCCAATATGCAATTCGTAAAGGGTTGAGTGCTGTTGAAAACTTTTGAAAACTATTGCTCTCAAAAAAAAAAATCACATCTGCTGTCACTTCACTGTTTATTTTTTAAAACTGGTACTTTGAGTTCATCTCCCCCTTTATACAGGTATCTGGCTCACATGGATATTGGATGTTGTCTGTATAGAATGGAAGCTTCAAAATGCTTTATACAGTGAGAACTGAGAGACAGAAGCAGGGGTCTTCTGTTAAACTTTATTTTTTGCTAGATCTTTAACTGTCAACCAGGAGAATGCTCAACCGAAAAAGTCAGGCATTATCAAGATAAGTTTTGAGACTGGCATAAGCTATGCTGTTCATTGCCATGGGCTTTTCTTTCAAGGCATTTAACCCCGACAATGAATATCATTTCAAGAATCGAATGAAGGTATGCCAGAGAAACTGGGCAGAAGTCTTCGGAGAGGGGAACATGCATGCTGTGTCGCCCATATCCACTTTTCAGAAGGTGAGCATGGCCATGCCCTAAAACCTATTTTTAAGGTAGATGTGTTTGTTTCAGAAAAGATTGTTTGATTAGTAGGTATTTATAACACAAAAAAGCTTAAATGTGTCACCTAGAGTTACAGCAAATAGATCTTCAGTATATGTTGGTCTGTAGAAATTAATTTGTCTCAAGTTGTCGCAGTTTTCTGTTAGAGGCTGGATTTAGAAATTGCTGTATTTTCATGTCTAAAGTATCACAACAATCAGACGGGTAGATCTCTTGTATCTAAGGACTGACAGCTGTTTGGCTCTTGAGCCTGAAATGACCAGGATAACTCAAAGTGTACAATGCTAACAGAGAATTCATGCTTTTCTGACAGCCAAGGATAGGATATCTTCAAGTCAGACACGCTGGCAAGGAGGCAGTTTTTGAGGTTTGCATTGTCTTGTCGCAGTTGTTCCAGGTGGATGGGTCAAAAAAAGGAGCCTCGGTGATGTTGACCTCTGCTTCAGGAAACAAGTTTGTGGCCACAGAAAGAAAATTCTATGTCTGCTGCTTTGGGAAAGGTTCTTTAGTAATGTTCCATGCTGCTAATGTGCTATAAATATAGTTGCTTGTGAGTCAGCAGCCACAGTGCATACTGTTGCCACAACACATGGTCAGTGATGTCAGGTGGAGTCCAAAAAAGGATGAAGCTAATGAGAACCTCCCAGAGCTCCAGCTACATGCTTAGTAAAGGGGCTGTTACAAATATATTGCTGTTTTCTGTGATACCATAGTTCATGCATTTGGGGTGTGCGTTAATGGGCTGAATGTGTCTGTCCAAATTGCTGTTTCAGAAGACAAATGTTTAGCATTGATTGTTGCAGCTACTAATTTGTTAATATTTTAATTGTTCAAGGAACCTCATGGGTGGCTGGTGGATCTGGTAAACAGGGTAGGTAAATGTTAACCAAGCAGAATTGTTATTTGTTACTTGACTTCATTGGGCTTCAGAGATAATTTCTTCTTCCCTTCTCCCCCCTGACTTGTTTTTCCACTCCTCACTTTTGTGACAATCACAAAAAAAAAAAAACAGTTCAAGATTTTAATCCTGCCTACATGTAGGGAAGGGGCCTTGCTAAATAAAACTTGTTGAGTTGCTACCTTCTCCCTTGAGCACCTTTACCCTAACATGATAGCTATGACTAGAGGAGAGCTCAGCTTAGGCTGCAGTGCTATTTCCCAGTCAGACATGCTAGGCCAGTCAGCTGTTGCTATATGTGGTCTAGTTTTCTTCCCTATATCCATTTTTACCTAAGACAGTTTCTAGCTTGATGTTTAAACTGTTAACAAGTTTAATTGCATTCCCCAGTGTGCCCCTGAATTCCCATGAAAACCTAAAGCTTATGTTGAATGTGATGTTCCATGGTAAAGGATACTTGTTGGCATCCCAGGAACTCTCAATGGAGTATCATCTATAATAGCTTATTTAAAAGATAAAATACTGTAGTTCACTAACATAATACTGATTATTTTATTTCAGTTTGCAGAGTTGGGTGGATTTTCAGCAATTCAGTCCAAACTCAATTCAGAGGATATTGAACTTGGGGTATGTTCATCTTTTGTCACGAGACTTCTCCCTTTCCATTATGTGCTTCATGTAGAACCAGTAGCCTCCCTTTTGGCAGTGCTCTTACCTTTGGTTTGGTACCAGAGCAGCATTCTCACAGAGCCTTTGAGAAGTGCTGTCAGATTGGAGGTCAAATGAGGTTGTGCATAAGAATCCTGACTGAAGAGCTTTTGAGACATCACAGAAAAGAGGAAGGGTTAGTGTACCTCTCTGGCTAACATTCAGCATTCCAGTTAGACATCAATCGGTCTAGTTTCACTGTAAATTCATAAGTATGTCCCTAGCTTTCTGTTTACTTCAGAGGTAGCTGCATTTAGCTGCAAGTGAATTGACTTCTGTCACTTATTATAGAAATCATTGTTTAAGGAAAAAAATCCTTAGGAAGACAGACACTGTCTAATCCTAAGCAACTTTCCGAGAGTTGTGTCTAAAAACTGCCTGGTTTAACAGTTCTAAACTGTGTTTGGTGACAAAGCCTAACTTGTTTAGCTTTAGCTTCCTAACCTATATTCAGGAGACTTCATAATCTTTCAAGCTTTGAAGAACAGGGAGGCTAAGGGAAAGCTATGTCGTTTAGAATCTTGTCCCTCAGTATAAAATCAGTCTGCTTTCAGTGAAATGTCATTTGGAGAGAATTCAACTTTTTTTTAGGGTATTGATATCTGCTACTTTATGGAGAGACAGGTTCATATATGAGCATGACAGAAGAATAAGGAAATTCGATTTAAATTCTGACACTGCAATAGAAACTTTGACTTTGTTTAATGACTAATAACTGCTTGCTTAGGAAGGAAGTCTGGTTCAGCATCACTTAATTTAGGCCTTTAATTACAGTGATGCACCCTCAATTTCACAATTCTTGATCCAGTGTGAGAAGAAACCAATTTTAATATTATTTATTGGCAAACAAATGTCTTAAACATATAAATTTCTTGATGATAGGTATCACTTGAAAAATCATAGTGTCATAGAATAGTTTGAGTATATATAATCTCAAATAGGCTTTGGGTAGTATAGGTGTATAGTTTGTTTATAAAGTAAATAAAATCATGCATTAAAGAGATCTTGACATGTATATCACACACTTACAAAAGCTTTCTCCCACTTAATGCTTTGGGGAAGAAATTTTCCATATGGCTTTAACCTTAAGTCTTGTATTCACACCTCTCATTTCTGTAGAGAGCAACCAAAATGTGATGTGTCCCTTTCTGTCTGTTTACTTCTGTGCCTGAAACGGGATTAGACAGAGAAGACTGAACAGAATGATGAGAGGACCAAACGTAGTGAAAACTGGGAAGGCAGTTTTTATTTCAGGCAAAAATATATAACACATACCGTATGCCATAGAGTAAATCTCTTTCCTGAACCGTGTGTTGTTGTAAAGGAGTTGCACACCAAAATCAATTTGCAGCAAATGACGGAGATCATTGTATGACATAAATGATACTTACTCGCCTTCATTTTCCTTTTAAGGTATAGATCACTAGCTCTGAAAAGATCTCTTATATGCGCACCTAAATACTTGCTGTATTTCTTTCAGGCAATCTCTGCATTGGTTCAGCCATTTGGAGTTTGTGCAGAATATCTTAACTCTTCTGTAGTACAGGTAAAATGCCTTTGTTATGAGTTCTTTTCAGCAAATAGTAAAGCCTTGAAACGTGATTGTAATAGTTTGCTCAAATTTAGATGGAGCTCTCTTGTTAAAGTAGATCTTGGGCAGTATGGTATCAGAAAGACAACTACATGAGAACCTGTTCTTTTTATTGTAGGAATTGGAAAAACCAGAGACTGAAAATTAGTTTACAACTGTGTTGGTGTGAAACTGGTGACTAATTTGAAAGCCTGCAAAACTCACTTTGCATAAAGTACAAGAATCATTTTGAGCATCCTGAGGGTGATGGATAAGAGGGCTCAGACAATGTTCAGACTCATTTTCTAAGCACAGTGATCTGTAGTCGCTTACATCTGCAACAGTGAGAAACTTTGCCACTGCCATTAGTAAGCCTCATCAGTGTAAAGCATGAGGGAAAAGAATCTAGTTTGATGGATGGATTTTGTTTGAAATTTAACTTTCTGGCTGAGATCAAGCACGTGGATATGAGAGTTTATACTGGAAAAAATTGTGGTACAGGGAAAAAAAATTCACCAAGATATATTTGTACATGCAAATATACCCCCAGGCTTCACACCTACACTCACTAACAAAACCTGTTGATTTAGTAAGTGACTGAAAGTCTTTATTTGAAGAGGAGGTAGTTTAGAAGCCACTGGGAGTCAGAGGCATACGTATCTAATAACTGATGCATTCTGAAAGTTTTGTGTTTTGGTTTTGGTTTTTTTTGGGGTTTTGGGGTTTTTTTTTTAAACGTGTATTATGGTGGTCTGAAATGGCTTTTTACTCTAATTGCTTCTTTTTCTGGACATATCTAGCAGGATAGTTTTATGTATGTTGTAGGCATTGCTTTATGTCTAAGATAATTGTGAGCTTTCAGCTACATATTTCACTTCGCTGCAGCCAGATCTTCTGAGTAGTATAACTGATTTCAGGAACCATAAAATGATTGTCATGCCTTTTCTCATGTTCTTTAGCCCATGCTGGATCCAATCATTCATAAAATGATTAAATATGTACAGAATGTAGAAGAGAAGGATTTGAAAGACAAGGTAATGTTTTATATATTAAATATTTAGGAAGAACTTACTGTGTGTCTTGGAAATGCTGGCAATGCAGACTAGAACAATAGCTTTATTTTCACTGGCAAAAATACAGCCTGTTCTGAATTCTGACTAAATGACGTAGAACAAAGTACACTTACCCAATTCCATTCGATAACCTTTTCAGCAGATATCCGATGTCATGACCCTTTTTAACGTATTTTGCTGCCGTTGCTGTCAAATATGGTTTTGTTAGTCCCCTTCTGAAGTGTACGGAATGCTGACTGCTCTGTCTGTTAATTTCTTATGACTTGTGTGCATATGACTGTTGCATTAGCTGTTTGCTTCTGAGAATTTGGTAACTGTTGATAAAATGTCCATGTAACTTGTGACTACTTCCTGTATTACCCTGAATTTGGCATTCAGCTCTATTAAATTTTTGAGGGTTGACTTAACTTAAATTGTTAATTGTAAACTGGAAAGTATGCATAGGTTGTCCAACTACAGGGGAGCCATTTAGTGTACCAAATCTGTAGCAGGAGAGTCCACTTTAACCAAAGGTTTTGTTGTCTTAGAATTTCTAGTGGACGAGTAATAGTTTCAGATGTACGTGGTACTGCATTTCATAGATTAAACGGTCTGTGTTGGGTCACTAAACCTACTCTTTGTGAATCATTGAAGTCGATAACAGAATAGCAGAAATAGCAATGCTTCTATTTGTCATCTTTTTTTGTTGTTGTTTTTCGGTTTTTTGTTTTAAACAGAGGCTAGTCAGTATCCCTGAGCTCTTGTCGGGTATCAAACTGCTGTGTATGCGCTTCCAACCTGATTTGGTAACTGCAGTAGATGACTTACGGCTGGACATTCTGTTGCGCATGTTAAAATCTCCTCACTTCAGTGCAAAAATGAATTCGCTGAAAGAAGTAGGTTTGCTTTTTTTGTGTGTGTGTGTACATGTGCATGTGTGTAGGTGGGATGGGTTGTTAGTAAGTCATTGAAACCACAACCTTAAAGAGATGGTGCAGTATTTCCTGACAAATTGTGGTGCCTTAGCAAAAACTTAGTTCCTAATAAATACCAAAACAAGTTAATAAGACAAGAGTTGTTTGTAATATTAGTAGCCACTGCAAGGACTGTGGCCCCCCAATTAGAAAACAGCTAGACATAGTTTGAACCTTTTCTAAGAACTGTGATTTCAGATTGATTTGTAAGCAATGGTCTATGCTATTCATTGAATAGCACTCTGAGATAATAGATTCATAAGAGATTCATAGACTCTGAGATAACCCTGATTAATTCAGAGCATCCTATGGGGTATCCCTTTTCAGTCCTCCTCTCATTGAGAGAAAAGGGGGAGAAAACCCAAATGGGACTTAATCCTAGGTTGGTGTCTCAGTCCAGTTAGGTCATTACACTATGTAATTGTATTTTTTTTTTATTATGGTTGTACATGGACACTCTAGTAGCACCTAGGAGCTGGAGTTTATGGACCAGGGCTCTCTGTGCTAGAATCTTATATCTAAGACAGTTTATTTTGAGATGTTAAACCTTATTGCTGTTTGGTTCTTAATCATAACTTCACCAAGGATACATGTCATTTATAAAAGTGTGGCTTTTGAAGGTTTTAGCAGAAATGTACTCTTTCTCCCTAGAGTGAGGAGCCTGTATTGGTTCTGTATTAGATAAAAAATAGGACAGTGATTTGAGTGTAACAAGCAGGAGCCTGAGATAACCTACTTCTGGTATATCTGTAGAAATATACTAGGCAGCACAGGCCAGCTTTTCTGTGTCACACTGGGAATAAGAATCTACTGCATCAGAGACTGATGACAAGGAGTTGTTTCTGGTTAGGAATTTGCCTTTAAACAGCTTATTAAAAAACAAAAGTGAACAAACAAACAAAAAACAACCCCCAAAACCAACGAAACAAAAAAAACCCAAACAATTCCTGTGCTCATAATATTTCAGGATTCACACTTAAGCTTCACAGTAAGCCTTTTGAATAGATTTCATTGTGTACACGTATAATGCACATTTTGCAATTTCTAGGTAACGAAATTGATAGAAGACAGCACTGTATCCAAGTCAGTGAAGAATGCAATAGATACAGACAGATTACTAAATTGGCTAGTAGAAAATTCTGTCCTGTCGATTGCTCTAGAAGGTAAGCACTTTCACAAAGAGTTTTGGCATGTGTTTTGAATGTCTTAAATTTAATAATTTCATCTGTCCCTTTCAATGCATTTAATAGAACACTATTAACAAAGGAGTTCAGGGTTTTTTGTCATCCTCAAAATAGAGTAAGGAAAACCCTGCAAATTCTGCTACTATCATCTAGTCCTCTGTTTGACATCTGTGCAGATGTCTTCTGTTGTACCTGGGGTTTTTATGCTCAGTTTATCTTTGTGTATTGTTAGCCCCTAGAAAAAAGAGAAAAGAGGTTTTCGGGGTTTTTTCCAAGTAGTAAGGCCTTACAGGTATGAACTGCTATCAGATGTATGAAGTAAAACAAAATAAAAATGGAAGGGCCCTTTTCTTTCAACTGATAGATTTTTCTGTAACAGTAAAGAAAGAATTTTCAAATGAAGATAACTTTTTTCTTCTCCCTTTTGAAAGAACTTCTTTATTCTTGTGCATTTAATGTATCTAATAATGTTTTAAATGTATTAATTTAGTTGCCTTTCTTTGTTTTATAGGTAATATAGACCAAGCGCAGTACTGTGATCGTATAAAGGGAATTATCGAACTGCTGGGCAGTAAATTATCTTTAGATGAGCTCACTAAAATTTGGAGAATTCAGGTAAGCAACCAAGACTAGGCAGTTGCTTTTAGACAGTCTTACAAAAGCAGACGTTCTAGTGGTGGGATTTTGTGGTTTATAATACAGGCATCTCTTTATTGCAAAGTGGAGGTGTTGAGATGTTAACAGTATAATTCATGCAAAGGCTTTCTTCTACTTCTTCCGTTACCATTTAAAATCAAGTGTTCTGGCAATTTCTTGTAAGACAGCTATTTGATCTTATGATGAAGTTCAGTTCTTTGCAGCAAGTTTTTAGGGGATGCAAAAATATTTGACTTGGAGTAAGAGGTTATCAGCTGTTTCAGGCTGACAGAGTGTTTGTCTAGACCGAAGACCATGTCTAAGGATATTAATTTTCATGGCTGGAGGTATAAATTTGAATGCACCTCTCAGTGTGACTTTAAAGAGAGTGGGCTCATACTGTATGAATTCCCATTGAACTTCCTGTACGTACATATAATTGACTGACAAGTCATCTTTTCACATTCACTTTATGTATATTCAACTTATCGCTGTGTAGGAAAGGTGGTTTGACTGCTTAATGCAAATGATATGGAAATTTTGACCAGAAACAGAATCTTCCGCTGCAGGAAATTATTTTCTTCTCTGTCCAAATGTTGACGTTTTAGACTAAACTCATTGGATGCTGTCAGATCTGCAGTATGTGCGGGCATGGTAGCAAGTCTTGCATGCTTAGTAGAGCTGAAGTATTATTCTAGCTCGCTCAATTTTATTCTTTAATAAAATACAATACTTCCTCTCCCCTTCTGGTTGTTGTTACCATGGTGCTCCCATCAGTGTGGGAGAAGATTCTGTATTGCTCACTTCTGAGTAAAGCCTTAAAGAGTGTCAGAGATGGAGCACCCCACACACAAATTTAACCAAGCAACAAAAACAGTGATGTTTGTATTGCTGGCACCACACGTGACAGTAGTATGTGCCACTGCAGCATCTTGAAGCTGCTGTAATAATGGCAGACTGACTTGTTCTTTCCTGCTTTAGAATTACTTCCAAAGACCTCTCTGCCAGTTAAATGAGGAGCAGAGACAGTTCTTCTTTCCTTGTGTTTCTAACATGTCAAAAGCTGTTACTCTTTCTCATTGGTATGAATAGTAGGATAATGCTTACATGAAGATTTTTCTCTATCTCGTTTGGGATAAAGACCTACCTTCATGTGTTTTCCTTCCTCTTTCCAGTCGGGACAATCCTCCACTGTGATTGAAAACATACATACCATTATTGCTGCAGCTGCTGTGAAGTTTAGCTCTGATCAGCTCAATCATTTATTTGTCCTAATCCAAAAGGTACGTTTTCACATGAATTTACATTCCTTGGGAAGAGAATTGATGAGATACTTGTGCATCCAGCCTACCAAAAGGCAAATACCTTAAATACATTTGTATTTTCTATATAAAAATATAAATATAAAATTGGCTATAAAATAACACTTTTCAGACTTTTTTTTGTTAACCCAAAAGCCTGATCTGCTACTGCTAATTGACTTAAAGTACATTATATAGGCGGCGCTAAGGTACTTAACTGAGATGTTTATTATCATATTTAATATCTTCTAGTTTATATTTGAAAAAGAGTTGGGCAAATCAGTACTGTAACTCCCAGTAACAAAAATAAGGAAATAATGCATGGTGGAAATATACTTGTCTGTATTTTCATTTTCCTGCAGCAAAACAATTGTAAATTGTATTTTTGTGTACACTTGAGACTTAACAGACTGACAGTGCTTGCTGCTCTAATAGTGAATGTTATTTCTTTGCCACACAGAGCTGGGAGACAGAGAGTGATAGAGTGCGACAGAAGCTGTTGAGCCTGATAGGGCGCATTGGTCGAGAAGCACGGGTGGAGACAACCACTGGAAAGGTATGTGAATGTGAAATAAAATCTCTTTCTTTTTCTTTTCTTTTTTTTATTTGCGTGTGTGTGTTTTCGTTTTGTTCCTTTGTTAAACACAGGATTGCTAGTCTCTGTACTTCCTAGGTCCTGACTAATCTTGCACTTCTTCTAGGTTCTGGAGGTACTTTGGGAGCTGGCTCATCTTCCAACATTACCATGTAGTCTTATTCAGCAGGCCTTGGAGGAACATCTGACAATCCTCAGTGATGCCTATGCAGTGAAAGAGGGAATCAAAAGAAGTTACATCATCAAATGCATAGAGGATATTAAGAGGGTTGGTTTATTATTTTGTCTTTTCCAAAATGAAATGTTGTCTAGCCTTGAGGTTGCCCTTTCTTTCAAGATGCACAAATTGCGTGTCCCATCTGTAAGTTCTTACCTTGGGGAGTCCACGAGAGGGGTAGGCTTTGTGTGAGCCAGTTTGTTGACCATGAGACTCATAGTAAGTCTCTTGCCTTTGTTTTAAGCAAATTTTCAGCACAAGGAGTGATCAGTTTATGGGAAACTACCAGGATGGGCCCAAGGTTAGAATTTGCAAATGGAACCACTATAAAGGTATGTCAGTATTTTAACTGTCCCTTTCATGTGAAAGCCTAGATTAGTTTTCTTTGAGTTAAGCATGTGTTCTGGCATGGCCATTAAGTCTCAAAATGCAAATCGATATTTAAATCATGGTAGTTTTTAATAAAAAATTTTAATAAAATACTTAAACTCTTTTCATCTAACATAAAGAAGCCATTCTCGCAGCTGCCTGTGCTAAGATGTTTTCTGGCAGCAGCACAGATGTGCATGGCTTAAAAGACTGCATATACTCTATCCTGCACTGTTCACATAGCAGGCAGTTTTTCTTGAGGTCAGCAGGAATGCTCCTGTCATCTTTTTTTTCAGTTTGAAGTATACCTGTAAATAAAGAAAAAAGCTTGCACTTTTCTCATTAATTTATTTCATGGTAAATTAAGTTTTGTCTGTGTTGCAGCATCTGCAGAGGATTTTAGTTGCCTAGGAGGCATAGTATATTGCTTCTTGATATTGATCACACTTTTGTGTGTGTGTTTATGTATATGGATTTCAAACTTTGAGTTCTGAATCTCTGTAAAACTTGCAGTCTTTTCTTTTGGATCTTCTCTTGTCCTTTCCTGTTCTTGCATTCTTTTTAATTACATTCTGGCAAGGGCCTTAACAGAGGTGCTGCAGTGGGGAACACTAAAGGAAAGCTGTCATTGCAGACTGGAAGGGATTGGGGGAGCCATACAGCAGATGTTTAAAAATACGTCATTTTCTTACTTCCCTTCATTAGGGGAAATGAAGACATAAACTGGGAGGGAATGTCATATTAAGGCAGCGTTCTCAAATACATGAGGGAGTCTTCAGTAGAGAGCTCTCTGTTATGGGCAGGTTACTTTAATCTCTCTAAGTGTGTAGGTGGTATTGGTTGTTGTCAGTATTTAAACCAGACATCGCTTCTCTGTACAAGCAACCTCAGTACTGGTTTGTGTGGTCAAACTTTACAGAAAATGAAGCCTCCCAGAAAAGTGATGAGCAGTTCTAACAATGAGGTAGGAGGGTTATTCTTTGTAGGATCTCTTTCAAAATGCAGCTTAAGTATCCTTTGCTTCCTATCAGAGGGCTCCTTGCAGCACCAATCAGAAATTTCTTCTTGTCTCTTAACCCTCAGTAGTATTTCAGGTTCTTTCTTCTATTATTTTTGCTTTGGCAATAAGTAACATCACTTGACTGGATTTGCCCTTTTATGCCCTAACAGGCCTGCTTCATGTCCCATAATTGAGGAAGGTGGTGGTTATCATCTCTCCCTGGTGCAAATGAGTTCTTTTTGTCTACTTAATTTGCATGCTCTCTAGCAAGGAGGTGGTACTTTGGGCTTAATAATAAGGATAGCAAAATGGCATATGTGTGTGTCAGAGGACTTCTTGTATAATGTGAAGAAGGGCACCTTGAGCGTGTTTGGAAAGGGACCAGGAACAACCGAAACCTTCAGTGCTAGTAGCTGTTGTTTTGAAACAGCAGCATTGATTGAAATCATTAGGTTTCTAGGAGTCTAAGAGGAAAGTTAATCTGATTTTGAGCATATACGCATGTGTAATTGTTTTTACCTTTCCTACTACTAGTCATCCCAGCACAATAATCCTCAATTTGTGTGGGTGGTGCCAGCATTACGTCAGCTCCATGAAATCACACGTTCATTTATTAAGCAAACTTACCAAAAACAAGACAAGGTAAGAATATACACTGAGATGATTTTTGAAACCTTTGTTATGTCTGTATGGCTCTGCTTTTGTAGAACATGGAAGTTTGAATTTAGAATTGAGAGGTGGGGGTTGGAAACCAAACTACAAAACATTTTGACAAGTACAGTTTAGTGATGTAGCATAAACAAACTATTCAAGTAGAAACACTGTGTGGTCTGCTGTCCATTTGCGTGTGCATGTGTATATATATGTATAAATCTGTTTGCTGTGTCAGGATTAATTTATTTTATTCTCAGATTTTTGTAGAATAATTAACAGGCATGTCTCTGTTAAGAGATGAACAATGGCTAATGTTTAGACCAGCTGCTTTGTAATTGAATTGACATTGACTCTTGGAAAACAGACTAAATACCAGCAGGTCACATGTGTTATACAGTGGCTGAGTGGAGGTGTGGGACTTGCAATCCACAGCACGTGTATTTCAGCACATGCTGAAAACACTCATGTCAGAGGGCTTTGGATGTGTGGAAGGGATACAACTGACTCTGGTGGCGGGGCGATCATTACTCCTTCCGATAAGAGAGACATATCTGTGGAAGAGCAGACTGCTGTGTACACATGCCTGTTTATGTATTTTCTTAAAAACCTCTTTTCTCAATGTGTTTGGGTTTGTTTGTTTTTTTGCCAAGAGCATTATTCAAGATTTAAAGAAAAACTTTGAAATAGTGAAGTTGGTGACAGGAAGCTTAATATCATGCCACCGTTTGGCTGCATCTGTGGCAGGTCCAGGAGGGCTTGTTGGAGCAACATTAGTGGATGGCCGATACACTTACCGTGAGGTACTGAACCCTGAATTTCTTACTGCCTTAGGTTTTTGAAAACATATAGTGTATCACTGACCAAGTTGCATAAGATTAGGTGATGTTTCATTTTTGGAATTCACTAGTATGTATGTTCTCTCTGGTGAATAATTACACTAGTTTTTATTTATAGTTCTGACACTTATTTATTAGGGCTTGTTGTAGCCTTGTTATTACATTAGAGAGTAAGGGTGGGCAAACATCACAATCTACAAGTTTCTTAGCAAAGTCTTTAACTGGTCAAGAGCTAGATCTCCCCACCCCAGCACCTCCTGTCTCCAAGCAGCTTCCAGCTTCTCCACCAGCTTCAGTTCAACTACCCTTGTAGAGACTATACCTTTGAATTTAGTGTGAAGTTCTTGAAACCTGAAAGAGATTTGCTAGTCAGGACATGGAAGCCACACACACAGATAGGTTGTAACAGTTTGTTGCTAAGGTTTTGATAATTATTTTTTCCACACTAGTTGTGACTTAGTAACTAGTGTCAAATAATATCAGTATCAGGAAAGTAATAGCAAATCCATGGGGACTTCAACATTCCTTTTTAGAAAGGTAATCAAAAAGAAGTAACGTTAAAAATTGCATAAAATAGAAATAAATCTCACTGCAGAAACAATTTCTGTTTTCCAGGCTTTGCAAAGTGTACTGTTATTTGACAACTAAGTTTGCAAAAAAATAAAAAGAATACTCAGAGTTCTTGTTTCAGAAAGAAAAGTTTTAAGCTTGAGTTCTTGTTTCCTCTTTCTCAGTATTTGGAGGCACATCTGAAATTTTTGGCATTTTTTCTGCAAGAAGCCACCCTTTATTTGGGCTGGAATCGTGCCAGGGAGATCTGGGAATGCCTTGTAACTGGCCAGGATGTTTGTGAGTTAGATCGAGAGGTAAGAAAAACTTGAAAAGTTGGTGTCTGTGGTTGCAGAATGAATCTTAATGGGTCATGAATAGCACGTGTCTATTGAGACATGTGAAACATAAGTAGCAAACACAAACTAATAATGCACTGTATGCTTTGTGTAAGCTAATGGAGCCACTGTTACATGCTCACTTATGACTAGGATGCTCTTTTAACATTAAATTGACTGAAGGAGGAATGTTGGCCAGATCGGCTGCGGGTTTATGGATGCTGCTTTGAAAAGGGGTACGTGCAAGTTTGCAGAGTCATAAAAGAGACACTCAGCATTATTTGAGTGAAAGATGACAATGAATATGAAGTACCCTAATGCTTCAATACAGCCTGTGTAATATCTGAGGTTAATAGGAGATTAGATTTTGAACCTCTTGCTGTAGGTAAAACTTCTGTAAGATGAGTTACTGCAGTATCTGACATAGTTTGCCAATGCTGTATAAAACTAAAATATTTACTTTGACAATGGGGTAAAAATACATCTGTGTTTCATTCACAGATGTGCTTTGAGTGGTTTACAAAAGGACAGCATGATCTGGAGAGTGATGTACAGCAACAGCTCTTCAAAGAGAAAATTCTTAAACTGGAGTCATACGAAATTACTATGAATGGTAAGAAAATGGTTTTGGTCAACAGATTTGTTTTTTAAATATATACCAGAAATTTACTTCCTAAGCCTTCAAATTAAATATCCAAACAGCTCTGTAAATCAATATAATAAAGAGGTCTTTTTATATCATTTTGAGTTTTAATAGCTGTAGAGGGAAAAGGTCATCTCCTGTATTTGATACCTTCATTTTTTCAAAAAAGCATAGAACCTTACACTGACCTGAATAAAAAGCTTGCACGTTTTTTTACTTTCAGGTTTTAGTTTATTTAAGACTTTCTTTGAAAATGTGAACCTGTGTGACCATCGACTAAAGAGGCAAGGAACTCAGTTGGTGAGTGTTCTGGCAAGTTCATTCTTGTATACTACCTGTGGCATCTTGGGGATGGGAGGAGGTGAGACAAGGATTCTTTAGCAGCTGTTTGACCTGGTCATGTTTGTATTAATATGCAGACCATCCTCCTAGCATTAACATTGTTAAATTCTGAAGCTAAAACTCCAGAATTACAACAGTTAAAATTCAGCAGTCGGTAGAAGGAAGATGGTATGTGGCTTCTAAAATTTTGCAGGAGGAATGAGTGGACTACTTTTTTATTAATAATCATGAATTCTAGTGTGCATTTTTTTCTTCTCCCTAGCAGGGAAATATTCCTCTGTCTTTTTTCTTTCTTTCTTTCTTTACAAGAGATTTAGGCTTATATTCAAATTCTAACCTACAAAAATTTTTAACTCTATGGTCCTTCAATGTTTTTGTTAAATTAATGTTTATATGTTAAGTAGTTTTCCATAGGCATTTTAGATCTTTATCGCAGAAAGTTAACTAACTTCAAATGCATAATTTTTTACCAAGTATCATAGTAGGTTTTCTGATGGTTTATTATGTGGTTTTTAACATGTTGACCTTTGTGAAACAAATTCCATTCCCGATTAAATTTCTCTGTGCTTCTGAAGTTTTTAATTTTTCAGTTGGCTTGACTGAGAGTGTTCTTCGGAATTTGTTTATCCACCTGTAAACAATTTTTTTCCCTAGTATAAATATACAAATCCACAGCTATTGATTGAGCTTTGCACTGTGCCAAAACTTGGCAGCCTGTTGGAAGAGAAAATTTTTAAGATTCAGTCAAAAGATGCTTTTCCAGCAGATGGAAAACTGTTTTGTTCCTGTGGTTCAACTTGCTTTTGTGTAAGAAGTCCAGTCATGTTTTACTGTTGTTCTTTCTTGCGTAGAGTGTAGAAAAACTGGAATTAATAGGAATGGATTTCATTTGGAAGATTGCAATGGAGTCACCTGATGAAGAAATTGCCAATGAAGCTATTCAATTGATAATAAATTACAGCTATATTAATCTAACACCCAGATTGAAAAAGGTAGGCATATATTTGTACATGAAATTGCTTTGACATTCATAGAGCCTTGATACTCTCCATGATAAAAATGTGTAATTTGTTGGGTTCTGTCAGTTTGAGTAATTCCCATGATTTTGGTTAAAGTTCTAATTCATTTATACATTTTATCTTTAGGATTCAGTATCACTGCACAAGAAATTCATTGCCGATTGCTACACACGATTAGAGGTAAAGGACAAATTTTAATTGTTGTACCTACAACCTTTTTCAGATTTTTTTTATCTTAGAATAATCTAAGTAATTCTATTTAAAGAAAAAAATTTATTTCCACAACTATTTCTTGTCCTCTTAGCTGTCCAGGACATGCTAATTGTCCATGTAAACCAGCACTTATACTCTGCTTTGTATTCTAGGCAGCCAGCTCTGCACTCGGTGGTCCAACGTTAACACATGCTGTTACAAGAGCTACAAAAATGCTTACAGCAACTGCTATGCCTACAGTAGCAACATCAGTTCAGTCTCCTTACAGGTGGGCCTGCCTTGCCTTTAAAAGGATAAATATGACAGTAGACATTTGCTCCCAGCTGCTTCCCACATGATCTTGAGTGCTAATTAAAATTCTGAATATTGGTAGTTGCATATTCTGGTGGTTTCTCAATTGAATATTCCAATTGGAATGCAATTTGAGTTCCAAAGAGACTTTGAAAAACCTGTGGTTTAAAAAAAAAAAAAGAAAAAGGAAAAAAAAAAAATAAAGAAACCACCCTGCTGCCCCAACCTGCAAAAAACCAACCAAACAAAAAAACCCCACAGACTATTACCAGCCTATTACTCATGTAATATATCTGGGGCAGTGGGGTTTGTTTTTGGTTTGTTGTGGGTTTTTTTGTTTTTTGGTTTGTTTGTGGTTTTTTGGGGTTTTTTTAATTGGGACAGAAAAGGATGGGTTTTAATCCTCTAGCTAAACTTACACATACCTAAATGTGTGTAGCTTAAATATATGAGCGCAGGGTGGAACCTTTAGGAATGTGAAGCTTCTTCTGAAGCTGGCTACATCTCAAGCAGTGTAACACAAGCTTCTTGGCCTGTTTTCCTAGTTAATTTCAACTGAATTAACTCCAAGTTTAGGAATTATATTTGAAATCAGGTAATTCATGGTAGTTACCTGTGGGCATTGAAAATTAATCTCTGAGACAAGTTCCTCTTGTTTTCAATGTTTATCTCTAGATCAACTAAACTTGTAATAATTGAGAGACTGCTGCTGTTGGCAGAGCGTTATGTGATAACAATAGAGGTAAGATATGTAATTTCTTACTAGGTAAGGCTAAGAACACAAATTCCAATATTGTTAAAAATAGTAAAAGTTATTTAAACCTATGCAACTCTAGTAATTCTGTAACATACCATCATAGAAATGTCTTTGTTTTCAAGGGTGGTATTTACTGTCATCCTTCTCTTCCTACAGGACCTTTACTCTGTTCCCCGAACTATTCTACCTCATGGTGCCTCCTTCCATGGACATCTTTTAACACTTAATGTTACATACGAGTCTACCAAAGATACCTTCACCATAGAGGTAGGTGTGCACAGGTTATGTGTGTCATGCAGTGTTGATCATGTAGCTACTGCTGGGTTTTTTGATGCCTGGACTGAACAGAGTAAGCTGCATTTAAGGACTCCAGTCAACTTGAAAACTCTATTTGAAAATGCTAAAAGTGTGTATAAGGCTACTGTAATGGAAGTGTCTGTAGACTATTTTGATCATTATTCCAGGGTGGGAAAAGGAAGTTTTTTGCTTACTGTCGGTGATGGAGCACTTCTGCTGCTGTCCTACCCTGTCAGTCTCCTTTGTGGACAATACCTTTACTACCCTATGCAGAGGAGCAGGAGGACTTTAATGGAAGATTTTTCTTTTTTTCTCTTGGAATTTACTGCTTGAGCAGACTTACTGAACCAGTGTCATTTAATTTTACAGGCTCATAGCAATGAAACTGTAGGGAGCGTCAGGTGGAAGATAGCAAAGATGTTGAATTCGCCCGTGGATAATATACAGATATTTGCCAATGACAGTCTGGTATGTTAACTACAAAGAATTCTCATTCTTTATGAAATTAAGTCTCTTTTCCAGAATTAAATGATAAATATTTTCTTGCAGCTAACAGTAAACAAAGATCAGAAACTACTCCACCAACTGGGCTTCTCCGATGAACAAGTCCTTACAGTAAAAACATCAGGAAGTGGGACTCCATCAGGGAGCTCTGCAGATTCCTCAACCAGTTCCAGCAACAGCAGCAGCGTATTTAGTTCATCCTATGCAATGGAACAGGTACAGTGTAATAGCCTGAAACCTTCCCTCAGATGTTACCTGGAGGGGTAATAGTTGGGGGAGGCACAGCTGGGATGGAAGAGGGACAGTAAGATGAGACAGAAACTGTTCACATCAGTTTGAGTATCCAGTCTTTAGTAGTCTGGTTGTGCTTTCAAACTGCAATTGAAACAAAGCATTTAAATGAACAAGTGCCTTATGCATGCAGATTGGAGTTTATAATCTGTTTTCTGTCACCTTTTGTAGCCTGTTTGGTGTTTATTAATCTCTACAGGGTCTTTTAAACAAACATATTTGTCAGGGGGAGAGATTTCCAGGTTTCCACTATTAATAAAGCTGCAGTATGAGAATAAACTAAGAAGCATCAACTAGCATGTTCACACCACTCCTTATCTGCTTTGTATGTCACCCCTAAGTAAGAGTTGACTTCAAGAATTGATTGTTAAAAGGGAAATGGGGTAATGTAAAAATTCAAATGTTGTCTCAGACAAGAAAGTAACTAGGATTTTCGTGGGCCAGGTTGGCATCTGGGTCAGTTGCTTCATTGAAGAGCTCTCTTAAATTACTTGCAGCAGAGAGGGGAGAAAAAGACCTTTGTGTTTCTGCTTAATTCTCAGGAGAAATCCCTCCCTGGAGTAGTAATGGCTCTCGTGTGTAATGTGTTTGATATGCTTTACCAGCTTGCCAATCTAGAGGAGCCAAGGTAAGCAAACTAAATGATTACTAAATATTGAAGAAATGCTCACACTGCAAAGTTTGAATAGCTACTTATTTCGCAGCGTGTAGGCATCCACCAGGTCACAGTGTGGCTGAGCCCTATTTTGCACAATTAATTTCTGGTAACTTTTCAGGATAACACTGCGTGTGAGGAAGCTTCTGCTCTTGATTCCCACTGACCCAGCTATTCAGGAGGCTCTTGATCAGCTTGATTCCCTGGGAAGGAAGGTATGGATTAAACAATAACTAATCTTGGTGAGCTTAACAAAAAGGATTTTATTACCAGGTTTCTTAAATTCCCTGTCAGATTATAATCTGTGAAGGGTTTGAAACTCTACTGCAAAATAATGCTGATGTAAGAATTATTGATTTCTTACCAAGCAGCTAGAGGTGAGAGGGTTATTACAGGGATTATAGGAAATGTATTGCCAATTACAACAATATGCAGTAGTCTCAAAATAGTTCTTCTGTTGCTTATTCCTCCTAGAAAACACTGCTATCAGAAACAAGTTCTCAGTCTTCAAAATCACCATCCTTGTCTTCAAAACACCAACATCAGCCCAGTGCTAGTTCAATACTAGAAAGTCTTTTCAGATCTTTTGCTCCAGGCATGTCCACCTTCAGAGTGCTCTACAATTTAGAGGTAAGAAAACAAATTTACTTCTTTTTACTTGCGTTTCTGAGCACTAAGGTTTAAGTAGTTCTAAGTGTCTCGGGCAGGACTCCACCATGAAAGGATCATTATGCAATATGGAAATGTCATGTCATAGTCTGCTTTTATGTATGCAATAAATTCTACCCAGAACGACAGGGGTGAAAAGTTCCCCTTTAGAGACTATACTGTGAAGTCCCTTTTTTTTGTGATTTGCAAGATGGAAGGAGTATTCTGAAGTAAGTGGAGAAGAGCAAAGAAACAAAGTCCTTACTGTTTAGGTAAAATTCCTGCTTGAATCTCTAGAAACTCTTGAGTATGTGATTTTTAGCATATATTGGAAAAAAAAATTAGCTCTTTTAAAAATTAATGGGAGCTATTGTTTAGTTTGATGGGTTTTGCTCGATTCAATTCGAAAGAAAAAGAATGCTAACTTCCCTTCTATATAAGTCTACCATATTTTGTCTGTAGAGGCTATGGAGGAATATTTTTGAGAAGCATTCAACAGTGAAGAATTTTCACTATCCAAATGTGCAGGGCATTTACCCAGAAGCTTCTGGTCCGTTTTAGCTGTGCATGTAAAGTGGGTGGAGTACGTACAATTTTTTTACCCCCAAATGTTCTCCTGAGTAATTTCTTTAGCCAAAACACTGGATTGGATCCTGTAAAAAGGTTCTTTCCAAGTATTCAGTGCATGGATTTTAAAGAATATAAGAGAGTTCAGCTGGTGTCATTGTTAGGACGCTGTAATCTGCATACTCTAGGAAGCTGGACAGTTTCTAGTTCTACTCACAGGTCCCACTGTTTATAAGGACTCACTACAAATATGGTTTGAACAACTTGAAGTTGGAGGAGCGGTTGCCAGCAGCTTCAAAAACAGTGGACAAAGTTATTCTCTCTTTTTCCTAGTGTGTGCCAAGATTACTGTAGGAATTTTCTTGTAGTTGCTTTCCTTTGGGTTTCTGCAGTCTAATGTTAACTCTTTGTCTTCCTACACTGTCATCACACTGCAGCGTTAGGATTCCCCCCTTTTCTGTACAGCTGGAATGAAAGATATTTGATGTCTTTGAAATATGTTGACAAGTTCTAGAACTGAAAGCAAATAGTTTAGCTTATCACAGCAAGGGTATCTTGTTGAACTGGCAGGTTATATTACAGTATGACGAGACAGTTATCTACTGCTTCTATGCCAGAGAAAATAAAAACAAGTAATAAATTCCTTGCTTTTCTGGCAAGGGATGAGAAATATGAAATTGGATTAGATGTGTAGATTATATGAGTGGACTTGTTCCCCAAGTCCAGTCAAGCCAACTGGAAGATGATTTCTGTCAGGAAAAGGAAGATGTGCTTTTTTATCCCCTCAGCTGGTGATCTGTTGAAAATATGGGAACCAGTGTGAACTGCTTTCTGAAAAAATGTGCACAGGAAATTTGCAGAGAATGTGAAAGAGATGAAAATTAAATGTTGCAGATGTTCAGGGTTATATCACGCAGTGTTGTGATAAGATTTTATGCCTGGAACTCTGTAAATCATTCTTCTGACCTGTGAACCTGGAAAAGATGTATTTTGTTTTCCCACATGTAGTACTGATGGCTGTACATGCCAAAGAGCCTTTTCAAGAAAGTAAATAACTTCTGGGAGTTTTCTGGGGTTTTGGGAGGGGCTGGGGTTTCTTTGGGTGTTGTGTTGGGGGTTTTTTAATGTAAAATTAAGTGAAATTGATTATAAACGTACATGATATCTGACCCACAGAGACCAGATTATGGCCGTGTTTCTGAGTGTAATTGCATTCTGTGAAGTTTAGTGCTGACTTAGTACAGGAGGGATGACACAGTGTTGATATTCATAAGGCCTGTAGAATTACCTGGACCATCTTTTAAAAAAAAAAAAAAAAAAGAGCAATGTGGTTATGTTTCAGAAAGCATGAATCAATAAGTAAGCCACCTGTAGGGTGTTTGTATGGAATACTGTCAACTGCAAATTTAGAAGGGAGGAGGTTTTGGGCTTTTAAGGAGCACCAGCTGAGCCTGAAGACAACATTTCATGTGCTTTATCCTTTTCCCTAACAAGTAAACTGCAATTAGAAGAACATGCCCTTTGATAGAGAATAAATATCTGTAATAGCCATAGTTGTCCTGAATATTTTTAATGTGATTTCTCTTTACGGACTACAGCTTCACATAAGTGTATTGTTAATTGCTTCATTTGTAGTGGGTTTTTTTCTGTTATACTTTTAACCTTCAGTAGATAAAGGATAATATGGGCAGGGGGGTGTATACATGCTTATTTATTCATTTATTTTAGGTCCTGAGCTCCAAGCTGATGCCAACTGCAGATGATGAAATGGCAAGAAACTGTGCCAAGTCTTTCTGTGAAAACTTCCTCAGAGCAGGAGGTTTGAGGTTAGATTTCAAAATCTTGACTTAACTTGTAACACTTCATTTAGTTAGCAGTTCTGCATGGTTTCTGATTTCCACACTGTAGCATACTAGTACACCTGTCAGCTTATTTTTCAGAGAAAAATCCACCCAAAGCTGTTTCTTCATTATCCAGTGTCTGAAAAGCTACTGTAGCTACCATAGTAATGTAACAGAGTACATGTTAAACCCCAAAATAAAGTTAGGCACAGATAAGCTTGTGAAGTGTAGCTTTTACTAAGGTGGTTGATATTTGGATAGTTAGCAGCTAAGTGTTTCAGTTCAAATTTGCAAGTGCGTACATTACACTGTGCTGCATCAATACCAGTGAACACTTTAAGCAGTCAAAGCACAGGTTGTGCAGTGTGAAAAAAATTAAATTTTATAGTCTCCAAAATTCAGACCCTTCAAATAAGAGTTGAGGCACAGTGTGAGAGGTTTGGAAGACCTGGCAATACTGCTTGTGCTTGTGTCAGATTTATCAAGTATATATTGCTCTCAGTAATTCTATCTGCGCTCCCCCGCCCCATAGATCCCAAAGCATTTTTCAGCAGGAACAGAAAGCTTCCATCTGTAGAGGTAGGAAGGGAAAATGGGGGTGTTAGTCTCCAAAGACTCCAGTTTGGCAGTTTTAACTGGCATTCAGCTGACTGAATAGGAGGAGGGAAGGATAGAGATAAATTAATTGTAGCTCTCTCCTGATGTAACACATTTTCAAATGGAGTCTGTCTTACTGATTTGTTTTTAAGTTTGGTGGTGAATGTGATGCAGAGAGATTCCATCCCATCAGAAGTAGACTATGAAACAAGACAGGGAGTCTATTCCATCTGCCTGCAACTTGCAAGGTAAGTAATTTTCTTTCATTAGAGAAAGTGCTGCTTTCTTGGCTTCTAGAGTGTGCCCTGTAATGTTTAAGATTAATTGGTACTTTGAGTTCTGTTTCATTCACTTGCTGTGAACATTCAAAAATAAGCCTGACATTTTTGCTCTGTGAATGTAGGTTCTTGCTTGTTGGCCAGACAATGCCTACCTTACTGGATGAGGATTTCATTAAAGATGGGGTAGAAGCATTGTCCTCACGCCCTTTCCGTAATGTCAGCCGACAAGCAAGTAGGCAGATGTCCATTTGTGGAACACCTGAGAAGTCATCCTACCGACAGCTCTCTGTGTCTGATAGATCCTCCATTAGGGTAGAAGAAATCATACCAGCAGCAAGAGTTGCCATACAAGTAAGGAAGTGTTTGATAATTTATGGTGATGTAGCGGTGTTGTCTCCAGCTTTACAACTCCTGGATTTTTAATCAAAAGTCTACCTTTTATACAGGTTCTTGCCCGGGCTCCATTTAAAAGCCTCTGAAAATCCTGACCATCAGTCTCTCTTCCTGATCTTGATCTGAATTTTAACAGAGTCTCAGAAATTATTTTGGCAATACAAAGGGAAACATTACCCCAAAAGCGCTTACCAGAAATAGATCTGCACAGAAATCTTACTTGTGACTTATTTTCAGTCACACTTAACTCTAAGATCTTATTCTTGTTAATTTTCTGTGAATAGAAAGGAGAAGGTTCTTGCTTGAATCTGTGGCTTGTAGTCCATGTTTCTTTGAATTAGAAATTTTGGGCAAGTTTTTTGTTTCAAATAGCTCATTAAAAATTAAGTTTGCTTGATGGGCCACTGGGGAAAAAGGAAATTTTTATTTTCAATACTTTAAGAAAATGCTCTTTTCCCCTTTACAGGTATGTCAGTGTAAGCCAGTCTCAGACTAATATTTACTAGAACAGTCTAATCTGACAAGAACTCAACCTGTGTGAAAGTTGAGTCCAGTTGAAAGAAACTTTGTAGTTAATGTGACAAGTATAGCTATGTTAGGTTCTCGGGCAGTGCTCCCCAAATGGATGGATATGATTGAAATCAGCATGCCTAACTCCAGATAGGTGAAAAGGGTATCTATCCTAGTGGAGAACTTAAAAATGAGCTACTTCCTATTAAGGGAGCAATACTAATTTCTTCTTGGGAACAAAACAGCTCTTGTATCCTTGAGCCTGCTTAGAGAAGAGAGAGGAAAAATCCAAATGTCAATTTGACATGATCCAGAAGATACATTCCTCTTACCTCTGTGATTAACAAAGGCTGTTGAATATTGCAAAAGTAACTGCTGTTTCTTGTTCCTTCAGACTATGGAGGTGAATGATTTCACTTCCACAGTGGCTTGCTTCATGCGACTCTCTTGGGCTGCTGCTGCGGGACGACTGGACCTTGTGGGAAGTAGTCAGCCAATAAAAGAGAGCAACACTTTATTTCCTGCTGGGATTCGAAACAGACTTAGCAGCTCAGGTAGGTTAACTGTGTCGCTGAATCAATTTAAAGAAACCATTTGGTTTATTCTTAATTGAACACTTTCAAAGCTTGAAGCTGAATTCATTGGAGGTGGACTCGACGATCCTCTTGGGTTCCTTCCAGCTCAGGATATTATATGATTGAATTACACAAATCTGAGCAAAATGTTGTGCATTCATGTGGCATTTGGAGAAGTTTTTTAAATTGCAGAGAACTGACAAGAAGCTCAAAACACCTGAAAAATGTGATGGATTACAGCACTTACTCATTTCTTAATGCAGGAAGTAACTGCAGTTCGGGAAGCGAAGGAGAGCCAACTGCACTGCATGCTGGTATCTGTGTGAGACAGCAGTCTGTATCCACCAAAGATGCTCTGATTGCTGGAGAAGCCTTGTCTCTTTTAGTAACCTGCCTTCAGCTACGCAGTCAGCAACTAGGTATGAAATAGAATTGGATTACTTGGAATATAAGTAAGGTGGGGGAAGGCTTTTGGAGACAGACAAGTGCAAAAAATAATGAGAAACTTCTAGCTTTGTAAGCTGAGACAGCTCAAGTTAAAAACATAAAATTTCATTAAAAAATACAGGGTTTTTTTTCCAGGACTGAAGAACAGGTGGCATGAAACAAGGCATGTAGTGCTGTGCCATAGTGAAATGTTTTGGGAAAGCTGACTTACTGCCAGTATATAAATATTTGCACTGGCTTTGAAGTATGTAATTCTGTAATGCTGCTGTTTGCATAGCTGGTGTTTAGTACTTGAACCTTTGTGTACAGGAAGCGTAAACATTGGTGGTGGTGGTGGAAAGTGAAGGAAAATGCTGTTATAACATGGTGCCAGTCTCTGATGAGGGAAGGAGATGGGGAAATATGCAAATAGCTGTACTGCTTTTCAGTGTTGACGTGGGATGTCCTCTAGGTCCTGTGGTATTTTAATGCAAGACTAAAACTGACTTATTTTAAATTTTAAAATTTTATTATTTTAAAAAAGATAGTCTGGTACTCTTCTGTTCTAGGATCTTTTTACAATTTGCCTTGTGTTGCCGATTTCATCATTGACATACTGCTTGGATCACCAAGTGCTGAGGTGAGGGTCCTTCTCTGAAAACTTTTTAAATGTTCTACTTCTGAAATGTGTACACTTTGATCATTTAATATGGTCTGAAGATAAAACTGTTCATTACAAATATTCCCACAGTTTTTTGTATTTGAATGAATAACCTGTGAATGAATAACCTTTGTATAATTGTTAGTCATTCCAGTATCTAGTGATGTGTTGATAGAAAATGCCAAAGTGTTACATTCTTTAGGCTTGTTGAATCCATGAGGCACACAGGACTCTGCTGTGGCTAGTCTAAAGAAAATACTCTCATTTTGGTGAGACAAATTCTGTAAAACTAGTACTTTAGGGAAAGTTCCAAGTAACTTTCATCTCAGAAGATTTGGGTAAGATTTAATGGACTCTTCTGAACTATTGGAAGTTTTTTACAAATGTCAGAACCCTCCTAAAATTCATTCTTTCTGATTTAAGATTATTCTGGGTATTCTAAAATCTAGAGATTTTCAAGTCACACTTACTTCATTTCATTGCATCTAATATATTTTGCATGAAGTCATTGCATCTTTTCCCCCTTATCTGAATTTATAATCTGTTTTAATAAAGCATCAGACCTTTTAGCTCAGGGGTGAAAGCAGATTGCTAAATCCCTATAAATACGGGTGCAGAGATCATAGTCTGGTTTACACAAGCTTTTCAATGTCTGTTTTTTCTGTTAGATTTCTAACAAAACAGAAGTCTATTTGTTGCAACCTTTAAGCAGCTGCAAGTGTTTGACAATGACACTGTTTCAGATTCGTCGTGTTGCCTGTGACCAGTTGTACACCCTTAGTCAGACAGACACATCAGCTCACCCAGATGTACAAAAGCCAAACCAGTTTCTCCTGAGTGTTGTTCTTGGTGCCCAGCTGCCTCTTTGGTCGCCAACCAGCATCATGAGAGGAATCAACCAGAGGTAAGTCAGATGCGTGTTTATTAAGGAAGCAAATCTATCACATTTTTAAATGAATAGCACTGTGGAAGCTCTGAGGCACAAGGGATTAGGACTTTGCAAGTCTGTCAAAAATAGACATCACTGTCAGACCCCAGATAGTTTTGGAAGTATGTAAATTGAAGGGAAATCAAGCTGAATTCTCAACTTACAACTCATCCTCTGTGAACTCTTATAGTTCAGCTTATTTGACTTCCCATTCAGGAGGTGGTAATTGCTTAAATAGGCCTGCTTTTTCTAGGATGTAGTCATGGCAGTCAGAACATAGCTGGAATCCTGCATGAGGCATAGAGGCAATGGGATCTATGACAGTAGCATTGAATTTATTTGATAGTATTGCATAGATCCGGATCAGAAACCAACCCTAAGGGCTCCAGCCTTTTCAGTGATACCTGGACCCGTGATCTCACCTGATTTCTTGTTGCTTATGTTACCCATTACACCTGTAAAGACAGTAGGTTTCACTCCTGTTAACTTGTCCCTAAATAGCCAAAGGTTTTTGAATTTAACAGTAATTTTAAACAGCAATTTCTAGAGGAATCTGAATAGAGGAGTAACGGAGAAGTTAAAACGTTGTTTTATCATCATCTGATAATTAACTAAAATTGTTGTGAGGTGAAGGCAGGATTAAATGTTATTCATAACATTCAGAAGTAGCTGTTGAGAAGGAATTTGTTTTAAAACTGCAGTGTGTGCATGCAGAAGCATACCTAGATGGCTGTGCTATTTTGGATTAGATGGACAGAGCACACAAGCCTTAAAGGCAACTGCTTAGAAAAAAGTTTATTTTAAATTAAACTTTACTTCTATTTGTACCTCTTTCAGACTTTTGTCCCAGTGTACAGAATATTTTGACCTGAGATGTCAATTATTGGATGACCTCACATGTAAGTATGTACAGGTACACATGTCATTCTGATTGTACCTTCCAAGCATGTCTTCCTTCTGTAGACAAGATGTAGAATTGCCTTCATGGAGGGGTTACTAACCATAAACTCTGTGGCCTGCCAGTGTGCTGGCTGTCTTGTGTTAATGCCTGGCATGGACTGTTCCTCGTGTTCCGTAACAGCAAGGCAGCTCACTCCTTTTGGAAAGTGAAATGGGTTACTTTGTGGAAGGTATACTTTGTACACATTGTGGGGGAAACTAGACAATCACCAAACTGTTTGAAATTCTTGATATTTATATTCTACATTTATAGAGCTGTTAATTTTTCTGGCTTTTCTTTTTCTCTTGCAGCATCAGAAATGGAACAGCTAAAGATAAGTCCAGCTGCCATGTTAGAAGATGAGATCACCTGGCTAGACAATTTTGAACCCAACCGCACAGCTGAGTGTGAGACCAGTGAAGCTGATAACATCCTGTTAGCAGGACACTTGAGGCTCATCAAGACTCTCCTTTCACTTTGTGGTGCAGAGAAGGAAATGGTTGGTAAGTATTCCTTTTTACTCTAAAGTGACTAGACTAGTGTGAATTTTGCATAGCACTAACAGATTACTTGATCCGTAGACAGTACGTGTGAAGACATAATACCTCAGTAGAAGTGATACAGAGCTATAAGGAGCAATTTTGGCAGTACCTCTATACCTTTGACACTTGATAAAATATTTGGATATGGTTTTTGTTGATATGGTGCTATCAGTGATTTTGCTGTTATGGAACACCTTTTGACATTTGCAGTGATAATGTAAGTATTTAACAGTAGATGTGGATTACTGTGTTACAGGTTCATCTTTGATTAAGCCATTGTTGGATGATTTCCTCTTCCGAGCATCCAGGATTATTCTGAATAGCCATTCTCCAGCAGGCAGTGCTGCAATCAGTCAGCAAGACTTCCATCCAAAGTAAAAATGGGATTTTTTTTTGTTTACATTCTTTTTTGTCCTAGATCTCTTGAATGCAAATGTCACACTGGGGCTACAGATACTAGGATTTAATACCAATGTTGGAGCATTTCTCCAATTCTCTACATTTCCTACATAAGTGTCCAAATAGCATTTTTGTACGTTTTTGTGTGACCCAAAATCTTCGCTTGTCTGTACTTCCAAAGTCTGTGCTTTGTTTGTTAGATCAATGATGAACTGCAAGCACAACTGAGTGCTGATTTCATAAGTACTCCTTTAGCTCATCATTGCTTGGGAGGTTGGCTAAATTGGAGCATGGGCCGGAAATTAACTTTGCAACCCACTTGTAAATGAGAATCTTTAAAGTTCTGGTGTTTTCTTTTTCCCTTCAAAAGAACTGCGTTTTGTAAGAAGCTAATGCCGAGCAAGTCTCCATGCACCTGAGATAGCTGATAATAGGCCAAAATATATCAAATGGGGAAAAAAGAATAGGCTTTTTCTTTCCTGTCACACCTGCCTTCTGTTACTGCCATACAATATCTGAAGGGGTTAGCTTGTGGAGTTTTGTGCTGCTGCAGCTGGATTGCTTACATTACACTGACTAGCTGGTGTTAGAGTTAGATCGGGCATACCCGCACTGCCTTTCCACAAACCTTAAAGAAGGTTCCAGTGGAGCATTTAGCAAGTCCCATTCAGTTCAGGTGTTGCTACACCTTAGTGTTTTGCTCCAGCTTTGCTCCACTGTAGTTCATCTCAAGCATGCTCTTTTGTTTGCTTGAAGTAAATAAAGCCTTTTCTTTGGCCTTTAGAAGAATGGGCTAGTGTGTTTGAGGGTCCACTGAAAAGAGCTAAGTAGAAGTGTTTTGTACTGGTCTAGTGCAGCTTAGGTCTAAGGTCATCTCTTGTAGCAAGTAAGTTCGAGCTCTTTCAAAGCTTCTCTCCCTGTAAATAAGTCATTATGTCTCCATCAGTGTTACAGTGATAGAGAGTATCTGTCTGTTTGTCCTCAGACATACAACCAATTCTGTGCCTTCTTTTTAGGGTACCTACTTTTCCTTGCTACTGAATGTTAACGACAGTTGTCTCCATATCAATAAGGGAGACTTATTTGAAGGAGTGTTTCTGGTGCTGCTCTTCTGATTTGATTCTTCCCCATTTCCCTTCCCCAAGAAAGAAAAAACAGCACTCTGCAGTCTCTCAGGAGTGTTTTATCATTTAAAGTGTTTCTTTTGAACATTAATTGTCACTTGTTCTGAGTAATGTGGCTTTCTGGAATTAGAAATAATTGAGTCATCTATGAAATAGATCTCAAATGTTGTTTTCTTTTTAGGTGCAGTACAGCAGATAGCCGATTAGCTGCTTACGAAGTGTTAGTAATGCTGGCTGATAGCTCACCTTCCAATCTCCAGCTTATTACAAAAGAGCTGCTTTCTATGCATCACCAGTGTGACCCTGCACTTACCAAGGAGTTTGATGTAAGCAAGAAGCCTTTTTTGATTTATATTAGCATGGTTGGGAATCCTGTGTGTGATGTACTTAACTGCTCCATTCATGAAATTTTCCTGGTCTTCAATTTAAAATGACAAAAAGCAGATAAGAGTAAATGCAGATCCATTTGATCTTCTTCAGAAGAAAATACTGCAGTGAGTCTTTGTCAGTTATGTGGATAAGAAAGAAGTATTTCCTAAATATCACCAGTTTTATTTAGATACATTTTACGCCATTTTTAAGTTTTGTGCAAAGCATTAAATAGCTAAATGACAAATATAGTGCTCTTGTGATCTTTCAGAATTTATATTCCTGGTTTTCAGTTAAATTGCTCTTAATAGCTCATATGAAGGTGATTATAAAAGCTATAGTATGTTTTTGGAGTCTCATGCTTTTTATAAATGACTGGGACAAAAAATGTGTTTGCCATTCTAGTATCTTCCACCAGTGGATAGTCGCTCCATTTCAGGATTTGTGGGACTGAAGAATGGTGGTGCTACTTGTTATATGAATGCGGTCTTCCAGCAGCTATATATGCAGCCTGGTCTCCCAGAGGTAATTCGTTCAACATCCAGCAAAGTCCTCTTTTTGGAATTACTGTCACCTGAACTGCAAGTTCATCTTAGCACCGTTTGTAAATTAATTGTTTAAAAAAAAAAAAAAAAATAAAACTGTGTATGTACACATGTGTGCATAAACATATACACACAGTAAATAAATGAATTATAAGTTGTTGTGCTGCATGTCATAACAACTTACAGTAATAATTTTGCCAAGAACGAATTTAATAAGGTTATTTGTTTCTTTCCAGGCCTTGCTTTCCATTGATGATGATACAGACAATCCAGATGACAATGTGTTCTATCAAGTTCAATCTCTTTTTGGTCATTTGATGGAAAGCAAGCTACAGTATTATGTACCTGAGAACTTTTGGAAGGTATTACATCTTTTGGTTTAGAATATATAGCTTTCCTATTTAACAAGTAATAATTTATTCAGCCTTTTGTCATTGCAGAATTTCTAGAGATAAAGTGAGTTCTACTTCAAAAAGTCAAAACATGTAAAAATAACAAATTTCTTTTAAAAATTTGATATGTATATGGAAAATCACCTTTTTATATATATTTATACTTTATATAGATTTTCAAGATGTGGAATAAGGAACTTTATGTTAGAGAGCAACAGGATGCTTATGAGTTCTTCACCAGTCTTATAGATCAAATGGATGAATACCTCAAGGTAAAAACGTCAGGGGTTTCTTTCCTTGTCTATATGCATCTCCTTGGTATCTCTTCTCTCTTTCTCTTTTGTTCTTCAGAAAAGAAGGTAGAGAGCCATTCGGTTTATTTTATAATCTACATAGGAATTTTAAACTTCTGAATACTATTGCTTTCTCAGTCTTTCACTCTGCAATATATCCAACTGATGTCTAACTTTACATCTCCAACAGAAAATAGGAAGAGACCAGATATTTAAGAATACCTTTCAAGGAATCTTCTCTGATCAGAAGATCTGCAAGGACTGTCCTCACAGGTAATGTTAAATTTAGTGCATTAGTTACCAAGTTATGTGCTCCCATAACTATTAAAATATGCAGGTCAATATAGCACAAGAAGGTAGGCATATATGCCTTTGTGAGCATCACTGCTGCTGATAGCTATGGGGCTAATGCAGTATTGTTTCCTAAGCATATGTCTTGTTAGTGCAAGTTGAATAGGTTCTACTCTGTCAATGCCTTGACTATTTTTCTTCTTGAATTTAGGTATGAGCGTGAGGAAGCCTTCATGGCTCTCAACCTAGGTGTGACTTCATGTCAAAGTCTGGAAATATCATTGGATCAGTTTGTTAGAGGAGAAGTTCTGGAAGGAAGTAATGCATACTACTGTGAAAAGTGCAAAGAAAAGGTATTGGTTCTTAATGTATGTAAAAGAAGATTCAGCTGTAGTTTGGTGTTTTCTTAGGCATTACGTGGTTATATATGCCATGCTTAGATACTGCTTATTCTTTCTACACTGAAGACGTAATCAAAAGGTTAAATCCCTAAATCCATGCAGATAGCATTCTTCATTCCCTGTAATTCAAATTGTAGACTGAACACTTAGAGGGATAGCAGGATAGTAAAAATGTTCCGTAACATACCAGCCCGCTGCACAAACTCTGTATTAGCTGCAATAGTAATTTTTATGTACATATTATAGTCATCCTATGGTCATCCTGCCTTCCGTGGCTGTATTGTACATCAGTTCGAGATGGCTGGAATTGGGCATCTGTAGAAGAATACTACAGAATGTTTGAGGTATACAGATAGAGGTGATATTCTCTTTTGTTTTTAAGAGAACTACAGTGAAGCGCACATGCATTAAGGTCTTACCTAGCCTGTTGGTGATTCACCTGATGAGATTTGGCTTTGATTGGGAGAGCGGGCGTTCTATTAAATATGATGAACAAATAAGGGTAAGAAAACTTTTTTTTTCTGTATGGTGCCCCTTCCCCACTCTCAGCTTCGTGGAGTGGACAGTGGAGTGGAATCTCACTCTTCCTATTCATTCTTCCTTCTTTCCCCCACGTTTTGATACTGGGATTTTGAGTACATGGTACACTTAAAACATGGTCATGCTACAGAAAATAAGTATTTTTCCTTATCTGCAACATTCTTGGAGTCCTTTCAGAAAGCAAGAGCAAAAGCGTCTGTAAAGACTTTTTGTTTAACTTCTGTATCATAAGGATAAAAAGTTGAAGTACCATGTTTTCCTCTGGTGTTCCCAATGTGGGAAGTATTAATACAATTCTCATAAAATTATACTAAGCAGGTACACAACATAATCTCTCAGTTAATCTGAAATATCTCTTCAAACAGTTTCCCTGGATGCTGAACATGGAACCTTACACTGTGTCAGGGATGGCTCGCCAGGACTCATCCTCAGAAGTGGGGGACAATGGCAGAAATGCAGATCAAGGAGGTGGAGGCTCCCCAAGGAAGAAAGTTGCGCCTACAGAAAACTATGAGCTTGTTGGTGTGATTGTTCACAGTGGCCAGGCACACGCAGGGCACTACTACTCTTTTATAAAGGACAGGAGGTAATGGCCAAGAAGATTTGTATGGGGGGTTTGAGAGCAGTCTAAAGACTACTTGTTTTGGGAATTTATAGTGAGCCATTCAGAGCTCTATTGGAAGCTCTCTTCCCTTTCTTAACACCCAACATTGTGGGTGTTAAGACAATAACATGAGATACCATATTATAAAAGCCTCAGGAATTCTTATGTACCTTGTATTGCAGTTTGAGGGCTTCCTATGACATTAAGTTGCAGGTGATGTGCTGCTCATTTTTCATCAAGTTTTTTTTTTTTTAAATGAAACTTTGACATTGATGAACTAAGCTTTCTGTTTACTGTCAAAACAAATGCGATTTCAGGGTTGTCATTTCAAGGGTATTCAGGGTGGTTTGGTTTTTTAGTAGACAATCCAGTAACTTCGTTTCTGTTGTGTTTCTGTTCTGTTTTGATCACAGGGGATGTGGAAAAGGAAAGTGGTATAAGTTTAATGACACCGTTGTCGAAGAATTTGATTTAACTGATGAAACCTTGGAATATGAATGTTTTGGTGGAGAGTATAGACCTAAAGTCTATGATCAATGTAAGCAGAAGTACAGATTGATTTACAGTAGCCTTATATTTCATACTGGTTCTCAGCAGAGGTAGAGCTCAGTCCGTTATATCTACTTTGAGTGCCTTGGTGTAATAATCCTTCCAAAGCATTTTTTTTCCTGAAGTCTTCTGTTTACTGAAGGACATAACTGCTTGTATATGGCCTAATATTAATTGAACCATATTCACTGTTGTTCAGCACTTTGTAGACTTAGTAGCAGAGGAGATTCCAAAGTAAAATGGCACCTTGTTAAAATAGTTAAACCAAAAAACCACACCAAACCCAACCCTGCAAAACAGGCCTTGTTTTCGGCTAGTGAAAATGACTATGCATAGAACATGGTGTGGCATCATATAGTTAAACTTTTCAATGCTTTAGGAATTAATTCCAAATACATTTCCACCAATATTCCCTTGTTTCGTAGTTCTGATAATTATCTTTTTAAAAACATACGCTTTTTGCAAAAATATTTTAGAATTCAGGTTTTCATTATTCGCTAACATAGACTGATGTTTTAATCTGACAGATAACTATACTGCCACAGTGTATATTACTTGCACACCCAGTTTCACTTCCCTGTAGGAATGGAATGAAAAAGGTACTAAACCTTCAAAGACCTTCATCGAATGCCTTTTCTCCCATCAGCTAACCCTTACCCTGATGTGCGTCGGCGCTACTGGAATGCCTATATGCTGTTTTACCAGAGGGTGTCTGATCAGAACTCTCCGGTCTTACCAAAGAAAAGTCGAGTGAGTGTCGTGCGCCAAGAAGCTGAGGACCTCTCATTGTAAGTTCTCTTGTGTCTGTAAAGGTTTCTCTTATGTTGATATCTAGACCCCATATCCAGAACTAAGAAATGAATAATTCCTGTTCAACAAAGGAGTATACTGACCCTTCTGATGTTTTGTTTTGCTTTTTAAGCTGCTTAATGAATAGTCTTTTATAGCTTTTATATTTCCTCTTCTATACTGCTGTCACTATTGCAGTAAGAAGTTGAAGCTGACTGACAGCCTTAAGAAGTATTTAGAATGCCTTCTAAATTTGCCTTAAGATTATACTGGCTGTACTGGTAATTTAAACTTGAACTGTAGATTTGTCATAGGATTTCATTATTCACCTTGAGCTTGTATATATTTCAGATCTGCTCCATCTTCACCAGAAATTTCACCCCAGTCATCACCTCGACCCCACAGGCCCAACAGTGACCGTCTCTCCATCTTGACCAAGCTGGTTCGAAAAGGAGAAAAAAAGGGACTTTTTGTAGAGAAAATGCCTGTGCGGATATATCAGGTAGAGCTCTCCAAAAGTGGCAGCTAAATCCTACTCATAGGAAATTTAAGCACATAGTAAGAGGAACACAGTAATTTTGAAGGTGGCCTTGAAGTAATTCCATTCTTGAAAGCAAAGCTAGAAAATAATTCTGGATTCTGACATAAAGTTATTAACAAGCTGCTCAGTAGTATGTTACTGTAAGTTTTGCTGTCCCTTCTCACAAAATTGACCCATCATTCTTTGCTTTGAGGAAACTGCAGGCAAGTTAGTCAAATATGAGATAATGGCAGCTGTCAGCATGCAAGCAGGGAGAGATGAGAGCAGAGAAGATACTTCATTTGAAGTATGCTTGAGGAAGAATGGAGAAGGCAAATTACAGTCATCCTGTAGTTCTTGAGTTCACAAGAATGTAAAAAGGGGAGAAGAGAAACCAAAACCAGCTTCAGTTCTGTTTGTGTCTGTTAGTTTATGTAATACTGAATATGTCCTCAAAGGGGAAAACAAGGATGTTGAAGGCAACTTTGCAAGTCAGGGTTGAAAATGGAGGTGTGATGGCATTGGCAGAGCAGTGAGAGGATGGTAGAACCTGGATATCAGTTAGCTGTCATAAGAGGAAGGTGTCAGTCTGCAGGTCTGAAGCTCTGGTCCATACAGGAGCATATATTGCATATATTTGGTCTTCTGAACACACACCATCCTGCTGATTGCACATGTGCAAGAGGGTCTACATCACATACACAGTCAGAATAAACTGTGCAGGCTATGTATGGCCTTCCACATGGGCTGTATCAGGGCATTAAGAGTCATTTTAGGCATTCTTGTATCTGGGATTGTATTACTATAATAAACAGAACTTGGCTCAGATTTATTGAGTCTTTCAGCAAAATCTCATTTATAAAAAGAGGGACTTGGCACTGAAGTACATTATTGTGGCGGCAGCTTGTAATTATACCGTGGCTCCTCGCTCTGTACTTGTAAATTTGCTAAGCAATACTTTCAGGTTTGAAGGATGTTCTCTTGGCTTTTTTATTAAAAGCAAGCAAAAAATAGAACTCATCAGCAACTTCTTCCTTTTTCTTTTCCCTTAATGGCCAAATGATTAAGTCCCTCATCTGTTGTCTTTGTGTTTTGTAATATCCTTGGAAGAAAATCACTGGTTTTATACAAATCTTCTAAGTCTCCTATATGTATTTTCCCCTCCGCTGAAGCAGTGATTCAGAGCGTGGACCGAATAGGTCTGCAACTGGTTTTTAAACACCACACATACTTACATAAAAGATGCAATTTTAATTAGAGAAATGTACTTTGACAACATTTTATTTTTTTGCCTTCTTTTACTTTTACAGATGGTGAGAGATGAAAACCTGAAATTTATGAAGAACAGAGATGTATACAGCAGTGACTACTTCAGTTTTGTTCTGTCATTAGCGTCACTGAATGCTGTAAGTACCTAGATGTTAGTCTTGGAGTATTTGGAATATGTTGGGTAGAAAAAAGCCACAGAAGCTATTTGGGTCACAACCAGGAAAACTAGAAGAGAAGGGTTACTTTTCCAGCTGAGCAATTCATTGTCTCCAAAAATTTATCACACTGCTAACATCTGTCTCAAAGCTGTCTCCAGCCTCCTGTTCTAGCAGTGGGAGAAACATCATTGTGCCATAGTAAAATTTATGAAGAAACCCACACCTTTTTTTTAATGATGCAAACTGAGCTCTAGAGGGACAGAAATTCCTCTATATATGGAAGATCCAAAAGTTGGTATTAGTTACCTCAAAGTTGATAGACTTTCATTGGAAATACAGTTTAATAATTAAGTTTTTTTTCTAAATGGAGTAATAAGCAAACCAGCATTTATTAACTAGTGGGCCTTACAGCAAGTTTGTTCCTGGTTTAGCATATTTGTTAACTAGCATAGTCAGCACTGGAGACTGTTTTTAGCACGGAAAAATGCTTTGGTTTGTTTCTTCCCAATGAAGTAAATTACTTGAATAGAACATGTTCATGTGTTTAAGAGACAGCATATGTGCTGCAGGCATGCTTCTGCTCTGGAGTAAATATGACATTTCTTTCAGACTAAGGTAAAGCATCCTTACTATCCATGCATGGCAAAGGTGAGCTTACAGCTGGCAGTCCAATTCCTCTTCCAAACCTATCTCCGAACCAAGAAGAAACTCAGGTAAGGCCTTGTTCTGGGTACTGTAACAACATATTCTGAGGTTTTTGTGCTTGTCATACCTACAGCACCTTGAAATAAGTACTGCGGGTAGCATAGACGTTCACAGGAGTAGCAATACATTTCTCCTTTGCGTTGGAATCCCATTACAAAGAAATCTGAGAGAGGAAGGAGGATCGTATATAACCTGACAGTTTGCTGCCTCTCCCAGCTGTCCATTATTTCGGTGGCAGTGGATTGGGCATGGAAAGGTTTTAATGGATATAAAGACAGCAAGTTGTTCCAAAAATACTTCTCTAAGTGTTTTGTTTTTTTTTCTTGAGCCACCTAACATATGTTCAATTGAAGTCAAAATTCTTTCTATTTGGCAAACAAGAAACGTGACTTTGGTTTTGGAGGTGTTTTTTTCTCTTTCATCACTGACAGTTGTCCCTGTTTTGTTAAAGGGCTGATACAGAAGAATGGATTGCCACCATAGATGCACTGCTGTCCAAAAGCATTGATGCTTGTCAGTGGTTAGTTGAATATTTCGTCGGGCCAGAGGGCCGGGAGCTTGTAAAGTAAGTACTGCTAATTCTGTTTTAGATGGTTTGTGTCTCATGTATGGATAAAGCTTCCTAATAACGTAATCTGGCCTATACTGATATATTCCCAGAGAGCTGACTGCACATTCTTTAAACAGACACTCTAGATAATCACTTAGGTTTTTATTTCTAGTATTTTCTCTTATTATGCAGCTTTCTGAGGAATTCTGAAAATCTAATAAAATAGTGTAGCATACATGGAGGAGGATGCATATGTTTAATTCAGTGGAGTGCCTTGGAATGTGTTTAAGTTTATGTCTAGTCACTCCAGCAAGTGGCTGGAAAGGAGAACACAGTGCAGGTGTTTGGGGTAAGGTAAGTTAAATACTTATCTGACAAAGATCATAGATAAACTGGAAAGAATTATTCTTGCCAAGCTTAAGATCAGCTAGTAGGTGTTTTGAAGACACCTCAGACAAATTCTTGGAGAACTGACATGCTTAAAGAGGTGTGTCAATGTAAAAAAAAAATTATCTTTGAAGTTGCGTTGAAAGATGGGATCCTATGATAGCTTTTAGTTTTAGCTTTTTTGTTACTTGAATGAATAAATATAAAGTAATATTATAGGCCTTATTAGTGACAAGCAGGAGCGCAGGAAAATAAATTAAAGCTTATCCACAGAAGTACAACAGAAGTGTCTGGCCTGTTTTCCTTTTCAAAGTAATAAACACCACACTTAATCATAGTAATGGTGTGTACACATTGATTCCAGTTCTCTTTGCAGCTTTGCCTTTTATCTTCCAGGACTTTCCTCCTGGAATGCAGTGTAAGAGAGGTGCGACTTGCTGTAGCCACTATTCTTGAAAAGACACTTGACAGTGCCTTGCTTTATCAGGAGAAGGTTAGTGTCACCTCATCACCAATGATTCTGTTGGTTGTCTCTACCTAATGGCTCTTGCTGTGTTTGCAGACAATGCTGTGTGATTTGTAAATGACAAGGTGAAAGGGTCTTGTCTCGACCATGCTTGTAGCTCTTCATTCCTTGAATAGGTTAATGCTTGTCTGTTCCTGCTCTAGGAGGTAACATGCTGCTGTAATTCTCAGAATTGAAGTTCAAAGTATTACTTTGAACTTATTATGCCTGATTTTCAGCTTGTCTTATAAACTGGTATAACATATTTTTTTAATAGTTTGGAAACAGTGTTTTTTTAAGATTTATTCTCTTTTTTTGATTCTGGAAATCAGCTTAATTTCTAACTGATTCTCCTTCCTCACTCAGTCAGAAGCCTATAGCAGTAGTAACTGAGTTATCTTGTTCCAGAGAGACACCATAAGTATGGTTATTGTTCAGAGGTTTCATTTTCTATTAGAAAATCTTGGCAAGTAAGTTTGGGAAGTGCAGCTTTGTTGCATTTTGCTGATCTTAATATTCTAGGAAAACCCAGCAGGAAATTTGTGAAAAGGAGTCATATGTAGAGTGTTTGAGATTTACCTATTTCTCTTGGGATACCTGAACCAAGTCATTTTTTATTAAGAGAACTCAGACAGAAGTGGTATCTGTGTTCTGACGTCTTCCTGTAAGTTGTCAGTGGGGGCTTGGACACTTATAAATGTCCAAGTCTTGTTTAGTCTGAAATAATTTTTTTAATCAAATTTTAATGTTTGATGTGATAGGATGTTTTTTCTACCCAGTTTCTGGGATCTATCCTTTTTCATCCAGTGTCATGAATGGAAGGCACTACTGTTGTATAGGCTTCTGTTAAGAAAGTTTGTCATATTTAGATCTTGAAGGAAAAATTGCTATGAGGTCGTACAAGCTGAATACAGTAGTAGGGAGATGAACATTCACAATGTTTGATAGTTTTTTGATTACTTCCTCTGGGCTGTTAGTTGCTACCTGTTAACTGCGATGTAATAAATTATATACCAGCGTGTATACCCTTACTGTGCTTTGATGCGAACTAAACAGTAATGTTGTTTTTTGCATAGTTGAGTGTGATAGTACACTAACGTGAGACCTTGAGTGACAGTTTACTTCTAATCTGGTTTGGTTTTCATTACTGTAATGACTGGAATGTTTGAACATTAGTTCACTCTGAGGAGTAATTGAATTGCTTTAAAAATATTGCGAACTTATGTAACTGCTGAGTTCCACTTCTTTGAGCAAGTTACCTACATGCCAATGCTTTCATTACTTTCCTCTTTAATGTATGCAGCGTTCATTCAGAAGAGTTAAAAATGGGAAGGCTATAATCCTATGTTAGCTATTCATATTCATCACAGCAAGCATATCTGACCACACATGATTTTCTTAACCATACCTTAACTCTGATATGTGAAACACTTCTGGTTTTTTTTTTTTAAGCAGTAGACAACTATTTAAATTCAAATTAATTATTTTTTCACAGTTAAAAAGTCTACATCAATTACTGGAGGTGCTGCTTGCTCTACTGGATAAAGATGTACCTGAAAACTGTAAAAACTGTGCTCAGTACTTCTTGCTATTCAATAACTTTGTACAGAAGGTAAGAAACCATTATTTTTTTAATGCTAGTTTAGTTTTAGAGGACAATAGTAAAGCAGCTAGTCATCCATATTCATAGAAGTTTTAAGCAGCACAGTGAAACTCTTCCAGAACTTTTATTAGAGTATTCCTTTTTTCTTTTTTTGAAAAGTAAATGGCTTTGAACACTGGATTAGGATAAAATCGCACAAAAATATACCAGCAAAGTATACGAATTGAAGATGTCATTTCCAGAGTCTGAATTTTGGGTTTCTGTTTTGGGGGTTTGTTCTTGGCTGTTCTGGGGGAAAAAAAAAAAAATTACAGCATTCAGGATTTTTGTCCTATAGGAAGCAGAATAACTGACTGGCCTGTACCCAGTATGGTTTCTCTTTGTTCCCCATTCTTTTTTTCTTTTTCTTAATATGACACATTTTTGCTTATGCTGATTCTGGTCTGGTTTATACAATGTGCTCTGTATAATGAGACAGCTTTTTGGTGCACCTTATTGATCTGTGTGACTTTTAGAGTAGAAAATGCAGTGTTTAGCCTATGCATTTTACTTTTGTTCCCTAGAGCATTAACTCTTTACCTGCACAGTAATTTAACTTTTTGTTGTTGTCTAAACAGCAGGGCATAAGGGCTAGCAGTCTTCTTCTCAGACACTCTGCTTTGAGGCACATGATCAACTTCCTCCTTGGCCCCAACCGGCAGAGTAATCAGGTAAAGCTTACATAGCGTGTGGTTTTGTGCTGTAGTTTGTCCATCCCCATGTTTTTATGATGCTTAAATTAAGGATAAATAGTTTTCATGTGGTAGGATAGACTAAGCTTTGGATTATTCTGTAAACTTCATGCAAGTCTTAGTCTACCTATGTGTAGTTAACATGGAAATAGCTGTTTTGGCAGAAGTGAGTATCATGGTTTTGGTAATAACATTTTCACCAACTTCAAAGTATTAGAACATAGTGGTGGACTGTTAAGGACACTGCTTTGTTTTCACTTAGCAGAAGTTGACTAAATCAACCAAAAGTTAATTAAAACTCTCCTTTGGCTCAAGCAGAATCGCAGGTGGAGTTCAGCACAAGCACGTGAGTTTGGATATCTTCACAATACTGTAGCACTACTTGTTTTGCACTCTGACGTCTCTTCACAAAGAAATATTGGTAAGAATTGAGTTTTTGCCTTTCGGTGACTTTGCATTTCAGTTATTTTTACTGGGAGTAACTTAATATCAGTGAGGAAAAAATGCAATCACTTTGAATTTAAGGCAGTAATGGTTAGCATACATTTGATTACTTTTTATTTTGCTGTAAACGTACTGACAGTCTGTGGCAAACAGATAGTATTACGTGCACGTGGGGTGGAGTGGGGAATCTTGATATTAACATTATTGTGCCTTCCCCCCTTCCCTATATGCCTTAAAGGTCTTTCCTCATGTGTGTGAATCAAGCTGCATCATTATTGTCTGGGAGAGACTCGCAGCCTAATAGACTATATTTTGCTTAGATATGTTATGCCTTTTGCTAATCTGAAGGGAAATATTTAGACTGAGCTACTGAATAACAAGCAATGAAATACTTTCCTAGATATTTCTTACAAGGGACAGAGATATCCAAATAAAGATAATAAAGGAATAAGTTGTGATCTTCAGTTTCCTGAAGGGAGGATTTAAAAGTTGTCTTTTTAAAAGAATAACTTGACTTCTGTCTAGGGTTAAAAGTTTCTGGAGTTGGAGGCGGTCAAAAATCATAAAGTAAGAGGAGGATGATAAATATACTGAATATGATGAGTATGCACGAGTGGAAGTGAAACTAAAGCTTAAAGTATTGATAGTAAATACGAACGTTTTGCTTTGGCCTTCTTGCAGTTCATTTGCCTATGTTGTCACTAAAGTAAATGACACTTTAGTGTGCAAGAGATTGTTACTCAGAGTGGTGCCATACGATCTATAAGCTAGTTGAGATTAATGTCATTAGAGATTACATGGTGCCAAATGAGCAGCAGTGTCTTCAAGGTTGTTAGAACAATCTAATTTATTAGTGGATTGTTTTTGTATTTGCTATTATAGCTCCTGGTCTCTTTAAGCAGCGTCCACCTCTAAGCATCACCGCTTCAGGTCCGCTTTTGACGCTCCATGAAGAAGTGGAAGCCTTGTTATTTTTGTCTGAGGGAAAACCTTACTTAATGGAGGTATCTGTTCTAACTTCTGCCCTGCTTGAACCTAAAAGCTGATCTGATGTTAGTTCTTTGAAATATCCTTGCATGAAAAACACTGAATATTGAAAAGCAGACAGCTGGGGAGTATGTGGTTATTATTTTGAGCCTAAACAAGAAGGCACCTTTGGTTTCTTCTTGACACCTTCTTATTTTCCAGTATATCCCTAAACTTAGGGATCTGGTTAGAGAGTTTACAAAGTTAGCAAAGACAGCTGAACACATTTTTGCAGGTGTCCATGCAGTGAGTTACCGTATGTCAGTTGGAGGTGCTAGTTTGAATTGCTGTGACATAATGGATCATGCTTGACCAGGCTCTCGGCGGTGGGCAGCAGGAGCTGAATGGAGTGCTATGCGAGCAGGGGTATAGGTCACTGGGCCATGCAGGTGCTGGGAGAAGAAAACTGCATCCTTCCTGGAAAAGACTAACATTCTGTTATAAATTTGATCCATCTCTTAAAAATAATCGTATGACTGTGTCTGAAACTGTTTGCACCTTTCCATTAGGTGATGTATGCATTACGAGAGCTAACTGGATCTCTGTCGGTTCTCATTGAGATGGTGGTCTACTGCTGCTTTTGTAATGAGCACTTTTCCTTTACTGTGCTACACTTCATCAAGGTATGGAGATAATCAAGATAAGCTTTTTGCATAAGTGTTTCTTCTAGGCTTTGGTCATACTGTGTTTTATGGGTTATAATGGCACTGGGATCTGCAGAACAATCAGTACAGTTTTTTGGATTTGGTGGGGTTGGGTTCAGGGGTTTTTTTTAAGCTTTTACTGTTTAAAACAACAAACTTTCAGGAATCTGTAAAGCTGTCTTGTAATTCTTTGCATCATCAACATATTTTATTATCTAAGTAACTTTATATTTCTTACATGCAGACTCAGCTGGAAACTGCTCCACCTCATGAACTGAAAAACATATTCCAGTTACTCCATGAGATACTGGTAGGTGGAGGGTAAGGACTTCTACAGGATAGATTTTTGTATCAATGCATAATGAAAAAAGTCAGGACTGCATTGGTAATTTCAACATCCACGTATCTTTTAATCCTTCAGTGTGGAGTTTTTATTACTTTTTAAATTGCTGTCTTGATAATCTGGTGACATATGAAACTTCACAAGTCTTATTTGGTTTCATATTGAGGTAGTTAAAACCATTTCATAGAATAGATACAGGTATCACACACAACTTACTACTTCTTTTTCTCTCCTAACAGGTTATTGAAGACCCATTACAAGTAGAGCGCATCAAATTTGCCTTTGAAACTGAAAATGGATTAATAGGCAAGTAAGCCAGTGGGTGAACACTCCTGTCTCCTACCAACCATTATATTGATGATGGTTCATATCATCTCCTAGTTTCTAATCCTTCTAAACTATTTTACTTCTCAGGGAAAACAACACTATTTGATTTAGCAACCACCACCCCACGTACACTCTAAGAAAATCCAAAATAAGCATTAGAATATTGCAGTAACAGCAAACTGGAAAGGAATTTAACTGGGAAAAATTAATTATCTCCAACAATACCAGTCAGTGAACCCAGAGAAGAGTGGTACTTACATACTTAAAGTGACATTAAGGAACCTTACCAAGAGGCTGGCAAGAAAGATAACTTTTTGAAATAAGAAGCAGATCAAGGTGTATGCATAATGCAGGGGAGGGGGGAAAAAAAGTACATTGGATTAACATTTGAAGGCTCTACAAGAGGGATCTGGACAGCCTGGGTCAATGGGCCGAGGCCAATTCTATGAGGTTCAACAAGGCCAAGTGCCAGGTCCTGCACTTGGGTCACAACAACCCCAGGCAACACTACAGGCCTGGGGAAGAGTGCCTGAAAAGCTGCTCAGCAGAAAAGGACCTGGGGGTGCTGGTCGGCTGAGCATGAGCCAGCAGTGTGCCCAGGTGGCCAAGAAGGCCAATAGCATCCTGACTTGTATCAGAAGTAGTGTGGCCAGCAGGAGTAGGGAAGTGATTGTTCCCCTGCACTCACCACTGGTGAGGCCGCACCTCAAATACAGTGTTCAGTTTTGAGCCCCTCACTGCAGGAAGGACACTGAGGTGCTGGAGCGTGTCCAGAGAAGGGCAACGAAGCTGGTAAAGCGTCTGGAGAACAAGTCTTATGAGGAGTGGCTGAGGGAGCTGGGGGTGTTTAGTCTGGAGAAAAGGAGGCTGAGGGGAGACTTTATCACTCTCTACAACTACCTGAAAGGAAGTTGTAGTGAGGTGGGTGTTGGTCTCTTCTCTCAAGTAACAAGTGATAGGACAAGAGGAGGCGGCCTCAAGTTGTGCCAGGAGAGGTTTACATAGGAAAAATTTCTTCACCAAAAGGGTGGTCAAGCACTGGAACAGGCTGCCCAGAAAAGTGGTTGAGTCACCATCCCTGGAGGTACTTGAAAGACATGTAGATATGGTGCTTAGGGAGATGGTTTAGTGGTGGACTTGGCAGTGCTAGGTTAACGGTTGGACTTGATGATCTTGAAGGTCTTTTCCAACCTAAACCATTCTGTGATTCTATAACATAACAGAGTAGCTCTATGAATCCTGTAACCGTAAAAATTACTTTTTATCTCCTATGTATCTCAAGAAATTGCCAATCTTCTTGTTTCATCAGCATCCTAATTACCATGAAAAGAAACTGGTTCAGCATGGAAGGATTGCTAATGCTACTAACTGCAGGATAGCCTCATAATCTGACAGGTGGCTCCCATTTGTTGCTGCTCATAGAAAGTGTTGTTTCTCCATTGGATACAGAAGCTTTCCTGAAGTGGAGTTAGTAAAGCATTCAAAAGCAACGGAAAAGTTCCAGAAGTGATGAGAGCTTACTTCATATGAATCAGGAGAAGAGGCTTTGTGTGCAAGAGAAATGTGGGGTAGCCACGTGGTGCCCAGAGCGCCTCTGATGAGTTAGTGCAGCTTGAGCATCTCTTTCATGGCTGTTTGGATGAGGGGCTGCTTCTGATTGTGGCTTTCACCTTAGGTTATTTTGGATTCTCTTTTAGTGAGGAGGAATATTTAGCTTTGTTCTTTATCTCTCTCTTATACTTCAGCGGTCCTCTGTTTAGTAGTTTCCATGTATTACTGATAGAAGAGAAGATAAGGTGCAGCAGTGTAAGAGAATAGCTAAGTAGTTATTTTATTTCTGGGTAAATTGGTCCCACTTGGACCAATTCTATTCTGTAACTTGGGCAATACGTGACCTTTTTTCCTCTACAGAGGAGAGATGCAATTATTCAACTGGATTTTCATGTTGAAGGCTTTTTGGGTAATGTTATATGTTTTACAAGAACTGCTGTGAGTTTCAGGAGTGAGAGTTGTAGTTTTACCTTGGAGTTTCCTTGCAACAGCACTGAAAAACATCCAGTCTCACTGCACATGGACTGTGGCCTATCAGTCACATTGGCTAGTTTTACTCCAAGAAAGGAAATCGGCAAAAAATAGTTTTCTCTGGTCCTCAAGAGGGTGTATGTGCATAATTTGCAGTACACCAGTGCTGTTATTTTAATCATCTGCTGTGCTTTCATGGTAGAAAAACTGTCAATTTGCAGTTCCCTAGCAATTGTTTGCCTACTTTAGATGTTTCATTGCGATGGTCTTTGCTGATTCCTGTGGACAGAGCAACTTTTGAGTAACAAATCTGATTGTGGCAGCTCCGTGGAAATCTTTGTGCTTCTCCTCAGTGAAAGAATTTTGTTAAGATGTGGGAATTCACAGTATAGAAAACTTCCTGGTAGGAATGGCCTGGGGTTTTGTTTTGCCCAAGTCTCCCATAGAAGAGGTTCATGGCTGTTGAATTTCGCTATGCTTTTTTCTGTGAAGAAGCTTTAAACATTCTTCTAGCTTTCCAAGTTTTGATCCAGGTGGAAACTGGTGATCTGGCCCATTTATGGGGGTTTCAAACATTTTTTTTTTCCTTCAGAGAGATGTAACCATAGCAATTATCTAACATAGACTGGATTATAGGGGAAGAATAACTGCATTAGGAGAGGACTGTTTAAAATTCAGGTACCACATTTGAAAGAATTACTGCATTTTCACTTTGATCTATTTTTAATCCAATAGCATTATGGAAGTACTCAAAACTGCCAGCAATACAGTAGTGTGTTTAACACAAATACTCATGCTAACATCTGTAGAAATAACTTCCACCACCTAAGTTAAAATTTTAGCCTCATCTTTATGTTTGCAGACTGGCTGGTACGCGGAAATCTGAACTGTGGTTTTTAATCCATGTGTTTCTCCCCACAGCCTTGATGCACCACAGCAACCATGTGGACAGCAGCCGTTGTTACCAGTGTGTCAAGTTCCTTGTTACTTTGGCTCAGAAGTGAGTAATACGGGTTTCAGAATTTAACCTCATCCCTACCTGAAGCCCCTCTGTAACTGTTAAGGCTGCTGCTCTTTCTACTTTTGATCAGCTTTATCTTTTGTTACTGTGATATAAGTACATGTGTCAGTATGAAGTGAAATCTTTACTTGATTAGTACTCGAGATGGATTTCTCATATAACAACTGATAATTGCTGTATAAAGGCAAAGGTGAGCTACGTTCTGTAGAGCAGGAGCCTAGGATTAAGACCAAGATAAACATAAGGAAACTGTCCCAGATTTTTGAAGTATTATGATTCCTAAATTCTCTTTGTTTGGATCTTGGCATGTGTCCTGATAAAGCATAGTTCTGAAATATGTGAATTTATGTAGTAGACTACTTTGTGTAGACTTTACCTGGCATTATTGCTCTTGCTGATTCAGTTAATAACAGGACTGTACTGTTTAGGTCAGAGTTTGCAATGATAACAATACACGCAGAGAGGGCAGCAGCACAAAAAAAGAGAAATCTTTGGATTTTTTTTAAGTTTGCCAGAATGCCTTGTTTGTGACTAATTAATATAATTTCAATTTCCAAGGTGCCCTACTGCGAAAGATTATTTCAAGGAGAATTCTCACCACTGGAGTTGGGCTGTGCAGTGGCTACAGAAAAAGGTAGTTTGGCTGTCACTTTATGGAAAGACTGCCACTTTGTTTACAATGAGAATTATGAAATCTCTATCCTCTATATGGCTCTTTGAGATTACTCTTAAGACAAAATACAAGCTGCTTCATTTTTTTACAAGGACAGTTTGGATGCAGCTAAATCTAATGCATGCAAGAACTTCAGTAGGCCCCCACACGTTCTGGGTGTAGATGTGTGTACAGTGAATAAAACCAAGCGTGAACGGTTGTAATGATTATCATTCCTTGCCATGTGGGAAGCTTTCAGTGCCACTGTATTTTTGTTAGAAGGTTTCACTTTTCTAAAAAAGCAATTTTCCATTGCGTGCATGTTGATGCAAGGGAATGCATAAATGAGTGGATTCCTTACAGAATCACTGCAGCTTTACACAAAACACAGTTGTTGACAGATACAGCTTTTTCCTCCCACATGCTTATTTTTTGTTCTTCCCTCTCAACGTTAACATAGGTTGACCAACACATCTTTAATAAATACCCAAGTACACTATGGAAACTTAGAGCTTGGCAGAATTGGCCCAGGCTATACTACAGTCAAGCAGGACAATGCTTGGTCTCCCAGCACTGCATGTATGACACGATAGTACCCCAGCTCCAGGCTGCTTTTCTGTCCTGACAGCTGCTGCCAGGCAGATGTCAAGTGCATAAACTAGTACTGTACTGAGTACTGAAAGCAGAGTTAGTGGGATGCTTGCAGTGCAGCTGGCACAACTTGTTGCCACTCTTCCCTTGAAACACAGCAAACTGACAGGTCCAGATAGTCCTGCTTGTACCCATTTTTGCTTTGTACTGGCTCATATAAACCCTAAATCCACCACTCTTCAGCTGGCATCCAGTAACTTGCATACATGTACAGTTACCAAATAAAGGGAGTTGGCTGATAGTTTTCCGCTGAGGGGCAATAGTCTCTCTGACTATTCTGGCTGCATTAAAAGTTCATGCTTGTCTGTGCCCCAGATCTCCAGCTCATTGCCAAAGGAGCAATGAGCTTGTTCCAGACTTGTTAGTTCAGCTACCATCACAAGTGGATGAGGCTTTACACATGTAAAACTTGTATGGCAATTTTATGTCTGTCTTGGCTTTTTATGCAGATGTCTGAACATTATTGGGCTCCACAGAGTAACGTATCCAATGAAACATCAACTGCAAAAACCTTCCAGCGCACTATTTCAGCACAGGTATGTGTCACAGTCTTGGGAGACGATGTTAAATTTGTATTATTTCTTATTTTCCTTTTCAGTTAGTGTCTTTGGTTTTGGCAACTTTAGCATATTCCAGTGCACTTAAGACCATGCTTCCTTTAGAAGCCCAGACCAGGTGGTTGTTCCTGAAGAAAACTAACCCTTAAATGATATTAGTCAATACCTCACAATTACCTGTGGTGACTGAACTATCTCACTATAGCAGCTATAGTGTTTTAGAATCAACTCAAAAATAATGATGATGATGATTATGAGATGAAGGTATCACCAGTGCCCCTGACACTCTCTTGGACTGTTTCCAACTCAGGACACGCTGGCCTATGCCACAGCCTTGCTGAATGAGAAAGATCAGTCTGGAAGCAGTAACGGGTCAGAAAGTAGTCCAGCCAATGAGAATGGAGAGAGACATCTGCAGCAGGTAACAACAAAATAAGAGCATGCCTATCTTCTGTTGTGTTGCACTGTTAGACAGCTTGTTCCTGGGGCTTGGGTCAGAACCATCACTGAATGTAGACACAGTAATTGTCTGCCTTACAAAAATAATATGCCGTATCTTTCTCTCCCCATCCCTTGTGTGTATTAAAAGGGCTCAGAGTCTCCTATGATGATTGGTGAGCCTAAAAGTGACCTCGATGATGTTGACCCATAGAGGATACCTATGAACACAAAAACAGATCAACTCAAACATTTAATACCTGGTACCTACTGAAACTGGAGTCCCGTTGCTTATGTCATTAGAAGAGTCTGGAAGAGAAGTGGCTTTATAGGATCGGAGGCAATGCTGGAGGAGGTTGTTTCCCTGAAAGCTAAAAGCATTGTTTAGCCACAAAGGCTTCAGATGAATAAATGCTCTAGAAAACTGCATCTTCACCTGCAATAGCTTATGACAGTCCAGACACGGAAAACAGTTTGTCAAGAAGATTTTATCAAATACACAAACGCTAGTGGTTGAATTTTTATGTGAACATTAAATGAGTGAATGTAAAACTGTTGCTTTTCTGTGATGCTGCAAAAAAATTCTTTTGGTTTTTATACAGGAAAAAAAAAAAAAAACAGACTGCCCTTATGTATGGAGGGCAGATTTTTAATCTTTCTGATAATATTGAATAGGAATATTCAAATTTCTGTAAAGATGTGTGATGACTTACATTTCATTGTAAAATATTAGTTAAAGAATGGGTTTACATAAGGACTTCTGTATTTAATATGTCTCCCTGCTAATTTGTAAAGCTCTTTATGAGAAGGATCAGCAAGATCACTCTGTAAGGAGAGTGGTTCCTTACAGAATTATTTGGTCAAGGAGCTCTGGAATGGGTCGTCTTTTCTCGTACCCTTCCAAAAATCACAGACAATTGGGAAGGGCAATAAAAGAAAAGCTTTGTTCTCTAGGTATGCAAGTGTTCATTATTAAAGGATGTTGGTGAATTTAAAAAAAAAAAAAAGTTAATGAGTAGTGTAAAAGAAAAAAGCACTTTAAGATGGAATTCTGTTGCAGTTTTACTCATTAAATTTTTTTAACCTTTGGAGACATATTGAATAAAATGTAGTCTCAATCATGTGATCTGCAATCACTTGCTTATGCTTTGAAATTACTGAGAAAGTTGGTATTGGTTGTATATGATGAATAATTCCTTGAATGAGTTGGGGACACTGTTGTGCAGATTTTATAGCAATTTTAACACAGGGAAAGAATGATTTGGCTTTGTTGTATTTTCACTTGACCAGGCAACATTAAAATATCACAGCTCTTTTGATTTGCTCATAAACAACTGGAAACCAGTTGGGATGATTTGAGCACAGTTTTTTGTTTTTCATGTCAAGTGCAGTTCAGTGATTTCTGGCTCCAGATACTAGCTTCTTTTGTGCCAACTAACTCTTCATCTTTTGTACATTTTGCGTTTGTCACATTTTCTGCACTGCTTTTTGCCTTTATTTATGGATTCTGCCTTACTTTAAAAAAAATTATATAAACAAACATGCACAGAAATGGGGGACATCTTAAGGAGTGCCTGGGAACCTCCAGAATAGATAAATTTGCCAAGTTAAAGGCACAACCAGCCAAAAAGTGCCTTTTTTTCTTTTTACATACTGTTGCTAAAACAAGAAGCAGCAGACAGCTTTTCACTGTTGTGCACTAATATTGAAATTAACCAGTCATTTCACTGTTGGAAGTAAACATCTGATCTGATTTCAGCTGTACAGCTTTATAACTTATTGCGGGTTAAGAGAGCCGTTGTCATAAATTGCGCGTGCAAAGAAGTAAGGGTGGCATTGTAGTAAATCTCTCACTTTCTTTTCCAAACAATGTCTTCGTAGACACATGGCAGAGTTAGCATTTTATAAATGTTTCTGATAATGTGCTGGGACATTTTAAATGTGATGTTTTAAATTAATTTTGAATAAATCATTTCTTACGGATACCCTTTCTTCCTTCCCCTATCCCTAATACTTTGTTAATGGGTCATAAATCATCACAAGAAGTCAGTACGCAGCGGTGATGGTGATGGAAGAAGCTGGTAATGTTCCTATGGGTTGGCACCACTTGTCACTTCAGGTTCCTGTTATTTCCTATGGAAACAACGTCCTCGATTACCGCAGGCCCAAAGAAGCACTGATAAGAGAATTGCTTCAGGATGGCTCATCACCACTGTATACTTGAAACCAATACGAACTTTTTCATGGTTCTGCTCACGCTTGTACAAAGTCAATGGTTATAATTTGCAATAAGATGATACTTGGTCAATTATTTTTGTTTCCAGCTGCTGTCATTTGAACCTGCTGAAGATTATTTTTTGGAAAACAGAGTTCAACAAAACTAGTTTTTGTGTAAATTGTGATGCATTTCTATGTTGTAATTTTTACTGCCAATCTTTTTGGATGAAAATGTTTTTATAAAGCTTACAAAATGTTCGGTGAGGAGCAGCCACAGCCTGCCTGTGAGCATTCGAGGAGATACTGTCTGATTAAAGTAGACATTTGGCACTGGAAAAATAGGCAGTCTTGATGAACAGTCTTGGGATTCCTGGTCAATGGAATAAAGTTATTCCTTTCACAGAAAACTAGTGTAATCTTTAGACTGCGCATACACTGCTCTGCTGTTGTCTTGTTGATCCTCTTATCTTGAAACTTTTTAGGCCAGTCCTTGTAGCTTTGAGAGGTTGCCCTGATTACTCTGGACAGGAGCCAAAATGGCAAATCGAAGCAGTTGAATGGCCCTCGGAGCTGTGCCGCTCTATATCTTTATGCCATGGCATGTTCTGATGCACTGTCAGATTTGTATCTGTGCAGTTTCTTCTCCTGACCGTCTTAGCAGAATGATTTACCCTGGCTACACTTGCAGTCATGGATTAGACCAGATTTTGTGTGTCAGATAGCAGGATTTGCAGGCAATCTGGACTTGAATTAATACTGCCTTTTCTGTTGGTGTGAGGCACAGAAAGCTGGACGCGCCGCAGCACCATGGTGCTGGTATTTCCCTCCTCTCCTGTCTGCTGCCCTCATAAGGAGAACTAGGAGCTACAGCCTGGGCTGCTGTCCCGGCTCTGCCTTCCTGACAGGTGTCCTTGTCCTCCGTTCTAAGGACAAAGACTTTTGTTTCAAGCATGACCCAGTCTATGCTCTCCACGGTCAGTGCCAGGTCTGGGAGCATGGACTGGATATTGCAAGCAACTCTGCTGATGGGACTGTCCGCAGCATACCTGGGATCAACGCTGCTTTCTCCTGAATGAGAGGCTTTCCTGCCTATCCACGTACAAGATTCTAAGCAAGGGCTAATCTTTTAATACTGTTCCTTCCACCAGGCTTATGCATGCTTGAACTAAGCCGTGAAAGCTGTATGTGGCTTATTGTGCATGAAACGTGCTCGCACCTGCTGGGAGCCAGTGGGTGAGCAGGCAGCAGGATCTTCCCCACTTGCAGGGAAGTCAGCAGAGGTGAAATACCTGATGCATGTTTTGAGAGGTTACAGCCTAGCAGGTCTACTGAAAAACAACCAGCTGCGTCAAAGCTGTTCAGGAGCTCTTAGGCTAACATTCCTTTTTCTTTCCCCCTCTCTTTGTGAAAAATTCGGATTATAGCTGATAAAACTATGGGCTGTAATTATGTATGTGTTGTGTAATTACATGTGTAGATTAGGGTTGGGCTTTTACCATCTTGTAGGTAACAAGTTAGAAATAGTTCAAACCTTTCAAAGTGGTGCTCCCTACTGGGTCTCTGTCGTCTTTTGCCAATTAAAGCTGGAGCAATGGATCTGTAAGGGGCTTTGTGACAGGGAAAAACACCCAACCCAGAATAGCCTAAGTTTGACAGGTTAACTGGTGCTTGCGCAACAAGCTTTATTTTTTCATCTGTCCTGAGGTAAAGCCACACAAATTATATACTGTAGTACCAGGAGGCTGCTAATCACCCAAAAAAAGTGAGACCTAGCTTTGGTGGCTTCTGGTACTTGCCAACCTTTCTCTGGTGCTGTGCATCTCTCTTGGAACATCTATGCTTTATCTTCTTTCTGGAGTTTCAGTGCTTATCGAGTGAGCATATCGAGCAACAAAAAGCACAAGGGCACATTCCCCAAAGCTGGATGATTGTTTGTTTCCATGACTGGAAGCTCTTATCCTACACCACTGTTTTAAAAACAAACTTCTGTTCTTGTGTGTGCATGGGACAACATGACTCAGCCCTGGTCTCCGGGCCAGTCCCAGAGCTCAGGCCAGCTCTGGGCAAGGGGAGGGTGCCCATGCTGTTTACGCTGATCTCTGAGGACGCCAGCGGTTGTCCAGGGGCACCTCCTGCCAGAGGAAGGGATCAGAGCCCGAGGTGGTGGCCTGGTGCTGGCCTGTGGCTGGCTCACAAACGAAGCAGAGCTTGTTTGGGGGAGCAGCATCCCTGCCAGACGGGTGCCAGCTCCCCTTCCAGAATGGTTCCCTGTGGGGACGTACATGAAGCCAGATGATAGATCATATCTACTGAGCACTGGTCTATGAATTTTATTTTAAAAAGACATTTATAAAATGTTTATTTATAAAATTTCAAATAAATATTTAAGGTACAAATGTAAAAACCAAGGTACTACGAAAGCTTTTTCTTCTTTCATTTTTTTTAAAAAGGAATTACAGCCAGTTCTACATGTCTTGGGAAGCCCTGAAACTGTTAAAGCAACACATAACACTAGCAGATCATTAACTTTGACTTAACAACAAAAAAAAAAACTAACAAAGCAGTAGCTGACTCTGTAGCAATGCAGATTAAAATCTAATTAAACAAGCAGACTGTTTAAACTAGAACCCTTACACTTGACTAAAAAGTAAAGAAGTCTCCTAGGTACATGAGTAGGCAATTATAAACTGTCCAAAAACGGCTAAACTATGATTTTCTAGGTGCAAAGCGGCATTAGCTGACATCTAATGAGCAACTAACCAGAAAAGAAAGGAGCAATCCTCACCATAGTATTGTTTTTTAAAAGGTCATGGTTTTGTCATATGCTGGGTGACAACACAAATGAACAGCCTCAAGATGGCTTTTACAGTCACGGTATTTATAGAAAGACCCAGGTCACGCTGGGGAAAGGATGCGGGGATGAATCCTGTGATGGGGCAGGGCTCCGGCTGTGCAGGGTCTTGGGCCCCCTGGGTCTTGGCCCCACTGTGTGCAAGAAGGTGACGAGCTCATACCCCACCATCACAGCAGCCCAAGCACGGAGGTCATCAGCAGCCACGTGTCGGAGCGTGCACTGTGCTGGGAGTGGCAGCGCAGCCCTGGGAAGGTACCAAGCTGGCAACGTGGCAGTCCAGCAAGGCACCCATCCCTACTACGCTGGGCACGCCAGGCCAGGGCAGCCGCGTCTCCAGCTCAGCACATCCCTACTGCTGGCTCCGGCAGCAAATGGCAATGACTGCAGCCGTGCTGCTGCCAGGGACGGTGGCTGCCACACAGGTATCATCTACGGCGTAGGCTCCCATGGTGCCAGGGCTCTGGGAATGGGCATTACAGCCTGTCAGCGTCCAGCCGTCGTCACAGGACACCATCACCTAATGGGGTAGAAGAAGTCATCCTCCATGGTTCAGGAAAGGGGCAGGGGTCTGCCCATCCCCGATAGCCCCCAGGGCTCCAGGTGATGTGGCCAGTGGCACGTGTCCCATTACAGGTGGGCAACTGGGATGCCAGCGAAGCCTGGGGTTGCAGCAGCCACAATGAGATGCCAAAGCCAACCCGATGCCCCACCAGGGTGGCAGAGGGACAAGCAGAGGTGGGGACAACACCACGGCAGAGGAGCATGCACCATCCCTACCTTCTCTGCAGAGCCCAGGGACGTGTGCTCCTTCACCCGGCACTCGAGGCTGGTGGTGGGGCAGCACAGGGCGTGCGCCATCACCTCCGTCCTGCCGGCGCAGCGGCTGGGCCTGCTCCCCGGCCCCGCGACAGGTCTGCCAACATCATCCAGCGCCGCGGCAGGGGAGTGGAAACTGCACCCTGCCAAGGGGAGAGGGGCTGTCTCTGCGGGGCGGCCGCAGCAGCATCCCAGTGCACATGCAGGCACTAAGGGATGTCCCCGCTGAGCCCTGAGCCTTCCCTGCCTCCATGCATGCAGCACGTGTCCCCCCTTCACTGTCAGCTCAGCACCCACACCCACCCTTTTACCCCCAGGTCCCAGAGTTTTTCTGGAAGAAACACCCTCCACCATCAGGGTGTTGGCTGAAGGCTCTGTAACCCGCCACGTCAGGCATTACCGGTCAGCACGTGATCCTGGGGGGAGCAGCCGGCCCCCTTGGCTGCTGGGGAGCTGGCATTGATCCGGCACTTGGCCCTGGGCCATGTGCAGCACCTGGCAATGGCGTAGACACCCTGGCCCCGGAAAGCATTGTGGGCCACGCACTGCTTCTGCCCATCCTTGTCCTGCAGCCAGGACAGCACGGTGTCGCTGGGGGTGCTCAGGGGCCTAGGGATGCCCCTCTGAGGCCAGCGGGCACCCCAGGGCCAGTACTTCTGTCTCCGCACATGCTACTCACCTCCATGTGCTCCCCCAGCCGCCTGCCGCTGTGGGAGAAGCTGGAGCAGCTGAGCATCTCCTCGGCGCTGGTGCAGCGAGCCACAGCTGTGGCATGCCGGGTGAGCCCTGAGCGTGCCGACCACACTGAGCGGCAGTACAGCTGCTCATCTGTAACGAGGCAGATGGCATCAGCAGTGGAGTGGGCACCCACAGCAGCACCCAGAGCCCATGGCACAGACCAGGCTGCCAACGAGGGCTGGCAGGTCTCCCCCCTACCCTCTGCGTGCTCAGCCGCACTCTGGCTCGGCCATCCCCGGCACAGCTCTGGGAGGGACATGCCCTGCCAATGCGCCATGCTTTCACCGAGGCACTTCTTTCCCTGGTAAGGGCAGAGCTCTGCTGGGCACCCAGCAGGCAGCCAAGGTCTTTACCTGCGCCCAGCTGGGTGGGCAGCCCGGCCACACTGTTGGGAGTCTGGAGCCGCTGCTCCTCAGGGAACCACACTGTGTCCATGACATTCTTGGTGGCAAAGTGCAGGAGGCGCTGCCGGAGCTCGGCGAGGCTCAGCTGGGGCTCGGCGCTGAGCAGCATGGCAGCGATGCCTGCCAACAGCCCAGGGGGGCCACAGTGAGAATCAGGGGCCACGCAGCTGCCTGTGCACAACTCCACCGAGCAACGCAACACCAGAGAGACAGGAGAAGGAATCACTGCAGCCCATCATCCGCATGCATAGGATGCAGGAGCTCTGTGCAGGCTGTAGCACCCAAACATGCCAAAACTGTGGCACCATGGCATGCAAAAATGTCCCCAGCACAGGCAGCCCTGATGCCCTGTGCCTACAGGAACACATGCCCAGCACTGCTCAGAGCAAGCAGAGAGCTAGCCCTGCCTGCCACCCTGGACACCAGCTCACCTGCCACATGTGCGGCCGCCTGTGATGTCCCGCTCTGCGCCGTGAAGCACGTGCTGCAGTCGCTGGAAGCGCCGATGATGTCGTCCCCCGGGGCAAACAGGTCCACGCAGCGGCCAAAGTTGGTGCCCAGGGTGCCAATGGAGGCAGGTTGGTCCTTGCTGTTGGTGGCGCCGACCGTGATGACCTGCCAGGGTGGTGACGGAGAGGGACGTGGGTGAAACAGGATGCACAGCCCCAGGCCACTCAGCCGACTTGGCGTTGGAACGGATGAGCCCAGGAAAGTGGCAGCATGTCACCGCACATCCCCACACTTCAGGGATTCCTCCCAGCCCATACCTCCGGCTCAGATGCTGGCGAGTACAGGCAGGCATCATCCTTGTAGTTACCAGCAGCCGTGACCATCACCACCCCCATCTGCACCATCTGCCGACAGCCAGCGTTCAACACACGGCTGTAGGCACCGGCGAAGGGCAGCAGCACCACCAGCGGTGCATAGGGCTGGGCCTCCAGCGTCGCCTTGATAAACTCCAGGCCTGGGGGGGACGAGACAAGGGACGGGACACTCTCACAGGATGGGGACGAGGCCGGGGGCTCTGTGAGGGAGTGCGCTCCTCTCCAGGGTGTGGGGTGACTCACCGATGAGTGTCCCGCTGATGGTGCCCTTCCCCTGGCAGTTCAGCACGCGGAGGCTGCGGATATTGGCGCCTGTGGCCACGCCGGCGTCGCGCCCGCTCAGCACCCCGGCCATGTGGGTCCCGTGGCTGTCGCACTTGCTGGCCTGGTGCGGACACCACGGTTTTATGCTCCGTCCCGTTGCACCAAAGCAGGTTTGCAACATCGCAGCGTCCTCCCCTTCCCACCCCACCCCTTCTGCTTTGCACCAGTTAAATCCCACTGCAGAATACATCTTCAAAGATATTCTGAGGTGGGGGGAAAGTAAAAAAATCATGCTGTGCAAAAGGAGAAAAGCTGGCAGAAAGGATGGGGGATGCAGCCAGCCTTCCCCGGGGTTGTGCTAGCACTGGGCTCCCCTATGCACGCAGCGATGGAAGCCATGCAAAGCAGCGCTAGCACCCACCACAGGGTGCAGGCAGCCTTCACGGCCCCGGCTGTGGGCTGGACGGCGAGTCCCTCCTGAACGACACCTTGACATGAACCCGTGCCCCGCCAGCCTGCCTTCCCTGGAAAGGAGCCCTGCCCTGCTCAGCCACAGCCCCAGATAAACCACAGTGAGGGTCCCAGCATCACCCAGGACCACAGCTCCCACTGCTACGTGTCCTGCCTGGCATTTTGCCATGAGATGAGTGACTCTCCTGTCCTGGGAAGCCCCACAAGCCCGTTTAGGGTTTGGTGGGTGCAGGGGGATGCTCTTGCCAGGCGGCAGCATGCAGCACCTCGGGGCTCACCTGCCTGTGGAAGCGGGTGCCATCCTCCTCAGGGACGTTCTCGAAGTCGGTCACAAGCACCCTGCCCTCGATCTCTCGATGGGTGCTCTGCACGCTGGTGTCCAGCAGGTAAATCTCCACCAGGTCACCTTTATCTACCGGGGTCACAGCCGGGGGGGAAGGCAACCACCACCACAGTCAGCCCAGGCCACCTGGGATGCTCCCAAAATAGAGCTCCAGACCCACAGCACCATGGGGCAGGGGGATATCCCCATGCCCTTGAGATCAGGAGAGGGGACAGCGTCACTGACCCTTCCCCTTCCCCATGGTCCTCCCCCCATGCCCCAGCACTTACTGGGAGGGCTGTAGGCGCCCGAGCCAGGCTGCAGCGGCACAATCCTGCCCAGGTTCCATGGGGCGCTCTGGGCAAAGACATAGGCATCCTCTTCGACATACTCCACGTGCGGCAGTTTCAGCGCCTGTGGGGAGGAGGCACAGCGCCCGGCGTGGTGGCAAAGCTCCTGTTCCCCGCGAGGCTGGGGCTGCCATCCCCCCACCGGTGCCCAGCCCTGCTGCTGCCCCCCACCGCGGCCCGCTGCCCTGGGACCTGTCCTCCGCCCTACGTACCGTGTCCAGGACGTCGCTGCTCATCTTCACCAGGAAGGCGGGCAGGAGGTGGAAGACGTGCAGCAGCTCGGTCAGGTATCCCCGCCGAGCCGCCCGGGCCTGCAGCCGCCGCGCCGTGCCTCGCACCTCGGCCTCACCGCCACCCGGCCGCAGGACCACCACGTAGCGCCCGGGCAGCCGCCACGACGCCTGCAGGGACGCAAGCACCGGGCTTGGGTTTGGGGGACGCACACGCGAGCGGCCGCCCCCCGCCACCCCACGCTCCTCACCTTGGCGGCGCGACGGAAGGCGGCGGGCCCCGACGGGGCGGCCCCGACGGCGGCCGCCTCCCCCTCCTCGGCCGCCCCCAGGGCCAGCACCAGCTCCTCCGCCAGCTCCGCCGCCGTCCGCGCCAGCAGCAGCGCCAGCAGCAGCGCCAGCGCCCGCGGGGCCATGCCGGCCCGGGCCCCGACGGGGAGCGCCGAGGTGGTCGGAGCCGCTGAGGACGGCGCAGCCCGGCCGGCAGAGCCGCTCCGCGCCCGCCGACGAGCCGCAGCGCACCCGCGGAGCCCGGGAGCCCGAGCACAGCCGCGGCCGCGGCTTTGCCCGGCGCGGCGGGGCGGGGATCACGCCACCGCCGCCGGCCCCATCGGCCCACCCGGGCGGGTTAACCATTAACGGGGCCGCGGGCGGGAAGCGGCGCCGGTGGGGCGGCGGCCGCGGGGGGAAGCGGCGCGTCGTGGGGGCGCGGGGAGGGGAGGGGAGGGGAGCGGGCAGCGCTGCCCCCCCCAGCCGCTGCTCACCAGCGAGCTGCGAATTCCCCCGAGAGTCCCCGTGCATCTCCGGGAGCTCGGGCAAGCAAAACGCAGGCGCTCAAGGACTATTTTCAGAAAGGGCTGAAAGCTTTTTTGTGCCTCTTACTGGCTTACTTCAGAGATAAATTTCCATGAAAGCCTCTAATCCTGTTCAGGCATTTTTTACGGAGTCTCACACATCGCCAATATTATTTTTCCGGGATGCGGTTGATGCTTTCCCGTGGCTCCCACCGCTGCCTTCCACCGCTGCCCTCCCGCAGCGCCGGGCTCCCGCGCTGCCCCGACATTCCCGGTGACCTTCGGCAAACCCTTTCCCTGCTCCCTGCTTTTGAGGCAAATAGGGATTTATTTATTTTTACTGGCTGTTTAGAAGCTCCTCAGAGTTTATGTGTTTTATACGGATGTGTATGTTTTATAATGATGTGTATGGTTTATATGGATATATATGTTTTACATGGCTGTGTATGGTTTATATAGACATAGATGTGTTATTTTTAATGAGACCTCGAGTGGGTGCTTGCTCCCCGGTTTGGGTAACTGAGGGGGGACGCTGGACCCCACTTGCCACCCACTCTGTGCTGCGGCGAGCTGACATCGCCAGGGTCCGGTGTCCAGCAGGCTCCTCACAGGGATTAAGTCTCACTCCTGATTTTCAGCTCAGCTTAATCAGGCAGCACTAAGTCCTCCTGCAACACGGAGCATCAGCTTTGGGACACCTTCAGGGCAGCTGAGCACTGGGGAACCCCGCTTCGAGGAGGACAGTCTCCCTCTCCCTGCAGAGTTGCTCACTTCCTTTTACCACAGGGGACAAGCTGTGTCTGAGGGAAGAATGGAGAAAGCCCAAAGGGGAGGGGGTCGTGAAGGCCCCCCCAGCTGCAAACGCCCCCCCCGCCATGTGCTGAGGAGCACAGGGAGGTCTTGGCATGAATACCCGACACCTATACAGGGAGGGTGAGAGACACCCAGCCCTGGAGCTCTCTAGAAGCAGTGGATATCTGCAGAAAGATTTTTTTTTTTTTTTTTTTAATGAAAAAATATTCAGAAATAGCCAGAAACTTGAACCCTGTAGAGAAGAGATCTGTTTCCCGTCCCGGCACACAGAGGAGCTTCTAGCAGCAATTCCTGCTGAGAACAGCAGTACCCTCCAGCTGTGTAAAGGGAGGGGAGGGAGGGGTCCTGTTTGGGGGGAAAGAAGGAGAAAGCAGAAAAAGCAACAGAGAAGACCCCAACGAGGGGGAAGGACACCTAAATCCCCTGCTGCCCTCCAGCCCCGGGGGAGCCGCGGAGCTCTGGGGCGGTGCTGGCAGAGATGCTGGGCCGGGGGCCACCCCCCACATCCTGCTGTGGCTGCAGCAGCGTCAGGCTTCGGGGCAAAAGGAAAAGGAACAGGCACTTCTACCCCCCGTTTTTGGGGCAGGTCAGGGTTAACTGGTCAAACCACAGCAGCCGAAACGCGTTTACTCTTGCACCAGCCGGGAATCGAACCCGGGTCGCAAGAATGGGAATCTTGCATGATACCACTACACCACTGGTGCGGTGGGGCGGCAGCGCCCCGCGCGGCGCCAAGGGCGGGCAGCGCCGTGTCCCCGCCCCTCCCCGCGCGGCTCCCGGCGGGGGGGTCGGGGCCGGCCGCGGGGGGTCGGGGCCGAGCGCGGGGGGTCGGGGCCGGCCGCGGGGGGTCGGGCCGAGCGCGGGGGGTCGGGCCGGGCGCGGGGGGTCGGGGCCGAGCGCGGGGGGTCGCGGCCGGGCGCGGGGGGTCGGGCCGGGCGAGCCCCGCAGGCGCGGGGTTCCTGCGGGCGGGGTGAAACACGTGGCGGCGGCGGGGAGCGGCCGGGCGCGGCGCCCCCCGAGAGCCGGGCGGGCAGCCGCGGCCTTGGGCTTCGCGGAGCTCTTAATTTCATGCAGGAATGTCACCGTTCTCACAATGTTTAACCGCAGCCGGCGTCGGGGAGCTGAACCCTTCGGCTGCGGCAGCCTCTGTGCCCGGGGTCCTCCCGCCCCTGGGCACGGCAAGGATGCTTTCCCGAGGGATGCGGCGACCCAAACCCAGCTGCACAAAGGCTTCCTGGGTAGGGGGAGAGGCCCCATTCCCCTCGCAGCCTTCTCTGCCCCTGCCCGAGGAAAATGCTTTTGAAAATTTTCTTTTGCCGGAAGTGGTAGTGAGTCCCAGGACAAGAGATGGGCAAAAACCTTGGGTTCTGCAAGACTGCTACACTCAATACGAGGCAGCAACATGGAGCCACGTCCTGTCCCGGGCACCCTCCAGAACCCAGCGAGATATGGCCCCATCCAAATGGTGTCCCTGCAGCCACCACGCTCTCCCCCGCAGGGAAGGACGGGCAGGAGTCGAGCAAGTGTAAACAGTTGGGTAATGCTTCCTCTTGGACAACCATCCGCAACCCTGCCAGCAATATTTAGCAAACACCAGTGTCTTTGTTCCCCACCCTCCTGACAGCACCATTGGCCGTAAACACCCCGAGTGCGTGGGGTACTGCCTGCCCTTTTCCCCCTGCTGCTGCGGTGACGCAAAGGTGAGCAAGGGGTGCGGTAACACCAGGAAGGGTGTCACAGGGGCACGAAGCCCCCAGGTAGAACCATTTCTTGCACCACCCTGGACTGAACCAGCAAAGCACTCCCTGGGCAGCAGGGGAGTGCAGGGAGCATCATTTCCAGGGCTCCCATGCTCCATCCCTCTCAGGTGCCAGAGGACAGGTTTCCCCCCACTTTTGGGCCAGTCAACCTGCATAGATCTGCTGAAGAGCTGCTCTGCCAGCAGATAGGTGCTCTCAAGCCTCCTGGGGCCATGCCAGGCATCCAGCCCAGCTTTCCCAAAACAGGGCGAGGGACTCTCAGCATCCCCATGCTGTTGGATCCGCTGATGCTTTGATCTGAACCCAGCTGCCCCGGGGAGGCTCAGCCACACAGATCCCCACAGCTCCGAGCAGCCGAAGGGCAGGTGGAGGTCGCAGCTCCCGCCAGCACTGCCGTCTCCACGTATTGCAAACAGGCTGCGGAAAGCCACTGTGTTGCTCCTGTCGTGGCGACAAACCAGGCTTAGCTCCATCAATGTGACTTTAAACAAACACTTATTATGCAGAGCAAGTTTGGGGATGGTGGGAGCTGGCTTGCAAAGCCACTTGCAGCGCTGTGGCTGTTGACACCGACCCAGCAGAGAGAGAAACTGTTGCCCAAAGCCACCACCTCAAGCAGCCCTTGGGAAGCCACAGCCATCACTGCAGTTTTGGCCCAGCCAAGTCCTCCTTCTTCTGCCTTCACTGGCGCGGGAAGCTGGTCCTCGTGCAGGAGATGGGGGCCAGCATGGTCTCTCCCCTCCATAAGCCCTCTCCCAACCCAGAGACATGAAGGCTGCCTGCTGCCAGAGTCTCAGGATCTCATTTTAATTCCAGGGTAGCTCTGATAGGTGGGCAAAGGGCTTTGAGGACATCTTTGCCTTATAAAGCCTACCTGGGGTGAATACATCTTTGCCTACCTAAACGCTGATCCTGTTTCAAGCAGCAAAGCTAAGCTTTTCCCCTCCTAAGGACATTATTTAGCCCGGATCCTGCCCAACCCAGCATTCGTGCTTATCTGTGCATACCCAAAGGGCTCTGGCAAGGGGGGCCTTGCTGCTGACTGTCCCCTCTGCTGCAGAAGTTTGGGGGTCAGGAGATGGTGATGCTCCCCTTGGGTTTTGCGGGATGGCAGCCTCCCGTGAGGCTGGGTGGGCGCAAGGGGCGCATCATGGCATGGAGGATGGGCAGGAGCTTTTGGGGGGCAGCCCCAGCCCCTCTCTTGCAGGCTGCAATGTCTGCATCCCCTCCATGAGATGGGTCCATGCCAAGTGTCCATCCACTCCAGCAAATCAGTTTTCAGGCTCAAAAAGGCAGTCGCTATCCTCAAGCAGAGCATCCGGCCCCTCTCGGAGCCCGTAATAGAGGTCATCTTCCTCCCCAGTGCCTTTGCAGAGGGAACCGGGGTGCTCTCCCCCCACCGGGGAGCTGGTTTGAGTGCAGCTGGAGTGGGCAGCAGATGGCAGCGGGGATCGGCCCCGTGGCATGGGGCTGCCGGGCACGGAGCCCTCCAGCGATGGTGTGTCCATGTCGTCCAGGAGAGATGCCAGTGGCGCGTCCCCTGGGGCCAACTGGGAGGGGCTGCAGGAACAGAGAGGTCCGAGGGGCAGTGGGCAGGGCGGGGGTTACACTAAACACAGCTGAGCTGGAGCTGAGGTTTCACCTGGAGCCGGTGGCTGCTGGGCTCAGCCACCCAGCTCCAGCGTTGCTCAGTCAGCGTCCCAGCATCACCAGTCCCCTCACTGGGTGGCTGGGGCATGCCAGGAGGGCCCTATCTCAGACCCTGGTGCCTGCCTTTATGAGACAACCCACCTGCCAGGTTCCCTCTCCCGCCCATGGGAAAAAGTAGTGGCTGCCCTCGCACACTGTGCCCGCATCCCAGGGAGAAAGCAGAGTGCTGTGTGTAGCTGCATTTTGGCAGACGGGGTGGCCAAGTCCTATGGCCCAAGGCTGCACGGTGACCCCTATAGCCTGCAAAGTGCCTTTGGGATCTCTTGGACAAATGCAGGGGTATCATACATGGCATCTGGTTTGAGGGACACATGCCGAGAGTCTCATTTCTATCAAACTCTGACCAGGAACTTGGGATTTATTCTGGTGAGGGACATTGTTCATATTTATAAAATTAAATAAAAGCAAAATGCAAATCACAACCAAAGGCAATCCAGATTTTCTCCTGCTTTCATCCTGGTAAATAATTTGGTACTGAGAGACCCGATGGGCTGAGAAACTGTCTGGGCTCCAGGAGGGCTGTGGGGTCTGATGGTTGGTGCTGCGTGAGCAGCAAAGACCGCTCTGCCTCCTCTCCTTCACCCCATGCCGGGGGTCTGACCCCCGCCCTGGTTTCACCCCGCATCCCACCGGTGCCACCCTGACCCCACAGGCCTCACGTACCAGCTGCCTGCTGCCATTTCCAACCGAGGCGCCGGTTCTTGGGGAGGGTCTCCAGCACCCCCCAACTCCCAGTGGACCTCTGCTTTTGCCTGCACGGCCAGTTGGGAGCCGCTGCGGGGTCTGGGCTGGGCCATGGGTGGGAGCGGGGCCGAGCCTGCTGCCTGCCTCTGGATCTGCTCGTAGGACGGCAGGCTTTTCTCATAGATGCTGGTGGCCTCTTGTTTGGGGCAGGGTACAATCAAGCTGCAGGCAAAGGAGGAACAGGGTGCTGAGCAAGACCTGGACCCCTGCGGAGCCAGGAGGTGCTCAGGGACATGCACACAGGACTCCATCAGGTGCTTTAGTGGCCACTGAGGCTACACCACCGCCCACACCAGCAATGGAGCCAGCAGGTCCTTGCAGGAGGATGCCCGCAGGAACGCAGCTGGATGCTTTGCACCCTCCAGCGTTGCTCTGGCTCTGGCCCCAGAGGCTCAGTCAGCCCTTGCCGCCCCCATCCCGGCCTCTGCTTGTCATTTTTTGCTGCAATAGGTGTAGTTGTCCCCGGTGCCAGTGTGCTCAGACACTGCCCTTGTCCCCGGGGGCACGCAGATAACTGTGTGTACAGATGAAAACACCCGCCAAAAGGAAAACGGCCACTGGGTCCAGGTGCTGGGACCTACCAACTGTCCCTCTCGGGCAGCACAATGCGTTTGTGGTCCAGGAACCGCTCAGCCTCGAGGTCCACGGGGACGAACATTACCTGGGGCAAAAACAAACGCAGAACCCAGGTAGCTACACTGGGCATCACGGGGACCCTCAGCCCTCGTTAGTGGTAAAAAGTGCAGGGCATCTCTTCAGCTGGATTTTTGGTCTTTTCCCAGCACATTTGGATGCCTTGCTTGGAAATGGTTTTTTTGGGGGAAATCAATAAGGGATTGAATGAACGCAGCGCTGCCTCACTCTCAGCACCTTGTCCTCAGCGGGGTCATGTTTGTCCCTGAGCCCAGGGTGGGTCCCAGGGCCTACGGGAGAGGTCGGTGGCCAGGGACAACACTGAGGGTGCCCTGTCCTTGAGCCCCAAGCACAGTGACAAAGCCACATCTCCCTCCTCAGGGGGGCTGAGCTTGGCTTTGAGGGGAGCTGGGGTCAGCTTCACCCCAGTCCCAGGGGACTCAGCCAGTCCCAGGGGTCCCAGCTGATCCCAGGTCCTGGGGTCCCATGCACAACCCCACATTTTGGGGTGCAGCCAAGCTGTTGACAGGCCATCCTGCAGCACTGAGGTCAGCCTAACAGCTGCTGTCTCCTTGGAAAAAAGCCTCTTCTGCCAGCTCTGTTTCCCAGGGCAGGGACGCGTGGCTGCCCTGCCGTGCCGGCGGTGCCCTCTGCCAAGGAGACCGCTAGGTGAGTGCTGTGGTCAGGGGGAGCCAGGCCCCTCCAGACCTCCGTGCCCATGACAGCCCCTTCTTCTGAAGTCCTGGGAGCGTGCTGATCTCCCGGCCCCCACGGGTGCAAAGAAGGGGCTGGTTTGGGGGGATTTGCATGGGAGAGAGGAACATGAGCTGATTTCCTAGGGCTTATTCCCCGCTGTCTGCTTGGCAAAGCCCCAGGCTCAGGGAGGTACAGGGGTGCGGGGGGGAGGGGGCGAGGGAGCAGGGCCACATCCTGCAAGCATCGGCAGGGAGGTGTAGCAGGGCAAGAGCCCCCCAAATCAACACTTCCCCCTCCAGATCGCCCCAGCTGGCTTTCTCCCGGGACCTGCTACTACCCCACCCTATGGATCGGGAAACTGAGGCACAGTCCTAGGCTACACGTTCGCAGTAGCAAAGTGGGACGAGGTGCTGAAGCCACCCAAACCCATCTGAGCCCTCAAGCCCCCCAAGGCATGCAGCGGTGGGAGGGACCCTACCTTTGGGTAGCACTGGCATATGCTCCAGGTGATGCCCACAGCTACAAGTAGGACGCCCAGGATGCAGAAGGTGATGTAGATCTGGGGCTTTTCCACGCTCATGATGAACATTCCCGTCATCACCAGGAAGAAACCCAGCATGATGAACCCATAGCGAAACGTCTTCTCCTCGGCCATGGGCACCGGGTGGGAGAGGCAGGGGAGGAGAGATGCTGGGAAGTCCGTTTACCTGCGGCTGCTGCCCACTGAGCACACCTCCAGGGTAAGGCAAGGAGTGGTTTCTTTCTCTGGAGGCTGCCAGGGGCTGAGGATCAGCTGCACGTTGAGCCTGGTCCTGCCCAGGGCTGAGCCAGCCAGTTTTTAATGGGTTTGTAATGAATGCAAACACCGACCCGCCATTCACACTCCAGTGAAGCCGCCCGGCACGTGTCTGGGTAACCTTCCCTGCAGGCACACGCGGCCGGACCCCACGCCTGGGGAAGGGACAGGGAGGGAGAGGGGGCACAGCAGCGGAGACAGGGACCTGGAGAGTGGCTGGTCCCAGCCCTGGGGGCTGGAGCTGGACTTGGCCATAAATCAGAGCTGGCAGAGCCCCAGAATAAGGGGGACGCCAGGGTGCAGCATGCTTTCAAGGGCTGAGAGGCTGCAGCAGGGGAGGAGGGAGCACTCCAGGCTCTTTTTGGAGGCCAGTGGCTTGGGAATAGCCCCCGCCTCACTCTGGCTGGGGGCTGGAGAACCACCAGTGGGGCTGCCTTGGTGGGGCAGCAACCAGGCTGCAAAGCGGGGGCTAAAGCCACAGAAGGATTGACCAGGGTCAGTCCACCCAGGGGAGTGAGGACATAGCATCCGTGTGCCCTGTGTTTGCTTGAGATGGAGCAAGGGTGTTAAAAGGTTTCCCCTTCCCACCACATATCTGACAGCAGCAGTGGCTTTAATTAGCCTTTGGTTTGTTTCCTTGCTTGCCTGCCCATGTGGGAAAGCGTGTACCTGGCTTATGAAAAATAATATAAGTAATATGTTATATTTGGCTGTGGCTCCACAGCCACTGCAGCCCTGCAGGTCTGCAAGGGGCCCAGGGCAGCCCATTATTTCAGTGGGATGGAGCAACCGGCAGTAGCCCCCGATGAAGTTGGCATTTTCTCTGGGCAAGGCTGCAAACCCGTCCATGGTGGGCAGGGAGGCGGGGTGAGCCACTCAGTGTGTCTTTTTATAGGATACTGCCTGAAATGCCAAGTGTACTTGGATGCCCTGAACACACACACGAGCCACTGAACATCTCTAAACCAAATGAAGTGAGGCGTGGGAGTCAGTTTGCAGGGAAAGCAAGGTGGAAGGGATGGAGATATGGCTGGAAGGGACATTGAAAAGGAAGTGGAGCGAACAGGGCAGCATGAAGCTGGTTTTTCTTTACCCAGATTCCTTGTTCTTTGCTACAGTTTTTGTTATATAGCTCTTGCTTTGAGTGGGCAGCCCCTGGCCTGATATGAGCTCCCCACGGTTGGTCAGAGCAGGGAATGCAAAACAACTGCAACCAGCAGAGGTTTTATTAAAAATACGAAGGCTTTCAAACATGCCAGTTACCCCCGCTGCTCCGAACGCATCGCCCACAGGACCCGCAATCCCAACAGCCCCGGACTGATCGCTCGGAAAGCCAGGCAGACCCCGCTGCCCACCCTCCTCTCACCCCGGCAATGGAAGAGGCTCGGTTTAAAGCCAAGGGACCGGGCAGCCACCTGCAGAGTCCCAGCCCTCCGCTGCCACCAGCTCAGACGCCCCGGATGCTGATGTTTTCGTAGCTGGGGGGAGGCGTTGCCTGCAGCTCCCCAAGGCGCTGGGTCTCCAGCCAGGATGGGCTGGGGCGGAACAAGGCGCTGTCGGAGGAGCTGCGCCGGCGGCTGCCCTGCCAGCTCTCATCCTCCTCCAGGTACCGGTACAGGGGCGGTGTGAGCTCCTCCTTTCTCCCCAGGGGTTGGACGTAGGCTGGGGCGCCGTGGGCAGGTCTGCAGGTCAGGGCTTCTTCATAGGTGGGGATGGCGCTGGCATCCCAAGTGCTGTGAGAGAAGAAGAAGAAACCCAGCAGCACACCCCGTCAACTGGAGCATCCCAGCACCCATCAAATGGAGCATCCCAGTGCCCCATCAACTGGAGCATCCCAGCACCCCATCAATCCCATCAGCTGGAGCATCCCTGAGCATGATGGACACGTGTGTGCTGGGGACAGCACATGGGCAGGTTTTGCATGCCCAGAGTCAAGGGAAGACCATGTCAGCAGCTTCCCAGCACCAAGAGGGTGGGGTACCATGCAGGAGGAAGGGCACCACCCATCAGACCTTGCAGCAAGGCAACGTCACCCAGTTCCCACTGAGTTTATTAACCCCTCACCCAAGAAGAGGAAGGGCAGCCTCAAAGAGCTGCCAACTCCAGCATTAAGAGCTATAACTGTAGGTGTGGCTGACCACAAAGCAGCAGAGGTGCTGGCTCTTGAGACATCTGCCCCCCAGTTCTGCAGCACGCTGCTTCCCACAGGCAGGAGAGCATCCTCATCACCCGCCTAACCCCAAAGTCACCCCCTTAAGCACAGAGGCTGCCAGCAGCTGAGTGAGCGGTTTGGCACAAGCGACCAGGCAAGAGCCAGGCATCCCGGTTCAATGCAGTTGCACCCCACCCTCATGCCTGCCAGAGCCCTCCGCGCACTGGCCAAGCCTGGTGCCACTTCCAGCAGCGCTTCGCTGAGCAAACACAGTTTGTGTACAGGGAAAACCTCTGCCCAATCTTTGCCCTCTGCACAGCCCTGCTCGGCACCCTACAAAATGGTGCAGCCCCAAAGATGGGGACACTTTGAAAGCAACCGCTGTCTGCTTGCTTTTGCGGATGCAAACCCAGCGAGGCATGCTCAGGGAGGCTGTGGGCATTGGACGGGCACCACTGGTCCAAAGGAAAAGCTGCCTTGCTCTGCAAGGATGCCTCCATCCCAAATTCAGCAGTCCCCTGTCCCAGACCTACCACCCTGGGCATCCGCGGCCGTGCCTTTTGCCAAACAGCCTCAGCTTGCAAAGGGATGCTGCCTTGGAAATGCGGAGAGGGCGGTTTCTCCCAGCATAGGATGTCACACTGCCAACCCTCTGCGGAGCAGCGTTTTCTGCTTTGGAGGGCTTTGCTGTGCGAACGCCAGCACAGCTGGGGCTGCAGGGGCTGCTGCTGCAGGAGCAATGCTGGGGTAATGCCTTCCCGCCCAGCACAGGAGCCGGGAGCTCAGGGAAGGGGACATCCCCCATGGGGGACACAGCAAAGCTCTCTGTGGGAGGAGGAAGCCCCCTCCCCAGACTGCCTAGACCAGTTTACAATCTCATGCCCAGATATTCAGATGGGCACCAAAACCCCCAGAGAACCAGGAACGTGCCTCCCGCCCTGACTGAATTTTTATGGTTTAATGTTCTTAAGAGTTTCTTTTAGTGCTGCTTTTCCCCAGAGCCTGATTTATGCTGAAGCCAAGATCTTTGCTGTGACCCCATAAAACCGCACTGGGAAGGGCTGGCTGGCTTGGCTTCCACGGCAGTCTCTGGAAAAAAAACCTTTTGATCATAAAACTTTTAAATCAAGAAGTGGGAATAAATCTCAGGCTCACACAGGAAGAGTCTGGGGATCCAACAAGCAGCAGTCGTGTTTGGTGGGGGTGAGGGGTCTTCCCACAGCCCAAAATGGGCTTCGTAGTGTAAGAGAACAACCCCCCTTTGGGAAGAAGGGGTATTGTAAAGGGACCCTCCATCTGCACTCACATCTGAATGTCAATGCAAAGATTATCATCTTCCTTCTTTTTTTCTTTTAACTCCCTTTTAACATAGATTCTGTTTCCATTAAAGACGGCACCAACCCCATCATCGTTACAGAGCACTGAGACCTGTGGCACCAGGGAAGGTTTCAACAGCTGGAGGTTTGGATGATCCCCCCACCCCCAAATCCAGGCTCTCTGCCAGAAAACCAATGCGGTCTTCTGCTCGGTGGCTCTGCTAAGAAGATGTGTGCCTTGGCCAGTGATGGCCCCGCAGGGCAAGGAGAGCCATCTGCGGCTGAGCTGGCTGCGGGAGCAGGCAGCGTGGGCACAGAGGGTTCCTGCAGGGAGGGGAGGGTGTGGGGGCTCGGGCAAGGGTTGACACTAATGAGCAAGGCTTCTGCTCAGGGAGCAGGAGGAGAGCGCAGAACGGGGGCTGAGCAGCGGCCAGCAGCACAGCAGCTTTACTGCTCACCTGAGCTCGCCTGTAAGCAACCCTGAGAGCAGGTTTAGGTGTGTGGCCATACCAGGACAGTCAAACCCACCCTTGACTTCTTCCCACCCAAGAGCCGCGTGGGGACATGGCACCCACCTGCAGTTCCACTTCTCCAGAGGCTCCGCAGTGAAGTACTGCAGGTCCCTGGGGAAATGGTACTGGTAGCGGCGGGAGACCACCCTGGCGTTGGCTTTCACGGACCAGAGGAGCCCGAAGAGGAGGAGGATGCCACCAATGCCGCAGCAGAAGAAGCTGATGGAGCGGAGCAGGGCGCTGGAGGAGGAGCTCGGAACTGCCTCGGCTTCCTGGGGAGGCAGGAGGCGAGTCCCACTGCTGGCCGGGGTGCCCACCTCCCCATCGCTCCACCACGCAAAGCACAGCGTTCCTGTCACCAGCAGCACGGCCCCGGTGATGGTCATGCCATAGCGGAAAGAGGCAGCTGCCATCCTTCAGAAGGAGGTTTTAGGAGGGGAGAAGAGTGAGACAGGGCATGAGAGAGCCCACATCCTGCAAGACAAGAAAGGGATTGGGTTTGAGAGGGACAAGGTCATGGAAGAAGACATACCAGAGGAGAAAACTACTGAGCTAGGACTTTTCTGGGGGCTGCACGCTCTTCAGCTACTTACTACTGACCATCAGAAGGGGCATTTCCACCATCTCAGATGGGAAGCCCTTGTGCAAAGCAAAGTCAGCTGCCAGTTTGGACCCAAAAATGTCCCCACAGCCTTGTAAAAACATCCTCATTTTCAAGAAATGACCCAGTGTCCCATGGAGGCAGGATGGAAATCCCAGCCAGGGGAGCTACAGAGGCGGCTCTGGGGACTTGCATAGCTCTTGTCTTTGGGTTTTATTCCAGACTTCCTCCCAAGCTCGGAGGAATGCCAGCTGGGTTTCTGATCAAAGCAAGGCTTATGGAAGAGGTTAGGGAGAGGGACATAAATTTAAGATGTCATTGTTTCCAAATTATCAGTGCACATGTTTTCTCCTCTGAAACTGGAGGTAAATCAGTCCTGCAGTGACAGTAGGTGTCTGGCATCACTGCTCAAAAGCCCACAGCCCAGGAGATTCGGGGCTGCACTGCCTCTTGCTTTCTCAGTGAAAAGGGCCAAGTACCATCTCTGAAAGTCACAGAGATGCTGTTTCAGGGAAAAATCAACCCCCAGGTGCTGGTAACCCAGGGTACCTCATCTAGGGATGGCTCCTGAGACACCGAGTGAGCAGGGACCCTCAAGAGCTCTCCCATGACTGATGGAGCCCACAATAGCTGCACTCCCCACCACGACCAAGCTTGGAGCAAGGGTGAGAGTGAGAATCACTCTGTATCTCTGTTAAAAGTCATGAATGGGCTGGATACCAGCTAAACCCTCGGAAAGGGTATGACCTACTGCTGAAGTAGGTGTTTCTGCTGTGCTGGTCAGGGGGGGTTGAGGCAACAGACCGCAGTGATCTGTGAGGCTTTTGCTGACCCAGGTATGATGTCCCATTTGGAGACACTCCAGAAGCACAGAGGGCCTTCAGTTAATTTTGAAGGTGGGGTAAATACCCTGACACTGGAAGAGTCTGCTCAATCTTCATCCAAATGAGCTTTTGCACATCAAATCTTGCTCCCCCTGGGTCAGCTCCAGCACATACCTTCTCAGCTACCCAGCATGATTGATCCCGCAGGTATTATCACCACCTTCACCATCCCTGTCAGGGTGGTTTTGGGGTTGGAACCCACATGTAGGAACATGTGCTGGGTGGCACTTCTCAGCTCAATGTCACACGCTGAGAGCAATGATCCTTCCCCAGCACAGGAAAATTTGGGGAGGGGGAGCTTGTTTCTGATCTCTGGGGCTCTCACTCCCCCTTGCTTTCTTCAGCAAACAACAAGCATCTGCCCTCCGGGCTTGGGGATCCCCAGCCCCCAACTAACCAAACAGCACCAGCAACTGGGGAGGCAGAGAGGTCCCACCGCATCCCCTCTGGCCTTGCTCACTGCCCAGCAAGAAGATGCAGGTTCAGCTCCCACTTCTTGATGGACAAAAAGCTTTGGACCATGTGGGAATTAAGCACTAGCACCCCCTTAGAGATGCCATCTTGGGTGACTCCTCTGTGAGGGCTTCTTGTGGTGGCAGTGCCAATTGAGAGTCTGCACACTGGGGGCTGTCCAGGACAGAGATGGGGCTCAAGTGCAGAGGTGGATGGAGAGCTGGGTGACCCACACTCAGCCCCCTACCTCTGCCTTCATCACTTTGCCTGTATGTCAGTAAAATGAAGATAATCTGGTGACTTTGGTCTCTATTCCTCCAGACAGGGCTCTCTTCCTACAGTGGGGACTCAAATTGTACCCTGAGATCTAGAAGCGCAAAGCCAGAGCTAAGGAGGGAGCAGAAGTCCAACACAGACTCAGTGTGATCAAGGGCAGGTGGAATTACATTATTTCAAGCCATTATTTATCAGATGGGCCCACTAAATGGAAAGCCAAATTACTTTGTAGTGAAAGAAACACCATCTGATCTAATCTATGTTTAATGAAGAAATCTGATGAGAAGTGGGATTTAGGAAACCTGCAGGAAGGCTGCAGGACTGGGAGCCCTGACAACATGCTCCGGCTCTTGCCCTGTGGTCACGAGCCCAAATCGCTGCCTGGGCTGGCCAGTGGTCCCCACGAGCAGCCGCAGTCACCTACTGGGAAGGAGGTGGTGTTTCTGGGCTGAGAGGAGGTAGAGCTTCCCCCCATAAAGAGGGGACATGTTTAGATGCTCCCTCCTGAATGACAGGGGCTGAGCTGAGCTGAGATGGAGAAGGGACTCTCAGAGACCGGTTAGAGATGCTATTAGATGCTATTAGGGATCAACATCCTCCAGCTCAAAACCAAACACAAGCAGGACACAGCAGACAAGGTGGGCTCATGCTGCCTTGCAGCAGTAGATGCTCAGGAGAGTGCAAGGACCCTACTGACCCATGAATCCAGCTCCTTTTGAGACCATCACATTTTCCTGGAAAATTTCCAGCCAATATCATTTGGGAAAAAAAAAAAAAAAAAACCAAAACAAAAAAACCAAACAAAACCAAAAAACCCACAACTCAAAAACCTTACAGCAAAACTCTCGATCCAACTGCATGGAAATTACAGGTTGCTCTGCACTGAAAGCCTGGATTGAAACAGCACCAAGAGTTGCAATGTTCAGCTCCTGCAGTCAACACTCCTCATTTTGGGGTCAGCCTGGTGAGGTTTGGGAGATGCTGCAATTCCCCTGCCTGGGCACAGGGAATTTTGCAGCCCCCGGCGTTGCACACATCTGGGAGCACTGGCAGTGAGGGGGAGGCAGACATGGAGGGAAGGCAGAGAGCCTCTGGGAGGTGACAGATTGACAGCTTGAGAGAATAAACTCTTCTCTCTTGACAAAACCAGCACAGCACAGGGAGCAATGCTAAAAGCTCCTCCAGCCTACCCGGCACGTGCTCCCACAGCACGTGTGTGGGGGTGGCTCCTCCGCGCTGGATGACATTGCCATCGCACCGTCCCCTTGCCAAAGCCTGTCTTGGGCTGGCACAGCTCTCCTGAGCCTCTTTAAAAGACCACAATGTTTTTCTCAGCACACCAACTGCTGGAAGAAGAGGCCGACGGAGCAGGGGTGGGAAGCAAGGTGTGATGCTGGGGCAGGACCCGAGCCCCTGCTCCCGGAGCCTGCTCCCGGCTCCTCTCCCAGGGCACTCAGCATCCCACACATCAGACCTCCTGCTGAGCGTTTCCAGCACAGGCTTCCACAGAGGGGCTGCCCATCCAAAGATGGCAATTGTTGGATCCCAAACACCCATGCCACCACCGAGCCACCCTGACATTTTGTTCTGCCCCGTCTCCTCCTTTGACCTGATCTGAAATAGTCTTTCCAGGGAAAGAGATTGGCACATTGCATGGACAAACAGATATGAATCGTAATAGTTTACATAGTTCCAGTAAGATGCTGAGAATAGCATCCCCCATATAAAGTTATGCAGATGGTGATTCAGCGGGTCTACTAAGCATTACTCAGAAAAACAGTCTTTTCCAGCGACACAAGAAACGAAAAGAGTTTTGAATCTCTCCCACCGCCATCAAGCAGAAATCCACCTCCACACCCTGTCCCTCCACGGTGCTTCCAGCCTGTCCTTCCACACCACGTGGGCTGGAGACCTTTAACAACACGCAGATGTGACAAGGGGAATGCCAGGGAGGGACGCGCCAAAGTGCGAGAGTGTCATTAGGGAGATTCCTTCCTGCCTTTATCTGAATTTGCTATCATTAGTAGTAGTATTACAAATATTATTAGTATTATTAGTTATGGGTTTGGTACCCACCCGAACCATAGTAATAATGAAGCTTTTGAAAGAGCATCCGAGAAGCTCCGGCGATGTCAGCCTCCCGACGGCAGGTTCAGATGGAGGGGAGCCCTCATGGAGCGAAGCACATGCACCCCCCAGCCCCCGCGCCCCCAGCAAGGCCAGCCACCGCTTCGGCCGCCCCGACGGCGGCGATGCCTGAACCCGACGTCCCCTCTAAGGAGGCGGCTGTCAGCCGGTGGCGCCCCCGGGGACCCGTCCCCGCCGCGGCCGGTGCCCCCGCCGCCTCTCCCCTCCGGCAAAGCGACAAGCCGGGGGGGAGGTGTCAGTGTCCCCTCCGCCCCGGGCCCGCCGCCGTACTCACCGCCGCCGCCAGCCCCGCTCCGGCCGAGCGGCGGCTCCCCCGGAGCCCGGCCCGCGGGGCGGGCGGGGCGGTGGCCGGGCGGGGCCGAGGGCGGGGCGGGGCGGGGCCGGGGGCGCCCAGCGCGCCCCTCCAGGCACCTCGGGGCGGCGGCCCGGGTCGCTCCTCGGAGGGCGGCCCCGGCCCGGCGCTGCCGTGCGCCCCGGCCCGCAGCTCCGGTCCTGGGCGGCGGGAGGGAAAGAGATGAAAAAGGCGAAGGCAAGTCTCCCCGCAGGCCCTGCGGGGCTGTATTCTGCCTGTCAAGGAGGCGACTTGCTGCGGGGGAATCTCATGGTAGCGAGCGCTGGGGAGGGAAGGCCGGTAAGGCTGGGAGTGCCCCGGGTGGGTTGGTTCGAGCGGCGGTGGCTCTGCCCGTGCTCTCAGGGGCGGGGAGCGCAGAGCCCGTCACCCCGGGGCGCAGGAGCCGGGGAACAGACGGATCAGGGACCTGGAGGGAGCTCCGGGCTGCGGAGCCCGTGAGAGGTACCCTGTGGGCATCACTGCCCTGTGGCTGGGACACCGGTACCCAGCGGATGGGACAGCGCTGTCCTATGGGTGGGACACCCACGCTGCGGCACGGGGGGATCTCTGCCACAAGCCTGCTTTGTGACCACTTCAGTTCTCCTCACCTCTCTGTCAAATGCCAGTATTGCCCCTTTTTCCCTGTTCCAGCTGTATGGTTTTCCCCTGCAGCACCCACGAGGATACCTGGATGTTACACAGGCTGAGGGTGCTCTGAGCTGAGGTTCACGATGGTCCGTACGGCTGGCACCTGGATTCACACACGTTCCCTCATCACACAGGTGGAGGTAGATTTTATTAACAGCTGTTCCACTGCTCTGTGCTATTGCTGTGCACTCTCACAGATGCATTGCCTTGCTCTTGAGCTACAGCTGAGCATCACTGACAGACAAAGCCATTTCTAGGGATACACCCGCAAGGTAACTGAACCCTGGGCTGCTCTTCCTGCACTGCTTGCAGCTCCTCACCTTGCTGGTTCAAAAACAGCTCAGGGTTTATCTGCACAGACTGCAGGGACTGATGCAAAGCCCCGTCGTGTAATTCATATCTGCTTTGTATATGATTGGTAGCCAGCTGAAAATGTGTGGGTGTGCAGCCCCTTTTACCTCCAGACACTGAGGAGTTTTACAAATGGTAAACTGAGGCACAAGGAGGGCTGGTTCACACGGGGCTGGCCCTGTAGCAGATTGGGTCTCCATCGCAGAGGAGCATGGGGCAGGGGTCCCCGCAGCCAGCACCCCAGCATGGCCTCACCCCCCCGGGCTGGGATGCAGCAAGGTCCTTGAACACCAGGGTGCAAATCTCCAACAAGAAATCCCACACCTCCTCCAACCACTCTGGTCATCGCTCCTTGGCAGGACAGAGTTTGGCCCCAGGGCTCCAAGGAGTGAACATCTGTATTCCTCTGTCGCAGGTATGCCAGTACTGAGCACTCACATTACCATCCATGAGTGATGCAGGCACTGTGAATCACCAGTCCCCCTATTAAAGAACAATGAGACATCTTCTTCTGCTCATTACCTGCTCGGATATTATATTTAACAGAAATTTGATTGTTAAATGGCTTCTAAAGCACTCCAAGGTGGCATTTGCACACAGCTCTCTGTGCTCCTCCTAGAGCCAGGCTGCAGAGGGTGAGGTGGCTCAGTGCCAACGCACTGCTCTGGCCCTTCGGTCCTCTAGCCCCATAACCAGCTGGGATCTTCTGTCTTCCCCGGAGAGCTGGCCTACAGGCAGCCACAAACCCACAACAAACATTTTTGCAACAGGGCAGAAGCTGTAAGTGCTGAGTGTGCCCATCACAGAAGAGTGGCAGCACCTCTGTCTGCTTAGCAGCACCTCGGCCAAACTTCATTTTTCCTCCCTGAGAACTTTCCTGCTGGTGGACAAGGTGCTGCAACACAGCACGGGGCACACGCAAAGGGCTTCTTCAGAATAAAGACAGAATATCTGTGCAAAATATGTAAAACATTCCATGCACGGTGAAACCGCAGTGGAGAAAACAAGCAGATATAAAAGACAGTTACAGCCCCTGCAAGAACAGGAACAAAGGAGGAACAGAGAAAGAGATTGTTCCAGTAATTGCCTCCCCCAGGTAAGGATGCTGTGCCTGATCAATGCTGCTGGCACAGAAAAGTGCTGCTTTTTGATTCACCGTTCACCACATTTTGCTACTGCAGCAAATCACATGTAAAATAGTGTATTTCACTGCATCAGGTTAAATAAGTTAGCTTTTTCAAGACATCAGGTTAGCTTTTTCAAGACATCTGTTTGTGTGTGTGTGTGTGCACATGCATGCACTTTCTACCCCATCACGACAAGGTGGTTGACACCAGAGCACCAAGTCAAGAGTGAATTTGGGTGCACCAGGGCACCTAGCCCAGAGAAGAGGAACCCAGGTTCCCTGCCAGGGCCCTCATATCTGGGACAGGAGTGTCAACACCCTGGGCCATGTCACAGGTCTCCACTGGTGATTTGGCACCTGGGCCACTCTCCCTGCACCCAGCTGCCCCCCGGCAAGCACTGCTCGGCAGGGTGCTGCCACCCATGACAAAGCCACTAAAGAGCACCTGGCGAGGACCTAGGAGACACGTCTCTGTAGGTGCCCACGTTGTCTAGATCCACATAGAAGCCATTCCCAAGGGGATGGCACACCTCGTGTTTCCCGTTAGCACAGGCCACCAGGCACAGCAGAGGTGGGTGCTGCCACCCATGACAAAGCCACTAAAGAGCACCTGGCGAGGACCTAGGAGACACGTCTCTGTAGGTGCCCACGTTGTCTAGATCCACATAGAAGCCATTCCCAAGGGGATGGCACACCTCGTGTTTCCCGTTAGCACAGGCCACCAGGCACAGCAGAGGTGGGTGCAGCCTGCCAAGCTGATCAGGGGCTACAGCACGCAGCCATGAGGATGTGCAGATGGGAAGGAGTTCCTGCACCTGGCACACATAAAGCAAGGGAGAAACCTCCTGCTGTTTATCTTTGCCTTAATTTGCATCTTCTTAAAATGCCTAAGTAGTTGCGTTAGTTGATACACTGGCTCAGGCACTCCTACCTAATCCAGTAAGTAAATCTAGGCATTGAAAATATTTGTCCTGTATCTTCAAATGATGCAGTGTTCACCAGTGTCCTTAAGCTTATTTGGGGATGAACCTGCAGCTGGCCATAGATCTCTCTTTGGCGGTTCTGCTATATGGGCAGCTGGAGGGTTTGGGACTACTCATTCTTGCCCTCCAGCAGGAAAAGCCTAGCATTTGAATGTGAAAAGTGATCATCCCCATGACCACAAAGTGGTGTTTGTTTGCTTTGGCCAGGTTCACCAAGAAGTACTCTTTCTGTGGACAGCTATGTTTTTGCCCTGAGACTTTATTGACTCCAGAAGCCCATTTTGTACAGAATATACCTTATTATTCAGTTCCAATGGCTTTTACTGGATTTGAATTATAACAGAAAAGCAAGAGGTGTATAAACTACATTCAGCTTGCTCACTTATTTAATATCAGTTTCTGAAGTGGTTTCTGCACTAGCTGTGTCTATCATCCAGCAAGCCTATGGACCCAAAACCTCTGAGTGTTTTAAAGCTTAAATGTTTGCTAACCTGACCATAACGGTGTCCTAACCAGCAGTGTGTAAAGCTGCACCATGCTGAGGAACGTGGCTGTGGTGGGAAGTCCTGGAAAGGGAGAAGTACTTGATATCCTCATCCACAAAGAGTTGTATGGATGAGCGATGATCTCAAATTCCTTCTGCTCTTCATTCAGGACTTGTGTTAGCACAGGAGCACCAGCCCGACGTGCCATCTCCCGTTGAGACTGTTGTGTAGATAAATGGGCATGATAAAGCTGTGAGTTTCCTGCAAGGGAAATCTCTCTGTTGCAAATGGGAACAGTAAGAGCTTCCTAGGATCCTCCCACCAAAATCTGCAAAGGGTTTGAAATTCGCCTAAAAAGGGGGTGAGGGGAGGAAAGAGTTAAATCCTGATGCCTCTGCTCAATCTTTAGTCTGGCAAAGCTTTTCGTGAGCTCCTGGAGGTTTTTGCCTTAGGAAGGCCCCATGTGCTCTGCACGTTTCAGGTCTGAGCTTCTTTTCTGGGGAAGAGGCGCAACCATTGTGCTAACGCCCGCATAACCCACCACCCAGCGCATTTTACATGCTGCAGATGTTGCGGCCTCTGCTAGAGCATGAGCTGCCATTTGGTTCACAGTGAAGAAACATCGATTTTCAGCCTTGTAGGCTCCTCAGTCAAGCTTGATGCTGGTCATGAGTGCAGCCATCACACGTGAGCAGAGGGAGCTATCGATGTTCTGTGCGGGCTGCTGAAACACGGCAGCAGTTAGCTTTACTGCACACATTGAATATCTGAGGATGGAGCTCCTGTGTATCCTTCATTCCAAATTCCGATGGTCAAAAAAGTAGCATGCACTTATAATCGAAGACAAAACTGACTACATTTGCTTTCCGGGGAACTTGGCATTACACGCGGGATGAACTGCAGCTACCCTGACATCCCTGAGACCCTGTGCAGTCTTCATGTCTCCGCTGCAATCAGCTATTACAGTGGTCTCCAGGGAGTAAGCAATGGGCCTTTTTTTTCTTTTTTCCAGCACAGAAATGCAAAAGAGAAGCTTAAAAGCAGTGTTAATTATGATTTTTAGAAAAAAGACCAGCCATCTGTCTCCTCTTGTTGCCGCCATGTGCGGAGCCACAAGGAAGCCCTCGGTGTCCAACACACACTTGCCCCAGATGCTCCACAGCTGGTTTCCTTTCCCCATGCCCTCTGCATTAGCTCACCTCCTGACCTGGCATCGGACTGCCCACAAGCACTTGCTTACATAGGTGTGTTGTGCTGGGAATTTGCTGAGGCATATTACGCTGCCAGCAAACCCTGCAAAACTTTTGTTGCAGGCATGACAGCCAGAGGAGATATGCAAGGTATGGCTGAAAGGAGAGAGAGCACTTTTTACTAGTACAAGGGATATACAGCTGGGAAAAAACCAAACAGGCTTTCAGGCACAAAAGCCCTTCTGCAGGTCAGAGTATTTGGGGCAGCACCTGGTATCTGAGCATTATAGGTGGTGAGGCACGTGGGAAAGGTGCTGTGTTTCTTACACCAGCTTAGGAGGCAGGTGTTGTTTAGTTTGCTTCTCTTTTCTTCACACCACGTGGTCTCCATTTCAAACAGCAAATGTCACTCTCTCCCTTTCAGCGGCAGTGATGTTGCTGTCGCTGTACTGCTGTGCCCAAAAGCTTGTCTGCTTTCTTCAAAGGTGGTCTGCAATGTTGTCTGTCGACCTAGTAAAAGCTGTTATTTATGCCTGCACACCTTGCCTCACTTTTAACCTGGAATATTTACATCTTCTTACCTGAGTTCCTAGGTAACTAAAGACAATTTCAAAATCCTGAAAAAATGACAGGAGGCGAGTTTGGGAAATAAAGGGCTGCAACTTTTCTGTAATGGCATTAAAAGTGTAAGAGCCAGGCTGACCGCGGATATCAACACACATCACGAATGAAGCCAAAGGCAGCGCCGCAGCTCCTTCAATGGTGCATTTGGCTCGCACGCCTGTTAGCCCTGTAGTTTAAGGCCCCAAGCCAAACATGTTCTCCTGATGTACTCCTGAAAGAAACAGCAGTAGCAGAAGCTTTCTCCTATGGAGGTGTAGGAGCAGGTTGCTCCCATCTCTTCCCTCGATGTGTCAGAGAAAAACAGACCCTATACTGGCCTGGGAGAAAGAGAAGGGCGTGAAGGTGAGTAACAGATATTTATAAAGATGCATGTGAAGAAACAGATGGAAGACATTGCCTAAATTACTTACCTTCAGACTGAAAGAAAAGGTGTCTGTCTCCCATACCCAGATGACTCACCATCAGCATCTCAGCCTCAGAGAAAGCACCCGTAAGAAGTAGCATCTCTGAGACAGAGACCTGCCATCCCTGACGGAGAACGTCGGCTTCCCTGCTTGACCTCCCTGTGAAGTCTTCTGGGACCCAGAGAGTTAATCTTTCTCCCAAAAACATATCAGGTCCTTTCTTTAGGTAGGAGCTAGTCAGGCTACTCATCTTATTTAAGTGTGTAGTTTCACTTCCCCAGAGGTGTAAATACTCCTGTGCCAGAAAACTGTCAACTCTTGTTGGTGGGCGACTCCTTGCCTCGCAGAGGGATGAAACTCTCCTCCCTCCATGATTCACTGTGCCACTTCCAGCGGGAGCGAGAGCTCATCTCAGCCCTATAATCTGCAGCAGGCTGGATGTGAACGGACACCTCCATGCAATGGAAGTTCAGAGCTTATTACAGGCTCTTCGCTGATACTGGAGATAATGTTAATTACCCACTCTGGGATGACAATGGTTTATTGCTGGCTGATCTCTCGAAGCTTTTCTCAAGCATTTTGTAAAAAAATGGGCCTTGCCAAGGATGGAGAGGGCAGGAGGAGACAGAACGCAGTTGTGTGAGTCTCCAGCTCAGCACGCGCGACTTGAGAAGGGTGCCTAGGTTTTAACACGAGCTGGAGACAGGATCTGTGCATTTACCCATTCTCAGATCTATTTTGGGAGTCACAAGGTTTCTGTGTGTGGGTATAGAAAGGGCAGTGCTCCCCATCGGCACACTTTTGCAGCCATCACACTTCTGTGCTTGCTAGAGGTACAAAAATATTGGGTTTTGATTGTGTCAGAAGGTACTGAAATTGCTGTCTCATTTTACTAGGTATTGCTATAATCAAGTCTGCCAAACTGAATTTTACAGGACTCTCTGGTATTAAAGGAGACTCAGTGATCGCACCCTTGTCACCTTCCCATGCAGACACCTTTGCCAATCACTTATTTGCAGGGGTGAGGACCAGTCTATTTATTCACTCCTCAGTCTGAAATCATTCTGTATCTCCATGAGATGATCCACACGCAGGAGCACGTCTTGTCACTCTCGACAGAAAGGGGCAGGAACCTCTTCTCAAAGCCTCCAGCTTCTGTACACGTGGGAGTCGCTTCCCAACGTGGATTGCCAGCCACCAAGGCACATCTGCCCTCGAAAGGAGGCAAGCAACTCGGAGGGAAGTAAAATGGCTTAACAGATACTGGCAATCAGCTTTTGACCTGATTTTATACTGAGTTTTCTAGTGAAAAAGGAGCATTTGTAGTCTATCAGCATAGCACTGAACCATATTAAATACGCCTCCATTTATCTTCAGTAAGACTAATACAGTTCCTTATTATTGGAACAATGGTATATTTTTGTCACCCCTAATTATTAACTTATCTGGCTGTGATTGCTTCACTTATGAAAAGGATATGCTAGGTAACCATAGTAGCTATACAGCTCTTATATAACCACTGTTTTAAACTGGTTTTTTTCAGCTGTTTTTTTCCTTTTTTGCTTTTCTTACAGCTTTTCTATTTTTCTTTGGCATAGGTAAGTAAACCCAAAGGGCTAGATCCTACAGTTACACTGATGTTTTTGGAGCATGGCCTGGAGTTTTATCAGTTTACGTCATCTGGGAGTGGGCCCATGAAATTTTTGAAACGTTGAAATAAATGAAAGCAGACAGGTGACAGAGTGAGAGCACCAGACAGAGAGAATGGCGACAGCCAAGGCAGTGAAAGTCTTAGCTTTATTTGGAGGAAAAGGGCCTGCAAGTACATCTGGTACCGGGAGGCTAAACACACACACAGATTTGCTGCGAGCTGAAAACGGGAGAAAAATGTGGCCTGTACAGAAAAATAACTTCCAGTGTTTTCCTCCGTGACATTGGCAAGCATTCACTGTCACGTTAGCCCCGAATGCTTTTTGCATGTTCCCACAGCATTTGCCACTCCAGGCAAGAGGAGGCCAGAGGCAAGTGATGGGAGAAGGTAGCCTGGAGACGTTTATCACCAGCCATCGTTCACAACTGCCTTCACGACAAAATTCACCCTGGACATCTCGGAGGCCGCTCGCCCACGTGTCCATTATACGGAGATACACATAAATATATCATGAGTCTGAAATAACACATTTAGTGCACAGGGTGAGCTTTTCAGTGACTGCAGCTCGTTTCTGATGCCCAGCACAGTCAGCGTCTCCAGGATCTCACTGATGGAAGGAGACAGGGGACAACCGCCACTTCTCTGACTGCTGCCTCTCCTCGCTCTCAGACGGCCTCATGCCAAGAGGGGCCATGAAGCCAACAGATGGTTGCCCATGAGCTCGTGCTCCTCCACTGCTCAGCCACGAGGAGTGCAGCCTCCTTCAGTTTGTAGTTCCAGTGCTGGAACCCCAGGTCCTTCAGCAACCAGCTCATTGTGCCAGCTAGATTGCCATAGCCATTTCATTTTTGCTGCTGAGGACACTGGCCCCAGTGACAATGAAGGGAGGGCTGAATTCCTTTCCCAGCCTGGCTCTCTGTTTTGACAGTAATTCTTTTTATAAATCCCAGACAGCACGTCTTTTCACAGGCAGTTGTAAAGCTGGATTTAATACACGTCAGAGAGAATACACGAAAGCTCTCGCACATTCTGCGGCGTGGGTTTTTTTCGACAGCTCTGTGAACGTGCTGACCGGCAGCTGACCTTGCCTCCTGACGCAGCGCGCAGCCACCGAAGGATGGGCCCCATTCTGCCATCATTAATATTCCAGATGTCACTTCACCCCCTACATCTGCTTCCTCCCAAGATGACAACTGGGGTTCCACCAGCCATCTACAACAACTCATTGCTGGAGGAGTGGGGCCACACAACATGGCCAGTATGCAAGCTCATAGGGTACAGCCCAGGCACCCTTGCTTCCTTGACCTGCCTTGCAGCACTATAGTTATTCCTTCTCTTGGTGCAGCCCTTCCCCGTGCAAACAGGGTGAGTACAGCCTTGAGGGGACAAGGGCAAGGCAAGGAAGAAAGAGCAAAGTCACCCTGAGGACTAGGCTGGGCTACAGCCACCTGGAGACCCTTCACCATCACAGATATTCAACAAGTCCTGCCACATTAGGGTAGGTCCACCTACACCTAAAATAGCCTAATCATCCTGAAGATCCTTGTCTAAGCCTTCAGGTGGTGTTTCACTTTCCCTAAGAGCTACCTGGCAGTTTCTAAAGTAACTATAATCCCATTGTCCCTGTTTGATTGATTTTCCAACAGCTGCCACAACTACAGTTGCTGTACTAAACCTTCTTGCTCCTCAAGTCATCGTGCATCTCCACTCCCTCACATCAAATATTTGTGAAACCCGAGAAGCGGGCCCTGGATAATAGATAATCTATTGATAAATACCTTTCAAAAAACACCATCTGGAAGCCAGGCAATCGAGCAACATAAGATAAACCACATTCTTCCCATACAACCTGTATAAGGTACAGCATGCAGGTTTGATGAATCAAACATTAGTAGAAATGTCTCTGCTGTCTTTTGAAATCTCCTGGGCCTCACAAATGTGCACCCAGGAGGAGAAAGGTGGCACGGAGCAACTCCAGTTCCTAAGTCCCTGCTCTTCAGACAGGTAGGACCGTCACAACAGCCATTTTCCGTTTAGGTTTACACTATCAGAAGGATTTAGCAGTGTTTGCCTGCCCTTCCTCAAGTTCCTTGGAAATGTACCCCAATCCCAGCATGCAGCTGTCAAGTGTTAGGTGGGTACAAGCTTCTCCTGCCCGGTACAGCCCTGCTTTGCCTCAGAAAGGCACAGAGCACTCCCCAGACCAGGCTGGCTTTAAATCTTGCTGTGCCACAAAGCGACTTTTTTCTTTCAGAGGTAATATGTAAGTATGTGTCATCCCTCTGGAATATTCTGGCAGTTGTTCTGATATCATCAGTCTATAAAACAGCTGATAATATTCCCCGTATTATTTTCCTTAAAGCCCTCAAGCTGAAATTTGACGTTTTTCTTCAATTACTGGATGTACGAAAGCTCTGAAGATTCGTTCAGCCCATATCCAGGACAACCAGTGCCAACCTGCCAGTGTCACACAGAAAGCCCCTCTCTGGCCTACATTCCCCAAGAGGCTTTTCCTTCAAGGTGACCAAATATACTGTGGTTTTTCTCAGTAGAAGGAGCTTCTCACACAGCAGTTTGAACACCACATCCCTGGAACCCTCCAAAACCACGTCCCATTTCTGACAGTACCAGCTCTGTGCCAAACAAGTGTGCAGGAAACCTGAAGGTAGGCGATTAGGGAAATGTACTCCTAACCCCTGGTAACCATGGGCCAGTTTGTTTATTGAATTAAGAAGGCTTGCGGCCTTTATTAGTTTTCATAAGTATTACTATTAAAAATGCCCATCCTTTTGACATCCTGGTACCACTCAAGAGCAGCTCTGTGGCAGTCAGTACCAGGGCTATGCGAGCTTGCATAAAAAGAAGGGCTTTCTAATGCTTTTCAGTGCCTTTCTTTGCTTCCACTGAATGCCTCTTGATACTTTTCTTACAGAGACAGAAGTCTTCAGCCTACTTTTGTCTGCAGCTCGAATGCTCTGTGCATTATTATCACGTCCCTTTTAGCTTTATCTTTAGAGGAACAGCTGCATCTTTTCATTCTTTCTTCATCCAAAAGCCTTTGCAGAGTTATTACTAAATCCTGCTTGGTAATGAACAGAGTCCTGCACAGTATCAGCAGGGCGATCCATGATGAGCTCTCACCAAGGAGATGGGTCGCTCCAGCACAGTCAGTGAGAGGCGCCTGCTCTGCTCTCTGCACCCCACTTACACAAGCATGTGTGGGGTGAACGCCACCAGAGAGCTGATCCAGACAGAAAAAAATCATCTAAAAAACAGTCCAATTCTTCAGTCAGATCAGTTCCCCAACCTGTTTCACTGAGTGACAACAGAAGCATTTGTACTGCAGAGCGTGCCCAGAACAGCACGAGTGGGCGGATGGGATGGCAGGAGCGGGAGGGAGGAGAGGAAGGGAAGAGGACTGCTTTTTTAAGAAGCACTAACAGCTTAAACACACTTAAAATGATAATTTAATTGAAGAGACCAGGGATTTTAGTCTTATAAAGATACCAAGGGAATCTTAGCTTTTCAAACCAGATTTGCAGATGATAGTTTCCTAATTACCTAGATTCTTGGATGACGTTTCGCTCACACCTAAAATAAATAAAATTGAAAAACATCAGTATTTAAGACATCTCTCTCCCCTTCCCTCATCCCCTTCTGATTCCTGTATTTTCTATGCTTGGCATCACTAGGCACGCAGGCAATTTCACCATATTCTTAATAGTGATTCACTCCTCTGTTTTAAAGCACGGTTTCACATCGCAATCTTTGAGCTCACCTACTCCATTCTTGCTGCCTAGGGCCTTACAAAAACAAGAGCAGAACACGGAAAACATTATAAATATTTTTAATGGGTCTTCATAAAAACAATTTCAAAACAGTATTTACACTGAAGGTATAAATATCCCCTTATGAATAAATAATGCTGTTATCCAATAAGCCCTGCACTTGATCACACTCACATCAAGAATAATTATTTAGCTCCTTCAGAGAAGTTAAAATAACCTCTTAGGGCATGGGAAACTTCTTTTCCATCCATAATTCCAGTCAGCAGGCAAACTGGTAAACAAAAGCAGATAATATCAACTCGGATGTAAGAAGGAAAAGAGCTAGTGGGCAGACTAGGCACAAGAGCGATGAATATAATTTGGCTGTGAATAAATTTAGGCTGGAAATTGGGAGGCCATTTTCAGACATCAAAGCAGGGAAGTTCAGACCAGTCTTTCAATAAAAGCAGTGGGACAAAAATGAATTGGATTCAAAACAAAGCCTGCAACTTGTCTGAAGGAGACTACAAGGTGTGGCTGCCTGCTATAGCCAAGCTCTGCACCTTGATGCAGCAATCCCTCCCAGTCTGGTGCTCCAGAGTATCTCCTGTGGCAGCTAAAGGCTGACAAAGGCTTGTGGCTGTTCTGTTGACAAAGAGGCACCATTTGACACATTAGAGTGCTATGTCACCGTGGTAGCATCCTCACGGAACACCTTGGCACCATGTTTCACTCCGAACCCAGCAGCATCGCAGCAGGGTCTCTCTGTGCCACTCCAGGTCCCCGACAGCACTGCACTGCATCAGCATCTCCTGAGGCGGTCACTGCCTGTGGGGCACCTCTGCCACTGTCCTCTCAAACAGCACACCTCTTAAGGCACATCACAGATTTTACCTTAAAAAAATGCCTTATCTTCCTCACAGACTTTATGTACCTTCCCTTCCACTGTTCCGTGGTGGGGAGGGGGAGGAGAGGAATTTTCTGCCAAGGTTTTAGAGAGCAAGCCACATTTTGGAGGGCGGTATCTCCTTTCTTCTAGGAAGTGGACCGCACGGTACTTTTGAGTTTCTGTGGGAGACACCTGCACTACCAGGTTCACTGGAGCAGAAAACAACATCATGAGTGTGCCCAAGAGAGATGTACAAAGGTGTTTTGCTCCTGCTCCCCAACCCAAAGGCACCGGGACAAGACCCTTGTCTGAGTGACACTGGCCACCGCAGCACCTCCACCACAGAGCTGCCAAGGGCCTGGGCCCAGCCCCATACCCCGCTCAGCCCTGACTGGAGGGGTTCCCCCCGCCTCAGGCCCGGACCCGCGCCCCACACCCCCCCCAGCCCCTGCCTCGGGCCCTGTCCCCCGCCTCATGGCCCGTCCCCAGCCCTGGCCGGGGGTCCGGCCCTGCCCCAGGCCCCCTACCCGCTCTGGCCGGGGCTACCCCCGGCCCCCGCAGCCCCACGGCGGGGGACCGACAGACACTCCACGGCGGGAGCAACGAGCCGGGCGGGGGCCGGCGGCCGCGGCGCTGAGGGGAGAGCGGGGCGCACCGCGCGCAGCCAATCGGCGGCCTCAGCGCCTGGTCCGATCTCCCCGGAGCGTTCTCATTGGCCGCTCCCCTCCCCTCGCCTCACGGCGGCGACCAACGGGGCGCGGGCGCGCCGGGGAGGGGCGGGGCCGGGCGGGGAGCGCGCGAGCGGCGGGGGCGGCATGGCGGTGTCCCGGCGGCCGTGAGGGAGCGCGTGCGGGCGGCGGTCGCCATGTCGCCGGTGTGGTCGCTGGGCGCGGGGCTGCTGCTGCTGCTGCTGTGGGTGCGGCACCGGGGGCTGGAGGCCGTGCTGGTGCACCACCGCTGGGTCTTCGTCTGCCTCTTCCTCCTGCCGCTCTCCATCCTCTTCGACGTCTACTACCAGCTGCGCGCCTGGGCCGTCTGGCGCCTCCACAGCGCGCCGCGGCAGCACGCCCAGCGCGTCCGCCACATCCAGGCGCAGGTGAGGCCCCCGCACCTCCTCCCCGGCCCGGGGGGCGGCTCTGCGGCAGGAGAGCTTGTCCCCCGCCCGCTCCTCGCCGGCCCGGGGCCTGGCGGCGACCCCCCCCCCCCCCCCCCCAACCTCGCCCGGAGCCGGGGCAAAACCCGGCCTTGAATCCGGTTGCGGCAGCCGGAGCGGGAAAAAGCAAACGAATAAAAGCCAGCGGGTGTTCTCTTGCCCCTGTGGGTTCCCCCTCCCCCCCCGAAACTCCTCTCGAAGTTGCGGCGGCAACAGCTGGCAAGTCCAGATGCGGCTGTCCGGCTGCTGTCGCTGTAACACCCTTCGGGATGTGCGGGGCATCTCTCCGTACGCTCACATGGTGTAGGCAGTACGTCTGTGCGCGTGTGTAACATGAAAATGTCAGTCTTTGCATGGCTGGCTTAATACCGTGGTTTAACACCGCTTACATCCTGCTTCTCGGCATTGTTAGTTCCGAGAGATGATTGAAGGGGAGCCGAAACTTTTCTCCCACCCAGAAATGCAGATGTCTCTACTGTTTCTGTGCTCTCTAGTATTTATGGTAATTCTGTCACGTCTACTTCTGTTTTCTGCCTGGACTCCCATGATCATTGCAGATACAGACAGATATTAATCTGCGCGGAGTTATTCTTCAAGAGTTTGGGGTTGGGTTTTTTATCACCAGCTGTAGTAGCAGTTGAGCTGTGAAGAAAATGCTACAATTGATGTTTGTTCTCCAAATTAACCATCGTGGCTTTGCAGAATTCATGGATCATGTGTATGGCTTACACATTTTCCTTCTCAACTTTTCTCTCTTTGCCCATTCATTTTCAGGCTCAGAACATTTTTTGGTGTGTTTAGGAGGAGGCATTGTTTCATTAACCTTCACGGAACTGACATTGTTTATAATGGTGATAATACCTCCCTTCGAGTATAGGTTTTCCTGTGGATTTTTAAAACTTTCATTGTTGTTTCATTTGAACATAGTTGTTTGAATCCCATCTCCAAAAAAACCCAAAAGCTACAGGGTGTCAGAAATGCTTCCTCTACATAACTAGACCCCTCTGGTGGTATTTTATTTAGAAGTTCAGAGGTCTGCAGAGAGACTTCCAAAGCATCGCTACTCAACACAGAGACACCCAGACTTTGTTACTTGCAGGTAACATGCATGTAGAGGAGTAACAGTATTTCTGAATGCTTTTTCACTGCGAGGGAAGAATGTTTCTGTCATACATTATTGATGACGTGTATGCCTTACAGTGTCAGTTCAGTTGTTATTTCTTGCAGGTTCGGGAATGGAAAAATGAAGGCAGCAAAAGATACATGTGCACTGGCCGGCCTGGCTGGTTGACTGTATCACTTCGTGTTGGAAAGTATAAGAAGATCCATAAGAACATCATGATCAACTTAATGGATGTTCTGGAGGTGGACAGTGAAAGACAGGTAACAAATTCTTCACAAAGCTTTCGTAATAATGAAGTTTACAGCTTTTTTTTACTGTATACTGAAGAGGAGATTAGAGTCCGTAAAGAACAAAGGATTTTGTAGCAGTAGACCCACCAAATTTCAGGTTTTACAATGTGCGTGTGGATCATTCTATCCAAAAAAAAACAGCATATGGAATTGCTTAGCTTTTATGTGCTGATGTCTAAAAGACCAGATTGATTTATGGTTTCGGGGACTGAGCAACAACATGTTGAGGCAGAGGAGGAATCACTAAACAGTTTCAGCTATTTTTAGTAGTGATCTTAGGAAAGCAAGTCTCTGAATTCTGATAACAGATGGAAGTACAATCCAGTTAGCTGTATTTTGTCATCGTTAATGCTGAACACTTAATTTATGTTTGGGGGGGGGAATTGATTTTTTTTGCTTTTTAGGTTGTTCGTGTGGAACCTTTGGTGACCATGGGCCAGCTGACTGCACACCTGAATCCCATGGGCTGGACTATTCCTGTGGTACCAGAGCTTGATGATCTTACAGTAGGTAAGGGTCATTGTGATGATAAAAGACTCACTGATTTTGCTGCATTTTCGTTAGCTTTTTATGCAGTAACATGTTGCATTATTTTAAAGATTCTGGAAACACTCTATTGAACCTTATGTTCTGTTGTGGTATTTATGTTATAAGCACTTCCTTTTTTTTTTTTTTTAAATGCTCTTAACAGTCATGCCCAGAGCTTAAAGGTAGGATTTTGTTCTCGTAAAGCACCTTCATTTTGGAGTGTGTGTCATATGATTTTTTATGTGCTCTCTTGATAAGGTGGTCTGATCATGGGAACTGGCATTGAGTCTTCATCCCATATATATGGACTTTTTCAGCATACCTGTGTGGCCTATGAACTTGTTCTTGCTGACGGAAGCCTTGTGAGATGTACACCAGTAAGACAAAATGTTATTTTGCTATCATTTACAATGTCGTTGACAGTTATCGGTATGGATATATGATTTAGTATGAAATACTTTTTGCAGACTGAAAATTCAGACCTATTTTATGCAGTGCCTTGGTCTTGTGGTACTCTGGGTTTCCTGGTTGCAGCAGAAATAAAAATGATTCCTGCCAAGAAATATGTCAAAATACATTATGAGCCTGTGAGAGGACTGCAGAAGATTTGTGAAAAGTTTACTGAAGAATCTAAGAAAAAGGAGAATAGTTTTGTGGAAGGACTTGTGTATTCTTTGGAAGAAGCAGTCATCATGACAGGAGTCTTGACTGATGAAGCTGAGCAAAGCAAGGTAATTAAAGGGAAGTTACTCACAAAATAAAAAAATACCCGCAAAGTTTAACTGAAGCTGTGCTATATGCCAATATAAAACCAGAATCAGTATAAGATTGGAACAATCTCAACATGGGATTAAAAGTTAGATCTGTCCATCAGAATATTTTAAATTACAGCTCTTTGGAGTACAGACTCTGTTGTAGTACCAAATCTTTTCAACTGATAAGAAATGACCCGCTGATTTCATTATTCTAGCAAATAATTTAGCCTACAGTCTTTTCATTGCAGTACCTAAGGAGGAAGAGAAGTATCTTATATACAGAACAATGCTGTTTTAAACTGCAGTTATTCAGAGTAACTCTTTTCCCAACAAGCTTTTAGTACAGTTAATATTGGTAAAACACATCAGGGACATTTACAGGGGGGACATGCTAGCTGTTCACTTTGGCCCTCAACCTGGATGTTTCTCCTCTGCCATAATGAGACTTTGGAGTAATGATGGGTTAAAAGATCGGTATTTTAGGAATCCAGTTCTGTCACATTCATGGTCTCTTAATTAGCTTTTAACAGGCAAGCCTTATTTAAACCTTAATGGCAAGAAAGGTAAGGAGGAGCCATGCATGTGGAGAAATGAAGGCTCCCTAGATCTCATGATAGTCTCATTCAAACTGTCACAGAGGGTATAACTTTGATTCTTCACAGTAAAGGAATTTGGGGACCCGCTTAGCGTACTTGTTACCGCTTAACGTACTTGTTACCGGTGTTGATGCTTGCTAATGAACGCATGTTTTCTTTAGGTAAACAGAATTGGCAACTACTACAAGCCATGGTTCTTTAAGCATGTGGAGAAGTATTTGAAAGCTGACAGGACTGGAATAGAATACATTCCTTCAAGACATTATTACCATAGACATACACGCAGTATCTTCTGGGAGCTCCAAGTAAGACCAGTTCTAAAATTAGAGTAACATCTGCAGGAAGATGTTCTGCTCATTCCCAATGTAGGGACAATGTACCTTCCTCCCCTTGATAACACTTCTGCTTTTCTGAATTTAGACCTTAAGTACATATTTCAACATTAAGCTTTTACACCTACTAAGTGATTTTCAAAGGCAGGTGGTGGAAAAAACATGAATGTGAAATTATGGCTGAAAATTTGCCCTGCCTAAATAGTAATTACGTGATAAGGTCATTACTTTGAATTTCATAAATGTATTTGTTGTGATGTGCATTTACACAAAACTTTATTTGGCATTCTGAAAGATTCCCTCCCATTGCTACATTTTGAATCTCTGGAGTGAGATACCGGATCCTTTCAGCTCCCGGAGAAGTTAAATGGGTTGGCTGTGCAGGAAGTACTTAAAATTTTACAGCTTTAAAATTCTTTTAAGAACTGATCTTGTATGTGTTTATTCTTGCAAGAGTTCTGTAAGTTTAGCTTCTTATGCACTCCTCCTTCAGCCATTTTAAGATAATAGCCTACTGTTTTTGAAAGTATTTGGGGCTGAGTATGTTATGATTCAGATGACTGAAAATCAGTCGTTGTAACTAGAGGAGGCTTAGGGCAGGGCTGTGTAGCTAAGTTCAGTCCAGGCCTCTCTTATTTGTTCATATTTGTATTATAGTAGTTTAGCAAAAGTATTAGCAGCTAAATTTATTGAAAATTTGGCTTAATATTGCTCGGAGGATTCTGAAGTGTTGTCCGTTGGTTCACTTACACATTCTTAAGTCAAACTTTTTTCTTTCCTCTTTAAAGGATATCATTCCTTTTGGCAATAACCCTGTTTTCCGTTACCTGTTTGGCTGGATGGTTCCTCCAAAAATCTCTTTGTTAAAACTCACCCAAGGAGAAGCTATCCGAAAGCTGTACGAGCAACACCATGTTGTACAGGACATGTTGGTGCCAATGAAGAGCCTTGAAAAATCTATCCAAACCTTCCATGCTGACCTTCATGTAAGAACATATGTTTTTAAAATATGGCGAATCTCTTTGACTGTCTGTAATAAGAACTGTGACTGTTGATCTTAAGACATTATAGTCCGCTTGTGTAAAAGGTCGTTATTGTATCCTGGGGAGTACTGTGCTTTGTGAGTCTATGATGCAAGGCTGTGGAAGAAATGAACACAGCTTTCTGAAAAAAAGAATTAAAAAAAAAAAGTGAGATTCAAACTGTAGTAGAAGGCCAACACTTCTAAAAGATTTTATCGCTTAGTAAAACTTGAACTGATTTCTCTTTCACCTAAAATGACTGGTGGTCTCACAAAACCCCAACGGTGGGAATTAACGTCCCTTTCTTGCTTTTATTTCTGAATTTATTTTAGTATAAGAAGTACAAACTTGGCAACTTCAATTTTGATCTGACCTGGAAAAGAAAACTCTTCATTCTCTTTTTACTCATAATGTGTATTCGGTTGTTGCTTTGGGATCAGGGATGGGTTGGGTTTGGGGTTTTGTTTTTTTTTTTTCATTTCAAATATGTAAGGGGGAGGAGATGTAGTCGTGGCAGGACATGGCACACATTCTGAGCATCTCAATCTATTTGTGTTACGGTCCTTGGAAAGTGCAGCTAAGAACCAGAGCAAGACAATTCGAAAGGAAGAGCTGTGTAAGTTTCAATCCCAAATTGGGAAGAAGTCCTCTTCACTCTTCCATTTTGTCCTCTTCACTCTTCCATTTTGTCACCTTTATTAAGAGATCACTTAAAGGATTGTTTTGTTAAAAATAAGTGATGATGTGTTTTCTTTCCTCTGCAGGTGTACCCTCTTTGGTTATGCCCTTTCATATTGCCCAATAATCCTGGTATGGTCCACCCAAAAGGGGATGAAGCAGAACTCTACGTGGATATAGGAGCTTATGGAGAGCCCAAAAGGAAACAATTTGAAGCCAGGGCTTCAATGAGGCAAATGGAAAAGTTTGTAAGAAGTGTGCATGGGTAAGGATACTATTACTTAGAATAGTAATAATGCCATATAGTTTACACCCGTGTGGTTTAATCACAGTTATTTAATCCCACAGCACTTTAATATTGCAATAATTTAACAACCACAATAACTGAAAACTAATTTTAATTACTAATTTTGATGTTAAGATTTTAAAATATTATTTCACTTTGATTATTTGATTGCAAAACCAACCAACCAAACGAGCGCACTGGCTGAAGTTCTTGCAGTGTATTTGGGAGCTGGGTAGCTCCAGGTCACCTGTGAATCCTTTCGGCTCCGGGCTGCTCTGGGAGTCTCTGCTGCAACAAAATTCATCCATACTGCCAGGTGCAAAAGACCTCGGCAGGTCTGTACTGACTGTGCATAAACCAGTTGCTGCCCAGAGGTGGTGTTAGCATGAGGCTGACTTGTTTTAGGCTGGTTCAGAGCAGGGGCAGAGCAAGCGCTGTGTTGGCCACAGTCCCTCCAGGAATCCCACAGGCTGTTAAAGTATGGACAGCTTCCCTGCCTGCCCTTGGGGCTGTTCTGCTCCCTGCAGTCCTTGCAGCGTCATGCTGCAGCTCTGCCCTGTCCTTGCGCTGGCATGTCCTTGCACAGGGAGGCCAGCCTTGACTCTTCCCTGCAGTCCCTGTGCGGTGGCGGGAGTCCTTCCTCCCTCACAACTTGCACTTCCATAGCTTCCTTTTCCCTGCCCCGATTCTTATTCCGTAGGACCGCAGTAGGCGAGAGATATGTGCCCACCATCTGTCACAGTCTTGTGCCAGCCTAATTTGCTGTAGTAGTGTCAGTGGAGAAGCAGTTACAGGCTTGTTTCTCAGGAACAAAAACCAACTACATGGTATTTTTACACTATCAGTATAATTTATCCACATTTCTATTTTGACCTACTTCTCAGTCTAACAGTGATTACATCCCATGTGGCTAAGTAACAATGGTGAGTCTGCTTCAAGATGATTTGGAGAGTGGAAATTACTTTTAGCTGCAGTAAGTGATCTGCCAGAGAACAAAGCAACCAAAAGTGAATTTTAAGCTTTTTTTAATTAACTTAAAATTAAGCTTTTATTTTAAAGCTCTCTACTAACAAAGTTTTGTCTCTTCTCTACCTGTCACTGGGAGATGAACAATGGATAAATGCTTAATCTTACAGTTTCGTAATCACACACAATAGAGCTTTTACATAACAGTTTGTGTTTTACTGCTGTACTCTGATGCAAGCTGCATTTTAGAGAGCACAGTATGAAAGTAAGGAAGAGTCCTCAGCTAAATAAGGATTTAATTTATTTTTGTAAATGGACCTTTGTTACACTGTGCTTCATTTACACTATAAATTTATCTTCTCAGCCTGGCCTGATTTGGCAGGCTTTTGCCTTCCTAATTATATTCTCAATGTCCAGTTCAAAGAAACTGTAAAAGGTCAAAGCACATATTCCTACGTCTGCCTTGGATGCATTTTGTAACGCAGGCTAATACGAGATGCCATGACTGTACCTCCATGGATCACAAGAAAGCATGCAGAAAAAATACTTCCTTTTTTTTGAAGCTGGAATTAAAAGGTTTTGAATGGAAGAAAAAGGAAAGCAGGCTTTCAAAAGCAGTTAGAAAAGTATTTGTCAGGGAGAATTTAGGTTATGTGTTGTTTTCAGTGCAAGGGGTCAGACTCTTGATTTGGGGCAACTTCTGAAGTTCTCTCTAGACTTGCGTTTCTGTGAACGCTAGTTGTTAGAATACAAGTTGTCAGAAGATTTGCCTGCACATGGTTAGGCTGTCTAAATGTGAACCACTCTTTTGTACACGTTTTAGTCCTTCTCCTTCTATCTTTGCAGTAGCAAAACTCATTCAAGTGTCAATACACTGATGGCTAAAGAAGTGTTCTGAACCGTATTATAAAAGCAACGGTTATTTTAATTGCTTTCTTTTCCCGTCTTCCCCTTCACCAAAATGACTGTAGCAGTATTGTGCTGTTTTCACCATTACATGTTATTTCCTCTTGGAAAAGAGATCACGGTAATGTTAAATCCACAAAATACAATTGGCCAAGTGTCCCAGCATAATCCATGTGAGCAATTATATTTGCTTGGTTTTAAAAAGCATTTTTGATGGGGTTTTTTGTTGAGTATTTGCTATTCATAGCTTGCCCTGAATTTTTTTTTCATATTCTATTTCAGATCTTGTGGTGCAATTAATACGGAATCTCTGTGTCTTTTTTTTTTTTCTTTCTTTTTTTCCCCTCAAGTTTCCAGATGCTGTATGCAGATTGCTATATGACCCGTGAGGAGTTCTGGGATATGTTTGATGGTTCATTATACCACAAGCTGAGGGAGCAAATGAATTGCAAGGATGCCTTTCCAGAAGTGTATGACAAAATCTGCAAAGCTGCGAGGCACTGAGCCTGGATGATCTAATCAAGCAATCAGGGAAAAATGAATTTACCTATAGCTAGTCAGTATATCCTTTAAAAAAAAAGCTTTATTGCTCTCCAAATAAGCTCATTCTTGTTGATGTTCAAAGGTATGAATTCCTGCTTTATAAATTTATGTTTCATATTTCTTCATATGTTTTAAAACCTATTTTCCAAACTCAAAGTGATTGTTTTTAAGAAATCTTAAGTACTAGCCTTTGTATCTAACGTAGTGACATAGGTGAATTCACCTATTTCCAAGCATAAGAAAAATAATCGGAAAGGAAGAAGGTGCTGGAGTTACACCAGCTGTATACCATAGCTATATTTAACCTTATTTTTGAAAACAGTAAGGAGGGCTCAGAAATCGGTGCCAAAGCTGAACGCATTGTCAAATTAATTGTGGTGTTAAAAACATTTGCCTCCAGTCGGTAACCTGCAGAACCGCTTAGCAATGGTACCATAATCTTGCGGCTGTACAGTGCTGCACACAGTTGTGTGGTGCTATACCGCTTGGGTTATGCTGTACAATAATCTCAGCAGAGCAGTTAAACTCCCTAACTGTGGCTTCAGTTTCAAAACAGAGCATTGAGGTGTGAAGAAAATGCTTTTTACTTGTGCCTATCAGATTTGAACTGATTTAGATTATAAAGTGTTAGTGGACGTAGGTTTTAGGTGCTTTGTAATTGGCTAACAGTGCATTGGTTTTGTGCCCCAAATATCAATGTTCTGGCTTCGTAGGCTACTGAAACAATTGCTGCTATTTCATATAGCCAAGTTTTAGCTTCAGTTTTTACTTGTGGTGGGTCAGTTTATTTGGATTTTTTTTGTTTTGTTTTTTTTGGGGGGGGGGGTTGGTTGCTGCTTAATTTTAGTGCCTTATAAATACTCAGTTGGAGGAAGACGTGGGTTATTTCAGACCGTTCCGTCCTGGCCTGTAGAAAAGGAAGTCAAGGGTTCATTTATACGAGGATTGTTAGAGCAAGTGGCTGTGGATAAGACGAATTCTTGTGCATCTTGGTACGCGCAGGCTTGGGGTCTGAGTCGAGTGACATTTTTGCTTTTCATTTTAGCTGGATTAGATTGATAGGCCTTGTAAAAGGACTGTTTCAGTCACCTGGAGAGGAAATCAACAGCAAGTACTGTTCAGTTCCCCCTTCTGCTGCTCGCTGGTGAAACGGCACAGTCACGCACTTCGTAGGGTCAAGTGTAGAAGCATGGAAATGGTTTGGCCCTGTAGGCAGAAACATGGTTCCAAACCAAGCCCATGTCTTGTCCAAGCAGTACTTTAAATTGTTACCTGAAACCTTACTGAGATTGAGGGAACAGAAAGTAATTTTCTTGAGGCTTGCATAGGGGGTAACGTGAAGAACTTTTTAAAGTTACCAGTGGGAGGCATTGCAATTTTTATATGAGTGCTAAACCAATGATTTTATTTATTGCTAGATGGATGTTTATGGTCCAGATGAAACCAATGATAAAGCAGTAACAAGAACAAGTTTGGCCTGTTACTCAGTGATGCACGCTGGGCAAATTGCGTGCAAACAAGGTACCCCTTAAAATCCCACGCAGGGGACTGGTAGCAGGGGCAGCCTGCCAAGGGGAGACACAGAGCACCTGCGGTGCTGCCCAAGCCACGGAGCCGGGCCAGAGGTGGAGCTGTGTCAGTGATCCAGGAACATCTGCTACACTGTTCCAGGCTTCGGGGTACACGGGAAGGCAAACGCTGATTCTCGGGGTGTAACCTGCCCTCCTGCCCCTGAGAGGGAAGCAGCACAAGAGCAGTTTCCCTTGTCCCTGGGGCAAAGCTACGATTTAGCCCAGTGCTTGTAAGATAACCTGCACAGAGCAAGAATGGGTTTGGTTAGCTTCTAAAGGGCGATGTTAATACAGCTAGAGGATATGCAAATACTTCTACTTAGGCTGCGTTTCTCTCACTTAGGTACTGATGATCTTTAGCTACGTGCTGTATCTGGTTTTTCCTTCTTAATTTATTGTCAAACTTTGTATGACGTGATTGGGTACTATAACTGTATCAGTCACACACATGCACAATTGCTGTTGCTCTTAATTTCTGGTTGTACAGGCTGTTTAAAATAAAGATCTAGCCAGCATACTGTTCAAAGTGGTGTCTTTTAATGAGTGATTACTTACTTTCCAACAGCTGCATTTATCATTTCTCACGCTTATTGTATTGTTACAAATGGTCAGTGATTACTAAGAAAAGCTGCTGTCTGGGTAAGAGACCAGAGGCATTGTGAGGCTGCTGGGAGATGAGGAGCCTAGTGCTTCAAACAGCTTCGAAGGAATGTCTTTGAAGTCTGTGAGCCTACCCTTATCTCTGGCCCAAGACACACCTGTACAAAACAAACACCTTATAGCTAAGCCTTAACTCTTCAGTTATGCCCCACTAACTCCACATGGCCTCATGATGCCAGTTATCCTCATTTTTTTGCCCCTTCGCCTCATTCTTCCCCTGTGACGTTTTGTCCAAGGAGGACAAGACCCCATTTTGGATTTACGTGCTACAGCCACTGACATGGATAGCTACTTCATTCTTCCCACTTCACGCTAATAAATCTAATCTCTGGTTCGAAAGATCAGCCACAGAAGCAAGGATGAAGATCCAGTGCCCTCTTCAGCCTGAGGGGTTTTACATCCACATCTTCTGTTTCCTTGGAAAATGCCTCCACAGCAGCTCTGTCAGCTTAGTCGGAGGCATTCCTGCCCCTCCCTTGGTCACAGCTGGTGCAGCCTCTTCCAATGCCAGAGAGAAGCTCCTGGGCTTTCTCCTGAAATCCAGGCTGCCAAACACCACAGCCCCACTGAAACCACGGTTCAGGTGCCAAAGCCCTGTGTTCCTTTAATCACATTCTGCATTGGTGCTGACTGGTGCTGCACTTCACAATCCTCTCTGGCTAGCCCAGCAGTATTGCTGTAGCCTACACTCGCCCACATCACTGCTCAGGCATTTCCCTTCAGGGACCTCCTCCCTCCCTTGCCTCTCTAGAACAATCATCACTATTTCCTTAAATCACTGCAGTTTTACCTGTGTTCAGTTATCTCCCCCACCAAAGGATAATTGCAGATTAATTAGCATACTTAACCAACCACAACTAACATATAATTACACCTAGATTTAATTATTCTCTCTGGTCTAAACACTAGTGTGAGACTTCATAAAGGTTAACTCTAAGTGAACCAGCATACTCCCGGTACATTTTTATGGCCATCCTTTGTTACCACTGACACAACTCTTCATTTCACTTCCTCCGTTGCCTCTAGGTTTTAATACCCTACGAAATTTGGAGCTATGACACTAAATTCCCCAATTCCCTCCAGCTGCTTATAAACATTTGCATTGTTAATTCAAGTGAAGCTGTATGTTACAGCTTGTGATGAAGATCCTTGCACACAGCTACTTTAAGGGTGGCACAGGACAGGAATGTAGGCAGGTGCTGAAGGCCTGATGAACTACTTTGCTGTAGTAGTGCTTTCTCAGACCCAGCTCTCTGTTGGGTTGTACTGGTGGAGCTGGGGGAATTCGGCTGGGGTACCACGCCGTGCCCATAACAGGTATGTGCAACTTCTTTCAGTAGCACCCTTTGAAAGGAAGAGTTTAACACTGCCTGAGCTGTGCGTGCCAGCAGACCTTCCTTCAGAGGACGTGCAGTATCTGGCATCCTCAAGTGTGTTGCTTTTTTAAAGTCCAAGGTGGACATAATGAATTACTCAACAGAAAAGTTAGACTGCTGACTGTCTAAGAGTGTTTTATTACCACAGAACAAGACTGGAGTTGTTTCCTATCTCCCGACCTGCGTGCCAGCACGCTGTATTTTCCTCTATCCTGTCTCATCTGCTGGCACGTCTGCCATTTACTCACTGATTTGGGCTTCCCAGCACCATCTTATGTTTGGAAAACAGCAGTGATTTCTTCAGAGGTATCTGGACAACGTGGAGCAGAAATCAGATCGCTCCATTTGTTTTTAGCAACAGGCTTGATCCGCTCGCTGTGGATAGAGGATGCGATTCAGTGGGTTCAAATTATTGGCTGGATTAATCTCATTAGTCTTAATGAGCATGGAGGTGAACAGAGCTCTTAAAAGCCTGGCTATTCCCTAAAAAGCACAGCTGTAGCTTGAAAAGTGATTTTGGAGCTAGTATTATTTGATCAGAGACATGTGTTTGAATTCCAAGTCCTGCTCACTGTTCAGATTTCTTTTTTATTCCTCCTGAAAGTGCAAAATTAACAAAGCTGGGCAATATTGAAAGCTAGATTACATTATGCTTTCTCCATCATAGGATAACTAACTTCTGGCTGCCCTGCTGAAAGCTGCCGAGTTATATTAAGGCGAGACCAATTTCTAACTACTCTCTGGAGATCAGGACAGACCTTTGCAGAGCTGTCAGCCCGTAGTGCCACCGCAGCAGTTTGCTAATCTTGGCCGCAAGCAAAGGTGAGAGCGGAGGGCTATCCTGAGGTCTCTCATTAGTATAGTTCCTAACTGCTTCACAGGGTTTTCACACTAGCGATTTCAAAGCCCTTTGCAGTGAAAGTGGGCCTTGTTATCTTCCTTCCTCAGATGGGTAAACCAAGGCACAGCCTGAGAAGGTGATTTTTGTTCGGGGCTGTCGAGCAGTCCAGTGCCAGCACTGGGAATGAGTCCAGACAGCCTGATTATCCATCCACCTCCCAGTTCCTTCCCATGCTGCCTCCTCTAACTCGGTGGGAACTATTTGCCTACACCTCTGCTGCAGGCAAACTGCATTTCACAAGATACAACCACCACCTTGGCACCTGTGAAGTGCCTCCAGAGCCAGTGGTTCTTTAACCCTTCTACTACCCCTACATGGTGGGGAAGCACAAAGGTCTCCTCACTTTCCTGGGAGGTGAGAGGTGCAACACTTCCAACCTCCCTGTGCACAGAGGGAACCTGCGGTGGGGCTGGCGAGTGCTTCTCAGTCCCGATCTAGTGCTTTAGCTACAAGATCATCCCATCTCACATCAGCTGTAGTGTCAGTAACATGCACTCAGTCTCCCCAGAGCTGCTCAAGACGATTTTCCTGTAAGCCAGTGTGAAACCACTCACAGCCCCCTTGTTTGTCAGACTTACAGCAAGCAGGCATCCCGCTTCAAGTTGCTCAGGTACCGCTGCACATCACACCGGTATAGGGACTGGTATCTTATCTTCTGAGGGTAATTTTCATGCTTGGTGATGTCATAGCGACCAACATCTACGGGGTTCTGGAAGGAGAAGGTGTCATTTGCTTCCCCATCCAGAGGCAGTGCGGGGGATGCAAGTGGGGCAAAACCAGGTAGTGCCTTCACGCGGCCAGGCTGCATGCAAAAAATGCAACAATACGTGGCACATCTTAACCAAACCGAGCCTTTATTGCAGAGGACGGGGGAGAAGACACACTAAGTGGTGTTAGCCCAGCCAGTTCCCTTCATGAGCAGTTCTTCTCAGCCCAGCAGTCCATAAAGAAGTTGATTAGCTCTGCAGGCTCAAGCACGCTCACCAGTTGCCTACTGCTAGCTGTAGTGAAGGGCTGCCGTGTCACAACCTCCCCACTGAAATGTAATCTGTTGAGTTCCCCAGCAATTACAAAGATGTCTTCATCCTTGACCTCTTTCAAGTTGCCTGTTCCCCACTCAGCTGGATAAAGGAGAGAAGCCACATGGAAGCCTGCTCCTCACCCCTAGTCAAGGCGGACTATTTCAGACTAAAGCTTTCCCTGTCTGCTTTAAGCCCTTCAGGCTTTGTTCTGGTTCTCCGTGGGGAAGCTGCCAAGATGAATACAGTTCCAGGAATGGGTACTAAGGGAAGGGCTCCTAACTGCACTGGCTCTGCAACGTGCTGCTGATGCTGCTAGATGAAAAACTGGCTTTCAAGCAGCAGAATATGACTTTCTGGGAGGATACAAGGAGCTCCTGGCACCTAAAAGGACCCAAACCCAGCTGCCCTCATCCTTGAAATGCATCTGCTTGCTTGCAGCTGATGCAGAGCAAAACTAATGGGAAGGGTTGCCTGAGCATTCCTTGAAAAGGGCAAAGGCCTGAGGAGGCAGGCTGAGATAACGTGGTTGCTGCTGAACTCCTGCCCCTCTGCTCAGCACCAGCCAAGCTCACCTGCCTATGGGCAGTGTGTGCTCTGTGGTGGGTGCTCTGCGTGCTGCTGTACGCAGGGGGCACCTTTCCCTTGACCCGGCAGGACGTTGGGTTGTGGGCCTTTATTCACCGTTTATTCTTTAGCAACCTGTTCTGGGCAAGTACAACAGCACCCAAAGAGGGACTCACCTCCTCTCTAAAGGATGGCTATCTGGCCAAGTCACCCAGGTTTCCTTGATAATCAACAGGGAGAAAAAAGCACCTCCTGAGGTCAGTCTGCCCTTGTATCACAGACACCCACCTGATGTGGGACTTCTGCTGGGGTGCTGCTCCATTCAGAGGACACACCTAACGTTTAGCTGGCTGAAGCTGGTGAGGAACGCCCACCCTTACTTAGGCTCAGAAGAGTTTTGTCCTCTCCCAGGGATGCTGGTAATGGATTAGGGATGGTCACGCACAAAACTCGGAGCCTGACTGTTCCTGTGTCCCTCTCTCTGCCTTGTCCGTTCACTCACCTTGTTCCCAGTAAAGAGGCAGTAGGACTTTCTGTCGAACCTCTTGGCAGATGACCAGAATGGGGGTTGGCTGGAGTATGTTGATCTCTCAATGGGCTTTGGATCGTAGGAGCCTGGCCCCACTGCATACTGTGCAGAAGGAAACCTGTTATGCTTCAGTTTGCTCATAAAAAGAGTTGTACAACATCAGAGAGCCATCCATCCATCTGTCCATACCCCCAGGGCCTAATGCATCCCCACCCCTGGCACCTGCTGCACCACCGGGGATGCCAGCGACATCGGCTGGTGCCGATGTCCATGCTCCCACTGACCGCCTCTCTCGGACACTGGCTGAGTGTGGCCCAGAAAATCCTCTCCGTGGGGCAGCCTGGGTTCCTTGGCAGGGTGCTGAAGCAGCCTTTCTTTTTGTTCTCCTTCAACATCAGCTCGTCCAGGAAGCCCTTGACAGTGCTAGTGCTCGGCTCGGTGCCTCTCCTCTGCTGGGACAAGAGAGTGGCACAAGAGGCTCAGCTGCTGGTGGTCTCTTGGGCCACCCCATCCGTCCCATGAGAACTCAGCCCTGCTGCTGCACACAGGCACCAGCCCGCTCGTTCCCCAAATGCTGCTGCATAGGCGTGATTTTCCATGATCCAAGGGAAGTCAAAGAGTAAAATCCAAGCAGGACAGGTGCTGGTGTAAGGCAGCTCTCCATCCTTACAGCAAGGTGTTGGCAATGCTGCGGCTTACTGAGAAACCCCATCCAGGTGTGGGGCCCCAGGGCAACGCACCTGCAAGGCGTGATGGCCACCACCAGCGGGCTTCAACCTGTCCCCTGAGAAGGTCTGGCTGGGGCTGCCTGCCCGCCGAAGCCCCTTGTTGATGCTGCTCCGCAGGTGGTAGGTGCCAGGTCCCAGGCCGCTGCCCTGCAGGCATGGGGGGGTTGCACTCAGCAGGGGGATAGGGCCACCCCACCAGCATGTCCTCAGGGCAAGGGGCAGGACTCACCATGGCTGTCAGTGGGGCATGCTTCATCGTCCTGCTGTCCATCAGACCTCTCATGCTGGTGGAGCGCTTGTCCCTATCCTCGATGCAGGCGTAGGGGTTCCCCCGGGGGCCATAGGTTCCCGGGCCAGGGAAGCAGTCCTGCGGGAGAGGTGGGGTGGCCATGTGCAAGGGCGACAGTCCCCAGCCCAGCAGGAGGAGACAGCACCCACAGTAGCTCCTAACCCTTGCAAAAGGCTTGTTCTGCAGGGGCATCATCCCAGAACCAAGTCCCGCAACTGGCAGGCACCATTCCCCAGCATCTCCCATGTCAGGGTGTGACATACCCTGGAGGCATCTCTGAACCGCTGCTCCCTCGTGTCGCAGATCCCCCGGAGGCTGGAGGGCCGTGTCTCTTGCAGAAAGTCCCTTATGTTGTATGTTCCCGGGCCTAGCCTTTCCTGCTGCAGAAGGAGAGTAAGGAGGGCAAGGACGGGGCTGGGCAGCACTGCCTGCACCACCTGCCCCGGGCAAATGTGCACAGAGGGCAAACGAAACCCAGCTCTTACCTGGTGTTTGCGCCTCTTCATTATCTCCTTGAACTGGAAATGGGGCAGCTGACTAAGCCGGGAGCCCTTCCCTGCTCTGGCCCAGCCAGAGCCTGATGCTTTCCCCTGCAACGCAGAGCCAGAGCACTGCTGTCAGCAGTGCCAGGACTGGAGCATGAGGCTGAGCCCATGCTCAGCCAGCCATAGCTCTGCAGCGGGGTGAAGAGGGGTGATTAGGGGAGATGGACACCAGTATCTGCTGCTCCACGTCCCACTCCTCTGCACTCTGTGTTTACTGAGCACTGGGAAGGCATCAGGAAGCTCCAGCACGAGCAGCCCACGACCCACACTTCCACCCTGGGGTGCTCCCAGCCTGAGCTGGGTGTCCCAGACCACTATGTGCAAAAAGTCCCCATGCAAGAAGCTGCTTCCCAGCGGGCACAGGCAATCTGGGAGGTGAGGAGAGCTACACCAGTAAGTCCCGCTCTCCCCACGCATCCAGGCAAGTCCAGCTGCTGGCCTCACCTGGCTGCCCATGTCCCCTGGCCTCACCTGGCTGCCCATGTCCCCAGGGAGCACCTGCAGCCCCGTGCTGGCAGCACCAGTCCCCGAGGGCTGCAGGGATGATGGCAGCCGTTGCCACGTCAGCTGCCACCGTGGCATCCAGTATCCTGGTTCCCCAGAGAATGTCCCCTCCCGGGAGCAGACAGGGCTGGCAGACAGCAGGGTTGAGGCTGGGATCCTGGTTGTAACAGAGGCTCCCAGCCTGGCTAAAGCAACATATTCAGGGCTTGATCCAACAATTTACTGGGCTTTCATAGGGACAAATTAACTCTAAGCTGCTAAAAAATACATCCTTAAAGCAACAACCAACCTGCCAATCCCACTTTGGGCAATAAAATGATGTTCTTGGTGCTCGTGTCCTCTGTGGCACTGTAGTTGCTGCATCTGTGAGCACTGGTGGGTCTGGGCAAGGCGATCTGCACCCGTAATCTTCTCAGGGGAGGCTCACCAGCCCCTTAACACCCATGGTGTTTCAGACAAGAGCAAGCCAGGCCTGGGGAGGCTGGTTCTCTGGTGCTGGGCTGCTGTTCAGTGCAGGCAGTGGGGTTTGCTGCCCAGTCCCAGCCATGCCACCCACTCCTGCTGCAGGTTGGGCAGGATCCTGCTGAGCCAGGGCAGCAAGGAGCAGAAGAGGCTGCCCGCCTTCAAGAGGACCCTGGCACTGCTCCAACAAGTCATCAAGTCCTCCAACGCTCACTACAGAAGTAGGAGAAATGGATCATTTCAGCAGGAGAGGCACCCCAAACCCATATGTGTAAAACCCACCTCTGGTCCCTACGCACACGTAACTCGTGGTGTAATGCATCCAGCACTGATGGATGCTGTATGTGCCTACACCCAAGGTAGCCCTGAACCTCAGATGGTGATATGCATTCTTCTGATTGATTTAATTACTATATTTTTATCAGTGTTGTTTATTTTCAAAAGTGTTGCCTGCTCAGAAGGAGCTGTCTGAAAGCACCCAAGGGTTACCCGGGAGTGCCTGCACCTTAGATAGCTGCCAGGGTGTAGGGGATGTGCGGTAATTTTATATCCTCCAGTAACTTCCCGAGGGGCAAATCTAAGAGAAGCTCTGCAACTACCGCTTCACTGGGCATAAGAACATTGTCCTGCAGTCGTGCAGTTACAGTAACATCACTGGAGGGAATGAAAGTACTCGGTGAAGTTAGTCAGCCAGGTGTGTGAGCAAGCACTGTGTGCTCATGGACCCTACAAGCTGTGTAAGAGCATGTCCAGGGTCGGTCAGGATGTGCTGCCTCTCTGTGCCAAGACCCCAAGCCCAAACTGCAAATCCTCTGTGGGATGGAGAGAGGTTCGGCCGCTGAATGACTTGGCCTCTCACCTGCCCTGACTTCTCTTCCCTAGCCCTGGCCTGGTACTACCTAGGGATGCTGCTGGAGAGGAAAGAAACATTTTCCACCACCCCGACAGGGATCCAGGACTGTGGCTTCTCTGAGACGGACCCCCTCGATTGCTCTGGCAAGGTGCTATACCCAGAGCTGCTGCGCCAGGGACTGATTCAAGGCAGCTGCCATTGCCTGCTTGGTCCTTCATTCATCTTCACCCCATCCTCAGCATTTTTCTTCCTGGAAAGCCCCCAGGGGAAAGAGGGGAGGCCCCAGATGGCAGCCAAGACCCTCAGTCCCGCCATGTGCAGGGCACACCTCTCTCAGGCCATGCGTTTGGCCCCAATGGCATAAATCAGCCCTTGGCAAAGCAGCAAGTGAGCAGTTCGCTGAAAGGCTGCAGAGGCAGCAGTACCTTTATTAGATTCCCCCAGCACAGCTGGAAAAAATAAGGAACACAGACAGGCTTTCAGCCACATAGCCCCCAAGCTTAGCCCCGCATTCAGTCCTGTCTGCCGATTTAATAAGAGATATCAGCTTTCCCCACAGACCATGTCTCCTGTTTAGCCTTAAACCCTCCTGGTTAAAACACTGCCCTGGCAAATCAGTCCAAGATGGTTTTGCCCCTTTGATCAGCACAGCAGGCAATGAGTCATGTGTTTCACTTCTGTGGCTCAAACAGGTGATGAAACAGTGAAAGACAACCTTCCCATCCTGAACTGCCTGGCGAATAACTTCCACTCCCTGGGCAAGCAGGAGATGGCCAAAGGGATATGCAATATGGCACTGGATGTCCTGTGGGACCCACAGCTCAGCTGGCAGGTGTACTGCACCCAGGCACAGGTAAGTCCTCATCGAGGCCAGCACAGTATGCTGAGTGTCCGAGGCATGGGCAGGTCCCCTTCCCGCAGGGACCTGTCCTGCTCCTACAGCCTCTGAGACAGCCACTGCGCTTCTCCCAGAGAGCGTTTGCATTGCTTGTCTAATTGTGGTGAGAAACACGTAGTGAGAAGTAATTGCCTGACAAAACCAGTGCAAGCTGGTCTGGGAGTGAAGTTGCTACCTGGCAGCCAAGAAACCTGGGCCAGATCCTGGCTCTGGCGCTGAGCTGCTGAGGGACTTCCCCAGGCCCCTCTGGGCAACGTTTCACAGAATGCTGAGTCACCTTACAGACCTGGCTCGACTATTTAATGACTTTAATGCTCCTAAATCACTCAGGAGCATCAAAAATGTGCTCTTTAATCCCTTGATTTTGCCCATTTCCAGCCCCCTGTAAACAGGAGTGCACCTTAGTGAGTATTTCCCATTACAGAAGAATCATGAAGATTTCTTCAAATCCCATTTTTAAATAAAACAAGGACTCATTCTTACTTCCTTGTATTTAAACAGGATTATTTAATTCCTCATAAAATGAGGCTCAGTGAAGTGAAATCTCCTCCTCTAGTGGAGTACTTCAATATGTGCTTACAACTGCTCTTCAGAGATGTTTAACTTCCTTTGAGCTAGAGGCAGGACGCTGAAAAGTGCAGCATGGAGGTGGTCACTGGGTGCTGGGTGGTGTCTGTCTGCCACATTTGGCTGGAGAAAGCTGAAATGACATAAGAAAAAGGCTTTTGATTTCTCAGCCCTTCTTCAGGTGCACTCCTATGGCCAAGTGGTTCAACCTCTGAACACGTTAGGGCATGCTGCCCCCATGTCTGAGCCTGGAAGGGGAAGCAGATGGGCCAGTTGCTTTCAGGACCCCATGATGACCAGGAACCAAATTTACAGCCAAGGTCAAGAGGATCAGCAGCATCTCAGGGGCTTGCATTGCCTTTCCTGGTACTGCTAACCATGGGGGTTACGCTTTGGACACTGAGGTGCTGGTGCTAGGCAGGCTGGCCTGGCTCTCTGGCATAGCCTGGCATGGCCAAGGATCTGACCTGATGCATGCTAGTGGTTTGTACTCACATCATTTTGTCATCCATCCTGCCACAGGGCACAAGCTGACGAGTTTCGTCTGGCCTCCAGATCCACATGAAGATGTATCTGCAAGATCTGGAACACGTCAAGATGGGACAGGGCCCAGTGCCTGACAGGAGAAAGCTAATGTATGCTAAAAATCACTTTGAAAGGGTCCTCAAGGCTTGTCTGTGCTTGAGGGCAAACCTAGACATGGGCCAGGTAAAGATGGGCACATCACAGAATTGCATCATACCCCTGATATCCCGGGGAGTTCCTTGCAGTGTCCCCAGATTTTCATTAACTCTCAGCCCTAAAGTTAGAGCAGAAAGACTTGAGGGGACTGGCCCTCAGCTGCCTCCCCCTCCTGTTGGGCTTAGCTCTAGTTAGGTGCGAGGGAGATGGAGAGATACAGTGGGGCTGAAGGCAGGAACAGGGAATGGAGGGATTGTTACCATTAACATCAGGCTTAGCTGGGAGGGAATTCAGAGAGCTTATGGGAGTGAAGAGCCACTGGGAGACATTAAACACAAGGATGGGAGCAGGAATCCATCCCCGCAGGTGCACTGTAGACACAGTGCTGAGAGCAGGTCAGCCACACTCTGTTACTCCTCTCCCCAGTGCCCGATGGGGAATGTCATCCTCGGAGGCAGCTGTTGGTCTCTGTTTTCTCCCGACAGCCCTGTTTTGTCCTGCCTCACCTCTACTTACTATTTTTTTACTATTACATGAGCATGGTCGTTGTGCAAGAACTGTTCCTGCTGGATGAAACTCCTGGAGAAAGCCATGGAGTTTGACCTGAGCAATACCATATCCAAACTGCAGCTCTTCGGGGTCAAATGCCTGTGGCTTAAAAGCCAGGAAACACTCGCCATCGAGTGCTTCAAGCAGGCCATCAAAGTGGATGATGCAGGCTCCACTGAGAGCCTGCGGTGCATCCTGGAGCCACTGCTTGTGTTCTTTGGTCAGAAGAACTGAAGACAGAAATGTTGATGCAGGAGGTGGAGCAGGGGGTTAAGAAAGCAGAGGAGAAATTCCCACGGCAGTGCCTGCAGCAGGAGCTGAGGGTGGTCTGCCGCAACTGCACACAGGACATGATCCAGCTCTCCAAAGCCATGATTGCCCGGGGGAAGATCGCGCTGGTGCAGCTTCTGTTGGAGACAATGAAGGTCGATTCTTCCAAGGGCAGGATGAACGAGCCGTCACTGTTTCTCTGAGTTGTCTGGGGCGGCAGCAGTTTCTGCAGAGTGGCTGTCTCTCTCAGGAGCTGTCAGGACCTTCTCAGTTTTCTAAAACCTTGTTAATTAAAAAGCAACAGACAAATCCGGTGTGGTGTCAGCCCTGTCAGAGCCTCATTGCTGCTCCGCTGTCCCTGGCACTGGCGGCCACCCACTGCCATCCCTTGCCCGCTGGGGTCCCTCCGAACCTCCCGCTCCCGTCCCGAGCAGGCAGCAGAGCGCCTGGGGTGCCGTGTGTCCCCCTGCCACGTCCCCAGCCCGGGACGGCAGAGCTATGGGGTGAGGGGCTCCTGCTGCCGCCCCTGCTCTGGGGGCTGTGGGGTTTCGATGACCCCTGAGCAGGCGGTGTCACCCCCCGCCTCGGCTCCTGCGCCCCCCCGGGGCTGCCCACCGGCTCTCGCACACTCCGGCCGCGGGAGCTCAGCACGACCCCGGTGGTGCGGCGGCCCACGCCGGGTGGGGGTCGGCGAGGTGACACCCCCCAACACGCCCCGCGGGGTCACCCTCGGCGGACCTCCTGCTGCCCGCCCGGCAGGTGGCGCTCGCCGGAACCATAGAGTCCCGGCCTCCTCCGCCCGCCGGCGGGGCCCCGCTCCGCTAAGCTTCCGGCTTCCGGCTGGTTGCGGGTGATCTCCCCCACGTGACGGGAGCTGTGGTTCCCATTGGTTGTGTCGGCAGGGCGAGGCGCGCGGAGTTCCCCGCGTGAGTGTGCCGGCGCGCGTGCTCCTGCAGGCACGCACAGGCGTGTGTAGGCAGGCAGGTGTGCTGCGCTGCGGTCACGCGCGTGCGCGTCCGTGCAGGGGTACCTGCATATCGCGGAAGGCGCGGGCGCGCGCGCGTGTGTGCGCACCCCGCGGTGCGCGGGCAGGGGGGCGTGTGGCCCTGCGGGCGTCAGGGCGGCCGCCTGCAGCCGCGTGGGGCGGCGTGTCCCGACGTGACCCGGCGCCCACGCAGCGCGGCGCCCGTGGGCGGGCAGGGGAGGGCGCTGACGCCCGCCGCGCCGCCATGGAGGGCCTGCTGCGCGGGTGGCGGCTGCCGGCGCTGAGCGCCCGGCGGCGGGGCTGCAGGGCCCGGCACGGCCCCGCGGGCAGGGCCCGGCGGCTGCTGCTCTCGCAGCTCTTCCAGCCCCGCAACCTGCAGGCGGGCGGCGATGCGGGGTGGGACGGCGGGGCCGGGGAGCCCACCTGCCGCAGCCAGAAGCTGATGCTGCAAGGGGGGCTCATCCACCCCTCCGGCCCCGGCTGCTACTACTACCTGCCGCCCACCGTCCGCGCCATGGAGAAGCTCGTCAAGGTGATGGATGAGGAGATGCGGGCCGTCGGGGGGCAGAAGCTGAACGTGCCGAGCCTGAGCTCGGCGGAGCTGTGGCGCGCCAGCGGGCGCTGGGATCAGATGGGGCCGGAGCTCTTCCGGCTGGCGGACCGGCACGGCAAGGACTACTGCCTGGGCCCCACGCACGAGGAGGCAGTGACGGAGCTGGTGGCCGCTCAGAGCAACCTGTCCTACAGGCAGCTCCCGCTGCGCCTCTACCAGGTAACCAGGAAGTTTCGGGATGAGCCCAAGCCCCGCTTCGGCTTGCTGCGCAGCCGGGAGTTCTACATGAAAGACATGTACACCTTCGACACCTCCGAAGCGGCAGCTCGGCAGACCTACGACCTGGTGTGCGATGCCTACCGCAGCCTCTTTGACCGCCTGGGCCTTCCCTTCGTCAAAGTGCGGGCAGCTACTGGCAGCATTGGTGGCACCGTGTCCCACGAGTTCCAGCTTCCGGCAGATGTTGGCGAGGACAGGCTGGTGGTGTGCCCTGATGGACATTTTGCGGCCAATGTGGAAACGCTAAACGAGGAGCAAATGTCTTGCCCCACGTGCAGAGAAAAACTCACCCAGACCAGAGGGATCGAAGTGGGGCATACGTTTTATCTCGGCACCAAGTACTCCTCTGTCTCCAATGCTGTCTTCTACTCCCCTGAGAACAAACCCCAGCTGGCAGAAATGGGTTGCTACGGCCTGGGTGTCACCCGCATCCTGGCAGCCTCCATCGAGGTGCTCTCTACGGAGGACAGCATCCGTTGGCCGAGCCTCATCGCACCCTACCAGATCTGCTTCATTCCCCCCAAGAGAGGCAGCAAGGAGGAGGAGGAGGGAGCTGCGCTGCTGGAGAGGGTGTACGATGACCTCACTGAAGCGCTGCCCCACCTCACCAGCGACTTGGTGCTGGATGACAGGACGCAGCTGACCATCGGCAAAAGGCTAAAGGACGCCAACAAGCTGGGTTATCCCTACGTGGTCATAGCCGGGAAGAGGGTTTGTGAGGACCTCCCGGTCTTCGAGGTCTGGAATCAGAACACTGGTGAGGTTTTGTTCCTCACCAAGGAAGGTGTCATTGAGTTGCTGAGTAAAGTGCAAGTCCCTTAAAATCCCCGTCTCTGAATCGCTCATCTTTGCTGCACTAAGTTTATCTGAACAGCCCTGATTCCTTTTCAAGGATGTGCAGGTTGTTGGTAATGGGGGTGAGCGGAGCCGAATCCAGCTCATGTCAGAACTCGCCAGGGTGTCCAGCAACTACACCAGGTGCTGGGGTTGAGCTGGGCTCAGCCCTTGTTCCCCCATGGGGCCAGGTGTGTTGCTTCCTCTGGCTACAGGCCACCATGAGCTGCTTTTACTGGCGTGTGTAGCCTCATGCGGCTGTGGGAGCACCGGCAGGGGTCAGCCCGTCGCTGCCCGGCCACAGCAGACAGGCTGGCAACAGCCTCTGTCGAGTACACACAAGAGCCAAGGCTGCAGGAAGTGGGATGGGAGGGCTTCCCTCGCCCTTTTCAGGTGCTGAGTTCTCAGCGTGAGGGATTTTAAGAGGGAGAGAAAGGAAGGTACCTTTCCTCCATTTGCATCTTCTCTTTGGAGACACCCAGGTTGTATGAAGGTGGAGGTTAATCTTAATTAAAGCAAAATGGTGAACTCTAGAGGCTTGTTCTTCTTGAAAATGCCATAGTGCTGCAAATCTGCGGGAATTAAGGTGAGGAATGGGGTCAGCCATCAGCATCCCAGTCCTGCAGGTTAGTCCAGCTGGTGAGATACCTGGATCTCCTGGGCTTGGGTGGTGACAGTGTGATTTCAGAGATGTGGCCTCAGGGTGGTAGAAAATCTTTGCAAAAAAATTAACAAGGAAACATGAAATTTGGGGACCTCCAAAGCCTGGGGGTAAAAATGTCCAGGCCATGCTTATAGGCTGTAAGTAACCCTGTCCCCCAGGGTGGTGACATCCCGCTTGTACGTGCCTGCTGCAGTGTGGGGCTTGCCATGCCGGCCCCAGGGCTCCTGTGAGGAGCAGCTTGCCTCCATTCCAGCAGCACTGACTGGTGCCATTGCCCCATGAGCCTTCATGTGACTTTGCCGTCCTGCCCTGGACAGGGAGCTCTTTGGAGGGCGTCGCCTTGCCCTGTGCTGCAGCTCCTGGGTCTGAGATCTAGAGCTCACGAGCAACAACGGTGCTGCTGTCATGTAGGGCTTTGCAGTAGACCCATGCTCTCCACATGCTCCTGGACCTAAGGAGGTCACCTAGTCCTTCTTCCTGTCCCAGGCAGGATCATAGAATAATAGAATAGTTTGGGGTGGAAGGGACCTTTCAAGGTCATCTAGTCCAACCCCCTGCAATGAGCAGGGACATCTTCAATTGGATCAGGTTGTTCAGAGCCCCGTCCAGCCTGACATTGAATGTTTCTAGGGATGGGGCTTCCACAGCCTCTCTGGGCAACTTGTTCCACTGTTTTACCACCCTCATTGTAAAAAATTTTTTCCTTATATCCAGTCTAAATCTACCCTCCTTTAGTTTAAAACAATTACCCCTTTTCCTATTGCAACAGGCCTTGCTAAAGAGATTGCCCCCATCCTTCCTATAGTTCCCCTTTAAGTACTGAAAGGCCACAATAAGGTCTTCCCGGAGCCTTCTCTTCTCCAGGCTGAACAACCCCAACTCTCTCAGCCTGTCCTCGTAGGAGAGGTGCTCCAGCCCTTCGATCATTTCTGCGACCTCCTCTGGACCTGCTCCAACAGTTCCATGTCCTGCTTGTGCTGAGGGCTCCGGAGCTGGACGCAGGACTCCAGGTGGGGTCTCACGAGAGCGGAGTAGAGGGGCAGATCAGCTCCACCTGCCATCCCCATGGGAGATGCCGCTTAAACCTGCTGCTGAAAGCGGGCCTGAGGCGGGGGCGGGGCTGGGCCTGAGGGCGCTGGGCCGGGCCTGAGGCGGGGGGGGCCGGGCCTGAGGCGGGGGGGGGCCGGGCCTGAGGCGGGGGGGGCCGGGCCTGAGGCGGGGGGGGGCCGGGCCTGAGGGCGCTGGGCCGGGCCTGAGGGCGCTGGGCCGGGCCTGAGGGCGCTGGGCCGGGCCTGAGGGCGCTGGGCCGGGCCTGAGGCGGGGCGGGGCCGGGCCTGAGGGCGCTGGGCCGGGCCTGAGGCGGGGGGGGCCGGGCCTGAGGGCGCTGGGCCGGGCCTGAGGCGGGGGGGGGGCCGGGCCTGAGGGCGCGGGGCCGGGCCTGAGGGCGCGGGGCCGGGCCTGAGGGCGCGGGGCCGGGCCTGAGGGCGCGGGGCCGGGCCTGAGGGCGCGGGGCCGGGCCTGAGGGCGCGGGGCCGGGCCTGAGGCGGGGCGGGGCCGGGCCGGGCCTGAGGGCGCTGGGCCGGGCCTGAGGGCGGAAGGCGCGGCGCGGAGCAGCAGCATGGCGGAGGCTGGGCCGGGCGGCGGCGCGGCGCGGTACCGGGGCGCTCTCCACCCCGACACCTGGGAGCAGGTGAGGCGGCGGGGCCCGGGGTGCGGGGGGGCCGGGCTGGCCTGGGCTCAGCTGAGCTGAGCGAGGGACGGACGGTGTGTGCCCGCCCGCAGGAGCTGGAGGCCATCCCCATGTTCATGAAGCGGTGCCCGGCCGAGATCGACGCGGCGCGGCAGCCCGAGCTGGCCTGCCTGCAGTCCCTCCTCTTCGACGAGGAGCAGGGCCCCGCAGGTGGGAGCCGGGGCCGGGGGGGGGTCCGCCGGCCTGCCCCTCCGGCCCCGGCCGGGGAGGGGGCTTGGGGAGCTGCGCCCCCGCTCAGGCCCGGACCCCGCCTTCCCCCGCAGAGCTGGCCAGGATGTACAAAAACGAAGGGAACGAGTACTTCAGGGAGAGGGACTACGGGAGAGCTGTCGTCGCCTACACCGAGGGGCTGAAGAAGAAATGCGAAGACCCAGAGCTGAACGCCGTGCTGCACACAAACCGGGGCGCCGCGCAGTTCTACCTGGGTAACGAGAGATGCGCCGTCCTGCCCGCGACGGGGCTGGGAAGGGGGCTCTGCGGTCCGAAATTGCTTTTCCTCCCCGCTTTGGGTTTTCTTTTTCTTTACCTTTTTCTGTGATACAGCATACTGAATAGCTTATTCATCAGAAAATGACGCCTTGAAGACCTGGCTTGCTTTAGAGCACGGCTGCGTGCAGGGTTTGTGCTTTGTTCGTTGCACTGTTACTTGCTGCTCAAGCCTTGGCTCCGGGAAAGGGCAAAGCCAGTGGATTTTGATGCTGAACAGATTCACAGTGTGATTTGAACTACAGGGGAATGCCCTGGCCTCAAAACTCTGTTGAAGCAACGCATTCTATTGCTCTTTCATAGCCATGTCCTCCTCGAGCTACCACCCATCCTACCATCAGCGTCCGTGCAGCAGGGGAGGTGTTCTTGGCCTTTTAATGCTGTTGTATGTTGCAGCTGGGAGATGGTTTGCTCACAGTCATGTTATTTACCTCTCACCTCTATGATTGATTCCTGTCCTTTGGCTTCTTGCTCTTAATTTGCTCTTTCTTTTTCCACTCACCTCACAGTGGTTGTAGAGACAATGAATTACAAAGTCTCCACATAAGCTATTTTGTCACCTTGGGATCTGCTTGGATTTTGAATATAAATGAAAGGTTCTAAGCAGTTTTGCTTGCTTTATAGGTAACTACCGTTCTGCTCTCAATGATGCCATCCAAGCAAAAAAGCTGAAGCCCACCCATCTCAAAGCAATCATAAGAGGTAAGAGTTAAAGCACGTGTTACTGCATGGAGTGCAAAGAACATAATTTCAAAACAGCTTTGCACATGTTATTTTTACTTATTATGCTATTACTGTTACAAGCCCTGGAACAGACTGTTGTTAGATGTTGCTTTGTTTTGCTGCATGTTTCTATGTGTTAAACCTTAAACTACTGTAAGTGTGCATCGTACTTTGTTTCCAGACAGCATTTGTTTCAGAAAAGTAAAGTGGTTCCAGTATAAGATGTTTTTCTCTTGTGTTGCTGTTGCTGTTTCTCCCCAAAACAGAGCTCTGTGTTTTGCTTTGGATTTTCAGTCAAAACACTATCTTTCTGCTCATTTCTCTTCAGCTTCTATATCTGTCAAAGAGGCGTTGGACCTGTTTCTGTAGAGCACAGCATAACTTTCACTATTTCCCACAATGGTAGTTTTTGGGGTTTGTTCCCCGTGCCCCCCCCGCATTGTAACAGACACTTCTAGCATCATTCTGTTGATTTCTGTGACGAGATGAGCAAATTATAAAAGAACTGCTGAAATATTTTAGATTTTCTACTCAGCTGAATGGACCTGCTGGAAGGCTACAACTGAACATGACTACGCAAGACAATAGCGTGCGCTACTGTATATGCCTCTTGAAAGCACTAGGGCTAATGCTGTCTTTGTAACCACCACTTTGTGTGGTAGTTGTATACTGACTCCAATACTAGAAACTTAAAATCTTAATCCTTCCAGGAGCTCTCTGTCACATGGAGCTAAAGAATTTCTCTGAAGCAATAGCATGGTGTGAGGAGGGCTTGCGAATAGATTCAAAAGAGAAAAAGCTTGTGGAAATGAGAGCTAAAGCTGACAAATTAAAGGTAAATATTAAGGCAGTCTAGCGTCTACAATGCTTGTCACCTACTTTATGTCAGGAAGCGCTTTGGGATCCTTGGTTGAAGTGTGTTCTGTACGAGTTTCTGTGTAGTATAATATCCCCGAACAGAATTGAGTGGTGGTTCCGCATAATGTGTGGTATTGAGATACGTAGGGGAAAGAGCTGGAGGGGACCCTTCTGGAGATGTGAACTGATTTCTCCACTTGTTGGCAGGGTAGAGCAGTGGTGGGCATTGACTTGCTGCGTGTGGTCATGGTGCAACCTTTTCTTACATGTAGCGAGTCAAGGAGCGGGATGCAAGGAAAGCAAAGGTGATGGAGAAGAAAGAGCAGTGTCAAAAGGAAATTTTGCTTGCAGCAATAAAGGTGGGTCGGTAAGGGGGTTTGGTTTTGTGTGGTTTGTTTTGTTGTTTTTTTCTTTTTAAGAGCTCTCTTGGTTGTCTCTAAGAGATTGTTCTCATACACTGGCTTTTGAGGGCTAGAGCCAAAAAATTGAGTTAAAACCATGATTCTCCTTATCTGCATGGCTCTAGCCCTAGCTCCCAGGTTTCCATATTTCAAGTAACAACTAATGCAAAATACAAACCCAGTGTTAGAAGATGGAGTGAGCATCCAAGACAGCGCTCTGGCTGCTGGGCTGTAGCATGACACTGGCCCAATGAACCTTGCTTTTTTGGCTGCCAATGGGCATTGCTTCAGTGGAAGGATAGAAGATAACCATCCAGTAGGGTGGAGGAGAGAAAGAATCCTGGATCCTCTCCTTCCTCGGCAAATGTTTGGGCTATGTTAAAGTATTTTGGGCTATTACGTAAATCCCATCTCCTCTTCTGCAGTTGTCTTTCCAAAGAAAAGTGAGCTTTCAGTTTTCTGAAAGAGTGGATGTTCTCAGGAGCTGGTACATGTAGTTGTACCCTGAAGTTATGCCTGCTAGGTCCCAAAGAACAGGATTTCAGATGCATCCCTTTCTCCACATTTTCTCAGGCTCTTCTCTCAGCGTGCAGGCTCCCCTGGATTCCCACCTCTCCTCGTCTGTTTTATGAGGAGTCTGGGTGTCTGGCTGAGGTTCTGGATTCTACTGGGAAGACCAGTCACCTGAGTCTGATACTGTAGGAGGACTCTTGATGGCATGTTTAAGAGCTGACTCATTAATGAGGACACAATTTGTCCTTTTACTGACTGCTAATTTTTTGCTCTTATTCTCCCCACCATACCTGTTTGGGTTTTGGTTGGTTTTTTTTTTTGTTTTTTTTTCCTTCCTTCCTCCCCTCCAGGAAAGAAATATCAAACTGGTTCTTGAGTCTTCAGATGAAGAAGAGGAAATATCAGATGGTGTGGCTGAGATATCCTTAGATGGGTTCCACTCTGACAATGCCATGGGGGCAAAGGTGCACTTAGATGCTGAAGGCAGCCTGAACTGGCCTGTACTCTTTCTGTACCCTGAGCACGAGCAGACAGACTTCATTGCGGCTTTTCATGAGAACTCCAGGTAAGTGCACTGTCAGCAGCATTCTTGCGTAAAGGGGATGTTTGAGTAGATGAGAACAGACAGCAAGTGAAACACTGCCATGCTAATGAAGTAGTTCCAGATTTCTAATCTTATGGCTGACCCTGCTTTTGAGCAGGAGGTTGCACTAGATGACCTCCTGAGGTCCCTTCCAACCTGAATTATTCTATAATTTACGAATGCCGCTTTAAAATAGGAGGGCCAAAATCTCAATGTTACATAAATTTATAGCACAGAGAAACATGTCGTATTTAGCCAGTGTGATTAAAGCGGCTTGCAGTGCAAGCATAGGCCAGTGGCCAGTAATACCAGTGACCCATCCACATGCCTGGATTTTAGAGGTTCATTAAGGTGTGGTTTTGAAGCCCTCCAAATATATGGGGTCTCGGAAGGAGGATTAGAGTTAAAAATTATGAAAAGCTTCCAAAAGGTACCTCTGGTAACTGCTAGTGACCCCACAGTTTTCCTTAGGGCTTACAGCAAGCCTGACTGAAATGCTGCAGACCTTTCAGACGATAAGCAAGTGACTGGCAAGGTGGGAATTCCACTCTTCTTGATGTTAACTTCAGTTTCTGATCTTGCAAAGTTAAACAAACTTGGAATCTGTAACTTTTTTTTTTTGTGGGGAGATCTGTATTCCTCAGATCTACTAATAAGTTTAGGACTTAAAATTACAGTGCAAGCAGATTAGTAAAGTTGTAGTTCTTATACAGTAGTGTTCACTACGCCTTTTTGTGACCAAAGGAAGTCAAAACGGGTTCTTAGAACAAATTGGCCACCAGCACTCCTGAAGTACCAATACAAACAAGCCTCTGAGCACACTGATCTGAAGCATGGTGCTGGTGGGACCATGTAGAAGGAAAATCAATTTTAGACAAAATGCAGGGTGTTTATTTTGACATCTTTTTGAGTGTGAAAATGAAAAGTTAAAAATAATTTGCTGTTGCACTGCTGAAGCTTGAAGCCAATAGCTTGAGTTACAACAGGGCCCTGGTCTCATTGGGAGAGCAGTGAGTTTGAAGGGAAGAAACTTAGTCATCTGAACTTACTTGCAAGCCTATTGTCTAATTTGCTAATGTGTTTTTACCATCATTCAATTGCAACTGTACAAATTATTGAAGCTGAACACTTCATCTAAGCTAACCAAGTGTATTTTGGCTTTTAGGTTTATTGATCATTTAATGGTGATGTTTGCTGAGTTACCTCCTTGGGATTTAGAAAGAAAATACCTTCCCAGCAATCTTGAGGTGAGAAGTTTGACTATCCTTCTATTTCAGGGTTGTTGTGTTGTGTTTTGGTTGTTTGGTTTGGTTTGGTTTTTTCCTGGAGTGAGATTGAGCAGCTTTGAGTGTATTAAAGCAATGGCATCGTTATCTGTTTACCATACACAGATGTGAAATAAGGATTTGGAGAGCTACGTTAGTTTATTAACTCAAATATTTTCCATATGTGCTGACATGGACACAGAATTCATTAATGAAAATTAACGTTCTTTAGTCTTCCACTTATGCTATATTTGATAAAGGTATTTGTAGATATGGTTTAGATTCCTGTCTTTGTAATAATAATTAAGTTTAGACCATCAAGCTGGTAGGCTGCCAATTTTTTAACTGTGTTGTGAAGTTGCTCAGTACAAATGAGAAAATATTAAAAAAGGTTATTTTCAGATCTAATTGGTGGTGCTTAAATGCTTAATCCCATCAAGAAACTATATGCCTGTTAAGACTTCAGCTCATGTGGGATGCAAGTTGATTGTGGCCACGGCAGGTTTGGAGAATTTTTCAGAAATAGCACATAGAAGGATACAGATGTTTGTTTTTCATTTTCCACCTCAGTGTCACATGTGCCAGGCAACAGCGCAGCCCTTAGTGCAGTGAGCAGACAGGTCCAAAAGGACAGTGGCTGTGTACTTGACCAGGTTAAAAACTGGGGTTATAGCTCTGTGTGTATGTACAGTCTAATGCACAGTTGCTGGATTTGAGTCTCTTAAATCGACTGTTTTGTTCAAATACCTTTAAACCTACTCAGTTTGGCTCATACCATTGCTGCATTTCACCTGTTAAAAAGCAGCCTGTAGATTTGGATTGCTTTTCTCTAAAGCATGGGCACAGCCAGTGTATTTTACCTTCCTCCTGCCACTGCCGTAAGAAGCTAAGCTGGTTTATACAGTGAAGACTTGGAATTTACACAAAACAGTTTCTGCATTGCTGAAGTTAGTATCCGACACGGTAGGTTCAAGGTACAGAAGTTTGATAAACCTCTAGTTGAGACATGGTGTGCTGTGACTGGACTTTCAATGGCTTTGTAATTTGCCTTTGTGTATCTTAAGTATTTAATAACCCTCCCAAATTTTTTCAGCTCTATTTTGAAGATGAAGAGAGAGCAGAAATGTACGAGCTGAACCCAGAACACACGTTGCTACAAGTGCTGCAGCATGAAAGGTGAGGCTGTACCTGTTTGTATCCAGAGAGAGCACAAGGCAAAAAGTATGAGTTTTGGCCTTTAAGTGCAGTTTGCTCTCTGATTTAATCATCCTAATTCTTGGCATCTCTGAGTGGGGAGGGTGTAAAGCAGTGGGACTGCATGGATTTTGTCCCTGGCTTTAGTGACTTACATATTTCTTTTTTTTTTTTAACCCCAAAAAGATTAATGTCTCTTTCCAGGACTGGATGGAGTTGGGAAGGGGAGTTGGGCTACACACAAGCAGCAGCACAGAAGGGCTGTCTCAGACTTATCTACACAGTGCTACTTTAAAAAAAAAAAAAAGGCAGCAGCATATAAAGAGAGCATGTTGAAGGTTAACAATGCTCCCACTGTTAGTAATGCTGTGTGAGCAGCCCCCAACACAGCATGCAGCACAGTTTCACTCTGAAACTGACTTTAAAGTGTTATGCAGTTATTTAGAGAGAAGACTTTGCTGTTTGTGAAGCCAAAAAGTTATTTTAAAGCCTGTGCTGTTAATTTGCACCATCTTGTAGCTAGGTGGAGAAAGCCTGCTGCACAGCGCTGGTGGCTTGGTCTGTCACAATAGGAGCAGAGCTCTAGGTCCACTGCTGCTGGCTGTGTCTGAACTGTCACTCCATAAAGCTCGGCAGTGTGCATAAGCCCTCAGATTTCAGGCTACAAGGGCAGTTGCAAAAGAAACCTCCTTCCAGAGGGAGAATAACAGCTGTTTTAATTAGAAGTCGCTGTTGGGAGAAGAGTTGATTCATAAAGCACTCCTCTTCGGATGTGTGTAGCCCTGGCTATGAAAGGCTCTGCTAATCAGCAAAAAAGCTTGTCATTGGCCTTGGGGAGGTCAGTCTTTATTGAGCTGGGCAGAAGTTGTTCACTTTGCATGATTCTTGACGAGCTACAAGGAAGCCAAAGGACTCCTTTTAATCTTTGCAGGTATTTTGTAAAAGCTGGGACTCCAACAGTTTTGGCATTTGTAAAGCGTTCTCCTTTCTCTAAGAAGTACTTCTCTGGCAAGAAGGTCCATCGACTATAACGAACAAGAACGAAACGAGAAATCCTGTGCAAAAGGCTGCTGTTTGTTATCCCAGCTACAGATGGCAAACTTCTGCTTGAACAAAAATACCTTGCACACTTCAGGGGAGAAATAATCTTGGCACTCCGGGGAACTTGCAGGAGAACAGCATAGGAGAATGGAGGGCTTACAAGAGGGGATTATTTGTTTAAAAAGAAATCCAGCTGGCTTGCAGAAGGTCTCCTCTGTGATAGGCTGCATGTGGCTTTGAAATAAACCTGAAGCAGTGCCAAACACTGGCTGCAGTTGAAGCAACAGCAGCTGGGAATGTACTTACCTGTGAAAAATCACTGATCTCCTTGGAAGTGGGCTGTAGTTGCTGTGGTTTAACAGCAGTGGTCTGGGGAGATACCTGCCTGTTGCAGCAGGATGGATGCAGTCAGATTCCTGCCTGGGATTAAGCAGCTGCTGTTTTTTCACCGCTTTGCTCTGCTGCTGGCCAGGGTAAAGCAGAGCTCTTTGTTCAGAGCGGTGTGTTTTACTGACCCTTTTGCTACCTTACTGATTGTCCTATATAACCTAGAAATAAACATGTCTATTTTAAGTAGACTGACTTCTGCCTAATAAATGAGACAATAATTTTACTCGCCTCGTGAAATACTACAAGAGAATGACAAACAGTAATTCTAAACCCAAACATAACAGCGTTATCCATTACACCAACTGGTGAAGCCAACATACAAGGTCTTCTGTGCTTTTGTATTAGCTTTCAGCATTTAATTAAAAGTAATTCTAAATCTCTCCTTTGTTTCTCTTCTGCAATCTCTCAGTGATTGCAGAAACATACAGCAGTTTTAGACACATCTAGTGCACGGCACATTAAAAAGCTGTTCAGCCATGAACACTTTGCTTAGGTCAGGGAGGATTTTTCGCACTCCAGAGGTGGATTCAGACAGCACTAAAGAAGGCATTTCTCTTTCTGTACCGTGCACAAATACAGTTAAAAGTATTTGCATCTGAGGATTCTGAAATTTAATCTCCAAAGCTTAGGGTTACTTTACAACAAGGCAGCAGGATGGCCCCCTTTTCCCAGAGCGTTGGTTCTGGCCAGCCAGCCCTTGCCTCACGGTGTCCTGCTCTCACAGGGCAGGAAGGTGGGCAGCCAAGTAGTACAAGCTCAAGCTGTTGCATGCGATGCAGCAGAGGTTGCAGAGGGAGGACAGAGTATGGTAGAGGGTGAGCTGGCTGTACAGCTGCCTGTAGCTGGGGTTGGAGGCACACAGCTGCCTGTAGGACTTGCTGGTAAACAGCCCGACCTCCTGGCCAAGGCCGTGGCTGCGCTCGATGACATGCATGTCTGCTGTGATGTCGGAGGTGACCTGCCCAAACCACTGTGTGTTCAGCACAGAAGCAGCGACGCAAGTGAAGAAGACAATGATCTGCAGAAGAGCAACACCCACCATGAACGTCTCACACATGCAGTGGATTAAATTTCTCCCCCAGCCCCTCTTACACACAAGGCTTGCTGCAATCTGGATGGTAACTGGTTTCTTTTAACCAGAGCCATGTGTGGATCTCATCATCATTTGCAAACCAGCCTCAGTGGAGCAGAGCGGAGCGGGACCATGCAGAGGAAGGGATTTGAGCTACGGCCAGCTTGCGTTTTAAAGCAGGAGGCTACCTGGGTCGTTTGTTCATCACTGAGCAGCTCGCTGGGGTGGTACATGGCAAACAGAGTCAGGTTGAGGAAGGCACAAGTGGAGCTGATGTGGAAGTAGTAGGGGAAGAGCTCACGCTGGATGAAGCTGTAGGTGTGGTGAGGGAGGCGGCTGCCCATCACGAATCCTGCAAGGGGGAAGAGCAGGTAGGTCCTGGGGCAAAGCCCCCTCCCCTGGGCCTCCCCCTAGGCAGAGAGCCATGGTGGTGTGCATGGACTGCAACCTACCAGCCACGAAGGTCACCCAGATCTGCATTCCCCAGGAGGTAGAGAGGAAAACCAGGTGGAGCAGTTTGACGGTGTTGGAGGGCTCCATGTCAGTCGGCAAGGTTTCCTGGCTGGGGAAGTGTCCCTCCATGTCAGCCAAGCTGCCCCTAATTCAGCACTGAGCTGCTGTTACTGCCGTCACCTTGCTGGATCCAGCAAATGCAGTTTAGCTTCACAAGCCCACTTATTCAGGGAGAGCTTTGGAGCTGGCACAGCCCCTTCCCAGCCCTGCCACTGTGCACCTGACCAGGCTGCAAACCCAGTCTTCAGACCCCTTATATCTTAGGGGCAGGGCATTGCATCAGCACCTGGTAACTGGCCATTTCGGGTGGACTTTCTGCAAAGTCCAGCCAAAGCCCTTTCTAACCCCTGGCAGCAGGAACAAGCAGAAAGTCAATAAAAGGGGAAGAAGAAAAGCCCTGACAAATACGCCTGCCCACGCTGTGGCCATCAAGGAGGCCTCTTGGCCAGGGAAAAGTCCCCCTGTCTAAAACCAGCAACATCTGCTGCACACCTTAACCAAACAGCCTGGGGGCTCGAAGAAGCAGGGCTGGCTCCCAGGTTCACCCCACTGCCCCAGACCCCACGCTGGCACAAGCATAAGAGCACAGGTAGTGGTAAGGGGAAGGAGGCTTTGAAGGAGCTGCCTGTTCTGCTACAAGGAGCACTTTGGAAATTAATTAAAACAAAGCTTCTGGGAGCAGCCCATCAATTCTGCTGCCTGCTTTATTCGTCCTCCTCCTCCCCTTGGCCAGCCGCCCTGGGGCATGAATTACAGCGGGGATAGCCTTGAGGGAGAAGCTGCTATCTAATTACAGCCCACTCCCCCTGCAAAATAGATAAACATATGCTGTGTGTTTATATATCAATTCCTATGTATTTATTTAGGCATCTATAAAATCAGGGCCTTGAAACCTTTTCATGATGGTAGCATCACATGCTGGAGAACCTCCTTGGATCCCACCAGGAGTGCTGGCCTGTAAATCCCCTGTCTTCATGGCCTTTTCTTTGCTGAAAGCTTCTTGGCATTTCTGGGATGCTACCCCACTCCATCCTCCGGCAGCCTCGTCCACTGCACAATGGCAGGGGCCTGAGGAAGGCAGCCATGCTCCTTTGGTGGGGCTTTGTTCCCTGCATCATGCTGTGCAGGAAAGCAGCGATGGGTGCTGCCGGCAGCCGGCATGGAGCCCTTCTGCTCCCATGGTCCCAGATCTGCCTTTCCAAATCGATCGCCTCTGGGCAGGAATTAGCAGCCAAGAGCAGCAAGACAGCTGGGTGCTTTCGTGCAAAGATGCCGCAGTCAGGAGGGTTGTTCAGAGCAGGGCGTAACACCCTGCAGGGATTTCATTTTTTTAAGGGAAAAAGAAAAATAGTGATTGATTGCTAAATTGGCCCCAGAGCGGTGCATTTGGTGGGGAGGGCAAATAGGCGGGTCTGGGAAAGGCTGGTAAGGGCAGGCTGCTCCCAGCAGGCTCCAACACACCCGCCAGCAGGTCTCTTCTCCCCCGGAGCTGGCTGTGGGATGAAGCAGTTGGAGATGGGTGCTCCAGGGATGTTCCAACCCGCCCAGTCCTGCTGTCCACACTGCCCTGTGCCTGAGGGCCAGCAGATGCGGCAGGACTGCAATTTTTCCCCACCTGCATGTAAACCACAAGATGTTTCACACTGTTGCAGCTCTCTGTTGTGCCCCCAGATCGCTCCTGCTCCATCGCCCTGCACGCCCAGGGTCCCAGCCAGGGCAGGCCAAGGACTGACCGTGGCCTCAGAGCAAGAAAAAGCACAATACTTAAAGAGACGGCGAGGTCAGTTGAAGTTTAATGTTCAGGCAAATACATCATCCCATGCACTTAATCAAGCAGCAGCAATTTCTAACGATAAGTAGAAAGGATGGCTCACATCCCGGTGATAAAAAGGAGGATTGCTCCGAGTTTCAGGAGATAAGAGGGCTCTATAAAAATTGAATGTTTTGTACCACGTTCAGCTTGAGACAGCTTTATCTTGTGGCGATAGCACAGCATGGGGAGGTCAGGGCAGCGCCGTGCCAGGCCTTGCACAGAGATGTTTATGATCTGAGATATGGCAGAGATTAGGAGCTTATGGCCGCAGCCAGCTCCAGGGAGCTGCTGGCCAGCATCCATGGGAGAGGGGCAGGCAGCTCCTTCTGCTTATAAACCAGGTGTGGAGTTCAGGTGGCAAAGCACCTTTCTAGGGACTGGGTGTTGCAAAGGGAGAAAACATCCTGGGTGCCTAGAAAAGACCCTGTGCTCATTTCTGGTACCCCACAGTCTCATCTTGCCCTGAGCATGGCATCACTGTTGCTTGCTCAGGGTTAAGCTCAGCAAAACCCTTTCTCAGGGTTAAGCACAGGGGGGCTTCTCTAGCGAAGGCGAGGGAGGGCATGAGCTGCCGTCCTGGGCTGTGTTAAACCTGCTGTGCCCATGGCTCTGTATGCCCAAGGGGCTTATTCCCTTCCCAGTGGGAAGCAAGCCTTTCAAAAACCTCAATGCCATCAACACATCTCTGGCTATGTGACCCAGGAAAGCCTGGGAGGGGGCTCTCAGCAGGCCTGTGGCTGAGGGCAGACATTCCCTGGGGTGTGACGGGGAGTAGCACTTCTGCTATCACCCATGCTGCATTTTGGTGGCTTTCCCAGAGCATCTCAGGGAGAAGCAGGTTGGCAGCAAGGTCTTTGCAATAGTCCTAACCCCATCCTCTGCGGCTGTGGACATCTGCGAAACAGCTCCGTGCTGCCATCAAAGCACCTTAGGGGGAGTGGGGAGAAAAACACTCCTGGAGGCACTCAGGTCATTAGTGCACAGGGCAATTAGGGATGGCATCCAAAGCCTTGGAGGCTCTGGGCTTCAATATCTGCCTGCAACCACTCTGCATGTTCTCTGCAGCCTTGCTCAGACTTAGGGAAACAAGGTTTGGGTTTGTCTTATTTTTGCTTTTTCAGCGCCTCTGGGGCAGTTTGGGGTTTACGGCTCAAAGTGTTGATGCACCCAACAGATGAGGACAAGGGGCAGCCCCCCCGTGTCTGCACCAGCCCGTGCTGCCCCTGCCATGCTGGCAATGCCTCCGAGCAGTTTCCAAAAGCCACTCAGTCAGTAAGTGGAGCACTTACTGACACCCGCCTTTCTGCAATGCACAGTCCAGCCTCAAAGGACCCCCACGTCCTCCTGAGCCCCAGACAGCAGCTCTTGGGGCAGGTGACCCTGAGCAACCCAGGGAAATGGCACCTGCCTGGGGTGTGCTGCAGGTGTGGGACCCCCACCCCACGCTTCCCAGCCAGGCAGCTACACAGTGAACCCCGGAGCAGACACTCATGCAGAGCACATATGTATATTTTTTCCTTTTAATGCACCTTTATTGCCACTCCTTCCACAGCCCCATGGAGTGGGATTTCAGCCTGGCAGGAGCAGGGGCTGTTTGCAGCCCTGTGTGGGAAGAGGAGCAGCAGCCAGCAGTTGCAGGGGGAGCAGGATGCTCTGCCGGCTGCCCCTGCACCAGGGAGGGGTATGGCACCCTCCCCTCATCACTGACCCCTCTCTCCCTTTGCTGCTTCAAAGGGAACCAGTTTCCCCCTTGAAGAAATAGTAAAAAAAAAATATCTATTTTAGGAAGACTTAGGATCGTATAAAGATTCAAGTAACATTGGGTGAACTAGAAAACCAAGTCCTGTACATCAGCTTATAAAATTTCTAAATAGAAAAAAAGGAAGAAGAAAAGACATGACATGTCAGTGCAAGGGGCGAGGCGGTAGAGTGATGCCCCTCCAGCCCAGCCCAGCCCCTGGGACCTCGCTCGGGCCAAAGCCCCCTGGGGAGGCAGGGTCTGGGCACCACCATCCCATGTCCCCTTCCACCACAGAGGTGCCCCCTCATCTGTCTGTCTGTCTGTCAGCAGGGGTGCCATGGCTCTAGAGGTCCTGGAGCCGCACAATCAGGTCCTCCTTGTTCTTCAGCAGGAACTTTTCACAGGCTTTGAAGGTGGCGCAGAAGTTGGAGGACAGTCCCGCCACGTTGGTGGTGACGTAGTTTAGGTACCCCGGTGTAGCCTGGTTGTAGTAAGCCACCTGCAAGGCACAGGAGATGGTTAGTAGGGGCATGTGCAGAGGGAGGAGCCTCCCTGCTGGGGTGCAGGCAGCACAGCCCTGCGGCACGGCCGCAGCATCCCACCTTGCTTGTATCCTCTGACTCCGGCCAAATGCAGAAACCAGAGCAGACTGTCTCCCCCCGTGTGAAGCCGGCACTGGCAGGGTGGGTGGGCAGCGTCACTGACCGAAAGGCCACCACGTAGGGGTCCCTGGGGAGGAGAGAGCCCGGTGAGTTGGCACAGCCCGGCCAGCGGGTAGCAGGGAGTCAGGGCTGGGGGCAGTTACCCCTTGCTGCAGGGTTTCCGTCGGGATGCTAGGATGACGAAGTCCTGTGGCTTGTTCTCATGGCTGAGTGTCTGGCTCACCACGTGGTAGATCATGTCGTCATTGTCTACTTGCTGGACGAGCTCGGCGCTCCTGCGAGGCGAGAGGGGACCAGTCACACCAGGAGAGACGGAGACTGGCTGTGGGGCCGCTGTGGAAGGGACTGCGCCATCCCCCAAAGGGACTGCCAGAGAAACCTTGCTGTGGCCCCTGATCCCTGATCCTGGAGGGTCATTTACAGCCCACTACTGCACCCAAAATATCTTGGGGGACCCGAAATGGATGTTTTCTGCAGCAAAGTGCAGCCATCAGCACAGATGGAGCCAGTGCTCCTGGGGACAGGGAGGCATGGTGAAAGGTCTCTAGGAGCAATTGTGGCTCCAAGGTGAAACGCTTGCTCCCAGGAAAAGCCCAAAGCAATGAGCCTTAAATTTAAGGATGTGGGTTTTGGAAAAGACCAGGTGCCCCCAGGAAACCCCGCAGCACTCACGCGTAGTGGCTGTCCCACTCATGCCGGCGCCGCAGGTCGGAGAGCAGGGAGAAGGCTTGGCCAGCAGCGATGCGGACCGACATCTCAATGCGGAAGGAGAGGAACTTGTCCTCCTCCAGCGTGTACATCCGCACCTCGGGGAGCACAGGGTATGGGCTGGGACGCGTTCACCACCACTGAGCCCCTGGGTTGCCCACACTTTGGGGGCAAGAAGCAGCTTGGGGGGAAGGGGCAGGGTTTAGTACCTTTTCCTTTTCTCTGGCGAGTACCCAGTTCGCTTTGGCTACGAGTGTCTTCAGCGCAGAGACATTGTTGTAGCTCAGGTAAACCTGGAGCAGGGACAGCACATCAGGAGCAGGAAGGGGGGCAGGAGGCAGCGACTCCCGCAGGGCAGCACCCTACCTTGTTGCTTTGGTCCCAGGGCACAGAGAGCGGCACCTCAGTCTGTTTGCAGGAGATGACGTATTTTCTGCAGGAAAGGAACAATTTCCCTTATGGTGGGACACAAACCACCCACAGACTGTCCCTGTACTCCAGCGCCTGGCCCCCTCTCTTCCCTTCTCCATCCCCACATCCCGCTCTCTTCTTCCGCTTACCGGTCCAGCCGAATTTTTTTCCTAGCGCTGGCTTCTCTGTACCTCCTCTCTCCATCCTGATAAATGGAAAAAGCACATTAGGTTAATAGGAAAAGGAGAAAAAAAAAAAAAACCCAACAGATATCTTTCTGGGAGTGGGCAAAATGTTCAGCAGTGAAAAGCCCCTGCGCTCGCCAGCTGCTGCCTCGGCTATGCTGGCAGTGGTGGTTAGTGATTAACCGTGAGCTATTTCAGCATCACTACCGCATGCTGTGATCAAGCAACAGGCACTGGCACATTAGGAAAAAAACCCTCGCTGCGGCTGCAGAACTGCAAACAGCCACTGAAACACAAATTGCATCCCCTAGCACATGCAAACGTCCCCTCCCAGGAAATAAAACCCCCCCAAAAAAGCAGCTTATTTCAAAGAAAGCAATAGCACAGTGCTTTAAAGCAGGCAGAGAAGCTGTTTGAGGGAGCCCAGCTCCAGCCATGAGATGCTGTCCCGCAGGGTGGAAGAAGAGTCCTAGTTTTAAGGCATCAAAAATATCAGGTAGGTGGGCACAGATCAGCCAAGGGGAGAGCAACACCGTCACTCGCTCACACTGCAACGGGCCCCACAATGCATGGGAGTTTGCTTCACTGCTGTGCTCACATGACAGATTTTCTTAAATATTTGGATCCAAGCAAATTATGGATGAGGATGCTTTGAAAGGTAAAAAACCTAAGAGGTTTGCATTCTTTCCCCTAAGTTATAGAAAAGATGAGCTTGCACTTGCCTTGCACAGCTAATACGTCTCCATCTCTGCACAGGCAAGTGGTTTATTTTATTATTAGTTATACCAAGCAATCCATTTAATTCACTTGCTGTCAAGCAATTTCCATCATCATAAAATTGCATTTGTTTTGCTGTGAATCCAAGAGCCTTTCAGGGCTAAGTGGGATTCCTGGGGGTCCCATGCCACCGCAATGGGGAGAAGCCAGCCCTGCCCATCCTTACCCCCGGCTCGGGTGCCACCATTGGCAGGTTGCAGGGCTGGCCCCCCTGGTCCAGCACCACGAAGGTCATGAAGGCGCTGTTGATGTGCCTTCGGCTGATGGACATCTCCTGGCCATACGCCTCAGCACAGACCCCCACCTCCATGCTGGGCAGGAGAGAAGAAGGGGTGAGTGTGCGGAGAGCCACCGGGAGGGCGGGATGGGGACACCCCACTGCTGGCACCCACCTGTTTTTGAAGGCATTGTTGACAATGGCTTTGAGCACCAGGCGGTCCCCGACTTGCGATGGTCCCCGAAAGTGGAACATCTCGATGGCCCGCAGCGTGGGGTGGGCATGGCATAGTCGGCTGTTGGGGGCAAGTGTTACCCCCACCAGCCGTGGCACCCTAGCAGCCTCACACCCTCTCCGACCCAGCTAGAGCTGAGGAGACCCCAAAAAATGTCACCCCTGGATTTCAATCGCCAAAAGCAGCCATGAGAAGGGAAAATAAGCAAACTGTGGTGAGTGTGAACCCTCCCCTGGGGTCCTCCAGCACCATGCACCCATGGGACTCCCTGTACAGCATTGCCCAAGGGTGATGTGCTCGTGACCATCCCTTCGGAGGGTCCCTACAACCCGGCTGTGGTCCGACCCAGCCGGACACTGCCCTGGCTGTGTGTCATCTCCTGCCCTGGCTGTGTGTCATCTCCAGGCATGCCCTCCCCCCGCCCCCAAATCCCCGTCAGGTCACCTGGCTGCGATGGTGGCCACATTCTCCATCCAGGCCATGATCTGCCCACCAAAGGTGTTGCCCTGATGGTTGGCGTGTGGGGGCAGCACCAGCTCCACGCTCTCCACCCGCGTCTTCTCCGCCGGCACTGCTGCGCTGCCATCCCGCGTCTCCAGCTCTGCCACGGGGGGAGAATGGGTTTCAGCATGCTGGCCAGCCAGTGGGACCCCCCAGCCCTTGCCTCCTCTCCCCACAGCCACCCTCCCACTGCATCAACCCCCCCACACCTCCTGACTTGGGGGTCTGGGATGGTGGGGCTGATCCCAACCCCTCCATGGCCAGGGCATTCCCAAACCTCCATGGTGATCACCACTCTTCCCCCCCAGCATCCCGCCAAGGAAGAAGGATGTCAGCGATGGGTGTCTGGGCTATTTTGGGGCTGGAAGCCCGGGCTGCAGGACACAGTACCAGTTTCACGGGGGCTGCGGGTGAGGAGGTCCTTGAGGGTGTCCTTGTGGACCAGCCGCATGCGGCGGCGCTCGGCGGCAATGCTGTATTCTATCTTCTCCTCCTCTGTCTGCGGGGTCAGCGGCTTCAGCTTCACCTGTAAAGGGGACACAGGCAGAGTACAGTCTCTCTGCAGGAGAAGGCAGGGCTCCTTCGGGCACCAGCATGCGCTCCTATAGCACCGTATGTCCCACCACGTGTGTTGGAGCCAGCTGCGCTCCTCCTGGGTTATATTATAGCTGCTCATGGAGGAGCCAGAGGGCAAATGGCTCCCACAACTGGGTAGGGATCCCCTGGGAGGTGTCATACAGCAGGGATGGGCACCAATGCTAAGGAGCCCTCCCGCAGCACCGACAGGGATGTATGTCCCTGCCCTCCCCTGGCACAGAGGAGGGGACAGCAGCAATGGGCAGGTACCCTCCGTGCTCAGAGCAGGGCTGAGAGCCTCGGCACCCCACTGTGCACCCCACACATGGGATAAGGGATCACCAACCCGATCATGTGCAGACAGCCACATAGCAACAGCACATGCTGTGATGGAAAGCTGGGCCTAGCCCAGCTCATCTCCCCCCAGAGAGGCCATTTCCTCGCTGCCTCTGCACAGGGGCCAACAAAGCCCCCACAGTCACTGGCCACTACTCACCTTGCTGCCAGAGGGACCCTGTGCCACGAAGGTGGCATATGCCTTGCAGATGCTGCAATGCTTCCCGCTGCACAGGTCCTCGTAGCTCACCTGGATGCCCACCTGGGAGAGGGCACAGCACACCTGAGAGCTGGTTCTGCTCCCTGGGTACCCACATCCCACCAAGCACAGCAGAAGGCGACAGACACATGGGACCAAAGCTGGAAACCCTGGGAGGATTTGGGTATTTTGCATTTGGCTGCAGTGAATGGGCACACACAGCTGGTGGGGATGGGCGCACAGTGAGGGGGTTAGGGGCAGGGGTGGCAGATGACGGCGTGGGGTAGCACACCAACCTCCATGCTGGAGTTAAAGGCTCGGTTCACTTTGGCTTTGATGTTGACAACTTGCCCAACACTGAAAAACAGAAAGAGGAGAAAGTGTGCAGGGGTTACCAGGGGACAACAGCCTGCAGTCAATGGCTGAGCGGCTCCCCACCGAGGTGCCACGGTGTTACAGCTCACCACCCACTGCAGTAGCAGCTGCGTGGGACAGTGGGAACATGCTGGGATGGCCAGCAGGACATGGGGACAGCCACTCCCAAGACATGGGAGCCCACAGGTGTCCTGCCCGGCGGTGAGATATCACCTGTGAGCAATTGCGTGCAAAGGGGTCCCCAGGTCTGGGGTGCTGCTGGGACACCTGAGAGGTGCAGAGGTGCCTGAGGCTTGCTTGGCACCCCCCTACCATGTGGGCATGCACGCTCCTACCAGAGCAAACGGCTCCTCCAGCCTTGCATGTGCTGTCCTGCACAATGGGGGCACCCATGGGGCCTCCCCACGAGCCCTCGGCTGGCAGCAGCAGCAGCCCCAAAGCTGCAGGCACCTTGACTGCTCCTGTACCTCCTCTCTCCAGGGCGTCCCAGTAGCAGACACCTTGGGATACTGGGAGATGGCAGGAGACAAGATCTCGCCTGGGGCATTTTACAACATCTCTCACATGAAACATCTGCTGGCAGCAAACTGCTGCTGGCAGAGCCCAGGAGCCCTCCTCTGGGCCTTCAGTAGGCTTCAGAATAAACGCACAGACAGCTTCAGCTCTGCAGCCTAACCTACTCCAGACTGATACTGACCAAATGAGCAAATGCAGCTTATTGGCAACACCAACAGCAGAGTCTTTACCAAATGCGTTATTAAATCAGGAATATTTCTCATCCCCTAAAAGAGATGAACGCTAGAAAAGTCAGCAGAAAAATAAACCCTATAACTGCCACACCTGTTAAAACCACAGGTTTGCACTGTAGAGGGCTCAAAACCAGAAGCAAGGAAGAGTCGGCCTGTGCTTCGGCACTGTAACTTCCCTCTTGCCCCCATGCATGACTTCTGGCTTTAAACAACCATAATCATCTCAGCTACTCAACACACTTTGCACGTTGGCTCTGGCTGGAGCAGGGGCGGCACAAGGCTGTGACAGTGCCTCCAGCTGTCCCCTGGCATGGATCCTAGGGCCCAGCGGCAACCCTGTGCCCAGCGCAGCATGCCAAAATGTTAGCGGGGTTATGTGAGCAGCCTCCGTGCACCTTCCAGGCCCTGTGGCATCAGTGGGGTTAATGGTCCCAACTCACGGCAGCGCTGGGTTAGGCCGGCTGCTCTAGGGCTGCAAACATCCATACCAGACACCGCTCTTCCCGTCCCGCTGCCCAGGAGGGTTTATATACAGCTGGCTGGTGTGAAAAGAAAAAGCAAAATGTGGGGAGAGGGTTAGAGATGAAGGAAGCGGTGGCATGGTGAGCCTGGAGAATGGATGCTCTGGCTGGGTTTGCAGTGAGGGGTGGGCAAGGGCAAGGGTCTGGGCAGTCACATTGGCAGTCCCATCTGTCTGTATTACAGCCCCCCAAATGCTTTATCCTCTCTCTCCTTATGAAATGGCACAAGCCAGTGCCATAAAAGGCACATGAACCCATGTGAAATCCTCCCAGCAGGCTGCACTTCCACATGGCAGGGCTGAGAAATGGGGAGTATCCAATGCCTAGCTGATGAGTTTTTAAGTCAGTGATGTTTTGGGGTCTCATCTGTGCCCCCGAGCACCCACAGCCTTTCCCTGCCCAAGGGTTCTCTCCCTTGCTGTGCAAGGGTGGCACAAAGCACAAACAGCTAGGCAAGGAGGACAGCAGATGGCAAACACTGCCCAAAGCTCCTCTGCCTTCAAACAGCTCTGCAGGAAATCCCTGCCAGGCCCCTCGCTTGGAGCATTAAGCTGGACCACAGCAAGCAGGATCTAAGCCAGGTGCAGCACAAATTCCCTGACCCCTTGGAGAGGTGCCCAGCTTATCCCCAAGGAGGGGGAAATGCCTTGCAGGGCTTGTTTTAATGGTCCAGAGCGGGGCTCAAGTCCATCCTCCTGCTTCCAAAACCCGCAAGGAAAAGCTTCCCAGACAAAACTGCCCCAGGAGCTGGAGCCATGCAGTGTTGGGCATGGCACCCACTGAGCCTGCTCAGTGCAGGGCATTGACCCTGATGGTGCCACCCAACGGGCACCCCAGCCCCTGCCAGCAGCTTGCCGACCCACCAGCACTGCAGCATCTGATGTGAGATGGAAAAAGTCGGAGGTTAACATTTCCTGGGGATGACGGTGAAACCAAAGAGCAAGTTGGAGTTCCTGGCACCAAACAAATCAGCCAACAGTCTGGGACCCCAGTGCCAGCCCTGGGCACCCACAGGTGGTCCCTGTCCTCAGTGAGCAGACCTGCATAGTGGGGAGCTCCTAGGCAGCATGGATCCTATATGGCACAGCTTGCTCATCTGGGCCAGCCTTTGGCCAGCAGGTCCCCAGGGGACAGGTGTGCCAAAAACCCCTCTGCCAGCACATGGGCACCTCTGCAGTTGGACTCTGTGGGCACCTTCATAGGTGTGCCAAAACAGCCACGGAGCCCCCTGAGATGGTACCCAGGGGGTGAGCAGATGGACATCCCCCTGCACCGGGGGGTATGGGGGCTCTGAGAGATGAGTAAAAGCAGGTGGCAGCACTTGGGCTTAGCAGGGGTGGTAAGGGAGGAGACCACCTTGGGCATGTAAGACCTACGCCTGTTGGGAATGCTTATGTTGTCCCCTGCAACGTGGCAGCCCGGGAGCTGTGAGCATCAGGGTGGGCACCTCTGCTGGGGCAGTGCCCAGGGGGATGCCAGGACAAGCTTGGGAGGGGATTTTGGCTGGGTAAAGCTCAGCATTTCACAAAGCGATGCTCAAGGAGGTCCCGCTCCTCCCAGCACACGGTGGGTGGGTGAGCTCCGCTGCATGCCAGCCACCCACGCGGCCGCTACAGAGGCATGATTTGCAAGATTTAAGTTTTTCAGAGCGCTAAGTGAGAGTTGTTTCTTGAACAAAGCCAAGGGAGGAGCTGGGGTCGGGGGAAATACCAGGAAGCCAACACAGCAGGAGCTCCCCGAGCAACCAGACAGCAGATAAATCAGAGCAGTCAGTCAGTCCACAGCCCCGCGGCAGAGTCGGAGCCTCAATCCCTGGCTGCCCTGCGAGCCTGGCACTGCCACTGCATCTCCTCCCCTCCCAAACACGCTGCTCCCTGTCCCAGCTCTGGCCCCACTATCTACATTGCACCCGGCAGATGAGAAAAACCCATCCGCCTCCACCATGCATGCCCCGCTGGAGAGCAGAGTATTTACCTAATGGTATGCTCAAAATAGATATCATCCATGGAAGCTGTGACGCATGGGCAGCCGGCATGTCTCTCAGCTGGAAAGGAAAAAGAAACAGCATCAGCTACCTGCAGCAACATGCCAAGAGTGCAAGGGACACACGCGCTCCTCAGTCCCACAGCCGCCGCCTCAGGGCTGGTGACACCGGTGAAACCATGGCTGGCATTCATTTCCCTGCCTGCCTTGTTTTCAGGGGATGAGAGTGGGGTTTGGGGTTTCTCCAACCCATAGCAGTGTGGGTTTGCAGATGTTTTAAGGGTTTGGAGGGTGTGTTGTAACTAGGAGGCACGCTGCCCTGCTATTTGCCTTCCCTCGATGATTTCAGCTGCTGTGGGGATGCACAGGCAGCCGATATCATCTCCCTGTACGCAGCAAATATTTTAAAGCCGTCTTGCTGTTCTGGTTTTCCCCTGGGACTCTGGGATCCTCAAACTGCAAAATTGCCCTGGGAACCTCATCAAACTGCAATACTGCATCCATTTTCCTTTCCCCATGCTTGGCAACTCATGGTGCACTTGGCAGGCTGAGCTTCTCACTGAGAGGAGGAGCTCAGCCCCGTCCGGCAGAGCTCTCCAACTGCTGCCAGGATGCCAGGGGCATCACCAGCCGGGTCTTGCCATGCCTTGCACACCAGGCAAGGAAAAGGGCAGTGTTTGGGAAGAAGCAGATGATGATTTTCATCTGTCCCCGAGCAAACATGCGTGCTGGAGTGCACATCTCCTCCCCCTCTTATCCTGCTCCCATTCAGTCTCTAATTACTCAGCAAAATGGCATGACTCAGGTCCCCAGCTGGCGTCAGCTCTGAGGGACTGCGCTGGACTGCTGGGCACACCTCTGATAAGCCAGCTTCTGGGGACACTGCCAGGTCCCTTCCCTCCCGGCCCGGTGTGATGATGGTTTTGGTGGGAGAGGATGGCTTACCAGAGAGGCAGGCGGCCGTGTCGATCCACTTGAGCAGCTGGCCGGTGCTGAGCTCACCGCGGTGGTTCGTGTGGCAGGGCAGCACCAGCTGGCTCATCTGCACCTCGGTGGGGTTGCGGGTGGGCGAGGGGCTCGCCATGGCTCCCGGCACCTCCTCCTGCTCCCCTGGCTCCTGGGCACGTGGCGGAGAGGTCGAGCCCTGTGGGGAACGAGACCTCCATTTACCCAAACAGGAGGAAAATCCCCCAAGAAAACAGTGACCCAAGCAGCTCCGCTCCCCACGCAGAGCCAGTGGGACCCCCAGCCCTGCACGGCCCTGGGCACCACCAAAACCCACGCAGCCCTTGCCAAAGACTTGATGCCCACAGCTAAAAGGAAAAAAGGTCCCTCTAAAAAGAGCTCTGTTGGTGATCACTGCAGGTTTCCAGGCCATTTATCACCCAGCCTCGCCGCTTCCTCCCAAAAACCATGCAAAACCTCCTCCCAAAGTCAATCAGTTCTCTGGGAAGGAATTTTGCTCCCCTGACAGCTTTATTTTTAGGGTGCCGCAGCAAAGGGTGGTTTTGCGCTCCCAGGGCTTGCACCCAGGGCTGGGCAGGCAGCAGTGCTCCACACCTTCCAGCAACACCCCCCTTGCCAAAGGAAACACTGAAAGCAGTTTTTCCTGGCTGGTACAAGCAGAGGGCGGGAAAGCATCCTCGGTTTGGGGTTGTTTGCGCAGTTAAATACAGTCCTTACAGGTTTTGCAGTTTGCTGGGCACAGAGCCGCTCCTGCCTGCCACCCCGGTGGGAGGTGGGTTGGAAGAGAGAGGCTGGTATTGCGACTGTGCCGACAAAAAAATATCTGATTAGATGTCAAGTGGGCCATGTTACACAAGGGGTGAACTCGGTTAGCCCGGTGAGTAATTGAGGAGACACGAGGAGCCATCTGGGCTTTGTTACAGCCCTTCCTTCTGCTTTCTGCTCCCACCGTGGCTCCCATTTACAGCACTTGTTGCAAGAGCCCCATTGCAGCAGCTTCTTTGCCCTTTGGTTTGCCCAGCTTCTTTTAAAGACAGGCTTATGCTGAAAATGAAGCTCTCCTGGCTACCCCAGGCTCACCGCCTCTTGGAATAGCATTTTTCTCTAGCGGGTCTAACCTCTGTTTCCATAGCTACTGGTACACGACATCCCAGGAACGGCACAAACCTCGGCTTAGCAGAGACAGTGGCAAACACAGCAAGGCAAGGCTATGGCAGAGGACCCCCCCATCCCGTGGCGAGACAGACCCCAGCTACCAGAGCCCCTCCAGCGGGCTCCAAACCCCTTTGTGAACCTCCCGGGCTGTTTCCCAGCATGCTGAGGTGCCCACACGAGTACCATGGAGCTATTTTGGGAAGCCGGCAGGCTCTGGGGCACGAGCCAGCAATGCAAAGAGCTCCAAAGCCGCCTGCTGCAAAGCGAGCAGCCAGCCTGGCCGGAGATCCCACAGTTCATTTTCCTGACGCTTGCCATTTCTAAATTTTAGGGAAAAAGCTGGCACCCTGTGGGAACAGCCCTGACCCTGTGGTAGCCAGCAAGAGGCCAGGGATGCTAATGGGGAACACGTGGGGAGCGGATGCAGCCGGAGCCAGTGCAGAGCTGGGATCAGCTCCCAGCACGGCGTGGCATCTGCCTGGCACAGCCTTGGTTAGTAGCCATCGGCACGATGGGGAACCCCGGGGTTAGTTGCACGGCATGGGGGGTACCTGGAGGCCATTGCAACAGAAGCTCAAGATATCTTCAGGGACTACAATATTGCCCTTGACCATTTTTAAGAGACACCTGGAAAGGAGAAGAGTAGCTCCAGTTACAGCAGGACCAGCACAGCCAGGGGTGGAGGATGCCAGTGGCTGTCCCCCAGCAGGGACGAGGCAGCGTGCGTGGTGGGTGCTGCAGAGCCACTGTCTGCCACAGGCGCCTGCACAGCAGGTTGTCACACCCTGTCCCTGTGCCCCATGCTGACGTCTCTTCCCACGCCACCAGCCCCTCGCCAGCGCCTATCAGAGGAGCTGCCAGAGCCAAAACAGAGAAGGGCAGACCCTGGGCTGGTGCCTGCCATTCCTCGGGGGTCAGGTCCAGCACTTGCCGGCTGTGATGGAAAGGATTCCAGCTATTTTGGGGTGCTGGACTGAGCCCAGGGTGTGGTGCCGTGGCCCATCCTTTGGTTGGTGATGCTGTGTCAATACTTTCCATGTTGCTACATGTGACAGAGGGCTGAGTCTTGTACCTCCCCCAGCCAGCGCAGTGACACCATCATGGTCACAAGACAGCCGGGAGCATATTTTTGGCAGTGGGCTGTGCGCGGGTGGTACCAGGGGCAGCAAATGAGAAACACCAGTTGCCGGCAACGCCACTGCGCTCTGCACTGGCCCCTCTGCCTGTGAAGCGCTGGCATCCTCCAAGGGCATTGTGTGCCCTTGGCTGCCCACGTGCACTGTGACCAGGTCCCGGCTGGACATGGTGGTGGCATTGCAAGGAAAGGCAGCATGGAAGCTGCAGCAAAAACAAGTGGAAGAGGCTTTATATTCACAGTTTGCTTCTAAACACAACACTGACAGGCCCCTTGGTGTGCCCTCAGCTGTGCCAGCAAACATCCTGCTCCTGCGTGGGTCCAGCCATGCTGTCAGAGGCAGCAGCTCCTTCCCCAAGGCACGGGACTGACCGACTTTGGCACAGGGTCAAAAAGCAGAAGCTGCAGATTTGCCTCCTGCACCATCAGCCCTTCACAGGAGTCAGCATTGGGGCATTGCATGGTGGGCACCCGTTGTGGTCAGTGCAAAATGAGGGTGCTCAGAGCACCGATGGATGCAAACAGCACCACTCAGCCTTTCAAAGCCTCCCACCCCTGCCTCAGCGGCACCGGGCTTTGCTTTCCCTAGCTCCATGACTTCTCCAGACTTGCTGTTGAGGCTTGGGAACTTGCTTATGGCTCACCCACCCCTGCAAGAGCCCAGTGCAAGAGTTACTCTCCTGTTTAGCAAGCTGGGTTTGCTCCCCGGGTTTGCTTTATTGCAGACACAAGGTGGTGGCAGTGGCTGGGGGTGGCACTGTCACACTCCATGGCCGCAGCAGCCAACACTGGAGGGCACGTGGCTGGGGCCATACCTTGGAAACCCAAACCGGCTCCTGGCTCTGCAATCATGTCACCTTGTGCCCTGGGCTGGTTTAGCAGGAGGTGGAAAAAAAAAGAGCTGTCTGCTTTGCATCCATCGCCCCCACTGTTTCCAAGGTGGCCCCTGCCCATGCTCCCACCCTGGAGCACAGGGCTCTGCCTGGGGAAGGGGAGCACCCCAGCTGCGTGTCGCAAACGTGCTCCAGAGACCCGGAACCATTCAGCCAGTGGGTATTTATAGAGTATTTGGTTATCGAAACTAAGCGAGCAAGTGTCTGTCCTCATTAAAATCTTCAGCCTCACTCAGCTGTCACATTTTTAAAGCTGTTGACTGATGCAGCCCTCAGGTCACCATGGCAACGGGATGCAGTACCCAGGCAATGATGCTCTTACTCTGTCACCCCTCAAGTGACCCAATTCTACCCAAAAAAAAAAAAAAAGTTTGCATTAGAAAAGAAAAACCTTCCAGCAGAATATTTTTCTTGCCTCCTGCCACGCTCACTTCCTGCACTGCTGAAGGCATAAGAAGCCCACCGAGCAAACCAGTGGGGGCATGGAGGGGGAGACACCCCAACAGCTCCACAAATATGGGGGAGAGGGGCCCTGTGGCACTCCACTTCTCTCCCATATCCCAGCAGGGGGGTGTCCCACAGCGCCAAAGCACCCGCAAGCTCCGGGGATGGTCTCTGCTGCCGAATTGGGTGCTGACCTCTTAGAAAATCACTGGGGGATCATCAGCCCGGGCGACCCTCCATTGCAAAACCCCCTCGGGTCCCACAGCCCCCAGGAGGCTGCTGGACGGGAATGCAGAAAAGTGGTCATTCCCCCAAATCCTTGAGCCCACTGGAAGTGGGGTGTTTTGTTTAGCCACCCCCCAAGCAGCGGACGGGAGGGAGGGGTGAGTGTGAAGCCAGGGCAGGGGTACCAGGTGCTGGGCTGCGGGGGGGCTCTGGGCAGAGCTGGGCAGCCCCATGCCTCAAGCAACCCCCACATGCCCTCCAGAAGTCTCCCGCCTCCCCCTCCTGAATGCTTAACCCCTGTTTTCCCTCACCTGGCTCTGGTCTCCTACCCCTACTCCAGCCCCTTGCGCATCCTTACCCTTCCCTGGGAATATTTAAAGAAAAAAGTGGGGTGTAAGGAGGGGAGGAAAGTGGTGACAATGAAGTTCTCATGGGGGATTATTGGTGTATAATTGAGCAATATCCATGGTAACAAGCAAATCTGCACGCATTAAAAAATTAACCTGACCTACTTTGGAAAATTCTGCCATCTCGACAGGGCAGCAAGGGCTCTCCTTCCTCCAAGACCTGGCTCACCAGTCCCACTGCCAGCAGCAGCAAAGCCTTGGTGCTCCTGGGGACAGGATGGGCAGGCCTTGCACAAGGGGAGATGTCCTCTCCAGCGGGACCCCCACCAGCGAGCGGCAGAAAAGATGCCCATCCCAGCTCAGCTCCATCACCCCCTGCCCGCAGGGATGAAGCGGAGCCCCCAGGACAAGACCTGCAGCGCTTGCTCGGATGTGGGGTATTGGGTGCCAGCTCCTTTGTGGGGCCATCAGGGTGGTGGCCCCGCTGGGACAAGGGGGACCAAATCACTGGGTCACGGCACAGCTAGGAGGAGATGCAGCAGCTGTCTGCGGCAGGTCTCAGCAGGACCAGAAGAAAGGCCAGGGCACCCTGTGAGTAGTATTTTTGGGACCACACGTCATGCTTTCCCTAGAGTTTCATGGAGCAAAGCAAGGCACAGGGCCAGGAAAGTGTAAACTGAGGGCCAAAAGCAGCAAGGGGCCATGAGGACAGTTCCCTTCACAAGGGGCCACTGGTTTTACATTTACTGGTGCCAGAAACCTTCGCCCAGAGAGAGCACAGCGGGAACCCCTCCAGCCCCCTTGCATCCCTCTCCACCACTCAGTTCAATGCTGGGTGAAGCATCCACAGCCCTGGCTGTGCCTGCAGAACCCAGCCCCGTCTATGGCCCTGCCCAGCTGCTCTCTGCAGCTCCCAAGAGGCTCCTGGGAAGGTTGGTACCGGTTTGCCAGCATAAGGGCAAAGTCCACCCAGGGAGCATTCCAGAGACAAAGGTCCCCTGGCACTGCTGCCTCCAGCCCAGGGGCCGAGCAAAGCCGTACTTCACCCTGTTAGGGCTGCAAACACTGCTGGGGCCAAAATTCACGAGTGAAACAACAGCATCACCCAGCTCAGGCATCTTTGCCCTGCCTCCCACAGCTTCTCCAGGGAGGAGACTGCTGTAGCACCCAGACCACCAAGGTTGAGACCACCACAGTCAAGCCCACCAACTTGGAGACCACCGTAGTGGAGATCACCACGGTCAAGACCACCGGGGTGGAGACCACCAGGGCGGAGACCACTACAGTGGAGACCACGATGGTGCAGTGGTCTCCGCCCTGGTGGTCTCCACCCCGGTGGTCCCGACCGTGGTGACCACCACGGTCGAGACCACCTCAGTCGAGGCCACCAGGGCAGAGACCACCACAGTGTCGTGCCACCCACCCCATCCGGCCACCCACGCTGCCCCGGCCAGCCCCAGCGCATCCCTCTGCCCTCCCCATGATGCCTGCATTCCCAGCAGCCCTATGCCCACGCTTCCCAAATATCTGCCCTCCCTTTTAAGTGAAAAAAGGCCAATTCAAGCCAAACCCCCCAGCATCCCTCCTGGCACACCCAGAAAGCCCTGAGGGGGGTGATGTTGCTGGCTTTCACCCGCTGTCCCCATTGCAGCTGGAGGGTGCCACAGCCCCCTCAGTGAGCTGCAGTGCCAACTACCATGGAGCTGTGGCACGGCTTGCTGCAAACCAAAGGGCAAGAAGGCATCACCCAAACAAGCAGGGGGGGCACAAGGGGCTTTCACCCCGGCAGAGCCGCCCAGCACCAATGCAAGCCAGGATAAGCCACCGCTCCACTGCTGGGTGTGGAAGTCCCTGCAGCAGTGCCGGACGCTGGCTCTGGCTCACCCAGCCCCGGGGTCCCCCCACCTTGTCCCCATCGTCCCCAGCCCCCCCGCCAGCCCTCACCTCAGCCAGAAGAAGCTGAGCATTTGCAGGCAGCAGCGAGGCAATGGGTGGCTCGGAGGAGAAGCGTCCGGACACCTGCGCGCATGGCCGGCGCCGGGCGCGGGCGTCGAGGCCAGGGCTGGCGCAGGGCCCTGGGACGGGGCCAGCGCACACCCCCTGCTTCCTTAAATATAGTCACGCATAACTTTTCTTAAGGTAGCACTTGGCAAATCTGCTCTTGCCTGGAAAATGGCCGGCGCTCCGGAGGTTTGCACGTTGGCCGATGTTCCGCTGCAGGAGCAAATGCACCAGGCCGGTGGCAGAGCCGGGGAGTGTGGCGGAAGGCACTGGCATGCTGCCAACAGCTCTGCGGAGCTGGGCGCTGCTGGTTTCCTTCCATCTCTCCCCAGCAAGCAGCCCCTGAGATGGGGTCCTGGGTCACCTCCCCAGCCCCACACATCACCTACTCTTCTCCCCCCGTCACCACAGCGAGGGGCAGGGGGGTGCCCGGCTGCTCCTTCGGTCTGCTCAGTACCGACAGCACTGCATCGGCACAGGGGCACGGGGGTGCCCGGCTGCCTCCCCCAGCCCCCCTCGGTACTGACGGCACCACATCAGCACCAAGCTCTTCCCCCCCGCAGTTAAACCTGCCTGAAAATATTTGTTTTTTCCCCAGAGCCACAGGCATGGACACCAGGCTAGCTGGCCGGGAGAGCCTCCGCAAAGTTCTCCGGAGCCACTCCAATCCACACAGCCACTCCCTGGCCCTGCTGCCTTTGAAGTACCTCTAACAGGGCTTATAATAAAAACCTTTGGTTTTTTATAAGAAAGAAATAAAATGCAAATTGCCATGTCACTGCATTAACAATACAGCCTATTGGGGTTTTTGGGAGATGTTGTTCTATTTGTATTTTATTTACGCACTTTTAGAAGTGAATCTTGGTAATCGACGTACAAGAGTTTGATCAAAGCTCCTCACAGGCACAGGCAGCACAAGCATTGCCATTGGAAATCCAGCAGTGAAATAATTAAACAAATTCAACAGGAAATAAAGCTTCACTTTTTTGGCAAATAAGAATAACGAAGCTCTGGAACAGAGCAAACGCTCGTGGCGTGTACCAAGCATCAGTATCTGATGCGGTGGGTGCTGCCCCTGCAGTGCTGGGGCCTCAGCAACCCAAATTTTAGGCTCGACATGGGAAATGCTAATCAAAATTCTAGACCCGGGTGCAGGTGAGGCAGGACAGCTCGGTACCTCTGCGAACTGGGCAGGGATGGAGCTGGTGGCCCAGCCTGGGGTGATGCTCGCCCACCAAGAGTCTTTGGGGGATGGAGGAGGCAGCGCCTCACCGGGTGATTGATCCAAGTGCCGTGATGGAGATTCCCTCTGGAAGAAGGTTGTTGCTCTGCTTTCACTGAGGACTTTAACCCCACTGAGCATTTGCTGCTCAGCTGCTAGTATGAAATCTGCAATTCTTCATCAGCTTTCTGAGAGTGGTGGGGGGGCGTCCGCTCTGCTCTCCCCTCGCAACCTCTTCCATGCCTTACAGGTAACTTTGCACAGGCAGATGGAATTAACTCTGATCATTTCAGAAAATACCATTTCCTTTAAAACATTTTCCTTTTTTGGGACAGCAAATAAGATTACTTCTCACCAAACGGTTTTCTATCCACTTGTAGCAGCCCAGGTGCCCTGTGAGCCAGATTGCAGCAAGCATCCTCCACTGGATCTCCCCACCTTTAGCATGGAGGCCTCTCGCCAGGAAGCTCGTCAGGGATCTCTCCTCCCTCCTTAGGACTGTTTGTTTCTGCAACCAGGATTATGATCAAAAGGTTTGCTCAACGTAGGGAAAATGATTCTTCCCCCTGCTCCGTGTCGGAGGGAGCAGCACAATTAGAAACACTTTAGATGCTTGACCCGCACTCAAGCCTCCAAACAAAAGTTGCAAGGAGAAGGCTGATGTTTTCCAGGCCTAATTAGCATAATGCTGTAATTATGGCTTGCAGCAGCCGTATTCCCCCAGCTCCCGTGCTGCCTGCGTCCCCTCACCCGGCGCACCAGCACACCCTGTGAGCGCATACCCGGCCCTGACCGCCCAGCGAGCACGTGCAGGCGCCAGCTTCTTCCTTCCAATCCATCACCATATGCCCATCTTTTACAGTTCTTTGGTGCGTGATGCTCAGAGAGTGGATAATTAGCTAAATGAATTAATTGACATTCATACTTGTAATTAGCAACTGGTTACAAACAGCTATTCTCCTTGGGACAACTAAAATTTCTTGGGGACTGGTGTTAAAATACTGGAAAATTGTTAAGAGTAAATAACGAGGGCTGTGCGTAGCATGCGCGCTCATGGCGCCCGATTTCTTCCCTCGGCCGTAAAAGCTGCCACACCGTAAACAAGCCCATGCAAAAGCAAAGCAGGCTGTGAAACGTGTTGGAAACCCTGCTGCTGCTCGGGAGGAGGAGAAGTTTCCAGCTTCAGATGAAATCGCGGCCAGATGGGCGGCCTCCAGCCGGCAGCTCCCGCCAGCTCCCCGGCTAACCCTTTCCACCCCCAGCTACCAGAGAGTTTGCAGCGAGGCCCCAGCAGTGGAGGCTGCTCATGCAAAGCAACGGGAATTGGATGTCGTGAGTGTTAATTAAACCATTAATTACTGCTGGGGAAAAAAAAAAAGTGACCTATTGGTTTTATCACTTCTTGGAGTAGTCACAAGGATAAATTGCTCATGGGCTTGGCAGTGGGAGAAAGGGGCTGCAGCGTAAGTCAGATCTTTGCTGAAACGTAGGTTTTCTCAGCTATTAAGAGGATGACAGAGAGCACCGACGTGGTACCTGTGCAGCCATGGCTGACCTCAGTAGCCTCACGAGGCCAGAAGTGAGACCTGCACCAGGGACGGGGCTGGTGGAGGCTGAGCCGAGCAGCTGGGAGTGACAGCCCCAGCCCTCGACTTACTGCCGGGGGGGGGACCACAATGCCGGGGGCTTGGAGATGCTTTCAGGGTGCCCCAGCCTGCTCTGTGTACCCCTAGCAGGGACCCTGCTCCCTGCCATGGGATGCAACCATCACCTGCAAGCCCCCAGCCATGCAGCCGCCCATGCTCAGCACCCAAAGCATCTGGAGGCAAAGCCCCCAGGAGGGTTTGTGCAGGCGATTCCGTGCCCTGAGCGGTAGCAGGGATGTGAGGCTGGTGCTCAAGGCATCCCTGCCTCTGGGGGGGCCAAGCATGTCTCTGTCTTTGCAGGATGATGTGGTACCCAAGGTTGGGTTGCAGGTCTCTTCTCCCCAGGAAATACCCCCCAAAACCTGGGTGCTGATGTGAAGGAGGGAGGGCAGCACAGCAGGCACCACTATGCAAACGGCTTGTTATGGAAAAGGGGGAAAAAAATTATACTAATGCACCAGCTTAATAAATCAAACCCTTGCTGCATCAGGAGCTGCTGCAACACCAGGGAGGAGAGCCACGCTGCGGTTGCACTGCCCTCCGGGGCCAGCAGTCCCGTGTCCCCTCAAGCAGGGGAGGATGACCCCCGCCCGGCCACGCAGGGACCGGCACTTGGGGTCCTCTGCCCTGAACCACTCTCCCACCCCAATGGCCTCTGCTACCCCATGGCGGCTGCAGCAGCACCCACTGCAGGATGGGGCGATGAGACGGGGTGATGGGATGGGGTGACGGCACCCCACGAGCCAGGGTCTCCCTCAGAGAAGGGCTCTCCCCCGGCTACCGGCGCGGGATCGGGGCCACATTGCTCTGCCAGGAGTCCTGTTCTCGGCTGCTCCGAGCTGTCAAAGCTCTACATTTCCCTGGCAGCGCTTGGAGTTTAAAGGCAGGGGAAAGAGAAGAAAAAACCCAAACCCAAGAGCTCAGAAGTAAGGCAGTTGAAAAGGCTGGGCCAAGGAGCTGTCACGCCACCCCTTCAGCTATTACACACCCCGGTAAGTTCTCAAACACGCAGGCTGCACAAGATAGCAGGAAGGCTAATTTTTCTTTAGCTGCAGGCAAAAAATTTCAATTACAAGGTAACCTATTTTTCAACTCCTCCATTGGTATTTACTTAATTTCCTAAGGCCGGCTTGCCCGCCCCGCGACGGAGAGGAGGAGGGAGGCCATGTGCTACTAGGCTAAGCCAGGCTTTGGCTCACTGTGGGGTTTATTTTGGTTTTAATTCAAACATTAAAGCCCAGAGCAAGCGTGGTTTGTTTGAACGCTGGTCGGCGAACGGGGTGGCGCGTGACATGGGGCGCCCGTGCGGCGTCCGGCCGGGACAGGGATGGGGAGCACTGCGGGGAAAGGCCAGCGGGAAGCAGGACCTTCTGGAGGAGGTTTGGGAGGTGCCAAGGGACAGGCCTGCTGCTGGTGGTGGCCCGTGTGGTCAGGGGCACCCCGGGGGTCCACCAACACTGGGGCATCCTGGGGGGGTACGCTGGCTCGGGACACCCGTGGGCACACGGGCACAGGGCACGGGGGGTGCAGGGGGTCAGGTACACCCCCGGGGGGGGTAACATGGGCACAGGACACCCGTGGGCACACGGGCACAGGACACGGGGGGTGCAGGGGGACAGGGACACCCCCGGGGGGGGTAACATGGGCACAGGACACCCGTGGGCACACGGGCACAGGACACGGGGGGTGCAGGGGGACAGGGACACCCCCGGGGGGGTAACACGGGCACAGGACACCCGTGGGCACACGGGCACAGGGCACGGGGGGTGCAGGGGGTCAGGGACACCCCCGGGGGGGTAACACGGGCACAGGACACCCGTGGGCACACGGGCACAGGACACGGGGAGTGCAGGGGGACAGGGACACCCGCCGGGGGGGTAACACGGGCACAGGACACCCGCGGGCACACGGGCACAGGGCACGGGGGGTGCAGGGGGTCAGGTACACCCCCGGGGGGGGTAACACGGGCACAGGACACCCGTGGGCACACGGGCACAGGACACGGGGGGTGCAGGGGGACAGGGACACCCCCGGGGGGGTAACACGGGCACAGGACACGGGGGGTGCAGGGGGTCAGGGACACCCCCGGGGGGGTAACACGGGCACAGGACACCCGTGGGCACACGGGCACAGGACACGGGGGGTGCAGGGGGACAGGGACACCCCCGGGGGGGTAACACGGGCACAGGACACCCGCGGGCACACGGGCACAGGGCACGGGGGATCCGTTCGCTACCGGCGCCATCCGCGCTGCCGCGAGCCGCCAGGGGGCGCCGTTGCTCCGAGCGGCCGCGCAGCGCACGCACCTCCCCCGCTCCCCCCCCCGCCGTGCCCGCGGCCGCCCCGGCCCAGCGTCCCGCCCCGCCCCGCCCCGCCCCGGCGCACAGGCGCGGCCTTCCGGCGGCTGCGGCCCGCCCCCCGACGGGGCCAGGGCCGGGGGCGGGGGCGGGCGCGGGGGGACGGAGCCCTCCGGCACCCGCGGGCCCCTCCGGGGGACGGCGGGGGGGAGGGGGCGGGGCGAGCGCTCCGCCAATCAGCGCGCGGCGGTTTCAAGAGGCCCCTTCCGCGCCCCGCCCCGCCGCGCTGCTCCGCAGGGGGGGTCTGGGGGGGCTCGGCTGGGCTCGGCTCGGCTCGGCTGGGCTCGGCTCGGCTCGGCTCGGCTCGGCTCGGCTCGGCTCGGCTCGGCAGCCCCCGTGCCCCGCTGCCCACCGTGCCTGCAGCCTGCCCTGCGCCCTGCCCGCCCTCCTGCCTGTGCTGCCCACGCCAGCAGGCCCCGGCGCCAGCCCAGCGCGGGGGGGAAGCGGCGGGGGGAGCAGCGCAGGCTGCAGCGCTCCCCAAGGGAGTGTGCTCCCACGCGTGACCGTGCCCGGGGCCGTGGGAGCTTCGGGTGCGGGCAGCGCAGGGCTTCGCCTCTGCTTTCTCCTGCACGCCGGGCTAGGGTGGCACTCGCCCCTTGCTTATGACGGGGACGTCCCTTAGCCCTTTATAAATAATGCAATTTTATTAATTATGCTATTTAATTAATTATGTGCATACAGCATCTACCAGCAGATTGCTGCTACAGTCTTCCTTTGTAAAAAAGCTTTTTGCTGGGTGGGTTTTTGCAAGCCCGCAGCCAAGGAGCCAGCGTCAGGGAAGGCCTTAAACTCCACGCTGGCCGAGGAGCCGGTTACGGCATCAGCAATGTTTCGGCATCGCGGCTAACGCATGCCGGCCTCCCTCCAACCGCCGGCGCAGCTGCGCGGGTAAACAGGAAACCCGAACACCGCGGCTCCCGCGGGACCCAGAAACCCCAACCCCAAGGCGGCCAAATGACTCCTTCCGAAAAATATCAGCGGCTCCGGGGCGAGGGACCGGGGTGGGAGAGGAGGTGGGTGGCAGCACCCACCACTGCTGCCTGTTTGCCTACACCGAGTTCATTTGAATGCGAGCCATGCAGAGTGCTCGCCACCGCCACTGAGGTGTGGAAGTCTCACCCAGCTGAGGAGGGGTTTCTTCCTGCTAGCCAGTCTGGGGAAAAAAAGCCTTATTAGAAGATAGGGAAATTTTAGACACCAAATGGTAGGACCTCGGTAGCAAACCCAAATCCGGCCCCTCTCAATGGCTGCTGTGCACTCCAGGAAGGCTGTGAAATGGAGGAGTTATTTTCGGAGCGGGTACAGGGACCGTGTAGTGCCCTGGTCTGCCAGAAGCCCATCTCTCAACCTCCCCATCAGCATCACCAGCAGTCATCACACCCTGGGGTTTGGCTTTCCCATGGGAAAAGGGAATACTGGGCTGGCAGCAACCTGGAAATCTATAGTTTGGTTAAAATTAAAATTCAGAATCCAAACTTGCTTGTAGCTCAGCAGGCTCCTGTCACTGGAGTGCTGCCAGCAGTGGTAGCAGTGCTTGGTGGGCAGACGGTCCCACAGACAGGCTGGAGGTGCAGCGTGCCGTGCAGGAATGCAGCCTGCACAGGTTCATGCCTGGCCGGGATGGCAACCGTGCCCATCTGCAGCAACACGCTGCCCATACGCTGGCTGTGGGTAAGGGCCATGTCGCTTCAGGAGCTTGCGGGGCCGTTACAGCTTAACATTAGCTGTTGAATAGACCCGTGTATCTTTGCAAGTGAAGGGCAAAATTAAGGATGGATTTTTAAAAATGTATCTATTTTTACAGGTGGTGTTCCAGCAGAATAGTCCCAGTGCATTGACAAGCACAGGCATCCTCCTCAGTGATGGGCACCCTAAACGGTCCCAGGTGGGAGCCAGCGGGCAGCATGGACTGGTCTGACAGTTCAGGGAAGGGGCTGGGAGAAGGTATGCTGCTGTAGGAGGTCAGGAAAGGCCAATGAACCACCCAAGCTTGGGAGCATTTTGGTATCATCATAAGCCCCAGCAGCAGGGGCTGAGGGCTCCTTTCTGCTCCCCGGCAGCCAGGGCTGGGTGCGGGGATGTCGCCAGCCCAGGCCAGAGGCAATAAAGTGCCTGGAGTGATGCAGCAAAACAGGCTGGAGTTGCGTGTTGAAATAAATCATCCATGGAGGGAAGGCAGAGGAGGAGGTTTTCTGCTCTCGCACCTCCCTGCTTCTAACAAAGCCTCAGAAACCCCAGGCAGGTAGCGACAGCCGGGGCAGGATACGGCCGTCCTATGGCCCCAGCTGCCACAGAGCGGAGCCGGTCCTGGCTGGGTGCTCCGATGCTCTGGCTCTCCGGGGAGCTGTTTTTCCATCCCTTCCCAGTTCCCTTGGCTTCACCTTGTGGCAGGCAATGCACAGAGCTGCCAGGAGTGATAAAATGGCTGTCCCCCAAATTTATGGAGTTTATCTGTGAATAACTCTTAGAGGTGAAGTGGCCGTTGAGCTGGGGAGGAGGAGAGCTTTATTTCGGGATAAACTCCCCCAGGAGTGATGTAGGGTGGGCAGGAGCCCAGCCCCAGCCCCAGGGACTGGCAGGTATGTGCCCTGCACCCCCCAGCCCCTCCAACTTGTGGGGATGGAGCATCGCTGGGGCAAGCTCTCTGCTCACCCACACCGGAGAAAGCCGAAGGCTCATTTCCCATCCACAGTGTGTTTATTAGGAGCTAAGTCAGGAAGAGGCTTTGGCACATCTCCGTCGCTCCCGCGGAGCGTGTTTAGCACAGCGGAGATCGCTGCTTTTTCCAGCCACACATGTGCACCCGGGATTTCCACGCCGGCCGGGTGTTGCTCCCCGTGCTCCATTCCCATGGTGAACTTATCCTCCCCCACCGCAAAAAAAAGGTTGTATCTATGGGCTATGGAGCAGCAGCCTGATTTCTGCGGAAGCACAGCAGAGGCTGAGCAGGCTTGAGCCTCCCCCTCGCCCTCCCTCCGCACTCTGCTGCAGTAACATCCATCCTAAGTTTCTGAGCCTCTTCTAATTTTGGAGGCCGTTAGCAAAGCAGGCACTGTTGCAGCCAAACGAGACTGCCAATGTTTTCTTCAAAGCTGCTTTCACTCTGAAGGACTCTTCTAGATGGTTTGCTTTTAATAGCAGGCTGCAGGGTGCAACGCCCAGCTTGCGGCCAGGGCTCTCCCTGGTGCGGGAAGGGACTGGGTGGCATTGGGTGCAGGACTGGAGAGGTGTACGGAGCCACGAGCATCCATTGTGGACCACAGCCATGCACCACGTGCACCCACTTCCCAGTTCAGACCAGCAAAGCCCCACACCCCCTTGCAGAGCCGACCCTCCCGCAGCCCTTCCCTCCCTTCCCTTATCCTCTCTCGGGGAAATCTTTAAGGCAGAGGGGGCCGGGTTCAGCCTGTAATTGTGCTAATAGCTCGGGGGGAAGAAAAGGCCAGAGGAGCCAGTGGGGAAACAGGAGCCAGCAAGGTCAGCACACTGGTAGGTGTGAGTGCTTTGAAAAACCCAATTGCTGCTTCAGTATAACCAGATTCGGGAAAATGAAGCTGAAGTGTGAAAAATGAAAGTGAAAAGATAGGAACCAACCCACGGCTATTTATTCTAAAAATACTGACCTAAATACTTAAGCGCACATATAAAAGTAGTTGTCTTTGCTGATTTCCTTTATGAGAATCTCCTGGTTTGGTTATCTTGCTCCAAAACCAGAAGATGAGGCTTTTTGGAGACACCAAAACCGTGTCCTAGCCTGGCACTCCTAAAGAGTTTGCTCTATGCCCAAAACTCATCCGAAAGCCCAGCTTTGAAATTCATTCATTAAGCTAACGAGGCCCTGCGGTTAGCAGCCCACGCCTACGCCGATCAAAACAGGAGAGGCTTTGGCTGGGTCTTGTGCGATGGCTCTCGTGTTTCTCCCTGGGTGGGATGATGGCAGTGGCCACGGGCACACCGTGGACACAGCGAAGCCCCAGAGGCTGGACAAGAGATTTTGGGGTGGAGGGAGGCATTGGGGCAGTGGCCCCTGCACGAAGCATCCCTTGGCTTGTGGCATGGGCAGAACTGGGCTATAGTTCCCACCTGGACTGTTGTACACATCTGGGCTGTTGTTCCCCGCTGGGCTGTTGTTGCAGGCAGTCGCAAGCCCCTGCCCCCTCCCCACTCATTTGGCAGCAGCCAGGGCAAGGATGCGAGGAGGGTCTTGACAACGCTGAGTGTGGCTTAGTGCAAAGGTCGCTGGGGCCAGCAAGCCAGCTGGCACAGCGGGGGGCATTGCGGAAGAGCATTGCTGTCCTGCAGGCAGCCCCCTAATTAGATATTTTGGGGTTTCCCACATCCCTGGGGGTGTCTGGGCCAAGTACCAGGGTGGATGGCAAGGAAAACCCAGGTGTGGGAGGTGAGCATGGGGCCTTGAGCGAAGCACGGGCCAGTGCACAAGGACGCCTGTGCGGTCATGGCCCCCAGTGCAGCACCGTGTCCCCACTCTGCATGTCCTTCCTAGGAAAGATTACGGAGGTGCATCATGCATGGAGGCAAAATGGATGGAGGAGCAGGCAGGAATGCTCGGTCAGCAAGTCACGCCGGCTAGATGCGAACGATGAGCGCTCAGAGGGAGAAGGAAGAGACCGCACTTAAAATAGTGAAGGTGAAAGCAGGTGTGGGGGAAGCAGCTCCCTGCCTGAAGGTCAGAGGGGGAGAGCCTGTCACAGCATTTCCATACAACAAAGTGAAGGTGAAAGCCGTGAAAACATGGGCTTGATGAAAAGGCTTTCTTTCTGAATTAGGAAAAGGGGTGCTCAGTGCAGCGAGGGAGTGGGAAAGGGTGTGTGGTCCATGGCCTGGGGGTGAGCTTGATGCGTGCAGCATCCTGCAGCCAGCAGGATCGATGAGCCCTGGCCAGGTCCCTTCTCTGCCAGCGGGGAAGCATCGTGGCTGTGCACAGATGGGTGTGTGAGGCAGAGCCAGGGCAAGGCCTCCGAGCAGCAAAGGTTTAGAAACCTTGGAGGACGCTGCAGAGGTGAGTGTCCCAGAGGATGCTGGCTCCTATGGCAGGCTGCTGCCTGGGAAGCCTCTCCTCCAGCTCCTGAGGTCCCCCTTTCTCCCAAAAAGCTCCCAAGAGTGGCAGAGGAAACCCTTGCGGGCAGTGGAACCAGTCAGACCACAGCTCACCCTGCAGCAGCTTTTTGCCTAAAATAAGGCTGCTAAAATAAATACACATACTGCCACCATGCTCGCAGCAGATTTACAGCTCCACCCAGCACCCATCCACCCTGGTGTGGGAGCACCCGTGGGGCCGGTGGCAGCAGGGGGGATGTCTGCTCTGAAACCCAAGGTCACCCTCTGGCCGGCTCCACAAAGCATCCCGGGAAAGCTGAGCTGAAGAGACGCTCCCGCCTGTTGCAGGGCGCTGGCGGGGGCAGCTGACTCAGGGCACTGGCGGCGGCGCATATCAGGCAGGGACAGATGGAAGAGGTGACAGATAAGGGACTCAGCCCAGAGAAGAAACAGCAGCGATAGGACCCAAAGGCACTGCCCCAGCAGCGTGAGGAGGCTCGAGACTGGACCCAGCAGAGCTGGGTTCAGATCCTGTAACGCCGGCCAGGTACCTGCTCCCCACCTAAGCCCCTCCTTGCCGAGGGCAGGGGGGTAAGGAAACCACTGACGTTAAACTGCAAGTACTTAGTCAGTGCAATGGGGTTTCTGCCTGGCTCCTGAGACAGTCGACAAGCGCTGCTACCTCAGCAAGGCTGCGACCCTTCACTTGAGAACAGCAGATGGCAGGTGGCACAGCTTGGAGGCCACCCCTGTGGGATGAGGGATAGCCCGTAGAGGGGGGAACCCCAAGACAGGCACCATCCCGTTGTCTGTAGGGGCTGCAGGCACACACAGCTCTGCTGTGACCCCCCTGGAAGGTCTCTGCTATACCATTGCCATAGGAGACCTCCAGGCAGCACTTACATGTAACCCCTGCAGCATCCTCACCCCACGCCGGTGCCCTGCTTGGCCCCACGTAGCTGCCACCAGAGCCCAGCCACAGGGAAGGAGCAGGGTCAGACACAGCACAGCACGGCAATGCCACCGTCACTGGTAGGAGCCAGGCTGGGGCTTATCACCATGCCACCATGTGGGGCAGGACCACAGCTCCTGTGTGCTGACTTGCTTGGGGAGGGGACATTTACTTGCAAAACATCCCTTGCAGGGAGATGTAGGCTAGCGGCAAGGCGGGTGGAGACCAGGAGGACCTGGCCTGCCCCGGCGTGGCTGGCACTGGCAGGCAGTGGGTAGAGGTGACACTTTGTCAGGGCTATGGGGTGATGAGGATCTGACATTTTGGGTTTTGTCTTTGCACAGCCCACCCCATTCTTTGGGAGTCCAACCGCACCCCAGAGTGCAAGTTTGGGGCTTGCAAGTTGTCCATGCTCCTCAGATGGGGAAGTCCTGCTTCCCAGCTGTTATCTTTGGTGCTTTCTCCCTTTGAGCCTTCTACCTCTGTTTGTCTCCTCTGAAAGGACGGGGACTGGCAGAGTTAAAATCCCAGGAGTGCCAGCTCTGGGAATGCAGTGCTGCATCCCAGCCTTCCCTGCAGCTGGGGAAAGCCCAGGAGCTTCGTCCCACATGGGTGCTTCTGCTCGGCACTTTGCAGTGCCTGCCTGTAGCCGAGGTTAATGCAGGTATTGCGGGTAAGGAATCTGAGCCGCCACGCAGGGAGCTGCTGGGGAATAGCTGCTGCACTTTACATTCACAGCCCATCTATTTTGCAATAACTTCACCATGATGTTCCCACGTAGACAAGCCTAAGCTAGCATAGATAATGAAATGGGTTAAAGGAGACAGGCGGAGGGAGAGGAGAGGAGCCAGCAACTGGTAGTAAATAAGGGAGAGAACAGGGTTACTTTAAATTCAAGGACTCGGTGGCAGGGCAAGTTATGCTGAGAGGCCTGGGGTTTAGAGGATGAGACGCAGTTTGGGAAGACAGAAGAGTCCGCTTGGCGGGCCCACCGACCTGTCTGTGTCCCCATCGCTCCCATCCTGCTCCTCCCCATCCCCCCAGGCCTGCCCCAGGGGTGTCACTGGGATTAAGCACAGCCAAGGGCACCCGTCCCAGGTGGTGAAGGGTGGTTGGGTGATCCCAAAGAAGCTGCCAGCCTGGTGGGGCAGGCAGTGGGCTCTGCTCTGTGGGGGGAGAGTCCTGCTGGCCCCCATCGGCTTGTGGTCGGGGTCTGGGGGGACCCAGCCGCTGAGACTCCCCCACCTTTGGCACAGGTTTCGAGGCAGTCCAAACAAACTAATTAAATCCTGCTCTGCTTAATCAGAGCCATTGAACACCAGTCAGAAGAAATTAATCCCGTGTTTTATTAGATGCTGTTTGAAGTCACGTTTGGCACTTTGTCCTCAGTTCTCATCTCCTTCTGGGGAAGGAAGAAGGACATCTGCAGGGAAGAGCGAGGGTGCAGCAGATGGCAGTGGGGATGATTCAGGGGCTTGAGGAAGGAACTGTGACTCCAGCGGCGTCCCTGGGTGGGGACGAGACACCTCTCCCTGCATCCCACGGCCCACCGCCTCCCCGTGGCTGAGAGTCTGTGAGCCAGGCAGGCATCCCAAAAATACGTGTTCCTCCACATTGCATGCTAATGGCTCCGCGCAATAGGTCCCACCGCAATTAAAGCATGCGGAGCGTTAATATGCAACGTGGAGAGGCCACTCTTCCCACAGCTACTCCCTCCCAAACCTGTCCTTCCTGCTGCGCATCCCTGCCCACGGGGATCCCACAGCAGCGCTGGCCCAGCCGCCGGCAGCGCCCGGTGCATTCATGCCTTCCCCCTACTGTGCCCGAGGGACACTGCCTTTTCCCCCGCGGCACTCGGCACCTTCTCCTGCCTTCGGGCTCAGCAGAGCAGGGTCTGTTGGGTAACTGCCAGGTGGGTGCTGTGCAACGTGGCCCCGGCAAGGGAGGCACCCCAACGGCTGGGAGAAATCCACAGGCGGTTGGTTAAAACGACCAGCTGGGTTCTTGGTTTGGGGTTTTTAATGAATTCTGGTGCCTTAATTACTGCAGTCCAAGAAAAACTCCCAACGAAGAGAAAGCCCGGCCCAGTAAGGTAGCCCACAGGTCACCCTCTGAGCCTTGGGAGTGCTTGGTAGCCTTGGTACGTCCTGTGACTTGGCTAGACAGAGCTGCTGGCTTCAGGTGTAGGGATTTCTTTTTTTCCTAAATTTCTTGTCATAACTTGCATTAAAACTTTGCAGAGCCATTTAATTGCGTTCTGCGGTGGTGATGATATGAAATTAGTCTCCCTTCTGATCTTTAGCTAAGTTGGTCCAAAGCACCGGCTTATAATTTGCTCTAATCATCAGGTCATGGAAGATGCCAAGGCAGGGCTGGTACCTGGTGAATTCACATGGGCCGGGAGTTTCCACCCTCGCTGTGCTGGCGTTTGGCAGCTGGCAGGTCAGGCTCTGCCGCCCTGGGATGGCAATTTTGATACTTTCTTTTGGTGCCGCTTACGGGAAGCTTTCCATCAACTGCTCTTCTCCATCTCCCATAGCAACAGCCAAGAACCAGAGCTGGTCCGGAGGAGAGGAGGGAGAGCCGAGGCGGCTTCCCGGCCCCCCCCAGGCTGCTCTTTCCTCTGAGCATCTTGGAGATGTCCTCCCCTCCTGGCTGGAGACCTGCAATCAGACTGCTGAAAGCATCTAAGGAGGCAGAGATGCTGGCTCCCGTCGCATTTCCCTGGGCTTGCTTCATGCCCCAAACAATCCCAGGAGTCAGGGAAAAGAGGTGGCTGCGTTTTGGCTACTCACCTATCCCAGAAAACCAATGAGTTAAAAGAAAACAAACTCCTGGTGAACAGGAGCCGGGCAGGGTGATATTCTGGGCACACAGAGGCCCTTTTGCTGCCGAGGGCACGGCGCTGATCACGCTGGTGGCACTAATGCTTTCCACCTCCATGCAGAAGGTACAGAATATGAGGGTATTATTTTTAACCGGGGATATTTAGCGAACCCCTCACGTGCTGCCAGAGGGTCAAATTTATCCCATAGCCTCAGTCCCAGGGGAGGCTCCCGGTTATTTTTGAGCTCTTTGGAGCAGCAGAGGAGCAGAGGGATGATGCAAAGGCTCGGGAGACACAAAGTCTGGGATTTGCCTGGCCTGGCCCTCCGGTCTCTGCTGCAGCGGCATACACGGAGCAGAGACCCTAAAGCCTGTCTCGTCATCTCTGCTGTCACCCTGGCCCCCACCCTGCACAGCAAAACTTGTGCAAAGCGCCAGGTTTTCTCTCTCCAAGGAGAGGATCTCGGACGCCTTCAAGTTTTGATCCTTTTCGACCTACCGCATTGCAAGGAGATTTTTTTTTTCCGTTTGTTTTAAACCTTGCTTTAAAGCGAGTTTGGCCCTGCTCAGGCAGGTCCCGATGGCCGTGAACGTTCCCACGGGGCGCAGCAGCACTACCCACCGCCGGAGGAGTTCCTCCTACGCCCCGTGCTCCCCACACCGCCGCCCCAAGCCTCCCTGCCCTCGCAGGAGGGTTGCTGGGTGCATACGGCCCTGCTCAAACTCCTGAAGCTCTTCAGTGTTTTGCAGCATGCGGCTCAATGCACGTAACCTCCTGATTTTAACGATCTGGTAACTAATCACATAACCTCTACCCAGCGCGCAGCCTCCATCTCTGCTGTTTTTTTGTTCGGCGAGTCATTTTGGAGGTAGAGGTGAGGCCAGGGCAGGGGGGGAAGAGTGCTTTGAAGCCCTTATTTTTGTGCTGTTCCAACATCTGTTCCCGTGGAAACTGCCACCAGACCCTGGGAGCGACGCGTCAGTTTGACTCCCGGGCTCCTGCGTTCCCCCAAGAACGGCAGGCGGTGGGCCGAGGGGCGCAAACCCCAGCCCCCAACGGAGGGGTGCTCGGGGGTGCAGCGGGTCCTGCCCGAGCCTCCAGCAAACGCCCCGTGCGAGGCAGAAGGGCTCCCCGCGGCGCGCCCCGAGGCACCCCGGCGGGGCTGCGCGCCCCCCGCCAGGCCAGAGCACCACCCAAGGGGGCGGCGTCCCCCCCACCCCCCGTTTTTAAGGGCAGCGAAGCAGCACAGGCGGCGAGGCCCCGCCGCAAGCCTCGCCCCGTGCCTGGAGGCGCTCAAGTTGGCAGCCGGGGGGGGGGGGGGGGGGGCCGGCCCCAGGCTTCCCTCGGGGCTCCTCGCAGCCAGGCCGCCCGGCCCCGGGGTAACCGCGCCCGCAGCGCGGGGCTGGGGCGCGCGGCGCCGGGCGGGGCCCGCCGGGGCCGGGCGGGAGGCGGGGGCCGGCGCGGGGCCCGCCCGGCGCCGCGGCCGGAGGCAGCGCCCGCCCGGGCGCACCGAGGCGCTCCCCCGCCTCCCCCCCCTTCGCCGCCCGGCGGGCGGTTTCAAGGCCCCCCCTTCCGAGGTCTGCCGCGGCGCCGACCAATCAGCGGGCGCTGCGCGCCGCGGCCCGGCGCCTTAAAGAGCCACGGCTCGGCGCGGCGCCGGGAGAGCCGCGCCGCCCGCCGGCCGAGGCGGGGGGACGCTAGGACCGCGCGTCGCCGCTCTCCCTCCCTCCTTCCCCGCCGCGGGAGGCCGCCCGCCGCCTCCGGAGGGGAGGCGTGGCGCGGGTCGGCGCCGCCCACACTCGCCGGTGATTGGCGGGGGCGAACGCCCGTCGGCGGGGGGGGGCGGTGCCCGGCGCGGCCACGTTCGGGTGCGCGGCCAGCGGCGCGGCGGGCGCAGCGAGCGGCGGCGGCGGGGCGATGGGGGCGCGGCGGCGGCCGGCGCTCTGACAGCCCCCGGCGCCCCTCCAGCGGCGGGCAGAGCGGCTCCCGGCGGCGGCGGCGGCCGCCCCTCCTCCTCGGCGCGGACCATGTTCGCCAAAGGGAAGGGCTCGGCGGTGCCCTCGGACGGACAGGCGCGGGAGAAGTAAGCGCGGCGGCGGGCGGAACGGGGGGGAGCGGGGCGGCGGCGGCGGCGGGGCGGCTTTGTGCGGGGCGGGGGGGGGGCTCCTCCTCCTCTCGCCCCCCCCCCGCCGCCGACCCGCCGCTCGGCTGTTGCAGGCTGGCGCTGTACGTCTACGAGTACCTGCTGCACGTCGGCGCCCAGAAGTCGGCGCAGACCTTCCTGTCCGAGGTGAGCCCCGCCGCCCCCCGCGCCCTTTGTGCGCCGCCGCACGCACGCCCGCCCTCCATCTTGCGCGGGGCGGTGGCGGCGCCGGGGGGTCGCCGCGCGTGGGGGCCCACGCCCACTCGTGACCACCCCCCACCCACCACCGCCACCCCCTCCCAACCCCCCTCACCCTCCCCTCCCCCCCCGCGCCCTCCTCTCGCCCGCAGATCCGGTGGGAGAAGAACATCACGCTGGGCGAGCCCCCCGGCTTCCTGCACTCCTGGTGGTGGTAAGTGCCGGGGGCGGGGCGGGGGGGAGCGCCCCACGGAGCCCTGTCGCGGGTGGGAGCGGCCAGGCTGCCCGGCAGCCCCGGCGGGGCGGGGGTGTGGGGGTGTGGGGTGCACCGGCAGAGCCGGGCCCCACCGGGTAAAGCTCCGGCGACGGCGTGAGTCAGCAGCGGCGCGCCGTGGGGCTCGCCGAGCCCCGCACCGCCCCGGCTCCTCGCTCCCGCTCCCCGCGGGGCGGCGGAGCCAGCCCCGGCCCCGCGGGAGCCGGCGGGCAGCGGCGGCGGGCCGGGAGGCGGCGGGCGGGCCTCGGCGGCGGCGGGGCCGGAAAGCCGCCGGGGGCGGCCGGCGGACCGGCTTGTGGCGGGGCTCTGGGGGCGCCCGGGGGGGGGGGGGGCCGGGCGGGGGGGGCAGCGCTGCTGCCGGGGCGGGAGGAGTCCTCGAGGTGCCGCGGTCGTTACCCCTTAAAGGTTGCTTTTGCCTCTTAAAACACCCAACGTCACCCAGCCCGGGGGCAGCAGCACCAGGCCAGGCGCTTCCAGAGGTCCGAGCGGCACCGAGCTCGGACGCACGGCCGGACCCCGCCGCAGCCCCCTCCCCGACCGCGGGCCCAGCGGGGTGGGGGCTGCTCACCTCCGACGACCCCCTCCGTCTCGGTGCGTGTGCCCCGATGAGTGACTGCCTCCTCTCTTGACTTTCTCCGCCACGCAGCGTGTTTTGGGACCTTTACTGCGCAGCTCCCGAAAGGCGAGACACTTGTGAACATTCGAGTGAAGCGAAAGCCTTTCATGACTACGTGAGTAACAAGTTTCTAGTCCTCACGGTAATTACAGCATTGGGGAGCTCCGGCTTCTCCAGCGCACCGAGAGCCAACATAACCGACTGGCAAAAGCGTGTTTTTTTTTAACCAGCAATGTTCTGATTTGACTGAACAGTATTTCATAATGTTGCAATTATGTAAATTAGCTCAGATACTTATCTTAAGCACTTAAAGGCATTCAGGCTACTGGCAGAATTAAGCAGTTTTGCATGGCAGTGGACAGCAAAGTGCTTACTAGAGGATCGATGGTGAGATGTTTCATGCTGAGGACATCTCAAAGGGTGGGCAAGGGTTGGATTGCGGTGGGGAGGAGGGAGGGATTCCCCAAAATGCTGTTGAACGGTTGAACGCTGTGATGAATATCTCCCTGCCTTTGGTGAGGCTGGGGGCTTCCTTGGTTGTGCAGCAAGGTGAGGGTGTTTGCTTGTTGAAGGTGGTGTGGCAGACGCCACTTGGTTGACGGTGTACGTCTCGTCTATCGGTGTGTTAGGTTGTTCTCCGCAGAGTTGTTAGCGTGACCTAGGGGTGATGCTACTGGGACAGGATGCTGGTGCTGAGGTGCTTCCCAAAAGGACACCTCTTGGCGTGGGTGCATGGCATGTTGGTTCCAGTGGGCGATGGGTGGGCTGCCCGCTCCCATCCCGTGCGCGTTGCCCCCATCCACAGCGTTGGGAGGAGTTTGCATCAAAGGATTAGTCACCTGGCTGCGGGCTTGGACCCCAGTCAAGTGAGTTTAAACCCTGTAGCAGGAGCTGGTTTTGTCTGCTCCGGGGAGCCTATGGTATGGAAACCATTTTTCCTCCCTTCCCGAGTTTCTCTCATTGCCTCGACATGCCTGGGTCGGGATGCGCAAGGGTTTGCCGGAGAGCAGTGCCGGGCGAGCGTCTTGGGGACCTCCGCGGTGCTCCTGCATGCCGGTGCTGGACGCAGCGGTCGCCCTGGGGCACGGGCAGTGCCGGGCTGCTGGAGAGACTTGGCTGGCTGCTGAGCTGCCTCTCCTCTCTGCCTGGGGTGGAAAGATGCCTGTCTTGCTGGGGCATGGGGGAAGTGGGTCTGGGTATTTGCTAGGTGGGGGGTTGTCTGTCTGTCTGTCCATCTCCATGGCCGCTCTCTGCATCGCTTGTTTTTACTGGGTCAGATTAAGATAGTGAACTCCTGAACTGAGAGTCAGAGCTGGCAATTGGCTGCACGTCCAGCAGTGCTCAGTTTGGTGAGGGCAGCTGCTTTCTTCTGGGGCGTTTTGGGCCAAATTCTGGCTTTTTCTGGACCCCGGTTGGGACAGCAGGCTTGTCAGGGGTAAGGCAAAGGTAGATCTTCAGGCAGCAAAGCCACAGGTGAAGATGACATTAGCAACCAAGACATGGTAATGCTCCATTCACAGCAGTCTCCTCATCGTGTCTGAGGATTTAGTGTATTTAGAGAAATTAATCTTTTTTTTTTTTTTTTAGCTTGGTAATAATTCTAACAATAGGCCTGAGTGCATTAGATGATTCGCATAAACTTCTTTAATACATGTTGCTTTAAGCTTACAGCAAATAGAGACAATCCTGATTGTTTTTAATTCTCGGTGTAATGCAGTTTTGTAACAGCCCCAAGTGCTTTACCTTTTGGTAAAGCGAAGACTCGTAAGATTTTCACTCCCCTATGCCTTGACTTTGTGGCGCTGCTTTGATTTCCCCGGGCACGTTTTGGCCTCAAAACAGGAGTTGTGCTTCTCCTCCCTGGGGTGGCTGGTGGCAGATGCTCATGGTGTGCTCCCTCTCGGAGGAGCAGTGTTTTCCCGGCACAACGTGTACTTTACAGGGCGAGGGACCTACCTGGCCAAAACTTAAATATTGACCAAAGAACCGAATGATAACCGGGGGAGCACGAATAGTGCCTTGTTTCTCGCCAGCTTCCATGCTGGGGCCAGCCTCGTGCTGGAGCCGAAATGCAGGTTTTTGTCAAGCACCAAACCCCGCAACCCATCAGCTGCTGCGTGGCAGCTAAAATGGGGTATGAGCCCCAAATGGGGCTGGACCAGTAAGCCATGAATCGCTTCATATGGTGGTTGTATATTCCAGTATAAGCCTTGGCCCAGACTGGTAGAGCGTCATTTTTACACTTGGCCGATGACGGGCAACCTCTGCACAGCCAGCTCAGCATTTGCTGAAAATACAGCATTTATTTACCCAAAGACAATGTATTTACCGTGCCGCTCTAAGGACAAAACAGGGGGATGCTCCGGGAGCAGCGCGGCGGTGCCGAGCCAGGTGGGGTTTGGCATGCTGCCCTCCCATAGCCGGCGCCAGAGGGGTGCTTGCCCAGGAGACATGTCTTTGGGAGGGGGAGCGGTGCCCCTCATTGGTGGGGTGCTAGCGGTGGGATTTGTGTGCTGCGTCATTTCCACTTCGTTTCCCAGTGCAGGACAAATCGCCTGTTTCTCCCTCCAGTTTTTAATATTGAACTCTTTTTAGTGAGGGGAAAAAAAGGAGAAATCCCACCTTTCTTTTCTGGGGGGGACCCCTGAAAGCTGTGGGCTCTTGCCACAGCTGAGGAATATTGCTTTTTACCTTTCCCTTGAGGTTTTTCTCCTAAGCCAGGACAAAAGGCTGCTGGGACTCAGTAGAAAGGTGTTTGTTGGCATAGGGGTGATGGGAGCGGGGATTCACCAGGAGCAGCTGGGAGGAATGGCATGGCTGCCAGTCTGACTGTTAACAGAGCTAATGAGCAGTGCTGGTCAGAGGGTTTTTAGTCAGCCTCTTCCACCTGTGTCGAAGGAGTTTCTCCAAGTTAAGAGCACCACGTGCATCCATTGACTCCTAAAACTCAACCCATAGCCATTGATTTACACTCCTCCACCAGGCAAAGCCCCGTGGTGAGCGTGCTGGCATTACAGTGTGTTCCTGGAGCCGGAGAGCTTGCAATGGGATCGCTCGGCATGACAGGGGATTTCAGCCACCACGTTATCTGGGAATTGGCCGATGGCTGGTCGCAGTTGAGCATTTCAACGCCGTGAAAGCCAATACAATTTGAGTTAGTGGTGATGACTGCCAGTTTAAATACCGCAGTGAATTTCTGTCAAAGAGCTAATACATAGAAAGGGGAATTGCAGAAAACTTGATCACCAGAACCACTTCAGTCAATTTTGGCCTCGAGCTACAGAAAATGAACTTAAATCTAGTTGACTGTTGCTACATACTTTTTGCAGTATTGCTCTGCCTGCATGGCCAGCTTGGAGCGTCAACATGCAGGAGAGAAAAATCAGGGTAGCCTTTGGCTGCCGGAGACTTTGACTTCATCCTTCCCCTCCTCTGCTCCTCCCTAAGAAGGACCCACACTTGGGAGCATTAGAAATGATGTTTTCTTGGCAGTGCAAGATCTACGGAGTGGTGGCTTCAACTTGCCATTAATGCAAAACATTGATTTTTTTTTTTTTTTTTTTTAACTTTGGAAAGCTGCTGCAGTTCTTTCGAACTTTGGTCTGGAAGGATGCTCTGCTGCAGCGGTTGTGGCTGCTGCTGGAAAGGTAGCAGTTGGTCTGGGAAAAGGTGGTGTGCTTGGGGCTCGTGTCTTCCCATCCTGGTGGGGGACAACCAGGGCTCCTCATTTTTCCCCATCACCTGAAACAGTTCCCTTTGGATTGAGATCTTGGTGAGGGGGTTTCTGAGGCCCCTGGAGATGGATGGACCTCTCATCCAGGCTTGCTGGCGTTAGTGTGCAAGACTTTGCTCAGTGGGGAACGTGGTGAAACCCAAGGGGCTGGAAGGGTTTGGCCTATTGGCAGTATGGGCTGGGGGTATCGCCCAGGCACTGGAGTGTGAACCCCAAACCCAGCCATTTCCTTGCTGTAAGTGCTCTCCCAGCCACGCTTTGGAGGCGAGGTGTGGGAAATGGTCCTTTTCTGCTGGATCTGCCCGTCACGCCCTGGCTGACTGTGGGATGGGCACCCCGTCTTGGCATTGCTGCCTGGGTGTCCCCGGGCTGCAGGGGGCCATATCCTTGTTGTCACAGCATCTGCTGCTCCCTGGGGGTCTGTGTGACCGTGTCATGGTGTGGCACCTCGGCAGACGAGATGGCCACGTGGAACTCCTCCTGGGAGGAGATGCTCTGCATGCATGAGGGGTTTGGTGTGACTGTCACCTCTCCTGTGCTGAGCTCTTGTCTTGCTCCAGGACCAGCAAAGGTTGCAAGACTCTTGCTCCAAGCACCCACGGCTGCATGGGATGGGTGTGGGACCAGGATGCGTGACGGTGGTGGTGGTCCATGAGTACCTCTGCACTGGTGGTGGTGGTAGTGGTGGTCCATGAGTGCCTCTGCAGTGTGCCCTTTGCAGCCAGTGTATCAGAAATGTATTGCATAGGAGAGCAGGCGTTTTTGGGGCAGATTTGGCACAACGCAGGGACTGGAGTTGGGAACAGCTTTGTGTGGTCCCTGGGAACCCCATGGGCATCGCCAGAGCCCTGGGCACAGGGCTCGGCCGGTGGCATGTGCAGCTCTGTCCCATCTCCATGCAGGGCTGCACTCTATCTGGGTTCCATCCAGCTCTGCTCTGCAGGGACAAGGGTTCCCCAGTAGGTAACTGGAGAGAGGAGTTTCCTTCGGGAGTGGCAGGCTGCCAGGAGCAGCTGCAAAAATTCCACATCACTTTTTTTAAAAAAAAAAAAACACAACACACAAAACAAAAAAAAACAAACAAACAAAAAAAAACCAGAAATTCCCTCTCCTGACAGTGCACTGGGCTCAGCCTTCCCTCCCAGTTTAGGATACTGGTGGGCCCATCCCACCTGTGAGCCTGGGTGTCTGTTAAACCTTGCTTTTACTGGAGCGCTGTGCAAAGCTGGATTAGTTTAGTTTTATATTTTAAACAATATCGGCTGTCATGATGGAGCAGCCTCTGCTGCCGCACTTCCTGCTGCCCAGCAGCGGGACTGGGGCGTTTCAGAGCGGCACCTTTCCATGGATGATGCCAATGGAGAAGCCGCCGGCATAAAACTGGAGGTCAGAGCCCAGAGCTTATGTCTTAGTCTTTGACTGGGGAGCCTAAATATTTATCCTGTTCTGTCCCTAATGAAAACAAATTGTCAACAGTTGTTCAGTAACTGACTAAATTAAAATCTGTAATTAGTCAATTAGATTAAAGAGTTGGCACAACCTGATTGTATCATGCTGGTTAGGTTATTAAGAGAAAGGGTGTGATTTTTAATTACTGAATGCTAATTTTGACAGTTTCAAATGGAAACAGACGTTCCCCCCCTCCACCCCACCCTGAGTGCCTCTGCAAAAGTAAGGCAGGGGATGGATTTTATGTCAACAAATGGTGTGAAGATGCAAAGTTTCTCCGGCTCCAGTCTGGGAGGGGTTTCTCCTGAAAAGCCCCGGGGGTGGGACAGGAGAAGAGGGTGGATTTCTTCAGTCCTGGCTGACCATGGTGGGGCAGGTGGGGGTTTGTGCTGTGGGCAGGGACCCCCTGTGCCCCTGGGTGCTGGGGTGGGTGTTTGGGTGCTACCTGGGGAGGTCCCGCTCTGCCATCCCCATTGCTTGTCTCTGTGCACGTGGGGCAGTGTGCTGTCGCCTTGCCTGAACCGATGTGCAGCAGCAAGGCTGATTTGAGCTTTTTTTATTTTCTGTGGCATTTTTTGTATTATTTTTTTAATCCCCCCGGTGCTTGAGAGGGGCCAGCTCCTGGTGGCAGGCGAAGCCCATGGCGGGGGGGAGGAGGAGGAGGAGGAAGGCCTTGCGTGGCAAGCACGGCAGCCCGCGCCATCCCATTGTTTGCCCCAGCAGAGCCGTGGCCACGTGGGCGAGTGTGGTGAGGCCGGCGAGGGGACCCGCTGCCGGCGTGGTGGGCTGCGGGGGGAGCAGCCGTCCCCGGCAGATGTTCGGCTCTGGGTGAGCACAAAGCTCACAGCCCTGCCCTCCCCTGCTTTCTGGGGTCCCTTCGGAGGAACAAAGAGGTCGAGGGGCTGCGAGCTGCAGTGCTGTGCTGGGGGGGCTGGCCGGCGGTGAGGGGTGGGGGGGGTCCCCATCCTGCTGGGGTGGGCAGTGGGGAGGTTCGTTAGGTCAGGACGCCGTGTATTGGGTACGAGTGAGGCTTTCCTGTTCTCTTGATCATTTCCTTCCTTACCTTGGAAACTTGGATTTTCTCCTACCTTTTGTTCCCTATTTTTCTCTTGTAAAGCTGTTCCTGGATCTATTGGAAACAGCTGCCGGAGCTGGGCCCGGGGAGTGGGCAGGGGGCTCCGGCTCTTTCTCCTCTTTCACCGTGCATGCCCCCACAGCAGAGCCGGCACCACCTAAATGGCACTTGGCTGTGTGAAACCCTTGCTGACGGGGGCTGCTCTAGAGAGGAGCTGGGGGAGCTGCTGCGGCGGCATTTGGTCCTGTTTTCCCTTGAGATCCATATAAACAGAGGGGATGGCAGAGGGAGAGGTGCAGCGCCTGGAGCAGCTCGTGCCCACCCTGGTGCGTCCCAGCCCAGCCAGTACCAGGGGTCTGCCCCACTCTGCCCGCAGGGACCACAGAGCAGGCTGCGTCCCCGTGAGCATCATGCCGGCCACCTCACCAACGTCCCACTTGTGGGTCAGGTTATGAAACTCCTGCTGAGGCTTCTGCTCAGCCCTGACCATAAGCATAATCCCCCCCTTATTTCCCAGCAGCTTCTTCCTCTGAGTCCTGAGCTTGCAGAGCCCCAAGGGAAGACCCCCTCCCAGGGCTGGGGGGCTTGGTGGGGCGGAAGCGGCGCTTTCCTCCAGGCTGGCGGGGAGCGAAAATGGCTCTTTGCAAGTAAACAAATACCTCGCCTCCGCCTCACTTTGGTTTTTTTTTCTTGGTTGTTTTTTTTTTTTCTCTCTCAAAACTCCTGCTTGTGGCCACAAGTGCCAGGAGCTGAGTTTAAAGCTACAGCTGTGCAGTCCAGGGGATTTCCAAAACACAGGGTGGCTGCTTGTGGGTGCTGCTTCCCACGTGTGGTGGGACCCAGCTGCCCCCCTCACCCACTGCCACCTCCCTGCTCCCACCCCTGCATCCCACAGCAGTGATGGCCATCCCCTCTCCCGGCCGGGGCAAGAAGGGCACCCAAGGGGCTTTGGGTAAGGTTTGAGCATGGGTGGGGTACAGCTCCCCCTGCGGTAAGGGCAGTTTTTCTTTTGTCTCAGGCTTGTGCATTTAAATCATGTCTTTTTTTGGACTCCTGCTTGAGTTTAATGCTGCATGCATGGAGACTGTTAATATCAGAATTAAGCAAAATATATATGTGTGTGTGTATGCAATTATATCTATGCAATATGCAGATTTAAGATATACATACGGATATAGATAGATATAGGTGCGTGTGGTTGGGGCAGCGGGACGGAGCAGAGCAGTGCTTCACGCGTGGCCATCAAGTGCTCTCCCACCTGCCTTACTCTTCCTCCTCCATGGCTATTGCCACTGTGACCGTTGGCTTTTAGCAAGGTGATTTCCACCTCTGTGTTCCCTGGGCTGGGCAGGAGGCTGGGGGGTCCATCTGTCTGTGTGCAAGGCAGTACTGCTGCAGCCTGCCGCCTCAAGATAAAGTCCAAAGGAAGACCTCTGGCTGTGTCTTAAGCTAACATTTTCTTTTTAATTTTTTTTTTCCTTAATGTTTCTGCATCAACCCTTGAACATTTGATCTGGCGCCTCTCCTCCCGGAGTGCGGCAGCTTTCTGTAGTGAAAATGAGCTCTTGCCACCCCTCCTGCCTGCCTCATATGGGGTCTGGGGTGGGGGGTTTTCCCTCCCATTTTCCCTGGATTTGGGCTGGTTTCTTACAACCTCACAGGGCTGAGCTCGCACCTATAATTGGGATTTTTCGGCTATGAACTAAAGCAGAGGATGCACTGCAGCAGCTCTGACTCACTGGTGAGTGCAACCTGCCCGCCACGGCTGGGGTGCCGGCATTCCATGGCATTCCCAGTGGGCATGCCAGCCCAGAGCCAGTCCCTGCTACTTGGCGTAGGTTTTCTTCTGCATCTCCCTCCTGCCCCAGCTCCCACCTGTGCAGCTGCCATTGCACCCAAGCACCTGGTCCAGCACCAATGGGTGCCTGCCAAGGCAAGCAGCCTGCTGGCATCCCCTTTCCTTCTAAAACAGGCTTGCTGCGAGGTGTCTCAAGCCTTGGCTTTGCTAATTTATTATTTTCTGGTAACTGTAAGGGGGAGAAGCCCCTTATCACCCCTGTGGGCAGCTAGCGGTGCCCATCTCTGCCCCCCTGGGCAGGCAGGGAGCTGCTGCCTGCCCTGAGCTGTGCCTTGCAGCTCAGCTTCTGGGCTGGGGAGGAGCTAGGAGCTTGGTTTGTTGTTTGGGGGTTTTTTAAGTGGAAAAAAAAGGTGGTGCCCGCTGAAGAAGCAGGGAGGAAGGGGGCAGGGCGCTTCCTCGCAGCGCGCCCTGGTTTGGGGTGGGCAGATAAGGCTGCAGCATCGCACTTGGCTCTGTTCCACGTTCCCCTGCCAAAGCCCCGCAAAGCATCCTCCTTGCCCTCCTGCTGTGCCTGGCCCTTGCTGGGTGCTCATCCCCATTTTTGGGGGAAGTCCCATTGGGATAAGGGCAGCCTGTGGGATGTAGGGGCTACTTGAGCCCCCACATCCCCCTGCCTGGGAGCGATGCATTTAGTGAGTAGGAGGAGGGAGAGGTGATTCCCTCCCCCTTGGCTCCTTTCTGTGGGAGAGCCGTGCAGCTGTCGGGGTGTAAATCACACCCAGCCTCCCCTGGCACCGCCGCCCATCTGCTTGTGGGGCGGGGAGGTGAAGGCGGTGGGGGGTCGTGGCTGGTAGCAGTGTTGGGGTGACTCTTCACCGCAGCTTCAGCCCACCTTGCCCCTCTGCCCTGCATCCCCAGCAGCTCTGGGAGGGGCACGCTCCTCCACAAGCAGTAGGACCGAGGTCTGCCTGTTGGTGATGGAGACCCATTGGCTGTTGGAATCTTTCTCTGCAAGGTGTGAACCAGGAGGTACGTCCGGTTTTGTAAGACCCTGTCGGTGTCTGGTTTGATACAGGGGCAGCCACGCTTCAGAACACCTGGTCTCATCAGGAGGGCTTTTGGCAGGGGTGTACTTGGTGGGGGTATGGCTGGGGATGGAGGTGGAAGCTCACAAGGGAGAAAGTGCTGGTCTCTGTTGCACACGGGCATCCTCAGCCCAGCTCAAGGGCTATTCTCCATGAAAAAAAACAAACCAGCTGGCTTTATCCTGGGCATTGCAGTGCCGATAGTGCCCAGGTAATTCATGCCCTTGCCAGTCTCATCTGGAGAGGAGGTCCAGGCTGGAGCTCCCGAGGCTCATTTCATCGTTAAAAACACATTTACTTGCTTGTCCCAGAGCCCATCAGGGTGTCATGGCATGTCCTGACAGCTTGTCTATCCTTACCTGCAGTCATCAAGGAGTTTTCAACATGATGTATATAAAGCCTTTGTACTTGGATTGCTCCACCATGCTGCACAATGGCTTCTTTGTCATCCTGCCAGCTAATTAATTTTAACTTCTACCATCGCTCCAGCGTGGTGCACCGTCCATCCACCTGGCCCATTTGAAGTTTCTCCCCCCGACCTTAAGTGTTTTCCAAGCTGTTTGATTTGTTACTGTTGGGAGAAACCAGCTGGCCTCGCTGGCGCTCATCTTCTGGAGAAGGAGCTGCCCTTACGCCACTGCCAGGGCTGGTGAAGAAAAAGCCATTAGGAGGCTCAAGTTTTCTCCAGTGGCTTGTTTCTCCTAGCTGGCAGCTGAAGGTCCCCCTGGAGAACATCCTCTGATGAAAATAACAGACTCTCACTCCGCGGCCAGTGATTGGCACTGCGTGCATCTCGCAGCCATAGGTGAAAGCCTTGGCTGCATCTTCAGGACAAAAGCCCTCATGTTCTGAAATATATGTGCACTGGGACATGATGATGATAATTTCTGGAGGGTTGGGCTCTGGTTGGTTGTGTGCTGGAAACCAGGTGTTTGTCCCTTGCAACCTGTGAGTAAATATCTGCAGTGGGTACCACCACAGCATCCCTGGTGTGGCGGGGAGCTCACCGCTGGTACCCCAGGGAGATGCTCACAGGGGAGCCGAGCATCTCCCTGGTGCTGCCCAGAGAAGGACCAGGAGGGATGTGATGCCAGCTGGGTGTCCTCAACCTGGTGGGGTGGGACACAAGCGAGGGTATTGCCTTCCCTGGGGAGGAGGGATGGAGATCACCATGTGCATAAACATCAGCTGAATTTGCAGCGATGGGGTTTGCGTGAGCGGTACTGCAGCAGAGGGGAGCTCCCCTATGCTCGGGATGGGGATGGTGGTGGGTCAGGGAATATGGAATTGCTGCCTTTGTGTTTAATCTGGTTATAAGGACGGCTATTAGAGATAATGAATTTTGCCTGTCCCCACTGTTGTAATACAAGAACCCAACTGTCTTTCAACACTGCGAAGGTCACTCCTCTTTATTTCTGGTTGTAAATTTTGCCGGTTACAGATGTTTGGGGTTGACGGACATGGCTAATTAAGTTTCTCCCACCAGCCAGTCGGCAAGGTGAGGGGTGCTGGCACAGGGGCAAGGTCGGAGGGTGGGACCGGAGCAGGCGGCAATGCTGGCAGCCCCTTGGCATGGTGGCCCATCTGCAAGCCCATGTCACTGCAGCCCCAGAACAAAGCGGGGCTGGGTTTGCACAGACCCTTGCATTTATCATTATGATGATTTTTGAGCGGGCTGGTGGGAAGAATGCAGCTTTGGGAACAAGTTCCTATCTTGCTGCCCTCATTTGAGGGGAATTCGGCAGGAATTGTTGCACTTGCTGTCCCCAACCTGACCCTAAGGTGGGAAGGGGGATGCAAAAATGGGGATCCCCTAAATTTTTGCCATCAAGCATCTTTTGCATCAGTGCCCATGGAGGCTTTTCCTTTCCCAGAGAGATTTTGATGGAGGGAACAACGATGGTGTGTGAGGTGGCAGAGCCAATGCCCCACACTGAATTAGCACCTGGGGGGTGGGAGCCCCTTTTCCTGGGGCACGAGGCTGTTTTGCTCCCTGGTGCTGACCCTGCCAGGCAGGACCCGGCTGTGTGCACTGCCCGCGCGCTTGGAACGCACGTGCTGCCGTGCCTCCCTGGCTCTGCTCCCCCCGCGCGCCTGATTTATGCCGCTCCACATTTTCTCCTCGTTTCCATGCCTCTTTCTCCCCTCCCTCCTTTTTTTTTCCCCTTGTGCTGCCTGTGCATTGCTTTGCTTCTTTTTTTTTTTTTCTTATTGCTCACAGGCCTCCCTGTTATCCCAGCAAGCTGCAATATTTGGGGCTCCCTGCTTGTGTGCATTCAAAATGGGCTTTTAGTCTCCCAAAGGAGGGGGCCATGGTCCCCATCACCCTGCTGGGATGTGGTCCCTCAGTGGTGAGTGGGCTATTTTTATTTTATTTTATCATCGCAGACCACAAGCCATGCATCCCTGTCACGGGTGCTACTGGCCCTTGGTTGCAGCAAAACTGGTGGGGTGGCCACGGGTGCCCATCACCTCCATCCCAACGTTGCTGCTGGGCGCAGTGCCGGCCATCTGTCCCCTCCTGTGTGGCGCCGGCCTGCCGGCTGCTTACCGCGGTGGCAGGGCTTGCTGGTGTCTGCGAGGACGCAAGGGCTTGTATTTAAAAAAAAAAAGTTCAATTTTTGCTTTGTTTGCCCCCATTTCGTATGCGTAACCTGACTTTTTGTTGTTCCACACCCCCACCCCCCCCATTGCAGTGCCAGGCACATTGAAAGTTTGCTGGGTCTTGCGTGCGTGGATGCCGAATAATTTTATTAGCCACCTGGAAGGGAGCCAGCACGGCGTGCATCGCGCGGGAGGCGGCTGCTGGGGCGCCTTTTCTTTTATTTCCCTTTCCCAGCCACCCCCCCTTGCCCTCCGCCAGTCTCCCGCGGGTTGCATCATCGACACTATCCTTATATTTTATTTTTTATATATATTTCTTCTTTTTTTTTTTGCTCCATAAAGGGTTAAAAACGATGGGGAAGTTCAGCTAGCACTTGCAAGATATGGTTGCCTTAGCAACAGGCCTCCTAATCTGGTAGGTGACCTGAGAGACTGTGGAAGATGCAGGGGTTGGTTTGGCATTTCATTATTTCATGAGGCTGCGGCTCTCCAGCTGGTTCCCTTCCCAGCGCCGCCGCGGCTGCTCCCCCCACTGCCGCCCCCGGCATTCCTCGGCAAAGCCCCGGGGGGGGCCAGCGGCATGATCCCCTCCCAGGTCCCCTCCCCAGGCACTGGTGGGTCCTGGGAGCTGGTGCCCAGGGAGGGGGAGAGGGCTTCCTGCAGCCCAGGTGCTAATTATTCAACTTTGGGGTTGCAAAGATGGTTTGCTGTCCTGCTTTCCTTCCTTCCGAAGGATTTGCCATGGTGGTCTGGTAAAATAACCTGTGCAGCCCCCAGGAGCTGGAGATGCTCTCACTGGCACTTCCAAAACCCAAATTCTGGGGTCTGTGCTGCTCTGTCGGGGTGAGGACCAGCAGTGGGGCTCTCACATGAGGAGCTGGGGCTCAAGCAACAAACTGATGGGGCACAAAGAGGGGAGCGTGGGTCTGTAACAGTTGCAAAGGTGATGGAGATGAGATGCAGGGGTTCAGTAAGCATTTTGGGGGAAAGAGGGTGAGTTTGGGAGGAGCGCAGGAGCATTATTGTAGCTGCTTTAGGCTGCTGTGAGTTCACGAGGCCAGGCGAGCACAACCAGCACGTGCCATGTATGGAAGGGCCAAGATCTGGGCATTTCTGTGCTACAGTCACGGCCTTTTTCTTTTTCTTTTTTTTTTCTTCTCAGAAGTATCCTTAAGTTGGCATTTCCCAGTGCACTCCCTTTTCCCTCGCTGTCATGACTGCCCCACGCAAAGCATCGATGTGTGCCTGCTGTTCCTTGCCAGCAGTGAGGCCGTCTAAATTAAGAAACCTCATCAGAAGACCTCCTTGCCAAATATTTAACCACACGGAATCTCTGGGTGCTATCAGACGGGCACTCAAACTCTTCTGCCTGTGCAATCCCGCATGGGATTCACATGGGTGTCTATCACACCCGACAGCACCTGTCAGCACAAAACCGCTGCAGCCCGGTCCAAATCATCATTGAGCTCTTTGCTGGGATGGCCAAGCCACTCTCTGTGCCCAAAACCAGGATGTTTTCCTTCTCGCCAGTGGTTACGGCATATGGCACTGCCCTTGGCATCCAGCCGCGGTGACTGGGCAAGGAGACCCCCAGGGAAGGGAGGTGTCCAAGAGGCCGGGGCCAAGTTTCTCACGGGTACCAGTGGAATAAAGGGGCTGAGTTAGCACTGGGAGCATCCCATTCCCACAGATCCCGGCGGTGCAGACCTCTTTTGTTTTTTTCCCCCTCCTGCTATTGCACGGCGGTGGTGGCAGCTGCCTGCGGACGCCTGGGAGAGCTGCCTTTGTTTATCTGCCTCTCCGGCAGAGCGAGCATGGGGATGCTCTTGGATCGAGGTGCCGATCTGTCATCTCCCAGGTTTTATGCATCCTCAGACAAGAAATCAGCGGCGCAAAGCACAGACTTTTTGTTACTTATCGTTGAGCTCTGTGCAGAGCGTGGCTGCTGAGAGCAATCTGGTGTCTGCAATGCCCAGATTTATGGTTTCCCAGCCTCATTCTAGGTGTTGGCTTCCACCGGGAAGCAAAAAACCTGGTTTGAGCCATCGGAGTAGGACGAGAGGACCATGGCATGCTGCAACATCGCTCCCAGGCAGGTCTGGTTCCCCACCTGGCAAATGCCCTCAGAGCCCGTCGTTGCCCTGGGTGGGACAGCATTTCCCTTGCTCCATCTTAGCCAATGGAGATGGGAGGACAGATGTCCTGGGGAGCCAAAACAGCTCGTCTTTCCCTCTGGGTCTTCTCTGCTCAGGGCATGTTTCTCCAACCCTCTGCCTGTCCCATCAGGGTGGCAGAGGCAGAAGCTGCCTCTTGGTGAGCAGGGGATGAGCCATCAAAAGGGAGGAAATCCAGGCAAGCCAGCAGAATCCCTAGAAAGCCCTTTTTTGATCACTTCCCCCTTTTGAGCCCTTCCCCCCCCGCCCGCCATCCCTGCTTTGTGAGGCTTTCCAGGATTTGTCCCTCTCAATGGCAATTTCAGGTGGTCAGCCAGTTCCCCAGGCACAGATGGACAGATGGACAGCCTATCAGCCAGCACACACCGTCCGTCTGCAGAGCACTGTGCTCTGCCTGCCAGGGGCTCCTGGGTCTCGAGCACAGGATTATACATGTTGGTTTTTTTTTTTTTAAAGAAAATCAAAATTCCCAGGGAAAATAAAAAAAAAAAAGCTGTCCGTCCCCCCCTCCCCGCCTCCGCCCCGCTGAGAAGCGGCTCTGCGATGGCGGCTGGAAAGCGAAGCTGTAAGTGTTGCGCGTGCCATCTGCTCCGCTTGGATCGCAGGAGCGGCTGGAGCCGGCGCAGCCTCGTGGGGAGGGGGGGCAGTGCTTGCTGGGGTAAAGATGTGGTCCCCCCACCCCGTATCCCTCCAGCTGGGGGCTCAGTGGTCCTCTAGGTAGGTTTGAAGCCCAGGCTGGCACGCTTGAGCCCCAGCTGGTTCTGGTTGGAGGTGCCCCATGGAAGTGGATCCCCAGGAGGGTCTGCAGCCCTCTCCTCTGTGCCTGGGAAGAAGAGCTTCCCCAGGTCATCCCCAGATGAGGGTGGTTGTGGGTGGGACGAGTCCATGCAGAAGGGAATGGGCAGGTTTTGAGTGCTCAAAACCTGTGGTTTTTTACGCATTTGTAGCTTCACTAGCTGCCTGAGTTGGGAGCACGTGTTGGCAACTGGGTGCTTTGCAGCATGGTGTGCATCTTATGGGGACCCCGGGTGATCACTGTCATGAGAGCAGCTCAGCACAACACATCTAGTCCTCCCAGAGAAGATACTGAAGGAAAACTCTCTCCTCAATATGGAAAAATTTTAGGCTATCTGAAAAGAAATGCATGTGTGTTTTTGTGGGTCAGCGTTGGGAACATCTCTGGGTTCTCATGCAGGTTCCTCCACAGCCGGGCTCCTGCTGGCTCTTTGGCTGGGGCCACCTGAGCAGCTGGGTTTCCCTCTGCTTTACCTGCTTCTAACAAAACTGGCATTTTTTTGAGACCTCCTAATGGGTCAAGCCCCAAATGCAGAAGTGGGGTGCGGAGGGAGCCTGGGCTTTCTCCCTCTGAAGGCAGCAGTGGTTGCTGCCTGTCCTTGGCAGCTGTGCCAGGGGCTCTCCACCTGCCTATGCGGGGCTCACACTGGGTTGCTGTCGGTTGGGTTCTTTATGGGGTTGTCAAGAGATGAACATCCCCAAAATGTGTGATACCCAGCCTGGGAGATCAGTTTTGACTGCAAGCATGGCAACTGTACAGCCCTGAATTGCCCCTTGGCTTGGCTCCACCACCAGTGTTTTTGGTGTATATATGTAATTTTTTTTTTTTTTTTTTTTTTTTTGAAGGGGGAAGGTGCTCAGAGGTAGGGGACTCAGAGCAGGTGCCTGGTGCTTTCCCCCTCTTGCCATGCAAAACAGTCACTCCTGTTTGCCTGCTTTTGCTGCCGATAGAAAAGGCAGCGGTGGCATGGGTGGGTTGAGCCAAGGAAGAAAGAAAACTCTCTCCAAACAAAACCAGAGGGCTCGTAAGGAAGAATGGGAAGCTGAGGGAGGGCTGAAATGGCTGGGGGAGGCATCTGAGCAGGGGGCTGCAGAAGGCTTTTGGCCTTGCTGGGCTTCAGGACAAGGTAGAAGGAACCCAACTCAATGTTTTCTCGTGTGTTCCCAGCAAGTGTGCACAGTCAGACCTTTACAGGGGTTTCAGGGGTTCAGCACAGGCTGCAGCGAAACCTCGTTAGAGCCCAGCACTTTATTGAAGAACCTCTTTGGAGCCCCAGCTCAACCCCATGGAGGTTATGTTCATAAGGCACATCCTCCTCACCAAAACCCGTCATATAGGAAGCGCTGCTGTGCCGACAGCATGCCGGCTCTCCGGAGATGCCTGCCGCTGTTAGCTGTCCCATCTTGCCAGGCGCTAATTGTGAGCGGCTTGAGGCACAGTGCTTCAGTGGCTACCCCCAAGCCGAGCACTCAGAAATTCGGTAATTGGGCTGGAACAATTATTTTTGGCTTTTGCAGAGGGAAAGGCTATAAATAATCACCCTGCGAGCTTGTGCGGTGACTTTGCAGCCTCCATGGAGGGGGTGTGTTGGGGTTTTTTTTTTGCCGCCGTCCGGCTGGCTTTTTCTTGGCGGCCGAGAGTGGGAGACTTATCTGCAGAAAATGCAATTTGAGTTGATTAAAGAAACTCCTGCTATTGGCCTGAGCTGCCAAACTTTCTGCAGAAACGGTTATGCTCTCTGAGAAACCGCTCCAGGGACCTGCTGGGCTGCAGCCTGGCCCGGGGCAGTGGCAGTGGGGATGGGGAGGAGGAGGGCTCCCTAGGCTTGGGGAAGGAAAACAAAGCGGAAAACAAAGGATGCCAGTCTTGGCAGCATCAGAGCGAGGAGAACTTGCTGGGAAGAGGTGCGGAGGAGGCAGTGGTGGTGGGCACGCTTCTGTGCTTGCACCTCTCTGGTGTCAGCAGCTTGCACAGCCTTCAGACTGAGGGTTTTCGGTCATTATGGAGCCAGGTTGGGTTTCAGCTGGGGACTGATATAGAGGTGAAAGCCTCTGCATCCTGGTGCCCATCCCACAAACTTCCCTATTACCCATCCCAATACCCATCCAGTGCTTGCGAGCCAAATCACAGCAAGCTTAGCAGAAGCAAACAGCACCTAGCATACCTTCTTTTGTAAGCCCTCTGTCATATCTAAAATAAATTTGCATCTAAACTGACAGGCTGGTTTTAATGTCTTCTAGCTATATAGTGCTTAAAGGCCCAGGCTTCCCTTGGAGGGGGGCGTGGGGCATCATCCCTATTCATGCAGAGTAGCATGCGTGGTGGTAGGGAGCAGTCCCAGGGCGAAGGTGAGAGAGCTATGGGGTGACTGCTTGCAGGGAAGCAGAGACTTAGTTTTTCCTTTTTTTTTAATATACAATTGAGACTTATTGACAGGCTGGTGGCTGAGGATGGCCAGTAGTGGAGGACGGTGAGCCAGGCTTCCTTCCGGGGATGCCGCTCTGTGCTGGGCTGCTCATACCCTGGCTGCTGTGCAATGCCCTGGGCTTGCAGGAACACATCCCGCATCTCTATCCTTGCCTGCTGGCAATTAGAACGCATCCCCGTCATACATACAGGCTGCCAAAGACAACAGCCGTAAGGCACTGGTGTCCTGGAGTGTATCACTTTGGCTGGTGTACCCCTTGGTACCTGAGTTTGGGGAGCATCACTGGGGCTGGGGCTGGAGTGGCACCTGCACGAGGGACCATAAAAACAAGCATATCGCGAAAGGCTGTGTAGAGCAGAGCATCTCCTGAGCAGTCTCACCATGGCAGCCTTCCTTCGTCATCCATTATTTATTTGATCCTCTGCAAAACAAATTCAGTCCTCGGCACTGATTCTGATGACGGTGCTTATTTTACAAAAGAGGTAAAAGGAACTGGTTTTGTTCCCAGTCTAAAAGACTTTAACGAAAAGGTGTGTTTCCCTGCCACTTTCTCCTGCAGCCTGTTTTGGTGTCAATGAAATAAATCTGCAGGGTTTTAGGGTGGTGATGGAAATTTTGGAGTCTCAAGCACTGAAATGTTGAGCGATGCTCTTCCCTGATGTCAGTGCTGTTGGTCCCCATCTTCCTGGGATCCACGGGGGTGTTTGCTGTGGCTGGGTCAGGGGGGACCAAGATGCTCGACTTGCCTCGTAGCTCACAGCTGAAGGTTTCTCAAGGGGGAGAACTGCATGTGCAAGGAAAAGGGGCTTTATTGGGTGCATCTCCTCCCCGTGCATTCTGCTGAAGAGCAGCTCTGCTTTATGGGCACACAAATAAATACACGCTTGGGGTTTGGGGACAGCAGGGTGGTGTTTGCAGGGTTATTGGGGATGTCCTCAGTCACACTAGCGGCTGAGCCAACTCCACTTTGCTTGCACCAAACAAACCAGAGCTGGAGCAGTGGGCTGAACGCCGGGCCAGGAAGTTTGGAGGGAGGAGACAGCACATCAGAGCCACGTTTGTCAGGATGGAAATAACTGTCAGCCCCATTCAATCTGTCGCCTTGTTCCCAGGGGACAATTGCAAAACAGGATTACTGGTACTTAAAAATTCATAGAAAACATTTCTTATCACAACGTCATAATTGTTATGACTCAGAAGAGTAGAATTGCCATTTTCCTGTGCCTTTTTTCCCCCCCTCACTTTTGTTGCATACCGAGTCCCTCGCTGCAGCTGCGGAATTGTCAAAAAAAACCCAAACCCAAACCAGGGCGATGCTTTATTTTATGCTAACTGCTGCATTTGACTTGAAAATGATGTCCCACTGGGTCTCATGGTCAGCGTATTACAGCGTGATGGATGGCTGTCAGAGTGGCGGTGGCTGGCAGATTGCGATGGGTGGAGGAGAACAGATGCCCGGTGACTTCAGGGGCTTTAGCAGAGCCCGGGACTGAAGACTGGAAAACAAAAGCAGATGGGAGGGCTCTGCTTGGGCTAACTATTCTTCTCCAGCCGCATGTCAGGGAGAAAGGCTTGTCAGGCAGCCGTGTCCCTTCTGTGCTGTTCCTCCGTGGTGAGCTAGGCTGCCCGATGAAGCCACGGGTGAGCCCCGCTTGACCCAAGGCCTGAGCCTATGTGCAAACCATCACTGCAGATCTCTAAAGGGCAATCTTCCCCTCCCGCCGAAAGAATAGCTTGCCTTTATGGAGTTTGTGCTCCATTTGACGGTTCCTGTTAACCCTTGGCCCTACTGATGGATCCAAGGCGAGACCCAGGCAGGCTTCAGGGGTTACCTTTCTGGATGGTGGCAGCCAGTGTGTTTTGTGCTCTGCATTGTGTTCGTCTTTGGAGTTGTGCAGCATCACATGAATTTGAGCCGTGCTGGTGGAAAGAGGAGAGGGAGCCTTTCCTGCAAGAGCCTGTTTCGAATAAAGCCCTTTGCAGCCACTGTTCTGCGACCCCTTGTCTGCTCCCTGTCCTGTCTCTCCTGCAAACTTTCCTACACTTTGTACCCCTGCAAAGGGCTTAGAAAAGATCCTGCCTTGCCCTCTTTCTCTGCTCACATCTGTATTCCCTCATCTTTCATCCCTTTGCTCTCCTCATGTCCGTCTGGTCCGTCCAAACTTGGGCAGGCAGCTACTGTCTTCCCAGCTGGCACTTGCTGGGGATTGCAGGGTTAATGGCAAAATTAAATTTCACTGCTGTTTTTAAATTAATTGAATCATCAGCATGGGTAACGGGAAACAGTGGTATCATAATGTATTTGATATGGGTCTTTAAGTCAGTGTTTGCTGCAAGATCTAGAGTGCTAGATCTTGGTGGAAGTGATGGCTAACTGATATATTACAGTTATGTCCACAGTACAAAGGCTCGTGCTATGTCAGGTCATAAAGTTGAGTTGGTTTATGATATGGGCATTTTCCCTGTGTGCTTCCCACGGTGCTCCTAGATCATACTCGAAAAAACCCTGCTGTTGGCAGGAGCCAGTGGTGCTCCTGGCTTGTCCCTCTGGGGAGGCACCAAATCTGTATGAAGATGCCCTTCTGGGTGTCAGAACAACACTGGGGTTTTCCTCCCAGGACTTTCTGAGGTTTTTTCTCCTGGAAGAAGTAGCCATGGGAGAAAACATTCCTTTTCCTCGAAGACGACAGTGGAGAGACTTTTATTGATTTGCAGCAACATCTGGGCTTTCCATACTCAGTGGCCCTGAGGTGGCTTCAGGACCTGCCTTGGAGAGGAGAAGCTACCCAGGCTGAGGGCCAGCATCCCCACACGACATCCCCACTATGCTGGGGTCAGAACTCCCATGCAGGCCATCATATGGGCCTTCTCTTGTCCTTTACCTGGTCAAGCGTGGTGAGACTGCATCACAGCATGGTGCCTCATGGTGGACGGTGGCACGCTGATGGGTTCCCTCATCGTCACTGCTAGCGGAGGGCTGGTGTTAATTAAAAAGTGGAAAAAAGTAAACTTTCAGCGTAAGTGTTGTGGAAGTGCTTGCAGGTTTCCACACATGCATGATTCCTGCATGCTAGCCCAGCAGCCTGGGACTCTGTCTGTTCAGCTCCTTGCTCCAGAAATTGCAATTGGATAGATGACTGCCGAGTGCGCTTGGGCAGCATACGGCCACGTCGGCAGCGCCGCCTTTGACGGCCAAAATCTCAAGGCTACTTAACCAACTGAAACCTCTTAGAAGCTGCCTTGATATGAATATTGATCTTCACTTTTAACTCTGCTTTGCCCAGTTGATATTGCCCAGTGTTTGTGTTATTGGTATTGCCCAGATATTCTGTTGTGAAGCGCAAGCATGCTGCAGGACCACGGCTGGCTTTGGGAGCAGGGTTTTGGGGGGACACCCAAAAACCTCGATGCTGAAGAGCTTGTTCTAGTGCATTAGTTTAGATTTTATGTTAAGACTTGCTTATTATTTCTGCTAGTTATGTCTCTAATGAGGTGAGACGTGCCATATGTTGTCCATAGGGAGGGAGCGCCGCAGGTGGGGCAGGGGCCAGCCCGGTGGGTAGATGCTATGTGGAAGAGCCTCAAACTGCACCTCTGACTTGGTGAGCGAAAATGCCAGCCCATCTGGCCGTGCTGCAAGTGTTGGTGCCCACGTCGTGCCACAGAGCCATCTATCTGCTGGTGGCACCTTCTTGCTCTTCATCCACTCTTGTCTTCTCTAGCTCCCGGCACTTTTTTCATACTGTTCTCCTCCTTCCCTTCTCTTACCCCCAACAGGTTTTTGCTCCAAAAGAGCATTATTCTGGGGCTGGGTCCAGCCGTGTGGCTCCTGTGCCTCCTCGCAGGAGAAACACCTTTGGCCCCAATCTGAGCAGCCCAGGCTGGCTGCTCAGAGCAGGAGTTTGAAACTAAACTGTATCACAGTAAAGAAATATTTATTGGCGACTCCTGAACTTAATTTGAACAGGGCTCTGCTGTTTAAACAATTGTTGGAGCCATAAACCAGAAGCCCTTAATTATGGCTAATTATTTTCTGTGGTGAATCTATATGCAAGCTCATCAGCATGAGGTCTCCTCTGAAATGCACCAGTTGCGTGTTCAGGCATCATCCAGCCTGAATGTCCCTAATAAAATAAGAGACAGAAGTGTTGCTGCTGGCCTGGCTGCCTGACCAGGCAGGAGCCTGCCTGCCTGCAGTTTCTTTAAAATTGGAGAGGTCGGGGCAGGGTGCAGGCGCCTGGAGGCTCCCTGGGCAGGCAGCTGGGGACCTGAGGGCAGGCAAGAGCAAGACGGGAGCTGTTTGAGACGTGGACTTTAAACTCTCTGCATTTCGGGTTTGTTTAAAAACCAGTTAGGTAAATATTTGTGAAGTAGTTGGGATCTGGCTGCGGGGTCGGGGTCGGGCGGCGCTGCTGCAGCCATGTGGGTTGGTCGCTGGCCTCCCATGGACGTCATCCTTCCCACCACAGGAGGCACGTCCATCCTCAGCCCCATCGAGGAGATGGCAGAGGCAATGCAGAGCGCTTGGCATCACCACATGGGCCTCATTTGCCTAGGGTTTGGGGTAAAAATGGGTGCCTAGAGGTCTGTCCCTTGGGACATATGGGTGTGATGCTTTGATGGGACATACTTAGGACAAGTCTCATGGTGAGGCTGCTGTGTGCATCCCAGGGTTGTCCCTTCTGTGCCACCTAGGGCACTTCTTGGGGTTGGTGGTGGCCTTGTCTCCTGAACCTGGAGCTCCTGCCCCATGCAACCCTGTGGAGGGCGGCTGCTGGGGGGGTCCCGCTGGGGACCCATGGCACGTGCTGAGGTGGGTAGGACCTCGTAGCAATGTGGCTTGTGAATGCCACTGGCTTGGGTAGATGGCACAGCAAGGATGGCACGGCACGGCGCGGGGGAGCAGTCCAGGCTGCTTGTACACAGCAGCTGTCAGCGCTGCTGCCTTCGCCCGCCTGGCCCCAGCCTCTTCCTCGTGGCACAGATGGTTTTAACACTTTCCTGGGCCTTTTTTTCTATAATTAACTCTTGTTTGCAAGTGGGAAGACACTTCTTTCCTTTTGGCAGAGCCATCAAACTCTCCTCGGTGGTGCGCTTTTTTAAAGCCATCGTGTATCTATCCCCCAACCACAGTCTGTTGTTTTTACCAGGCTCTTTTATGGCTCTGGGCTGCCCCCCCTTTTTTTCCCCCTTGCTCTCGCCCGGAGGTAAAATCTGCAGGGATTGCAGGCGGAGGAGGCCCCAGCTCCGGGAGGGGAGTTAACGAATCTGGCCAAGGCGATACAAAAGCCGGTGCCCGGGGAGGGTGGAAGATGGAGGGGGCCCTTCCCTGCACCAGGAGCCTTTGAACATCATCCCCCGCTCCGCAGCTTTGTGCGGCTTAGCAGGGTGCTGCCTGCACAAAAGCCCCTCGTCCCTGACGTTGCTTCCATGCCATGGCTGGGAAGAGTTTTCCCAGGAGGGGCTGTTGCCTACCGAAATGCTGGTGGGTGCAGGGCGCTGCTGCAGTGGATGCCCCGTCCCACCGGGACAGGGGGAGGGAGAAACCCTGCAGACCACCAGAGCTTTGCTGGCACAGCACGGGGCTGCTGGCAGCTCGGGGATCTGCAGGGTGCCCCAGCAGAGGTGGGCGGGGGAAGGGTGTCCTCTCCGGCTTGTACCGAGGCTTAGAGAAACGAACTGGACTGCCACAGAGCATCCTATGCCTTTTGGGGAGTTCGGGGTCTGCCTGCAGCTCCCCATGGAGCCTGGGGGTGTTTTGTTCCCAGGGAGGCAAAGGGCAGTGGCAGTCAGAGCCAGGAGGTTGTGGGATGCTCAGCTTTGGGGACCAAGGAGGGTTCACCGCAGGGATGGGGCCACAACCTGGCGCCCGTGGGCATGTCACCATGGAGAGGAGCGTGCTGTCTGGGCCATGTTGCCGGTGCAGACCTGCCAGTGGTGTGCCTGGGCTTGCATCGGGGTGTTGCAAGAGCAGCTCTGACTGTGGGGAGCAGAGGAGCTGCTCTTACCTATGGATATCAAACGGTGGATGTAAAAACAGAAGGAGAAAAAGCCCATCAAGAACCTTTCCATCAGCAGTTCATGCCCATGCCCACCGTGCCTGTCCCCTCCCTCCGTTCATCGTCCCCGTCCATCCCTCGAATTCTGCCCACCCACTCTGTAACCAGGTTTTCCCTGGCTGCTGCCAGTCTAAACAAGACCTTGCAATGATGCCCAATGCTCTCACATCGCTCCCTCCCCCCTCTGCTGTCTGAAAGCCTGGGGCTAATTTATTTTTTTTTTTCTTGCTCTCAAGACTTTAAGTTTTCCTGCCTCACGTACTAGTTTATTGCTGGGTCAGGGGGCAGGAGTTTGCATGCTGGTTTTATAGGGTCCCTCCAGAGCCGGCTTCAAAAAGCTCCCAGTTCATAAATGGGGGGTTTATATTAACCGCCTTATTTTGACGGGGAGAGGTGCTCTTAGAAGTGAAATAATTAACGTTTTGTAAGCTTTATGGGTAACATAGCTTGAGTTTCATCTAACCAAACCATTCTGTAAGTATGCAAAAAAAGTGACTAATTTTAAAAAAAACCATGTTTTTATCAGAAGTCCTCCCCTAGTCCAATGTGCGTCTTGTGAGGTTGCTCCTTGAGTTACACAACCCCACAGGGACTTTTCTGCAGGGAAGCCCCGCGGCTCGGCTGTGCCCAGACTGCCGCTGCTAGTGGTGCTGAAGTAATGCAGAGAGCTGGCATTAAGGTAAATAAAACTTGGGGCCACTTTAGAGCAGTGTTTCCTATCCCAGGTAGGGGTAGGTGAAAGAAAGGAGGGCTGGAGGCGAGGTGGTACGGTGAATTCCCTCCCGTCCCATGGGTACGCACCTCTTCTCCTTCTCCAGAACATGCCATAATATTTAAAATGCTCTGGAAATTAAACTTTTCCCATTCATCCTCTTCCTCCTGAAAAATTCCAGCCTACCGGGGAAGATCTGTGCCCCATCCGAGCTAGCTTAGCCCCTGGCTTTTGCAAGGTGCAGAGAAAACCACCAGTTCTTGGGAAGAGCACTGAATTACATTCTGGTTTACATCAGATTTACTCCTCCTGTCCTTTGCTCTAGCTGCTCTATTAATTTTCAAATGCCTTGAGCAATTACTGGACCTGGAAAACAGTATTTTTAGGGGCAGCACCCACAAATAACTGCAATAAATAAACCCTGCTGTTAAAAAAGGGGGGAAAACGGACACGAGGGCTGCACTCACCTGGGATTAAAGAGTGGCTTTAGTGTGAATCTTCATCAGAAACTCTGCATGCACAATCTGTTGGGGGGCTGCAGGGGGCTTGCACCCTTTTCTCACCCATACACTGCTTTTGAGGTTCAAAGCGCTGCTCCCGCGGGTGTACGGGGTGCGGAGGGGTGGCAGCGGGTTCTTCCTGGGGGCAGGTTTGGGATGCGAGGGCTCCATATGGGTGGAAGGGATTAGCCCAGAGGATTAGATGAGCAGAGAGGAGGGGAAAGTTGCTGCAATCCCCCCCTCCCCAAAACCTCTCATCTCTGACCCCCGGCAGATGTGCAGTGATGATTTATGGGGACATTTAGCACTGCTTTGGTTTTGGCTGTGCCCCTGGAGCCATGGCCTGGTCTCCATGCTGCCAGTGGAGAGCAATGGCCATGCCCCAGGGTGGGGTCCTGCACCGGTGGGTGGTGAGGAAAGCTGGGATTTTCCTCCTGCCGCCGCCTCGCACCCACGTGTTGCATCTTCCCTTGAGCTTGATGTATTTCAAACCCAGGATGTTTGCTCAAGCTTTAAGCCTGCCCAGAGAGAGCATCCGTGGTGCTCGGTGCTGCGCCGCGCTGCTCAGACAAACCTGCTTCCCAAGGACCAGGGATGGGTGAGCCCGGGATATGGCACTCAGGAGGTTGCATGCGGTGTGAGCTAATCAACAGCAGTCTGGGGCTCGGGGAGGGTTGGCACCACTGCTGCGGGATGCAGGAGTGCAGGATGCTCTGCAGCTCCATAGCTCCACAGCGAAATGTTGCATGGATGCCAGGGTGGAGGACGCTCTGCAGCTCTGTCTGGGCAGCACTTAGGTGTAAAGCGCTGTATGGAGGGCAGAATGTTTTTAAAATTTTCAAATTCTAAATTTTTAAAACATCACCCTGGAAATTGTAGGAATTGTACTGAGGCACGATGGCTTTTCTCCATGCACGCCGGTGAGGGCATTACCCAATCACAAAACCCATCTTGCTTGGGACTGGGGTTTGCTAATGGCTTTCCTTGTGACACCCTGGTGTTGCCGTCCCAGCAAAGGCTCATCAAGGGCTGGGTTGGCTCTCAGAGCACGACTGCAGCCTCATGAAGGACTTCCAAGCCCGTAGTTGCTTCTTTGGACACATCAAGGGTGCAGAAACCTGGTGGGCTCGTCATGGTGGTGCTCGCAGAAGAGTGAGTGCTATAGGATGGGTCCTATAGGATGGGTACTATTTGAGTGATGGGGGAGGACAAAAGCCCATAGCCATCATTGCTACCAAATACAGGAGTCCTCAAAACTGGCAATAAGTCCATCCATCTTGGTTAATTTAGGCCTCTGATGGGCCGTCCTGGGTCTGGCTGCAGCAGTGATGGCTGCTCCCGTGCAAAGTCCACCGCCTTCTGCCTCGCCAGGGTTTATATGAGGTGCCAGACTTTGTACCCGCACAGCAAGTTGCAGCCCTTTTTTAAGTCAGCTGCCACCTCTGCCTCAATTTAAGGCATTTCCATCCCTCCACCAGCATATTAATGGAAGATGCTATGCAGAGAAGATGCTATGAAGCAACTTCCAACATCAACAAAGCCACTTCTGTTAAAAATGCTGATTTTTTTTTTGTTAACCTGCCGCTTTGTTAGAGGAGGGTATTATTATTATTATTATTATTATTATTATTATTATTATTATTATTATTATTATTATTATTATTATTATTATTATTATTATTAAATTTTTTTTGAAGTCTCCTTGTGGAAAAACTTTACTCTTCACAGATCAGCAGGCACATCCATCAGGGGCTGCTGCGAGTGGGGATGGATGCTCAGCCGCCTTCATAGGTACACAAAACCAGTTTGAACGCCTGCGAAAGGTTACAGCGGTGCTTGAAAAGCGCCGCTGTAACCTTTCGCAGGCGTTCAAACAGGCTTTGTGTTATTACACGAAGATGGTGGCCGTCAGCATCTTGTCGGGGACGGGCAGATGGCGTTCACCTGCTCCGGACCAACTTCTTTTGCCCTTTGCCTTTGGTGTTGGGGAATAATACCGGGGCAGCTGCTAGCAGTAAAATAGGCTTAAGCAAATGGGATATTTTGGCATTCAAGTGCATGACAAGAATGGGAGTATTTGCATTAATTCCCTCCTCTCTTTCCCTGCGGCGGGAGATGATGGAAAAAACAGGGATGTTTTCCCGCGGGGCAGAGCCAGGTCCCAGTCTTCTCTGGCTGGACTGCGGGAAGCACCGGACGCTGTGCCGGGGTGGCCCTGCAGCATCGTGCTGCCCGAACAATGGAAATGGATGTTTTTCAGGGGAGGTCATGGTGTTTCCCGCAAAGGCAGGCACCGGTGGGGTCTCACCCTCTTCCCTGGATCCAGATCAAGGTTGGGTACTGGGCATCACTCTCTCCCCATCCAAACTCGCAGCTTATTATGTATTATTTTTGATTGCAAACAGCAACTGATGAGATCGGCTAGCTGAAACACAAGGTGGCAAAAAAAAAAAAATCTAATCTACACCCATCTTTAATGGGGAAATCGCTGCCGGCTGCTGGATGCCTTCAGGGTGTTTTGTGGTGTGCTGGCTAGCCAGTGGGATTGGCAATATCCTCGTTAGTTGTTAGTAAATCCTTTGGACAAGTTAAAACTATGTTTTTTGCAAATGCACGTGGTGCAATGGCGCCGCGTTTTTCTACAGCTGCGGATTATATATTTTTTTTCTCTTTTAAATTAGATTACCAATTTAAATCTAGCTTTTCTTATAACCCCTTCCAAAATTTGCTTGGCAATTTCAATCTGGAAGAAGGCAGAAGGCAGAGGAGTGGTGATTTGTACAGGCGCTGGGAAGCCGAAGTCAGGCTGCCAATGCCAGCAACCTCCCTTGCACCTCATCACCAAATTATTACTATTTTCTTGAGAGGGAGGCAGTATTTTTCCCTAATCTGGGCTTTTCAAAGGCTGGTAAATGAGAGGACTTGATATCAGCTGCGGTGCTCAAGGCAGGGATGGAAGGTGAGCCAGTGCTCATACCGACAAGCATCCAGCCACGCAACCCCACGTGATTACACCCCGACAGCAGCGGTGCAAAGCGAGGGGCATCACAGGGAGTAAATACCCATCTGTTTTAACCATCACGACTTCGCAGAAAACTCTGTCAAATTACCTCTCCCAGTGGCTTTGCTTGCTGTGGATATTTCCCTTTTGGTTGTAAAAATAATAATAATTTTAAAAAATTTAAAATTAATCTGTAAGCTTTGCATGAAGCTTATGTAGGTACCTCAGGAGCAAATCCAGGGGGAAACACGAAGTGTCTGGTGCAGGAGAAAATACAGGTCGTCGGTGCGAGGAGCTGCACGGCAGGGGTGACCGGGTGGCCCTCGGTAGAGCCAAGCATCCTGTGCTGATAGATGAGCAGTAGATTAATAGTCCTAAGCAATTGCATTATCTAATGAAAATTTTATGTAATTATTTTATATAACTTTTTTGGCAGGTGGACCCTGAAATGGATGGTATTGATTGCTGGAAAAGAGCCTGACCTGTCTGTTGCTAGAATTATTAGGGGAGAATTGGTAGTAATTAATACCTGCGTATTTACAGCATTTTCCAGGCTGCTAATTGCACGAGATACATTTGAGCTGTTTGGCAGTGGGGAGTGTTCGTACACTGGTTTTAAGGTGTGCGCTGGATGCAGATCTTGTGCCAGGGAAGGTGCCAGCAGCACTCCTGCTGCTGGCGCTGAGCTGGGACCCTGACTTCACCCTCACTTCAAGCTGGGGATGGGGAGGCTCAGGGATGCCCATGGCAAAGCATCCCTAAATACCAGGGATGAGGTGCATCCGTGCACCCGAACGTGCGGCATGAAGCACAGGAGCACTCTCCTCTGCAAAGTCCTTCCTAAGTTAGGGGAAGCACTACCAGCAAGCCCAGCTTAACTTCCCAGAAGTTTCCCTTTGTAAATCTTTCCATACACACGCGTGCAAAACCAAGCCTAATTGCATTTAGTCTGTTTTACACCTCCCATGCTTATCCCTTCCCTTCCCCCCCCCCTTTAATACGGTTGCTGTGAAATTTTTGCAGCCCTGCCAAGTTATTTCCTTGGGATATATTTAGAGAAAGCCAGCTCAGCAGAGAGCGCTGGGTGTTTGCGTAAGGATGTTTGTAAATGTTAGCAGGAACGCTGTCGGGCTGGCGGAGCAGATGTCCGTGAGATGCTACCAAGAGCCTTATTTACAAACTTGTAAATGACTGAAGGGGTTTCCTTCCCAGGGATAAGGGGGGCACCGACTAAAGAGATTAAAATCCTATTGTTTCGTGGCCGGAGCTGCTGTCTCAGATTATCCTTTACAAGGGCGGGGGCGGGGGGAAGCCCCATATTAGCTCGAAACACCATTCAACTGTTGTGCCTTTTTTTTTTTTTTTAAACAAGCTCAGGGAAAATACAGGGCTGAGGGTTGTTTCTTTCTTTTTAAAGGAGGGGAAAAAAGTGGCCGAGCATGGCTGTTCCCAGTCAGGGTGTACGCTGGCGCTTTGTGTGCCAGGGCTTCCTGTGCCGGGCGGCTCACAGGTGATGTATTTAAAATAAGCACAAAAAGCTTGTGCTATCACAGAAGTATAATTAAGCTGAACTTGTATGCACAGCTTGGTGTCCCACAAGAGCGCGGTGATGGCGTTTGGGTGGTATGGTGATATTGCTACAAGCCCATTTAATCTTATTTTTTTTTTATATCTTCCTTTTGCCAATACGCAAAGCTTCATCCCAGCTTCCTTTTACCTTCTCTTACCCTAAAATAAACCAAAACTAGTTTGTTTTGTCTCCTGGAGCATCCAGCCAAGTGGCTTGCAGCAGAGGAAGCAGGATGGTCTCCAGCGTATCCAGGCTGGGGAGCACGGCATGCCCCAAAAACACCCTGAGCCCACCCGAGAGGCTCTGCAAGCACCGTGTTTTTGGAGTGGATGCCACAGTGGTTGCCCGCTGTCGGCACGTGGGCCAGCAATCACACTCACATCAGCTGTAGCGGTCTGGTGTTTTATTTATTTTCATGCACATTGATGCAACACAGATGCTGGCACCGACCCGCGGAGGGGACTCATGCAGGAGAGCATCTGAGGGCTCGGTCCGGAGGAAGCAGTCGGCATGCCATCCTCCCCGGTGTTAATCGGGTTACTGCGAAGTGTGGGAGGGTTCTATTATTAAATTTAAAACCTGGCTGTATAAGATGAAGGCAGCTTTAACGAGATGAAAAGGCTTAACTGGAGTCCAATTAAATTCCGTATTACCTGTTTACGCAGCCTGCTTAAGTCTTGACCTGCACGCTGATTTCTTCCTTAGGCTCCAAAGCCTGTACTTTACGCAAAAAAATAAAATCAAAGGAGAGAGATAAATACCAGATCACCAACATGTCCTGGGCATCCCCGCACGCTCGTACCGGGGGCAGCTGCCCTCGAGTGCCTTGTGCTGCTCCTGCTGTGGCTGTGAGGTGTGAGATGCAGCGAAAATCCTCCAGTCCGCTATTCTGGAGAGGAGAGCAAGGGCAAAAACATCATGAGCCAAAAAAGCGAATGTCTGGGCATCCTTAGTTTGTTTTTAGGTCTGTGCCATGAAGATATTTTTGCTCTCCCCATCTTGCTGCTGAGTTAATGGAGGCTGGGGCTGGCAGAGCGGCCGGTGCTGGTGGTGCTTCCCACGAAGGGAGCATCCTTTCTTCTGCCTGCCAGCGCCTTGCACCGCTGTTTGGGGGTTATTTTTATTAAAAAAAAAAAGTGTTTGGTGAAAGCCAGCCACGGGATGCTGGGGCGAGCTGTGCAGCTGCCTGTGTGACCCAAAGCTGCTCACCCGGAGCGTGCGGTGGGGACACTGGCTCACGTTTAACGGCAGAGTAAGTACCATCGATGGGAACCTGTTTTTCATAGTTAATAGAAACTATCACTTGTGTTGGTGAAGCGTGGCAGGTTTGGGCGGGTGGCAGGCTGGGGCTCAGCTGATGCCCTGCCACCCTGCAGGGTATCATCTCTCCGTGACGCTGGGAGCCTTGCAGGATGGGATGCATCAGTGTGCACCCCTTTAGTCCACCTTCAGGATGCTCTTGGAGGCAGCTCAGGCTTGTGCAGTGATAGGGATGAGGAGGAAGAATGCCGTTGCAGCATCCTGAGGGCTGCCGTGCAGACAGCGCATCCAGAAAGCTCGCTAGCTTCCCAAACCTTCCCTTGTTGGGTGGTGCCTTTTATTACCAGGGGTACACTGGGGCTGGGGGCTGGGGGCAGCGACTTGTTGTTGCTGGCGGCAGTTTCAGCCCACCAGCTCTGCACTGGCTTCTCTGGTTTTTAAATTCAGCCCCGAAACCCTCTTGGGCTCAGTGGTGCCTCACAGATCCTTTCGGGTCGAGTCTGCCACAGGGCGGGGGGCAGGAAACGGCTCACCGCACCCTGCCCTCAGCAAACCTTCACGCCTAGTAAAGACCTAAACTCTGTATTAAAGAAAGTAAATAAGTAAAAGCACTGGTCTGCAGCTCCTCCCAGGGCTGTGGGATGAGTGGAGGTGGGTTGTGTTCCTGGCTCAGCTGGCCTGGGAAAGCAAATTCGGGTGACAGCAAAATGCTGGCGGGGCAGCTTGGGATGCTCGGGCTGGTCCGGGGGCCAGAGAGCTGCTCAGTGCAGCCGCACCAGTGCATCTTCCCTGCCGCTCTTAAATGCAATAAATACAGCAGAATAACCTGGTTTCTTCCTAAGGATTAGGTTAAGAAAACAAGACAGTTTTCATAGCCCTTTTACAACCTACATAGATTTTAGCTGAAAAACCTAACTGGTTTGGCAGCGCAGCCAAATGGCACATCTTTTCTTTTTCTTTTTTTCCCCTGTTTTTCCCCCATAACCTGATGCCAGTGGTCCTGCGCAAGCGGGCTTCTACTGATAATTCAAGTGCCCAGCTCCTGGCTGTGCTGTTTTGTCCGATTTCCATTGCCTCCTGACCTCCATCCTTCTTTATTTGCAAAGCTATACTCGCAGGCAGCGGTAATAAATCAATTAATGACTCTGATGAATCGTTTAATGGCTGACAAAATAACACTACAGTCAACAGCTTGGATCTCTACAGCAGTACCAGAAGACGCTGGTTGACTCAGGGTAGGGAGACGAAACAGAGACTGTTAGCTCAATTAGTGCAATTAGTGTGCGATTTAAAGGCTTAGACGGCATCTGCTGGCGTACCGAGCCGGTGTGTTAACTGAGAGCTTCAGTTTGGAAGCGAAATGCACTGATCCAGATTGTCATCACTCCACTCACTTCCACCAAAAAAGGGGAAAAATCCAATGTACATGGGGGGAAAAGAAAAAAAACCAAACCTATATATATATATGTGTGTGTGTGTGTGTGTGTGTGTATGTATATATCTATATATGCGTGCCCCAGGAATTGCGTTTTGTTTCCAGCATGGAGCAAATTTACCATCTAATGAAAGGCAAACAAGCCGTCATGCTGGCTGTGCCGGAGCTGTCCTTGCTCATCTCCAGCAGTGGTCCCCAGCGCTTTGGTGGAAGGAAATTTGGGGCATCGCGTGCCAACAGGGACCTTCGTGTGGCTGGATGTCCTTTTGGTTTAGCACCAGCTTGGATGCGGTGGCAGAGTGGACTTCATGCTCCTGCACCGCACTGCTGCTGCCCGTCTCCTGCCTGTCCCTTTGACATCTCTGCCTTGCCCGTACCTGCTCCAGGGGGACTTGGGGGCACTTAGGTATTTGCCCGGTGAAAGGGGCTTGGCAGGCAAATTCCAGCTGAAATCTCCAGAGTCCCTAAAAAGAGTTTCTTAACCAAAATTGTGAAATTAAGCTGGGTGGGGGGAGCTGGGAGAGCAAAAATTCTAGGTTTTCTGGAAATTGGTGCTGGAAAGCCCTTGGGGTTTGGGTACTCACCCTCGAGGTTTGGGTGCTCACCCTTAGGGTTTGGGAAATTTGTTCCCGCTGTCTTTTTCCCCCTTTCTCTTCTTTTTCTGGCGCGTCCCCAGGGTTTTGCACAGCTGCTCCGGCCATGGCTGCACTTCCACCGCTTCGGCAGGGCTAAAGGTGCCTCGGTGTTTACCTTAGCGGCAGTGATGGGGAGGGGAATAAAAAAGAAATAAAATGTCACTTCGCAGCCTTGTAAATCATTCATCAGGGGCTGACCAATTTGGCTCCCATCCTGCAATATGCTCAGGGCACTTGTGGGTTTTTAATTACCAAGTTCTGCCAAGCGCCACATGTGCGAGGAACTTTAAATCCCCGTTTACACCGTGAAGGCATAGGTGAGATTTCGGGGTGTTTAGCATGGAAAAATACTCTGTGGTTTTGTGGAAAAATGGGCATTTTTCTGCAAGATTTTTTTTGGCTGCTTTGCCCTCCTCCCTCTGCTCCCTGTTGCAGAGGGAAGGAGGAGGACAGCATACTTTACCCCTGGATCCCCAAATACATATAGATCCTCACTCCCCACCGCTTCGGGATCCATTTCGCTTTGGGAGATTCCCCCAGCAAAGGATTATGGTGTGCTGGAAATCTCTTGAAACCATAAAATATCACCTTGGCAGCTTTATTGCAGCGCTCGCCGCCTTGGGAGAGAAGCGTTTTGCGTGATAGAGGGTTTAATAAAGGAAATTCCAAATGGGCTCACTGCAGTTTGGGGCTTGGTCTTATATATTTTTGCATTAAGAACCGTCATCTGCTTTGCAGAGAAACTGCAATATGTTCATGGCCTTGGATTAAGATTTGGTTTTACTTTTATAGCTGACCCACTTGGGGGGATGGAGGGAGGGGGAGAACTGGGTTCACTCCCTCTCCCGTCTATTTTTGCTGCCGTCTGATGTATAAAAAGAGCCTGGAATGGGCAGGCTTATTTTTCCTGCCAGGACTTTTTTTTATTAACTGTAAAAACACTCAGATCTGGCCTTTGCTGTTGATGTGGTGAAGGCTGCTCAGGATGCCTTGTTCAGGGCAATGGTGGGAGCATGGCAAGGGCCGTGCCTGGGGGCGCAGGACTCCGTAGCCACAGGGGTACCCTGGTTATTTTGCAAAGGGGGTCTCTTTTTGGGGGAATCAGCTTGTCTCTGGCACTAATTGAGCTAGCAGTCTCTGTTTCGTCTCCCTACCCTGAGATGCTGGGGTGGGAAAAGCAACCACTGGACTGATGTGGTCCTGGCCTTCATCCGGCATCCTGCATGCCAGCTCCTGCTGGAGAGCGTGATGGAGGGGGCACAAGGGATGGCCCCCAGGAAGGCACAAGGCAGTGGTTAGCCTGATGCTCTCCTGCCTCTGCAAGGCTTTCTGATCCAGAATAGCAAGATTCCCAACCAGACATTGGGGTCCCACTTTGGCAAGCCTTAGTCCCTAATAATAATAATAATTAATTTTCCGGGTTGCCCAAGTCCTGACACCCCAGCTTCCCCCCTTCTGCTCGCGTCTTGTGGTTGTCACTGCATCGGATGCAGCTGGGGGCCAGGGCTGGCTCGGCTGCTGTCGGGACACAGGGCTTGGTGGAGTCGGGGTGCTCCAAGCTTTGGGGTAAAACCAAGCCTGAGCAGGCTCGCCTGTACCCCACCTGCCTGTGGAGCTTCTTTGGTGGAAAATTTTTCCACCAACTTTTTTCATGGTGGATGATTTTCCTCGGCCCTGCCACGTGGTTTTAGGTGCATAAGTCATTGTAAAAAAACATGGAGGGAGTAGTTCAGTGATCCAAACCCAGTTAATATCACCGAGGCCCCCTTGTAACTGCCCTGGGAATGGGTGTTCATTTGGTGATGGGTAAACGAGTGCACTTCAACAGCACAGGTACCGCTCCTAACCCAGCAGGGATGTGCTGCCAGCAGTGGTCTTTAGAGAAGGACCTTTTTGTTACCATTTTCCTTCTGGGTAGGAGCCTCCCATCATGCCGGTGCTTTCCCAGCGCTGCCAGCTCTGCAGCGCAGTGAGAAAGTAAATGCAAATAGAGATGCTGAGCAGGAGCAAGTGGGGTGTCCGGGTATCCCGTGTCAGCTCCCATACCTCCTTTTCAGGGCTGGAGCTGCTCGGGTGGCTTGTTCTGGGGAGGTGCAAGCGGGAGCGTGACTCCCACGGATTAGGTGTGATGCGTTTGGAAATTCATAATAAAACCTTGGCATGTTGGTGAGGTCAGAGAAGCATCTTTTTCGGAGGACAGAACAGAACTGGCAAGTGCAGAGGGGGAGGTGGGGTAAGAAAAGCATTTTAAAAGCCTCAAAACAGCTTCTGGTTGAAGTGGTGCATTGGGTGAGGCTCCTCGGTGGATTAATGAGACTAAATGCCAGGGTAAATGAATAAATAAGCCCCAGAATTATCCCCGGTTTTTGCGTGGCCATCTTCTCCATGGGTGAATTGCAGAGGCTGGTGCCCCTCCAGCTCCAAGCATTCTCTGCTTGCTCCCCCATAGGGGAAAATGCTTGGGGCATGGGGAGCGATGCTCAGGGCTCTGGAGGTAACACTAATTGGCTCAATGTGGTGTGGCAGGGGAGACGGGTTTTTTAATGTGTTTTTTTCTTAACTCCAACTCAAACCCACTGTGTTTGTCCTGGTTTTGTTCCCCACAGAGCGCAGCTGCCGCCCCAAGTCCCGTGCTTGGAAACATTCCCCCGAACGACGGGATGCCCGGGGGCCCCATCCCACCCGGTTTCTTCCAGGTAGGCTGCCTCTCCTCCTGACGCTCACCTCCACACCATGCATGCGTTTGCTTACGCTCTGGGTGTCAGCGCTGTCGTGCCTGTGGTTTTTTTTTCCAAGAGGATGCTAGGGAAGCAGCATGCCCGCGGAGCTGACCTGTCTAGGAATAACTTGTGTTCTGCTGTCCTTCCATGTTTGCTTTCTATTTTTTGTGGCCTTAAAGCAAATTTCTTTCTTGCTCGAAGAGGTTACTATGTATTTACAACCAATGTTTTTTTTCAAAGCTGCTTGGTTTGTGTTTGGGTTGGGACTGTATTTGTTCTCCGGTCCTAACAGACGTGCATAATTGAAAACATTCTGGATTTTGATTCCTGAAACTTCCCCCCACCCCCCCGGTTAACCACTTGATTTTTTCCAAATGCAATCATTGAAAGCATTAACAAACGCTGGCTGCGGCTGCAGGCAGGAGCCAGCTCCAGCCAAGTCCCCGAATGCCATGGAGGCACCTTGTAAGCAAATACCTAGCAAAGTCCCCTCGTTCCTTCCTTCTCCCACACCGAGCTCTGACCGAGGAGGGGGTAATGCGTGTTTGGAGTGACGCTGATGGAAAGGATCTCGACAAGCACACAGAAAAGGAGTTTTCAAAACTTGAACCATGGGGGTTTTTTTGATTTCTCTGGAATCTCTTTGCATGGCATGAGCCGCACTGGTTTGCAGCGGCATAAGCTCTCAGTGCATTAAAATCTTCCTTCCTGAGGAAGAAACACTTGTTCATGTAACAAATTGGATAAGAGTTGAAAGGAATATTTGTTTTGGCAAGCTGTTTTTTTTTTTATCTGGGCTTGTGATTTGTATATGGGAGAACTTTTCGGGCAGTAGACAGGCGGACTCGATAAGGTGCTTGTGATTTATTGTGGCGATATCTGAGCCCGATATCGCTGTTTGTGTGTGTATGGGAAGGGGGAAGGAGGGTCCTGTCTGGTTTTTTTTAGAGAGATCCCATTTCCTGAACACGCTTCTGACAAAGTAGGAATATCCGATATTGATCGGGAACCCTAAAACGGGTGAATCTTGTAGCAGCACTCGGCGGCATGGGGTGAAGCCAACAGCAGAGATGCTATCTCGCAGGTCATAGCTGCTGCCAGCAATTTTGAGTGCCAAGCTGCTGCTTCCAACAAATGTGTCTCCAAAAGTCCTGATCTCGCCCCGCCGTGTAGCTGACTGTCCTTTAGGGCTCCTGCGTCACGCAGAGCTGCGAGGGCTTCAAAACTGGCACCAAGTTAGGGCAAGGCTTCAAGAGTATGGGTTGGCTTTCCCCGAGAGGGGAAGGTGAGGAAGAGGAGTCGCATCTCCCCAGACGTGCTGTGCATGCTTCCATCTCGACTCTTCCCGTTGACAGCCTCCAAGCTGTCCCCCTGCTTTTCTTTCTGCCCTCCCATAGCATTTTTGCACTGAGGGTCCAATTCAGGAGCAAATAACCCATCCTAGCTCCCTACCTCTTGTGCGGCTGGACCAGGAGCCACTGGGGAAGGGGGGCTCAAAAGCAGCTCTGCTTTCTTAGGGCTTTGGTGGGGGGTGTCCTGAAAACCCAGCAGAAGTAATGGCACTGGTGCAGGTGTCATGTGTGGGGACTGCCTGGCCCCAGAGCTGCTGGAGGGAAGAGAGGACGGGTGCCGATGCATATGGCTCGCATGTGACATCTCAAGAGCCTGCCTTTCCTGAAAGCCCTCCAACATCTGGTTTCTCCTCCCAGCCCTGGGGATGGAGGGGAGGAGGGGAGAAGAAAAATCCCACCTTTTAACACAGTCTGAACATTGCCCCCATGAAAGCCTGTCTGATTTATTGCGGGTGCTGGAGCTTGTTCCAGCTTCATGAGGTGCTGGAGACCAGCTCTTGCAGAGGTGGGCTGGTGGCTCAGCGGCTAGCTGATCACAGCTCAGGGATAATTTCTTATCTCTGTAGGAAATTAAAGTGCTGAACTTAAGAGGGCAAAACCCTCGTAGGTCACAGGAGATGCAAAGGACTTCTCCCTGACCCTTGGCGTGCCAGCTATGGGAGTGGGTGAGGTTCCTGGTGGTACCACCCCAGCCAGTGCCTTCCCCATGCCAGGAGGCTGGAGGACAGAGAGGGCTTGGGGTTTCAGCATCTTGATCTTTTGCACTGTACTGCAGGCACCAGGGACCTGCAGGGATATCCCTGAGGATAGCAGGCATGGGTTTTTGAGAGGTTTTGGAGGGCCTGATCCTGTCTTGGCATGGTGGGGCATCATGCCAGGAGCTGAGATGGGAGTCACCAGCAAAGCTCAGGTTGCAGAAACACCTTGCTGCTGCCCTGGGGATGCATGAACCCCACCCAGCCCCACGCATTTGAATGTGCACTGCTGTTTGGCAAAGGGATAAAATGACATGGACCGTTCCTGGGAGCTAGTGGGCCAAAAACCCATGGGAGCAAGCTTGGAAGAGAACTGATGCTCCGGGAAGGGGAGAAGAGAGGAGGAGCCCAGGCTGCAGCGCTTGTCCACAGCTCCTGTCTTACAGGGAGAGTCCGTTCCCCACACTGGGGCTCAGCAATGACCTTTGGGCTGGGGGCCAAGGGAAACGCAGCCTGCCGAGTCTCCCAAAACCTTCCCAAAATGATGGGAAAGGAGAGGCCCTGGGCGCCCTTTGGTTGCCAGGGCATTGTGTGGTGCCAGCCGGCAGCACGGCATCGGGCTGCGCTTTGGACAAAAGGTGGCTGGGTTGACTGCCGGCGTGGGTAGATGCTTTTATTTCAATCTCTCTTTGTCCCTTTGAGGTGAGCAAACAAACCCTCTGCTCATCCTCGGAAAGGTCAGCAGAGGCGTTCCTGCTTTTGTTTTGAAAGCTGGATTGATGCCGGGGTGCAGATGCCTCAAAGGAGGGACAGGGGGGTGCCAGGGAAATGTAGAAAGGAAAATTAAAAATTGAAAGCAATTAATACCACACCTTTCTACCACTAAATAAATGGGGAGGGACCCAGTCAGCAGCCCCCTGCCATGGCCGTGCCTCCTCTTTCCAGTGCAAACTCCCCACACCGCCCCGTACTCTGCACGCTGATGAAATGGAAAGTTGACCATAAATCAATGTCGGCGGCTGCGTTAGCTATGCATCAGCGGCTCGGCGCCGAGATGCACCAAAACAAAGCGCCGGCTGCTCGGTGTTCCCACACTGCCCCCTAATGCAGAGAGACCTCGGGAGCCAGGGAGGACAGGGGGCTCCAGAGGCTGGGGGGCTCCCCCTGAAACTCCCTGCCCTCCCCCCCTCTCCTCCCTGCATCCTGGGGCTCGTCTCTTTGGGTAAGGGCACCCACAGGGGTAAGGATGGTAAAGCCAGGGGCAATAGGAGGGGGTCCATGTTGTCCTGCTCCCTCCTTGGATGCCACCATTTTCCCCCTGCTCGTCTGTCCTGACATCCCTGTGGGATTTGCCACTGCTCCACGGGTGCCACCATCTAGGGTCAGCCAGCCCCAGCGAGGTGGCACAAGAGCCACAAAACCAGGCTGCCCTTCCCGAAATCCCAGGGCAGAGCTCAGTGTCAGCCTTGCACCAGGCAGGGTTTGAAGGAAGGTGGCTTACGAGCTGGAGGAAAGGAAAAGCATTGGAGAAAGTTTTTTTTCTGAAAGTTTAGTAGGATGCCCGAGGCTTTTGTACCGAGCGTCTGGAGCATATGGTGGGATTTGCAGTCAACTTTCTCTCGGGTGCTCCAGCCAGATGGAGGTGACTGTTCTTGGCTCCAGCTGACACGGGTTTGTTTCCTGAAGAGCTTGTGTTTAACATATTCCTTAAAACCAGGCTTCTGCAGTTGGGAGCCCCAGCTGCAGGCGAGGCAGAGCTCCTGCCCACGGCTGCCTTACACCGTCTGCAGGGGAACTTGGCCTGCCTTGCCTTGCCTTGCCTTGCCTTGCCTTGCCTTGCCTTGCCTTGCCTTGCCTTGCCCTGCCTTGCCTTGCCCTGCCTTGCCCTGCCTTGCCTTGCCTTGCCTTGCCTTGCCTTGCCTTGCCCTGCCTTGCCTTGCCTTGCCTTGCCTTGCCTTGCTCTCTCTCAGGAAGGTGCGGTTGAGTCCTCATCCAGCACCATGTGCTGGAAGGCGGCCGTAGTCCTCCTCACCGGGGACACCTGGAGCATCTCTCCTAAAGGCTCCTTCAGGGATATCTTTTTTTTTTTGTTGACAACTTGCAAAACTTCCCTCTTCTTTGGTAAGAATAAAGTGCCTATCCAATAAACCCAGGCACATCTTTAATTAATATCCATCTAATTTATTTTAGTATTTTCTAATGTCAAAACCAGTAGGCAGGGGCAGGTATTTTAAAAGACAAGATGCCTTCCTATTGCTACCTCTAAATTGTCAGTATCTCGTGGCAGCAATGCTTTCCCTTCTCGTACCATCCTGCATTGTTCTGCCACCCCCAGAGGTGCTTGAAAATGTTTTTAAATAGAAAAACTCCCCCATTAGCTGAAAGTATGTAGCCCATAAAACATGATCCATTTGTGGTGAATTATGCTGGAAACATAAATTGACACGCGCAGAGCTATGATCGCTCGTGCCATTTTCCATCTTTAATATTTTACAAGAAGTTTGAGGAGTCGAGCTTGTGAAAGACGAAGTGGAAATAACCTGACCGCCTGGAAACTCCCCATAGAAAGCAGCAGCAGCAGCAAACTTCAGTTGTCTGACGGGCCAGGTTGGTCTTTTAAAGTCCTTGTAGTGTAGAGGGGAGAAAAAAAGAAGCAGAGAGGAGGATGGGGCACTGAGAGCTGTCGGAAACAGTTTCCTCTAATGCCATTTTAGCTGTTTGGGGTTGTTTGTTGAGCTTTTTTTGAGGCAGCTACAGGAAGGTGAAGAGTAACCCACCATGCAAGGCATCCAGTTTGGAAAGAAAAATAAAATTTAAAAAAAAAAAAAAGAAAGAAAGAAAGAAAAAAAAAAAGAGAACTCGAGAGGTGATGGAGTTTCTCTGGTCGAGAGAGTGCTGGTCTCAAGAGTGAATTAACTGCAGAGCAGGTTCTGCTCGCCCGGCACGGCGTGTCGGATGGAGCTCTGCTGAGGGGATGCAGTGCTTGGGCATTTGGGATCTGGAGGGAGGTGGTGTGGAGGAAGCAGGACTGTGCGTGCGTTCAGCCTCCTCTTGTAACAGCACTAGTTAATAGCTGCTAAATACATACTTTTTAAGAAAAAAGGGCTGTTCTGTTGGTTGGAGGCCACATGACATCTCTGCAAAACACTTGTCTCAACCGCCGTGATCCACTGGGATCATCTCCGCTTTCTCTGCAATGAGGGAAACCCATGCAAAAAAGCAACTGATCCGGCAGGCGTTCCCAGCCAAACGCAGGTCCCAGCCCTGAAACATCTGCAAATATTTATGGAGATAACAATATCCAGAGGGTCTGCATTTCTGTCAGAGCAGCGTGGCCGTGCCGTGGGGGCACGGGAGGGGGCTGCGGCGGTTGCAGCCTGGAGCAAGCATTTCAGATGCTGCTGCTCCTTGCTGTTGTGAAAAAAAAGAAAAGAATGAAGGAAAAAAGAAAAAAGCCCCTTTCGGCTCCTCCCTGCCTGACGAGACGTTTGCAGGAGCTGGGCATCTGCAGTCACATTATCCAGAAGTCTCTGCTGGGAGCAGTACCATGTGGGATAACGTGACAGCAAGGATGTTGCTCGCTGGTCAGCAAAGCGTGGCATGGAGCCTGGAGCATCCCGGGGAGCAGCCTTGGGGTGGCTGGGGAGGACCACGCTCTGAAGGATGCACTTCAGCAGCACAAACAACTGATGCTCTCTGGATCTCATTGCCACGGAGGATTTTTCTCCAGTGAAAATGCCACCGTGTCTTTTATAGATGCTTTTTCTACAATAACCAAATGCTGCTTGCTCTGAAGACTTTATATGCGGCCCCAAAGCCTCACCTCTAGGCCCAGCCGGGGTGCGTGTAGGTGGCCGTGTGCCCCGTGCATTCGATACCTGTTAACCCCACGCCCTCACACGCCAGGGGATATGAGAAGGAGGATGTCAGGGGTTTAATAACTTCAGGATGGGGTCTGCGTGCCTGTCCAGTCAGTACCTGGATAACAATGACCTCTTCCTTGTGGCGCAGCAAGGCAGGCATTGTGGAGGACCTGTTGACTCGTGCACTGATGGGACTTGAGGGCTGGCCTCTGCGAGTCCTAGTTTGTCCTTTCCACTTGGTTTCATCACTTGTTTACCTTTGCCAACCTTCCCTACCCCAAATCTGCAGCTGTGATGTGTAGGAAGGGCTTTGGCGGTAGCCAGACCTCGTTGAGGGGTGCTGTCATCCATGAACCAGTGGTGGGAGGTGGCTCCTGCCCCTAGTCCAGTTTTCATGCGCACAGTTAGCCATCTCAGAAGCAAAAATAAGTCGAGTTTCATGCTTGGAAATGACTTCAGCTGAAGGTGGTTGATGCTACAGTTGGACCATAGAGGTTTGTCTTCTCCACTGTAGTGGGACATGGATGGAGAAGGCAGTTGTGTTGGCACCAGGAGGGTTGTCCTGAGGTGCTGTGACCTCTTACAGACAAGGTTTGCCGGGCAGGAGGGGCGGGAGCTGGTTGCCTTCAGCTCCTGGATAATAAATGGTGGTGTAAATGGTGGGACTTCATTTCCCTGGGCGCAGCGGCTGGAGCGGAGAGGCTGGCAGGAGGCTGTTGGTTTAAATCCGCTTGGCTCCATCTCTCTGCCGAACCGTTCAAATAAAAAAAAGAAGAGGAAAAAAACCCCACCCTCTTACTTTATTTACATTGCACTCAAGTTTCCGCCGTACAAAAGATTTGCAGGTGCAAATATGTCCTGCCTTCATTAACTTCCCCTCCCTTTTTAATTTATGTGATTTCAATTTTCCTTCCCTGTACTGTTAATTAGGGGACCCTCTAATCAGTACCATTATCACAGTGGTATTCATGTTTAGGAAAGCTGCTAAACAAATGCTTGCAAAATTGCTAAATGGCTAATTAATGTCTGTTAATTAAGAAAATTGCTCATGGTAACAAACCATGCCATTGCTGGCAGCAGCTAGAAGGCGAACACTTGTTGAAATTAGTAACGAGGCAGGTAGAGAACATCTGCTCCGGCGCCGGTCCTGGAGCCTGCCATTGCTTCCCATCACCTACTGACAAAGCTTGTTTGCTTTCTCTACCAATTACACCTCCTTTGACTCAAAAAATACATTTTTTTTTCCTTACATTAACACGCACTGGTATATTCTTGCAGCGAGCTCGCGGTTTTCCCAAGCAAATTTTCATTTCGTGCTTTTAAGGGAAATTTAAAAAAAAAAAAAAAAAAAGTGGGCGTTCAAGCCCAAAATGTCAGCGGCTGCTGCATTGCAGCCTTAAACCTGCACCGACTAATCTCTCCTTTTTTCCCCTAGACATCCTTTCTTTGCTCGCAAGCCATTTTACTCGCATCCTTAGGGAACCCACCTCGAGGAAGGATGTTGCATCCGTACAGTCTGGCGATGCAGCCCCGGTTGTGCCGGCCAAACGCTGCCCAGGCGCGAGCTGGGATGTGCTCCTTGTCCTCTGCACTCGCTTCACCACCTCCACTGAACCACAGTTAAAAAAAAAAACCCAGAGGTGTCTCCAGCCTTTGGGATGAGAGAGGAGAAAATATTTTTTTTTGTTTGGGGGTGTTTTTTGTATTTCCCCCAACCTCTCTGGTCCTCTCCTGCATATTTTTTTCTTCCTCGTTGCACGCCCTTGCAAAATGTTTCCCTGTGTGTTTATCATTGCAGACTTGGTTGAACTACCGGACCATTTACCGTCAATGTGGCTGCTGTATTTTGACAGATGTTCTGATTTTTAATTTTTTTTTTTTTGCATATATCATTATTCATTGTTCAGCTACAAATTAATAGAAAATCAACTAAAAAGAGGAGAAAAAGAAAAAAAAATTAAAAATGGGAGAAATGACTCCCCAACAAAACAGGTCCACCCGTCAATCCTTTTTTTAGCTCTTTCTGCGCTTTCATGTGCTAATCTATAACCTCCTTCTACTGTCTGACCTCACAGGGACCGCCTGGGTCACAGCCCTCGCCACACGCACAGCCTCCACCCCACAATCCTAACAGCATGATGGGACCCCACAGTCAGGTAAAGACACTAGCGATGGGTAGGGCTGTGAACCGGGACGTGCGCTCGATTTGGTTTTTTTTTTTTTTCCCTCTATAAGCATGCTGGGCAGCGGGTACCCGCTCCCCCGGGGAGCATCCCCCCGGGCACCCCAGCTCTGAAGCGAAATATTGGTTTTTTCCCATTTTTTTTTTTCTTTTTTCTTTTTTTGGATGTGCAGTTGTCAATGGACTGAGAAGTCAATCATGGGTATCAAACTGTTTTACCTTCCCAAGGTAGCCTGAGAAGTTTAACTTGATGTGGGTTTTAAAGCTTCTGTTAGTAGCGGCAGTGGTAAAAAAAGTAACTTTAAGTCTTTCTTCTTTTTTTTTCAGTACTTAGCACTGGGGTTTTTTTTGTGTGTGCGTGTCTGTATGTGCTTATTTGCCACTTTTTTTAATATATCTCTATATATTTAAACTTGAACAGTATCTAACACTCAGGGTTTCCCATGCACTAATTTTAACAGCCTCATCTAGTATTGCCGATGTCAAATGCTCTCAGACAATAAATCTACAGAGAATATGTTTAAAAAATGGACTCCGGACACCTTTTTTTTTTTTCTTTTGAAACTTAACTTTTTTTAAAAAGGATGTCTCCAGAAAAAAAAAAAAAAAAAAAAGCCAGAAACAGTGTGTACAGTCTAACCGGCGTGTGTGGGGAGCGTGCTGCCTCCCTGCAGCTCGGCCCTGACCTCCCTTTTGTGTCCCTGCAGCCGTTCATGTCGCCGCGCTACGCCGGAGGTCCCCGGCCCCCCATCAGGATGGGCAACCAGGTACTGCACTCCCGGGCTCTGTGCCAGCGGGTTTCCTGGGGATGGCTTTTATTTGGGGAGGGCGACAAGGGCCAGGTGTCCTGCAGATGCTCCTTGGGTTTGGATGGGAGGCATTGCTTCCCTCAGGCATCCTCTGATTTCTTGGTGCTGGAGCATCAAGTGTCACATAACCATTTTATTTTAATTTCTTTTTTTTTTTGTGAGGTTTGGGCATATCCAGGGTGTAAACAGCGGTGGGACACATGCTGCTTTTTATTTGTGGTGTTTTCAGCACGGCCATGCCGTGCCGCAGGCTCGCTGCCCGGCTGGATTTTCCCTGCAATCGCAGAAAATTAAAGTGATGGAGATAATCCTGCTGCTGGGTTGACCGAGCGCTTAGATCAGCGGCGGGGTCAAGCGGGGCAGGTCACTGCTGAATTTTTTGGGTTGGGTTTATCCTCTTATCCCAGCTTAAACAAGGGCAGTTTGTTTCTCGCCTTACGGACAGAGGCTTCCACCCCACGCGTTGCCTGAACGCGTGGCCTTTGGTTGAGGAATTCATCTCGTTCCCAGCGAGGCCGTGCAGATCCATAGGGTAATGACCGAACCAGAGGTCACTTGTCATTAAAGGGAAATTAAAGGAAACCTGTAATTCCTTTGAGTAGCAAAGGTGGCTGTGCACAAATTGTCTTGGGAGCTTGTTTTTTGGCTAACAACATTCTTTTTATATAGCTCTCAATAGCAGAAAGAGCAGAATAGTCAGGAAATAGGATGTAGCAGCTTGCTTTGTGTTTGTGCTTGCTGGATTTGAGACTTGAATCGCTGGAATTTGCAAGATGATGGTGAGACAGCTGAGAAAAACTCAAGGAGGGCTGAGGTAGGACCCCTAAGTCCAGCTGCACCGGAAGAACCTCCCAGCCAGGCACTGGTGGCTGGTTTAGCTAGGTATTAATTAATGGCACCTTCCTGCAGGGCAGTTTTAACAGGCCCCTGTCTTGCCATGATACTCAGGCTGGTCCCGGGCACCTCTGGAGGTGAGCACAGTGAGCTGGGGCAGGCAGGAGAGGCAGGTGACCAGTTTGGGGTGGCTGCTCATGGCAGCAGAGTCGAGCATCCAAGAGTGGATAAAGTTCGTTAGAAAGATTTAATTTTTTTCTCCCAAACACCACATGTAAAACACAGGTTTGTACCTACCCAGAGCTTGGCGAGATTATGGTCACATCCAGAGGGACAAGAGGAATAAATAGGCAGGCAGGAAGGTCAGGCAGCAGAAGTGTAAATATCCATTACTACAACCTCCCTGGTTTATCTTCCTCCTGCTGCCAGCTTCCAAACTGCAGAAAAAATGGGACTGGGCAGATTCTGCCTTGGCACAGCCATGCACACCCAGTGCCTACGCTGTGCTCCAGCAGTGGGATCTGTCTGTGTTGGTATTCAAATAAAAGGCAGCGCTGTAGGAAAACTGTTTACAGTTTGCTTCCCCCAGGCAGACGGTATCTTTGTTTTTCTCCCCCTTTATCTGTTCGGAGCAGTCTTTGAACTTTAAATAGCCGTGTTGCCCAAGCAGAGCAGAGCTGGGTTTGGGGAGGGGGAGCATCCACCTTCCCCTCCTGCCTGTGTGGGGACAGGTCTGAATGCTGGTCTGCTGCAAATGGAGCATCTCCCTGTTGGCAGCCGATGAATCGCTGCAACCTGTACGGTTTGGCCCTGGCGCTGTGTTAGTACCGGGGAGCCGCGCTGCCCATCTGCCTTTTCCCTGCCGGCTTTGACGCTTCTGCTCTGTGCAGCTCGGGCTTTCCCTCACTCCCCTAAAATACAGCAGCCTGACGGCGTGTGGACTGCGGGGAGAGGAGGAAATGCTGGTGCCTTGTTTGTTTTTTAGAGGGTGTTTGCGAAAGGAAAGGGGAGGCAAACGCCCGGAGGCTGTGGGAAGATGCCCGGGATGTAGCGGGAGGCAGCAGAATATGGAATGCTCAGGCAGCTGCTGGTTGTGCTGCAGCAGGAGGAGTGGTGCATCCCGAGGAGCCCCCCGAAAGCCTAAAGCCTCAACCCAAATCTATCTCTGTAGGCTGCATTTTAGCAAATTTTTTTTTTTAATCTTCCTCCTCTTGTTTTCACAGCCCCCGGGTGCTGTTCCTGGTACACAGCCATTGCTGCCCAATTCAATGGATCCCACGCGACAGCAAGGTAAACCCAGCGGAGGAGGGTTAAACGTTAACGTTTCTCGTCAGCTGTTAATTTGGGACCCAAAGTGGCTGCTGGGCCATGTAACGCCCCTGCTTTCCTCCCAACAGGGCACCCTAACATGGGCGGCCCCATGCAAAGGATGAATCCTCCGCGAGGGATGGGCCCCATGGGTCCCGGTCCACAGGTAAGCACAGCGCCAAAGAGTATCTTTCAGCTCGGGAAACGCCGCGCTCCATCGGAACAACCTCCTGGGGCTCAAAGAGCTGGGAGTTCCCCCCCACACCCTGTCCCCCATTAGTGTTAATGCGTTTTACATTAGTCTTGCATCTGGAAATCCCTCCTTTTAACATGAGTGAGGTCTTCAGAGCTCATTAAGGGTATTGCAACCTCCTTCCTGCCCTTCCGTCAAAGGGGATGGCACTTAGCGCCATGCTGGAGCAGCCTTTGAGTGCATTACACTGCCTGCCTGGGAAGTAGTTACGACCCTAACAGCAGGAAAGGGAAAGGAGGCTTGCATTAAAAATAAATAAATAAAAAGAAATGGCAAAGATCCCTTTAGCAGGGGAATAAGGCTTTCCTCTGCAAGGTTCCCCTCTGCCTGCCCTTCCTGCTGCCTGCTTGAGCTCTCTATTTCAGGAAAGGGGAGTAAACTCTTGAAATTAAGCAGATCTGGGTTAATATATGCTGTCTTTCCGTTGATTCACTTTACGGAGTGGCTTGTTATTGACTCACTCCTGTTTGTTCCTTCTACGAGACTTCGAAACCAGATTACCATATTTTGGTTGGAGGTTTATCCTCTCTGCATCGTCGCCTACGTCGAGTTTGTAGCGTGAGGATCAGAGTCTGTCAAGAGACAAGCGGGTGCGCTGGAGTTTTGTTTTGTTTTTCCCCTAGAGACTGTTGAGATAAGCGAATATTGTGTAAAGAGGGAGTTGTGTCATCTCTTTTCAACACCAGCCTGAGGATGCTGCTCAGGGATGCCCGGCCGTCTCTGCAGGCACCTGGATCCATCCTAGGGCAGGGGCTAAAAAACCTGCACAAGCATCATTTCACGGACAAGCCCTCCAATAGCAAAGCCAGGGATGCTTTGAGTGGTGCTGCTCTGCTTAAAATCCTCCTTTCCTGGAGGACTGCACCCAAAAAAAATGGCATTTGTTAGCATGGCCTGCGCCAAGGAGAGCGGCGGCAGTTTGCCTGGAGGAGGCTGCTCGCTTCCCACTTGCAAAGCTCAACGCGAAACTTGGAAGCCGCGAGCGCGCGTTCAGCGCCGCGTGGGATGGCGGCGGCTCTGGGAGCCGGCAGGAGTTGTGAAATGTTCAGAGCTTTATTTTTGACTCTGCCATTCCCTGTGTACGTACATTAGGGAGAGGCTTTTTAAAAGGCAGCCTTCCCCTGGGGAAGTGCTGGGCTTCCCAATCTGGCACCCACAGGGCGCTGCCTCCCCACAGCCATCCAGGAATGAGCACAGGCAACCACCAAAAATAACGAACCAAACCCAGCAGCCCCTCACACTCTGTGTGCCCAGGACGTTTTTTTCTTTAAGCTTGGCATCAGGACCTTCCTAAATACTCCTTAAATTATTCCAAAGGGCTGCAGAGCATCCAGCCAGGACATCCCAGCGTCCTGACAACAGCTACTTATGGCGCACCAACGATGAATCATCCCTTACTGCCGATTGCCGCTGCCTTTTTCCCTTTAATAGTAGCAGTTTTAGCTCTGCAGAAGCCAGGATTAGGTTTGCCAGTGCCTCTATGAATAGGGTTTGTAGCTTGCTGTGTTTTGGTGGTGTCTTGCTGGAGCCCGGCATCCAGGTCGCTCAGCACAGCTGCACTCCCTCCCCGCCCTCCCTTGAGCATCTTTCAGATGGCTTCGTTTTCCAGCCTTTCAGCTCCAATTAAAAATGCTGAGCTTTTTTTTTTTTTTTTTTTTTTTTTTAAACAAGGGGTTTGATGCTGCTATTCAGTGTAAATGGCTGGAATTTTGATCAATTAGGACTTGCTGGTAATTTGTTTGGGGAAAACCCTTTTCTGCCTCTTCAAAACAAACTTTGGCAATGCCCTCAGCAGAGCACCATGCTCCGGTGCATCCATAAGTCCAGGGAAAAATCGACAGCACTCAAGTATTACACTTAAAATCCAGCTTGGAGCGCTCCGAGGGGCTGCAAAATAGGAAGCGGTCAGCCATCCCCCCTCCTGTTCTAGCAATTTTTCTCTAAATGGCAAAAATACAGCCCAAAAAGATGCATTGCGGGGGGAAGGTGGGAGGGGAGGAGTGGCAGCGTGACCTAAATGCGGCTGCACATCACCCAGAGGGCACAGGGAGCAAAACACAGACCAAATGGAGCACGGCATTCGGGGGATTCCTCTTCCTTTGCTGCCTTGGGCTTGGCTTTGTACTTAGAGCCGGTTTTAGGAGATGAGGGACACAGATCTGAGGCTCCCAGTCCCGGCTGGAGGCTAAGCTGGTGTGGAATAAGCCAGGATTGGAGCCCCAAGGGGCTGCCTGCCCTTGCCCGCTCCGGGGGATGTAGCAGAGAGCTGGGAAGCAATGGGAAAACAAGCCTGGCTTGGTTTTCCCTACTCCAGCTGTCATCCTGGGAGCAGGGGATGCTCCATCTTGGGGGGAGCTCATGCAGCCTTTCCGGTCCTTACACCACAGCAAATGTAACCTTCCAAATGACGCCTTCTTTTCTCCTCCTGCCCCTGTTTTCTCCTGCACAAAAAGACAAACCCAAAAGACTGTTGTTGGCGCCTGGGGGCTGTGGACAGATTTTTCTCCCAGAGCTGGGAGGGGGCTGTTTTCCCTCCACCAACGTGGCATCAGAGACCAGAGGGGGGGACCTGGGGGCTCAGCCTGGCTCCCTTCCATATTCAGCTGCCTGCTTTTTTTATAAACACAGTTGTTAATTGCCTCTGTGTTCATCATCATCTAATATTTTTTTTTAAAGCTCATTTTTGCAAACTAACCCTCTTGGTTTTTTGTTTGTTGGGGTTTTTCCCCTTCTCATCTTCTCCAGTTTCTCTTCCTGTTACGGTAGACTGACCCTTGGTTATCGTTGCAGAACTACGGCAGCGGCATGAGACCTCCACCCAACTCCCTAGGTCCTGGCATGCCTGGAATTAACATGTAAGGCAAACCCCGCACCCAGGACGTTTGGCCACCAACTCGGGCTTTGCAGGACTGTAAGGATAAAAACACTTTTTTTTTTCCTGTTTAATTTTGACCCCAGGGGGCCGGGAGCCGGCAGACCATGGCCGAACCCCAGCAGTGCTAATTCAGTGAGTATCCCGCGGTCCTTGAAGCAAGAGCGGGACTGGTCGGGGACCCTCCCGCAAATGAGGCCATTCCCTGTTAGCTGAATCCTGCTAATGAGAGGGGGTTCCCCAGCCTCTTGTTTAGGCGCTGCATCTAAAGCCTAAGCCCTGCTCCTGTGCTGCCCTCCCTGTGGCGAGTGCAGCTGTGGAGGCTGGTGGGCCTTGGGACCCCCATCCTGGCCGGGCTGGGGGGGGCAGCAGGGGCTCTTGGCTGTGCTTTGCTGGGGTCCAGCCTGTGGGAGCCCCCGCGTACCCCGCAGCTGAACCTGGCTCTCTTCTCTCTATAGATCCCATACTCTTCTTCATCGCCTGGTACATACGTGGTGAGTCCTCCTGCGCCGTCTGTCCGTCCTGTTGTCAGGGTGCAGAGATGTTATGGTTCGGGGAGCTCATGCAGTCTGGGGAGGGAATCAGTGCTGGGGTGGGGGCCAGGCTGGGTTTGGGGTGTGAGGTCCAGTTGGGGAGGTGTTTGAAAATGTGAGGAAGTTGGCAATGCTTGTGTTTGCACAGCTGACCCCCACTTTGTTTCTCTGCAGGGTCCGCCCGGCGGCGGCGGTCCTCCAGGGACACCCATCATGCCCAGTCCCGCAGGTATGAGCCTCCCAAGACCCCTCTCTCCAGGGCCAGCCCTCCCGGGCTCCTGCCCCTTTCCCTGCTGTGCTGCCAAGCACGGGCAACCCCTGCCCAACTGGCGATAACCAATTTATGTAGCTTTTGCCTTTCCGGGGCGAGTGGTGTGGGCTGCTTGGCTTCGGGATGGCATTTGGGAATGTTCCTATATCCCCTTACAGATTTGGATGCTGCAGGGCTCGGGTAGGTGGGGAGGTGAGGAGTGCTACACGGTGGGGAATTACCTCCCCGCGCTTCCCAGCCAGGAGTTGAATTATTTTTCACAGTTGAATTTCTGTGATTAAAAACTTTGTGGATCTTCATTAAATACAAATTAGCCAGAAAATGGTGGTACTTAGAGAGAATTTTAGGTGATAAAATACAAAAGAATGAGTTCAAGTGGCATGAGTTTGTTTTAATTAAGAAATGAATTAATCACCCGACTTATTGGGCTTCACTGTTCCACAGATTCAACAAATTCAAGTGACAACATCTACACAATGATTAATCCAGTACCGCCCGCAGGCAGTCGATCGAATGTAAGTCTGCTTTCTAATAATTTACATATCAGATACCATAACAAATCATAATTAACTTCATCAGTTGAGAGTAAAGCAGTTTAATTGATTTCAGCCATTTGTTACAAAACAGAAATAAAACAAACCATCAAAAAGCGATTAACTCTTCGGTGACTTTGTTAATTTTTTATGCTTATTAAGAGAGCGGCGGTCCTGCTGCTCTGGCCGAGGTGGTGGCAGCTGCGTGCCCAGCAAGATGCTGTGTTTTGAGGGATATGGGCAGGCTTAAATCTTGTTGAATGCTGGTTAGAGGGAGCTGTCTGCTGCCATGGGTCTGGGTCTGGCCAAATTTTCTAGGTGAACCCACAGGAATGCGTCCCTCCTCTCACCTGGCTCCAGAGGGATGGCTGGTGAGGGGTCGGTCTCCAGGAACCACCAGCGCTGTGGCAGACGTGCAGGGTGGTTTTGTGGCTGATTTTGGTTTTGTCGCCTTTTTCTTCCTCAGTTCCCAATGGGCCCCGGCTCCGACGGCCCCATGGGTGGCATGGGCGGGATGGAGCCCCATCACATGAACGGATCGTTAGGTGAGTGCCTGCATAGGGGGCTGCGGCTCGGGGAGCCCTGCCGTGCCTTCACTCCCCAGGGATGCTGGCAGAGCATCCCAGTGTCTGCTCCTGTCCCAGGGTCAGACCCCAGTTCGGACCAATGCTCAAAGCAGAGCCTTTGGCTGGAAATCAGAAGGGGGATCTGGGGGGGAAACAGGGCAGGGGGGCGTGGGAGCCATCGCTGCATGCTCAATAAGGCTGTTCTCCTTTTGTGTCCCCCCCTGTGCAGGGTCAGGAGACATAGATGGACTTCCAAAAGTAAGTGAGTTGCAGAGCGGGTGTGTGGGCCCCCCTTTTCTCGGCACTGGGGTGCCGGTGAGATCCCAATGGATGGGGACACGTCAGGGGGACGTGACCGGGGCAGGCTGGGCTGCATCCTGCCCCCAACAGCGTTAGGGGCGTCCTGCCCCACCGTGCTCATCGCCTCCTCCCTCATCTCCTGCAGAATTCTCCAAACAACATAAGTGGCATTAGCAATCCCCCGGGCACTCCAAGAGATGACGGGGAGCTGGGAGGCAACTTTCTCCATTCCTTCCAAAATGACAATGTGAGTGCCTCCCTGGGGATGGGGGGACAGTCCCCAGGGCGTCCTGGCACAGAGGCGGGTGGGCTTGGTGGTGGGTGCCTCTTGGACCTGGGTTGTGCTGTGTGTGAGCTGCTCCGGGACAGAACATGGGGAGGAAGAAATACACTGGTGGGTGCAAGCTTGGGTCCTCGGTGGGACAGGGGTGTACCGAGGGAGAGGAGAGGATCCTGTGGGATGGAGGGGAGAGGATCCCGCAGGATGGAGAGGAGCCCGTGGGATGGAGAGGAGCCCACACGGATGCAGCCAGCTCTGCTGGCCTCGCCAATTCAAGGCTGTGCGTGGCTGCAGACATCCCTCCTCTTCTTCCTCTATTAGCAGCATATACACGTGTGCGTGTTAATTATTTGTTTTAAATTGCATCTCACCCCATACTGTTCTGCTGATTTTCTCCCTGGAAAAGCAAGTTACAGAGCAGATTACGCCCTGATAAATTTGAGTCTCCGGCATATCCTGTCCTCCTGATTTATTAGATCCAGTTAGGTTGCTGTATAGTTGTCACCAGCCTCCTTTTGCATCCCCCTTTGGTGTCTGGAGGTCTGGCCTGCCTGGTTTCTCACCCTGGCTCTGTCTCTTTTCCAGTATTCCCCCAGCATGACGATGAGTGTGTGATTTCCCTCCCCCTCCTCCTCTCCAGGATCAAGACAGTCAGCTGCCGTTCGGAGGATCTCAACGAATTATGCAAGAAGAAGAAGAAGAAGAAGCTAGGTGTATGGGCAGGGAGACGCGTGGTGGGGGCCAAAACCCCAGGTTTAGTTTCATGCAATAAAAAGGCTGAACTTTTTATTCCATAAAACATGAAGGACAAAACTTAAAATATTTCAAGACATGACAAGACCCTTCTTTGTGCGGAAGGGTTTATATATGTACATGACACTTCTTTTTGGAAACAAACGGAAGCCTCTAGCACCCAACTCCGATCTCTTTGCTTTGTTCTTTTAAATAAAGACAGAAACCGAACCTGTTGTATGTTTGTGCCGTGCGACACCAGGAAGCTAGTCTAGATATGAAATCTCATGTTGTCTCTGTTGTAGTCATTTTTTTAAATAAACTGGACAGTTTACAATGGTGGTTTTCGTTCAGAAGGCCTGGTTTTTTTTTTGGTTTTGGGGGTTTTTTTCCCTTCTATTTTTGGGGTTTTTTTTTGGTTCATTTGCAGCACAACGCTTCCTCCTCCAGTTAACAAGATCTGCTTTGGGGAAGAGACTCCACCACCTCGTTATAAATTTATTAACGCAGGTGACCCCTTCTAGGATCACATCCTCGAATGAATCGTGATCTTGCTCTCTGTGACTGTGGCATGCACTGTGTTAGTCTTTCCCCCCTCTCTGAGTACAAGAGGAAATCTCTGTCTCTCCCTTCCCCAGAGTCCTTCAGCTGGTTCACTGCAAAAATGGATTTTTTTAATATTTTTTTTTAAATCCACTGAAAGAAAGGGTTAATCTGACCTGGGACTTTGAAACTGTGATCTCCAGCTAACTTTGGGGGTTTGGCGGGGGGGGGGGGGGGTGTGTTATTTGCTTTGGGGGTATTTTGGGGGGGTTCTTTTCTTTAATGTGCTCTTGTCAGGGTTTCACTTATCTATGATTTGGAACTGGATGGAGATATTTTTTAAGGAATTCTTGTTGTTAAAATGTAACCTTGCTATTCTGTAGGCTCGCTCTGTAATAAGAAAATAAAAATTAATGGCAAGCATCGAAGGCCCTTCCTTCTGGTGGGAGAGGAAGGGACGAGCCAAGGCGGCGGGTTGGGATCTCTGTACATGACACTACCCTGTAGTTTGGTCTTTGTTTTTCTCCAGCTCCCATTTCTGCTCCATGTATATCATATTCTGTAAAATATTCTCTCCCTTGGATTTGACCTTTGTGCGGATTATTGAAAGCATTGTATCTTGTTTCAGTGTTTTTTCTTACCTTGTAGTCTGGTTCGAAAATTGCCGAGGGGGGGGGGGGAAAGGTAATTATTATACATTGTAGTTTGTGTACGATATTTGTTGATAATGTTTTATTAAAGGGATGTCTTTTTTCCGCACCCCTTCATTGAAATGTTTTTGGGGAACATTTGGCTTGTTTTTATTATTCTGACTGCAAGACATGAGATGACAAAACTTTTTTTTTAGTGTGTAATACAAATTTTTTTTTTTAATGTTTGCCTTCTTTTTCCTAGGCATTTTAATTGTGCTTTACCTGTAGAAAGTCACTGGGGAGGGAGGGGCGGGTGGGATGGAGGGGTCTGAGGGTGTCAGTCTCATAGTTACAGTCAGGTTAATATTTTCCAAGTAACGCTGAGAAGTAACAATGCAGATTTGTTGCATCGCAAATATACCCAGGGGCTCCCCGAGGGGTCAACTTTTTTCCTTTTCTGCTTTCCATCTTGGGTTTTTGGTTTGTTTTGGGCTTTTTTTTTTTCTTCTGACGTGAGGAAATGAAAGGACCGGTTTTAATGTATTTTAAAATGAATAGCTAAATTATTGTCTTCATTGGTATGGGATGGTTTTTTTGAATGAAACGGTTCTCCCCCCTTCTCCCCTCTCCCCATGCTGTAATAAATATCAACATAAACATTTGATTTCAGTGCTCTGCATTTTGTTCATGGTGTTTGCTGCCAGACCCAGGGCGGGGGGGGGGGGGGGGGGAAGGGAGTTTTTTGACCCTTATTAACAAGGACCAAACCCCAGCTCTGGGACACGGGAGCAGAGGTGATGCAGAGCTGAGAGGTGGCTGGTGTTGGGGAGGGGGTCTCTGGCTGAGGCTGGGAAGGTGGATGGGGGTTTGGTTGCAGTGCAGGACCTAGGGGGCTGGGAGAAGTTTGGTTTGACAATGCTCACTTGTTTTATTTTTGTGGGGTTTTTTAAGCATTTTAAAAATTCAGGTTTTAGCCTAGGAAAATGGTTAGTCTTGCCTGCACTGGGCTCAGAATGCTCTGTGCAGGACCCTTGCCCTCCCTGCACCCAGCCTGCCTGCAGGCAGAGGTGGGCTTTCTGGGGCTAAAAAGGGAGGGGGTGATTTTTTTTTTTTTTTTTTTTTTTTTTTATTTTGCACTGTGTCCTCCAGGGTTTCTCCATACAGCAGGTTACAGATCAGGGATGCCCTGGGAGAGGAGCTGGGTCTTGCTACCTCCCATTGCTGGAGTCCTGCACTGCTGGGAGGTAAGCAAGGGAGAGGGAAGAGACACAAGTGTCACCTTCAAGTGTGTGTGTGTACACACACACACACACACACACACACACACACACACACACACACTTGCAATGGGGCAATGGGATCTGCTGATCCCCCGTCCTCGGGCAAGGGCTGGCTGCGGCGCAGGGTGGGTGTGTGCACTGTTACAGGCGCCAACTTGGCTACGGGCTCTGAACCAACTGCTGGAGATGGAGAAACGCAGGCAAGGCTGACCTGGTTCCCCGACAGGCAGCATTAGAGGCTGCTGCAGCACTTGGGGAAATATTGGGACTTTTCAGATCTTTAGATGGGTGGTTGCAAGTGCTGGGTGCCTGAAATGCTCAGCGGGAGCTGCTGCCTGAGCCTTGTTCTCTGCCTTTGACTAGTTCAGGCAGGATACAGCTGGCTGCGATTGTGCAGCTTCTCTCCCTCCTTGAGGGAACATTCAAGCGTGGGTTGAGGGCTTGGGGCGGGGTGGGGGGAGCTGCAGGCTCAGGGAGCTGCAAGCCATCCTGGAGCTCTGCTGGTGTTGGGGGACGCTCCCACCCAGCATGGCTACCTGCGGCCATGTCACTGCTGCAATTCCAGGAGTGAGAGCTGTGCAGTTGCAGATGCTTGTGGAGTAGAGGGGCGGGGAGGGGGGGGTGATGTGTTGGGTGTCTGCTAGATTTGGGAACTACCCGGAAAAGTCATCGTGCCTGCAGAGCCCATTAGCATGTAATTAATGGTGGGTCCGAGGAGCGGTGTGTGTTCACACCCTTTGCTACCTGTGCACGTTTGCCTCAGGGTTAATGCCTCAGATGTCCTTGTGCGGGGTCCACAGCCATGCCCTGATATGGCTTTTGGTCCAGGCAACCACATCCCTCTGTGTTTTGCAGAAAGTAGCATGTGAGTGTTGTCCATCATTTGGAAACATGACCCCCCAAGGGTAATTAGTTGACACTGATGAGGACCTCCTGCCCTCCTGGCTCCCTGGGGCCAATGCCTGCCTGTGCTGCCCAGCCAGGCACTGCTCAGCTACCTGGAGCAATGGGCAGCACTGCTGCCTGTTGTTTTTATTGCAGGGTGTAGAAAAGCCCTTGCCGCTGGTTCTTACTGGGTTACAGGCTAATTTTATTAAACACCGCTATGAGAAACTGCCAAGTTCCCTCCTCTAAATGTCTCCTGAGCCCAACCTTAGGGATAATTGTCTCCCACATTAGTTTTCATTAAATCAAATGCAGGAGGAGGATCTGAACAACCAGAGGCTCTGGTCGGAGCACTGTGTGTACTTGCTGGCACAATGAGTGCAGCCCATGGAGCTGGGTTTTGCACTGAGAGCGGTTCAGGGGAAGGTAGTGTGGAGTGGTGGAGCTAGGACGGCACACTGTGCATCATCCTCACAGCAGGCTGGGGGCTAGATCCTGCGCCAGCAGCTGCAGAGCTCTCCTCCAGGCAGCCAGGCTCCACCAGGTCTTCATCTCAGACTCCAGCCACCCTGTTCTCGCATGTTCTGCTTCCCCCGGCTGCCGTTCATTAAAAGTTAATGCCTGGTTCTTGGTCCATGCTGAGGTAATGCCATTCATCTGCTGACAAGCCTTTATAATTTATTGATGCCAACCCAGATGTGCCTCTGTGACCCATTGTCCTGCTCTCAGTCCCACCTCCCTCAGCTGGGCTAACTCCAGCAGGTCACACTGGAGGAACAAGTAGGTGAACCATGTGTAGCATGCTTGGGAAGACCAGCAGGACACCACACAGGTGTGCACAGCTGTCCGTGGCAAGGGGGCTGCTCTGCAGGGGCTGCCTGGTCCACAGACCTTGTACCTGCACCACGACAGACCAACATGAGCATCCATCCCAGGTGCCAAGCTGGGAACCCTGCTCTGCCCTCCTTGAATTCCCCTCCCAGACCTCAGAGGAGCTTACCCAGCACAAGGATCAGCTACTCCTTCCAGCAACACATAAATACTGCTTCCTCCAGCACTGTAGGCAAGATCAGCTGTGCCCTGAGCTAAACCAGGCACATAGTCTTGCGTGCTTGTGTATAGTCCGCTCATCTGAAGTGGCTTCCTGATGCCTCTTGTAACCTGCTGAAGCCTCATTCCCCTGCTGACTATCCCATGTGTTACTGCTTCTGCCATTTTTCAAAATTGCCTTTGTTCTGCCTTTGCCCATCTCTCCCTGTCTCATGCTTTGTCTCTGCTCGCTCTTGGAGACAGCAGGACTCCAGCTTTACTTAGTTTCTCCTCTTCTATTGCCTATCCTAATAGAGATGTCTTCGTTGAGAGGTAAAAGCATCTAAAAGGACTTTGGCTCTTTCCCATGTAGACCATCTTCACAGATTCCTTCATCTCCTAGAAGCATGTGAGGCATTTCATTTCTCCACACCCCTGCTCCACCACAGCCACTCTTCCACCAGGCTTCCTTAGTGAAACTGCCCTGCTCAGGAATGTCAGCATAGTGGCTCTCTGCCCTACAGGGTTTCCTCCCTAAGACAGGTAATGACCCAAAGCTGGAAGGGTGAGGGGATGTCAATAGTCCCTGGAGTGTTGCCTAGAGCTGCTCAGCAGGGCCCGTGTGACATAGCAGAGAGCCAACAGCCTGAGAAACACCTACCGGAACAGTCTCCACAGACATATATTCCTAAAGAACTGGGTGCAAATTACAGATCTGAGCAGATTTAAATCGATGAGGTGAATTAGGCATCCCTGGAGCAGGCAGAATTAACATGATTTAGATCAATGCAACACTTACTAGACTATTTCTCTTTCCAGCATTTTCTCCTAACTATTGAGGGATTTGTTAATCTAACTTACACCCGATGCATCCCAATTTACTGGGCGCAACTGTTGATCTCAAATTTGACCACTGAAAGCCTGTTTTCTGAAGCCTGCAGAGTACAGCTGTCTGCTGGCTTGAGACTGGAACACACAACTGGGGTGTTCATCCAGATGGCCAGAGAAGATCACAAAGCGCAGACCAGTCTCTGACACAAGACACTGAAGTGAGATTAATTTCTTAGAAATATGCTCTCTCGCACCTTAAAATAGCGCAGGCTGTCCTATCCCTTCCTATTCCTTCCCGTGTGCTGGAGGGTTTCAGTGCAGAACTGCAAAACATTCTACCTTTGGCTGGAGCTAATTTAGCCTTCATTTTACAAAAAACACACTAATCCCCCCATCTTAAAAAGAACATGCTTCCAGCTCAGTTAACTCTGTATGGCAGGAAGAAATTCTTCTTCTGTGTTTTTAGCGGCAAACACCAGGCACCAAAGTTTCACGCTACATTCTACACCACTTTCCCAAAATGGATAGGTCTCTCCATCCAGGATTGGGGGATAAAAGAACTGTGGTTCTGCAGATCCAACAAAGCAAACTCACCGATTAAGTGCTTTGGGAACTAAGCGCAGGGCAGCACGACACATCCCAAAGCAGCCAGGAGTAAAACAAAGTAAAAGCCAAGCAGAATGAAAAAGGCTCATCGCTCAGGCTCCCCTCTTGAAGCTTTTTAAGTCTCTTCCACATACTCTGCATTCAGAGGTACTCAAAGCAACCTCAGAAAATAGGTTTGAGTCTAGCTCTGTGCAAAAGCACACTGAGAGCAGAACCCGTGCAGAGGAATAATGACTGACTTATGTTCTTTCTAGGCAACGGTGGAAGAGTGCAGGAGGATGCATTTGATGACTCTCTCTAACCCAAATCCAGAGGTGAGCCCCTAAAATGAAAGAGTTTCTTCATGCACGATTTAGTTTAAAAAAAAATTTTACTTTCAGTAACAATATAATTTATTTTGGAAAGTAAATTAATCCACCTTTCTTTAATTATGTGATGGTTCTGGCAAAGAGAAGCAGCAGGTACAGTTGGTGAAGTATTTTCATTTGAGCTGAATTTCACACAGTTCCATGCAGATACAGTGCCAGAAACTTCTTGAATGTGTCTGGCTGAAAGCCATATATTCCAGCGGGCTTCTGCAGAGAAAAAGACATGGATGCTCAGTTTGCGGTGAAGTGATTAATGTAGACAAACAATGGCTTTAAATATGCTTGAATAAGACTTCAGATGTGGTAGCTTCCAAATTGCGCTCTCCCTCCCCTCCCCAGATGGGTTTGTGTGGGGGTACTTCCACTGGCGTACATCTCAAACGGCATAAACCCTTTGCCCATCAGACTGAGACGCCCTCCCAGCATAACCAGGGCCGACAGCACTGTGCTCTATTTACTGTACAGCGAAGCTGACAGTTGCATGTAAGCAATTCCGTCACCAGAGCACGAGTTGATTTTAAACAAGCATATTATGAGATGGTAGATTACAGATGGGGATATCTTTATGTAGGAGTTCCTATTAAGCTTGGCATGTGGCTTGCACGCTATGCGGTACATCAGCACTACAAATACTCGCTGTCAGTAACACCTGCTTAAGTAAGAACGAGGCCAGTGCCTGTGTCAGATCCCTTTAGCTGGTTTAAAACCGGCGCTGCAGCTCTATGCCAGCTCCCAAGCCTCCAGCAGAGGTGAAAGGGTAGGATTTCCAGGACCATTTCCCAAGTTTTCCTTACCGTAACAACACTCTTCTTGACTTCTGGAACACACTGGGCTTTTTCATACAGATTTTGATCAGAGTCAATCCAGACTAGATTTTTTATGCCATCACTAGAGACAAGGTCTGTTGTATTTAACTGGAACACCATGAACTGGAAGAGCTGGCCATCTGTGCCAATGCTCTGCACCACTATTGGCTGCTCCAAAACCTTGGGATCATTCTAGGAAAGAAGCGGGGGGAAGAATGTTTAAAAAGCCAGTTACAACAGAAATTGTATGAGTACTTGCTGATTCTGCATCTTCTACTTGGTTTAAAGCCAAGATTTTAATAAACGTATTGTTACCTTGCCCAGAAAATTACTGTAGTCAAACAAGTTTTGAATGTAGATTTTGTATTTTAATTAAAATTCCTCCTTCAGCCAGCAACGAAGTATCAATTTACATACTGAGCTGTGGGATGGGTTAGAGTTTTACAGTTGAACCTACTCCCTGGTTCCTACCCATTACCACTCTAATGCATGTTACATCACAGACACACTCATTGCCGAGAGATCTTTTTCTGGATTAGCAGAACTGTACCTGAAGGTCAGAGTTACACCTCTGGACTGGGAAGCTCAGATTTGAAAACTACTGTCATGCCACAGCAAGGGAATGCCACAATTCTTTCCACTAGCTGCAGCTTTAGAGAAAGAACAAAGACCCAGCGAGCCAGCAGCAGTCTCCAATACGTACCCCGTACAGCACCTTAGCCTTTGCCAGCGCATTGCCAAAAGCAAACATCAGCATTTTAGCACGAAGTTGTTCTGGTCTGAACCTGTTAGGACGAATGTTGGCCGATTCCAGGAAGAAGAGAGTGTGAGGATGAGGGTATGGATAACCATCTCTAAAACCTAAATGGCAGATAATCATGTCAGGAATCGCTCAGTAAGAGAGTACACAGCCAATGTTTTCTGCCCTATCTTCAGGAACTGTTAATTTGCCAGGATTTAAGTTCTTCTCCGCAGTCCCGGTTCGGCCACGGTATACTCACCACAGGCCTGGAGCACATGCACTGCACATACTGTGCCCAGCTACTGCGTCCCCTCCTTCCCATCCACCCCCTACCCACAGCTGTCTCGCAGAAGGGCAAGGACTCCAGGTTAACCCAAACACCTAGTCTGACAGACAACTATAACCAATGGCTAGGTTTACCTGTATTGTTGAGCTCTTTGTACACATTCACTTCCTGAAGATCAATTGTAGGAGAGATGGGATAGAAGGTCTCCAGGACATGTTCTTCAGTGGCCAGTATCTCCTCCTTGGAGGCTACTGGTGGTATTGGGGCCATAGAATTCATAAGTATTCCATTCAGGCCGCGGACCTGAAGGAGAATGGATTCTGGGGAGGGAAATCAGGCTACATTCAAACATTGCCGAAATAACGTTAGGGAAAGACATATGTTTCCTTTTGGGCAGCACCATTCTTGTGAGTCATTGCTCTGCAAAGCTCATTCTCTCCCCCTCACCTCCAAGCTAAACTTACGTAGTAGCTCAGCTGTAGGTTCTTCTTCTGTAACACCAACATTAATTGCTGGTGTTAGTTTCTTAACTAAACACATGCAGAAAAACAACACTACAGATTTTGAACAAAAAAAAAACCCCCGAATCAGTTCTAAGACACTGTTTCTCTTCTCCTGCCGTCTTGTTGATGTTGTCTAACACGCTAATAATCTCCTCAGGTCAAGTACCCTGCCATCTTCCAAGGCTGCCCATCCTTACAGCACTACTTGAAACTGAAAGAATTACTTGGTTCCAGAAATTGTTTCATTTTCACCAAGTCCTCAGCCTTAAAGCTAGCGGCTTTGTTACCCCTCTTATATTAATGAAAAGAGCTAAATGCTTCCACCACAGCAGCAACTAACCTCTTTCCCATGTAGCTGATATCCTGTAGTTTCTAGCCAACATTCTTTTAGTCAGAGAAGGATACTTCATAGACATTAACCGACATAAATGTATCAAGTCTTCAAACAGTACTGGGCTTTAGAATGAGAAAAAAAAAGAATAGTTACATAAAAAATGTGATCATAATGGTGGGCAGATGCTTCTGGGACATGAATGCTATAACGTTACTGTATGTAAAACATATAATAGCTTAACGTTTCCAAACAGCTAACACAGATTTCAGATTAATATCCCACATGCCAGTCCGGTTCCAAGTTGGCAAAGGTAATGCTTAGCATTACTTATTTAAAAACTGACATTCTGCAGTCAGCTAGAAGTAGATCTCAAGTTGAAGCACAGACCTTGGCCTGAAAGAAGCTTTAATGTAGAGTACGTGTTTACACTGGTACTACTGTCAGTATTCAGAACCAGGGGTTTTGGTGGTGGTTGATTGGTTTGTTTGTTTTACAAGTTGACAACCTGAAACAAAGGGTCTAACAGTTTCACACAGTAAGTGAATCTCCCAACAGTAGATCTATGTATGAATTTTCTTTGTGGTGTTAAAAACTCTGGTTCTTAAGTTACCTGCTGGACGACCGGCTTACGCTAAAGCCGTAACCATGCAGCAGACAGATTTTTCCCTATGACTGAGGACTTACCAATAATGCTCTCTCTTGGGAGCAACTTCTGTCGTGTCCCAGAACCGTGCGTGCGAGATCGCACGCTTTACCCCCTCCTCGTGATCCTCAAGCCGGTGAGCCGGGTCGTCAACGATGCCGAGCACCGGCGGAGGTAAGCCTTCCACCAGCTTTGTCTTGGTGAGCCACTGCGCTTGCCGAACTCCTTGAAACAAAAACCAAGCAAACGGGCATTACCGAGGCCGCCGGGCGGGCTGGCAAGGGGCTGGCGGCCCGCGAGGCCGGGCGCGCTGCTCGCCGCCTCCGTTTTTATGCACTGCGAGAGGAGAAGCCGTGGCCGGCGGGGCAGGGCGAGCGCTTGGGCGGGCCGCGCGGCGCAGGGGCACCGGAGCGGGGCGGCCCGGCCGGGGCGGGCCGGGGGCGGCGGGCGGTACCTTCCAGCATGCGGACGCGCTGGTGGCAGATGTAGCAGCCGCGCTCCTTGTAGAGCGGCATCTCCTCGTAGCGCGGCCCCGGCGAGTGCCAGGGGTCGTGCCAGCCGCGGTCCCAGGGCGGGAAGCGCGGCCGGGCCAGGCCGGGCACGAAGTGCTGCCGCCCGGCGTAGGTGATGGTGTCCAGCTCCACCTGCTCCCGCACCGGCCGCCGCTCCACCGCCCGCGCCAGCTCCTCCGGCGGCGGCCCGCGGGTGGTCCAGGGCGTGCGCGGGAGCGGCCCGCGGTGACGAGGCGGCGCCGCGCGGGTGAGGATGCCGCGGGTGAGGATGCCGCGGCCCCGCGCCGCCCCCGCCCGCCTCAGCGCCATCGGCCCCGCCGCCGCCATCCTCCCTCCTCCTTCGCCGCCTCAGCGCCCGCCCGCCGCCATCTTAGCGCGCGCAGCACCGCGGGAGCGCGGCGGGCGGGCTTACACCCCCCTCTTCCCCTCCCCGACCATC